>PVKZ01000054.1:0-1270811 GCA_004027375.1 Macroglossus sobrinus | reverse complement strand
GGTGCTGTTTAGTGGTGCTGTTAGGCGATGCAGGGGAGGCTGAGGGGAGTTGGGCACCCACCAGGAAATTCAGACGGCTCCCCGCTCCCCAGGGCTGGGGTGTCCTGATGGGGCCCTTGTAGAGAAAACTTCCATAGCAGGTGCCTGTGTGAGGATCCATGTCATCTCTTGTCCTCGGCTTGGCAGGAGCCAGGAGAAAGGGTTTCCTGCCTGATGGAGTGAGGCCAGAGAACAAAGTCACCTCTCTCTCATCTCTTACCTGGACATTTATCTTTTTACCTGCTTTGTGACAGCCTCAGAACCTGCTCTGGTATCCTGGGATCCAAACACTTCTAGAGGCTTTGGAGGAAAAATATGTATCTGATGCTACATAACTGTCATTTCTGTGTCCCCAAGTATCCCCAAATATGTCCTGCATTCTTCTATTTCTCTGTCTTTACATGTGAGGTGGTCCCTTTCCTCCTCTGAGCACTTTTCAAAATGCCAGTTGATAAAGTATTATCCACATTTTGAGATACATTTGAAACTAAAGCCACTTCAATGACATCTATACCAATCTCACCCTCTGCAGAAGCCCATAGCCCTTGTCTCTCTATGTACCTTACCTCATTTTACCCCTTCCCCATCTCCTATCCTTTGGGGAAGGCAGACAGACCTCAACTTTGGATTCCTGGAATTTAACCTTTGGGGCTGTGCCAATCAGACCCCTTTCACTTGCCAGTGACAGAAACCCCACTAACACTGATGCAAGCAATGAAGGGAATTTTGTAATTGAAAAGTCCTGGGATGTTCGCTGTCAGGCATGGCTGGATCCAGGGATTTGAGCATTACCATCAGATTTCTTTCTCTCCTGTCAGCTTTCTTTTGTGTAGGCTTCACTCCCAGGTAGACCTCTCCACAGCATGGCCCCAGCATCTGCAGACAAGCCAGCCATCATTGCCAGTGTTTCAGCACACCCCTGAGATCGAGTCTCATTGGTTTGGCTGGCATCAAGTGAACCTTGCTGGAATCTGAGGGAGGAGTGGGTCCAAACCAAGCCAAACCATATGAATTCCCAATGGGGAGGAGTGGTTCCTCAAAGGGGAATAGAACACGGCAGGGATGCTGCACAGGTGGAAACAGCAGATGCCCATTGTTGGCTCAGAACATCCAGGTAAGGGCACAGTACCTAGAGATGCCCCACATCCTCTTGTTTTTATATTCCATGTATCCTCCAATACCCAGCCCATGTCTACCAGCTCCGTGATGCCTCCTTACCTATTCTAGGTGCCCAAAGTCTGTACTATTTATCCAGGTGCAGATCTTCCTGCTATCTTATCAAGATCTTTGTTTTGATTTGTTAAAACCTCATTGAGCAAAGAGATATAGACCCCCTCTGGGAGCAGAGATGTGACCGTCCTTGTATGCCTCTCTTTTACCCCAATACAGCCCTGGGTACCTGGACAGTCCTACAGTGAGCCAAGAATGCAGATCATATCCAGGTCTAAGAACTGACTGGTTCACTTACCAGCTGTATGGCCTTGGGGAATCCCCAACCTCTCTGAACCTTAGTTTCCACATCTAGAAGTTGGGGCTAAAAAACACCTATTTTTACAAAACCGTAAAAAATAAAAGATATACTCTGTGTGAAAGTACCTCTCACTCTCTCCTCAGCTAAGCCTGGCCTTTGAACGATGCGTGCGGCGGGTTAGAAACACTCCCACGCCCTGGAAAACCTACACATAACTTCCGGTTCTTCAAAAACTTAACTACAGTCAGCCCTTCACATCCTGGGACTCAATTAGCCTTAGATCAAAAACAGTATTTTTAGAGACAAGGGCTGGTGGAGGAGGAGTAGAACTTAGCTTTTAATGTACACAGAGTTTCAGTTTGGGAAGATGTCAAATTTTAGAAATAGATTTTGGTGATGCTGAACCAACACTGAGAATGCAATTAATGCTACTGAGTTGAACGCTCAAAAATGGCTAAAATAGCGAATTTTTTTCTGTATATATTTCACCGCAATAATTTTTTTTTTTAAAAAAATAAAAGAAAACGGAATTTTTGATGCACAGTTGGGAAACTGCAGTTGGGAATATGAAAATACTGTTTTCTAGTCGTAATTGGTTGAATCCCCAGATGTGAAACCTGCAAATTTCAAAGGGCTGTTTATATTTTTAAAAATCTGCGAATAAGTGGACTTGCCTGGTTTCAAGACGTGGATTCTACACAACTGGGTATTTAATCTGGATATTTAATCATTACTTAAGTAAGAAACAGGCGTCGGCGTTCCTTATTTCTGTGACACTGCTTTCCAGGCTGCCCTCTGCCACGTTTGTTTCTCTTGACCAGATCCTCTTATTTTTCAGTCTACCTTCTAAAGGATGTGCGTGTGTGCAAGGCAGTAGAGTGTAGTGGTCAACAGCACGGTTGGGCTCTGGTCCTAGGCTGTCACTGTTTGAGTTGCAATTATACCACCTGCTAGAGTGTAACCTCAGGCAAATTATTTCACCTCTGAGTGGCCGGGTCTCTCATCTGTAAAATGAGAGATCACATATCTACCTCACTGGGCTGTAATGAACACATTGATTTTGTAAATCACTTAGAACAGGGCTTGGTGGGAAGTAAGTGCTATACAAACATTAACTATTGTTCTTATTTCAATGTTCTAAACTGAAATACATTATTCTTCAGCATCAGGTGCAGTTAATTTTCTCCTTAAAACTTTTAAAATTCATTCATTCACTCCTCTCCATCTCTACACCTAATTTCTTAATTCAGTTTCTCATAATTTCAGGCATGGATTACTCCTACATCCTCTTAATTGGTTTCCCCTACCTGTCTTGCCTTCTAATCTATTCTCCATACAAAAACCTGATCATATCACTCCCCTAATTTAAGTTGTTGAATGGTACCCCATAGTGATCAGGACACATAGTCCAAACTCTAAGGCATGACATAAAAAGTGCTTCATGATTTTTTTCCTTGCTTACTTTAGCCTCATTCCTTCCCACTGCTATTTTCACCAGTTTTTTTTTTATGAATCCTTCCAGAGATATGCATAAACAAGCATATACATCTCCTCTTCTTTATACATATAAAGAAGTATCCTTTGCTACTTAGTTTTTAACCTCTTGTCACTTGTTATCCTACAGATTGTTCCCTTTAGATTGACCTTGTTCTTTTAAAAGCAGAGCCTGCACTCCTAACCCCTAATATATTCTGCGTTAGTGAATGGCAGCTGAGTTATTATTGGCTCTAATTGATACTCAGTGGTAAATAGTTGAAGAGTTGAATAAATTATGTTGAAACTGCCCCCAGGTGGCTGGACTCTCATGTTATGATGGCTGGAAGCTACAGGATGCTCCACATTCCGTTTGGGATCCTGTGTAATCCAGACTTCTCTGCCCGCTTCTTTTATTTCTCTGAAGAGGTTCTTCTTGCTCTATGGCAGGCTGAGATGTAGGAATATTTAAACCTCAGCTTTTTTTTTTTTTGGTGTCTCTCTGCATATTTTATTTTATTCCCCACCCCCTCTCCTGGCTTTACTGAAATATAATAAACAATTAGTTGCTTGGATTTACATTGTACAATTCAATGAGTTTTTTTTCAGTTATAGTTGGCACACAATAATATGTTTGTTTCAGTTGTACAGCGTAGTGATTAGAGATCTACATAACTCACAAAGTGATCACCCCACTAAATCTAGTACCCTTCTTCCCCCTTACATATTTATTACATTATTAATTATTTTTCTTATGCTACACTTTATACCTCCATGTCTATTTTGTAACTATCCATTTGTACTTCCTAATCCCTTTGTCCATTTCTGCCATCCTCCCAACCCCCCTCCTATCTGTAGCCTTCAAAATATTCTCTGTACCTATGAGTTTATCTCTGATTTTGTTGTTGTTATTGATTTTGTTCTTTAGATTCTAAGTGTATGTGAAATCATGTGATATTTGTCTTTATCTATCTGACCCATTTCATTCAGCACAATACCCTCTAGGTCCTTTTAGTCTGTGTGTGTCTTTTAATCTGAAGTGAGTCTCTTGTATATGAAGCATATGTAGGGGTCTTGTTATCCATTCAGCCACTCTGTCTTTTGGTTGGAGCACTTCATTCTTTTCTATTTGAGGTACATGTTGATAGCCTTTATTCATGTTTTTGACCTATGTTTTTTCTAAACTTCAGCTTTTGTCTCTTCTCTCCCCTTTCATAAGAATTCAATTTATACGACAAAACCACATCCATTGTATAAAAGGAGGCAGCCCTGTACCCATTCGAGGAAGCACTGGGAGGTGCTATGAGTGTGCCTGTATAGCACCAGCATCTAGAATCTCAGCAAATACCTTTTGGATGAATTTAGGATTCAGTTGTATCTTGTGTAATTACTATCTAGCCCCCACCTCTTAAAAAGTCTTGGTTGTCTGACATCTAGTTAGAACCTGTTAAGTGATGCTATCAAAGATATTTATAGAGGTATTCATTGACTCATTATTTGTGAAAGTAAAGCATTAGAAATACCCTAAATGTTCAGAGCAACAGAATAGTTAAATAAATGGTGAGAGATTAGTATATAACATTAACATTGTCTTAGTTTGTTCAGGCTACTATGATAATAGACTGGGTGGCTTATAAGCAAAATTTATTTCTCACAGTTCTGGAGGCTGAGGAGTTCAAGATCAAGGGACCAGTAGATTGGGTGTCTGGTGAACAACTGCTTTCTGGTTCAGAGCTGGCTGTCTTCTCACTCGTCCTCACATGGCAGCTGGGCTAGGGAGCTCTCCGGGGTCTCTTTTATAAGGGCACTAATTTTGATTAATGAGAGCTCTACCCTCATGATGTAATCACTTCTCAAAGACTCCACCTCTAATACCATCACATTGGGGATTAGAATTTAATATAAGAATTTTGGGGGCACACAAACATTCAGTGTATAGCAAGTATATAGTTCTTTAAACAGTGTGCATTTGTGTGTGTGTGTGTGTGTGTGTGTGTGTGTAAGACAAAGATTAGCATGGCTCCCAAATGTAAATCAGCTACTTCATTTGGGCCATAGCCAACTTTCTTACAACTTCAGAAGGTAACACTTAGCATGAAATACAAGTTCACTATTTCACATGTCTTCTAGTTCTCACAGCCCCACAGAGTGGCTTTATTTGCCTCATTTCTACAGAAGAATGAAGCAAGGTCATAGAGTTAATGTATGGAGGAACTAGGATTTGAGTTCAGGTCCTCCTGACTCTGAAGCCTGAGCTCCAGCTGCCATGGGGTTTAAGCATTGTTTCCAAGTGTGCTCTGTACACCTCTGCTCGGAATGTCACAAGGAAAAGGATTCCCTGTTCTCAGGGTTCTTTGCATTTGTTCTTGAGATATTTGCATTTCTTTGTGATTTAAAGTGGGAGACTTCTCATACAGTCTTCTAAAATATGCCTGTGGTTGAGAAAGGAGTTTTTTATAGGTAGTGGCTGGGATGAAACCTCGGAATCATTCCATGGAGCTGATTCATTACTTGATCAGATATTAGGTAGTCTTTTCTACAGACTACCTGGCTCATAGGAATTTGTAATAATCAGAGTGAAGAAGGTTCAGAAAGAATAATTTAGGCTACTCCATTTTACAAATGAGAAAAGTTGAGGCAGAGGAAGACTGCCACCTTATCCAAGGACAGTGCTTGGTCTGGTTGAGAGAGGGATAGAACTCAGGACTTAAGAAATTACTGTTAGCAATATTAGAGAGTTTACTGCCTGTGTTTTCTTCTGGAAGTTTTATGGTTTTGGGTCTTATATTTAAGTCTTTAATCCATTTTGAGTCTATTCTTTTATATGGTGCAAGAAGGTGGTCCAGTTTTTTTTTTTTTTTTTGCCTTTATCTGTCTAATTTTTCCAATGCTATTTATGGAAGAGACTATCTTTTCCCATTTTATATTCTTACCTCCTTTGCCATATATTAAGTGAAGGCCTGGATTTATTTCTGGGCTCTCTATTCTGTTCCATTGATCAAAGTATCTGTTTTTATGCAGATAACATGCTGTTTTGATTACTGTAGACTTTAGTATAGGTTGATATCAGGTAGTGTGATACCTCCAACTTTGGTCTTCTTTCTTAGGATTTCTGTGGCTATTTGGGGCCTTTAAGATTCTATATAAATTTTAGGATTATTTGTTCTAGCTCTTTGAAAAATGCTTTGGTATTTTGATAGAGATTGCAATGAATCTATAGATTGCTTTGGGTAGTATAGCCATTTTAATGATGTTGATTCTTCCTACCCAGGAACATGGTATATGCTTCTATTTATTTGTATCTTCTTCAATTTCTTTTTTCAGTGACATAAATTTTTGAGAACACATCTTTTATCTCCTTGGTTAATTTGATTCCCAGGTATTTTATAGTTTTGATACAATTGTAATGGGATTGCTTTCTTAATTTCTCTTTCTGAAAGTTCATCATTGATATGTAAAAATGCCACTGACTACTTTTGAATATTTATTTTGTAACCTGCTACTTTACTGAATCCATTTATCAGTTCTAACAGTTTTTTTTGGTGGAATCTTTAGGGTTCTCTCTCTATAGTATTATGTCACTGGGAAATAACAAAAGTTTTATTTATTTCTTTCCAATTCAGATGCCTTTTATTTTGTTCTTGTCTTATTGCTGTGGCTAAGACTTCCAATACAATGCTGAACAGGAGTGATGAAAGTGGGCATCCTTGTCTTATTTCTGATCTTAAGGAAAATGCTTTTAGCTTCTCCTCATTGAATATGATGTTAGCTGTAGGTTTGTTATAAATGGCCTTTGTTATGTTGAGATGTGTTCCCTCTATTCCCACTTTGCTGAGAGTTTCTATCATAAATGGATGCTGGATTTTATTGAATGCTTTTCCTAAATCTATTGATATGATCATATGGTTTTTATCTTTCAATTTGTTATTGTGGTGTATCATATTAATTGATTTGCAGATATTGTACCAACCTTGCATCCAGGAATAAATCCAACTTGATCATGGTGTATGATATTTCTAATGTATTGCTGAATCTGGTTTGCTAGTATTTTGTTGAGGATTTTTGCATCAATGTTCATAAGAGATATCAGCCTATAGTTTTCCTTTTTTTATAGTGTCTTTTTCTGGTTTTGGACTCAAGGTAATGGTGGCCTCATAAAAGGAATCAGGGAGTTTTTCCTCTTCTTGAGTTTTTTGGAATAGTTTGAGAAGAATAGGTGATAATTCTTCTTTGAATGTTTGGAAAAATTTGCCTATGAAGCTGTCTAGTCCAGGACTTTTGTTTTTTGGGAGGTTTTTGACTACTGATTCTATTTCATTGATGGTAGTGGGTTGGTTCAGATTTCCCATTTCTTCTTGACTCAGTCATGGGAAATCATATGTTTCTAGGAATGTGTCCATCTCTTCCAGATTGTCCGATTTGTTAGCATATATTTGCTTGTAGTATTTTTTTATGAGCCTTTGCATTTCTATTTTTCTTCTTTCATTTCTAATTTTATTTATTTTTTGAGTTCTCTCTCTTTTTTCTTTGATGAGTCTGGCTAAGGGCCTGCCAATTGTGTTTATCCTTTCAAAGAACCAGCTCTTGGTTTTATTAATCTTTTGTCTTATTTTTCTAGACTCTATTTTATTTATTTTCACTCTGATCTTTATTATTTCCTTCTTTCTATTCACTTTGGGCTTTGTTTGTTGTTCTTTTTTTTAGTTTTTTTTTAAGTGTAAGGTTAGATTGTTTATTTGAGCTTTTTTCTTGTTTCTTGAGGTAGGCCTGTATTGCTATGAATTTCCCTCTTATGACTGCTTTCACTGTGTCCCATAGATTTTAAGTCATTGTATTTTCATTTTCATTTGTCTCTAGGTATCTTTTGATTTCTTCCTTGATCTCATTAATACCCCATTCACTGTTTAGTAGCATGTTATTTAGCCTCCGTGTGTTTGTATATTTTACAGTTTTTTTCTTGTAGTTGATTTCTAATTTCATGCCATTGTGATCAGAGAAGACGGTTGATATGATTTAAATCTTAAATTTCTTGAGACTTGTTATGTGTCCTAACATGTGGTCTATCCTAGAAAGTGTTCCATGTGCACTGGAGAAGAATGTATATTTTGCTGCTTTGGGGTAAAATGCTCTGAAAATATCTACTAAATCAATCTGGTCTAGTGTGTCTTTTAGGCCCACTGTTTCCTTGATTCTTTGCCTGGAAGATCTGTCCATTGGTGTCAATGGGGTGTTAAAGTCCACTCCTATGAGTGTATTGCTATCGATCTCTCCTTTTATGTCAGTCAATAATTGCTTTACGAATGTAGATGCTCTTATGTTGGGTGCGTATATGTCTACTAGGGTTATGTCCTCTTAATTTATCGATCCCTTTATCATTATGTAATGCCCTTTTTTGTCACATTATAGCCTGTTTTAAAGTCTATTTTATCTGATTAGATAATATGTGTGAAATATCTTTTTCATCCTTTTACTTTCAGTCTGCAAATGTCATTTGATCTGAAGTAGACAGCGTATGCATAGGTCTTGTTTTCTTATTCATTCAGCTACCCTATGTCTTTTGATTGGAGCATTTAAAGTGATTACTGAGAGGTTACTGTCATTTTATTATTCATATTTGTTATTTCTATTTTCTTTTTTACCTCTTCTCTTACTTTACAGAAGTTCAGTCTTGCTGCAACTTTGGTAACAATTTACACATTCCCACAAAAGTCCTAGATCACAGCAAGACCAGCTGCTGCTCTCTGGGACTGGCCCACAGATCCCCGAGATCCGCCCATGTTTGTGTTGACAGCAGTGATCTTCCTGACTCTATCTCAAAACCCTACTCATAGTGCGGACCACCAGCTGTGAATGCTGGGCAGGGCGTGGCCGCCATTTAGCAATAAAACCCTGGCTGATCTGCAGGTTGGGTGGGGCGGGTTGACCCCCTCAGGCCAGTGCTTCCTAATAGCCCTGTGGGAGGGGTCTGAATAATCAAGCTGACTTTGTCTGAAGACTGCCTGGTGAGGGGCTGGACTAAGGCACAATGGTGGCTGCCTTCCAGCCCTCATTCTGGCACCAGGTAATGCAAACATTCTTGGTATGGATCCCGTGTGAGCCTCTGACCCATTGCAGGTGTACCGGTGAGTGTCCGCAGGTCGGAAAGCCTGTGCTGGGCCCTTCAAAAGGGAGTCTAGAGTTTCAATCTCCTTCCGTCTCACCCAGATGGCCGGGATTCCCTCTGGTTTTTACAGACAGAGTTATTGGATTCTCCTCTTCCCTGAGCTGGGACCGTAAGCTAGGGAGCCCCTAAATAAGACCAGGACCCCCCTCACCCCCTTCAGGAGAGCCTCTGCAGCCTCACTCTTCCTTCCAGTGATACTCTACTACCTGCAGGTGCGGGTCCAGCTGGATTCTCCACTTTGCCTCTCCTATCAGCTTTTTTTTTTTTTGGGGGGGGCTCCTTTATATTATCAGATGTAAGTGTTACAATCAGTGGACTTCAGGTGATGCTCCAAGTGGTTATTTTATAATTTGGTTGTAATTTCAATGTGGACCTAGGAGGAGACGAACCCTGCTTTTACCTAGTCCATCATTTTCCTCCCCAAATCTGTCATTCAGTATTCTCAAAGACTCCTGTTCACTGTTTGATGGACTTGTGGATAGTCTCTAGTTTTGAGTTAAGAAAAATGTTATCATGAAAAAATTGTGAATATTTGCAACAAGTCTTTGTGCAAACATGTTTTCATTTTTCTTGTGTAAATACCTAGGGGATTGCTGGGTCATATAATGTGAACATTCACTTTGTAAGAAGTTGCTAAAAATTTTTAAAGTGCTCTGTTTTGCATTTCTATCAGCAAAGTATGACATTTCCAGTTGTTCCAATACTTGATAATTTTTTTTAATTGTAGCTATTTTAGTGGGTGGCAGTAGTATCTTGTGTTTTTAATTTCAAATTCCCCAATGACATTGATATTGAGCATATTTTCATTTGCATGTTTTCATTTATGTTTATTTTTTGTTTAGTGTCTGTTCACAATTTTGCCTATTTTTAGTTGAGTTTATATCTTATAATTGAGATATAAGAGTTCCTTGTATATTCCAGATATAAGTCTTGTGTTGGATATATGTATCGTATATATTTTTGATGGCTTGCTTTTTCTTTTAGTGCTGTCAAATAATAGGGATTTAGATTTTGATATAGTCAAATTTATCAATCTTTTTTTCCTTCTGGAGAACATACTTTTTGAGTACTGTCTAGAGAGTCTTTGCCTATAGTAAACTCAACATTTTTCTCCTGTGTTTTCATCTGGAAATTTTTAGTTTAGCATTTACAAATTAAGCCAATGATCAATTTTAAGTTAATTTTTTTTTATAATGTAAGGCAATGCTCAAGGTTTATTTTCTTCCTGAGATATTCAATTGTCCTGGCAACCATTTGTTGAAAATCCTTCCCATTTTGGATTACTTTGGTATTTCTGTCAAAACTTAATTGACCATATATGAGTGAGTCTATTTCTGGACTCTTTATTCTGTTCCATTGATCTCTATGTTTATCTTGTGGTAATAGCACACTGTCTTTATTATTATAGCTTAGGATGTAGTGTAGGAGGTACTCTAAATCCTCCAATTTTGTTCTTCTTTTTCAAAGATTTTTGGCTATTTTAAGTCTTTAACATTTACATATAAATCTTATTACCTGTTTGTAAATGTCTGTCAGGAAAACAACCTGATGGCATTATACTGAGATTACAATGAATACCTGTATCTTAACAATACAGACCCTTCCAATCCATAAATGCTGTATACATCCTTTTTTTAAATTTAGGTCTGCTTTCCCTTGGCTGATGCATGGGATCGCAGTGGCCCCTTGGCACCTGAAACTTGCATAGGTAGGATGTGTAATTCTCTGAGATCCTTGGGAGAAGTGCCCAGACTGAGACACGGGAATCTTAATAAACTGTTGATAATTTCCTCCTCCCTTGAATCAATATATTTGTTCAAATCAAATATATGTTCAACTTTAATTTGGAGGAGGAGCTAAAAACTGGGATAGAAGAAGAATGAAGAAGAAAGACCATGGTAGAAACCTCAAAATAAATATTTAGATACTGGCTACCCTAAAATGACAACTATTCATCATTGAAAGCATGGCCCTTTTAGGTCTTAGTCAAATCTCCAGGATCACTGCACATTATTCCTTCAACCACAAACACCACTTTTGCTGAAAAGAGTTTTAAACATACATTTTCTCCCATCTCTTTAAGTTTCTGGTGATATGCTAGCTCCTCAGTGAAGTCCGAGTGTACCTTTCTCCATAGGTGCACCACGTGGCTGGCAGACCCACTCCTCAGACCCACTGACTCTGGCCTGACTATTTCTTCTTTGTGCTTTGAGCTTGGTAGGAGTTATTTGATCAGTGTTTGTTGAAGGCTCAGTGTCACCTTCTTTGGGACCCCAAGGAGATGGATATGAGATATTACGAAAATTTATTTTTATGCAAGATCATTAAGCCAGGAGGCTGGGGTCAGTGTCCATATGTTATGAGTAGGGAGACTGAGACATGGGATTCTGGAAAGGATACTTTCAGTGGATGAGATAATAGGAAAGAGTCTGAGTGGCTCCACCAAGTCTCAAACAGCTGCCAGTTTCTCAAGGTTAATACACAGAGAAGGGCTAGCACCTCTTGGCTTTCTCTTGCAACCAGTTAGCTATGGATCTTGGAGTCTGAAAATAGGTGATAAGCAGAGTAGAGCAATGCAGTCTCTCTTTCTTCTCTATCCCATTTTTCATTCTCTCTCCCCTATCCTGCTCTAATCTAGACTGGGACAATCAGATGACAAAAGAGTTCTACTTTAAAACAAGTGCACCCAATGCTCTGGTTTTTCTTGAGATCATATAAATCTTTTGCCTTTTACGAAAACAAGTGCACCCAGGTATTTATAGTAAATGGACTGAATGAGCCAGCTGTTAAAAATAGCAGGTCTGACTTAATCCATTCAGGAAGATTGTGGCCCAATGCAGTTAGAGATAAAATAAATCAATTCAGATCTAATATTTAGAAAACATATCCCAGATTGAGATGGTGGACCTCTTTTGAGAAATGATATAGATTTTTCCAAAGTAGCAGGGCTTTAGCTCTTAGCCTGGCTCTTCGCCTGAACATCAGAAGATCTTCTAAGGTCTGCTCTAATTTTCCTCTAGGAAAATTAGTCTAAGTCCTCTAAGCTTTGCATTACACAAATTTTAATAAAGCTACTGAGCATGTAAGGAAAGTTTATGTTTGAAGAACATTGGCTCTGTCAATCTTATGGTTGATGCTCATTCAATTTTTGCACATGCTCAAGTTCTTTGAATAAATAAACAACTGCACAACATTTATCGAGTACTTACTGAGTGCCAAGCACTGTGCTAGACCCTTCTCATGCTGTTTTATTTAGGCTTCACCTTAACTTTGGCATATACTCTCCATTTTGCTGGTTTACAAACCGAGGCTCAGCTAGAATTTTCCAAAGCCATGTTGCTTGTGAATAGAAGGTTGAAATTTGAACTTGTATCTAGCACTGGGGAGGACACCAGTTATTTCTGCACACCTCTTAGCATTGTATTCTGGTCCATGCACTTTTAGGCCCCCAATCAGTGTTCGTTTATGATGAAGTCTTTCTTGACTACTGCTCTCTTATTGTCTTTTCCGCCTTTGAGTTCAACAGCATAATTGTATTTTCCACTTCACATCTACTTTATGTTGTCTTATTATCATTTATTGTATCAGTTAGGAATATGTTAATTTGCAAGGAATGAAACTTCAATCATTGTGATAGTTTAAAAAAATGGCTGCAAGTTCTTTGGTATTCTTCCCATTGGGAGTTGGGTTCTGTGTCACCTCTTCTTGAATCTGGTGACTACTTCAACCAACTGAGTACTGCAGAAATGACACTGCATGACCCCTGCATGAGGTCAGGTTATAAAAAGCCATGCAACTTTCATTTAGGTCTTTCAGAATCCTTGCCCTTTCACATCATGCTGTGAATAGCCTAAGCCATGTGGAGGGACCACCTGTGTAGGCACTCTGGTCAGCAGGCCCGTCCGAGTCCAGTCTTTGGTCATCCCAGTTCACATGAGTGAGGACACCATCTTGGAAATGGATTCTTTAGGTCCAGCTCTTCTAGTTCCTAGATGTTTGCGTCACTTCCAGCTTTCTGAGTCTCCTCAGCAAAGGCCCCAGACATTGGGAAATAGAGACAACCCATTCCAAAAAATGTAATTTTTGACATATTGTAAATGCTGACATCAAAAAAATACATCTTTTCATTGCACTTTTAAAAGTTCCTTATGAAATCTAAATATGATAGTGATTTGATATGACTACCTTCTATTTAAAAATACACAAACAAGCTTTTCTTTAACAGCCAGAAAATTTTACATCATCCTTTTTCTCCTTGAACTTATATTTTTATTCTATATTCCCCACAGAACTTTATACTAATGTAATATTCCTATGCTTGAAAGTTTTTTTATTGCTTTCTATATCATACTTTTCTGCAACAAAAACATACATAGAAACTGAAATAGCATTTTAAAACATTTTCATGACTAAAAGGCTTTAAGGATTGAAACATTTCTTCTGGATTGAATCATCATTAAAATTATTATTACTATATAATAGAGAAAACCAACATAAATATATTATCCATTTTAATATATAATTATAAAACACAGACATTAAATTCATTGGAAATATATCTGCTATAAAATGGGTGAGATTTAAAAAATTATTACATGTATTTGTGGGTGAATATTACTTATTGCTAGAATGAGACAAAGTTTGGCATCAATTGCAAGCCTTTTTTTTTTGTTTATTAAGGCATAAGTGCTGAAGGACGTTAACTAGACTTATCGTGGTGATCATATTGCAATATACAGAAATACCGAGTAATTACGTTAAAAAGAAACTAAAATAATGTTATATCTCAATTATAACTCAATTTAAAAAAAGGCACAAGTGTGAAAAACATTGTTCACATAAATAAATGGAAATGTAAGGGATATTGTTACATTTGAATTATTTGAGCTACTTCCAAGTCATATATTAAAAATCACATAGTGATCTATCACCAAAAAATGATTTTTAATGCTCTATCTGCTGACAGCTCAATTAGGTCCTCCTTCGATTATTGGAAACCACCTGGCTTGGAAAAGCAATTGTAACCAGTCATTTGAGTTACTCTCTCACAAATGGATTTTTTACCCGCTCATTAGGGACATGCACAACCTCAATATTTCTACTTACTCCCATTCTTGGAGCCCTGCAAGTTTGTACTTCAGGGCATATCATGTTAAGATTTGGGGTGAGTGAGAACTGTGCCTTTCCTTTGGTAAGTAGGAGGAAGGAAAAGAGAAGATGAGGAAAGAGAGCTTGCCTGATGCCTCATATGCAGGCAGATTAATTTTAGGAGAGTTTGTAGGAAAAGGGAGAATTTGGAAACTGATCCTCATAAATCTCTCCATTCCCCCAAACCAAGTTCACTTATACCCGCAAGGCCATGTGTAGCCCCATTTGAAGACCGCTTCTCCGAAGGCTGTTAGAACTCAGAGAGATGTTAACACTCTTGGGAGAAGATGGATTTGCTTAAGTTTTCTTCTGGCTTATTGGCTCTCAGTAAGCTCTTTTGTGCTTAGTGTCTTATAAGTACCATCTTACTGAGTGCTGAGAACAACCTTAAGAGGTAGGAAATATTATGTATATTTTGCAGATGAAGAAGCAAGGGTTAAGGGAAGTGGTAGCCATCAAGTACCAAAGCTGGGGTCCAAACCCGAGCTATAGGTTGACAGAGCCCAAGCTCTTCAGTTTCTGGGTTGGATTGTGTCTGGCTTGGGGCACAGTGAGTGCAGCTCTTCACCTGAGCTGTTGCTTTTATCTTTGTTTCCTTCTTGGGAAGTTTTTCTAAACCTATGGTTCTCAAATACCGGTGGCTGTGCCCCACTTCTAGAATTTCTGATTTTGTAGGTCTGGGTGAGGCCGAGAGTCTGCATTTCTGCATTTCTAGCAGGCCTGAGAATCACATTTTGAGAACCACTTATCTAAAGCATGTCTAGCCTCATGTGAGAGAGTCACATTTCTAATGGATTTAGGGATTGCTGTTTTTTATCTCCTTTCTGTTTCTTTTAGGGCTGAAGTTTTTACCTGCCTAGAAGTAAGTCTGTATAAAATACACATTGTATGTATATTTCAACACCTGAAATAACTTCTTAGAAACCTGTGGCTGCAGAAATTTTTACTGGAGATTTTCTGAGTGACATTGCCCCTGGGTGTGTGTGCATAAATGGAGATTATGTTTACATATTTTTATCTTTTTGTGTAAACTTTGCATACAAAGGCCCTCTGTGCCTTTGCCAAGTTCTCTGTCTGGATGGAATGTCCTTGCCTCTACTGGTTCAATCTTCAAGACTTATCTCAAGGTAGTGTCTTCTCTATGTTTCCTGGCTGAGTTTTTCCTCTTCCCTGAACCCCTCTATCTCTGCATAGCATTCTACAGGCATGACCTTGCTTACATGGTATCTCTCCCAGCAGGTGTTAAATTCTATACTATTAAGTGCTCGATAAATAATAATTAGCTAATATTTAATGAGCACTTACTATCACCTAGACATTTGCTAAACAGCTTACATATACTATTTCATTAAATCCTTACAACAATCTTATGAAGTAGATACTGTTATCATCTCTATTTCATAGTCAAAGAAACTGAGGCACAGAAAGGTCACTTAGCCAAGGACACATAGCAGCTATTTCCTTGTTGATGTCCCTGTGGCCCAGGACTTACCCTCAGGCTTGGAGCTCCCAAATACTGATAATTCAGTCCATAAAGCTCATTGCCATTGAGGTACATAACTCATATGGAGAGAACTCTGGTTCATTGATTTGTGTGGCGAGAAATGCTAAGGGGCTTGGACACTCTGGGCAGCACATTCTCTCATGGCAGGTTTCTCAGGAAGCCAAAGTATAAGCTTCCGTTTGATAAGCCTGCACAATAAATTTAGACCAGGGGAATTCGTAATGTAGGTCCAATCTGTATTGGCCTTAAGTTAAGACAATCCATTTGCTGTCACAAGGATGTCTCAGAACAATGGGGCAAGTCCTTGGGCACTGTTGCTTCATGGATAGGAGAAAGGGCTTTGCGGCTAGACTGGATGGTTCAAATTCTAGCTCTGCCACTTCCTAGCTATTTAAGCTTGGGCAAGTCACTCATCTGAAGGAGGTGTTGTAATAATGGAACCTAGCTCACAGGCTTGTTGTGATGGCTAAGTTCATTAGCATATGTGAGGAACTTAGAGATGTGCCAAGTATGTAACGAGGACTGTGGAAATAGTTGCTACTGTGATTACTAACATTGTATTCTCAATGCCCAGCAGAGGCCTGACACATAATAGGTGCTTAACACATATTTTTGAATGAATACATAAATGAATGATTAGTTTGACTAGGACTATGTTAAACTCTACTAATGTTTACTTGAAAGCAGTGACTTTAAAAAAACTTTTTGACGATGAACAATAATAAATACATTTTAAATTGACTAACACACACACATATATACACACGCACACACACACACTTCATGAAAACAAACAATACCATTACATGTGATGCATTCTTCTATTTTCTAGTGTATGCTATTTTATTTTTTAAAAAATGCTGGTAATTCACTAGTTGATTGTACCACCTACTAAGGAGTCAGCATCGACAATTGGATAAACAACTACCTTACAGGATTTCTCCTTTAATGAACACTTTTCATCCACACATACATCAAGACAGCCAGGCAGTCTTTGCATATATTTGCTAAGACTTTAAAAGATTCTTTCCCTCTGTTCTTGGGCCCTTTATTCAGGTCAACAGAGGCCATTTCTCCTGCTCTGTGGCCGGACACGTTCCATGGCCCTGTGTCTTTAATGTTTTTTCAGGGCCATGGATGAGACTTTTCCATGAAACTCTGATTTTTTCAGGGCTGGATGGACCAGAACTGTGACCTAGAAGTAACCGTATCAAGGGCCTTGTGCCTCTTTGGCAAAGTTTGGACTTAGGTGAGGAAGTGCTGTCTTTTTTTTTAAGGTCTCTTGTTCTCTGTTTTAGCACTTTGCCTGAGGTTGACTGGGACCTGCTGTGGAGTTGGGCATGGTCACCCGAGTGTAAATAGTCACCACTCCTTTTCTTGGCATGGGCTGTCGGCTCTTGGGCCCAATTCTACACTGGGGGAGTCTTTGGCTGGCATTTATTGTGGTTTCCTGAGTTTTGGTGGCTGCCAAAGGTGACTATGAAATGTGTTTTGCTGTTGGAACAGCGAGGGGGAGGAGTGGGCTGCAGTGCCCACGAAGGAGAGGGTGGCTTGAGGGTGTCCTGATGTGGGCTTAGAAGTGTGTAGACTCCAGGCAGAGGTGCCCTTTTCCAACAGACCAGCCCGAGCTTCACTTGCTGCCCTTTCTCTGGTCCCTCTCAGTTTTCTTGGGTGAATGGTGAGGACAGAATCCTTGGGGAAATTTCTTAGCCACCAGCTTGGTTCTTGTCAGAGCTTGCATATAAATGCCACATGTGGTACTACTTCAGGTCAAAGGACAGAGAGGAAGAAGGGCAGAAGGGCTCTTAATGTGACAATAGAAACATCAAGAACCCCTGCTACTATTTATCAGGCATCTCTGAGCTTTGATACCCGTGGATTCTGTCTCGACTCAAACTGGCAGCTCTGTCTCTGCCCTGTAGCTTGTGATCCACATGACTTCTATTCATCTTTGTTATTTAAAGGTTTTAAAGTCTATTCCACCATTTCTTCCAAATGCTAATGCTAGCCTTGTCGAACCATGGCCATTTAGGGCTCATGTTTTTTCAGACTTAGGAAGGTGTATACTTCTACTTGTCTCCCACAGTCCTTTGGTCCCTCCATTTCCAACACTTTTCAAAAATGTTACAGTGTTAGTATTTTACCTCCAAAGACTCAGTGATGCAGACTCTTATAATTTGCTGATCTTGTATGTATTCATATCAAGTGTTCCCTAGTCTATTTGTTGTAGATAGATATTTTTGTAAAGTCTTCATTTCTTCCTAATTGTTGAAATGTGTTTCTTGCCCCCCTTTTCCTCTCCTGTACTTTCTCTGTTTAAGCATTGGGTCATGGGTTTTTGGATTTCACAGACTGAAAGTTGAAAAACAGAATGGTTGGGGAAACTTGCATAAGGTTATTGCTATCTTTTTATTTTTCCACATAATGACAATGACTGTTTACTTTTACCATCTTCATAAAATAAGTTGCCCAGTGGAGATGGTTCTCATAGAAGCTCTGCTTTCTCTCTAATTCCAGTTCAACAAAACCTGTTGGGCACCTGTGGTGGACACAAAAGAAAGGTTGGATTTTTGCCTTTATCCTCGGGGGTCCCACAGAGAAGAACAGACAAGCAACTGTGTAGGATTGTGACGTTTAGGTCTGCCTTCCACACAAGACTGAACTTTTCAAGTTCATATGAATGTAAAGATCACATCCTTATGTCTCTATGTTATTATAGAGACATGGGAGGTATCAGTATGTCTCTGTGCCCCCCTGCACGTTATGTCTCTATGTCCCACTACACCAACATGCCATAACACTCTATCAGTGTTTGCTTACTCAAAATGAATTACAGGACAGTACAAGATCAAATATACAGAGATGTTCAATTGAAGTCCATCATGCACCACTACTGTACAGTATTGTTCCGTGAGTGGTAAGTTAGAGCATGAGGAGATAGGTCTCTGCTGACTCAAGGTGGCTGGATGACTTCAAAAAAAGAGGTGGGAGATTTGAAATGGGCCCTCAAGAATGAGTAGAAGTCACATGACCTGGCAGTAAGTAGTGGGGTCCTGTTGGAAAGCAGCTTGAGGCCCAGAAGATAACGTTCAGGAGAGGTTTTTTTCTTTTGCAGACTAATCGCTTATTTGGAATTTATGGTAGCATAGGGTAGTGGTGATGGACACCAAAGAACATTTAGGGTAATGGTTCAAAACTGGGGACAGTTTTGTCCCTTAGGGGACATTTGGCAATGCCTGGAGAAATTTCTGGTTCTTATGCCTGAGGGAGAGATGCTCCTGGCATACAATTCTGGCATATGGTAGAGGCCAGAAATGTGTTAAACTTCTTATAATGCACAGAACAGCCCTATTCCCCCACCAAACAAATGTCAATAGTGCTATAGTATAGAAATAAACATAAAGGGATTAACAAGAAAAAGGAGATAAATATGGTGCTATCAGTAGTATTCCGTGATCATGAGCAGTGTCTGAAAGCCAAAGCTGCTATTACAGGGTATCATTTACTTCTCTCCTTCTCTCCAAGAAACTCCCTTTTCCCAACCACTTTCCTATCACACTTTGCTTTCCTGACTCATGTTGCCAGCTGTCTTGTCAACGGTCTTATTGGCTCCTCCTTAGCTTAATTACTCCAGAACTTCTCTTGGCCTCCTATAAGTCAAGACCCACCTGGGAGCTACTTGGGGAACTCTGGAAGGCTGTTTGGGCAAAGAATAGAATTCAGAGATGAATGCAGTGGTCTTGGCCTAAGGTATACCTTTACCTTCGTGTCATGTAGGCTAAAAGCCCTTCTGTTAAATAGTCTCATGGGATATGCATTTATTCAGAGGGACATTTTCAGCTTTGTCAAACATTTCTAACCTTTCAAGTCCAAGTTAGGCTTTTTTTTTTTTTTTTTTTAGGAAAGTGTGTGAAAGCTGCATTTGTTTACTTAAGGGTGACAGCAGAATACAGAGGTTAGATTTCCAAAGTATAGTTACTGTGACATTAATTCTCCACATGTTAATGAGTATTCTCTGGAAAAAAGAGTTCAGAAAAGGATATGTCTTTGGTCACTTATGTCTAAGACACTAACTACTAGGTTAAACAGATATTTTATTGCAAGACTTCTTAGAGCCATTATTAGTCATATAGGCATTTTGAATTTTTAAGAGGAAGAAGTGATATTCTATGTGTGTTTTTTTTTTTTTTTAGGCTCAGAAATGTCAGTTGATATTCTATATTCTTAAGATTAATTGTCCATGGGACACAGTTTGTAGAATGCCTATCAACAACTTATTTTTGGAAACATTATTGCGGAAAAGTATAAACTTTGGAGCGATGTCTTCCTGAATTCACATCTCTTCCTCTATCACTGAATAACTTGTTTCTTTGGATAATGTGCTTAACTTTTTGAAGCCTGGTGTTCCTCACCTGGAAAATATAGTTATAGGCAAATATTTCTTTCACAAAGTTTTGGGTGTCACCTCTTAACATCACACTTTCATTCTTTATTATATGGTTCTTTAATTTGTTGTTGACATGACTATCTTTCTTACTGACTAAAAGCATTGAGGGCCTGGATGGCATCTTATGATCTTTGTATTCTCAGTTCTTCTTTCAATTCCTGGCACATCATAGCCCTCAATAAATGCTAATCAAATGAATTAATGAGTAATGAGTAATGTATATAATGTACTTGTACAGTCTTAGTGAATGTTAGTTTTCACCGGGCTCCTTCCATGATTCCTCCTCAGTGAGTAAAAGCTTTTCAGAAGAGATAGGGAGGATGTGGAGTGAAGCTATAGAAAAATGGTAACTTTGACCTTAACATCTTGGTTGGCTAAAGGCTGCATGAGGATCCATGCTGTGTACATGTGACAATTAGCCAGTGTATATCTGAGGCTCACTTGAGGAATGTGTGCTTATCTATTGGGCACTCTGCCACAGAATAACATTGGTTAGTTCTCATCTGGAGCATTCTATTCAATTTGAGACATCAACTGATAGGAGAAAAGAGATATTGGTTTCTTTAACACTTCTAACTCTGACTGCTTCTGGATAAGACTGTGGAGTGGGGTAAGAGAGACATTCACAAGCTAATGAGGGTCTTTCTGGGAGGGTACTAGAATATCTAGATGTCCCAAATTAGAGCACAAACTAGGGACACATGTTAACCTTCTTTTATTTTTATTTTTATTTTTTTTAGGTGAGGCAACCCTTGGTTGACTTCACAGATTGCAAGACACTTGTCAGCTTACAATTCCTTATTTTTTATTTTTATGCCTACAGCACCTGGTCTTCCTAGGTGGTCTCTCATCCAAGTACTAACCATCCCTGACCCTGCTTAGCTTCTGAGATCAGAAGGAATCGGGCTTGTTCAGGGTGACATGGCCGTAGACTATCTTCTTCTTAAGAGCAATGTGTTATAAAGCAAAGGGCTTTGAGCTGGTGTGAACAAACTTTTGTTTCAGTGCCTATGTGATTGGGTGAATTTCCTGCCCCCTGGGTCTGCGTTTCCCTGTCTTGAAAATGAAGATTGGGGACTGGAAGATGTTTACTGCTCTCTTTTAATTTAATAAAGCATAACTCTGAAACATTTGAGAGATATGTTGGAGAAGAGAGTCTAGACTCCAGAAGTTTTTTGTAGGTTTCAGAGAGCAGAACTCAAATCAATAGGGTGGGAAGAGAACAGACTAGTTGGCTTCTTAATGAGAAAAAGTCATTTCAGGGGGAGAGAGAATGTGAACAAGTTCTGTCCCCAGAGCCACCTGCCTGGGCTGTTCTAGGGATGATTCTTAAGAACTTTGCCTTAATTTTTTTTTTAAATAAACATTTTAGAAGAGTTTTAAATAAACATTATAGAAAAATTGTGAATACAGAGAATTCCCATATACCTATGTATAGTTTTCCCAAGTATTAACATTTACATTAGTATAGTACATTTATTACAATTGATGAACCAACATTGATACCTTATTATTCATACTTTATTCAAAATTTCTTAGTTTTTGCCTGAATTCTTTTTCAGTTCCAAGATCCCATCTGAGATATCACATTACACTTAGGTTCTTCTTGGCCGTGACAATTTCTCAGACTTTTCTTGTTTTTGATGACTTTGACAGTTCTGAGGAGTTCTGGTCAAGCATTTTGTAGCTGGGGTTTGTGGGTAATTAGACTAAGGTTGTGGGTTTTAGAGAGGAAGACCACAAAGGTGAGGTGCCCTTCTCATTACTTTGTATCAATGTGATTTATCACTGGTGATGTTGACTTTAAACACCTGGCTAAGGTAGCTTTTGTCAGGTTTCTCCATTGTAAAGTTATTATTATTATTTGCCCCTTTTTATTCTGTACTGTTTAGAAGGAAGTCACTATGTACAGCCCACAAGTATGGAGAGGGAAGGTATGCTCCATTGCCTTGGGAGGAGTTTTCAGTTTTAAATTTAAAAAAGTATTTACTTTGACTTTTGCTTGCCTTAAAAGTCTCTTACAGAGAGCCCAGGTGCAGTGAGTGAGCACATTTTCTCTCTCTCAAAAATGTTCTGTCTTTTAAAAATTATGTGTGAAAGGACCAGGCATTCATTCAGTAATATGCCGTTTTTCCCACTTAAAACTAAAGACGTAATAAAAGTTTTTGTTTTGACACTCCAGTAAAAAAAAAAAAAAAAAAGTCAGACAGCTAATGAAGGCATAGGATTTACTTAAGCTAACAGATGATTATCTTTCCCTGTAGAACGGTTACCAGAATGCTGAATTTGCTAATTACTCTTATGTGCTTCTCCCAAGCAGTGATCTTGAGAGATGAGACAAATTTATCTTAAATGATGTCTGTGACTGAGGAAACTGGCGAGCTGAGGAAGAGGCGGCCACTTACCAAAAATGAAGTGGCCCTAAAAGGAAATGACATGGTTAAAAGGGAATTAACGGGGAGTTTGTTCTCTGGGACTAATGGAAATTCCTCAGTCTGTGCTCTCCATCAGCACTTCTTCTGGATTACTGCTTGTACCTCTCTGCTAATGGGGTTGAGAAGAAATGTTTATCCTGGACAGTGACTGGAAGGAAAGGCTGTTTGGTGTCTTGCTGGCCCTTTGTTCTCAACTTGCTGCCATTATCTGGTAAATCAGGCCTTTGCTGGTCTTGATTTTTTTGCTGCTCAAACCCAGAGTTAAATGTTTGTGTCTGTCTCCCATTAACTGACCGTGTGATCTTTCATCTCCTATTTTCTCATTTATACAATGATGTCTTAGTTTGAACCAAAAAGGTTAAGTACAGGCACTAGTGATGTTTGATCCCTTTTCATACTTTTGGCATATATTGCTAATTGATACGTGGCCTCAGAATTCTTCACACAGTGCTCTAGGTATTAACTACATATCCGTTGGGGTGGGCAAGCAAGTAAAGACTTGCCATCCTTGGACTAGATGCTTTTTAAAGGACTCTTCGGTGCTACAGTTCTAAGATTTTAAGATTCAGGTTTGCAAAGTTCATCTATTATTCAATCAATAAATATTTCTGTGTATCTATATGTCAGACACTGTGCTAGACACTGGGTATACACTGGTGAATAAAATAGACATGGTCCCTACCTTTGTGGAGCTTACAGATTGTAAGTTCTTTGACCAACATCATGTGTTGTATCCCAGTAGCTCTTAGTATAGTTTATGGCAACCAAAGTCATCCATTAGTGGGAAGGGTAGGAAGTAGATTTTATTAAGCACCTTAGGCAAGGTTCAAATATATTGTCTCATTTAATCCTCACAGCCACCTTATCCTATACATTAGGAAGAAGTAGTCACAATTTACAAATGATAAAAGCAAGGTACACATAAGAAGTTGCCCAAGGGCCCAGAGTGGTGAGTGATAGAGAGGAGATTCGACCTTTGGTGAGTCTGCTGCCAAGGCGGTGGTTTTTACGCCATGCTGCACTCAAGGTTCTCACTGTCCTGTTCTTTAATAAAGAGAGAATGTCTTTAGTAACGAAGGAAGGCAGATTAGAGTCCATGCTGGGGAGAAGGGGAGAGGCTGGGCCCATGTGGATGCTGACCTGTAGCTGCTGGAGGTTTTGGCTGAGGATCCTGTGTGGTGCTGATGCAGCCAGTCAGCCCGATGGAGCAGGACTCTGGCTGGAACTATGCTATAAATAAGGCCAGCACAGAAAATGTGCCTCTTCCTGCCTCCTGGATCATTTATCATATCACATCATACTGATGCCTACCTTTGGCTTGCAATGTAACCAATCCTCTCTTGGTTTCTAAGCTGCTTAAAGCTCTGAGATTTCTTCCAATGCTCTTGTGTTGCCTTGAGATAGGTTGCATTCTGGAAGGATGTGTTTAGGAAAGAGGGGAAAGGAAGCAAATGTTGGGCATAGCTATGATGAATTTATCCTCCTTGATGGGGCTCTGCTCTAAGCCCAGACCTCTGTCTGGGCCCAAACACCCAGCCCACCTTTCTCTGTCCTCCCACTTAATACAAAGCTTTCCACGAGAACTTTCCAATTTAGCTGCTAAATTGTTTTGTTCGTGGAGACTGATGCTGCAGTGTTTGGGGGCCCAGAAAGTCCTCCCTGAATAGCAGGTTCAAGCTGGGTGAAAATAAATAGGAAAAAAAAATTGCTACAGCTTCATTCATATGTTTCCAAAGACTAGGAAGACCCCCTACTCCTTTTTCTCATAGAGATTCTTTTTGTCTTCTTTCCCTGAATCACAGTTTAGTGCATGATGGGAATCTCTCCACCATTATGAGTGGACTAAACATTCCACATGGTCACAGTTGTTTTTGTCTGGGTTTCCCTGTGAATAAAGCCGGAAGCAAGGACTTGGGTGCAGGTGGTTCATTTGGGAGGATGGCAACACTGGCTGTACCCCTTAGAACTTCCCTCAGGAACAAAGGGGTGGCTCTCCATCTGCTGACCTCAGCTGTCGGTCCTTCTGAGATGGCCTCAGTTGCAAAGAGCTTCCCAGTTCAAGGTCACACCCACTTTTCAGGAGCTCATATCCAATGACTGATGGAAGCCAGGGTACAAAGCTCTGGCTCCTCATCTCAGCTCTGGATAATGGGGAAGTATCATCTTAGCTTCCTAACTCCTTGGAGGTCAGTGGTGGCTCATCTGCTGCTTTGATATTGAAGAGATGAGAGTGCTTAAGCACAATTATAAAGCTAAGAATGAAGGCCAGAGAGCTTCCTCAGTAACATGTAAAGTAGTTTTCATATCCAGCAGAAAGAAAGCAGGGAAAGCTGAGGCCCAGGCCCAGAACTCAATCATAGGAATAGATGAGTTCAAAGAAGGTTAAATTCTCTACCTAAGTTAGGTAAAGTCTAACTAAGGTCAGGACCCTGCTTAGAAAAGAATGTAACCCTGACACATGGTATAGGGACTTCAGGTTAATGTTCCTGAATATCTTGAATCCCCAGCCTTCCCTGTACCCTTGCACGTGCAGAAATGACTTCTTCTTCCCTATTAAGGGCTGGCGCTCCCCTTTGCTTAAAGACAATGCACAGATCTCTGCAAGACAGCCTGTGCCTCACTCAGAATGTTCCACACACCCCCCCCCCCCGCCGCCCACTGCTCCCACTTCTGGCCACTGGGCCAAAAATTAGGGCACGATCATAACACCTGGCTAGGCACATACTAGGCCTGATAAGGAAGAAAGGGAACATTTCTCCAAGGAGCTGCCTCACCCAGACAACATTCCAGCAGGAGCTGGGAGAGCATGCTTGGGGCAGCATTTTGAGGTGTTTGATCAAGGTGGGGTGGAGCATAGAGTTGGTCGAGGGAGAGTTTAGAATTTGGGAGCAAGTCCTCTGCCTGGGGGCACCCTGTTGGAATAGGTCCTTGTAGCCTGATTAAAGCGTTGGCCCACGCTAAGAAGATACAGGATTGTTGTGGGGCTGTGTGGGAGGAGGGCTCAAAAGGCTGAGAAGAATGGGTATGGTGGAGTGGTTATTTTCTTATAGCCAGAAAACCCACCAGAGCATGATGCTCCATGGAAGAGCAGGAGGATTTATGGGAGCAGTGAGCAATATGTCGGTGAGAGCAGCACCCTCATCACCAAGATGGCTCTCTTCCAGAAGCCAAGGGCTGATGGCAGGATAAGCCATTACAAAATAGGGCTTGCTGAGAGCAAGGCGGAGGGCAGGATCCTGAGGCAATGGAATTCAGGTGATGTTGCTTCTCCTTCAGAAGCCAGGTGGACACAGTGGTTGTAGAGAGCAGAAAAGGCATCAGGCAGAGAGGTTTCAGGTGTGGAATTGAGGGGATGGTTAATTTAACATGCATCTCTAGGGGCAGTTGACAGGCTGCTACTCAATCTGTACAATGATAAGAAATTGCGGATGGATTATCAGGATGCTGCTGACATTCTTGCCCCCAGTAAAAAGCCCCAACAATCCCTTGAAAAGAGGCCATTTTCAGACCTAGAACTTGACTGAAGGAGAGGCCAGGTTCCCAGGAGGAGAGACCCTGTACTATCACAGCAAGTATACATGGTGATAATCCTCTTGTTTTCCCCCAAAAGTAATTCATGGCTATCTACTCGGGTAACTGCAATGGGGGAAGGAGAATGACCTAAACACTTGAAGGACTGGCACAAGGTCCGAATTGATGTAGATACTTGGAGACCTGAAGTATCATCTTGGATTCTGGTTGAAACATGAACTATTTCCAGATTTGGGGGCATTATTTTGCCTACTCCTTTCCAGTAGGTCTTTCCCCAGTCTCAAGACGTTCAGATGGGTACTGAGCGAATCACTTGAGAAGACCTTTCTGTAGTCTCTTCTCTCTGGTACTTCACCCCAGAAATTCTAGCCACCATGGCATCCTTAAACTTTGATTTCTGTCTCTCCAGCTCAGAGAGACTGCCAGGCTCCGTTTATGCACCGCTTCCTTCTGTGGTCGGAAACTACCTCTATGTAGTAACCAGGAGTGATAGGAGGGCTCAACTGACTTGTTCTTTTCCCAGTGATCACAGTTCTGTGTTGCCTGCTATTCTCATCTCTGAAAAGTGATGTTCATATATTTTGTCTGGTTTTCCAAGTTGTTTAAGTTGGGAGAGTAAATCTAGGCCCTGTTACTCCATTGTGTCCAGGAGTGAAAATCCTCATTTTTTTTTTCTTAAAC
Organism: Macroglossus sobrinus; assembly: GCA_004027375.1. Classification (NCBI taxonomy): domain Eukaryota; kingdom Metazoa; phylum Chordata; class Mammalia; order Chiroptera; family Pteropodidae; genus Macroglossus; species Macroglossus sobrinus. The sequence continues at coordinate 1,243,919 of PVKZ01000054.1, read as the reverse complement.
TTATCATTCTAACAACAAAATGATTATAAAGGAAAATTAAAATACTATATTTGGTGGTAAGTGGTGAGTGATTCCATGTTGAAGAGTCATTAGCATGTTAAAAGTTTTTATAAATCCTGCAATGAAGAAGATAATTTCACCTCGTGTTTTTTGTTTGTCCTGCTACAGGAAACAGAAGTCTTTCTAGGTAACCAGCTGGAGGTGGGAGTGGGAAGCAAGGGGCACAAACCTGTAGGATTGTAAGAGGCTGAGGATCAGTCTTTATGTCATGCTCATGCAGTCTTTGTATTTATGCTGACCTTCTAGCTGCTCTAGCTAGATAGTGCTTTTGCATGGGTGGCTTCGCCTGGCCCATGTCCTGGAACATCCTGTCCAGTGTCCCCTTCCCACCTGGTTCTTCAGTGTCTGGCTCCTTCTTGCTTCTTCTCACCTCACCTGCTCACAGAGGCTTTCCTGACCACACTGTCTAGAATTGGCTTCGATCAATCATTTAATTTTCTCTGTAGTGGTTCTCCTCTTCTGAAATTATCTTATTTACTTACTTGTCCGTCTGCTAGAACGAGATTTCCAGGAGAGCTGGGATGTTGCATGCCCACAGTCTAGACCTGTGTTGGGTGCTTTGCACGCGATGGTAGCTAATGGCCATAGGGGTGATCGAGCTCCTGTGAGACAGGCACTGCTCCTGGAGCTTCCCCTGTGTTCTCTCATTTTTAAGATTTGTTGACTAAATTCATGAAGGGAGCCTCTCCCTCACCCCCCACCACCCTACAAATCTGGTCCACGTCTAGTCCCACGTCCACTAGGAAAGTATTCTGGTGGCCTCTAGATTCCATCTCTATCACCCACTTCCTGCTTGGGACCCACAGTCCATGTGCAGATCATCAGTTACCTGTTGTTGATTCCCTTCTTACCAATGGTTAAAATTAATTGTGTGTGTGTGTGTATGTGTGTTTTTAAATAGCAACTTTACAGTTTGCTTTGTAATGTTTATTATGGTAGCTTGGCTGAAAAAAAAAATTCTGAACTATTCTTCAGTGTTGCTGAAAAGCCCCTAAGTGGGCTATAATACCTAGATACAAGATCCTTGGTGGTTAAGAGCTTCCACTCAACTCACTCACTCCACCCGAGCACCATTCATTGAGCGTGTAACATGTGCCAGGCACTGGTCAAAGTGTTGAACTAGACGGGCACCACCCTGAACTCCCCTCCCATGCTTACATCCTGGAAAGGTTTTATGGTCCTCTGCATATTTCATGGTGTGAGCACATGACTGGGCATCCATTCATTGATTCACCTATTCATTCATTCACCAATATTTAAGTACCAGTTGAATTCCAGGCACTGTGCTTGATATATGGATGTAAAGGTGAGTATCCATAGACACATAACTCACAGGACAATGTATGAGGGAGGGGACAGATAAACAAAAATCATAAGGCATATCAAGCTGGATGAAGGAGTTTGATATAGACTGGGGTACCAGGGGGGGCATCCTTGATTTGAAAGAGGTGTTCACTGTACATGAACTGCTTTCCCCACAGGTGGGAGGAAGCCATGACATTCTGGGAACCCAGAGAAAAAGGCCCCCCGTGAGGTGGGGGCAGAGAGAAGGGGGCACCCAGAAGGTCCTCCTGTAATGCTGGGTAAATAGGATATATAACCATGGCTTTTATTTGAACAAATACTTTTTTGCAATGTAACAATTCTAGGCTTGCAGCAAATTGCTCTCCTTTCTAGGGAGAGTGAGTTGAGAAGACAGACATGCCCTTTGAAGGTGACTTCTAGTTGTGGCCCCATGCTGGATGGCCTCAGGGAGCAGTGTTGGTGGCCTTTGAGTGCCACAGGCTTGTAGGATAAACCGCACAGAGGAACAGATTGATCCACTGTTCCCTCTGAATCCCTGCCCACTTGCAGTGGAGAGGCTGTTTGTGCAAATCAAACATTGATTCAGCTGCCGGTGGGAAGGGGTTGGGGTGGAGGGGGAGGGGCCAATGGCAGGGAATGGGGACAAAGTCGGGAGCAGAAAACTGTTAGGGGAGAAGATTTGAGGGAGGCCCACTCAAGGGTTAATTCCCCCTGCCTGTGTCTCTGCCCCTTCTCTGCTCACAGGCTGTATTTATAGATAGGATAATTGTAGAGGCTGTGCTTGCAGCTCAGGGCTGGTGGGTGGGGGTGGGGAGGCCTGGGTCCCACCTGCTCCTGGGAGCTGTCCCTCCCCCACTCTTTCTTCTTTCTTAGATCTCCTAACCAGACCCAGCATGGGATAGGGACAACCAAGCAACGTCCTCCCTAGGTACTGACTACTTCACATTTAACCCCCAAACAGCCTTTGGCAGGAAGTATAATCATTTTCCCCAGCAATTCAGTAAGGCACTTTCGTGACCACCTTAGTTAAGGGGCCCCTACAAGGGAACCCCCACCAGCCTTTCTGTAGGACCTTGCCATGTTTTACTTCTTTCATAGCACTGATCATAATCAGCAAAGTACCTTGTTTATTTTTTACTTGTTTACTTAGTATCTGCTTTGTTTGTCTTGTTTGCTGAATGCACGGCCTAGAATAGGTATTCAATAAATATTTGTTGAATAAATGAATCCTTATTTAACAGACTAGGAAACTGAGGCTCAGTGGGGTGAAGTAATTCTCAGGGTAAGTGGCAGAACTGAAATTAGTCTCTAGGTCTGACTATCATCAGACAATAAGGTTTTACCAATGGACCAGGAATCTGAAACACAGGGACTAGGCAGCTAAGGGAGGAAGGGAGGGAGGGAAGGAGGGAGAGAGGGAGGGTGAGTGTGTGTGTGTGTGTGTGGGGGTGGTGGTGTATGTGGGGAGTGATGTCTCTGGTGGGTGGAGCTCTCCTCATCCTGGCTGAAGGGGCAGATGCTCTTCAGCTGTGGCTAATTGTTGTCGGATCTTTTCAGGACAAGCCAGAAATCTGGATTTTTATGTGAAATGTCCTGTTGGTTTTTTTTTTTTAAATGCTAGCAACAAATCCACATTATAAAAACCCACTACACAGAGCACAGGCCAAACAACAGAGCTGTAGCCTGGCCAGGACCTGTGGTTTGCAACCTCTGCCTTCCACTCACCTGCCCTGTACTGAAAAGCAGCATGGATGACGGTCTTTCTGGGTGCTGCACATTGGGCATTTCAAAGTCCTTCCTTACATAGCGCTTCTTTTTAATGATCGTGATGTTCCAGGAGGGCCATAGGGGAGATTGCTGCACCCATTTCAGAGATGAGCAAACAGAGATTCAGGGGGACTCTAATGAAGCCACAGAGGGATGGTAAAGAGCGCTCACTCTCGGCTTTTGTCCTCTAGCCCTGGTGTCTGCACTGCCCAGCACCACCACTCTCCCCATCTCACTTCTCCCCCACTCTTCTGGAGTATAGGAGGGAGGCCGTGTGAATGGGATGAAGAAATTCCATGCTGTGCCACCCGCAGGTTTGGGCTGCCCCCAACAGGATTTATGGCCAGCTCTGTGGAGAGTGGCCTTTGCTGGTTCTTGTTTGGAGATGCAGTTAGCAAATTATTGTCACGCTGAGTAATGATATAGCTCTATCAATACACTTTAGGTCTGATTAGTCTTTAATAGTTGTCAATTAGCCCAACAAGAGAAGGAGAACCCTTGGTTCGTCTGCAAGCTCTACGGTGCAGGGTCTCCCCTGTTCTAGTCTAGGGCCACCCCAAGAGTGGACTGGCAGAGATGACTGCAATCCTGAGAGGGAGCATTATTATGATGCAGATAGGGAAACCAAGTCAAGGAAATTGCCCAGGTAACCCAGCCAGTAAATGGAAGGCCCTGGTTTTGAACCCCCAGCTGTCTGACCCCAGAGTTCATACTCTTACCCACCAGAGAATAACAGAGGAGGGAGCTTACTGGAGACAAGAGAAGTGAGGAAGGACATTCATAGAGTCTAGAAAGGAAGAGTGTGTGTGGGAACTGGGCCAAGAAAAGGCAGCAGGGGGGCCTCAGGTGGAAGGGCAGTGTGGGCTAGGAGGACGGGGTCAGTGGCCTCAGCCTCCCACAGGGCCCATTCCCATGTGAACAGCATGGAAGCTGACAGATTCAGGATTAATCTGAAGGTTTCGGCTCTCTGAGGAAATTTCTCCGAAGCATGGCTGAAACATGATTTGTGAGCAGGGCTTGACCTTGGCCACCAGCCAGCCCTGTACCCTTGACACTTCTCCACGGAGGCTAGCAGGGCCCTGGGCCTCTGCTGAGACAGGTCAAATGAGTTTAAAAACAGGCAAGAAACAAGAGAACAGATCAATTTTTCTCTGTGAGCTCTGTGAAGGAAGTGTGCCATTATATGAACTTATGTGTATGGGGACAGACCTGGAGCTGTCTGTTCCTCTGTGTCTCTCAACATTTATTACCTGTGGGTGGTCTGGAACCAGTTTTACTATGTTTCTCCACGGCTCATGGTTTTGAGTGAAGAAGGTGAAGAGGGGCAGTGGCTTTCTGTTGTTGTTTTTTTTTTTTGTTGTTGTTGTTGTTTTGCCCATGGCCCATAGTAAGAAATACCTTTGATATCATCAAATAGTGTACAAATAGAAAATGGTGGCAGAAGGTATAATCTCTATGGTCCTATCAGGCCAGGCCTGGGAGCCAGAGCTTCTGGTGGGTGTGCTGGGGGCCACATCACAGCCCAGCCTACATCTTCAGGGAGCTGGTCTGATAAAGTCAGGAGATGAGCTGAAGGAAGTGGTGGTTAGAGCCCTCTCCTTGAGCAGGCAGGCCAAGTGATTCTGGGAGCGTGCTTAAAATGGGATTATGGTATGCTGATTTCAATTCTCCTTTCTCGTTTGATAGTCTGTGGTGACCAAGTTTTGGCCAATGAGCTGCAAAAATAAGACTGTTGGCTTCTAGGAAAGATGTTTTCTTCCTGATAAGTAAGATGTATGAAAGAAAAAAGCTGTTTTTGCTTGCTCTTTTTTTTTTTTAAATATTGTTTTGGATCTGAAATATGATATGATGCTTGGTGTATGGCAGCTGTGTCGTGGCTATGAGAGAAATGTAAATAATGAGGATGGCAGAGGATTTATGGAATTAGGTCCCAAAGACATGGCTGAGCTGGGGTACTTACCCTGGGACCACCTACCTCTACTTCTGGTCTAGTAAATACTAACTGTCCCTATAGTTTAAGCCACTGTGGGTCATATTTCTACTCCTTGCAGCTGAAGTGATCCTAACTGATTTAGAAGCATAAACTTGGGGGCTGTATTCCTGGGTTTCATAAGGTCCAGACTTTCTGAACTGACTTCTAGAACCAGTGTTGGATGGTTCAGACTTTATTTCTTTCGTGTGAAGGAAGTTAGCATGGGGACCTTATAGTCTTGGCTCTGGATCTCCATTCTATGGTGTCTTTTCTTCTATTTGATTTCCTTGCTTCTTTTCCCTTTTATATGGCAAAAATTTTCTTTGGAAAGGAAACTCCCCTGTCAATTCAATCAAGAAACATCCTTGCCCAGTGCGTTGAAAGAGCCACACATATATAGCTGAATTCCAAGCCCAGGGTGGAAAGATCTCTGGAGAGCTGACGTTAATCACAGACCTATACATACCAGTCATACAAAGTTTATTTCTGGACTCTGGGTTTTATCCCATTGGTCTGTATGTCTGTCCCTATGCCAAGGACACATTGTCTTGGTTACTTTAGCTTTGAAGTTACTTTTGAAATTGGGAATTGTAAGTCCTCCAACTTTGTTCCTCCTCTTCAAGATTGTTTGGGCTATACTGAATCCCTGGGATTTTCATATAAATTTCAGGATCAAATTTTCAGTTTCTGCAAAATTGCAGCTGGGATTTTGATAGGGATTATATAGAATCTGTAGATCCATTTGGAGTATACTACTCTCTTAACAATTTTATGTCTTCTGATTCATGAACATGAGATTGCTTTCCTTTTTTTTTTTTTTAAGTATTTCCTTGATTTAAACAATGTTGTATAGTTTTCAGGGTATAAGCTTTGCACTTATTTTGTTAAGTCTATTCCTAAGTATTTTTATTCTTTTTGATGCTATCATAAATGGAATTGTTTTCTTAATTTAATTTTTAGATTATTCATTGCGACTTTATAGAAATACAATCGATTTTTATATATTGATCATATATCCTGCAATCTTGCTGAACTCATTTATTTCTTCTGAGTAATTCTCAATAGGATAAGTATTTTTTTTCTTCTTAATACTACTCATTTCTGAACTCCAAGCTTTCTGAGCCACCCTTGGTTCCATAAATGTTTTTTCTGTTTTTGATATAAGTAAACCGAACATTTAAAAAGCAAATAAACCTGATGAAACTAGATGTTCCTCTCTGTTCTTTACTAGTTTCACTTTTTCTTTGAGTCTGAGATAGAAAGTAGGGTAGGGAATAAACTCAGGCATCTGGGGAAGGAAGGAAAAAGATCCACTTACCCAGGGACCAAGAAGTGGGGGCTCTCAGCAGAGAAAAGAGTATAGGAGAAGCAGCAAGAGAGAGAAAACACCCAATACTATGAAGAGAGTTCCCCAAGGGAGTGTAGGGAAGCTAGGGGGTGTAGGAGAAGAGGAGTGAGAGGGGGCAAAGTGAGGGGCAGTTTCAGAAAAGGGCACATCAGTGTATCTGTCAACCCTGGTTTTCCAGGGTATGGGGTGTCAACAATTTGCCCAGGAAGGACTCTTTGGCATTGATGTGGTTAGGAGTAAAGAACATGACTGGCACCCAGTTCTCAGTATCTGCATCAGCAAATATTTATCGCACATCTGCTACACGTCAGGTGCGTCTGCTATGTGCCTGGCACTTACATTCATGACTCTTTAAAATGACTGTAGTTGGTAGATTATGGTATCCCCAAGGGAAATGAGTCTCAGGGATGTTCAAGAAATTTCCCTGTTCATAAAGGACAAAGTCAAAATCTGAGAGCTGGCTTCTTTGACTCCAAGTGTGCTTTCTCCCTGCCTTCTTCCTGCTGGCTGCATAGCCTCCTGAACCCTGGGCCGGGGAGGTGTGCTCTGCAGCCCTGCTCTACCATTCCCTCCTGTAACTGGTACCTCCCAAGCCTCCTCTGAACATTCTCTCTCAGGGCAGGGTGTCTGTGTGTGGTGCTCTGAGGTCTGCCTTGTATCACCTTTTTGCAAAGTATTCTCATTCAGCTCTAGTCCTTATGACTAGAGTTTTCTGCTTTATTTGGCACTTTCCTGGGTACAGATAGGAGAGCTGGGAATGAGAAATGTGAAACACACTCCCTCTTGCCCTCAAACTCCTACAACCACTCCTTTAAGTCAGTTGGGAGATGAGCTTTCTCCTAGTAGTTGGGCAGACTGGCCTGTTGGATTCAGTTTTGTAAATATAGAAGTCCATGATCATCCCACCAGACCTTGGCTTGGCTCATAATATTTGGTCAACTGGAAAAGCAACTAGGGCAGAGTTGGGTCTCAAGCATATCTGTTGAATGGTGAATGAATGGATTCTAGTTCTTGCCCCAGTATTATTAGGGCTGTAATCTGTTAGCGACTTTCAAAATGGGAAGCAGTTCTAGTTTAGGATATGTGATGGGACTCTCTGTTATAATAGGTTCCACCTTCATAAGCTCATCTGTCTGTTGAGTGAACAAATATTTATTGTTCTCTTAGGAGTTGCCAAGAATAGACCAGCCAATGATTCTTTGTACTCGCAAAATTTAGAATTTAGAGGGGGAAACAGTCATAAAGTAAGCAGTTACACGTGCCCAAATTCTGGGCACTGTCATCTGTTGCTGTGTGGCTTTTCAAGACTGAATGACACCTGTCATTTTGCATGCTCCTTTCTCTTGGTTCTTTCCTCTTCCTGGCTTTCTATGTTACTTCCCCACTGCTGGACACCCTCTCCTGCCTCTCTCCTCAGCACTGGGTGTGAGTTTACCCTTCTTCCTGTGACGGGCTTCCCAGCTCTTCCTTTCTGCATAGCTCCTGGAAGTGTTCTGCTCGAAGCTATTGTTAATATCATCTGTGAGTCCCTCCTCTACCCTGTCTCCACCCATAACTTCTGGTGGAGCTCCCTTTGGTCACGGTGCACTCTGCAGAGCACCTTCTGTCTGAAGGGCAGTTCTGGGGAGAGATGCTGTGGAAGAGCATCATTTCAGATGTTACAATTCCTGGGTGAATTGCACATGACCTAGTCCCCACCCTTGTAGGGAAAACATATCTTATTTACATCACTGTCCTCTTGCTGAACATGTCTTTAAAGATATTCGGTGAGCTAAGGAATAGGGCCAGGGGCTGGAGCTGTGTGTGCTATTAGTTTTCATTCCTGGTCTTGTCCTTTCTGGGGAGACAGGATGTACCTATCCAATAATAGCTAATTATATATGGAATCTTAGAGTCTCAAGGTTAGAAGGATTTTATCATTTATCCCAATACTCTTCAAACTTCTTTGATTTTGAACTAATAGTAAAAGTACGATCTACTACATAATACATAATCTACACTATAATATAATAATAGTAAAAAATATATTTTACATCATGACCCGATGTGCATGTATATTATTTATACATATATGTACAGACATATTAAATAAATGTATAACAAAAGTTTTACAAAGCAATACTTACCCTTAATATGTCTATATTTTCTATTTAATTTAAAAATGCTGTTTCTACAACTCACCAAATTGATTCTGCAATTCAATATCTGAATATTAAGTTTCAAACTGCAGTTTGGAAAATATTGTTTTAATCTAACAACCTACCTGGGGCTTATACTCTCTCCATAGTTGTCAAGTAGTTGTCTAGTTTTAGATTTCTCTGGTGATGGGGAACTCAGTATCTATCTAGAAAGTCAAGTCTGTCTTTGAACAGCTTTGTCTGTTAAGAAGTTTTCCTTATAAAAGGCTTCCACGTATGACTGACTCCTTCCTCTTCCTAGTAAAATCTTTTTAAAATAGCAGTGTGCCCTTCTCCATCCCTCGTTCTTGTATAATGTGGGAACTGTGGATCAGTGCTTGAGCTGGTGTGCACCAGCTCGTGAGAACCAATTTCCAAAATTTTAGGAATTTTTGGAGCTGATTATTAAAGCCAATATTAAAAATTAAATTTCATGATGGAAATACCATATGATGGTGTGCTACTACCAATCTCTGTGTTCAGAGACGTCACACTGGTAGCTTGAAATTGACCATGGAAACTGGCAGATAGAACAGGGCCTGGCCTTCTGGGAAGCCAGTTGTTAAACACTCACCAGCATACCACTGCTCTGGAGTTACACTGCATGGGTTTGAGCTCAGCTCCGGCACTTGCTAAGTGTGTGACTGGGGCCAATTACTTATCATCTGTGTTCCTTATTGTTTCTCCACCTCTTAAATTCCCCCCAACCCTGACCTAAGGATGTTGTCGTTTCCCCTTAAGAACTGGATCTCTGAAGGTGGGGCGTCTCCCCCCACGTGTTCGCAGCATGCACCCAGAACCCAGCGCACCTGGGGTATGGTCTGTGGCTCCCCCTGGGGCGTGAACCCAGGACCTTCTGTGTGTAAAGCAGATGTGCTAACCACTACACTATGGAGCTACCCCTCATCTCTGTTCCTTAGTTTCTTTGTACAACACACATCCTTCTAGGGTTGCTCTGAGGATTAAATGAATAAATGCACATGAACCACTTAGAATGGTGCCTGGCACATGGCACCTTTATAAGTGGTAGCTGTCATCTAGGCTGACTGTTCCTGAATTATTTCATTCACCCTGGTAGGGTATGGTTTCCAGGAGTCACTCAGCCTGGTCATTCTCCTCTGTCTTGCCTCATATTCAAAATATGAGTTTGTCTTCTCTTCCTGGTGAGATCACAGGGTTTCTGAGAGTAGGGGAGTGGTTGACTTTTTTTTTTTTTAACTTCTAGCCCCAGCCTTGAGCAGGATGCAGGATAGATGCTCAGTCTCATTGGCCACTGGGACCCCTCCAGACTTCCCAGAGACCCTTGCTCTTCCCAGTGTGGTGCCCTTCTCCTGTGGAGGGCTCTGGGCTTGGCTGGTTGATAGGAAGATGAATAAGTACTTTGGTTGAGGCAGCCCCCAGCTGGCTAATGTTGCAGACATCCCAGCTGCCACCAGGTGGTTGGCCCATAAATCACTGGGCCTTACCCTCCCTGAAATTCTGTATAGCTGAACATAAACAGCTACTTGTGTCAGTAATGAAGTGTCTGGCTCCTTCCCCAGCTCTGGACAAGGCCTCATGGAACTCGTTTAGGCCCTGATTTCTTTCTTGTTTACTGCTGCTGTGCTATTAGAAGAAGTCTAGATTCTAATAGACTCTCTTGCCTCACAACACCTCTACCAGTGCCTATATTTTACCATTAGGGATTCATTCCTTTTGGGTAAACAATGATTTCTCCACGAAGTTCTGTTTTAAAATGGTAGTACCTAGATAGAGTGGTGTATTTTCAAGCCTTGGAAGTCTTAGTGTGAATGAACTTGTCAGCTACATTCCTCTCTGCTCCACTGCTATCCTTGGTCAAAGTGGGCATCAATTTCAAAGAAATGCTGGAGGCAGCACTGTGTAGTGTCATGTTTCAAAACCTGGCTGCACTTTCAGAACCTCTAGGGCAGCCTTTGTCTTAATTAGAAAAAATTTAATTTGATAACTATTGACCTCCTTGATTCAAAATAAATTTTACTCATATAATCTCATTATTTAAGCATATGTTTATATGTATATCAATAAACAACAAAATAAATTTCTCCTCAAATTATCCACTTTCATCCTGGGAAGTCTTTAAAAAGTATATATTTCCTGGGTCCCTCCCTAAACCTACAGAAATAGAATCTTCTGGAATGGAGGCCAGGAATCCTTATTTTAAAATATTCTCTCTCAGTGATTCTAAATATGCAGCCAGCCGTGGGAATTAGTGGGGTAGTAAACCCATGTTTCTCGGTGGTAGGTTCTCTGATTCATTTCTGTATTGCTACAGCTCCCTGCTCAGGGCTTGGTGCAGAGCAGGTATACAATAGGTATTTAATAAGTTATGTTGAAGCCAAACCAGAAGAGACTAGGAGTTGGGCAGAACTGGATTTGAGTCTAAGCTCTGTCGCATCCTGTGTACCTTGGGCAGGTGACTTCCTTCTTATCTGGGAAATCGAGATGATAATGTGCACTCAAATAGAGTTGTTTAAGGGCTAGTGGGATTGTCCCACTGCCTGTCATGCCTCCCTTCCTGGGACTGGAAGGGGAGGGAAGGTGGTCAGTTAGAGAATGGAATAAGCCCCAGGAAATTTTGTATCAGTTACTCAGGGGGCAACTGTAAGCCTCTTTCAATCACTGGCCTTACCCTGCTGCCACAGGTCTTACAACACTGCCTTTGGGCCGTGCAGATGAAAAGCTGGGGACATTGGCAGGGCTAGGATCGATCCCTTTTCTGCCTGCCTGTGGCTGGATTGATCTGATTCCTGCTTGATACCTGAAATTAGGAGACCAACTGAAGCTAATTGCCAGCTGGACCTGCCCAGCTCTCAAAGACTGTGGTGGGGAGGTGCTAGGAGAGAAAGCCACGTGACTAGCATGGAGCTAGCAGAGGAAGGTGGAGGGCCGTGGTCTGGGGTGGCAGTGCAGAGGGCAATACTCTGGGGATGGGACTGGGGAGGAGTAACGCCTCCCATCTTCATCTGTAGGGGAGGGTGCTGTGACCACCTTCCCTACAGTCATACTCTGTCTTGCTGACACTTGCTTCTTTTTCTTGTTTTTGTCCTCTATTCTAAGATACCACTCCCATTTTAATGTGTCTGAAATCATATTGTGTTTTACAGTCAGTATGTACACTTTAGGTGTAGTGTTTTGCCTGTCTTCCCCCAAGAGTGGTTATTCAATCAATGATGACTAAGAGCTTCTCAGACCTGAGCAAGTGTGGTATCACAGAGTTTTGTTTCCCAGCCCTCAGTTGGGACTCTAGTGATTTGCAGATTTGTTTGGCCAGTAACCTCTTTTTGAAAAAGGAGATTAGCAGATCTTAAAAGTGTATTAGCAGCTAATTGAGCAAAATCAAAACAGCATTGAAGAAAGGGGAAGATTTGCAGAAAAGTAGGTAACTGTGCAAAGCATTTCACGGAAGGGAAGAATATTTAGAAACTTGTCGGATCTGGAATTCCCCAGAACTTGTCTTTCTTATCTAATCCTGCTCTCCTGCCTGCCTCTTCTTTAGAACAGTTTTCCTCGTGTGGGGATTATCTGTCTGCATGGTGAGGGTGTTTGTCCATTTGTGGCAGGGTGTTTTGGATCCCATCTACAAGATCAGTCTACAAAACACAGTCAAATTAAAAAAATTTAGAGCCTAGTCTGACTCATAAATGTTAGGAATTAGCAAAGTGTGGTATAATTCTGGCTCATCCGGTCATAACTATTGCATACAGAATTTGAAGGTGTGCTGAGTCTGTTTAGTTTTGTATGTGAGTGTGTATTCACTGTGTAACTAGGGGACCTGATATTCCTGAATAAATCTCTTATTGAAATTCCAGAGGATTAACACCTTGGTGCAGGCCCCTAGCAGCCAAAGGAAGCTTCTCAGTCTACCTTGGTTTTCAGGTGCTGAGCTGTAAGCAAAGTTCTTCTGGGGGCCTAGCCTTTCATTCCCATGTTCTTGTCAGGGTAGGAAGTGGTTGGCTGCTTTCACGAGAATAAGGCAGTGTGGGCTAATGATAATACTATTACTGATACCACTGCTGCTGCTTTAGCTAGGAGCTGACACTTGTTGAATGTTTATTGTGTTAGGTACTATTCTAAACATGTATCTTGCAATACCTAATCTGATCCTCACAACATTCCTGTCAGAGAGATTCTATTATTAACACCATTTTGTAGATAAAGGAATACAAGTCTCAGAAGACTTGCTTTGTGATTCCCAGGTCGACCTGACTCCACACTCCAGAGTTTTAAGTTCTCTGCCGAGATCACTTCCCCTGGCTGCCCTGGAGAAGGGTGTTGAGCATTAGGGCAGATGTGCAGGCAAGGGTTTGGGGGTCCTGAGCTGTGCTGGCCCCATCTGAGTTTCTGTCCTGAGTCACTCCTGCCTACGATCTGTCTCAGGGCTCCTTGTTGTGCAATTGTAGGAAGCATCATTCACATCTTAGTCTTTGGCAGAGGATGGCGGACTTGTTAAAGGCCAGATAATATTGTTGGCTTTGCGGGCCATACAGTCTCTGTTGTAGCCACTCAGCTCTGTTGTTGTAGCATGAAAGCAGCCACAGGCACTTACCATGAATGGAAATGGCTGTGTGCCAGTAATACTTTATTTACAAAACCAGGCTGCAGATCACTGACCTCGGGTCTGTGGCTAGAGGTGACATTCACAAAGACAACCACGTAGAAGGTGCCTCCAGGATGGGTACAATGAAGGAGGCCTGCTTTTTGGTGACTGAGGAGTATTCCTGAGAGAGAATGGTCAGCTGGATTGAATAAAACTTGTGTGTATGTGTGTATCTGTGTACACATGTATCACATAAATGAATCATGCTCCTTATTAAAGCCATCCTAGTTTAATAATCCCATTAAAACAAAAGCACAGATTTCAGCATTGTCAGGAAAGCCTTGTGAGTAGGGAAGGGTGTTACGACTCATGGGCCCCCCGAGTTTCATGTGTCTTTGTGGGGAAGGGTTCCCCAAGGTCACTGAAACAGTGATCTTAAGGATGGATATACTCTTCTCCCATTTAAAGATCAGGCCCCAGTGCAGGCAAAACTCTTTCTTAGTCCAAGTGCAACTGAAAAATGCAATGCAGAGATTCAAGATTTTTCAGAGCATTTAGAGGAAACGAAAGGGACAAATGCATATGATATAAAACATAAACATCCAGTTTACCACATGAAAATTTCTGACCCTACCACAGCCAGCTTGTTTCCATGGATTTCAGAGATTTTCCTTTTCCATATGCTCTTTTGGTACCTTCTAATGGCATTTGGCATTTGCCATTTTGAATGACCTACACGGAGGACCTCATTCTCAACATAACAGAGAGGATCCAAGGCCATCACATGTCAATTAGCTCCAAATAAATTCCAAAAAGCATTTAAATAGTACAAGGAAAATAAAGCATATTTAGAAAGAAAGAAAATAAAAATCAGGTGTAGTCCTTGCTTTCCGGGATAACCACTGCACATTCTGACATGTCATTCAACAGTAATGACAGTGTAGTTACTGAAGAGTCAGTCCATCACAGCTGAGTAAGCACTGAGAGATGTTTGATGAAGGGGAAGGGAGGGGAGAGAAACTATAGCAGCATGAAAGGTGCTGGGCTGCATCTCTGTTGATTTCTCGGTGTCCTAGACAGGGTACTCAGCCTGAGAGTAGTGGTGGGGAGGCGGTGGGTGGGTATGCTGTCTGAGGCATCCTTGCCCTTCCTTGCTTTGAAAGGGAGGTAGCAACTGTTTTGCAAATGGAGATGGGATAGGGTGGCAGCTAGTGCCTCTTTCTCATTCTCTGCAGCTGCCCATCCACCCCAGTCAATGATGCTTGACCATCACTGCCCAGATCCAAGTCCAGCCATGTGCAAGGGGAACATCTGTTCCCACAGCTGCAAGGCCCTGCAGTCCTGGAGCCAGCATGGCTGCAGAAGCCAAAGGTGGGGTTGCTGGTTGGTAGTCTGTGTGTTGCGGTGAAAAGAGGGGGCAGAATGGTACAAAGTGGAGGGCAGGGATCTGGTGACATTGGGGGCCCAGCCTGTTACTTTCTAGGTAGCTAGCATAGCCAACACTTTGGACACTGGGTCTCCTGGGTCCCCACAGGCAGTGGCTCCTTGGGAGCTTAGCAGTGGAGAGTGGAGCATGGAGTGTGTTTGTATCTTGACCTTTGTGCTACTTGGTATGCGCAATGTGATAGAGGATGGGTTTCTCCTGCTACCGTACACTGAGGGCTTTATGGACACACTTTCTTTATAGACACAGTGGGACCCGCTTTCATCTTTTTCATCAATTCTGACAGCAGAGCTGCACAAGAACACAGGGTTAAGGGCCTGGGCTCTGAAGTTAGACCAAAGTAGGTTCAAATACAAGCTCCTTTGTGTATTGGCTGTGTGACCTAGAGTAAGAGATGAAACCTCTCTGTACCTGTTTTTTTCCCCCTGAAAAAAGATAACTCTTGTCTTTGAAGGTGTGGGAAGGATTAGTTGAATTAATAATGTACATTAATCACCCAGCTGGTTTTGTAGCAGCCATCGGGGTGTTGGTTGCTCCCTCTCTCTCTTGGTTTTGTCCACATCTGCAGGCTCCATGACTGTGCTCTTTGAGGTGCCCAGGGCATTTGGCATTCAGAGAAGGATCAAGGTCAGTGCATTTAAGCTCCCTGTTTGATCCTGGGAAGGCCATCTGGTCACCACCACTCACTGCTCACACTGACAGCCTGTTTCTCAGGCCTTATGGGTACAAGAGTGCTAGTGGGCCACGTGGAAGGCCCTGACCTGGTTCCTGGCGATTGACTATACCTGCTTACCTGCAACCTCAGCCCAGCAAAGTTCCTCCATCCCTGACACTTCTGGGAGTATCTGGGGGCAGGGGTCTTGAGTGACATGTCAGAGCTGGTCCTCAGCCTCAGGGCTCTGCAGCTGTTGCTCTGGTTCCCAAGCCCCCATCAGGTACCTCCCCACTGTTTTCCAGTGGACATCACTACCCTTCTAATCTCTTTCCAGGCCATTTTTTCTCTGAAGCTCTTGAGCCACTGAGGCTGACCCTGAGTCTATACTGAAGCATGGGTTGGTGGAAGTAGGGTAAAGGCAGAGAATTCCTTTGAATGTACTTTTGGGGTCACGCAATATTGGGAGGTAGTGCCTTAAAGCAGCTCTGCATTTGTTTTGATCTCAGGTTTTCTTTTCAGATGTCTCTTTTCACTTTTCATTTCCAGCATCTCCCACACTCCCCACTTCAGACTTTGGACCTAGTTCCCACAAGGACTAGCTGAGACTAGGTCTGAGCCTGCCTAGGTTCGTCCCTCCTTCCCGATCCTGGGCTTCGTGGATTGTGAGATCCCCAGGAAGGCCCGCAGACCTCACAAAGTGACTCTGGCAGGTTTGCCTCGCTGGGCTGCCCGCCAAGTCCAGATGCCCAGGCTGAGTCAGAAAGACCTCATGCCTGTATAGTCATTCACCATTTGTTTGGAGACCCTGATGGGTCATCTGGCCTTCTCTTTTCCAAATAAAATAATCCTGTTTCCTACAACCGTCTGCTTCCTAACTGCTTATGTTCTTAGTAATACTCCTCTGATCCTTTCAAGTTCAGCGGCTTTTCCTGGGTGTGGGAGCCAGCTGGGGTCCCGGAGATGTAGTCCAAGCAATGCTGAAGCACGGGCATTTGTAGTGTTTCCTGCAAGCCATGTTCTCTGTTAGGGGATCCTTATGAAGATATGCCCTGGTCAGGGGGCTTCTCTGGAGTTGTAGGGGTGTTCCAGGCAGTCAGCAGAGCTCTAGCTCTCCCTCATCTTCCCAACTTAGATGGCCTTCCCTCCGAGCCAACCGATCCTAATGCCAGCTCACCCTGGAGAACCACCTTTGCTTCTCCGGAGGCCAGCGATTCCACTGTGGTCAAGGTCTGCTCTGAGGACCGCCTCATCAGGTTTACCTGGGGCTCTTATGGAGCCCTTCCCAGGCTCACTGCCGTTGTAGTCAGTGCTTCAGCCATAGCACCTGGTGGAAAAGCTTCCAAACACTTCAGGAAAACTCTATGGAAACAGGTGAATCCTGAGCAGGAAAAAATACTGGCCACAATGTATAAAAAGAAAATTGCAAAATTAAAATTATTAAATGATTAATTAAATATGTAGAAAATATAACTGTCAACTCATCAACTACGAATCAATTTGCTCTCACATAGTTATATATCATTTATAAGCAATGTGGAATGCAGATGGCTTTTAGTATGTTCCTTACTGTAGGAGGTGCCCCCATAATAAGGGTACCTGTGGCCTCTTACAGTCTTACAGTGATTCCTTCTAGACATTAGGAAGTCTGAATTTCAGGGGGAGGGGCCAGGTATCTGCATGCATCTCCTGGCCTTCCCGAGAGTCCCACAGTGCTGACTGAGAGGACGGCTGTTGAGGGACAAGAGTTTTAGGCTGGCAGTCCCCAAACCTAGCTGCTCACAAACCTCCAAGAAACTTAAAACAAAAACACAACAGCCTGGGCCCCATTCCAGGCCTATTAAATAAGCTCATCTGGAATGGAGCCTGGGAATCCTCATTTAAAAAGAGTTCTCTAGGGTGTTTGGTTAGTTAGATTTGGGATCCACCAGAGTTGAAGAAGGAGACCAGACCAGCACTTTCCAAACTTCGATGTGCACAGAGGTCACTGGGCACCCTGTTAAACCTTGGGTTTGGCATAGCTGCTCCTGGTTGGAGCCCAGATTTAGCATTTCTAACACCTTCAGTGGTGTTGTCACTGCTTGTCCTCAAACCATACTTTGAGCACCAAGGACTGGACCCTGGGCTGGAATCATGGGTTAGCCTCTTACCAGCTATGAGACTTTGGGACCTTTTAGTAAAATCTGGAAGCTCTAGAAAAGACATTGCAATCAGCTTGCCCTGAGAGAGAAGTTTTAATACAAGGTCCACGGGTGTGAGTTTGGTTGATTCAGTTGCTTGTACTTGGCTCATTTGTGGAGTATAGTGATCTCCTCAAGAACAAGGATGAGACTGCTCTGTGGAGTTCCTGGATTTCTCAGATTACAGCCAGGGATTGGTTTCCTTGGGCAGCAGAATCTAATTTATGGCTGTTATTTTTCTGCTGGCTTTGTAGTCCTCAGAGAAACCCTTACGATTGTGATTAGCTATTGTTCTTCAGAGACTGGCCCTCTATGAAATTCTACGAGCTTCCTAGTATCCTTTGATAAATTTCTTTTCTTCTTAATTTAATCATAGTGGATTCTGTTGTTTGCAATTAAAAACGCTGACCAAAATGTATGTGGAAAGAATAGGGAACAAAGCCATAGAAAATGTTAGAAATGGTTGCCTCACCTTACTGTTTGTGCTGGGTCCAGCTTCTGGAAATTTCAAGTTCTTTTTGTCCTTCAAATGCCCCTATAATTTATTTTTTTATATTGTGTTTATGTGTTTGTTTTATTTTGACAATTTGTTTGAAAACCTCCCGAGGGCAGGGTTGGGTCTTCATTCATATTTTCATTTATTGACTCAGTCAAACATTTATTAAATGTCAACTATGTGCCAGGTACCAGCTGTCTTAAGCTGGGTTTCCCAGAAAATGGAAACTGAGACAAATGGCTTATGAGTGAATCTTTTTTTGGGCGGTGACCCCAATGGGCAGTAGTGAGGAACAGGAAGAGCAAAGCAAGAAGGAGGGTGAGCCCCACCAAGGAAGCACTATTGAGTTGGCCATGGCCCTGGGTGACTGGGTGATAGACCCCATGGAACATCTGAGAAGCCATACGAAACATGTCACAGGACCATCTGTTCCAAGTGGGTGAGGAAGAAGCATCTATACATCTATTTCTGTAGCTCATGTGTATTAGTATTTTTGGGCTGCCATAACAAATTATAGCCAACACAGACATTTATTCTCACAGTTCTGGAGCCTAGAAGTCTGAAAGCAAGATGTTGGCAGGGCTATGCTCCCTTGGAAGGCTGTAGGGGAGAATCCTTCCCTGCCTTGTCCAGCTTCTAATGGCTGTTGGCAGTCCTTTACACTTCTTAGTTTATAGATGCCTCGTTGTAATTTCTGCCTCTGTCTTTACATGGCTGTCTTCCCTCTGTGTGTCTCTGTGTCTCCAATTCCTTCTCTCATTAGAAGGATAACAGTAATTGGATTTAGGAACAACCTTAATCAAGTATGACCTTACCCTAGTTCTGTACGCAAAGACCCTACTTCTAGATAAAGTCACATTCACAGGCATAGGAGAGAAAAATTCTGTTTCTCCCTCTACTCATAGCACTACTCTCAATACTTCACTTCTGAACCAAATATGTGGTTTTTGACTCCCATACCAAGCAATTCTCTAACAGCAGCCACATGTCCTATCATTTAACTCAATTCTGATATTATCTACCTGGAGATAGCGTCAGATCCCATAGGCTGAGGGTTTAGTCCTGCAAGACTGCCCTGCCTCCTTTCAGATGTCAATCTCAAGTTTAGGTTGTTAGCTGTGCCTTTGATAAACTGGCTATAAATTGGAGGTTCCCATAACTCAATCCTCAGGTTCAATAATTTACTAGAATGTCTCACAAAGCTTGGAAAACAGTTTACTTACTAGAATGCCAGTTTATTATTAATGAATAAAAGTCAGGAACAGCCAGATGGAAGAGATGCACAGGGCAAGGGACAAGAGAAGGGGTGTGCCTCCCAGCACCTGAGGGGTGGTACTTGCAGGGTATTTATAAAGGCTTCATTGCTTAGGCCTGGTTGATTACATCTTTGGTCATTAGTGATTAAAATTCCAGCCCTTCTCCCCTCCCTGGATGTCTTGGGGTGGGTGAATGGGGCTGAAATTTCCAGTCTTCTCATCACTTGGTTTCCTGAGGCTATCCAAGAGCCCCAAATTTGTTAGCTTATGAAGACACTTATGACTTTGGAGAGTGTAAGGAGCTGTGTGCCAGGAAACAGGAGCATATGTATTTCTCGTTATGTCACAGGGAGTTAGGACTTCATTATATCTTTTTGAAGGATGCAGATCAATCCATTGCACCATAGTTAAAGGTTATCTCCGCTATGCTAAGTCCATTGTAGTTCCAGGTTGTATATACATGTTTGGCATGTCATGAACAGAGAAGCCTGAAGTGGAGATGAGAAGTCCTAGACATGGACCTAAGGTGAGTGGGCTGTCAGTCTGCACCTGTGAACCTGTAAAGAGCCAGACTGAGCTATTTCCTGCAACAGGGGCTGGAATAAGAGATGAAGCCAAAGGATTTAAGTGATGCATATGAGGTGTCCATACTGACAACGATAATGATAGTAGCTGACATTCAGCGCTACTGTATGCCAGACCTTGAGCTAAATACATTAGATGAATTTTCTTATTCAATTTCCCAACAATCCCATGAAGTAGGTGCTATTATCCCCATCTTACTGATGAAGAATCTGAGGTTCAAGATGTATGCTTTACTCAGAATTAAACCTTCCCTGCCACAAAATTAAGCTTCATAGGAGTGGCGACTTTGTTTAGTGCTATAGCCTCAGCACCTAGAATGAGTTCTGGTATATCATTGGTGCTCTGTAAATGTTTGCTTCCTGGTTAAATGGTGGAGTTTGGATTTGAATCCAGGTAGGCTGATGCCCAGGCCCATGTGTTTAACTTAATAAAGAGGATCAGTGGTGATTAGAACACGGAGGTACCCTCTCTTTCATAAGCTATAACTCCATTCAAGAGACAGACCTCAATAAGTAATTCTAAATATTCTGTCCTGGGTTGACCCTTGCTCAGGTGGCATGCATGCATGCAGTAGGTACTGCATACACATTTGTTGGGTTGGTACTGGGCTCACATATCACAGGATTTGCACTTTCTGCCTAGTCTGGCTCATTCTCAGTAATTAAACTCTGGCCTCTCCTGCGATGGCCAGCCTTTGCCTGCCAGATGCATTTCATGACACTAATAAACATTCACACCTACCTGGAGCACTTAGACAGAAAATGGAGCCTAAAAGCTTTGAGTAGCAATGTGCTTCCCCTCCTGTGAGCCTGGGGAACATTACTGAAACGCATATGCTACGGAAACTGGCTGCATCATTATTGGAACTGATGCATACTCACTCCACCCAATCTATTTTTATTTGAAGCACTTACGTTGCATGAAACTGAGCATAATAACTACAGTCAATAGAGATGTATTTGTTTTTATTTAAACTCATAAATGTGCTAACGCCAATAAAGATTTTTTTTTTCCCTCTGAAAAGTAAGACCTGTATGGAAGAGATGGAAATTTACACATCCATCAAGCCAGGAGGCCTGTTTTCTCAGGAGGCATTTTTCTGAATTGCTAGTGATTTATGGTGGCAGACTGGAGACTGAGGTGGCAAGGTTGGGAGAAGAGGGAGAAAAACCTATCCATGAAGTTAATTTATTTTACTCTATTTAAAAAGCAGAGGACTTAAGACTAGAGAGTGAAAGGCAGAGATAGGGTATCTGAACAAGATCTGGATTCTAGGAATGTGAAGGCATTCGGATGCTTACCATCCTCATTTTTGTCTGAATATGCTTAGGGAATTTGAGAATCAGATGGAATGGTGAGAACAGCCTGACTTTAGAAGATTTAGATTTGTTGCTATACAGCCATGTCATTGTGACATGGGTCGTGGGCTCCCTTGTCTGTGTATAGGGCAACAATATTGGCCTTGCTTCATGATTAAGAGCACAGGTTCTCTAGTACTAGATTCTTTGGATTTAAATGCTAGCTTGTCTGTGCCACTTACAACCGTGTGATCTTGGCTAAGTTCATTTACCTCTCTGGGTGTTGGTTGTCTTTTTGATCTGTGAGTGGATGCTAATACCTGTGATATATAATAAAAAATATGTATTTGGCCTTGTCTTTTGCACAGAGCTCCTAAAACTTTTGGGATTTCCTAAATGGTGAATGCTATAAAGGTTTCTTTTGTTATATTAATGAGGTGATTTTTGGAAAGCCCCTAAGTAACCTAAAGATGGGGGCTGGTTGCCAGTGGACCCAACTATATGGTTGGAACTCTAAATCCCAGCCGCTAGCCGCTGGGGAGGAAAGAGGGGCTGGAGATTGAAGCAATCACCAATGGCCAATGGGTTAATCAATTATGCCTATGTAATAAAGCCTTCATAAAAAAACCCAAAAATGGGGATCAGAGAGAGCTTCTGGGATGGTGAACATAGGGAAGTAGTGGGGGAATGGCACACCTGGAGAGAACATGGAAGCACTGCGTCTTTCCCCATACCTAGTCTCGTGTATCTTTTCCATCTAGCTATTTTTGATTTATATCCTTTCATAATAAACTGGTAATTTGACAAGTAAACTGTTTCCCTGAGTTCTGTGAGCTGTTCTAGCAAATTAATTAAACCCAAAGAGGGGCTACTGCAAACTTCCAATCTACAGCTCATTGGTCAGAAGCACAGGTGACAACCTGGGCTTGTAAGTGAACTTGATCTGAAGTTGATAGGGGAGGGGCTGGTCTTGTGGGACTGGGTCCTTAACCTGTGGGATCTGGTGCTCTCTCCAGGTAGTGTCAGCATTGGGTTGGGTTGTAGGACACCCAGCTCGTGTCAGAGAATTGCTAGTTGGCATGGGAAAAAACCCCACACATTGCAAGGGGTGACCAGAATCTTAATACCTTACAGTCTTACAGTTTTGAGGTTAAAGAAGTAATGCCCAAACAGGGCCTGGATTATCACAAGCATTTGAGTAGCTCTTTCATCAGGAGAGCTAGAAAGGCAAGTTTAAAAGTGTTTGGTCCAAAGCCCTTCACAGCTGAGGAAACGGAGACCCAGAGCCGAGATGTGTCCTCTGTAAGTTTTCTATTGCTGCTCTAACAGATGACCACAGCACACATGGCTTCAAACAACACACATTTATCCTCTTACAGATCTTGGTGTCAGAAATCCGAAAAAAGTCTAACAGAGCTAAAATCAAGGTGTCCACAGGGCTGGTTCCTCAGTAGGATTCAGGAGGAGAATCTGTTTCCTTGACTTTTCCAGCTTCTAGAGGCCGTCCACATTCCTTGGCTTGTGACTACACCATGAAATCTCTGCTTAGGTTGTCACGTTGCCTTCTTCTCTTCCCAAGCTCCTGCCTCCCTCTTATAAGCACCCTTATGATTACATCAGGCCCACCTGGATACTGCAGAGAAACCTCCCATCTCAAGATTCTTAACTTGTAAGACCCCTTTTACCATGTAAGGTAGCATATTCACTGGTTCTGGGGATTAGGACATGGAAGACTTTGAGGGTTGCGGGAAGGGCACATAACTGGGTAGCAGTTTGGACTGGTTTTGAGTAAGAGATTTTTGGACCCAAATGCTCTTTTCATGTCCTGGTGCTGCCTTGGCTTTTGAGATGACTTGGTGACTGGTGGGGAAGAGGAGGTGTCCTCAGATGTCTGAGGCCTTTCCCCTCAGAGATGTGGCTCCTACACCAGGTTACCACCTTCCCATCAGGGAGTTCCTAGCCCAGCAAGGCCACAGGACCTTACTGGAGCCACCATATGGAACTTAGGGGACTGAAGGCATGTCCCCTAAGTTGGTTGCCATCTGGGGGCTTGAGGGCATGAAATGGGGAGGCTGGATCTAAGGCTCAGCTGATGTGGAGCTTGGGTGCTGCCATGATATTCCTGGGGGGTGGAGGAGGGCAGTGGGCAGTGGGCAGATGGGGAAGAAGATGGGGAAGGAGAGCTCATTCCACCTGGGTCTGCCAGGTCAAAGAGTAGGTGATGGGTAGATGGGAGGGCAGAGGATCACAGGGAGGCTTGTGAAGATCAAGGACCACTGATTTCTTTAGAGTGCTGGTTCCAAACCTTCCCAGTCACGGCTTTTTTTTTTTTTTTTTTTTTTTTTTAACACAACCATTAAGATGGCTAATACATAAGCAAAAAAAAAAAAAACAGAAAAAACCAAATGTTGGCGAGGATGTGAAGAAATTGGAATTCTGTGCACTGTTTGTGGGAATGTAAAATGGTGCAGTCACTGTGAAAAACAGTATGGCAGTTCTTCAAAAAGTAAACAAGAACCACCATATGTTCCAGCAATCCCACCTCCGGGTATATAACCAAAATAATTGAAAACAGAGACACAAACAGATATTTGTACACCCAACCATTTTTTTCACAATAGGTAAAAGATGGAAGCAATCCATGTGTCCATTAATAGATGAATGGTTAAACAAAAAGGAAGAAAATTCTGACACGTGCTACTACATGAATGGACCTCGAGGACATAATGCTAAATGAAATAAACTAGTCACAAAGACAAATCTTGTACGATTCCACTTACATGAGGTACTTAGGGTTGTCAAATTCATAGAGATAATGTTGGTTGGCAGGGGCTCAGAAAGATGGAAATGGGGCGTTATCGTTTAATGGGACAGAGTTTTACTTTTGCAAGAAGAAAAAGTTCTGGAGATGGATGGTGATGATGTTCGCAGAAATGTAAAGATACTTAATGTCACTGAACTATACACTTAGAAATGATTAAAAAAAAAAAAGTACAAACCAAAAACCTGGAAGCAAAGAGGGCTGTAGGTGGAGCTGCTGAGGTTGAAGTGGGATGAGATACCTGTGTCCTGACTCTCCATCTCCTTTCTCCTCCGTAGGAGCCTTGACAGAGTTAACTCCGTGTAACTCTGGAGCTCTGTGGGCAGCTTTGAGAAACACCACTTAAATCCTTGCCATGCTGAGTAACAGAGCCTCCCTACCTGTAGCTCATGTACAAGGCACCTTGTTTGCACTGCAAATTCTCTTTCACTGAAGGAAAATCATTCTATTCTTGAATGGGCTCTCAGTGACAGTGGTGGTGGAGAAACACTAGCCTGGGAGAAAAATGAGGCAATGCTTGCCATCCAGGAGTCTATCTTCGAGCCCCTGAAATGCTGTCTGGTGAGTGCATCAAGCCACGCCATCCTCTAGCTGTGGTGAGACTCTGGGCCTTTGACAGAGGAGGAGAGCAGAGAAGGTGTGGAGCAGACTTCTGCTGACAACTTCCTCAGGTGGATCTGTGAGGGCTTTTGTGCAGGTTTTTCTTAGAAGCAACTCAGGATTAAGAGGAGGGAGGGGCACAGCAAGCAGAGGTGCAGAGCATCCTCAGGTGGCCCAGCTCCCAGCTGGCTTGCAGCTCACATTCCAGGTCTATGTCTTCCTTGGCCTCAGCTAACAAGCTTTGCCCATCAGCAGGTATTCACAGCCTATGTGAGATGGTGGCTTTCTCTTCCTCTGACTTTCATCTCTGCTGTCTTTCTTCCTCCACCTACTCTGACCTCCTTGCTCCACCTGGTCTCTGTGGGCAGATAACTTGACCAGAATGGCTGCTGGGAGCTATCCAAGTCTCGGCTGGAGTGGCTTCTGAAAGGGTCATAGCTTGGGACAACTGAGCAGTCTCTGCTCCCACCTGGTTTCTCTGGCTGCCCCAAGCCTGTGCCTCTGACCACTGAATGAGGTGTTGGTTTTGGCAAGTTGGTGTGGACGGGGTCGGTGGGAAGGGATTGGTAATAAGAGCCTCTCACCTATATAAAGGGGTCAGGTAATAGTTGTCTCTAGACTGTGTACAGAAAGGCTCCCATGAATAATACTGTCCATGATATTTTAGGACATTGGACATGAGTGCCACTGCTATATCGTTTGAGGAGGACTCAGGGCCTAAGAATGGGCCACGTGGGGTAGGTGGCTATATTAGTAATCTTTCAATTTTGAGGGGTAAAAAAAACTTCAAGGAAAAAAAATAAACTCCAGGCTTATACCTATCTGCTCAGCAGTGAGGCAGACAAGCAGTCTGTGAGAGTAGAGGTTTCATGCATGAGAAAATTTCAAAGAATAAAGATTAAAATTTAAAAAAATTGAGTTCAGGTTGTGGGTGTTTTTTAAAATGATAAGCTAAGGTTTGGCTTATTTATTGAATGTTTTTGAGTAGGAAAGTAACATGGTTGAATTGGCAACTTAGGGAGCTAGTATTGAAGTAGTGAAGTTTGGACTGGAGAAGCAGGAGGCTAGGGGCTAGGCGGTCATTTAGAAGGGTGCTATAGAAATATGGGGGTGAGAGGAGGGCCTGGAGTGACCCTAGAGGGTGTCCCATCCACAGCGTTGTTGAGATTGGTACAGTCACCTATTTGTGGAGTCTGGAGGCACAGCAGGGGGCTTAGAGAATACTAAAGCTTGAGTAGATGTCTGGGTAGATATTTGGGTGGATATCCCAAGTCTTAGACTAAACCATGGCAAAGATGGAAGTTTTATGGAGAAAATGTGTAAATGTGAGGAGCCCTAGTGAGGATATAAAGGTGTAATGTTCTACCTGGGGTAAGCAGATTCCAGCAAGACAGAAGTGCCCCTTGCCTCCAGCCTGCTCTGTGCAGCACTGAAGATGCTGCTGAGTCAGCAGAGATTAGGACCCAATTCTTCCCACCTCTGACCCTGCTGGGCATCTGGCATCAGGTCATTATTTCTGCTAGAAATTTTTAATGCATCCTTCCCTTTCAGGGAAAACCAGAAGCACAGTCTTTATATAACTTGCATGTCAGGACAGGTTGGCACCAGAGAGTCTTTTTCTGTCTACCATAGGACACTTTGTCTTTATTCTTAATCTTATGTGAAGTTGATTGACGGGAGAAAATTGGGCTTTCATACATTTTAAACAAATCTATTGAATATCTACCACACGTTAAATTTTGTGGTAGGTATTGGGACCAAAAGATGAATAAAATGAAAATAGATCATTTGTGATTCTTTTTATTGCGCTTAATAGAAACCGATCCTGGTTAATGTAAGCCAAATGGGCAATTAATAGGAAGAATATTGGGATGGTTGCCAGCATTTTCAGAAGAGGAGACTAGCCAGGCCTATGAAAGAAGAGGAAGAAGGCCTGCTTAGGGTCTCCCATTGCCCCATTATCAGGAGTTTATGAGGGACCCCAAAGATCTCTAGCCTCACATCTCCTTAAGTCTCAAATTCCCAAGATAGAGAATCTGATAGGCTCAGACTTTCATTTAGTGTCTTTTCTGGGACTGATAGACTGTTGCAGGGCCTCTGCTCTGGAGGACTCTAGACTAATCCACTCATTCTTGGCCTGATGGGGGTGTTGTGGCAGGCCGACCCAATATCTCTCTTGATTCTTCAATTTTTATTATGGTGACATTGGTTAACGAAATCCAGTAAGTTTCAGGTGTACAACGCAACATTAAGGCATTGTGTGTTCACTGCACATAGTTAGATTTCTTTCTGTCACCACATATTTGACCCTTCACCCCATCTACCTCCCCCTTCTCCCTCTCCCCCACCTTCTGGTAACCACTAGTCTATTGTCCATGCCCATGAGTCTCTGTTTGTCCTGTTTGTTATGTCGCTTTTATGTTTATTTTTAAATACTGTTTTTTAAACCACAATTGAAGATCCTCAGAGGGGACTTGTGTTCTCAAGTTGCCACAGTTGTTGCCATTTCCTTTGTTCTATTTCATTACTTTGGCTCACTTCTTTCATTTATATTATTTGCTGATCCCCTGGCCATTTTAAATGGCAATGCTTGAAAGACCTGGGACATAGAACAGATAATTTTGGTGATGGTGATAAAGGGTAGACGAGTAGCTTCCTGGAGTGGCCATTGCAACAGGACACTTTAATCTTTGTATTGTTAGTGTGTGGTACAAATACATTTTTATTGAAGGAAGAAAAAAACGGATCAGGAAAAACTGGCTGGGCCAATGGATTTATAGACTTTTAACTTCAGAAGATGTTTCTAAGTGCCTCCAAAATGTTTGTAGTAATTTATACTTCCACCAGGTCTGTGCGAGACTAGCACATATTTGAAAATGTTGTTGGCAGTCCCCTGAGTCTTTCTTCCTTTAAATTAAGCCTCTTGAGCGCTGCATTGGGTGGTGTAGCAGATGCTGAAGGTTTATTGCCAAATCCCCCAGGCCTATCTTTCGGTTACTTTAATGTACAGTTCCTGGACATGATGTCTTCCTGTGTCTCTCTGCCTGCAGGCATTCTCAGGCCTTAGAAGCACACTTGTGCAAGTTGGAAATGCTGGCAGAATCACACTCAGTGAGAGATGGGAGTTGGCGGATCAGTATTTCAGCTCCTTTCTCATTGGGGACTGATCTTGAAGTATGTTCCACAGTCTCTCCAAGAGTCCGTGGGATGAGATTGAGACCCAGTTTTCCCACAGTGGTGACCTGTTAATTGACATACATTTAATTATCATTCCTCCCTTCCGTGTTCTACTTCTTCAGGTTCTAGCTGTGCTTTCCGGGCTTACCTTCCAATAAACTACCTGTACCTGAATTCTTGTCTGCAGGTTTGCTTTGGGAGAAATCCAAACTGAGGCAGGCAAATCTGGTAAGGAACCTTTCTGGAACTCAGAGTATCCTCTCTGCTGCCCACCCTCCACCCCCAATACAAACACCCATGTATGGCAGGAGAGATGTCAGAAGAAGGCCCTCAGCTGGGATCTTTGTTGCCAGTGGGCTCATGTCCATGGTGGCCATGTTGACATCCTTTCTGTGTTTCTAAAGATGAGCAGATCAGTACAGCTTGGAAGAGGCATGGCTGGGCCCTTGCTCTTGTGGTAGCTTTGCTATATTTAAATACATAGGTACTGACATGGGAGGCTGCAGGCAAGGTAAGATGTGGCAGGACTGAGTCCTGCCACTGGGTCTGATTATTTCACTTCCTGTTTAAAACAAGTGTTTTTATTTCTAAGGCATCAGCTACTATAGGTCCTTTTGTGTGTGGATCTATATGAATACTGACAGGTACCCTATGGGCTCTTTGACATAGGATTGGTTTCTTATTTTCATAGTACATTTTTGTAAGTTCATTTTTTAGAATAGGTATACATATTTACATGATTTAAAGTCTTCATGCTTCTGTCCTCGTCCTTGACATCCACCCAATTCCAGCCCCACTCTAGGCACTTCTGTCATTAGTTTCTTAGATAAGCCTTTGGTGTTTCTTTATGTGCATGCCAACAAATGTGAATAAATATTTCTTCTATGCCCTGTCTCCCTACTCTGCCTCAAAGTTATTACATAGCACCTAGTTTTCTGCTTATTTCTTCTCACGATATATCTCGGAGATACTTTCATATTTGTGAATAGAAAGCATTATCATTATTTAATAGCTTCACAGAAATATGGTATGGATGTATCACAATTTATTCAGCCAATTTTTAATCAGTGGTGATTTGGGTTGTTTCTGATCTTTGCTACTATTTCAATATTGTGCCAATGAATAACCGTGTACATAGGTCATTCTGCACACATATAAGCATATTTATAGAATAAATTCCCAGATAATGGAATTGCAGAACCATAGGGTTTATTCATTGACACTTTTGATAGATTTTACTCAGTTGTCCTCCACTGGGGTAGTATGAATTTATATTACTACCAGGAAATACAAGAGTGCCTGTTTCTCTATGATTTTATCAACAAAATATATAATCAAACCTTTGGAGTTTTGATAATCTGATGGGTGAAAAATGGCATTGTAGTGTATTTTAATTTGTATTTATCTTATTACAATGGAGTTTGAGCATATTTTATATGTTTAAGAGTCACTGTATTTTCCGTAAACTTTCTAATTTTATTTTTCCATTTTTCAGTGTACTTTATTCTTACTCATTCTGATAGTTCTTTTTCTTACATATTCTGATAGTCCTTTATGTATTAGGAAGGTAAACTCTTTATCAATGACATGAGTGGAAAATATCTTTTTTGCTGTTTATTATTTGTCTTTCGACTTCCATTAATGGTAGTGTTTTACCATGATGAAGTTATTTTTATTTAAAATATTTTTTTGTTTTATTAATCAATTAAAAAATACCTTCTGGATTTTAGGCATAGTTAGAAAAGATACTTTCCACTCTACGTGGTTTCCTTGGTATAGCACCAGGAGCAGTTTAGCTACCTAAGAGAATGCTATAATTAATTGGTCACCAAGGCCCTCCTTCAACTGCCTTTGTTGTAAAATCTCCACTCCCTGCTTCCCCTCACCCCTCAACTCCAACTTCAAATGAGGCAGTTTAAACAGTAATTCATACTCAGGTGCAACTAACTGGTCGACTTAACTTTCTCAAAAGAGACTTCTCTTTAAATAAGGAGCAGAGACAACTGAAATGACTTTCAAATTGCTAGAAAGCTGAGAAATATGGGAAAGAGGTCAAGGGCACCATAGCATGTGAGAATGCTGGCTGTTCTGTACTCCAGGCTTCTCTCCCTTATTTCACTAGTCTACTTGGACGGGAAATGACTCTTCCAGTCATGGGCTCCATTCCTGGTAATAGTAGCTGGGAAGCTTATGTGAGCTCTTATCTGCTTGGAAATTAGGGAGATTGAGCAACTTTGGGGAAAATGTTGATTAAACTAACTTTATCTTATGTACTTATTGCTGGCTTCTTCCCCCACTCCTCCCATTCCCTAGACCAGGGACCCACTGGAGTTACTGGATAAGAGGGGTTTTGTAGAGCTCTGGTGGAGAAGGGACTTCTGCATCACCTGGGCCCAGTCTGTCACTAATTGGCTGTGTAATTGCATGTAAGTGCCTTGATCTCCCTTCCCTCAGTTTCCTTAGTTACTGAATGAGATGGAAATCATTGATACAAAGACCCCCCAAATTTTGGGTTTGCAAATCGGGTATTTGGGTTCTCTTGGTTGAGGGTGGGGGGAAA
The DNA here is from genome assembly GCA_004027375.1 of Macroglossus sobrinus. Taxonomy (NCBI): domain Eukaryota; kingdom Metazoa; phylum Chordata; class Mammalia; order Chiroptera; family Pteropodidae; genus Macroglossus; species Macroglossus sobrinus. The sequence goes on along the minus strand of PVKZ01000054.1, from coordinate 1,213,663 downwards.
GGGAGTCGAACGCCCTCATGCTTTTATTCCTTAAACCTTCCTCCTTAATGATGACCCTGGAAGGCTTGGTCAGTCTCAGCATCTGCTTCCACTCCCTGCCCCCTCCCACCCTAGCTCTGCCCAGCCCCTGTGGATCCACATAGTCATTTATTAAATGCATAGTTTATGCAAGTCATTGCATTTATTGATTTGTAAATTCACTGGACTACAAGGAGTGACTGAAAGTTTTACTGGGATAATCAATTCCATTAGTGTATCTTGTGCTCGAACATTTTAACAATTTTTATTAAAAAAATGAAGCAATTTTATTGGGTCTTAGCTACAAGTATCCCCCTTCCCCCACCATTTCAGGTCCCAAGATTCAGTGTTGCTGATGCTACAGCTTCAAGTTACAAGGTGTTTTTTTTTTTTTTTTTTAAGAAGAGTGGACTATATAAATAAAGTATATTGGAAATCGATTTTATTGGTATGTTTGTTCTTGAGTTCTTGGGAAGCCATGAAGACAAAGAGGTTTATGTAGCACTCTGTGACTTAGAGGCTGTGAGGGCCAGCTCTCAGGACTGTAAGCTTTTTGACAACATGACTTGTGTGGAAGTAGAGAACTAAAATTGGGTTTTGCTTGCTCTCTCTAGCCTTGCTGTGGAAAACTTCCAAGTTTAGGATTAGTAAGAGTTTTCTGAAAGAGAAAGGATTCCTTCAACTTCACTGGGCCTATTGGAATTCCTGGTTTCGCTTCCTAGAGCTACAGAATTTCAGTCAACTTTTTATTGAACTCCTTCTGTATATAAAGCAGATCTCAATGGAGACAGTCCATCAAGTTTCTCTGGAATCAGACCCCATTCTCTACAGCTGAAATTCTGCTGTTGGCTCTGCCTTCAGATCTCGAACCTGTGGAGAGAACGCCCTGATGCCTCTCGCTTGCTTACTGAGGAGGGAGGAGAGGCAACTAAAAAGGCAGAGGATAAAAGAGCCCCCCACAATAAAAGAGCCCCTTCCTGTATAGAAACAGAATTATTGCCACAAGGATGACATATGGCTGGCATTTCAGTGGCTGAAAACTTACAGATCACATTGAGAACAGGAGGACCCTATTGGTAAGTAGAGTTAAAGAATATTGAGCAATTCTGAAAAGGACTTTGCAGAGCCTTTGGTAGTACGTGTGGTGTACACATACAGAATGCAGTATTTCTCAAACATATGTGACCTTGACCATAAAAAAAAATTTTTTTAAAAGAATTACAAGGAGTTTATATTCTGCAAGCCACGTTCTAGAAACATTAATCTTTCCCACTTGCAAGATTTATGAATTAATGTTAGTTAGAGTCACAGCTTCTTAATCCATGGGCTTTCTGTTTCCTCCTTGCTACTCAAAGTGTGGACCATGGCCCAGGGGCCCTGGGCATCACCTGTGAGCTTGTTAGAGATGCAGAATCTTGGCCCACCTTAGACATATGGGGTCAGAATATGCATGTTAACAAGATTCCCATGTGATCGGTGTGTATATTGAAAATGCCGTGTCCTGCTCCACCCTGCTACCTCTCTGCTCTGGAACCTTCCATGCCCTGACTCAGGGCAGTGCAAACAATTGTGCTAAGTTTGGTTTGGTTAGAAGATTCTTAGACTTTCTGGTCCTACTGGGATGTCCTCTTCTTGGCTTCCAGATGGCAGTAGTAGCCTATGGCAGGAGGAAAGGCCATCCGTATAAAAGGATAACAAAAAAAAAAAAAAATTGGAGACCATAGGGAAAATATAAAGAGATTTTGACAAACTCAGAAGGAAAAGGTCCCTGGGGGGGGGGGGGGGGGGGGAGCTAGCATGGAAAAAATTAGAAGGAATTTTAGGCAGATTTATGCCCAAGGCTGTGATATGTTAGGGAGTGTTGGTGGAATGATGCACTAAGCTCTGCCACCCCCATTCCCTATCATGGGAGGCTGGGAGAAGAGCTCAAAGATATCTTTTTTTTTCAGTTGAATGTGAGAAGTCCCTGCCAGATCAGATGTTCAACTTTAAAACAAATGGAGGAAAAACGATCAAATGCAGTCAACTAGAAAAATCCACTTTTCCTATTTCATAAAAAGCAAGAGTCCATGTGATAATCTCTCCCTTGGCACATGTTAGAGATTTCTTTATCGTTTTTTTGCTTGTGGCCAATCCTGCCACACCCCGCTGGGGGCCTGGGCTTCAGTGGCTTCATTTGCATAGGGTCAGCATGTCAGTTCCAAGCCAGTGGGTCTAGAGCTGAATTCTAGCAGTTTTCCAGGGAGCAGGGTGTGCCTGCCTGTGAAGGAGAGGAGAGAGAAAAGAGTGGGGAGGACAAGACACATCACCTCTCCCCTCCCCAAGCACAGAGGAGTGGAGGGGGGCTGGGTCTGTCCCCTTCCTAAGCCAGGACTGAGAGTTCATTCAGTGCCAGCATCAGGACTTCATTGCTCTGCCCAGAGATAAACACAGTACCTGGTGTTTACTCTGGAGATGCTCAATAAATATTTATTGAATGAACTTTGACAGAATCAAAACCATGTGGCAATAGAAAGCTTATGGGAGGTATGGTCAGGACCCCTGGGTTCTAAGACTAAACATTGTCCCTTTCTAGCTGTATGGCCCTGGACAAGCTTTTCATTTCCCCTGAACCTTAGTTTATAAAGTGGTGATGATGGTACTCACCTTGCAGTGTGCAGAGGATTAAATGAGACCCCATGTGAACAGTACATAATTAATATGAAGGATTTAAATATAAAAGGTTTTTTTTTCCCTCCTATACATTGTAATTCCCCAAACCCCCAATCATACCATATGGAAATGAAACAAAAGTGAAGAATAAAAAAAAAAAGTCTTTACATTTTATTCAAAGGGGCTTAGACTTTAAGGCTCCTTAGGAATTAAGGTTAGACCACAGAGTTGGGTATGGCTGATCTTGGAGTTAACCTTGACTCCTCTTCCCGTCACCCTCCACACCTTATCCTTTGGCGAATCCTGATGCGGCTACTCATTACCTCTGCAGCTACCACCCTGATCCAAGCCCAGATTCTTGCAATAACCTCCTCACTGGCTTCTCTGCTTCCTCCCTTACACGGTCAAGTCTATTCTCAACTTCACAGTGGTTCCTCATCTCACTTAGAATAAAAGTCGAGTTTCCCCACAATGGCCTCAGACCTCTCCACCCCTTGACCTCTCTGGCTTTATCTACTTTCCTTGCTCACTCTGCCCCAGCCACACTGGCCTTAGTGGTCTTCAGTCATGCCAAGAATATTTATACCTCAGAGCCTTTGCATCTGCTATTCTCTGCTTACAAACCTCTTCCCTTCATTGTTCCCTAGCATTTTCCATGCCTTTGCTCACATTTACCTTCATGTGAGGCCTTCTCTTACTTTCCCATTGAAAGTCAAACACTGTTCTCACCTCCCACCTGGGACTCTCTAGCCCCCTTTCATATTTTCTTTCTTTCTTTATCATATGTACATCCATGTAACATACTTTATATTTTACCTACTTGTCTTCTCCATAGGAGTGAAGTCCTTTGAGTGTTTTGTTCATTGTTGTATCATCAACTCACGGCGCTCTGCCTGATGCTGTAGCATACTGTCTTTGTTGAATGGTTCAGGCTTGGCCTTTATGTAATCCTGTTATGAGACTTGGGTCAGAGGTATGGCATACAAAGGGCTCAAGCTGATTTGGAGGACATTATGGATCTTATCATGAATCAGGCAACTCCTTGAAGAAGTGGTAGGAAGAAGTGGTGTGTTTGGTCAGTTTGTCTCAAGGGACTCCTGGTTGAGGAATATGCCATTTGCCAAAATTTATTACATTGCCCTAGCAACTGCTTCCAAAGTTTTTACTTTCTGAAAACTTATTAATTTTCCTTATTTCCCTCTTAATCTGGATTACATCTCCTCCTTTCCCTCTTCCTCCTCCCCTTTCTTCTTCCACTTCCCCATTCATCATTTCCTGAGCATCTCTGTGCCGTTCCTCTCACTCGCTACCCAGCTTCCTGGAATGGGAACTGAAAGGGATGCCTACTTAAATGGTTTTCGAGGTACTGATCCTGCAAGCTTCTAATTTCTGCTCCTCCCATACCCAGTGGCACTGAGTGTGACGAGCTCCATCCGTACATCTGAGAGTTCACGTACTGAGTCCCCCAAAATCTTTGTTTACAATTGCTGTGATCCTTAGATTCCATGCAAAGAACAGCCCTAGCTGATATCATCACTCAGCAGGGACCTATCTGTTGTTGCAGGGCTCTCTTGACACAGCTTATGGTTAAGAAAATGGACCTACTGTCCACGGCTTCGGGTGTGAGTCCTGACTTTGCTTCCTAGCTCTGTATCTTGAACAAGTTGCCTTCCCTCTTTGAGCTGCTCTGAGTCTCAGTCTGTCACCTTGTCTAAAACGAGGTCAATATAACCTACCTCATGGGCTTGCTAGGAGGACTGAATGAGATCATGTAGGTTCGGCACTTAATATGAAGCCTGACATGCAAGAAGTACTCACTGAATTGGAACTACTGCCACTACTGCCATTATGATGTTGTTGTCACTAATATAATCAGCTCCCTGGCTTACCTTTCCAACTAGGCAGCACCTGAGTGTGTGTGTGTGTGTGTGTGTGTGTGTGTGTGTGTGTGTAGTTAGGTAGATAGGTGTGGGGGAATTTAAAGTTTTTGTTGTAAACACATCAAGAAGTAGATTTATAGCTTCAGGGCAATTAATTCTGCATCTTTGCCCAACATTGCCTCATTCCCAGGAACAAATACACCTCTGTAATGGATTATAATCTGTAGGTATGAGGAATATAAAACAACTTCTTTGGTTCCCTGTTATGTTATTAGAAAAGAATAGCTGTTTAAAATGCAACCCATGGGCAGTCCTCCGGATTGGGTCAGCTCTCTTGCTATTGCCCGGTGATGTCCTTCAAAGGAAGTTAGTAAAACAGGTATTCTGAACCTTCTCATGGTGTCATAAGAAGAGAAGACAGAATCTAAATACTGGGGCTGACCTAGATGATGGTAGCAATAAGAGATTTTTCAGACTCTCATTTAACCAGTAAGATCCAGATCCAATGGTCCGATTCTCCTGGAAAGAAGGAACCACTCTACTCTGTCCTCAGTAGCACTAGGCTCATGTTTCTGACCATGTGTCTCACTCTTCTTATGTTGTAATCCTGTTTCTGTGTCTACTCAGCTCTACCAGACAGGAAGATCCTTGAGGGCAGGTTGATGTTTAGGTAACTTTGAATCCCACACTCCACAGAAAGTCTGGCACTGAGATGGAGGGAGACTGCAAAACAGAGTTGCCTGACTTCCTACCAGGTTCTTGGGCGCTTGGCATATGGTATGTTACTTAATCCTCACCACAGTCCTCCAAGGGAGCTGTCTTCTTCCACACAGAAGCAAATAGTCTCAGATTTTATGCATCCAGCCTATGAAATGCTGAAGCAGTGTTGTTAAATGCTCAATAGGCATTGGTCATTGTTGTTGTTGTTATTATTATTTTCCCAGGAGCTGAACCTGGTAAACTAACTGTATGAACAAACAGAGAAAAAACGATCTAGAGGTCAGTGCTCTCTGCAAGTGAGGGAGAGTACAGGTGGAATGCAGCACATTGAATTTCTTCTCCTACATTGCTCTGCTAAGCCACTCCTGATGGGAGAAGCAGGGAGGTAGGGCAGAGAGGTGTGGGTGTTCTTCAGCTCTATGGGAGTATTATGCCTAGGCTGGGGTTCTCCAACATCTACCACAGATGTGCTAGGTCACAACAGAGAGTGTGGTAAGGATGCTCCCTGCTTTCATGGAGCTTACGTGAAATGCCAAGTTACTCTCATTTTTAAGTTGTTTTTGCACAAAGTATAAAGTTACTCTGTCTTTGAATGACTTAAGACTGAATGTCTTGACACAAGCAGGAGACCCAAGCTATGGAAAGCCTGCTTTAGTGTCACCTGCTTAGCTAGAGCGGCTTATGGCTCTTTTCATTATTCATCACCAGATTTGTCTCTGAGGATGAGGCCCAAGGACTGTGGTGGGACCTCTGATAGACTTTGCTTTTATAAGTTTTATGTGCAAGCAGAGGCAGCACTGTACGTCTGACTGGTTCCCTCTTCGCAGTCTTGCATGAATCTGTGGGAGGAACTATGGTTTCTTATAGCCATGCCAATTGGGAACTGTATTTTCACTTTACAGATGAGAAAACTGAGGTTCATGGGGGTTAAGTAGCTGAGTACAGAGATCTTTTTCAGGGCCACTCAGCTAATGAGCACTGGAGTTGGGGTTAAATCTGAGAGTATCTGATGTCAAAGTTACACCCATTCTACCATGTTCTCTTCTGGTTTTCTATGCTGAGATGCTCTCCAGTGGCCTAGTGCTATGGGCAGGAATGGGAGTTATTACAGGTAACGGTGTTGATCATAGTACTCAGTTAAACAACCAATTTTGTTGTTCTTACTGGCCCAAATAGAGACATTTGGGCAAAATCAAGCTACTTTTATCCTGAGAAGAGTTCTAATGATGCCTCTAAAGGAGGATATCAATATCCCCCCTCCATCGGGCATGTGTGTATTCCATGGCTGGCTCAGTAACAGGAGTGGCTTGCAAGAACCCATGACCAAGGCATCAGTTGAATTTCAGGATGATGCTTGTGTTGGCAGAAAAGATGTGTATGTAGTGTGAAAATCCAAGTTGCTGCCTGATTTTGCATACTAGCCATCCTGGAATAATGGTGCTCACTCACATAGAATGGTATATAGAAGCAAACATGCTTAGAGTAGCCCCTGATAGGCCACTAGCTTAGATTCAGGCCATTTATAATGATTTGGAACATATTTGTGAAGCATCAACCATGTCCAAGCCACTCGCTTATGGCTGTGTGATGGGTCACATGGCCTGGATTCCCCAGGATCCCGGTAGTTTTTGGCAGGGAGAAAAGAATGAGCCAAGATTGGCTTGGGGAAGGGGGTGCAACTATTAAATTGTCAAACTTTCAAGGCTTAGAAAATTGGCTCTCATACTTTGATGTCCAAAAATTTTATCTGGAAAACTTGTTAAAAATGCAGATGTCTAAACTCTACCTCAAGAGGGTCTGGGGAGGGGCCAGCCTGGGCATCTGTATTATAATAAGCATCTCTGGTGATTCTGATATGATTGGTTCATGGACCACTTTGAGAACACGTGGCTCAAGGTCTGATGGGGTCCGGCATTAAAGCATAGGAGGCTGAACTCCTGAGGTGAGATAGGAATATCCTGGCAAAGATAATCCATGGTGTTGGGGGCAGCCAGCACTAATGGTCACAAAGCAGCAGGATGGTGAGGTATTGCTGTACTTTAGGATGGGGCTTCAATCCCGATGGGTGAACTGGAGTGAAACCAAGGAAGAGCCATGGTGGAAGGCTAGGCAAGCTGTCCAAATACATGGTGGACTTAGATTCAGAGGTTTCCACCCACAACTCATGGAGACCTGCAGGGGCCAAATTCAACTCTGGCACATTGAACATGGAGTGTAGGATCAGTGGATGCTAGTGGAGAAGCTATCACCATGTAGCTCATGGCAAGAGGCTAAAAGAGCAGTGATGCGAAAGTGATGTGGAAGGTCCATGTTCGAAGCGGGTGATGTGTCTGATTCAAAAAAGAAATCAGCGGCTTTCCAGTGTGCTTAGAATATCAGCCTGTAGTGATCTGGCTGCTGCCAGCTGTCCCAACCCCCTTTGATTTTTGTCCCTCTCATTTGTTATGTTTCAGACAACTTTGGAAGAACATAATTCTTTAGAGATACCAAGGTTTTTCTCCACTTAAGGGCTTCCCAAATCTCTTCCCTTTGCCTGGAGACCTTCCTATGTCTTTTCCATCAGGTATGTTTTATGAAAGGGTTGATGACCTAGAGTGACTTCTATTGCTCCTATTCCCAGCCTTTCAGAAGCAACCAAAGGCCCAGTGATGAGGCCATCTGACTTTTGCCAGGGCCCATTCCAGGGGACTCCTGTTGCTTTCACTTCTCTCTCTGGGTATAGGATTTGGGGTGGCAGAGGAGAAGAGGGCATTGAGTCCAGTTAGAATTGGCACATTTTTGGGAAAGGTGAGGAAGTAGATACCAATTGGGCTCTCCCTAATGAATCAGAGATGTCTCAAAGGTTGGTTAAATTCAGGTGACATCTGGCTTCTGAATTTGATAGTGGCCATTACTCCAAGAATGGTCTGTGGTTAAGAGGCAGAGGTAGGGCATGAGGGAAGGATTGGAGGTTAACAGAGGCAAACTTGAACATCTGCATATCCCCTAGTACCTGCTAGCACAGAGATCTCTGCCTCCTTACAACTACACTCATACAAATGCTCCTGGGGGTATGTGTGTACATGTGAGCATCTATAACATACAGAATGCTGGAACAGCCCAGGAAACATGTTGGGAATGTCTGTTTGGGGTCCCAACACATCTGGGAGAATCAACAGGCAGGGATGACAAGGTCACTCATGGTCACTACTAACTGGCCGGTTCTAGGTATTTATTCAGAGGCCCATTGGCTCAGCCAGATCTGTGATGGGCAAGCAGTCCATTTTCACATTACAAATCTCTTTATCCTCACAAGAAGGACTGGTAAATGAGGACTCCAAGTGTGTGTCATCTGTATTTTGGGGGGTGGATTCTGATCTGTCTTTCAGTACTCTAATTTCTTAGGAGGGCAGACCTACTTTTGCCTTCCTCACCATCTCTCTCATCTTCATGGTTCCCTTCATAATTCCCTTCTCAAACGGTACAGGCCAACTCATTCTTCGCCTCTCAGCTAGGATTTCACTGCTGTAGAGATGGCTTCCCTAACCTCCCACTCTAAGAGGGTCACCTGACAATCCTCCCCCTATTCTTAACTCGGAGAATCCTCCTGGCTCTTATCACATTAGTGGATATTACTCTAGATACATTATTTATGTGTTTATCTCTCTCTCCCACTAGCCTGTAAGTACCATGCAGGAATTATCATGTTTGCCTTCATCATCTGTTGCCTCTCCAAGTGCCTTGGAGACACTGTGCTTCTCAATGATTCTTGTTGAGTGAGGAAAGGATGAAGGAAAGAAGATCTGGTTCTTAGAGAATCAGAAGGGCTTTGGTGGAAAGACAACCGGGAAGTCATAAACGACAAGGGCAATCCCATGGGGGAATTGATGCCTGATGTTTTGGGGTTACCTTGGGTAAATCTGTAGGTTAGAGCACAGGGCCTGTATAAGTGCAGAGTGGAAGACGTCGTTGGGAAGGTAGTCTGGGACCAGCGCACAGGATTTGAATTCTGAGCTTGGGTTGGACGCTTTTTAGGCAATGGGCAGCCCCTAGGGATTTCAGAGCAGGCGAGTGATGAAAACAATGGGGGAACTGCTCGAACTAACAGTGGTATCCTGTGTGAGTGGAGAGGCAGAAGCCAGAGCAAGGAAAGCAGGAGGAGGCCCTTGCAGCAGCAGCCCAGGCAGGAGACAGTTGAGGCCCCACCCAGGGCAGTGACAGTTGGAGTGAGAGGAAGAAACAGATGCGAAAGACGGGAAGGAAGAAATGACAGACTTTGGTGGCTGATTGGATGTGGGGGCGAGGGAATTTCTCAGCCATTCAAGGGAAAAATGCCACCTCCCTCCTCTTGCTAACTTCAGCTCAATGGCAGGAGTGTATCAGTGACAAAGCGCTGGCGTGATCTGAGTCTGGAAGCATCTGTAGAAAGTGATGAAGTACAGGCAGCTGAATGTGAATGAGGAAAAATGTGTGTCACTAAGTGGTCCTATTGCAAAATGAGGAAAGAAGCCAGCATTTATTAAACAAAAAAAATCCGCCAGGAACACAGTGCCCCATCCCTTCCAGTGGCTGAATTGCTCTGGAGGAATTTGCTCCCACCCACCTGTCTTTCATGTGAGCTGCTTGTCCTTGAAAGAGGATTGAAATAATGGCAAGAGGCAGCCCCAGGAGACTTGGGTTGCTTTCCGTCATTAGACTAGCCTGAACTTCAGCCACGTCTGAGATGGGACATGCTGTCGTTCCTGCTAAAAGATGTAGACTTCCAGGGAGATTTTTTTTTAAAAAGAAAGAAAACAATTCATGAATGCTAGCACTGGCTTTGGTAGGGGTCCACAAACTATATGGACTTCTACAAGGCACTTGGCCATTTCAGGCCTTATCTCCTCACTCGTTAGGTCTGGACGAGAATAAGACTCTGCTGTTGCTCCTTGCGCTATCCTGTGATTCTGTGGCCCAGTGGGACTTGTGGAGGGTGGCTTCAATCAGTGGAGAAGGATCTTACAAACTTTTTATTTAAGTGCTAAGTGTCTGGAGGGAAAGCATTCAAGGGAGCATCTTTTTATCCCTCTGAGCTCCAATATTTCCTTTGCACAAACCCCCGTTACCTATCTATTAAACAGAGCCACTCTCTGACAGATTGCTTACTGTTTTGGCTGAGGACATTTCATCTTCATTTTCCACTGGGTGATATGTAGGGTTAACGTAATTTTAATGTGTTTTTCATTCATTAGATTCATTGCTATTTCTCTGGAGGGCAGTAGAGTATCGTTATTAAGAAGGAGGCAGGTAAATTAATTAGTGAGAAGCCAGAATTTGAACCCAGGAAGTCTAGCTCTGAGGCCCATGGCTGCACACTACTTAATGCCAGTACCTTTGTATTAGTTAGCTCAGGCTGCCATGACAAAATATTATAGACTGGGTGGCTTTAAAAACAAAAATTTGTTTCTCAAATTTTGGGGGACTGAAAGTTCAAGATTAAGGTGTTAGTAAGTTTGGCTTGCAGATGGCCACCTTCTCCCTGTGCCTTTACATGGTCTTTCCTTTGTGCCTGAGCATCCCTGGTGTCCCCTCTTCTTAAAAGGACACTAGTCCTATAGGATTAGAACTCCACTTATGTGACCTCACTTAACCTTAATTACCCCTTAACAATCTTATCTCCACATACAGTCACATTGGGGGTTAGGGCTTCAATGTAGGAATTTGGGGGGAATGCAATCAGTTCATAATAACCTTCCCCAGGATGAAATGAGATGATTGCATGTGAAAAGTACACACCTTGAACAATGATGCCCAGCATACAGTTACTGCTCAGAGCCGTTGTTGTTGTTATTTTTTAATGTGGATGTAAAGAAGGGACTAAAACTGTTATAACGTGTTAAGGGCTCTCAAGAAGAATATTTCCTTTTCTTTCCATGTCTAGCACTGCTACCCTTAGCACCTAAACCATCACTATCTCTTGCCCGGAGTCCCACAGCAGCCTCCTGCCTGTTCTTTCAGGCTCCACACTGGTCTCTATAGTCCATAGATCATAGCCACACAGGCATGATCTTCTATAACTTAAGTCAGATAGTACCCCTCATTTACCTAAAATCTTCTAGATCTCTATTAAACTTGGATTAATTAATCAAGGCTTCTATTTACTATGTGATCCAGCCCCTGTTCTTTTCTCTTAACCTCATCTCCTACCAGAGTTCCCCTTACTCATTATGCTCCAAACATACTGGCCTCCTTTCTGTTTCTTGAAAACTCTAAGCATATTCTAACATTAGGGCCTTTATATTTGCTTGTCCTTAATTCTTAAACCCTTTCTCCAAGTATCTGCTGGGCTTGCTACCTTCTCTTATCCATGTTTAAGCTTAAAATGCACCTCCCTGGCACCCTGCCTAAAGGACTTTCCTCTCCCATAGGTTCTCTCTCCCCCATTACCTTGTTTTATTTTCTTCATAGCACTTATCATTGTCTAAGTGAGCTCATTTATTTATTTGCTTGCTTGTTATCTTTTTTCTCACTATACACTCTCTAAATGAAGGGATGTTTTATCTTTGGTTTGCTATTGTAATTCCAGTGCATGACATATAAGCTCAAAGCACATTATTTGAATGAGCAAATGAATGAATGATCTGGAATCTGGAGATTCAAGTAGGACAAAACTGTCCATGAAAAATATCCTCGAATTAAAGATGAAGAGCAGCCTTTGCCTTGACCATCTTGATTCATCTCTTGGCCCTGATGGATTTTATCTGCACTGCCCAGGCCCAGGGGTCATGCTGTCTGGACTAGAGGGTACTTTCCAAAATATAGTACCCACTCTCCCTATGGTGATATTCTAAATATTTAATAACCAGTATAGCAATAACACTGACCATTCATCTGTAAACATCTAGTACAGCTGAACTAATGTATATTTGCCAAATGTCAGCTCTGACTTCCTTATCAGTCTCCTCCCCAGAAGATGGGAAATAGAGTTTTTCCTATTGTCAATGATGAAGTGGCTTTACTCCATCATCCTCCCCACACCATGCTGCCCCCCACACCAGGTAGTCTTTTCCTGTGGAATACTTCATTTTACTCATTACAGCGAAAAACTCTTTGTATCTTGGGACCTAAAAGCTTGCCAAGTACACTTATTCATTCAATGAGTATTTATTGAATACCTTTTATGTGTCAGACACTATGCTGGATGCTGGGGACAGGATAATGAATAAATGAATGCAAGTTACCTCCCTTATAGAACTTACATTCAAGAACATTCCAATATTTCTGCCCAGTTCTTTATAAATGACAAAGTTATTGAAGGGTTGGAAATGGGAGTAAAGAGGGAGAAACCACATTTGAGGCGAAGGGGGAAAGTCTTCTGCTTAGCTCTTGCCAATATCAATTTCCTTTCCAGCAGGTAGAAAATTTCCCCCTATACTCAACTTTTCTGGGTCCTGCTCCCAAATGGGTTGCTTACCTGGAAACTATGCCAAACCATCTATCTGACGGCATTGCGTGGCTGCTGCCTAGAGGCATTTACCACATCATACTGGACGCTGTGGATACTGATGCTGCCTTAAGTCATATTGAGCTGTTCCAGGATTTTTAGACAATGGTCCATCTCCTAAGCCCTGCCTTCCTTTTAACATTCTCTCATGTTCTCTTAGCAGACCATTGAGTCTCCACATGATTCTCAGTGGAGTTGCTCCATGTTTTGACAGCTACACAGCCCCCAGAAGCCTCCTCCTTTACTTCTTCTACACAGGATGTCCTGTGACACCAGTAGTAAGGTGTGTGCACCTAATCTTTTAAATGTTAATGTTTGCCGGCTACTTCTAGCGGAGTTCTGTCAGATTCCTTTACACCAGAACTGCTCTGCTAGTTCTTTTCTGCTAACTCATTTGCTTTTGGTAATTTTGTCTCCTGAATCGTGATTGGTTTGGGTATACATCCTCACTGGGCTCTTAATATCCCCCATTCCAACAGTTAGTAAAGTGTTTTAGTTAGGAAGTTTTGGGTTGCAGACAATAGGAAACTCAACCCAAAAAGCCAAAAAGGGGAATCTACTTGCTTTGTAACTAAATGGTTCAGGGAAGGCTTGAATGTTATGACTAGAATCTAGCTTCTCTCTCCATTCCTTGACATTGACGCCTACTGTCAAGCAACCTCTTTTCTTGTGCCAAAGATTATTGTAAACATCTTCCCTGACAGTTTCCTCATTCATATCCATAAGAAAGAGTAACTGAAAGTTCAATAAAAAATTGAGTCTTATTGGCTCTGATCGGCCTCATTTTGATCATGTGCTTTCTTGGTCAGTTGGGGCTGCTATAGCAAAGTACCATAGATTGAATGATTTATAAGCAACAGAATTTTCTCACAGTTCTGGAAGCTTGAAGTCTGATATCAGGATGCCAGCATGGTTGGGTTTTGGTGAAGGTCTTCTAGGGAGCAGTATCCTCACACGATGGAAAGAGAGTAAGGTAAACTCTCTGGCTCCTTATAAGAGGCCTGTTCATGAGAGTTCCACCTTCATGATCTAATTACCTCTCAGAGGCCCTGCCTCCTAATACCATTACATTGGGTATTAGATTTCAACATATGAATTTTAGGGAGGACACAAACATTCCATCTATAACATGTGTCTTTCCTGAATCAATCACTGTGTTCAGAGTAGAGGGGATATACAGAGTGGCTTAGGCCAGTTAAGGCTCAACTCCTCTGGCTAAGGGTGAAGTCAATCTCAGGCAAATGCCTGGCTGCAAAATTCAGGATGATGTTAGAAAAGGCAAAATGGGAATAGAGGCTGTGACAAAAATAGATGTCTCCTACAGCAACTTGACCTTTGCCTCAAAAATTCTACCCTTGCCTCCAGAATTAATATGGCATTCAATATGATTTCTCTGATTATGGTTTCAGGCTTGCCTTTAGTTTCCATCTTGTAAGTCATAATTACCCCACCTCACCCCTTTTCTCCTTCTTGGGGTTTGGCCTCAGAAATAGTGTGTCATTTGACCCCATAGCAGATTATTATAATAGCTTAGTTATTTTAAATACAAAAGGTACATTTTCTGCAACAGTAAGGAGATAATCATAGTAAAAACTATATAGGTTAATAGTGATAGGTATATCAAAAGTAGGTAAAACAGTCCAAGTTTGTCAAGCCTTGGAGATATTTCTATTGATTTCCCTTGGCTTGTTATCTGTACCATTTGTCACAATTTGTTTCTCTAAACTCTTAGTTTTATCCCTATAGAAGATTTCTTAGAATTATTGAACTTAACCTTGGTCATGATCTAATTCAAGATGCTCATTTTTCTTGTTAGAAGACAGGCCCAAATAGGTTGTGTGACCTGCCCAAGGTCACACAGCAATACCTAGTGCTTGGGGTACTGGTTCTCAGCCCACTGCTGTCATCATCCATATGAACATGGAGGTGATGGGGAGTGTCCATCAAGAGGCAGTGGATTCCAGGACTGAGACCCAGGGGCTACATATGCCTTTGCATTCTCACTGGGTTTGCTAAGGCTCCATGATAGGTTTATAACCATTCTGTCTCTTTTAAAAGGAAGAATATAATTTTATTATTAAAACTAATGAAGTTAAACAGTGTATTATTCTAGCAGATGATAAAAGAAATACAAGCTAGAGTACAATGACATGTTTTCTTGCTATTTATAAATTATAATTTATGGCTAAACTAATCCCAGCCATATTTCTAAATCTTGACTGAAATTTTTGTTTTCTGCATTACTCTTGGATATCTTTCTTAAAATTTATAAAATTCTTTGGGACTTTAGGCCTGTTAGGCATCAAAAATGCTTGAAGCTTCCTTTGACTGACATCATTCATTCATTCATTCTTAACCAATATTTGGTTGGGTCCTTCAAATTAGGAAGTCATTCATATAGGTGCTTTTATTTTCTATTAAAAAAAAATCCCTGGGTTTTCTTTTTCTTTGAACTCTCTAGTTGTCTGTTTCATGTGGTGATGACTGTTAGAGTAATGATAACACACATGCATGTATGTGGGTATGTATTTATATGTATGTGCATTTACATACCACCCCGCCATGTCCAAACACTCTCTATATATTAACTCAATTAATGTCCACAACAACCTTTCTGGTACATATTATTATGCACATTTTACAGATGGGAAATGGAAGCCCAGGAAGGTCACATCACTTATCCAAAGTCACACATCTGATGGGTCGGGGAGCTGGATTCAAACCTAGCCGGTCTGGCTCCAGAGTCCATGCTCTAAACCTCCAGAGATAGACACTATAAAGACTGTACAGACATTGAACTGTCTTTCTAATATTTTTTCTCAAATAAGAAGGGGGAAATTTTTTACTTTATTTTTAAAAAAAGTACAACCAATGCTGCTATTTACAGCTCACTCTTGGGAGATTGCTAAAAAAAATTAATAAACAATTATTTCCAACTTCTAGTTATAGAAGTCTGTGAGCTGTTTTTGTCTCTTATAAGGGCTGTTTTAACAGTTTTTGAATACATTGCTATCCAGATACAGAGTCTAGCTTATTCCCTTGCAGACTAGCTTTTATCTGGCTCTCTGAGAAATGTTTCTCTTTCTAGTTTGTTCCAGTCCTTAATTCTTCAGGGAAGGCAACAGGGATGCATAGAAAGAGCACTGAGCTAAGCATTAGCTTTGTGACCTGAGGCACATCTCTTCTCTAATTTGTTCTTTGGTCTCTAATTTGTTAAAAAAAGTACTTCAATTAGATAACCTCAACAGTTCCATCAACTCTAAATACCCTAAGTCTTGGTTACCTTTTTTTTAGAGTACCAAAAAAAATTATACTAGATATTTAAAAAAAAATATTAGGTGGAAGATAATAAAAATCTTGATTATAGCAGATTTTATATATATATGTGTATATATATATATGTATGTGTGTGTATATATATATATATATATATATATATATATATATATATATATATTTTTTTTTTTACACAAGAGAAGACCAGAGATGGGAGTGGTGTCCATAGCCAGTATAGATGCTGATGGATGTCACTGAACACCATGACTTCTTCTGTTTTTTTGCTTTGTATTCATAATATGTGCCTTCATCCTCATGATTGAAAGATGGTTGCTGTGCCTCCAGGAATTGTGACCATGCTCCTGGCAGAAAAAAGGAGAGGAGAGGAAAGAAGTGCCAGTATTAGGAAAATAGGAGTTTCCCTTAGAACATCCTTATCCCCGACTTCGGATTTCTTCTTATGTCTCATTGGCCAGAACTGGGTCACATGACTGCTAGCTATGAAGAAGTCTGGATAGGTTAATGTTTTCATCTGAGTGTATTGTAGCCCTGAGCAATCTTAGCGTTTTGTGGTGAGGAGGGAGCACAGACTAGAAAACAACTAGCAGTTCTGGCATGCGACATGTCTACTTCTTTGCTTCTTCTAAACAAACAAGCATTTGTTTCTCTTATTCCTTGTTTTCTTCCTTTCTGGCTGGGTACTAGAGTTCCTCCTCGATGAACTTCTATTATTATTAACCATGACATCATTATTAATAACATTATTAACCACGAGTTTATATGCAAAGACATGAAAAGTTCTTTTTCCATTGTTCTGGACTTCACTTGTCAAGGGCGATGGAGAAGCAAGACTCACCCCAGTAGGTTTAGGGAACATGGAAAGCACGCATGGGCTGGACTAGGAGGCTTGACGGAGCAGGGTTTGGATTCTAAGTTCATTGTGTGTGACTTGGGAGATGTAACATCATCTGTGGATCACAGTTTATCCTACTTTATTATATAGAAGTAAATGAGATGATGGAGTAAAACCATTTATACTTTTTGGGAAAAGAGCTATTTTAAGAAGTCAATATAAGATAAAATATATGTTCATTAATATAGACTCTGCTAAGGGAGCACTAATTTGGAGTTTGTCATAACGCAGGCAGAAGTTAAATTTCACAGGAGCCCTTTCATCTTCATAAGAGAATAAACTATTTGCAGTCACCGTAGAAGGTACTTTTAATTTTCAAAGAGTGAAAGGAATGATAAATAGATTTTTTCTTTGCTATTCAGGATTTTTGCTTGGCAATACATTGTTATCTTAGTTATATTTTTTTCTTAAAGTTGGAAAAGTTATCTTTTGTTTCACATATTTTATAATTTAAACTTTTTAAATGAATTCAGATTGACCTCTTTATTTATATTACTCTGTGAGTCCTGCTGCATTGTTGTCCCAATGGGAAAACTCATCCTGAATCCCAAGATCCACTTCTGGGTCCACTGGAACAACAATGACCTTTTTGCCGGCAGTGACCTTTGTTTCCTTGCTACTTAGGAAACGTTTTGGTAGAGTTTATGAAGTCAGCCCTCAGTAGGCTAAGGAGTTGCTATATTACTCATCTTAATTGCCTATGTTATGAGATGGAATATATAATCCACCCATCGTGAATCATGGCATATAGTAGGTAAGTGTTCACCAGGTGGCAACTGTAATCGTTAGAAGGCAGGTCATAGGGTGATTAAGGGCACAGGACCTGCAGTCTGATGCTCTGGGATTGCAGTTTCGGTGCTAACATTTACTAGCTGGGCAACTCACTTATTTCTGACCTTCAATTTCTAACCCGTATAATGGCAATAAAAATATGTACTCCATGGGGTTGTCATGAGGATTAAATGAGATACTGTAGGTAAGGTGTCTGATTGACTCAGGATCTGGCATATATTAAATCCTTCATACCTAGTAGCTACTATCATTTTGGTCTTTGTTGTAATGAGGATGTATGTCTTACCCAGACATCAATAGATTCAGATTTGTCTGCACAATCCAAACCTGACCAATACAATATATGCTTCTGAGTGTTCTCAGATCAGAATTCGGAATGTTTAGAGTCAAGAAGCTTAATGCTGGGTCCACCTTCAGTGCAGAGGATGTTGGCTATCACTCTCTCTAAGGTCACCTGGAAAAAGCTTTATTTGCCCTTCAAGGAAAACAGAGAAAAGAGATTTAGCTGTCAACTTTCTAACACCAGGTGGCTCAGTTGTCTTGAGAAACCATGATAGACATTTTGCAAAAGGCTATGACAGAGCCTTTACTTGTTCCTGGTCTATGTAACTCTTCTAGATTTTGTTTTTATTACATCTCGTAATTATAAAGGGCACCCGTTTACTTATAGAAAGAAGTTGAGTCCCATTCTGATTCCTATCAAAGTTTTGAGCAAAAAAACCTGTGAGTCTTTGCGTGTGCTGCCGAGGGTGAAAGCACTCTAATACCACCCTGGGAAAGAGCTATAGATCTGCTATTGATTGCTCACATTTTCCTTCCTTATTAGGCAGTTAGCTAGGTGAGCACCACTCCCAATATGATTGGTGTTTAATATTAGTACTGTACTTTGTGTTTTTAAAAAGCTTCAAAAATCAATTCCTCATTAACTTGATTGAAAGAGAAGTTAAGCCTCCTCTGCTATGTTCTGAACAGAACATAGATCACTGCAGGTGCTCGATAAATATTAAGCATTAATCCTCACCATTTTCCCCACCCAAATAGGTCACCAGAACTCATTTTTTTTAGGGGTGAGTCTTCATTTCTAGACCAATGTTGCTTTCTTTAAATCCCAAACTTTCTAAAATATGAAAACTCTTGCATAGACAATATAAAACCAGTTTAGTATTCATCTGGTTCAGAAGGAAGTGGGGTCCATTGCTCTCAGCACTCTTGTTGATAATCTCTGAAAAGGAGTTTGAACAATTGAGTTACCTGGAATTATATAGTGTGCATTACCAACAGTCAAGTGGAATCTCTCTTGGAAAGAAGCTTATATTTTAATAGAATCATAGGAAGTAGAGGTCATCAGTTGTAGTGCTGTCATTTTTCTAAGACTATTCACACAAACATATAAATGGCACAGGCATGTCATGTCCTATTTAATCTTCTGGATGGGATAATATTTTAAACTTTGGAATATTGTCCTGCCTAAGAAACCATGATGTTCATTTTATTTCTTTGAAGTTTCCATAATGAGATCACTCAGATTGAAACATTTACTTGTTCAAACTCTCAGAAAATTTAACTGCAGAATAAAGATGGGCTTGTGCAGGAGTCTGAGAGGGCACTACTCAATCACACTTCCTGGCCCCCAATCTTCGTTTCTGAGAAGTAGGTTAAGAGGGTGACTGAGCTGGTGATAAGACCCAATCTGAAGGGGGAAGATGCATCAGGATAAGATGCCTGCTTAAGGCTTAACTTCTCCAGGGAAATGCAGAAAGCTATGCTGCTGAGGCATTTTGAGGCTGCCTCTGCGGTGCAGCCTAAGCAGCATGTAATATGGAATAAGTGCTGTTTGGTTACAGAAAGAATTCTAATACATGTCTGGCCATTAAGGTCAGACCATGGAGAAGGGCCTAGCACACAGCTTTAAAGCAACTGGCTTAGAATTTAACATCAGACAGGGATGCAGTTTGGACAAAACTTGAATTCAGTGAATGATATATTACAGTGAAATATTAGGATTTATTTTAAGCCATTTTTTCTTTTGCCTGACAACTGGGTCTACCCACCTGTTTGAAAAGAGTCGGAGAAGAGGCTATAAATTTTTTTTACCAGAAGAATTCAAGAATATTCTAGATTTTGGTAGTGATGTCATTTCACACTATAGTGTTTTCCATGAGAGGTTTTGAGAGAACTGTCTGAATGATAATTAAACCACACGAGATCCATAAGCTTAGAATTTTCTTCCGTTTTTTCTTCCTTCCTTCCATTCTTCCTCCTCTCCCTCCCTTTATTCCTTCCTTCCTTTTTTTCTTCCTTCCTTCCTTAGCAGATGGAAGCGGAAAGGGATAATTAGGTTAGTAGGTGGTGCTGGATGTGTAGACATGACTCAGGACCCTGAAATCTAGACATCTCTCTAAACATCACAGCATAACCCCTTTTGATATCCACTTGTTGTGGTCTGAATATTTGTGTTCCTCCAAAATTTGTATACTGAAATCCTAACCCACGTTGTGATATTATTTGGAAATTAGGCTTTTGGGACGTGATCAGGTCATGGAACCCCTTTATGAGTAGGATTTAGTGACCTGATAAATAGACAAGAGAGCTTTCTATCTCCCTTTCTCTGTCCCCGTCTGCCTCCCTCTCCCATTCTCTTCCTTTTCCTCTATATCTCTCTCTCTGCTATGTAAGGATAGAACAGGAAGACAGTCATTTGCAAACCAGGGCCTATAGATACACAGATTTGCTGGCACGTTGACCTGGACTTCCCAGCCTCCAGAACTATGAGAAATAAATGTTTGTTATGAGCTACCTGGGCTATATGGTATTCTGTTATAGCAGCTTGAATGGATTAAGACACTACTAATTCCTCTGAAACTTTTTGATTATCATTTTTCTAAGCTATATCATATGGGACTGTCACATATTTCTAGATAATGTTGGAGAATTGTTTTGCCAAGGGACTCATATCTAGGGCCCTCCTCCTACCCATATTGGATAGGCATTTATTCGGGGTCATTTTATGGGATTAAAATGGCCATGAACCTTGCATTCTGTCCAGGGCCAAGGTTTTCTATAGCTCAGTGATCGATTCTCTGGTAGTTATTATGCAGACATGCTTTTGCTCACACCACCATTTCTGCCTTAAATGCTGTTAGTTTTCTTTTACTCAATGTTTTACACTCATAAAGCTTTAGTCTCACGTTGCATTTCCTTTGTGAAACCAGACCCATAGCATATATCACCCATATTTGTCAGTCATCATATCCTATGTTCTGACACTTCTTGTAATGTTGTTTTATTTCACCTAATAATAAGACAAGGAGACAAACTTCATAGGTGTATAGGGAGTGCTGAGTTAATTTATGTGAAGATGATGATTGTGAGCCATTAAACTATTAAAATATATACAAAGTAGAATGCGACATTTTTGAAGTATTCAGTTTTTAATAAGCCATCTCCCCAGTGATGAAGAAAAGTTACCAAAGGCAGAAGCTCTTACACTTGGTCTCCTCCAGTGTCTAGCACTGTGTCTCAAAAGAATATATGCTCAAAACTTATTGGTTGGTTGGATGATTGTTTTCCATATTTAAAGTTCTGCCATCTGCTGAACTATTACCAGGCATATCCCGTGATACTTTCCTGGTTTTTAGATAGACAGGTGAAGTGTGGATGAATTCTTTCTAAAAGGTTAGGTGTTGATTGACTGATTAGCTCCTTGGCAAGGAAAGTATTTCTTTCTTACATCATTACAGATGCACAGTTGAATCTTTCAGGAGTCAGTTTTTGAGAGGTACAAACACTTTTCATCTATGTGAGTCTCAAGCAGCTCAGAATGGGATTCCTCATGTACCTTCCTCTTCATTATCAGAAGTTAGTTATATAGGGTGAGGGAGGAATCCTACAGGAGGATTTCTGCATTTGTGTCTCCTCTTTTTTTAAGTCAGGCTGTTGAAGTGTAGTTTACATACAGCAAAACTGCATATCTCCTGTTAGGGCTCATCTCTCAGCTGAACTGTAAGAGATATGGAAACACTAGGTTGTTCCTATATCCTTTCTTTCTGGTCATCTCTCGCTGCCCATATAGTTTTTCTGAAATCTCAGGCTTTTGTTAAATTTGTACAGATTAAAAATAATTAAATTGATAGATATGTCAATCATTTCTGTCCTGCATCCTCTAGGGCCCTCTGACTCATCAGCTGATTGGAGCCACTTTGAGGCCGTGCAGTGTAGACCACAGCCACCCTAAATTCCAATTTGCTGAAAACAAGTAAGTCATTCTGCAGCTCCTGATCCTTTTCTCTCCTTTATTTCCCCCCTTTTTTTCCTCAGCAGTATGTAAACTTTTTTGTTGTTGTTATTACCGAGTATTTTTGGTGATTCCACATCAGAAAGATTGGAAGAGATGATATCATGAATTGGGCAAATGTGAGGCACCAACAGAAGGAAAATTTGGTTCCTGAAGAAGATAGTAATTTGTTGGATATTTGAAAAATTCACCTCAGAAATGTAACTGCTCTATTTTTTTCTTTTTTAATTGCAAGACCTTTACCTTTTTCTTGCTGGTGTGGTCAAATCAGGCCCTGTCCCATTGTATTTCCTCTGCCATCCCATTTGCTGGTAAGCATCAACTGTGACATCATTAAGCAATTTGAGCCTGGAACCAACTGGTGCCTGAAAAGGGGGCAGAAGTTCCCATTTGTTTACAGTATCTAAAACATCTAGGATTACCCTGTCATTACAGCCATTCTTGTTATTTTTGCTTCTTGCCAATACCCTTGGATATCTGGTGATAGAGAACACAAGAAATTATATTTCGGATGGGGTCATGCTTTTTCCTCTTTTCCTTCAGAAAGGTTTCTTGAGTGTAGCATGGGATTTTCAAAGAAATTCACTGGGGCCTCACTCTGGACCATGACCTTATGTAGCAGAATGGCATTTGGCACAATGCAGGTCTGTCTTGGGTTCTGTCCATGGGGGTTAGTGACTGCACATACTGGAATGTCTTTGTTACAGTGCTTAGTTGCCACTGGCGCAGATGGAATGACATAGAATGTGGCCCTAAGTTAATGTGGAGTGATTTTTTTTTTTTAAACAAACATAATAGAAGTTGTACATCTAAATGAGGGTTGTGCCCTTCAAAAGTTGTAGCATGGAAGGCAGTAAATTTAATCCCTTGACACTTTCCTGAGCCAAGCAATGTTGTAACTTCTGATGTGAAGTTGCCTTCAGGGTCCATGGTACATTAGAAATATATAAAATATTTATTGTATTTTTTTCCCGATTATAAAAGTTCTATAGGTTTGTTATAGAAAGTTTGGAAAACACAGGGAAATACAATTTAAAAAATATTCATGACCTTAGCATCTTGAGAAGACCCCTGTCAAAACTAATGAGTGTCTTCTTGGTAAATTTTTATGCATCTGCAGACATAAATGTAAACATATACACCGACATATGCATGTTTATTCACAATAATCTTTATACTGTCATTTAGGTTTCTCGAAAATATGTTGTGGCACATTGCTTTGAATATTCTCAGTGGTCCAAATATTTTTCTTTTCTTAAAATAATTTTTAAATTTTTCAATTATAGTCGGCATACAATATTATATTAGTTTCAGGTATAAAATATGGTGATTAGACATTTATACAATTTATAAAATGATCACCCCAATAAATCTAGTACCCATCTGATACCATACATAGTTATTATAATATTGACTATATTTTTATGCTATACTTTATATCCTTATGACTATTTTGTAACTAGCAATTAGTACTTCTTAATCCCTTCCCCTTCTCATCCACCTCCAAACTCCTTTCGCATCAATATGTTCTCTGTATCTGAGTTTCTTTCTGTTTTGTTTGTTTGTTTTGTTCTTTGGATTCCATATGTAAATGAAATTACATGGCATTTGTCTTTGTTTGAATTACTCTGCTCAGCACAATACCCATTAGGTCCATCCATGTTGTGGATGGCAAGATTCATTCTTTCTTAAGACAGTAATATACCATTGTGTATACGAACTACCACTTCTTTGTCCATTCATCCACTGATGGACACCCAAATCACTTCTATATCTTGGCTACTATAAATAATGATGCAATGAACATATTTTGGGTTTGTTCAGATAAATACCCAAAAGTGGGATTACTGGGTCCTTCTTTGTCTTCTGTTATAGCCTTTGTTTTAAACTTTATTTTGTCTGGTATAAGTATTGCTACCCTAACTTTTTGTTTGTTTGTTTGTTTCTATTTTCATGAAATACCTTTTTCCATTCCTTTACTCTCAGTCTGTGTATGTCTTTTAAACTGAAGTGACTCTCTTGTAAGCAGCATATGTAAGGATCTTATTTCCTTATTCATTAAGCCACACTATCTTTTGATTGACACAGTTAATCCATTTACATTTAAGGTAATTGTTGATAGATATGTAGTTATTGCCATTTTATTATTCATACTTTTCATATCCTCTCCTCCTCCTTCCTCCTCTTCTTTTTCGTCTCCTTCTCTTTCTCCATCTCCTTCTCCTCCTTCTCCTTCTGTCTCTGTTTCTATCTCTGTCTTTGTCTCTGTCTCCATCTCCCTCTTCCTCTTCCTTCCCCTTCTACTTACCTTCCTCTTACCCCTCTCCCTTCTGCACCTCCTCCTCTCCTCCTCCTCCTCCTCTTCCTCCTTCTCCTCCTTCTTGTCACTCTGACATTTTGTATAATACTGGATTAGTGATGATAAACTTTAGCTTTTTCTTGTCTGAGAAGCTCTTTATTTATCCTTTGTTTCTAAATGATAGCTTTGCTAGGTAGAATAATCTTGGTTGTAGGTCCTTACTTTTCATCATTTTAAATACTTCCTGCCAGTCCCTTCTGTCCTGCAAAGTTTCTGTCAAAAATCAGCTAACAGTCTTATAAGAACTTTCTTATAGGTAACTAGATGCTCTTTCCTTGCTGCTTTTAAGATGGTCTCTTTGTCTTTAACCTTTGGCATTTTAATGATGATATATCTTGGTGTGGGCCTCTTTGGGTTTATCTTGTTTGGGATTCTTTGCTGCCTGGGCCAGGTTAGGGAAGTTTTCTGTCATTATTTCTTCTAATAGGTTTTCAATTCCTTGCTCTCTCTCTTCTTCTGGTACACCCATGAAGCGGATGTCAGTATGTTTGATGTTGTCCCACAGGCCCTTTAAACTATTTTCATTTTTTTAAAAAATTCTTTTTTCTTGTTGGATGTTTTCTGCTACCACATCTACTAAATTTCTTCTTCATCTAATCTACTGTTAATTCTCTCTAATGTATTCTCCATTTCACTTATTATATCCTTTATTTCTGCCTAGTTCTTTTTTATGTTTTCTATCTCTAGTTTTATGTATTCTGTCTCCTTGTTAAAGTTCTCACTGAGTTCATCACTCTAACCCTAAGTTCATTGTGCATCCTTATAAGAGGTATTTTGAACCCTGTATCTGGTTGATTGTGTGTCTCCATTTTGTTTAGTTCTTTTTCTGCAGTTTTTTTGTTTTCTCTCATTTGAGACATGTTTCTTTGTCTCCACATTTTGGATGCCTCCCTGTTTTTGTTTCTATGAATTAGGTAGGGCCACTATGTCTCCCAGTCTTAGTAAAGTGGCCTTATGTAGTAGGTGTCTTGTGGGGCCCCGTGGTACAATCTTCCCTTGTCACCTGAGCCAGGTGTTCCAGGTGTCTCCTTTGTGAGGGTTGTGTGTGCCCTCTGTTGTAGTTGTGCTTTGGTTGCTGTTTGCATGTTAAGGAGAGGGATTAACTCTGAACTGACTGATTATGAGGACTAGCAATAACAACAGTTGAGCTCTTATGCAGTATCTGACCACATGAAGCAGTTTTCGCTTTAGCAGGGCCCTGGTGCCTACCTAGTCTGCCGTTTGAATCTGTTGTCCTCAGTGCAGTTCTGGGTGGTGCTTGAGCTAGATCCAAAGCCAGCCACTGGGCATGCCACCCAGGGACCTCCTGGGAGGGGCCCACCACAGGTTAAGTTCAGCAACAGTCTGTGCCCTCCTGGAGTCACCTGTCAAGTGTCACTAAGCAATCTGCAGATGGTCATCACCCATACTAGGCTTGGGGTCGGTGGGGGGTTGCCTTGAGAGGCCTAGCTGCAAGCCACGAGGTTTACGGCACGTCAAGTCCAGATACTGCTTGTTTGGGAATTGTGAACCTTTGAGAGATTTTTAAAAAATCTGCAGCATGAACCAAGAGAGGGCATTTGTATGGAAAAGCTATGGAAGTGGCTTCGGTGGGTTTGCAAGTTGGGTGAGGTACAGTATCAGGGAATCACTAGGGCAGGGCCACCAGTGTTAGCCAGTTTGATGGAGACTCAGATATGGTGGCTGCCTGTGTCTGCAAGCTGGGTAGGGGAGAGCCCAACAAAGGAACAATGACTTCTGCCAGTACTTGTATCTGGAGGAATGCTACCCCTCCAGCCCTTGCCTTGAAGCCAGGCAATTCAGTTCTTATATCCATGGCACCTTTTGAGCTGCTGCCCAAGTGCGAAAGTTCAGAGTGGGTGAGTCCGTCTGAGCGAGTCCATGATCTCATTCAGCCACAATCTCTGATGGTTGTCAGAGCCAGTAGTTGTGGGGATTTCTCTTCCTGGCACTGGAACCCTGGGCTTGGGGTCCTGTTGTGGGGCCACAACTCCTCACTCCTCTGGGGTTGGGGTCATGAGAAGAGGCAAGCACAGTGTTCCCCCACTTCGCCATCTTGACTAACCCAAATATTTTTCTTGAAAGAGGTGGATTTTATTTTTGGAAATAAGTCACTTAGAGCCAAGCATAGGTATCTTCATTATCAAACTGGCTAATATGTTTTGAAAAAACCTATAAACTCAAGTGACTTTAACATAGTAAATTTTATTTTCTTGGGTGGATGTTATATCCAAGAGCAGAGTTCCATGAATGTTTTAAGCCATGACAAATCATTGGCTTAAGTGTATGGATTTCAAAGGTAAATAATTTGAAGGAGAAGGTAGTCTTTTAGTTATAAAAATTCCGGTTATATATGTAGGGAACATTTACTGCTCACTACAAAGCAAGGCAGAAGATCTTTCTGCCATAGTCTTAGAGCTTCTGTGTTTTATGTAGTATGGTGGACAGGCAGAATCCCTGCTTTTTTGAAAGCTATCTGTGGCATAATATTAAACCACTATTAGGCTGGCTAGGATGTTAATCTTCTTAACTAAGACTGCTCACTTCATGAATGTTAACTGGGGGCAGCTCTCCTTGACTTTGTGTAAACGTATGATTTTCCCTTGCCATGGGGCAGTCAAAAAGATGGGCTGAGGGGTTTATGTTTTCAAAATAGCACCAGTTAAATACATTAATATTTATTCATTCTGAAATAATGAATAGTTTCCAAAAGATTAATTACTATGCATTAACAATTCAATGCAATTATAAAAGAAGACAGAACCCATCAGGACCTTGGAGTTCCTTTTTCTGTCACCATCCAACACCAGGGTCTGTTCTACTGATCATGGTCTCCTTGCTCGTTCCTAGGCAAATTACTAAGATTCTAGCAGGCCAGATAGGGCTTTATTGATGCAAAAATATTGGCAGTCTCTCATGTATCATGACTGGTGATTTAATACCAGAAATTAATGTCTTGATTCCCAACTTTGCCAATCCCTATTTTGTTTCCAACAGATGTAGATGGTAACTTGGGGAAAATAGAAGTTAGGAGCTGGCTTGGTTCTGGAATCCTCAACCAAGAAGATAAATTACTCTTTCTTAATTTAGCTATCAGATTTTCTATAGACTATTTAAACCAGTTCCCCAGTTCTAAGACTCATTTGGTTTCATGGGGCTTATACTTTGTAGGGATACTTTAAACTTTTTAGATTCAACTATCATTTATTAAGTCGCTAGTATGCAGCAGATAGAGTAAAATGCCGTTTTACAAGTATTCTTGTTTTATGCCTATATAAATTCAATTTTTACATTCCAATGGAATTGAGGTTTAGAGGACTTATTAACTGGATCAAGGTCATATCATAAATTAATTAGGAGATGGGAAGTAAATCTCAATATTGGGATTTTGAGGCCAGGGTGTATTCCGCATTGCTTTGCTTTACATCTTGCATCTCTCATGTCATTCATTCATTCAATACATTTATGCATTTGTTACTTATTATCTGTCTCCTCCCATTAAATGTAAGCTCCCAAAAGGCAGGAGCTTTGTCTTAGTCACCCTGTGTTTCTGGTACCTAGAAACCATGTTTTCTATATAGTATGGTTTTTTATTGTGTAATAGGGAGAGTCACCTGCAGTAAAACCATAGTTTAGTCACTCTCTTGCTGTGTGTTGCTAGGCAAGTGAGTCGACCTCTCTGTGCCTACTTTCTTATCTGAAATATTGGAAAAATAATAGTGCCCACTTCATTGGTTGTTGTGAAGGTTAAGGTGTTTAGAATAGAACTTGGTTCAGGTAAAGTGCTTAACAAATGTTGACTATTCTTATTATCCATTGAATGAGTACAATGTTTGAGTGTACCAGACTTGGGATAGAGCTATAAACAGTATGTTCATTGTTCCAGTTCTCATGGAACTTATAGCCTGGGGAAGAATAGTGATCTCAGAAAGGAAGTGTATGGGGGTGGGGCGGGGCTTAGATAAGTGAGGGTCAGGGTGGCTTCTTAGAGCAAGCGGTGTCTAGACTGAAACCTGAAGGATAAATAAGTATCAAGGTAGAGGAGGGCTAGGGAAGGATGAGGGTTTAGACAGAAGGAAGAAGCATTTCAAAGGCCCCAGAAGTGAAAGCAATATGGTGAGCCTATCAATTAGAATGCTTCTAGTTGCAAGTAATATAAGACCAAAATAGAAGTGGTTTTAATAATAAGGAAAATATCATGTCAATTCCAAAGAGAAGTCTAAATTTAAGCTTTCTAAGGTTAGTTAATTCTGTGGCTCAAACATGTTTCCAAATTCTTTCTCTCACTCTATTCTGCCATTCTTTGTGTCTTGGCTTATCTTTTTGGGTTGGCCTCGTATCATGGTATCAGCATGGTCCTAAGATAGTGTCACATGCTGACAGCCACATGCCTGTTTTGGAGAGGAAAAATGTTCCCAGAAACCCAGGTTTCTCCTTCAGGTCTCACTGGTCAGAATGGTATCCTGTGTCCCTTTTTAAAACCAGTCACTAGCAAGGGGTGCAGTATCACCAAGGTGGCTTAGACTGATCAAGAGTCATTCCTTGAGGCTGAGGCTGGCCTTCAATAAATTTACGGTTGCCTGATACTGGAACAAAATTGGTCTTATTTTAGGAAGAAGATGTAGGGTGAGGTAGGAGTGCTACTGGACAGACAAACAACAAGAATCCCTTTGTTCTCTGAACTGCACTGCTCCTATATCATATAGGGGTAGCACCTTGAAACTAGGGGGATTACTGACCTGGGAGACTGTCTTGTTCCCCCAAGGTCATAAAAACACTATGGTAATACTCAGATGGTTATAATTGAGAGAAACAAAACAGTTTCTGCATCTGCCTTTTGGACCACAGCATGTAATAGAGTTTTTATTTGAGTGAACACATCCTTGTATTTTAGTGGACTTGTATACTTTTGAAGCATTTTCCTTTACCCAGCCTGTTTCTCTTACTAACTTGGTGACATGGGTAGTCAAGGGTAACAGTGTGTGTGTGTGTGTGTGTGTGTGTGTGTGTGTGTGTGTGTGTGTAGGGTAGGTTGGAGTAGGGTAGGCAGGAAGAGGAGAAATGGCATCTTAAATTTTCATGTTAGATAACTACCCCCTTGATGTAGAAATCTCCTCCACTCAGATGTTCCTTGAATACTGCTGTGGACAGGGAGCTCAGCATTTCACAAAGCAGCCTTTCTGTTGGAAGGTTAATCTTGCATCCCTTTGTCCTCTCTCTGAGTTTCTAGTAAGAAAAGCTCCTCGATGTCCCATGACTTTCATTCTTACTCTGGACACCTGTAGTCCTATCTGCACCTGCAGTCCATAAGTTCATTAATTCATGGGATCCATTACCCTAACCTGAAAGCCCAGCCTTGCTCTAGTCGACTGCAAATGCCTGCTGAGTCCACTGTGGAGACATGCTACAGTCTTATAATCTGCTTATTTTATCTTGATGTACTAGGCTGATCTGCCTGGACTTCAGAACTTCTCTGATTTCAGGCACAGCCGCCTCACACGTCTTTTTAGATTTTCAAATCTCTTTAACTTCTGATATTAAGCTTGTTTTGAACTGACCACTGTAATTCTGGTTCTCCATTCTGCCCTGCTACCTCCCCACTCCCAAATTAGGAGAGTTCATGTGTCCCCAAATTCTCCTTTAATCCTTCATTGTAATGGGGGAGGATGGTGAGGGTATACCTGTGAATTTTGCTGTCACTCCTTTATCAACCACGGTCCTAAATTTGTGCTTCTTGCCTTACCCTCCTCATAGCTCAGTGACGACTGCATGCTGAGCCATGCCCAACCCTTAGAAGCAGAGATATTGTGGCTGGTCCCTACTCTGGTTTTCTGGTGCTGCAGGTGGCTTTACTGTATCATCTACCTTTCAGTCTGGTCCCCTTAATGGCTGGTGATATGTACTTTGGAGGTGGTGGGCTAGGGTGACAAAACAGAGCCAAGCTCCTCAGCCCACAAAGGCCTGGTGAGCTAGGCTTGCTGCCTAGGTCCACATTCTAGCCCTCAGAGATGAGATAAAGAGCATCCTCTTACCCCATGCTCCTTCCTTGGAAACATCCAGCATGTGGCACATTGGTGTCATTCACTAAGCCAGAGAGGAAAGAACCCTCCTGTCAGAGTTGTGCCTTCTTGACAGCATATTTTTATCTCACTTTCACTTTTTCTATTTTTCCTTCATTTCTGAAATTTAAATATTTGATGTCAGTTCAGTTATTTTTGTGACAATCCCCTTTCCCTTCCAGAAACAGAGTGAAAGAGATGCAAAACCCACTGGGGCATCTGTCTCCCACTTTTAATTAGTCCCTTTTCCTCTTGCATGATACTAGTAACTGCAGGGTGTTCTGTTCTACTCCCCCAATTCTGTGCTAGCTCCTCATCATTATTCCCCATTCTCTGGGGTTCTCTGGTGCTCCCAGCCACCCCCATGTTGTCCTGCTGAACTACAGCAGGGAACACAGTTTCAGGGAGGATGCTGGGTTCTTCTTTGAACCTGTGAATGAGAGGCCAGTTCTCTAACATGAATTTTATTTTCAGTCTGTGAATTCATTTTAGGCAACCACATCCTAGTATAATACTTTCCCTTAAAGGAGAACTATCTCTACTCAGCTTTAAGACCTGGGTTCTAGCAAAGGAGGCAGAATTAGAGACCAGGTTATGGGTTTTCTAGGGAAGGTTTTGTCTCCTGACATAGATAAGCTCTACGTGCCCCACCTGGTCTACAGAGGGAGGGCTTTCTCTTACTCCTACCCTCCATGGAGACAAAGGACTATGAGGAAAGTGGTTGATGTTTTCTGGTGGAAGGGAAGGTTATGAATTTCAGCGAAGTTATTACAATTACTTATTGCTCCCCTCTGAATCACATTTCCTCTTCCTCCAAGCCCTTGTTAGTAGAAGGTCATCCAGGTTCATTTTTCACTGGTCCACTTTTGTACTGCTTATCTCCTGGGCTTATACAAAAAAGCCTGGACTGTCCCAGTTGGTCACCCCTCTGTAAGCCCTGGTCACCCTGTGCAGTATGGATCCCCTCCTCCTTTTCCACCCCATTCCCCAACTCTGCCAAGCTGAGAGGAAGTGTTGTATCTGCCTATGGCGGCCTCACTCTCTCTCCTGTGGCTCTGTGGTCAGAGCGGAGGCCCTCCCCACCCCAGGACACACCTGCAAAACGCAGATGTATCTGATGTTGGGATGGCACATTTTAATGTTCATGACATTTTATACAACCTGCCTTCCCTTGTTTCTTCTCCACTGTACCTGTGTGAAACATGAATAATAGGAAGAACATTTAGCTTGCTTTCGAAGAAAACATAATTGAGGTTCTAAGAGGTTAAATGATGTGTTTGTTCTGTCTCAAGTTAGTGGCTGAACCTGGGAGAGAACCCAGGACCCCTGACCTGATGCGGGCCTCTTGTCACTGCCACTGGCCAGCGGGCCACTGGCCAGCAGGCCTGCAGTCTCAACAGAATGGTCTCCTTGCTTGTTCATGTTGTGTCTGGCACTGCCTTCCTACGTCCTCCTTTCCTGAGCGTCACCAAAGTTCTGTGCACCTCAGCAAGCAGTGAGCTGTCGGCAGGGCAGGTGGTCTGGAGAGTAGACCACCAGATGTTTGTGTGGGGAAAAAGGTATGAGTTGTAGGTTGTGTGGGTGGGAGGAGGCTGAGGAACACATGTTCCGTATTAATCTTTATTTCAATGAAGTTGTTTGAGTTCATGCTTTATTGCAGTGTTTTAAAATAATGTGTTTCTAACGGTGCCCCCGGGGGTAGCACTTGCACTTTTGAGATCCTATTGCTGGAGTGGCTCACGAGACCAACCACAATAATCGAAAATGAGGCACCCCCTGGTGCACCATCTGAATTTATAATAGCAATTTCTACGATGCCCTGAGGCCACCTCTGTTTGTATTTGAGAATGTGCGAGAGCTTGGCACTGAGGGTGCTCCTCCCTTCCTGCCCTGTTATAATCCGAGCTCCTTTTTAACCTGGGTAAAGGTCTTCAGCCTCCTGCATCTGCCTCTCATTGTTGATCGAAGAGGTGGACTGGTCTTTTCTTTCCCACCGTGGGTTTGGTGTGGCGGGAGTCTGATGGAGGGGCATGTCTCCTCTTGTCTGTCAGCCCCTTCCCTCCTTTCTCCTCTTGCCTCTCTACCCTGTGTGCAAAGCAGAAAGGCCCTCTGGGGTCTCCTGTGCCTTCACCGTCAAAGCGGTGAAATATGAAATGACAACATAATGAAATGAACTTGGTCTCATTAAGATTCCAAATGACTGGCTGATTTTTTTTTTCCTTTTCCACTTCAGCCAGAGACCCACACCATGGTGCAGACGGCAGAAGTGGGTCAGTGCTGCCGGGGGTGTGGGGAGTGGGGCAGGAGAAGTGAGGACAAGGCTAGCATAGTTCAGGCTGATAAAGCAGGCCCAGGGCCATAGCAAGGAACTGAGGGAGAGCTGAATCATCCTTCAGGATTTCTGGAGGCAAGAACACAGGGTTTGGCTGGTGCTGCTGGAAACTCAGTCATACCAAAAGCTTTCCTGGACCCAGAAGAGGGATCAGGGTTGGATGGTTACGGAAAGACAAGAAATCCCCACTTCCTTTCAAAGTACTTAGTGGTTACCCTGAAAATATTTGATGTGAAAAATGAACAACAGCACCCCCTTCCCTTCATCCAATAAAAATAAAGCCTGTTTTATAAGAGTGTGTGAGCAGCATTTGCATGCTGGTTATGGGTTCTCCATGGAGTTGTGTGTCATTTGCTTCATGACAGGAGCCCATGGAAGGCTCTGCTGTTCATTCATTCATCAGACCTCATTGACCCCCTACCACATGCCGGGCACGGTGAGAAGCACTGGAGAGTTGAAGATGAGGGCAACGTTTTCCCTGCCCTCCAAGACCACACGGTCCTCTGTGTGTGTGTATGTCCCATGACCACAAGCTTATCTTTTTGCTTTCTTTCCCGGTGCAGAGAGTATCTTAGTTGGTTTTATCTGTGAACTGCTCTCATTGATGGAGGATTTTCAGTCACTGGGTATATGCCCAGAGACAAAGTCTAACCAACAATTCTGTACTCTGGCTGCACACTATAATCACCTGGGCTGCTTTTTGAACATACTGATGACTAGGCCCAAGGCTAGGGTTGGCCCTCAGTGTGTGCATACAGGTATAGTTGATTGGTGGAGCTCATCTGATTGGTTGGACTTGTGCCTTTTTGGTCAGTAGATATTTTAGTCATTATCTCTATCCCTACACCAGACTAATAAAATAAAAATTCCTGGTAATGGAGGCTTAGCCATCGATAGGTCTTTTCTTTCTTTCCTTTTTTTTTTTTTTTAAAAAAAAATCAATATATTTATTTATTTATTTATTTTAATAGTTTCAAGTGTACAGTGTGTTAGTTAGATATTTGTATAGTCTCTAAAATGATCCCCCTAATTGCTCCTTCTCTCCTATGATTTTCTACTTAGCTAATATATTAATGCTAACTGCATTCTCTATGCCATGCCCCACATCCCTGTGACCAATAGATAGGTATTTTTAAAAAGCTTCCCAGGTGATTGTAATGTGCAGCCTGGGGTAGTTTTGGGGGGCAAGCCCCATGTGTACTATATACACTTTCAAGGCCTGCATGCCACCAAAGCCCCACAAGCCAGTGCTGGGGACAGTTGAATTCTTGTCCTCATTCCCCTGGGTGTAAAGTGACATCATTGCCACAGTGGGGCAGGGGGTCACTCAGTGTGGAGCTGCCACTTAGCACAAAGTGAATGAAGAAAAAACTGAAGCTTTCAGCTTTAAAATCTTAGAGGTTTTAAACACAGGAAAAAGACCTGATTCAGTCCCTTCTTTTTACATATAATAAAATTTGAATTCAGATGCCTCCATAATTGTTGAGGGTGACTATCTGACACCTGCTCCAGAGCCCACACACAGCTCTTTTGAGAATTATTTTTGTAGCTGGAGAATATGAGACAAGGATGCTGCAAGGATGGGCATTTTAACAAGTGCCTCTTAAGACAGGGCATTATCAGGCCAGGAGAAACTCTTAAATCTTTATAGTTGCACTAAAGGTGTGAATTATTACATATAAAAACACATTCCTCCAATGAAACAGTTTTGCTGATAAGAGCTGCCTGTGTTGAGGCCAAGGACAACTTCCCATGGTGCAGTGGCTCTGAGAAGCCACCGAAGAAGGAAATCTCTGTACCTGCAGGTGGTTGGCCTCTCTGTGTGGCACCCGGCTCCCCAGCTGGCGTGGATGGCTCTGTGGTGCTGATTTTCTCATGAACTGCTGATATCTTGGCCTCACGACTCTTATGACCCACTAACCCCAGGTAGGCCTCTGTGTGCCTGTCTACTCTCTCTTCTGTATTTCCGTGTTACGCTGGTGAGAGAAAATCAAAACCTGGAAAGATTTGGCTATTTCCAAGTTATTTATAGTACAATATTTCAGGCAGAAGATGACAGAGGAAACTATTCTGGATTGTGCTTTATATTATTAAGTTTTGTTTAATCATTCATTTACTCAAAAATGCATTATGATGTGCCTGTGATGAGCAAGGAACTGTGACCTGTGCTGCCATCAATAGAAAGATTAAAAAGACTCTTGCTTTCAAAGAATTTACAATCTAGAGGGGGGAGAAACAAGCAAACAAATAACTAACATAAGTTAAAAATAGGCTGTTTTGAGAACTAATGGAAAGAAGTGAATAATTATTGTAGGGGGAGACTTGGGGGCAGTGTCATGGAGGAGGTTACTTTTGACCTTGGCCTTGAAGCATAACATGATTTTAATGGGATGGGGTGATGAAGAGAAGGAATTAGGAAGGAATTTTGGCATGAGGAAACAGCATGAGGAAAAGCATGGAAGTGTAAAAGTGTGTAGCAAGTCTGCAGAAAGGCAATTAATCCAGTGTGGCTAGCAATATAGGGGGCTGTTGAGGAGATGAGACTAGAAATAGTATATTCAATGAGGAGAATCTACTTAAACTGGCTAGTAGAAACACCTAGAGCAGCGACTAGGTTTAGAAATAATACATTAGCTTAAGCATATGCAGTTACTTCAAAACATTGTCCTTTCCCTCTCCCCCTTGCAGCCATTTGACTGTTTTTCATGAGAGTGTGGTCACCTCTTCTGTGCTTGTAAGCTCACTATTTTTCTTACCTAATATTCTCAGACCTTCCTGAACACCTGACTCCCATCACCTGACCTCCAGTGTGTGTACCTTCTCCCACCAGCACAGTGGAGCATGCAGGGGGCCAGGTGACCATTAAACAGATATCATTAAACTTGGTAGGAGGAAGCAGAAATGGATTGCAAATCAGGTGCAAAGTAATGCGTTCTGTAATTTCAGACCTCAGACCTCCTGCTGAAGTGAAAAATGACGTTTATAGGAGAGAATCTTAGAATGAATCCTCCAAAATGGTAGTAAAGCAAATTCTTTCCTGGCTCTGCTGTGGTTGCTATTCCTCCCATTTCTGTCAGTCCTTATTATTGTAACGAGTGCTGCTCTCCAAAGTGGGTAAAGTCACCATTCAGATAAGATCAGTTTGTCTGGTGCAGCCCCGTTGATCTGATCACAGTTTGGACTGCGGTTTTCAAATTCACCTTGGATGTTTAACTTCTGGGGGGAAAGGGAAATAAGAATGCCAGTCTGGCACAAAAGTAGCTGCAATCATTAGTCAGGCCTACTCTCACTAGCAGATTCTTTGGATAGATTTTGGACTTAGAGATGTTTTTTACCTCAACCACCTTTTGTCCTGTTCCAATATTTGAACTGCAGTGGAAGTGGTTTCACTAGGGGTCATCTGTCTACAATTCCTAGTGGAGCTCTCACTGATGATGAAAGTCCCGCACACAGGCTGAGCAGCGTGGGAGCTCTCCGTGGTGCTGAGAAAACTGAGGTGGCTCAGTAGAGAGGGCAGCTGTTGGAAGCTCTCCGTGGTGCTGGAAGCAATACACTTCTATAGAGAATTTGAGGGGAAATTGTCCACAGAAAGCTCTAAGGATCATTATTTCCCCACAGGAGGGTTGAGATGAAACCAGAGTTGCAAGCTGTTGGGGGATTACTGGGTGGATGTCCACCCTCAAAATAATGACCACATTCACAATTGCTCTTTTTCTGTGATGCCAGCTAATTGTGTTAGCATGCTTCATTCATTTAGTTTCCTTCCTGGTGGTGAGGAGGAAAAGTAGATGCTTGTGTTAATTACAGGGAGTATATTATTGTTCACCTAAAGCACAAACATAATGAAAGAATCACAATTGATTTATTTTGCAAACATCTTTGGCACCTTTAATGTGCTAGGTGTTTACTTAGCCTTGGACAAACTTAGAGCTCATGCAGGAATCAGATAACCTGTAACTCCAAGAAGTCTGCCTTTTCCCCTGTCAAGTACTGATATTTTGTGACTGAAAACTCTGAACTTTAGGGAGTGGTTGTAGGCAAGCATCCTGGGAATGCTGGGGCTCCTTTTGTGACTATAAACTGAATATGAGTATAACAGGAGAGGATCATTGTGTGGCTTGAGAGAGTTACAAAGGAGGCAGAGACCACTGAAGTTCCACATGAACTGAATCTCCATTTTTGACTGTTTAAAAAAATCTTTTAGGCTTGTATCAGCTTACTTCTGGGATCTACATTTCTCAGTCTGCACAGGGGTCACTGCTCTGATTGCCCTGGGGAGTGGGCTGAGAGACTGCCTGATGCTGATGTGTGCATGGGTATTTATGAAATAATGCACCTAGAAAAATGATGGTAGTACTTATATGGCATGTACTATATTCTATGACTTGTTATGCGTGGTTTACATATATGAAATTATTTAATTTTCACATCAACATTTTGAGGGAAGTACCATTATTATAACACAGTCATGTGCTGCTGGAATAATGGCGATATATTCTTAGAAATGCATCATTAGTTAGTTCCAGTGTTGTGTGAACATCTTAGGAGGTATGTACTTACACAAACCTAGATGATATAGCCTACAAATGTGATTGTATTTGCTGTACTTTTTGTGACTGGCAGCATAGTATGTTTACATCAACATCATCACAAACACATGAGTAAAATGTTACACTACAATGTTGCAAGGGCAACAATGTCACTAGGCAAAAGGAATTTTTCAGACCAATTATAACCTTATGGGACCATTGTCATGTGTGAGGTCTGTCATTGACTGAAACATCATTATACAGCACATGACTGTATTTTGTAGATGGAAAAAATGAGGTACAAAGAGGTTATATAACTTGCTAAATGTCACACAGCTGGTAAATGGCAGAGTCAGGGTTTGATACCGGGTAGTCTGCCTCCAGAGTTCATTCTCTTAATTATTATGCTGTAAAAACCAGAAGATACAACTTCCTGGGAAGTGGTTACATTTTCCTCCAGGTAAGAAAAGTATGTGGGTGGTTTAGTTCTCCCCTGCTTTCATGTCCTTCCTATAAAATATTTCCCACCTCGTTTTACAGACTGACTTCTAAGAATGACACATTATAATGCCATTTCTGAAATTTTATTTACATTTTAGCTGGAATTTTACCAAGTAATATTTGTCCTACCATTATAAAAAATTCATTCATCATAGCCTAATTCTTATCAGTTAAGATTCAGGTCTATTTTAATTTTTCTGTCGGGGGAAGCCTTTCCTGACCATTCAGTTTAAGATAGCTCTTCATTCCCCCAGCCACTTTTCATTACATCCTATGGTTTTGTTTTCTTCATAGCAGTTAGAATGCTTTGAAGCTATCTCATTTGTTTATGTGTTTTATGATTTTCTAGCCATCATTCCTACTAGAATACAAGGTACATGAGGACAGGAGATTTGTGTCTTGCTTATTGCTATATTCTCTCAACTTAGAATGTGATATGATCAATATATTAATACATGCCCAAGAGTAGTTTGGCAGACCCTTGGAGGAAAATACAGAGAGAGAGAGAAAGTTAATAAAGTCCTCTGGATCAGGAGAGATTTGCAACAGTAAGTTTATAAAGGGGGGAAAAGTCAGTGTAGGGCTTATAAAAAGAGGCCTGGATGGGAGACCACTTCCAATCTGCAAGGGCCACCAGCTCTTGGGAGCCAAAGCAAGGAGGTCTTGGTAGCTATATTTGTGAGACTGGTATGTAACACCATTCCACCAGTGTTCTGCATGTAACTCACATTGGATATTGACATGAAGGAGGATGGGGTATGATTTAGGAGAATGAGGCAGTTAATCTGACTCATGAGTATGCCATTTTTCCTTGACTTTTCCAGGAAGTCAAAGCAGCATCTTGTCTTTTTTCCTCAGATGCCTACTGTAGAAATCTCACCCATCCCCAGCAACATGGTCCTCACCTGATTCAGGCCTGAGCAGCAATTCTAAGAGGGAGTGGGAACATCAGTTTTCAAAGTGACCCAGTTATTATGTTAATTAGAAGATAAATTGAAGAAAAGGTGATGGGACATGGAAGGACAAAGTAGATAGTTAATTTTTGAAAACTAAAAATGTAAAACTCTTGATATATTTGGATTCTTCAGAGGTAATTTATTCATATTTGGTTGATATTCTGGACTTCTAGATAATTTTCTTTCCAGTTTTTGGCATTGATAGTGCTTACTTATCCACTTACCAGAGGATGCAAAGAAGAGAGGAGCCTTGAATCAGTTAATTCAGAATTTGGAAGCCGATATATCAGAGCATTTGGTGGGGGAAGAGGTTGCTTCCCTGGTCCCTATAGTTACATGTCAGACTTTTACATTTTGAGATTTTCTTAGTCAACGGTTGCCTAAAATCTATTTTCAACACCACTGTGCATAGGGCATTAATCACTGAGATCTGTTTCTCACAGTTATGCTTCACACAAGACTCTGGTTTTCTTCCAGAGCAGCCTCTGATGTAAAACTTTTGTCTGCTGATGTCTGTATTTGCCAAGTGTCCAATGGAGAGTAAAGAATGAGGAGGCAGGTTCGGGCTTCTCAAGGGACTGCAGACTGGGAAGGGGGAGAGTCAGAGAAGAGAACTACTGATTGGAAAGGGGAAAAAGAAAATAGAAAACTGTAAGTAATTTCTATTAAAAGAAAGCAGGAGATGAAGGACCTTTTGGTTAATAACTTTGTGAGTACAGAGAGGAAGAAAGAGATGCATAGGTATGGAACCAGAAAGTTCTAGATTGATCCCTTTCCTGAAACTGATTTCCCAGGCTTATAGAATTCTTCCAAGTATTAAATGAGATAATGTGTGTGAAAAGTCTGGCACAGAGTGGGGGCTAAACAAATGGAAATCATTATGGGCTTTATAAGTAGTCAATCTTTTTAAAAAACTATTTCTCACATATTTATTAAGAACTTTTAAGTGCTAAGTATGATTATATACATATGATCTCTGACCTCCTGCAGTGCAGACCTTTCTAGTGAGAAAAAGAGCAGCAGTCATTTTTAGGAATATTTCTCAGTGACCTAATACTATCACTCTGCATTTACATTTGCACCTACTGTGTACCCAGCCAGCCCTTGTCTGCTTTGTAGGAAGGGACTATACTAGTAGGAAGAGGAGCAAGTGGACTTAAGAGATGGTGGTTCAGAATATGGGAGGCCGGGCTGGGATAGAAAACGGGCAGAAAGAAAGGACCTCATTTTTTCAGCAGACATATGTAGCCTAGCAGCAACATCTTAGCCCCAGCAAAAGGCGTTGGTGGAATTTCCAGGTTAGTGGAGGCTTGGCATAAGAGTGAGTGAGAAAGCAGCAGCTTGCAAGCATGCCAGCTCTCAAAGTTGTGGGCTAAAGAGGTGAAGATGGAGTACATGAAGACTGTGGAAAGGGAAGGAAAAACGGAAATCATAAGTTGCAGAGAGAAAGTGGCTCAAGCAGTGGGTTAGGAAACTGAGCAAAGTTCTGGGGGCGGCTGAGTGGTATCCGGAAACAGATGGTGATCCTTGAGAAGGAGGGTGCAGATGGCAGTGGTGGCGAGGAGGCAGCGTGGGGTGAAGAACAGTTCCAGCTTGGCCACTCCAGGAGGGGAGAGACTGGAACACAAGTCCCCACACTGGATGAGCTCTGTGACTCATCTGGCCCCCAATGTGTCATCTGATGAGGGTATCAAGAGGAAGGATGTAGGAGACTATATGATTCTCTGTGGTGGGTCTTGGGCCTTGGAGGTAAGACATGAATCTCAAGGATCCAGAAATTCCTGGTGAGGAAAGAAAGCTCTCCTATGAAAAAAAGAACACAGGCCCTTGCTATATTCAAATCCATCTTCGCTGGTTGTTCCCAATACCTGTTTGACCTTGGGCAAGTAGTTTGATTGCTCTTGCACATGGTTTTTCTCATCTGTAAAATAAAAAGGTTGAATTAGGTGATACATAAAATACTCTTAAGATATGAAATGCTATGATTCTGAAGAATATTTGAAGGTCTGGACTGTAGAGGACAGATTAGACTTATTAGTTTACCACTACTATAGTTTCACGTGAAGACTACTATGAGAAATAGTGATGAATTCCCTGTGTACCCTGGTGGTGAAGATAGATTTCAAGCAATTGTTGCCTAAGATGTCATGAAGTAGAGGATTTTGGCTTCATGAAGTGATGTTTCTAAATATTGGAGTCATCCAATAATGAATTGGGTAGCTTTGTAAGGTAGTGAGCTCCCTGTTGCAGGAAGTAATCAATCATAGGTCGAATGATGACATTTTGGAGTTGTTATAAAAGGAATCCTGCCCCCTGCCCCACCTTTAAAAAACATTATGAAACATTATGCTTTCCTGCAGATTGGGTGAGCATGTGATTGAGTGATAAATGGTGGTGAATCCCATCATGTATTTCTCAGGACATACTGTTTTTCACATTAATAAGTCTTCTGTGAGGGGAAAGAAGTTGTTGGTTTTTTTTCCCCCATAAAATAACTTTGGAAAACACTGGATTAAACAATGTTAAGCAAGTTTCTTTAATGCAGGACTTCTCAGAGACTTAAATATATAAATGTGCATCATGAATTTTCAGTACCCACTCGACAACAGTCTTTTTCACAGAGTAGCTGGTAGGAATAGTGACCTAAGTAACCTACTTTGAGAAAAGTTGCTTTAAGTGCTTATCTTTCGTTCCAAGCCCTTTGCCCCTAGAAGGAAGGTATTACAAATTCCCTGTTGTCTTGGTCACGGTCAGAAGATGAAGCTTGATTTGGTGCTTAATGGCCCAGGGAGGGGTGCAATTCTGGATGTTACCGTTAGACAAACTCAGACGGTGACCTTCGATGAGTCCCTCCTTGGGTCTCAGTTCCCTCATGTATCAAATGGGGAGAA
Organism: Macroglossus sobrinus; assembly: GCA_004027375.1. Classification (NCBI taxonomy): domain Eukaryota; kingdom Metazoa; phylum Chordata; class Mammalia; order Chiroptera; family Pteropodidae; genus Macroglossus; species Macroglossus sobrinus. The sequence continues at coordinate 1,172,029 of PVKZ01000054.1, read as the reverse complement.
CTATTTTGAGCCCAGGCATTTTTACAGGTGTGGTGTCATGGTAGTCTCCTAGGATACCTACGGCACTTGAATTCGAATCACCTGGACATTTTATTAAATGCAGATTCTGATTTAGCAGGCCTGTAGGGGTTGCAGTGGGGGCCCAGATTCTGCATTGCTGACAGGCTCACAAGCAATGTCGGGGATACTGTGGCCACACGTGGAGTAGTAAGGGTCAGGAGTATCTCCTCTCACAAAGCAGCAACAAGCTTTCTGGTGTCACTGCTCTCCCTGGAGATCTGGTCTGTGTTTTTGAAAGGTATTATTCATGTGGGAAAATAAACCAGGCATCGCTTCTATGTCCCTGTGGTGAGGTTTGCTGAGGGCCCCTTCAAGGGAATCCCTTTTCCTCTTCCGCTTCCCTACCCCCACTGCCGACAGCTCCCCAGTCAGTTAAGCTATTTTTTGAGCTTGAGTTAAAACCATTTCAGACATATTTTTAACTACGTCTTGTTAGAAAAGCTGTTAGCATTTGGCAATCATTCCATCTTCAGCTTGAATCCTGGGGAGGGTGTTTCTTTTCCCCCCGCTCCACAACCGGGCAAAAGCATATCATTTAAAAATAGTTCTAGTGCGTGGGTCAGAGAGAATGGTTGCTGCGGATGAGGATGGAGATGGGGCATGGTTTGGACTCCACAAAATCCAAAGGTGGGGCTGCCTTTCCTGCCTGAGATTGAGCTGAGCTGACTCGACTGTGTGAAAGGAATAAGGATGGAGTGAGGGCTGTCCAGCAGAGGGAGAGACAGACGATGGGAAGGAGGGACCAGGCTGGGGCACAGGGCAACAGGCATCGGAACTGGGTCTGGTCAAACCCCTCTGGGCATGGTGGCCAGGAATGATAGCAGAGTGGACATCTCTCCTGCCCGCAATCCTGAGATATTCCAGAGCCAGCACATTACCATTGCCATTAATAGGAAGCTTTTATTAAGGAAGTAGTGCCCACAGGATTTTTTTTTTATTGAACAAATACTTATATAGCCTTTACATTGTGACAACCACTGTTTGAGTACTTTAAAAATATTGCCTCATTTAGTCCTCATACCAACCCTATGAGATAGACCCTACCATGGTCTCTATTGTGTAGAAGGGGAAACTGAGGTACAGAATGGTCAAACAACCTGCCCAAGGTCCCAAAGCTTGTATGTGGTGGAGCTGGGTCCCAGCCTGTACAGTCTTGACCCGGAGTTCGTGGCCTTCGCCACTACACGATGCTGCTTCTCCCAGAGATGTAGGTCTTGTCCTCTTGGCGCTCGATCGAAGAGTGGCTGTGACAGCCCAGTCTGTTTGCACCTATCTGGGAGGAAGTATGAAGCTTAAAACACACAAGAACTTCCATCATAAATGGAGAAAAATGATGCTTTTTTGAAAGCAACCACCAAGTATTGATAGGCAACTCCCTGCCACTCAAATGTTGAAACCAAAAACACTCCACATATACTTGGACCATGTTAAAATTTGATCCCAAAGCAGGAACCTTTAGAATTGCTCTGAAAATTATTAGAGTGAGAGGAGATAGTTTTCATCTCAGATTTTTTTTTTTATGGTCAAATTTTTTCAGTGAGATATTCTGACATCATCATCCGCCCAACCAACTTGCTTGCTCCTGTGTGCTCAGGGAGTATGATGCAGGCTCAGGAATACCCTGAGGCTGGAGAAGGGAGTCCTGCCCCGAGGGCTGGTTCCTCACAGCTGGCAAAAGGCTGCTGAATTCAGGGAAGTAGCTAGGAGGCTCCTCCTGTCTGCAATTCCCTAAGAATAGTTTATTTCAATGGAATAATTAGGAAAGAAAAATGAGGATAGAGAGCTCCCCATTGTAGTTGAAAGTTGGAGACTTTTGGCCTCCCCAGGAGCTAGCCTTCCCTGCAGATTTGTGGGTGTGGCTGGTTCCTTGGTGGAAGGGATGCCAGGAGCTAGAAACAGTCCCTGGAAGCTAACCTCCTCAGGACATGAGTGCTCAGGCTCCCCTGTGGGCTTATGCTTTTCTATGCCTGAAAATCTTGCATTCATTTGTTCTCCTTCATCCTGTGCCAGAACACAGTTCTTCTGATCAGGTGCCTGGCTCTCAGAATTTGCGAGTACTACTGTTGGTCCCCTAGAACTCACTGCTGGCCCTGTGTCTTCTTATTGGGCTAGAGGGACAACTCTTTCTATACAAGTCATCTCCTTGAAGATGCCAAGCCCCTCTGTGGTGCTGTCTGCACTGCATGGTGCATATCTAATAATAGTAATTAATAAGCAGCCACTTATTAATAACACTGGAAACATCATCACGTGGGTGACAGAAAGTCAAATAAACCAGTAGGCCAGCAATGCAGCACAGGTCTTGAGGGAGGAGAGAAGAGAAGAGGAGAAAAGATATTTGTAAGGAGCGATGGGCAAACTGCTTTGAGCCAATAGCATTTGAGGTTGAATTTGAAATCTACTCAAGCAAGGCATGTGGGGATGTCAGGGCTTGCTTCTATTGAAGTTCTGGCTGGGGATTAGCAGAACTGCCTTATGTCCATTTGCTAGTGACTTGGTCTTAGTTTGAGAAGACTTTGATAACCCCAGGTTTGGCTGGTGTAGAGCAGCATAAACCCAGAGAGAAAGAACAGTATGTATACCCAATTAATGACTAAAGGAACTAAAGCAATTGGCCATTGTCATTGTCTTCCAAAGATTATTGGAAGAATTAGCAAGTGAAAGAAAGAAACTCTACAATGAAGCCACAAAACTCCCAACCAAAGCAACCCCTGAAATTCACATACAAGAGTCATCAGGACAAGACTGTACATGTTAAGTCTGTTTATCGATTACCCTGATTTTATAGGCATAGTTATATTTATAATATGTAACTGAATATATTTCAATAAATAACACAATAAAGCCAAGTTGCTGTGGAGATTAAATGAGATAATGCATTAGTGCATGCCAGGTGCTTACCTTAGTACCTGGCAGGGGGACATAACGCTAAGGACTAGGGCTGGTAGCTGCTGTGCACTGTAGGGACAAACCCGTGGCTTGTGGCCAGCCTCTAGTCTGATTGGTTGCTGCCTATTCCATCTCAGATATTAAATATTTTAAATCCACTCTGATAACGATAACTAATATTCTTTATTATAAACTTTCCATGTGCCACTTACTCTTACAAATGTTTTTTGATATAATCATCACAGGATATGTTTGAGGATGGCATCATTTCTGTTTTACAGATGAGAAAACCGAGGCTCAAAATGTTAGTAACTTGGCTAAGGTCTTGTGGCTAGCAAATGGTGGAGCTGGGATTTAAACCCAAATGATCTTGTGGCAGAGCCTTGGGAATTTATCCACAATGCTGCCAGCGAAGTGACATGTGTGGTGCTGGTTATTATTACTGTTGTCATTATCATCATGTTAACTTGGTTTTTGCCTCCTTTGGATTGGTGATGAGATTGTTCCTTGCTTCATCCTGAAAGCACTGATCCTGCACATGTGAGGAAAGATGAAACAGATCCTGTTCTGTTTTGTTTTCCCCATGCACTGAGGGAAGGCGGCAGCCACACAGCTGAGGGAAAGAAGGTAGGCTCACAGGGAAATTTCTAACCTGAGGGCCTCTGACCATGGCCCTCTTAGCCCGGGACAGAGGGGCGAGCAGTGGCCGTCCAGGCTCTGAGGCTTCCGTAGCCTCCATCAGGGCCTCCCTTAAAAATAAAATCAGTCACCACTGACGTGGCAGCATCATTTGGGCAAACACCTGATATTGCTTTACGCTTATGGTTGTATTACATGTCTGCGAGGAAAGCTGCCTTATTGTCTTTGAAGCTGTCTTTCTTTGCTTTTCGTACAAATCCACTCTCATAAGTCTGGAGCTATCTGGGGGAACACTGCATCACTGGGAACAGCAGAGTGGTAGTCAGCTAAATGTTATAGAGGAATGAGGTAAAGTAAACCCCGAGATTATGTGATAGAAGGCAGACTAAAAGGGTATACCAGAGTAACTGAAAGACAAATAACACTTAAGAAGCCTACATCCCATGTAAATGGAATAAAATAATAATAACCAGTATGTTCAAATACACAAGGTAAAGTAGATTAGGAAGCAAAAGGGCTAAAAACAAGTAAATGGTCGTAATTACAGCAATACTGTGGTAAATTACAATATTAAACGTGAAATGATGAAACAAGGGAATGCTAACTATAGGGGGCAGTCCAAAATTAATAATCCCATGCAGGGGCAGAGGCAGACCTTGGGGCAGAGGTGGTGGACATTCGTTAAGCATTTCTGTGGGGCAGGTGTTCTGTGTGTATTTTATCACTTAATTCTTGCAGCAGTCCTATGAAGTCAGTACAGGTATTACCTCCATTTCATGGGTGAAGATATCTGAGAGTTGGAGTGGGGAAAGGAAACTCTTCAGATCACATGAAATTGAGGTGGCCAAGCTGGGATTGGAATCTAGCTATGTGCCCTACCCTCTAGGTTGCCCTGCAGGTGTGCAAGGTACATCCTGAGGCGATGTCCGTTTAAGGCTGGCGTTTGCCGGAGGAGTCCCATGGGAACTGACATCTGTAGGGCAGTGAGAACTTAGGCTCTCCCCTGGGGCTCATGCCTTCATGTCTCTGGGGTCCCTTAGGTTTCATTCTGCTGTTCTCAAAGGACAGTCTATAGCTGCCCCGGTTGTTCTCAATGTCCTACTGAGTCATTGTGGTTCCTTTAACGGTTCTCCCCTTCGGATCTCCAGAAAGCTTGCCCAGCCTCATGCACTATGCCCTCTGAACTTCCTTCCCAAACTCTGAGAACAGATAAGGTGCACGGGCTTCCAAAAAAAAAAAGGCCAGATAAGGAGGATGTATATGACCAGGTGGCAGGGCAGTTCAGTTCACACAGGTGTCATTCATGCACTTGTCAGGCATGTTTGCTTGTGTTCCTAACACTTGCTTATTACCATGGAGATGTTGAACATTGGGGACCCAAAGAAACATAAAAAGATGAGATTATGATCCGAAAGGTGAAACAGACTAAAAAGCAGGCTGGTAATGCTGGAAGTGTACATGTGTCCACACCCCACCCAAATGCCACTTCATCTCCCAAGCTTGCCTTGATATCGCCCATCTCCAAATCAAAAGTTTTTGCTTGCTTCTTGATAATCCCATAGAACTTCCTTTACATCGCTCTCATGGCTGTTATTATCCCCTTACTTTCTAGTAACACACCCCGTCTTCCTTCAGAGCAGAGTGGACTCCTTGAGGCAGAAACCGTGATTTACTTGTTTTGTTGCCTGTGATCACAGTGTTTAGTACACATGCTATCGAATTTGTTAGGCTGGGCAATGCTGGGATGGCTGGAGAAATGTCCAGTAAATGGTAGAAATAGAAGAAACACCCTCCAAGGGAGAGAACAATAGCACTGTGGCTGAGCAGGCAGGCTCTGGAATCAGGTAGACCCGAGTTCAAATTCATCCTTGGTTACTTCCAGCTTTGTGACCTTGGAGAGCCTCCCTCAAGCTTGGATTTCCTCACCTGTGAGATAGACTACTGTCAAATAGCACTGACTTTGCTGGACTGAATGAGATGACCCATGTGCTGGCAATATGGCCAGTCCCCAAAAGCTGTTAGGGGCCATTCTTGCCATTGTTGCTGGTCAGAGGAAGGACCCACCAAGCAGCCCTTAGAAAGGGGAGACAGGATAAGAAAGGGGGTGGGGAGATTTTCCCACGGTGAGGCACTCGATGCTGAACAAAAACTTGTGTGTGGTGCCACTGGCTGTCACTTCTTGTTTAGGTTCGACTGGGGGAATGTTTTCACAGACATGGACTAATTCAGCTGAACTGGCAATGGGTTTTGAAGGGTTTGGGGGTGCAGTGGAAATGTTTAGGTCCTGAGCTCAGGATGCAGGACATAGAAGGGACACAGAAGGGAGCCGTCTTTCTGATCCAACACAGCACTTGATCCCTGCGTCTGTTTCTCATAGCTTACAGCCTGCATGGATGGGGTTGGCTGTGCCTCTGTCTGTTTTGGTGACTAGGAGCCCTTGGAGGGGATACCCATTTGTCACCTTCATGTCTATGTTCCCAGCCCTCATCCTATGCACTGTGCCTCATCCTAAGAGGCTTTCAAAGTGCTTGTTGAAGAAATGGATCTGTGTCCTAGTTATAGACCTCACCTCCACCAGACTTGCAAGGAGGAACAACTACTTGGGGAAACTGAGGTTCACTTCTAGGTCAGAGTTCTCTCCACTTCCTCAGTCTGCAGTGAGACACATGTATCTTCAGCAGTGAGAAGTGACTTAGTCTATTAGAGCTGTAAAGGAGAATTTTGTCTTTTATTTTAATTCCTGCTACTAGTTCTAGCCAAGAACCTTCCTCAGGCTGAGGTGAGAGGAAAACTGAGCTCCTGACACTGCCTCTTAGTCTTAGGCGGCCGTGGAGTGCCCCTCCCTGATGATATCTTGTCAGCCGTTTGCAGAATAGTCAGAGAGGAAGCGAAGCCCTGAGCCAGGCAGCCTGGCTGTCTCTTTAAATGCTGGGGTCTGTGTAAGAGAGGGAGGGGCCGGCTCTGGAGTGCGTGAAATTCCTGGGCTCCTCCGGCAGTCTCAGGCTCCGAGCTCAGCCCTACACATCTCCTCTTGCATGCAACTCACTGAGAGGGAGAGGCGAGCGTGTCCTACCCTCTCGCAGCCGCCAGCATCTCCTGAGCCGTCAAGGACCTGCTTTTCGCACCTCCAAACCCCCCTCCCTTCTTCCCCGCCACTCCCTCCCAGGGAAAGAGAGAGAGAAAAAAAAGAAAAGGAGAAAGATTCTGGAATTTGAATTTTCCCAAAGAGGAAACATACCCAGCAAACTCAGTTGATTAAACATCAAACAAACAAACAGATCCCAAATCATCTGTTCAACTGGAAAGGTAAGATTTGGGGGGGAGAGGAAGGCAGGCAGGATGTGAAACAACTCAAGGTTCTTGTTCATTCTGGAAGGCGACTGCTCCTGAGAGGATAGAACTTTTCAGTTGGGAGCTACCAACCTAGATTTTTTTCCTGAACGTTGGGTCGGGAGCCTTGGCTGACCATGGGAATGGCTTTCAACTGCCTTTCTTTTCCTTTGGTTTCTCCTGGAAGTTGAGTCCTTTTGCTCCAGATGTTCAAAAAGTCAGAGAATGTTTTAGATTTTTTAAAACCTTTTTCCGAGTATTTCTCCTATTTTCTTGGATTATTAGTCTGAAATGATGTGTGCCCATCATTTCATTTTGGACACATACTTTTTCTTTTTTTTGTATTTTTAAGCTACTTTCCCCCTCATTTCCTCACCCCCTCCCTCCCGGGAAAAGGGCTGATTCAAATGAGAAAGAGAAGAAGGGACACTGAGGCTTATAAGAAGACAAAATTGAATTGAGACAGGGATTTCCCTAGCTGTTGAGGAATTAAGTGTGTGAGTGTGTTTGAGTGTGATTTTTTTGGGGGGAAGTGGAGGGAGTGTGAGGAGGTGGTTCTTGAGCCTGAAGGTTCAGGTTGGACTCCCACTCTCTTGTGAAGGTAGGCATACTCCGAGGAGGTGAAAAGGGAGTGTGTGAGTGTGTGTGTGCGTGCGCGTGTGCGCTCCTGTTTGGATCGGTTACAAGGGAATCTTCCTCCTCTGCCTTCCATTTGTTTATATTAATGATTTAGTAGCAGGCTTGCCTGAAAACTTCCACTCTGTGTAAGCACTGTGGGTTTTGCAAGCTCTCAGTGACCTTACAGGTAGGTTCGATGTCTTCTTTTTTTTTTTTTTAAGGCATTGTGTTGTACCCGGAGTTTCAGCTCTTTCCCTCTTTTTTTTTTTTTAAACCCACAAAACTTAACTGCTTTAGAAACATCTTTCTGATAACAAGGGGAAAAAATTTGTCCCACCCACCCCCCATCTCTTCCTAAGCCAGTGATGTAATACCAACCTATGGGCTGGGCTGCTTTGCAGGTGACTTACCCTGTGATTACTTGTTAAAAAAAATAAATTTCTCTTTTCCTCCATTAAATGCCTTCCTCTTTTGATTTGAATGTAGAAATATTGCCATGCAGTGAGAAAATTATATTTTTACTATTATCTGGGTTTAAGTAAAGTAGGATTTCTCTCCCCTGCTAATTTTTTAAAAAAATTATTTTAATGCAAAGGTCAAAGATCATCCAGAGCTGGCCTAGGATGGAGCAAGACACAGTCTGACCAAATAGGAGCACTGTGAGTGCCGGAGCTGTCATCTCCCGCTTCCTCCGGTCATCCCCGCTTGGGGAGATAGTTTTATTTTGCCACCACTATCTACCCCAACATTCTTATTTTATTTCCCTGCCCTGGGTCTTATGCATGGCCCTGGGAGGAAGAGGGACACTCCTCGTCACACCTAGAAGACAGTGTACTTTCGGGGGTCAGATGACCGTTTGCCTTTGTGATGAAGGTTCCAATGGAAATTTGAACTCCCAGCGCGCTGGGTGACTTCATACCCAGGATAGTTTATCAGGGGGCACCTGGAGGTTAGGTCTGGGGAGCCTGAAGAACTAGCCCTTTATGAATTTGCTGTTCTGGGTAGAGCCTCCCTTCATCGTTCAAGGGCTTCTGCATCGCCTTGCAAGTTAAAATGGTCCCGCTGGTTATGATGGGCAAGTTTACCTAAGGGCTACTGGGTACGTGGCGGAAGGATGGAGGGGAGAGAGACATAGCAAGTCTGGTATTTTTTTTTTTTTTAATCTTCTGGCTTAATCTGCCTAAGTCACATTGGGGCAAACGACATTTCATATGGGTGCTGGTTGTGCAGACACATTCCTATTGTTAGCATTTTTTGTTGTTGTGTTGGGGAGTGGAGAGTAAGGGCTCTTGGCCCATTTTCTGCAGCCTGGGGTTCATCCTGTGAGCCAGTCTTCCTTCTGGAAGAGGGGAAAAAGGCTGGATGCTGGAAGTTCGCTATTAAAGTGAGCAACAGGGCTGGGTTAAATTTTTTTTTTTTTTAAAACAACTGGGCTGTGCGAATGCCCTTTTCTGGAGCTTTCTGGTCCTTTCTAGTGAATAATAATTAAAAAAAAATTGCTTCTTAAGATGAAGGGACCAGAAATCACAGGGATTCTAAATTTTGAGAGACAACTATGTCTTTGCTGCTCCGGTAGCTCCCTATTATTAATTATTGGGGTTCGACGGGGGTCTGGCCCCCTTTTCTGTTGATTTCTTTTTAATGCTGTGTTTTACTGAATATGTTGATGATTTGCTGCTTATATAAGGGAAAGGATGTATCGAGGTGGGTTGATGCTTGGGGTTTTGAGATCGACTACTGAGATTGGGTGGCGGTTGGTGTGTTTGTCGATATGCGTGGTAGGAAGGTCTTTTCTTTTGGGTGGTGGGGGACAAGGGGATGGTTGGAAATTGTAGATGAGATGCTACGGCGAATGGGGACAGGAGGGGAGATGGAGGTGAGGTTGGAAGTCACTGGTTTGCAGAATTTTTGCCTTGCATCCCCCTTTCTCTCGCTCCTTGGGAAAAAAAAATCCATTATCTCTAAAAACACATTATTCTTCAATTGGCCTTTTAGAGAAAAAAAGAGAGGGAGGGGAGGGGTTAATTTGGTGAGGGGGCTTGGTTGTAATTAGCCCACTGCTGCAAAACTGAGATACAGAAATCCATCGGCACCAGCTTTAGGGGCACAGAGAGGCAGCGGAGAGATGGGGGACGGGGTTGTCAGTCTTGGATGAACAGTGGAGCAGTGGGGTTGGCGTTCGGATATCGTGTGTGTTTATGTCTCTGTGTGCGTGCAATTTTCTCCACCCCACCACCAATTTCCCCTTCCATCCTCCCCCAATTCTGCCATGCTCTTGCCTTCTATTTCCATATACTCTTCTCCCCTCCCCCCTTTCTCCGCTTCCTTTCCTCTAGCCCTTTCCATCTCGAAGAGAAAATTCTGATTCTGATGGCTCTGCGGCTCTTTTTTCTTTTTTCTCTTTCTTTCTTTCTCTCTCTCTTTTTTTGCAACACAACAGTGGTGCGATGGCCTTTCCTACATACCACACGGATGCAGCCTTCTGATAGGAGGGCTAAGTCGGCACATCTGCACACACACTTGCACACGCTCTTGCACACACACACTCTCTCACACAGACACTGGCGGCCAAGGGCTTGATTTCATTTGGTTTCATTCCCCTTTATGGCTCTCCCCGCCCCTACCTCCACCATGGCTCCTGTCCGCCCATCTTCATACGGGGAATGCAGTACCATTATCCACATCTTCTCCCCACACCGCTCTCTTCTTTCTTTTCGCCATTATTCTTTCCCGAAAGCTGTGGTGTGTCGCAGTTCATGGGATTAGCGTGTTGTAGAGTCTTTGGGGGAGGGGACCTCATGAAAAGGGGATTGGGATGGGGATAAATGACAATAATGATTTTTTTTTTGGCCAAATAAGCACCCGGTGATAATGATCCAATTTAACCATCCGTGTAATATATGTTTGCGGCACATCAGAGGAAGTTTACCCAGGGAAAGCAGAGTCTGGACTGGGTTACCTCTGGGGAGATTTGATGCCTGGACTGTCGAGACACAGACTCTCCCCCTGCCTGGTCCCCCACACCCACACATATGTACGCTCTCTCACACACACCACCGCATACGGCTCTGCTCAGTGGGCTGTGTCAAGCCAGAGGGCACTGCACATTATCCCAGAGTAGTCGTGGTTCGTTGGGAGGATGGAGTGATGTCTTTGTCCTATGCAGCTCTCGCTCTACAGACGTCCTCTGGTCTTGAAATTCATGGTGGCCTTTGTGTCTCCTTTCGGGTGGGGGCAGGAGGGGTGTTTGTGTTGGTCCAGCGCCGGTGTGCCTCCAGTTGGACAACATGGGATTGTCAACATTGTGCGTGCGGTTCAAGCAGGAGGCTGCCTGCCGGTGTGTGCTGCGTGAGTGTGTTTGTCGGATGCATACATGCAGGTGTCTTTGTAGGGGTGTGGGGGTAACAGGGAAGAGAAGCTTACCTTCCTGGAGTGGGGAGGAAGGTAAAAAGCGGAGCCGTTCGGTGGGGGCCCAGAGGGCAGTGGAGTTTTCAGGATAGTTGAAAAGAGGGTGGAGGGAGAGAAACTGCTCCGGTCCCCAGCGGGAAGCCTGTGTGAGATCCCCATGGCCCCCAGGAAGCCCGTGGGCGAGTGTGCTCAGGGATGACTGTGGGCGGATGCAGACTGAAGGTGGGCGAGATTGAGGGCTTTCCCTGCCACCTTGGGAGCCCTGGGCTGAGCACAGGAGGATGATCCTGCTCTTCACAGCCTTGGCCACCCTTGGGCATCTCAGCCTTGTTGGAGGCTGCAGCCCCAAGGAGCTGCGGTTGCCCTGGGCCGGGGTGGCAGCCTGAGCCCCAGTGCTCTCCTGGGCTCTGGCAGCCTTAACTACCAGACACCATTTCCCTTCTCCTTTGGCTAAAGGTGTGTTTGTCTTTATTAGCAATTATATGTAAAACTGGAAAACATTTTCTTGAACGGAAAAAAAAAATCCTCAGCAAGATGCTGATTGTCCTACGTCTCTGACGTTCCCTCTCCCTTCCTGGGGCTGACCTTGAGAAGTTAGGGAGAAAGGGTTACGTCATTGCCAGGGGAAGGGGAGAAATGGGGAGTAGGATGCCTTGGGAATACATTAGGGTGCCAAACGCAGAGACCAGACGCTCTTGGAATCCCCCAGCACGTTTTTCTTACGTGACCCTCATGTATGGAAGGGAAACTTGCAGAAATAAGGCGCCCCTTCCAAAGCTCACTGTGAGAAATGCGTGGGCCAGCCTGGTGCATCCATTCCTCTGTGCCAGGCCCTGGCTCCCCCAGTTATGCCCAGGCACGCTCTTGCTGGGACGAGAATGAACGAACTGCAGTTCTGACCCTTGAAGCCACCACTGGCTGCTCTGCAGATAACCCAGTGTAGTGGCGTGGTTGGGCCAGCCACAGGTGGCAGTACTGGGTTCTGGCAGAAATAGCTACGTGTGGGGTCTGCTCCTGGTCCCTTTCGGTAGATCTCTGCTCAAGTGACAGCATCTCCAAAAGGCTTCTCTTGGCTGGCTGTCTAAAATAGGCTTCTCACCCCAGCCCCCAGCCACTTTCTAGCCTATTGCCCCGCCTTTAATTTTAATAAGCTAATCACTACCCAATACTGTGTTATATGTTGGAGTGCTAAAGTGATCTTGGATGTCTCCCACTCTAGACCTCACACATTTGCAAAGATTTGAGGAAAGAACCATATGGGTTTGGTGTTCGAGTTCAATTTTCTTCTCTAGCACCTTGGGGCCTATCTTTCGGGAAAGCTGAACTTTGCCTTGGGCTGTCCTATCCTTGTCTGAAAGTCCCAGATCTGCTGGAGGAATTGCAAAGTGCTAAACTTTCTGAGTTTAACAGAAGTGTCTTCTCCAAACCTGGTCACAGTGACTCTCCCTCCTTCACAATCCCTGTAACATTAGTATTCATCACTGTCGTCGTCGTTGTCATCATCATCATCATCATCATCATTGTCATCATCATCACTGTTTTGTAGTAATAGTAGTAACGAAGCTATCATTCTGAGGTACTTAATCAATACCAAGTTCTGAACCAAGTGTTTTTTTTTTTTTTTTACTTAACATCTCATGTAATTCTCCAAACTACTCAATGCACTGTGTTATTAATACTTGACAGAGGAGGAGACTGAGACTTGAACTTACATAAAGTAAGCTAGTAAAATGGCGGGTTGAGGATTTGGATTCAGATCTGTCTTATTCTAAAACCCAAGTTTATGATTCTTACATTATACTGTTCAAGGTAAAGAGAGATGAACCACCATCTTATTCAATGCCCTCAAATTCAGATGAGAAAACTGAGGCCTAGATAGATTGAACGTCTCATCCAAAGTCATATGCCAAGTTTGATCTAGAGATAAAGTTGGAATCTAGGTTTCCTGGCTGCCCAGGTAGTACTCTTTCCACACCATCATGCTGCCTATGGGATGTGTGCCCTTTCTCAAATTATATTGTGCTGGCGGCTGCCTCTTGTCCCCTCTCAGTTCTCCTTCTTCCTCTCTCAGAGAGGAGAGGGGTCTCAGCGAGGTTGGTGGGAGTATGTATGCCTCTAAGGAGGGCAGGTTCTACTTTAGCAGATCTGGAGAGAAACTGGAGGGAGACTGGTGGTGGCACTCCAAGGTCACTGGGGTCACTGAGTGCTGGTTGGGCCACCCTCTGACTGTGCTAGAGGAAAAGACCCCATGGGGAATCCAAGTTCTCAATCCCATGTGGCCCTGCCTATCAAGGTTACTCTCAATGTGACAGGGGCTCCACTCAGAGGTCCACGTACCTGGTGTCAGGATCTGATGACCTGGGAGCTTGTGTGCATCTCCCAGACTGACTTAGCCCTTGTTTCTCAGGCAAGGGAGGTGTGGGCCTCAGATGCTAGCCTCAATGTGTTTCACTGTGTTTCCAGAGGGTGGGTGAGGAGCATGATGTCATAAAATGTGGGTGAAGGGTCTCTACCAATTCTTCTGCTCCACCCCTAGGGTTTACCTTGACCTTGAATTGGGGAGGAGTTAGATGTCCTAGCTAAGTGATGTGTGTGTGTGTGTGTGTGTGTGTGTGTGTGTGTGTGTGTGTGTGTGTGTGTTTTTCTTGTGGGGGTTAAGGTGGTAGGGGAAGCGGGGTAAAGTGGATTCTGAGAGCTGGGGTGGGGCACGTGAAGCCATTTCTGTGTGACCTTGAGATGGAGTGACCAGATGCCCTGGTTTGTAGAGACAGTTCCCATTTAGCTCTTTGTCTTAGTGTAATTATTAACTCTCAGAAGTGTCCTGGTTTGGATGATAAAATATATGGTCATCCTTCTTTGAGATGACATCACCCACTTTCTGTTAATGGGATGGAGAGAGGAAATGGGTGTGTCAGAGAGGGAAATCCAATTTTAAGGCAAGAAGGTGGCTGAGAGTAGAGCCTTTCTCCAGAGATACTTTCACTTGTGCCCTATTTAAAACATTAAGATCTGAATCTCCTGACTAGTCCTACTACCAAATCACTACTGCTACTAACCTAACTACTCTTGTTATAACTACTTCTACTAGCCAATATATGAGTCCTGACTATGTGCCAGATACTATGCTAAACACTTGACATGCTTTATCTCACTTAATCTTCCCACAACCCTATGAGGTAGGTACTATTATTATCTCTGTACTACAAAAAAGAAACTAAGGCCCAAAGAGGTTAAATAACATGTCCAAGGTCACACAGGTAGGAAGTGGCAAGGTCATGATTCTAACTCAGTGGGCCTAGCTCCAAAGCCTCTGGTCTTAATCTTTGTGTCACACCACCTCTGTGGGCTAGTCCTCTAGTCCCCTAAGTCTGGAAACTTGATTCTGAGAGCTGACCCACTTGCTGAGCAGCCTGGCTTACAACTCTGGGACATGCTGAAGGTGTTTCTGCCAGTCAGCGGTATGTTAGGCATAGGGACAGGAAGCTGCTGGCCCAGCAGTGGCACTGCTGATTGTCTTTTTGATGGCACTTTGGAAACTCTGTTTCCCATGGTATCTCAGGTACTGTCTTCTCTGTCTCAGGTACATTGTCAGAGGAGTAGTTTAGGTTGTTTGGAATGGTGGTGGGTTGGCAGAAGGCAGGGAACCTGAAGACTATCTATCTCTGTTATTTTCTATAGCCCTGATCCCTGATAAGCCCATGTTCCCCATGGCCCTTGCAATAGGGCCTGGACCTCAGTGGGAGATTTGGTGAATGGATGGTCATCCAGCACCTGCTATTAGCAGAGCATCATGTTCTGCTCCATTTCCTTTAGATGACTATTGTCCTCATGTGTCTGACGAGGAAACCAGGGGTCAGTGGGGTTAGATAGCTTCTCTAAGATTACACAATGAGAAGTAGCAGACCCTGGATTCCAGCTCAGGTCTGACTCCATAATTGATCCTGTTTCTGAGACCTTGCACTGCTATACCCTGAATCCTGGAGAAGAGTGGGTAGGAGTTGGAGCATCTAAAATGGGGAGGAGAAATTCTCCAGGCAGAGGTCTTCAGGTCAGCTCCTGAGGTCTGAGGGCTGGAGAGGGCTCTCTGGGGCTCATCATCCTGGTCAGTCACCTCTGGGATTGCTCCCCTCCTCCAGCCAGGGCAAGACAGCTACTGTTCCTTCAGTTGAATGAATGCTGGTTCTGATCTGGAGGAAAGAGGGAGATGGGACCATCCGCAGCCTCACAGATGGAGGCTGGGGTGTTCAGAATAAGGTACTTCTTTTCCCTGTGGAGCAATGATATGTGGACTGACACCAAATTCCTCCTCCTTCCCCATGTGTCTATGTCATAGGGTCAAGGGTAAGAAGGGCTGGGTGGTCTCTTTGCCTAGAGACAGAGAGAGAAGAAACACAGAGGGAAGAAGCCAGGATCCCCCTGGAAGAGGACTCTAGGGAGAAAGGGGGAACTTTTTCTTGGTTGAGAGGCAGGAAAGAGAAGAGCATTTTACTGACTGAAAGGGTGGTCTGCGGCCCCCAAGCTGAGTTGCATTAGCTTCATTGCAGTCCCATTGAAGACTGTGTTTATTTTTCCAATAATGTGTTAATTAAACATCGATTTCTGGGTGGAGGAAAGGGAATTGGATTGCTAGAGCTAAATGGAGTGAGGAGGATGGGGAGCTGGTGAGAGGGGCCCCAAGCTGGAGTCAGCATTCTTCAGCATCACCCAGGAGGGACATTGGGGAGGCGGGGCTGCTGCATCCCCTGGCTCCACATTTGGAATTGCTGGTCCCCTATGAGCCTTCAGGATTAATCTTTTCTCCCCCTTGGCTGCCACAGAGGATGGAGAGGGCTCTTTGTTGAACCTTAGTTCAAGGGAGAGAAACATCTTTGGTTTATGGAGTGACCCTGGGCTTGTATTGACAAATTATTTAAATTAGCTCATTGGTTCTTTAGATGAATGTGGGGTAGTACTTTTATACCTTCACTTTGGTGATGCGGAAACTGAGGCTCAGAGAATTAAAGTAGTGAGTTCATGAGCAAAGAGCTGGACAAACTAGATAAGAAAGGGGGCCCTAGAGGAGAAGAAAATATCCAAGACTGGCAGAACAGCTGCCAAGGGTCCAAGACCCTCTAAAGGAAGAAAAGAATGAAGCATTTAATAAGCAACCAAAAGAACCATTGAGACTTTTATCGTTGGCTAAGAGTGAGCTTTTACTGTGCGCCAGCAGCTGTGTTAAGTGCTTTGTGTATAAAGTTGTGAGGATGCAGTGAACAGTGTTAGGTAATGTTATTCCCATTTTACAGATGAGGAAATTGGGGCTTGGGGAGGTTAACTAACTTGCCTGAGGTTGCAACATTGGTAAATGGTGGAGTTGGATTAAAATGTTGGTGACGAGAACTTCAGGACCTCTTTTACAGCTGTGTTCTGTGTTCTGTTTTCTCACACCCACTGAGGACATGGATGCCTGCTCAGCAAGGCACCTATAATTTTTTGGAGATAAAGACTTGGGGCTTTCAGGAGCGATCCTCTGATGAGATCCTGTGTCCCAGAAACCCCAGTGTCTTGAAATGTTTCTTTCCCTCGGAGTCTGTGGCAGCATAGGTCAATCCTCTGATTGGGCAAAGGCTATTCTGGGATGCTCGTGGTGGTTGGAGTATGCACTGGTAAGCTGCAAGCTGGGTGAAGAGGGGAAGGTAGAGCAGGAGTTCTCAAACTTTGCTGCATATTAGAATCACCATATTGAAATCCCAAACCAGTGCTGCACTTTATACCAATTAAATCAGAATCTTTAGGGCTAAGTCCCGGCATCAATATATTTTAAAGCTCTCCAGGTGATTTTATCAGGCTTGCAAACTAGTGGCTTAGAAGAGCCTCTGCTGTAAAGCAGATGTCTGCAGGCTGGACCAGCTTCTGATCCCAGAGTCGGGTTAGAAGTGTGGAGGTGATTGGTTATATGCACCCAGTCTCCAGCAGGGCAATACTTCTATTGATCTGTTTTCTTCTCAATAGTATAGCAGCTTTCAGGCTTTGTTTGCATCAGAACATCTAGGGAATTTTTACAAAATGAATATCCTCAGGCCCCTCTGTGCATCTGATTCCTGAGTTCTGGGGTGGGGCCCGCATTGCAAGCAAGCACTCTCTGGCCATGTGAGGTCATGCTCTCCAGGGCCAGCCCCAGAGACTCCTTTGTTCCATGCCCATATATGTGAAGGCTTCTCTCTTTATAGGCATAAAAAGGTGAGGACAGAGACCGCTGTGGTCACCTGTTGCTCCTTGAGGTTTGGACTCCTTTGTTGAGGACTGACTGCCCCGTGCTGACACAGGACAGCCTGTCTGCTGGCCTGGGCCCCTGCTGCCCACTGCAGAACCTTGTCTAGTGCCCTGTGTGTGGGCAGCCCTGAGGAAGGGCAGCATGATCCCAACCTGGAAATTCACCAGGCTCCCATCTCAGGTTTAAAAAAAAAACAGTAACTCTCTGCACAACCTGAGTGTTCAGAAGCCTGTCAGCAGTAAGCATCCTGGGTCTTCCCTGGGGATCCATGAAACAGCTTCTCTGGGGCTCGTTTTAAACTTTTCTTCCGAAGCTGTCAAAAAACAGAATAGTCAGAGACTCTCAGAGCTGGAAGGGATCTTGGTGGTCATCCATGCCAATGCTAATACTCTATTCTTTTACTCACCATTTATTCACTCAACAGATATTATTAAACACCTACTGTATCCAGGCACAGTACTGGGTGCTGGCAATAGAGCCACAGAGCAACACGTGGTTTATCCCTCATGGAATTTAAACTTGGGTGGAAGGGCCAGTATTAAACAATACAAGTAATTATATAATTACAAAGTATAGTGAACACTCTGAAGGAAAAGTTCTGGAGGCTCTGGGAATTATGGGGATCTAATTTAGAACGATGAGGCCAGGGGCAAAATGATAACTTAAATTTATCAAGTCCTCATTCTTCGCAAACCCCATGGTAAGTAAGAGACTCACATGTATCACCTCACCTCATCCTCACAGTGAGACTTGAAGGGGTGCTGTTATTATTGTGGCCTTGTGACAGATGAGGAAACTGAGGCATGGGGAGGTGCCTAGGGAAGGACTAAAACTGAGGTCCCACTGACCCTCTTACCCCTCTAACTTCCTGGAAATGCACTTCCTGGGATGTAGAAGAACTGGTATTTGTTTCGAGAGCTGAAGGATGAGAAGAGGGTGGAGAAAAACCAGAGAAGAAAATGCTGATAATCCTGGCTACACAAGGAACGCTTACATGTCAGGTGCTGTGCGAGGCACTATACCAAAATGATCTCACTGAATCTCCACAGCAACTAGGAAAAGAAAGAATTCTTATTCCACTTTTCAAGGTGAAGGCATTGAGGCTTTGAGAGATTAAGTTCATAGACACTGGACCCCTCTGAATTTTGCCCTGTCTGGTCTGCTTGGGCCTCACCTGTTGGGTAGTGCTAATCATGAAGAGTGGGAGACAAGGGAATTTCCCCAGAGCCCACAAGCCTGCTTGTTCTTGGCTTGGGAGAAGCCAAAGGAAGTAGGGAACAAAGGCCCTGTTTGGGGCATGGCTGCCCCTTTGTGCTGTGACCGTGAGGGGTCTCTGTTAAGAGCCCCAGGCCAGCCTTCTTCTAGGTCTTCTGGCTCAGAAGCCAATAGCAAATGTTTGCCCTCTTTTTCCCACCCCTCTCTCCCACCTTTCATCCCCACTGGTTGCCAATTAGTGAGATGCTTGTCACCTGCAGTTCCACCTCTTCTCTGTCTGATATCTTCCTAAACATCCTCTCTGTGTGTTCACCCAAGGTTGCCTCTGTCTTGAGTTGTGTGGTGCCCCTGCCCACCTTGAGCTGATCTTCACTGAGCCGATGTGAGACGAAGTGGAATGAAGGATGGGGACTTGGGTCATGGACTTGGTCTAGAGACACGAGAAGATGCAGGAAGATGTGGGAGGAGAAAGGAGATGTGTTAATGGGGCACTGATAAAATATTAAATTCCTAAAAAGTTTGCCAAGACATGGGAGTTCATTTCTTCAGCCTCCTTTCCCTGACCGTCAGGTGAAAGAATCTGTGCATGTAGACAGGTGCCCCATGAGACGGAGGCTGTTTCGTTCCCTCTCTGCATCCTCTTCCTGAGCTGATGAGATGGTTGTGGCAAGGCAGATGCTGGAAGTGGACAGACTAGCTTTTGGTCTGCTTTTCTCTAGGTCTTGGAATAATGGGAGCTGCCTCAGTACTGGACTTTGATTCTGATGAGACTAATACTTGAAGGCAGTTGCTTGACTCCCCAGATTCCTGGAATCAAGACAGAAAAGGGAAGGCGGGGAAGCCTTCTCTGAGAAGGGGTGGGATTTGTGGGAGATCATAAGGTTGGCTTGTGTGTGGGTTGTAAATTTTGAATAACAGTCACTTTTTTTTGTATGAGTGTGGTTATTATTATATTTTTATAACAATTAACATCTTATTAAAGCAATTTAATGATTTTCTTATTACAAAATAATAAATGTTCATTATAGGACACTTAGAAAATACCCAAAACAAAAAGTCACCTGTAAGTTTTCCCTCCAGAAATAACTAATGGGAAATTTTGAGATCTATCTTCCCAGTTTAATTTCTAAGCATCCACAATCCAGGGTGTGCTATTTTGTTTTTAAAGAAATTCATTTACTTATCAAGTACTAATTGATCACCCACTTTGTGCCAGACACTTAAATTATGTTTTGGAAGCTGTCACACTGGCTTGATTTTTTTACTTAAAGATGATGTATCACGAACACTTTTCTACAATAGCCACTCATGCCATTGAGCTTCCAGATTCAGATTTTGGGTATAATGAGGCAGTTGGCAACTTTTGCCACCTTAGATCTATGTCTAAGAAGGAAGGAAAGATTGCTGAGCCATTCTCTCCTTGGCATTTAAGGCAGGCCCTGTGTTAACCTCCTTGGGAGAAAATGTGTCCCTTTACCTAGGAAATAAGGAAGAGACAGAGAAGGTTTAGAGTGTGGGAAAAACTCTAATCTTTTATTTAGCACTAGAGTCTGGGATTTCTCCAAATGAGGGTTTTGGAAAGGAGAGAATCCATTCTCCTGTACAGAATTCTAGCATCTTAGACAGTGGGTAGAATGTTAGCACGTAGCTAGTTCATTGTCTTCAACGTAGAGGTGAGGGCCAGAAACAGTTAAATGACTTGCTCAAGGACACACAAGTGGTTGATGGTACAGCTGGGACTGGAACCTGGGGATCTGAGCTAGGGAAAACTGCATGATGGTTGGGGTGGGTCTGAGAGGAGTGGTTCAGAGAGAGCCCTTGCTGGGCAGATGAAGGGATTCCAGCAGCCTTCCTTGAGTTTGGATACTGTGTTTAAAGGAGGTTTACAATACAATTTGGATTTGCTGAGCTCCTACTGATTTCTTACCCACTTCCTTGTCCACAGGGTACCCCATGCCATCATCTCTCAAATGCACATCTGTGGTTCCACAGGGGACTAGGGGATGAGAGAGAAAAATGCCCTCCAGAAAGCCAACACTACTCATAGACCAAGCTGGCCAGGTGCAGGTTTTCACACATTCAATTTTGCAAATATCTGCGGGGGACTTCCTTCCTCAGGGCATTGCACTGAATGCTAGGGATACAGAGAAAAGTAATGTTTGGCATCTCTAGTGAAGGACATTGTGAATGTATGAATCATAGCTAGAGGCCTGGATCCAGAATAGAAGAGACTATGGGGGTTTTCAGGGAAAGGATAGGGGTTTCTATGGTGAATGTTTACTCCCAGCCAGGGTAGGGAGTGTGAAGAAGGCTTCACCGCAGAGATGGAATTCATAAAGCATGACATCAGCAGATAGGGAGAAGGACTAAGGATGACAGGCCAAGGAAATGGGATGAGGAAAGAAAATAAAATGAGGAATTCTCCCCAATACACAGAAAATTGACCTTTACAGCACATGGGTATGGGGCTGAGTGAGATGGGGCTGTAGAGGGATGTTTAATTAACTCTTTCTAAAAGTTTCAGTGTTTGAAGAACCTGAAATGGTATGTGTTTCAGTTAGGTGATCTCTATCACAAGAATCACAACTTAATCTGGCTTAACCATAGAGTGACTTTTTTTTTTCGAGGGTGGGGAAGGGAGTGGGTTCATATAACTAATGTTTTAGAGAATGGACCTCAGCTTTGGGTTAGCCTAGGGTTCTCCAATATTATCAGGCCCTCAGGCTGGCCCTGTCCATGGTAGTAAAATGTCTCTGCAGCTCTAGAGCTCAGGCCAGTACACCTTACCCTTAAGACTATAGAGAACTTCTCTTCCCCCAGGCATTGAATAGAAGTCTTAGGCTTCATATGACCAACTTAGGTCACATGCTCTTCTCTGAACCAATCATAATGGGATTCCCCTGGAGCTGGGGAGGAGCCATCCCATCCCCTCCAGGTGACTGCTTTGTCATGGGTGGCAGCTGGAGTGGATGCTGGGAGCTGCAAGATAGTGGAAAAAGGCATTTGTCCTTTGTCTGTGTGTCCTAGGGAGCATGGGACGAGTGAGGATGGCAGAGTGGCTTGTTCACCTTTGTTGCAGAAGCAGAACTCTGGAGGTGGGATCGAGAGATCATTGGTTTTAGAAGAATTAGGAGCAAGGGGGATACTCCCTGGCTCTACTGGTCCATTCAGCCAAATCCAGAATATGGTCCATGTGGGTGCATCTGACTCATCCTGGCAAAGGGACAGGAAGGAGGAAAGATAGAGGAAGAGGGTAACTATGAAGGGCCATGCTGGTCTTCATCTGTCAAAATTTTTCTTCTATGGTTTGGTCATTCTTTAGAAAACAAGGAGCTGAGAATCTTTTGGGAAGCCTGAGGGTTGGTGCTTCTTGCAAAATTATTCTGAAGGGCCTCGTGGTTTCCCAGCAGATCCTGAGGTTCAGGAAACTGAATTCAAGCTTTATAGATTTAAGTTTTTAATTCAATCAAAGCTCCTCCCAAATCAGCTTTGATTGATAGGTGCCTTCTCAATATCACCATTTCCTCAGGGGCCTGATGGCTTCAGAACTGCTGTGCTAGTTTCCATTTATACTTAGCTACCCCTCATTGGGCTGCTGTGTGCTCTGGACTGTGTTTGGAGAATTAAGTTGCTTTATGCCTTAAAGTCAATAGGATGCTTTTTGTTCCCATTCCCTCAAATTGAGGTGGAAGCCTCTTTACTAGGGGATCTGCCCTGAGCTGGCAAAAGGGGACTTTTCTGACTTGGTGATTTTCCTCCTGTGTGGGAATCTGTTCACGTAGTTGAAAACTGAGCTAGAGTATGGAGATAAAGGGAGCGGGCTGATGATGGTAGCATCATGTTCTCAGGCTTCAGGATGGTTGAGCTGCTCGGAGTTGGCTTGGGTGAGCCCTAGATTTGGACAAAAGAGTTGTGTTTGAATATTAGCTTTGTCATCTTAGCCATAGGCTCTTAGACACTTGGATTTTAAGAGTCAGAGTACAGCTATGGAGGACCTACTGTGTTCTAGGACTGCTTGGACATGTGGATGTTTCTTATCTTGAATTATCCCTGAGATAACAGTGAGAATGGAGCTGTAAGTCACTGAGGGGCTGCTCTGTGCACACACTGTGGTTGAGCTGCCTGTGCTATCCAGATTGCCCTGGCAGCTCATGAGGCAGGTAGAGGTGTTTTTACTTTATAGATGAGATAAACAAAGTTCAGAGAGGTTAAATAATTGGCCCAAGAACTCTCAGCAAGCAAATTAAAAGTAAATCTAATGTTTTCTGACTTTAAAGTCTGCAGTGCTCTGGATATCAAGATGTGGTGGGGAAAAGCATGAGCTTTGGGGTTACATATGAAGACTTAAGATTACTCCCTTCTGTTTATTTTTTTTAGCTCAGTGGATACTTTACCTCCTGAGCCCAATTGCCATGATCTATAATTAGAGGTAATAACATAATTTTTGTAGTTGAGGAAAGCTTAAAATCAAGTGACTTGTCCAAGGTCATCGGACTAGTAGTTAGCACAATCTGGATCAGCACCCATGGGGTCTGAAGCTAGGTCCACACTCTGCTCCACTCTCCACTGCCTGGTACATACGATTCTCATGGCCATGGCCATGAGAATCATGATGGTGATAATCCTGTTTTGTGTGGGGGTAGATTCTGCTAATAGGAAGCTGCTGCTTCTGGTGATAGGTGAGACAGGAAGAGGATTTTATTTTCATCGTTCTCTTTGACTCCTAATGCCTCTGTAAGGGTTTTCTTAGGAGTAGGAGTTAAAGAAATGAGACTAGGGCTGAGTACAAGGGTGAGCTGTTACGATGTCAGGTTTGGGAGGTTATGGGGTTGATCCAGGCAGGTAGTGAGATAACTCATCAGATGGCTGAGTGGAACATGCTAGAATCTTTCACATATGCTATGGATGAAGGGGGATCCCTAGGAGAAATTGGGGAACTTGGGTTCACCATATACTCTTGGACTTTTCTAAAATGAGTATTCAGTAAACTAGCTCATAGGGCACACCCATGTGCTATATGGCTGTGCTGCCTATACCCCCTAGGGTTCATAGTGTCACCCTCATTTTAGAGATGGTGGAACACAGGATGGAGGGATTAAATTGCTCATGGCTTCTCAGCCAGTGAGTGCCAGTTTTCAAAATGAAACTGGAGGCTCTTCCACTGTAAAATATCTGTGTTTAGGAAAACTTACCCTTTCTACATATTTCACAGACTCAAAAGATTCTAGTTTAACTCCCTCTCACCCTCTTACAGTTGTGGAAACTGAGGCTTAGAGGTCAGGTGATTTGACCAAGGTCTCACAGTGAGAAGAGCTATCTGAGATCAAGGTCATGGCATCTCCAAGCTCGTGGTTACCTCCTAAATGTAGAGCAGACACCTGCAGTGCCTGCCCAGGCTGTGGTAACTGGTAATCATTGATGGTGTATTAGGGCTACAGTGCTGTAGGCTGGTGTCTAGAGCCTGAATTAGGTCTCTTAGAGGACTAGGGTCAAATCAGGAAACCAAGGCAGAAACCTGTATATAAGAGGTAGACATCACTCTGGGGACTGGACGCCACAGATGCTCAGGCAACAAGAACAATGGCAGATCTCATAAGCAGGTGGGCTCAGCTTACTGGATGAGGAATACACAGGATGCTGTGGTCACTGAGTTATTGGCCGTGTGGTTATTATAATCTGAATTCTTAAAGGCCTGAAATGGGGGCTTTGGAATCAGTCTGACCCATATATGAATGTGGATATGTCTCTTTTGTATTTACAGACTTGAGATAAGTTACTTCCCCTCTCAGAGTCTTAGATTTGTCATTTTAAAAAACAGTAATAAAGTCACACATTTATCCCACAGAATAGTTGGGAATATTAAATGAGAAATTGTAGGTGAACTACCTGGCTTAGTGCTCTCAGAATTATATGTCTGGCCTGGCTCTCTCACTTAAGCTCAAATTTGTATATCCACTTGCTGGATAAATATCTCTACCTGTTTGGCTAATACTATTTTGATCAATTTTGACATGCTTTAACATCTTTTCATTTTACCTTTGATTCTGACCTGCTTTACCCAGTCTTCTTGTTTTAGAACTAGCAACTCCATCCTCCTAGATGCTCACACCTAACATATAGAGTTGTTTTTGACTCCTTTCTTCTCATAGCCCATGTTTAATCAATCTATCAGCAAAGCCTGCAGCCTCTCCCTTAAAAAATGGACCGAGAATATGAGCATACATCTTACTTCTGTCGTCCCAGCCACCATTACTACCTCTTGCCTGTATTATTACAATATCCTCCTTCCTTACTGGACTCCTGCTTCCATTCTTGGCTGTATCCATTTTTTCCCCTTCACACTACAGGCTGGAATGATCCCTTAAAATGAAAGTCAGGTTTTGTCACACTGCTCAGAACTCTCCGGTGGCTTCTCATGCCCGGATTCCTACATGTGCTTGTGAGGCCCCACTAGATCTGGTCCCAGCACCTTCCTACCCTCCTTCTGTTCTCCTGGCCTGTGCCTGGCCCAGTCACACGGGGCTCCTTGCTGCTGCTTGAACCCACTAAGCCCAGTCCAGCTTTTGTCTTGGCTATTTCTCCTCCCCAGGCCTCTGCATGAAGGAGCCTCATTGGGTAAGCCTTCCCCAGCCTCACTGTTCAGAATGGCATTTCCCTCCCCAGAGCTATCATACCCTTTGCCTTACTTAAACTTCATAGCACCTGACACCATCTGACATATTACATATGTGTTTATTTTGCTGAGTGTCTGTCTGCCTGAGCAGGACCTTACTACCCTGAGGGCTGGCTGGGACTTTGTTTTGTTCACACGTGGCACCTTGCATGGAGTGAGCACCCAGTGAACACCTGCTAGATGAATGCATGCCTCCCCTTTTTGTTTCCATAACTCAGGCACCTTGTTACATTGGGCCACTTCTCACCTAGTCCTTGAGGGTCAAATGAGAATGTATCATCATCTTAGTTCCCTTTCTTGAAAAGGCCTGGGACTTTTTGAATTCGCTTTCTAATTTTTCTCATTTTAAAAAGGGAGACATGTGCCATCAACATTGCAAATTAACAACAAAAGTAAAACAAAATTCAGAAAACAGAGAAATGCATAAAGAAGACAATAAAGATCTCCTGGAATCCCACCTCCCAGAAAGAACAGCTATTACCATCAACCTGCCCACCCCTCAGGCTTTCCTCAAAGTCACAGGTTTTCTTTCTTGGGGAAAGGGATGAATGGGGAGGGGCATTCTACCAATGAAGAATATTATTAAAGGAACTGGTGACAAAATGACAATGATAACCAGCAGTGTGTCTGGTGGAAAGGATATGACTAGGAATTTGACCTGTGTCTGTAGTGCCCACTTATCTTAGTGGGGGATACATCTTAAGACCCCCCCAGTGGATGCCTGAAACTGTGGATACTACTATGTTTTCCCATACACACATGCCTATGATAAAATTTATTTTATAAATTAGGCACAGTAAGAGGTTAATAACAAAAACTAATAATGAAATAGAACAATTATAACAATATGCTGTAACAAAAATTGTGGAAATGTGGTTCCTCTATCTCTGATAACTGACCTGATAACGAAGAACTCTCCTAAGTGGTTAATGAGTGGGTGGTGTATACAGGGTGGGTACACTGGACAAAGGGATGATTCATGTCTGGGCCGTTAGATTTCATTATACCACTCAGAATGGTGCACAATTAAAAACATATGAATTGTTTATTTCGGGAATTTTTCATTTAATATTTTCAGACCACAGTTGACCATGGGTAACTGAAACCGTAGAAATAAAGGAGGACTATTATATTAACAAATAATTTTGTTTCTAACTAGATAAGGGTGTGATATAAGGAAGACAGAGATCCTTCAGGAAAGGTGCAAGGGAGGTTTGTTTCTGCCTTATTTTGCTTATTTTTCAAAGCATCTACCTGGATAGAGTTTTCTTTAAGGCCACGAGAGCTCTGTGTTTCAGTGCAAGCGAATTCATAACTAGGGGAGTATGTGGGGCTGATCGGGAGCTTGAGAACTGACAGTAGTTAAAAAACTACTTACCTTGTGCTGGGAGTTTTATACCCAGTAGTTAACACGTTGAATTCTCATGGCAAGTCATGTGTGGCAGGCGTTGCGACTCATGTTTTACAGATCAGAGCATGGAAACTTAGTGAGGTCATGTGACTTCCCCAGGTGTACACCCTCGGGAGTGGTACACAGTCTGAACCCAGGCTGTCTGACTCCAGAGCTTAACCACATAACCACGATGAAATGTGCTTTTAGAGCAGTCAGAACAGAGGGGCAGGTGGGCCAACATGGAGGTGCATTTCATAAAGCAGAGGGAGGAAGCTGGGACTTTCCAGGGGAGGATTCCATGTGAGGATCCCCCTGTCCCCAGAGTCCTATCCTATGTGGCCAGATGGGCGTGAGAGCCTGGTTCTGTGTCTTTCGTAGGAGGCTGACTCCTAGACATGTCCAAAGTTGGTGTGATGGAAGTCTGGAGGCAGCCTAAACAGTGTGAAATAACGAGGAAACTCTTGAGATAGACATGGCAGGGAAACCAGACAGCCGCCCACATCACTCTCCAGCCTAGAAGTTTTGTAACAAGTGATTCCCTCAGATGACGTAGTTACAGAAATTGGGGGTGAGCAGGGGTATTAAATCATCCCTTCTCCTTGAGCTGTGCAGAAACTCAGAGTGTCTGGCTTTGGCGATGGGGGCTCTTGGGGTGGGAGGGCTGTTTTTTGAATTCATGAGGACCATTCCAGTCCACTGGGCTAGTGGACTGAGGTGCAGACTCCTAATAATCCTGTGGGGGTGGTGCCATGTGGCTCCAGAAGTGGGATCTAAGTTATAGCCCTGCTCCCTTTTGCTTCCCAGAGCATGGTGTCTCTCTCTGTCTCTGTCTCTCTCCCTCTCTCTCTGTCTCTCTGTCTCTCTGTCTCTGTCTCTCTGTCTCTCTCTCTCTCTCTCTCGCTCGCGCTCTCTCTCTCTCTCTCTCTCTCTCTCTCTCTCTCTCTCTCTCTGTGTGTGTGTGTGTGTGTGTGTGTGTGTGTGTATAGGGTATGGATTGTTTGTATACTGTTACACTGCCTAAGGGCAGGAATTGGCTCCTGGGAATTACTGCTGTTCAGATGTTAAACTGATACTGACACTCAGATCTTATCCGCAGAGTGAGGAGATACCTGTGGTTTCATTGTCACTCTTGAGTCTTGAGATCTGAGTAGGAAGGAGAGTGAGAGGGATTCTTAATTCAGTGGTTGTGCAGAGTTTGAGGTAAAGTTCTTATTTACGCGTTAGCTGGGTAGGAAATATTGAACTTACCATCACCTTATAAAAATAGTTCGTCTCTCAGTTCTATTTCTCAAGGAGAAAGAAGTCCTCTTGGATTACATTCATTCAATAAGTCTTTGTTGAACACCAGCTGGGTCCAGACACTGTGCTAGGTGCTGGAGATGGAGTGGGAGCAGTGGTGTGGGTGACAGCTGGCAGAATATGAGACATATTCTGTTGGTACTGTTGACCGGAGTTGATGATGAATTGGATATGGGATGAGGGAGAGATCAGTGGGGAGAGCGACTCCCAGGGTGTTGATGTGAGAAGCCATCCGAAGCTTGGCACCAGATCTCCTCTCCCAGGGTGGGTGGCATGGCTCCAAATTGATAGGGCAGATTTCACATATTTCAGAAAAGGGAGTAGTACAGAGGCTTCAGGAGGTGTCAGCCACTCAGCCTGAACATGTGCATTTTTCTTTTTATAAGAAGTTGCCATTCACCAGTTCTTCCCGATTTCTCCTCAATCTGACCAATGTCTTCTACATTTCTGATCCCCCACCTCTGTGTGGAATAGAATATGGGGAGGAGAAATTGACCTCTAGAACATTACCAAGCTAAGGGAGACATCAGAAAGCCTGTTCAGCTTGGGGCCCAGGAAGGCAAATAGGTCTAGGTCCAGTTTCGATAAAGTGGGTATCATTGTCGCAGATGACTTCAGCTGATAATCTTCTTTCAAACAATTATGGAATATTAGTGCTAAAATTAAACTTTGGAGCTTGGGTAATTTAATACCCATTCTAGGGGTACCTAAATTGAGGCTCAAAGAGGTTACAGGTTGCACAGAATCACACAGCAGGTTGGTCTTGCTGGACATCAGGACACAATACAGCTTAAGTAACTGTGAAGTTTGGGAGAGGAGGCTGGAAAAGCACCCAATGAAGGGATCCCAGAGAGTGAAGACAGTGCTATTTAGGAAGTGTAGGCTTGCCCAGGAGTCTGCTGGAATAAAGGATAAAGGACCCTGTCCTGTAAACAGAACTGGTTTTCTATTTCATTAAGAAACTTGAATATCAAGTGGCAGTGGAACTGAAGGGGTCAAGGTTACAGGTGAACTGGCTAGAAGACACAGTTCAAGGTCATCTGTGAGCCCATGCCCTTGAAAAGTCCTCTCCCCAGGCACTGGAGCTATTGATGGCTTGAGGGCCAGCCACCCTCTTTGTGTTTCCTCCTGCCTCACCCAACCTATTCTGCTAGACTTGGTATCATAGTACCTATTTTCTGCAGCTGGTTACCAGGCTAAGTCTTCCCATCTGTCTCTGGAATTTGACCTATAGGGATGGAGAAGACACTGCTCATGCACTAGCCCAGTGGAGATGGTGCAAGCTGGGTGTGGGGCAGGGGCATGATGCACAACCCATATCAGTTCATTTAGTCCATGAGATAAGGGTTTTCAGGTGTGTGGGCCGAGAACAATGGTCAGAACCACAGATTAATCCCATTGTGACCTTGCGTTGGCATTTTGATAGGCACTGTGGTATCTGAGTGTCGAGAACTACAACTTTTTTTCTTTGACATTTAAAATGAAGTTTAACATCTGGTATATCTCATGTCTTGCCCAGTAGAGTTAGGAGAGGGTCAAGACTATGAGTTCTAGCTGACACAGCCCACTAGGGAACAGAGCCCTGACAGCCACCAGTGTGGGCCTCTTCACCTCTGATGTGCACCTTCTCAGCTCTGGTAGCTGTGGCTCAATGGCTCAGAAAGTAGATGCCTAGAATGTAGACAAGGTGAGGTCATTGTGACTTATGCCCCCTGGGGATCAGGGCTTGACCATCTTCTTCTGGCAGGAGAAGGGACAGATGCATCTATTGTGTTGCCCTGCGACCCTTACAAAATAGAAGAGCCACCCAAGTTGGGTGGATTAAAAGGAGAATAGTAGAGAGGTCCCAGAATGAGAAGAGGGGCTCCAGAGATGAACTGCTAAGTGGAGGGGACGGCAGTAGTAGAGTGGAGCAGGATACTCTATCATCCTGGGGTGGATATCTTGGTCCTCATCCTGGTTGGTATCTGTTGGGTCTGCATTTCAGACTTGAGCCCTCTCAGGGGCCCAGCCTGCAATTGACACCCTAGCTGACCCCTTGGCACTGGATTGAGCACCATTTGTCTTTGTGACTGATCTGCGACATGTGCAGATGCAGAAGTAGCTCAATTGATGACCTGTCTTCCGGAGCGCTCAGGGCATCCTGGGAGGCTCACTTGCTTAGACATTTCAGAGGCGTTAAGAAGTGCTTGGCAGAGATCCACGTGGGGAGGTTAATTATGACTACCCCTATCACTCCCCTGACCCCCACCCCTGGTCTGGTCACCATGGCGAAATTTAAGCAAGTTTTAAGTCTCAGGCTGAGATGATATTTAAGGACTGTAGTTCTTAAAAAAGTGGTTTCCAGGGAAAGTCAAGCAAATTAACACAAATTCACATAGAGCCTACTATGAACCAGGCACTGTGCTAGGCATTTTCATTTTCATTATTCATTTGTTTCTTCACTGTGATCCTGAAGGGTGTTTGCTTGTTCATTCATTCATTCATTCATTCATTCAGTGTTTGGTGAGCACCTAATGTGCAAAGTGGTATTCTAGGCTCTGGTGATCCAGCAGAATATAGGGCAGACCAGGTTATCTGCTCTCATGGAGCTGAAATTCTAGTGAGAAGGGTGATAAGCAATAAGCACATAAAAATTAGACCATTTCAGATAGATGTGACTGCCGGGAAGGAAATAAAATAAGGTAGAAGGCAGATGGGTAACTTCGGAGAGCTGCAGGTAAAGCCTTCTGAGGAGATGACATCTGAACCAAGACCTGAATGCTGAGACAGCTACAGAAGAACTAGGGAGGCAAAGGTGGGGAACAGTAAATGCAGGTGTCTTCAGATGGGAGTGAACTTGGCCAGGGTTCCATTACTGCCCAGCGAACCAGAATAGATCTTCTCAGTCCAAGCACATGATTTTTCCGCTATAACCTGCAGCCGCCAATAAACTGCTAGTCGTGCTCCTTTGTAGCAAAGTCCTTTTCACACATCATCTTATTTTGTCCTTGTAATCTGTTGTTAGCCCTGTTTTACAGATGAGGAAATGGAGACTCAAGTCTCAGTCAAGTACCTTATCCAAGGTCACACAGCTGAAAATTGGAGAAAGTGGGATTCAAACTCGAGTCTGTGGGACTGACTGCTGTATATACTTACCACACATGGGAAAGTGGACTTGATGCCTAGGGGCCATGGGAACTGTCCTCCACTTTTAGAGATGAGACAACTGCACTCCAAGGAGTTTGATGTTTTCCCCATGTCACCCAGCCAGAAAATATAGGTTGGGTACTAACACTCAGGTCTCTTACCTCCTGGGCAGGCTCCTTCTGCTTTAAATACTGCCTTTGTCCATGTGTGGTGGCCTGAAGGACTGCTTAGCCATGTCACCACCACTCAGAGGGCTACTTGCCACTGTTTGGCACAGAAGACACATTCCCAGTCTTGAGTATGGGTTTCTTAACAGGTAAATCACCTGAAAATAGACACTGAACACCTGTTATGGGTTTGAAATTATACTAAGCACTACGAAAGAAAAAATGAGGTGGGTTGTTTGGTTCATCTTGGTGATGGGAAACTATTGCCCAAGGGGGCCAGAAATGCTTGACCCCACTGCCGTTCTTGGGCTGGAGAGAAAAGACCAATTAGATACTGTCCTTGGCTTAAAATATTTCACAGTATAGTAGGAAAGAAATAACAATAAATATGACCATAATATGTAATAGCAGGACTCGTTTATTCATCTATTAAGTCACTATCTGTTGAGTTCCAATGCAAGTCAGGGATTGTGGTTGGTAAAAGGGATACAGGGGTTTAAAGAAGCAAGTCCCCTTAATGGAGCTTACGTTTGGGGGTTGGGATCAGTAATTGACCTAAGAAGTATGGAAAATCTGAGAACAAAATGGGATAAAGCTATGGAGGAGAGGCACAGGGAGCTGTATGAACCTAACGAGGGGTCTGTCTGAGTTCAGTGCGTTGGACAGGCTTCCCTGTGGAAGAAATGCTGTGAACAGATGGATGAATTAAAAGCCTCCGATGAAGGCAAACATAGGTCATCAGAAGAGCACCAAGGAGGCCACCTAGCCTAGTTTGAGCGTCTGGGTCAAGCTTCCTTTAGGTGATGACTACCCTACCCCCCACCCCTCACCGCCCCTGCTACCCCGGTCTTAAAGGAGCTTATCAGGGGAGGAGGTGTCTGGGATACAGGGCGGGAGGGTGTGTCATAGGCAGTGGGAGTGGTGTGTCACGAACAGACATTTTGGCATTACTCTGCGTGATCGCCTTAGGAAACCTTTCCGCCCCGCCCACCTACTGAAGCTGCAGAAGTGTGTCTGTTTGCTTAAGTCTTGAAGGTCTGCTCTCCAGCTCTTTCCTTTGAACTCTGCCCACAGCTCTGTGAATGCCAATGCCAGCATATAAATTATCCAGCAGGCCTCGGCCCTCGCCCAGCCGCCTGTTCTCTCAGTGGTACGCATGCATAATCAATATGGGAGGCTGCCACTGCTTTTAGCCGGGGTGCTGGAGAAGACCTTCTGCTTTCACAGAGCATGCTGGCATATATTCTCCCCATTCCTCTTCTTCTCACTTATTCTGGCTTCCACCTCACTCTACAGGGCCGTGTGGCAGGATTTTGCAGTGGGGCCACAGTTCCTGAGACTGCCCCAAACCGCCATGTACAATAGCCAGGGAGGCACTTGGTTAGGCCTGAGCACAGCCTGGAGGATGTCTAGGCCACTGGCATGCCACTCTGCCACTGGTCCTTCCACTCTGCTTTTTCTCTTGCTGCTCTTGGCACTGCTGGGATCTCTGATCACTTCTGGTGTCCGAGGCTTGGTAGATAGGCTGATAAGAGAGGGTATGAGCACTCTTATGTTTTTCCTGCTTGGGTATTTACTAGGTGGGTATTTAGAATCTTGCCTCCCCTTCACTTGGTGAGAAAAGATGGTTGTCCCTGACACAGCCCCCTTCCTTCCAGGGGTATCCCCGACCCAGCACTCTCACACACACACACACACACACACACACACACACACACACACACACTCTCTCTCTCTCTCTCTCTCTCTCTCTCTCTCTCTCTCTCTCTCTCTCTTTCATTTTAATGAGTTTCTTTGAGACATTACTGGGGTCATTTTCTTCCCATTACCTCCTCCCCTCCTGCCCAGAGCAGGGAGGAGAGGGGATGATTTCTAAATCCTCTTCAATCTGTGGCAAATCGTGGTTGTCTCGTCTGATACCCTCCCCTCTCCATCCTTTTCTATTCTTCATTCTGAAACATCGATTGAGTGCCACCTGTATATATATATAGATATAGATATAGATATAGATAGATAGATAGATATTTTTTAAAACATGAATCACCTTATAGCTCCTCCAAACCAGAGCAAGGGACACTTGAAAATGTTTTCAGTTGAGGAATGGCTGCGACTCAGATGGGCTCTGTGCCCACTTTTGAAAAGCCCTAGAACAAGACCCTGCTTTTTATATGTGTCCTTTGGCTGCTGTTTTACTCGTCACAAATCCTGGCGCAGCTCTGAGTGGGGAAGTGCTCTGCTGGCCTGGTTTCTGCCTGGCAAGTGAGTCTGATTTTGTTTTGTTCCCCTCCATACTCAGCCATGCTCTCTTCTGAGCTGCCCTTCCTATCACCCAGGAGAATGGACAGCAGCCCTGCTGTGTACCGTGTGACCTGGCTCCCCCCAACACCATAGCCATGCTTGTTGTATCAGGTGTGAGCACCCACAGCTTGCCAGCCACGCCCTGGCCTGCTGTCTAGAGCTTTGAAAAGATGAGTCAGGATGATGTTCTGCTCTCTGGGGAGTTTGGAACTGGGAAACTGAGTCAGGATGGGAATTCTTGAGATTAAAGATCATGATTTAACAGGTTAGGAGATAGTGATTAACAGAAAAGGGAGAATAGAGCATGGCACAGAAGCAATGCAGTGGTGCCATGAAGGAAAGAAAAAGAGAAAAGAGGGTACAGCTACTTCCTTTGCCAGTAGCTTTATGGTCCCAGCCTGTTCTCCCAACCAGCCCTTACCCTAAGTCTCGTTGGAGGAGGCTTTTGTTTCCTACAAAGCTAAGGTTTATTAAACAGTGTGAGTCTTCTCTGAGTTGTCCAGCACAGAGATGAGGGTAACATAACAGAGTTTTCTCAAATGGACAGCTGAAAGCAGGTTTTAGAGTTGTGTTTCATTGTGGGCAGCCCCAGTTAAACTTCAGTTGTCAGCTCATTTCCTGTAGTTTGAGAAAAATTCCTTAGCTTTGTTTATAGCTGGCAGATTCCTGTCAGGGCCAGATGATAGGTGTGTCTTGGTCATACGGTGAATGGTGGGGGTGGGGAATAACCTCTGGTCTATCCCTGGCTTTGGGACAGGACTCCTGGCTCCAAGGAAAGGTGTAATGATGCCAGAAATGGGAAATGCATTGAGGTGAGCAGAAGCATGTTGTCAGAGCCTGCACTGTGGCTTAAAATGGATGTTGATGAGAGGCCAAGATGAACCATCTAGAAAACAGAAAGAGGGGTCTCACGTGAGAGGAGCAAGTGCAGCAGCCAGAGGCCAGATCTTGGCCAGAGCTGCTGGAGGTTAGGTGAGGAGCGAGTGGGTGCCCGGTGCTCACAGAGGCATCCAGTCTGCTTATCCACAGGGCTTCCTGTTGAATCTGAGGACCTACTCCCTGAGGCCTTCGAGTTTGGCAGTTTGAGGTGGGTGCAGGGCCTTCTGGTTCTTCTTGATCATAACAATAGTAAGAGCAGCATACATTTATTGTGCCAGGTGCTCTGCTAAGCATTTCACAAGCATCTTTTTATTTTTATTCTTGTAAATAGAGCTATGAAGCAGGTATCATTATTTCCCCATATTACGTATGAGGAAACGGGAGTACAGAAAACTTAAGTGACTTTCCCAAGGCTACACGGCCAGCCTAAGGTGAGTGCACCATAGATGCTGGCCACTCTGACCACACGACCATGCTCTTAAGCCCACTCTGCTGCTTCACCGATTCATATGTATCTGGGATCCCATTTCCATACCTCAGCTGGGATCCCATTTCCTTACGCTGGTCATATACCAGTAAGCAGCCCAGTGTCTCAAGAGGTTTGCTGTGCCCAGAAGGCTGCCTTGCTAGAAGACACCTGTTGATGTGAGCAGCTGTCTTGCCATTTCTGAGGTGGAGGCAACCCAACCTGCTCTGAGCCAGGGACTCAATACATTATGTAGGAGTGGCTGTTCCCCTGGAACGCAGTATCTGCAGCGAGAGAATGCCGGCTGCTTCTGGAAACGAATCAAAGCCTCACAAGTTGGCTGGAGTGGATGGAGGACACCAAAGGTGTGGGCTGCCCTACACCTCGGGGATCCCTTCTCCAGACTGTGGTCACTCCCGGGTCCAGCCGTCTCTGTCACAGTGGTTGTAATGGGAGGCATTTCAGAAGCGGCTTGCTGTCAGGGTGGTGTTTGGCAACTCCTTGCTGGTTCATCTGCTCTGTCTGGATTTGGGGAACTTGGTGCAGCACCACGGCAGGTGATCTTGGGAAGGGGGCCAGCCTGAATCTTCGGCCATCTGTTAACGGGGCAATCGATTATGTTGTAGCACGAGTGAGTCGCCGTAATTGAGCAGAACTAGCAGATAAGGCTGCAGTCCTGGGAGGAGACTGAACAAGGGTTTATTAGTTGTGAATATGCAGTGTAGACATGGAAGTGTCGGTCCTAGTGAAATTCAAGTACATGGTCTCAAAATGGGTCCTGATGTCACCTGGGAACTTGAGTGAACTGCATGCACATTCTCACACCCCGCCCCAGACATCCTGAATCTGAAACTCTGGGGATGGGGCTTAGCAAGCTGTGTTTTTAAAATGCTTTCTAGGTGATTCTGATACATGCTAATGGTTGAAAATCACAGCTGTAAATGCGGTTAAGTGGTGGTTTGGGGTCCTGGACAGAGCCCACAGTGCCAGGGTGAGAGAAATCCCTGGACTTGTTGGCTTCATACTGTGGATGAAAAATATACTTAGCAAACCCTCTTTGTATTCAATCCTATTAACAACTGCAGTTCTCCAATGATTCAGGCAAAGTTCTCCATGGTCTAGCTACCCCACCCACCCTTGTCACACAAAAAAACCATCTCTGTACTGAAGTGGGAGGAGACCTATGACTTGATAATGGGTTTTGGCAGGTGTTTCCTTAAGGTGGTATGGGGTAGTTGAGTGAGACCCTGCCCTGGGCTTCTGGTTTAACCATTCGTGGGCTATGTATGGCATGCCTGCCTCTTCCTGGCTCCTGGACTCAGGTTCTTCATCCGTGAAGCGAGGATGGATTTGGAACCCTCTCAGATCCCTCCTTGTGGTCACATGCCGCTGTTCTCAGAGATGTCCCAAGGAAAAGCCATGGTTATGTCATGCTGGAAACAGAAGTGTTGATGCTGTCACATTTTAAGCATTAATATTGGAAGCAACAGCCTGCTGACCATCTGGAAGAATCTCCCAGGGCACCGAAGGCCCTGGACCCTGATTTGAGAGCTGCATTTTACGACAGGTGCCTCATTAATAGACACCACTTCCCAAGAAGGTAGCCAGATAGGCTCCCTGACTTTGTACCAGGCTAATTCTCTACACTGTCAAGCCTTTTGAGGACAAAGGTTAATCTACACAAAAGGATCATTTCCCCCTCCTCAGGCCTCCATCCATCTGACTCTCCTGAGGCTCATGGATCTGATGGCTTCCACGGGGTGCCTTGCATGGATATATGTGACAGGCTTTGGAGCCTTTGCAGGAAAGTCAGTGGAGGAACACCCAGCCTGCCTGGGAGCGTTCTGTCCTTCCTTGGCTGAAGACACTGTTCATGGGGGTGCTGGTGAAGGAGTGAGAAGCCGGGGGCGGGAGATGGGGGAGCCTGCATCCAGGACTGCTTGTACTCCCTTCGCTTCCATGGGACTTTGGCATCAGAGGCAGAGAACATGTACAAATCTGCTGCAATTGACCTTTTAAGCCAAACCAACTTGTATGTTTGCTACAAGGGGCTGCTGATAAGTCTCGGGCTGGAGGAAGAAGGTGGAGGAGAAAGGGGAAATATCACAGCTTCAGGAAGGGAGTTCATGGGCTGGTGAGAGATAGAGCAGCGGGCAGAGCCAGAGCGGCTGTGACATTGGCAGACACCAACATGCTGCTCTTCCATCTTCTCAGAGGACATACATTTGAAGTGTGACTGCCCCCCACCAAGAAGACAGTGCAACAGGGGGTGCATGAACAAAGTCACCAGGTCAGAAACAGGTGACAGTGACCAAGGCCACTTAATCTAAGGTCCATTTCAGGCTAGGGCCTTGACTAGGGGAAAGAATGGGCAGCTGGTTCAGATGCAGCTCTGAATGAAAAAACTCCCATAGCACCCAGTGTGCTCCCTTTTGTCCCTCCTGAACTCCATTTTCCACCATTATCTCGGAAAGCGTGATGCTGCCTTGTCTCAGCCTCCAGGACTGGAGAGCAGAGCGCAGTCCTGGGTGGAGTAGGAGGGAAACAAAAGGCTGGATGATTTGAAACTAGTATCACTCCATTTCCCTTTCTGAAAAATGCAGGGAACACCTGTTTCTGTCTTCAGCCAGAGAGGATTTGACAGAAATTTTTAAAATAAAAAAAAAAAGTGAAATGAAGGAATTTAAATCAGCCTCTGCAAGAGGACTTTGTGGATTCCCTGTTGGTTAAAGATGTTGCAGCCTTATTTTTCTGTTTCTGGGGATGTCAAGAGGAAAATGATATGATAGTTTTCAAGTGTTTGGGCTAACCAGAACCAGAAGGTGCTGCTGTGTGCTTCTTCGAAGGTCACCTGTCAGGGCTGTAAAGTGGGGGGACAAGGAGGATGGAGAGGAGGTTCAGCTAGGTAACCTTAAAGTCCCTCCCAACTCTTAACTTTGTGATTCCTGTGAAATAATCTGCTAGATGGGAAAAATGAATGACAGTGATGGACCTTCTTGTTCAATATGTGTTGGTCAAGTGAGCTAAACAGATCCCTCACATCAAGCCCAATCTCCTACTAACATCCAGGGAGGGAAGACTTAATTGCTGGGGGAGCTGGGGAGCATGTCCCTGTCAGCTAAGAGCCCCTGGCCTTTTCCAGAGTCAAAGGCAAAAAAGAGAAATGGAACCAATTTTCAGGTACCATGTGTCAGGTGTGGTGAGACTCTTCATGTGGATTAGTCAATTTAATCAACACAGTAATCCCATGGGATAGATAGGATTACTCTTCTCCATGTTTCAGAAGAGGGCACAGAGAGGCAGAGAAATCAAACACTTGAATATAGTTCCACAGCCAGCAAGTGGAGACATCCAGCACACAGCCCTGGTTGGACCATGACTCCCGGCTGGGTTGGGGGCTTGTTGTCTGAAGACACGTGTGAAGACATGAACATGCAAAAAAGGTTCATACCTGGGTCCCTGCATCTTCCTTTTTATGCGGGAGATGTTTCCTCTCACACCTGTGTCCAGAGAGAGGGCTCTCTGAGCAGGGCTGAAAGGAGTGGAGTGTGGCATGGGGCCTGGCGCTGTGCTGCCTGGGCAGGTGTGAGGCACCAGGTGTGCGGAGGGAGGCGTGGTTAGTGAGGGAGGCCCCTCCTTTCTGCCTCAGCCTCCCCTGCGTGAAATGAGGCCTCCTGGGGCCAGGGGGAGTGTTAGTTCCTCATTGTTGGCATTTTGGAGCTGGATAAAATGTTCCCCCAGTGTCACTGTTTTGGGGTTAGACATTAGTGACTTAGAGCCTGGTGTTTGGCTCCGGCTCCCAAGTTTGATGTGTTTCTTTGATCCCAGTCTTTCTCAGTGACTTGGCTCAGTTTCAGAACCGGGTGGGAAATGTCACAGGCTCTTTTCTGGGTGGTGTTTTTCTTGTTTTCCCTCTTGGATACAGCCCAAAGCAGAGAAGTCAAGAATGGAGACAAGATGAATTGGACTGACCACCCCAGAGTCCAGACACTAAAGTTAATTTAATTTTATTTCATTCACTCCTTTGATACATTTTTTATTACCACTATATTACACACAATATTTTGTGTAATGCAAATAATGCACAATTAATACAGAAAACTTTAAAAACTCAGAAAAGCATAGAGGCCAAAGCAAAAATCACTGTTTTTCCACCATGTACCACTACTAACATTTTGGTGTTGATTCCTCCAGTTGTGTGTGTGTGTATGAGATTCTGTTCACTTATTTTTTATAGAAATGACACAGACCGTATAGTCTTTTTTTTTTTTGCTTTTAATCTTATGATGTGAGTATATTATTGTGTAAATAAATATTCTTTAACCTTTTATTTAAAAGATTGTAAGAATATAAAATATTATATAGTTGTAATAATTTACTTTTCCCCCTATTGGATATTTAGACCTTACATTTTCTATAATTAGAAATAATATTATTTCTCTCTTGAAAGTTTAGGCCTTGTTATGGTCCACCTGCAGTGTGGAAGCATAAACATTTCCCAGTACTTTTCCAATTTTTTTTGCTAATCTTTTTCTCTCTGATAGGACAAGAAAAGGTATTTCACTGTTTCATCATTGAGCAATTCTAAAAAAGAATGTGAACCTGTATGAATAGATTTATTGGGACTGTAAGGGGAAAAAAGATATTAGCCTCCTCAGTTTGTTTTTCTTTATTTACCTCCTTTGATTTTCCCTCTGTTTGTGTGATGCAAAAACACTAGATGTCTACCTTAAGGAAAGAGGTAGATATAAATACCTTTTAAAGGAAATTTGTCATAGTTTTACTTATAAGAGCAAAAAAGTTAAAATAACAAGAAATTAGTTAAATTAATGATGATAATGGAATACTATGCAATCATTAAAATAATTTAATGGCCTAAGGAAAAATCAGGCTATTAAATAATATGTACAATATAATCTCAATTAAATAATATGTATATAGAAAAAAGGCTATAAAGGATAATGTCGATCATTTCTGAATGATGTAATTATACTCCCCCCACCCCACAGTTCCAAATGTTTTTAATGGGTCCATATATTACTATTGTAATCATACACAAAGCAAATGTTAGCAAGTAAATTCTAAAAAATTTACATGGAATTAACGAGCTCTGAGTAACTGGTCTCTGGGTCACTCAGATTCTCCCAAGGACTTTGTAGGTCATCGAGTCTTTTTATATTTTTTGAGATTTATGGGACTCTTTGGAAGTTTTCAGGACCAATTTCAAACAGGTAGATAGAGTCAAAGTAAAGAGGTTTTATCTGCTCTGCTGCCCTCTTTGTGAACTTGGGGGCACAAGGTGGTAGAGGAAGAAAACTATTTATGATGCCCGCTGCCCTGGACCACAGGCTATGTAGGACATACCATCCGAGGCACCAGTGGCTCTCAGGACCATCGGGGTTGGTGTTTGAAAGCAGGAGATGCCAGAGGATTGATATCTAAATGTCATCTGGGGGGATTGATTAGGTTGTGTTTGTATAGTTCTGATGACCAATATCCTGTGCACAGAATCCTATGCTAATCTCCTCACTTACTGATGAGAAATAGAGGCCCTGGTGGATTAAGTCACTTGCCCAAGCTGGTGTCTCTTCCTTCCCCTCAGAGTGGCTCATTGGGATGGTACAGTATATCAGGTTTTGGGTGCATCTGATTGGCTGAGATGATTTACAGCATTTATAGCATACTTGGATGAATTTGAAGTACTTAAAGTTGCTTGGTTATAGTTTGGATGAAAGAGGATCATTTAACTCTCTGAGTAGTAGTAGTGTGGGGGGGTCAGTGTTGATCTTTTCTCATTATATTATGATTATTAAATGATATACAGAGGAATAGGAAATTTTGAAGAGAGATGAACTAGGACAGCTGGCAGAGAGAGGAGTTAGTGATAGAATGGAATTATTTTCTCCAGCTTTGAGGTTCCATGTGAAGATGCCCTTATTTTCTGAGTTGCAGGCACTCGGTGGTATGGAACTTTTCTCCTATCATATCTTTCATCCTGGGTGAATAGGGAGAACTCTGAGCACTTGAGGTTTCATTCACCTTTATGACTTATTGTGCTGTGTCACTTTGTTGGTCTTTGGTTATTATTGCTCTGAGAATCAAGACATTGAGTTTCCTTGGGTTTCACTCTTTAGTCTGAGGGTCTATCCAGAGGAGGCAGAGAACTGGAATTCATGGCCATAGAGGAGCTCTTAAAACAAGTGAAGCATACAGTGGAAGAAAAGGTAATTGAAAGAACGAGCAGGGCATGACAGCTGTCTTCAAATATGTGAGCGGCTGTCATAAGGAACAAAAAATAATCTTGTTCTGTGTGACTCCTGAGAGCAGAGCTGTGATTGATGAAGGGGACATTCTGGGGAGGCTCATTTCAGCTTAGTCTATAAGAAGATGTTTCTAGAAAGTAGAGCCACCCAGCAGTGGTCAGTGGACTAATGGAAGTGTCCAGCAGAGCCTCTGCATGCTTGTCAGAGGAGTTTCTGCAATGGGTGGTGGGAAGTTGTTCTAGATGACCACTAATAGCCATTTCAAGTCTACTCTTCCAGAACTCTGTTATATGTCTACCTACTGGGTATATTATCCACTCATTATTCACTATTTATTAAGCATCTATTATATTTGTCATATGTTCTGCTAGATGTTGAAGATATAATGGTGGGCAAAACATAAGATCCTCAAGCTTCAAATCAATCTAAGGAGATGAATAGATTATTGAAAGATATTGGTCCAACCGAGTAGAGTTTAGGGTGCTATGTGCTCACATAGAAAAGGCACCCAGCTTAGCTTGGGGCAAACAGAGTCTTTCTGGAAAAAGTGAAATGGAAGACCTAAAAAATGATTGTAACTTGGTTAGGTCAAGAGGGTAAAGAAGAGTAGAGGGAACAGCCTGTGTGAAGGTGGAGAGATGATGTAAAGTGTAAGAGACACTGATTGCTGGGGGAGAGGCAACTAGTGAGAGGCATGAGGCTGATGAAATAGGCAGGCAGACGATGAGGGGCCTTGGCTGCCAGGTCAGAGTTTGGAATTCATGTTGAAAACAACAGAGTCATTGAAGAGCTTTAAGGAAAGAAGTTGTGTGTTCTGCTTCAACTTTTGGAAATACCCTGTTGGTTCCAGTAGGCTAGAGGGTACCCAGACTGGCTTTAGGGAGACCAGTTAAGAGTCTACTTCAGTAATTCCGGTGAGAGATTATGGTGAAATTGACCTACTTCAGTGGCAGTGAGGGGAGAAATGGGTGGCCAGGTGGAAGGGAAGAGTTTATATTGAGCAAATAGGAGGTTGGGGGTGTCATTTGTTGAAATAGCAGATTTTGGGGTTGGCAGGACTCTGATGAGTCTAGTTTGAGATATTTTGGGTTTGAAGTGCCTCTGGGACACAGAAGAAAAGATACCCTTTCTTCCTATTTTGTAAGCTGCCCAAAAAGAGGTTCATTTTTATCACCTGATACCATGGAGGAGTTTTTCCTATACACAGTGGGACTTTTCTTCCAAAACGCTGTCACAACTACTTCTCATAGATTATTATGCCATTCTTGTGAAGTAAAGTAGAGGAGTTTTTCTCAGTGCACAGTGTTCAAACTCTGTCCCAAGAAATGGTGTGTGTCTTTAGAACATTGGATACAGCCACCTAGGCAGTTTTCTCTCTGGTTGGGTCACCCGGGAACACCATGGTTTCCCTTCAGTAGTCTGCCCAGAGGAGAGTGGCTGGGACTGTGAAGGAACTCAGTATTGTGTTCTGTGAAGAATGATTTTCCTTCTGTAAGTGGAGAGGAACAAAAGTCACAGAGAGGCAAAGAGGAGAAGCCAAACAGCGGTGGAAGACCAAGATGGGTTTGCTTCCATCCCCTGATGCTGGCCTCTGTAGTCGGTCGGCTTGCACACTCCTTTTGTGGACTTTACCTTCTTGGATGCTCCTGAGTTGGTTTAGTGGACCCCACTCTGGGAGCACCTCATGGTCCTGCTTCACACATTTGTAAATGGCTGGGACATTGAAGAGCATTAAGTCTAAATTGTGACTCAGTGGCATATGATGCCACTTGTCCAAGGTCATAAGAGTTGGTCTCCTGGCTTCTTTTCCCATTTCATCATGTTGAACTCTGAAAAAATCTTTGTCAGCCACACATCTACAGGCAGTGTTTGTTTCCTAAGGGCTGTAAAGATCCACTCCTTCTTTTTGATTCATTTCTCCTATGTGATGATCCTTAAGTGTCTGAGTTCTCTAGAGCCCTGACATGCTCCCTCTTCCCTTGAACTCTGCCTCCTCTTTCTCTGTGATCTTATCTACTCCTATGGTTTTCACTGCTACTCAAGGGTGGATGACTCCCCAATGGTGCTTCCACCTTGAACTCTCTCATACACATTAGATCACTCACATTCTAGCCTCTTCCCATGGGCGCATTAAAAATGACAGCTATAAAACCAGCAGTGTTGGCTTCAGACGTACATGTGCAACTAGTTCCTGCAGTTGAGAATCCATGGTAAATTGAGAGTCAAACTTATACCCAAGTCTGCTTTACATCATTTCCTTCATATCTGAGTGGGTGGAGCCCTGTCTACCTAGCTCCCCTGTCTGCCTAGGACTCTGAGCTGGAAGGGTGGCAGCCAGTTTTAGTATCCCTCTCTCCCCAACCCATTAGTCATTACACCCTTTAGTTCTACCTTTTAAGTAACTGTGGACTTCAATTGTTCCTCTGTGTCTTTCTTGCCGATGGACCATCGTCAGCTGTCGTTTAGAACACGGGTGCCTTTTCAGGTAGTCTTCTTACCATCCATCCATTCTTTTCTTTCTCCGCCTCTTCTCCCACATACTGTGGGGAAGTTTGTAAAAAAATACAAAGCCAATCACACCATTCCTTGCCTCAAATACTGCCTTCCCTGTAAAATACTGCCTTCTCTTTAGTGTGCAATAGGTAGTGGCTAAGAGCCTGGACTCTGGAATCAGACTCCCCGGGTTCGAATGCCATTGATTAGCTGAGTTATCCTGGGCAGATTATCTAACTTCTCTGTTCCTCAATTTCCCTACCAATAAAATGGGAGATAATAATAATAGCTACTTTATAGGGTTGTTATAAGGATTAAATGAGTTAATGTTTATGAAGTGCTTAAAACTGTGCTTAGTACATAGAAAATAGTACACATGGGTTTGTTAAATAAAATAAATATAAACCACCTTAGCTTGACATGGAGGCCTTTCTAAATCAGGCCCCGTTGACCTCTCCAAGCTCAGGCTGTCAATTCTCCTGCCCTTTGTACTATGCCTCCACCAATACTCAATAACATGTTGTCTTTCATACCATTATGCTCTTCCTCGTGTTTTCTTTTATCCCTGGATTCTTCCACTTCTCTCTCCCTTCC
This sequence comes from Macroglossus sobrinus, assembly GCA_004027375.1. NCBI lineage: Eukaryota > Metazoa > Chordata > Mammalia > Chiroptera > Pteropodidae > Macroglossus > Macroglossus sobrinus. Next base: position 1,127,963 of record PVKZ01000054.1, on the reverse strand, counting down.
AATTTCTCTTCCCCTTTATGAACCTTCAAATGAATTATTTGTCTTTTAAAATTCAGAATGAATGCCTCCTCTCTGGAGCCAGCTACTTCCATGCCTGAGCATGTTTAATCATACTAGTTTGTCTGGAGGCTCTGGGTGGCACAGACAGGACTCTAATTCTGATTCAGCCACTTACAAACTGTCTGACCTTGGTAAAGTTGCTTAGCTTCTCTGAGCCTCATCTATAAAATGGGAGTAATAAGTTATCTACCTCATAGGGCTATTGCAAGGGTTATATGGCACTATGCTGGGTCCATTTCCCAGCACATAGAAATCTCACAGCAAGAACTGTATTGTGTGATATATTTTTATTAATATAGGCATATCACATTATTTAATTTATAGTTTGCATATGTGTCTCCATCACTGTTTGGGCCCTGTAACTCAGATTTATAATTCTAGGATCATTCTTAGTAGATGAACATGAATGTTGGTAGTTACGTGAACTCCTGGACCTGGACACTGGCCACCACATGGGATGAAGTTAGTGTCCTGACCATGCAGACCTCCCAAGCTTTGCCCCCGGGAGGTCACTTTGTTTTCTTGATGGAGCCTGTTTGAAGGAGGTGAGTCTGCACCTGGGAGGTGGCAAGATGTTCTAAACTGAGCAAGTGGTGTGAAGCAAGGTGCGAAGGCTTGCTTGGGAGGTGTGTGTCTGTGTATGGTAGGGCATAAGCTGAGGGCAGGAGAGGAAGGGTCTGGAGACCTTGGTGAGCAGGACGGTGCAGGCTGTGGGAAAAAGCAGCAGACGAGGCAGGGAGTCTGGAGAGCCAGAGAGAAACAAGGCAGCAGCACTATGGGCTTGGGAGGCAGTCTTCGGGGAAAATTGGAAGGAAGGGCTGAGGGGGAACTCACAGGCCAGAGGGCTTGCTCTCCTGGTAGGTGTGGTTACCTCGCCCACTTTCTTATATCTGTCCATATGCCATGCTGAGAAGGGGGCCTATCTGAGCCGCTTGTTTTCAATTGCACCCCCGCTCCCTGCAACATTCCTCATTCCCTGCTTTAGTTTCTTCCAGAGTACTTATTGCCATTGGGCATACTATTCGCTATACTTATATATTTGCTTATTTTCTCTCTCTCCCCAATGGACTTTATGATTCACAAAGGACAGTTTCTTAATCTGCTTATACTAATATGTCACCAGCACCTGGAACATTTTCTGACAAATAATAAATGCTTAATAAATATTTGTTTAATAAATCCCACCACACAAGGAAGGATAACTGCCATTCATGTTTGTCGTCATTCAGAGCATAGGTTTTTAAAAAATTTGTTCGAAGTGTAGTTTATATGCAATAAACTGCATCCATTTTAAGTGTCCAGTTAAACGAATATTAACGAATATATACATTTGTGTACCCAACACCACAATGAAGATATAGAACATTCCCATCACCCAGAAGGTTTTCTTGTACCTATTTGTGGTCATCCCTATTCCCACCCCTGTCCCCAAGCAACTGCTGATATAGATTTTATTATTATTTATGAACTCCGATTTTTCTAGAATTTCATATAAATGGACTCATACTCATGTCTTGTTTTGCCCAGCCTAATGTTTTTAAGATTTATCCATGCTGCATGTGTCAGTGGTTCTTCTATTTTCTTGCTGAGAGTAGTAGAAAGTAGTTTCTTATTTTGCTTTGTGGTTTTTGTGACTGTGAGTGAGCCAGCATGGGCTCTGGACCTAGGCTGCCTAGTTGGATATCTGGCTTTTCCCTTACCAGCTGTGTGGCTTTGGGCAAGTTTATCTACCCTGCGCCTCAGGCCTCTCATCTGTTTCATGGGATAATGATCATACCTACCTCTAGGATTGTTTGGAGAAGGAGTAAATGAGGTAAACACATTAAGTGCTTAGAATGGTACCTGGCACATAGTACATAGTGAGCATTCAATAATTGTTAGCTGTTATTACTTCCATTTTGCAAATGAAAGAAACAACCCTGAGGCACAGAAGGGTGAAGGTAGTTTGCCCAGTGTTATTTGGATTACAGGAGGGGTTGGAATCCAAGTTTGTTTGATTTAACCTCTGTATTCTACCACCTCCCAGATTCTGGTCCTTCCCCTTTGGGGTACAATCCTGTGTGTGGCACACACAGGAAGGAGAAGAGCTGATGCTCAGTTTGGGGAACATCTGACTTCCTACCTCAGTGTTCACTTAAGCTGTAACTGTCTATTTTATCACCACTGCCCTTGTGGGTAGAGTTTTACTCCTTCCTTTGGCCTACAGAGAGGGTGAGGTTGAGGCTTCTTGCCCTTTGTCCCCCTCCCAGACCCTCTCAGGCAGCCGAGCTTTGCATCAGGAACACCTCTTGCAATCACGCAGCATCAGCCCTGCAAGAAGCTAATTTGATAAACCCCACTCCAAAGCTCATTGAACCTGTCTATAACGATGCTTAATTAAAGTGCATAAACTTTGAAGAGATAGCAAGTTACTACTTAATGCAGTACCAGAGTGCCTCTGTTCTACCATCTGCCTCCTTCTCCGCAGTAATTGCTTCCTGACATTTGTTTATTTTAATTAGGAGAGCAGTCTTGATCAAGAGGGATGGCAGGCAGGGTCAGAACTATTGGGGAGGAGGAAGAAAGTAGAAAAGGTGGGCTGAGATGTGGTGATTATGACCTGAAAGGGAAGCACTATTGTCTTTATGGTATAAATGGTTCCACCCTCCCACAGGGACGGGCTTGGGAAACTTTCTCCCTGTGATGAAAGCACGAGGCTGATCGTATGCTTATGGTCTTAGGGTGTACTTTAGCAAGTATAGGAGTCAAAATTTTTGCTTAGAGAATGGGGACCCCACTTTATTAGGAGAGAGATTATAGATAGGGCTGGTCAGATCCCAGGGAGGTGGTCCTCATAGAACTAAGTAGGTTACTATCACCCAGGGAAGATATTTCTAGTCTCAACAGGGTCTCAGAGAAGAAAAAACCTCATTCATATTTATGAGTTCTATGGGTTCTTATGATTTTATCATCTGCCTGGTTATCTTTGATTGTGTGTTGGTCATTGTAAATAAAGGCCATTTGTAAATATATAGGGCTGAGATGAATAAGATGCCTTTCTCTAGAGAGAAATTTTATTTTTTCCTGGCAGGTATCTGAAGACACTAAATCTAGGACCCCTCCACCTCCAAAACAAATTTGAAAGCTTGATGTTTTCTCAACAACAAGCAGTTCAAAACCAATCTGCAAGTCCTCTTCTGTACAAATCAAAGTCTGGTTTATCCTCACCTTGAGGGTCCCAGGTTATTGTGAGAAAGGTTGGCTTTTTGCCACCCCATTGTATGCAGGTCCTAGGCATCGATTTCTGTTTCTTTAACCTTGCCAGACTATCAAAGTTCAAATTAGCCAGACTCGTAAAATGCCTTGGGGCAAATATCCATACTTCTTTGGGTTTCTGATTCCCTTTATTGTTAAAATGGTATTTCCTTACTATCTAATCAGCATTTTGATGATTTTATAAAGGTGCTTTATATACTTTATCTAGACTTTTGTTGTTGTTGTTTTCAATGGTAGTAGCCTATAATTACTGGAAAGCTCCTGATAGTGGTTTTTAAGTTACATATGTTTTTACTTAGGGAAGCAAAATATATATATTTTTTGGCAAATGAAATATTACATAGGATCTCAATATCAAAAGCAAAACTAAACAAAACAAAAAAGATAGAAGTAGAGCAGTTATGATTTAAAAAGAGCTAGAGGTCCCTAAACCCTGCTTACCAGACCTCCCCTTTGTCAGACCCATGCAGAATATCTCTCAGTACCTGGGTTTCATGGGTATGGTTTAAGAAACTCTGTTCTAAGGAATCCCTGGGTTTGACTGACTTTGAGAAACCACAGCATTAGCAAAGCTCATCTCTCACTTTCCCTAAAAATATCTGGTTCTTGATATCTCAGTATGGCTAGAAGTCTAGATGTTGGGCAAAATGCTATAAGAAATGACAAGATGTGCTGCCTGAGTCCCAGAGAGCACCTGTGAAAGTAAGATGGCAGGGACCCTCTCTGTCCACTTAGAAGGATCATCTGATATGCAGTGGGGAGAATGGAAGCAGCATGAGGATGGTAGGTGTGTAAGGACCTTATGGGGGGAAATTTTTCTAAATAGGGGAGGGAGCAAGAGTAGGAGAGAGAATGTTTGGACCTTAATGCAGATCTGACACCTGTGAAAGGAGCAAGGAAGGAAGAATTGGAGAAGAAGAGCCTTATTACCCACAGCTCTAAGAGAATCCCAGGCTGATGGGAGGTCCTTAAACAAAAGTTGCTTGTTAGAGGAACCTTGCATTGCACAGGAATGGCCAGCACTAGTGTTCCTAAGAGCTTGGTCATTGGCTGGGAGCAGCTTTGAGGAGTGTGGCCTCGGTATGACTGCAGCGGTGGATCCACAGGAGTGGTGGCTGTCAACTCTGCTGTCTACAGCATATTCTCTTGAAGAAAATCTGAGTGGTGAACACCTATGGCCACCCTATAGGGGAGGGCCACCTGGTGAGTAATGAGGCCTTTGTTGAAACAAGGGGAAGAGGGAGAGTAAGGCATACTTTTCCAGACCAGGGGGAGAGTCATAGTGAACTATAGTGTTTATTTCCCAGATGATCAATGTCCAAGTGAATGGGATTCTGCTCAGCTTGATTGAGCATATTATTTCAGCTTGTTGGGAGAAGGCCTACAGTAAAAATCCATCTTTATTACCTGAAGATACCCTGATGTGACTGGTTATATCATTCTGGTACCCTAACTTCCTAGACCTTTCCAATGGGTTTCAGCTGCACTTAGAATGAGGACCACTCCCTTTATCCTGGCCTTTTAGTCCTGGTCCCAGGCCCTGCCCACCCATCCATCCTTAGTGCACACCACACTCCCCTCCTTGTCCCCGATTCAGCCCCACTGATCTCTCAGTTGCTTGTCTTTGACTTGCTTATTTCACTGCAGGGCCTTATTTATCTAGGAAGTTTCCTCTGCCTCAGTGTTCTTCTCTCCCTCTTCTCTCTCTTTTAGTCCTTCGCTCAAGGCTCACTTCAGGGAGGGCCCAAGTCCCCTCATACTGGCTCACAGCAGTGTATTTCTTCCCTTAGTGGCATTTGTCACAGGCACAGTTCATGTCTTTTCTGGCTGATTGTTTATTCAATCCCTGGCTTTCCCAGTAGACTAGAAGCCTCACATGGGCAGGGCTGCATCTGTCTTTGCTGATCATTGTGCCTCTGTGCCTGGCATGCTGGAGATGCTCAATCAGTTTTATTCTAGTGAATAATACACAAAGGAAGAGGTGAAGAATACACTTAGATATCTAATAAGTAAAAATAAAATGTGCATAGAAACCAAATAAAAGGCAGGGTGAGACAGAGTCCTCTAATGCTGGGTGTGACTTTCCAGGCCCTTGTTTGCCCAGCCTCCTTGTCTTGCATTGGGACAGACCTAGCCTGGGCAGATGGGACGATTTCACATGTTCACATGGCTGTGGGTGCCAAGGCTGGCATCCACACCTTGGTCTCTCAAGTCCGAGTCCAGTGCTCTCTTTGTAAGGAAGGCCACATGTGGTCACATGGCCTGCAATTTGAAGGCAGATGCCTGGCTTCCATATGGACTCCACTCTCACCATTGATCTGATCTTGAGTGTATCATTAGTTGGCTCTGTTTCCTTATCCATAAAGTGGGGATGATTACGTGTACTTTAAATGGAAACTTCGAGGATTAAATGAGGTAAAATGCAAAAAAATGCTTTTAATTAACGGTAAAATGTTTTACAAATGTTATTACTGTTTCATGCTTTATTACTGTTTGGTAAAAGAAGCCTGAAGTCACCAGTAATTGGGGCAAGTAGTGATAGCATTCAGGCCCTGATGCTGATCATGTTCCTGTGCCCACTTGGGCAATTCTTCTGTGGATAGGATATTTTTATGTATTTTTTTAAAGGAGCTGAAAATGTTAAATTTTTGGAGCACCCCCTTTATGAAGAAAAGAGGAAGCATGAGAGATGGTTCAGTCCAGGCACTTAGCTTCCCTGGGGGTGGGTCCCTTCATCAGTGAGAGGAGGGGCTGTGATAGCTGGTGTCTAAAGGTTCCTTTCAAATAGGAAGCCCCATAAACCCTCATGCGTGGGAAGGGCTCCAATAGTGAAGCAGGAGGCTATTACCACACAGACTCCCAAGCACAGGACACAGAGCATGGGAGACAACCATGGCCTCTGGCTTGAGAGATTCCCTACATCCAGAAAGAACTTTCTGGCATCGAAGGTACTTAAATGCTAGAAATGGAGAAGGCAACAACGTTTATGGAAATTGCTTCCTGGTCTTTAGAAAGAGAAGAAATATCTAATTGTTAGAACTGGGGAAATAGATTAGGAAGCATTTGGAGTGTTCTCCACTCTGCAGGTAACTAACACTGCGTAAAATGCTGGCGGTTTCGGTGTTGAGATGCCCTTTCCACATACTCTTCCCTGTGTACACACCTGTTCTCTGTTGTTGCTTGGCATTGTGTGTACCTGGGTGAAAGGTCTCCAGGGCCTCCCACTGCTCTTCTGGGTTCTGAACTTTGGCCCCTTCTTTCTGTCTACAACTTCCTTCTTCTCTAGCGCATCCTTCCACAAAAGTCCTGGTGCCAGCAGCCACTCCAGATTATAAAAGCTCAGCATGGTGACAGATAACCGCTCCTGTTAAAGGATAAGATGGGGAATTTCCTGCCAAGATGACTAACTAAAGAGAAAATAGAGGAGCACATTTGATTTAAAATTTTTAGGGAGCATGATGTAAAAACTTTAATTGGTTTTATTTTTGCCACCGTTTTCAGTGTGTATCTGTCTTTCTTCCTCATTTTTAACCCTCTTGAGACTGGATAAAGATTTCCCAAGCAAGTATAAAAGTAATTATATTCAAAGAAATTTTTTTCCCTCCTTAAAGAGATATCGAGTTAATTGTCTTTTGAGGGCTCATTGTCTTTTAGTTGGTCCAGGTGCGAAAAGACTGCTTGGGGCTAGTACCGGTTTGCTTTTGTGTTTTTCAGATATACCTGATCTCATTTTGTCCTCTAGATGTCCCTGTGCCTGGTAGTTGTTCTTGTTCCTATTTCCCAGATGAGCGAACTGAGGCCCAACTTGGCAGAACTCACAGCTCTGGCGTCAGCACTGCTCCTTTCTGACCTTGTTCCACCACCTCCCACAGCCCTGACAGGAGGTGGTGAAGCCACAAGGGCCCCTTGAACAGTAGCCAGCCAAACCCCTGTGAGCGTCACAGTGGCTGGCAAAGGCAAGTCTGCTCCAGACGAATTTTTACTGGTTGGTGGTAGAGTGAAGACCTTCCTGAGGATGCAGAGTTTAAAAAGGTGGCTAGCCTTCCTTAATGTGTTAGTTTCCTAGTACTGCTCTAAGAAAATACCACATAGGGTGGCTTAAGATGAAGAAATGTATTCTTTCATGGTTCTGGAGTCTAGAAATCTAAAATCAAGGTATTGGCAGGGCCATGCTCCCTTTGCACACTCAAAGGAAGACTCCTTTCTTGCTTCTTAGCTTCCAGTGGTTGCTTGCAATTCCTGGTGTTCTTTGGCTTGTAGCTGCATCACTCCAGGCTCTGCCTCCATCAGCACATGGCCATCTTCCCTGTGTATCTTTGTGTCCAGATCTCTCTCCCTCTGAGGACTCCTGTCATTGGGTTTAGTGCCCATTCTACTCCAGTGAGACCTCATTTTGACTTGATTACATCTACAAAGACCCTGTCTCCAAACACTATCACATTCACAGGTGCCAATGGTCAGGACTGCAAAGAATCTTTTGAAGGATACAAACAAACCCATAATATCTTATTTTAGTCTACCCTGTTTGTTTGATTTTTAAAATGTCTTTTTTTTAAATGAAATTATGTTTTCATCATATATGGTAGTGTTTTATTTTATAAATTTATAAGATTCATAAAAATACAACCCCTTATTCCTATTACTCAAATAAACAAGAATTGTCATATATTAGATTCTAGTATTTTTTTCGAGAACAAGAGCATTACAAATACAGATTTCAAAGTGACCATTAACTGTGTTCACCTCAGTTACATTATCCTGTCTTTTCTCTTAGAGCAGTGGTTCTCCACCAGGTGGTTTATGAGGTGCTACTGTCATCTAGTTGGTAGAGGCCAGTGATGTTGCTAAACATCCCACAATGCACAGGACAGTGCCCCCTAAACAAAGGGTTATTGTGTCCCAAATGTTAATATTGTACTCACATTGAGAAGCTCTGTTTTGAAGAGAAGCACTACAATGATATTGAGGTGTATCCTTCTAGAAAAATTTTTCATATTTTACATACATTTATAAACCTGAATAAGTAATATGTGCTATTAAGTTGTACACATGAGTATTATTTTAATTTACATAAATAGTCTCAAAAGATATTCTGCATCTTGCTTTATCTTTTCAACACTTTTTAGATTTATCTACTTTGATATATATACATACTTATAATGTTTACATATGTGTGTGTGTATATATATATATATACATATAATCACTCTTAACTGATCTATAGTTTGCTGCTTTTTAATTGAAATATAACTGACTTATTTTAGTCTTACATGTATAACATAATAATTTGATATTTGTGGTATATTACAAAACGATTACCACAATTTCTATTTATCATTCATCACCATACGTAGTTACAGTTTTTTTTTTTCTTATAATGAGAACTTCTAAGGTCTACTCTCCTAGGACCTTTCAAATATACAGTACAGTATTAACTATAGTCACTGTGCTGTAGTTGGCTATTTTAAAAAAATGTCTTATGACATTAAAAATTGATAATCCTATGTCCTATGTTAGGCTTGCTCTCTTTTGAGAAGAATCGAGTTTTATTTCTCATGTCATCTGTAAGTCTGCAAACCTAAGACTAAATGTCTCCAGTCCTGGTTGGCAAGTGGGCTGATATTCTGAGATGTTAATTCTCTCTAAGAACTTATTTGTCTGGGAATATAGCAATATAAAAGGCCCTGAGTATCCTCAGTCAGCTGGTAGGGAGATCAGAATTGTGTCACAGCTCCAAATTAATATCAGTAGGACTGGAAAACCCAGGATTATAGTTAGGTCCACTCAGATTTTAGTTTCCAAAAGAAATTGAATAAGGTGACAAATTTGGAAAAAGGAGGCCACTTTTGAGGAACTTCATTAGATATACACAGACTATCATGTAGCCAAAGTCCAACTTATTAATCCCAAAGGCTAATCACTAAAGGACTCAATGGAAAGCTCCCCCATCTGAGTTAGAAGGTTTGAGTTTGATCTTAGCTACTTCCTGGCTGTGTGACCTTGAACAAGTTACTTAGCCTTGAAGTCTCAATTTTCCCTGTCCCTAGAATGGAGATAATAATACATCAGTGGATTTCTGTAGGTATAAAATGAGAACAATCTTAGGTATCTGGTAAGTTTTCAAATGTGTGAGTTGATCCTAGAGGCTGAAATCTCAGGAGATTGGATTCTTTCCTATTTGCAACAAGGCAGCCTTTGGTTTCTTTAGCAGCATGGGAGTGATATATTTAAATGTGATTTTTAGGTAGTTAATTCTGGCTTGGAAGCAGTGTATAACAAGAGTTGGAAGTAAGAAGGAGTTAGAAGTATAAAGATCGATTATTAGGCTTTTGAAATAATCCAAATGAGAGAGACCTGTCTGAACTGAAAGAGTGAGGTGAGTGGAGTAGGAAGGGAAGAAGGGGAGAAGGATGTAGAAAGAGGAGAGGACAAAGAAGGAAATGAGGGATATTTAGGAGATGGCATAGGAACATATGGAGATCGATTGGATGTGGGTTGTGAGAGAGAGGAGATGAAGATAATGGGATACTACTGAGGCTGTTAGCTGTGTTTACTGAATGGATGATGGTAGTAAGAAGATAACAAATTAGTAGGAACAGTTAAGGGAGGGTGTGGAAGAGGAAAATAAGAAATCTGGTTTTAGTCAAGGTTTATCTGTTGCCTAGGGGACATCAGGGCTGGGAGTGGGTAGTTTGTGAAGGGATCTGGGGACAGAGGTTCAGGGGACACTGACATCCAAAGGATGTGGGAGAAGAGCAGCACCTGAGAGTGACTTTCAAAGGAGGAGTGACTTTAAAAGAGTGATTTTCAACGGAGGGCAGGAAAGAGGCAAGAGATTTGTGAAAGGGGAATCCACATGGCCTGAAGCAGCAGGAAGTCCTTGGAGGGTGAGAACTGAGAAGAGGCTCTGGTTTGAGTATGTCCAGAGCCACTGGTAACCTTGGGGAGAGCCCCGTAAGTTGGGGCTGTGGGGGTACAAAAGTCAGAATGCATAGGGTGAAGATAGAAAGTGGGGAATGGAAATTATAAGTGCTGGTAGAGAAAAGGATTATGGAGACTATTTCAAAGGGAACGGAAGGAGGAAGACTTCTGTTTGATTTTAAGGTTACTCTCATACTGCTCAGTGGGTGGGGTGAATGGAGAGGGTATGGAAGAGAGTTTAGGGAAGTATTGATAGAACAAAAGGTTCTGAGGAGGTGGGAGGGTTGGGAGGAAGAGCACTGGCAAGGAGTCAGTCTTGTAGAAAACATTTTTAATTGAGAAAGAAAGGGAGAAAGTAGGTAGAAGAAAAAGTAAGTAGCTGAAGGGGAGAGAAGTACAGGCTTGCATGACTAAGGGCCTCAATTTGGAGCCCCTGTAACATCTGCTGAGTGGAGAAGGTGGAAAGGCTTTGAAAGAACTGATGAAAAGAACGGATTGGGGGAAAGTTGAAGGCTTGCTGAGTCACCAAGTATGAGAAGGATAGAATTATAGTTGCATTCGTAGGCACAGATGGGCTGTTGGTTTCTAGTATTGATCATTTGCTCAGGGATGAGGAGAGTAGGCACTTAGATTTCCTCCACAGTGGAGAACTGTCAGGGTGGATGTGTTGGGAGTTCAGGGAGTAAAGGACTGATTGACCAAGAAACCTTGTCTAGTTTAGAAATGAAGAGAAGGGAGTGGAGAAAAGGTGATATACTGTGAGAGAGAAAAAATTGGGGTGTCGTTGCTTTATAAAGTTATCAAAGAGGATTAGAAAGAGACAGGAGAAAGAAATACAATTTTACTGAGATAGCTATTTGATGGAGAAGTAGTTCTAGGTGAGATCAAAGTTCAGGTGGATATGAAGAAAGTGAGGATGAAGGTGAAGGTTACTAGAGCAGAGGAGAACAAAGGAATATGAAACTGGGAAGCTGTGCACATGGACAATAAACATGATGGTAGAAGTCAGGGTGCAGGGGGGAATTGTCAGCTAAAGTGGAATATCACAGTGAAGGTGGCAGAGTAATCTTTGGATCATGTATTGGTCAGTTGTTACTACATAACAATCACAGAAAACTTGGTGGCTTGCAGCAATAAGTATTGATTTAGCTTCCACATCTAGAGATAGTTGATCTATGCCAGACTCATCAAGGTCATTCTGTTGATTTGTCATCTGCAGGTTAGATGGGATCTGGCTGATCTAAATTGGTCATGGTTGGAATGATTCTGGTCATTTACCTCTTGAGACTGGAAGACTAACCCAGGCTACTCTTCTCATCATGATGGCAGAGGTTCAAAAGAGCAGGCATGTTTAAAACTTTTGGTCACATCATGCCCAGTAACATCTCTTTGGCTAAAGTCATTGGGTGGAGAAATACACTCCAGCCATGGAGATCATTGAAGGTGGGGAGGGAATATTTTTCAGCAATAATCTAATTGATCATAGGTGGTAGATAAGCAAAATAAAGATGGAGAGAGGCTGGGGTTGCAGATTGCACAGGACACTTGAATGTCAACAGAAGAGCAAAAGTGGGAGGGAAGGATACTATCTGCTCTGTTCCCATCCTTAGATGCAATTGGCTCCAACTGAGAGTGTTTGACAGAGAGGTTATTTGGTTAGAAAAGATACAGGCTCTGTATCATGAGGAGTTATATATGAATAGCAGCAATTCCAGAGGCCACAGAGGAGACTTGAAAAGAGGCATCGGACAGCAGCTGGCTACCCAGAGTCAGAACAGCTGCCTGATCAGTGAAGTCCTAGCCTTGGGAATAAAATTGGCATAATACACACAAGCTCAAAGGTGCTAGGAAAGAAGATCTTGGACTGGCCCAAGATAAACTCTCCAGGAGCCTTATTATTTTGGGAAGGTGTTGGAAAGGCCAGCCTCCATGTTGCTTTGATTGGGTTCTGTGTGCTGGTTCTTTCTGACTAACCGAGGAGGGCAGATGCTTCTTAGGGGGAGATGTTTCTAGGGAGAGGCTGTCACAGCTCCGTACTATACTTGGGATTTCACAATTGCTTTTACTCTGACAGGGTGTTGGGAAATTTTTTTTCCCACTACAAATAAGGAAGCAAGAGGGTGGGTGTGGGAAGGAAACTACAGTGATAGAAATAACATCTATCCTTGGAAAGAGAGACTCTAGGAGAAAGATGGATGGGATGGGAGTGGAGCAGCTCACACCTGGCCTAGATCTCTTCACAGAGGCTCTCACTACCTTTCCTTGACCTTTCCTCCCCAACTAGGCTGTACAGTCATTCAGGGCAAAGGCTGAGCCTGTCCCAGTCATAGCTCTATTCCCAGTGCTAGCAGCACACACGTAACAGGTACTCAATAAATATTTTTGGGTGTATGTGTAAATGAATGATAAAACATTTTTAAGTTTGTTTCTCTATCTCTACTTAGAAGAACTTCAGACTGTCTTTTGGTCACATCAGTCAACAAATACAGGAACCTCTTGAATATTAAGCAGGTGATCAGGCTCTGGGCACTCACAGAGAGTGAGACAGTCCTTGCCAGATGGTTGCTTTTCTTCACTTGAAGCTTAGGGAGCAGTAACTAACAATGTAGAGCTATATAGCAAAGTTTCAAGCCTCAATTTTCCCTTCTGCAAAAGGGGGACATTCAACTAGATTTGGATTTCTTTCCTACAAGGCTCCTCGGAGCCTTTAAAATTCTGTTGTTCATTGCAAATCTCTACAACATGGAAAGCAGTTTGATGTCTGTCTTTGTTAGCTCAGGCTGCCATAACAAATATATTATCGAGTGGATAGTTTAAACAATACATATTTATTTCTCACAGTTCTAGAGGCGAGGAAACCTAAGGTCAAGGTGCTGGTAGGTCTGGAATCTGATGAGGAATTGTTTCCTGATTTGCAGATGATTGTCTTCTTGTATTCTCACATAGTAGACAGAGCAGAGAGAGAAGGGGAAGCAAGCTCTCTCATGTCTCTCCTTATATGGCCCTAATCCCATTCATGAGGACTTCACCTTCATGTCTTAATTATCTCCTAAAGATTTCTCCTCCTAATATCACATGGGGGATCAGGCTTCAACATAGGAATTTTGCTATTAACAAACATTCTGTCAATAGCAATGTTTCTGAAATGTGTTAGACCATGAAGACTTTTTTTTTTTTTTTAAAGAGCATCTCATGGGGCTGGTTTTCTAAGGGGCACACCCTTTAGGAAATGTGGGTTTAGGCTAATTCTGGTGGACCAATTCTTGCTGTGGAATTTCTTGTGAAGGTCATCCCCATCCCACCTTCACAGGTGCACTGCACCAAACTCTATGGTGTTTTTTCTTTTTCCTGTGCTCAGGATGGGGCCAGCTGAGTTTTAGAGTGCCCAGAGCATTTTGACACCTGATTATCCTTAGTCCTGATGATGTTGCAGGTAGATGTTCAGGTTTCAGGATTAGGTCATATCTGTTAAGCATCTGTCTGGCCCACAGTCCCTAAAGCAGCCCTGGCTCACCCCGAGCACCCTGCACCCCTGCAAAGATTTGAGGCATTTAGGATAACTGTTTCTCTGGAGGCTTGGGGACAAAGAGACTGGGTTGTATTGGGAAGTGGCCAGAAGATGAGAGTTCTGGAGATGTCTACACAGGATAAAATCAGGAATTCTGAAAATCAGGAAATTCCAAGGTAAGGTACTGAATTTAGAACAGGAGCTATTTAGCTGCTTTTTCCCTCTTTTGGATTATCTACTTGGCTAGGATGTGATCTCAGGTATCAGATCACCTGGTTGTTGAGGTATATGGGGAATAGCTAGGGTGGTTAAGAACTAGATATAGGGATCAAGTTCAGGCTTTTCTCATATCTCCTCTGAGTAAGTGCAATGGCTTCCTAATTGATGTCTCTGTGTCCTGAAATAGTCCTTTCAATGAATTCCTGTACCACCTAAAACATAGACTTTATACCATCACTCCCTCTGTTTAAAATCTCTCAATGGCTCCCCAAGACCTCCTTAGGCTGGTACCCAGGACCTTTGGAACTCTACTCCAACATGACTTTTTAGCTTCACTTTTTCCCGCACCCTTCCCACCTACCCACCCTATATTCTAGCCAGATGGAACTTATTGCTTCCTGAAGACCCCTTGGTCTTTCACATCTCTCTGCCTTTGTTCATGCCTTTCCCTCTGCTGGTGTACTTCCCCTGAGGCTTGGTCTAGCGAAACCCCTCATTCTTTGAAATGTGGCTCTAAAATCTTCTTCTACCTCTTGACTAGTTGTTGGCTCCATCTTTTGTGCTCACATAACACTTGTACAGATCTTTATAGAAGTATCTGTCGTTACCCTTATGATTGTTGCCAGCCTGGCTTAGCGAATAGATGGAGTTGGAGGATATTTAAAATAGAAGAGATGTAGTTTTGCTATCTTTCAAGCATAGCACATTTTTTAAAGCTAAGATATAAATAGGTGCTAATAAGTAAAGTGGGAAAATTAATGCAAAATTACAGGTTGTATGAGTCCTGATTGTATAATAATGTGTCATAAACAAAAGACCATAAACATTGCAGAATTATTCACTAAGCCCTGAAGCTGAATCCATGTTGATAGAATAGTTAATGTTTTGAGACTTGAGTGTGAAAAAGATACTGATTTTTATTTTAAAAACTTCAAAATATTTTTAGTGTTGAGTAAAACCTAGAACTTTGTGGAGAAAGATGCATTTGGAACTTTCTACCCTTTGAAGATAATGAACTCTGCATTTGAATGATTACAAATTCTGGATTAGCAACCCCAGATGAAGAGATTTGTGGTTACATGATGACTTACTGTTATAGGGCGGAGTCTGGCATAGGTGGGTCCATTGGATGCCATCAAATATGTTTGATTACTGCAAGACGAGCCCCTAGGTTTCATTTCACTCCTGTTGTAACTGATGGGTGGTGGGAAGATTCGTGTATTTATTGTCCTCATCTAACTGATCCCGGAAATAGTCATATAATGCTAACCAGTGTGACATGATAGAAAGGTGGGGCTTACTGTTCAAATGCCTGAATTTAAGATTCAGTTACATTACTTAACTGGTTCTGTGACCCTCAACAAACCACGTCCTTACTCTGAGCTTGTTTCTCCAATATGTAAAAGAGAGTTGAAAAATTAACACCTTACTTGTCGCTGTGAAGGTTGGATGAGAGTGTTTTGTAAACTCTGAAGTACTGTGCACACATTGTGCCTCCTATTTTTAATGAGACTCATGAGATTGTTGTTATGTGTGCTTAGTGCCTATTCATTTGCTCTGTGCATGTTATATATGATATTTCTATGAGTATTGCATGTTTCACATTCTCAGCTCATGGTACAAGGAGGCTGTGCTGACTCACTGACTTGATCCTCCATTCGGCCTGGGGTTCTCACTGGGCTCCCACCTTTCTGGTTCTCTGCAGTGATGTCCTTCAGCATAGGCAGTTACACTGAAGCTGATGAGGTTGGACCACATTGTGGGGGTCACAGGCTTGGGCATTCCATGTTAAGTGCTCATAGTAAATTTGGAGCTAGGCACCTGGACTTTTTTTCCTTAGTTGCCCCAGGATTGGGGCTCTAGAACCTCCTAGGACCAGGATAACTGGGGTGACTCAGTCCTATTATACATGTCTCGCTCTCTAGGAGGTGAGCTCAGGTGTGTTCTCATGGCAGAGGAGCCAGAGCGAGCAAGTAGAAAATGTGAAAGTGGTTTCCAAGCCTCTGCTCATGTTGTTTTTGCTAATATCCTATTTGGCCAAAGCAAGTCACATGCCTGAGCTTGGCATCAGGGGTTGGGCACAGTAGTGTTAGATGGCCACACAGGTAGAGATAGGGAGGGGTGCATTAATACTATCAAACTACTGTACAGCATTATGGGAGACATGTCTAAAATCATGGTGTGAATAGGTGAATAGAGAAACGGCAGTGATGATGATGGTAATTGCTAATGTTTATTGAATGCTCCCTGTGGGCCAGCCTCTGTGCTAGGAGTTTTATGTGCATTTTCCCTCCACTGAATCCTCACAACAGGCCTTTGCTGTAGGTCCTAGGAATATCTCTTCTATTTTGCAAAGGAGAACACTCAGGTTCAGAGGGATTAAATAATTTCCAAAGGTGACATCGCTCCTAAGTCGGAAGCTGGGTAAGAATCCAGGTTTGTTTAGCTCTTAACTAAATTCCAGAATACCAGAACCTGGGCTCAGAGACACCCCTTGAAACTTAGCAGAGAGGAGCTTAAGACAAATATTGGGCAATGCCATTTCATGCAGAGGGTGCTAAACTCAAGGAATGTGTCCCTCATGTGAGTATTTACTGATGCTGGGACCTGTGAGGGATGCAAAGGTTCTAAGACTCAGTCCCAAGCAATATGATTGAAAAGGCAAACCTGTTCCAGAAAAGTCTGTATAAATGACAGTTCCATTGTGGCTTTTTGAGGGGAAAGTAGGGGATTTCAGGGATAGCTCCCTATCTGTTGAGGTTGGTATGGTACAGAGGTTTTGAAACTGTGTTTTGGGACTCCACAGTTTTTATCGTAAAATCGGGAGAACTGTTATAGAAGTCAAGGTGGAAGCCGGGGGGATTTCACCTCCCATTTCTACAGAACAGTTTTAGCTGTCAAATATTGGGCTTTTTCTTTTCCTTTTTTTTTTGTAAAAAAAAAAAAAGAAGAAGAAGAAGAAGAAGAAATAAGGGTCTCAGTGGCCTAAAAAAGGAAAGCCACTGTACTTATGAAAACACAATTGGGCAGTGGCCACTTCTGCCACTGCCCAATTGTGTGATCTTAGACACTTGCTTAACCATCCCCAGGGTCCTTTTTTCCTCCCTCATCTGTATGATGAGAGGTTTAAATTTGGTGATCGTCACTGTCTTCTTTCTCTCTGATTTTCTTTATCTTCAGGGGGCAGCTGTGCCTGTTGCACTGTCAGGAATGGAATTCTAGAATGGGCCTGCCAGTGGTTTGACCCAGGAATCTCTTCTCATTTGAGTTTTTTGAACTTCCGTCTGTTTTCTCACCCTAGTCAGCAAACATTTATTACCTATGACTGACTCTGTGCCAGGCACCGTACCCACCTTTCTTCCAAGCTCATAAGTCTGGGAGAGTCCCAAGAGTGCCCCCTAGCTGTGTCTTCTCCTTGCCACCATCTTTTTTTCTTTTCTTTCGGCACCCATGTTTATGTATCTCTGCAGGACAGTGTATGAGGGTTGGTAACAATTTTTACTCTGTAGGGATTGGCAGTTGGGGCAGTGGTCAGTGGGGACCTGGGGGTGTTGATACAGGTGTGACCATTGGGTCATTGTGCCCTGCCCAGCCTTCCTCAGCCACCAACAGGGATGATCATATGACCAAAGGACTTTTCTGATTTAGATCCCTTTACTCTGGCCACCTCCCTCTCTCAGGTGGTGACTTCCTGAGAAAAGGGAAGAACTAAGATTTGGTTGTTTGGTGGCAGTACCTGCATCTCCTGTTCTCAGTTCCTAGGCAACACATAGGCTGGGGAGATGTGGAAGGACACAGTTTCCCCACAAAGTATGGAAGGAGAGAAGAGTGGAGAGTGCCATCTGGTACCACAATGCTATTTTAGATCTAGGAGACCTTGGAGGGGATTCCTGGAAGAGAGGGTATAGAACCTGAGAAGTTATAAATGCACTTGAACTGACTTAATGAGTCCCCAAAAACACTGAGGAGTGGCTTGTTTGGGGCCCAGTGAGCAAGGAGATGAGAAGTAGTAGATGAGACTGGAAAGGTGGCTGGGATCCAGACTGTACGGACCACAGATCTTACAGACCACAGGGAGGATTTGGATTTCATTCTGAGTGGGTAGAGAAGTTATGGATGATTTTAAATGAGGAAGTGGTGGTTTCCCTTTTAAAAGGTCACTCTAACTATTATGTAGAAGATACTACATAGGGGCAAGGTAGAATCAGGGAGTCCTGTTAGGGTGCTGGTATGCAGTCTACAGGAGAGAGAGAAATGTCGGGATAGTTAAATCGATCATAGTGTGGCCAAACCTCAACCCTTTGAGGTCCTGGGTTGCTGGGGCAAGTCTGGAATATCCTGCCAAAGAGTCAGGGAATCCTGGGGAGCCTAAGTGGGGAGATGGCAGATAATGGGGTTGGGGGGGGTTGCGGCAGGGCATGGCATGGATGAGAGCCATACCTAATTCTGCCTCTTATTAAACTGGTGACTTTGGGGAAATTATTTAATCTATTGGGACCTCAGTTTACTCTTCTTTAAAATGGGGATAATAATTGTTGCTACTTCTTAGAGTTTTTGTAAAGATTCAATGACTTCAAGTGTAACCTACTGGAAGTAGTGCCTTGCACAGAGTAACTGAGAGTGAGTGCTTGCTATGGCTTTGTAGCTATTGCTGTAAAAAGTGTGTGTGGAAGAACTGTGGAACAGCCTTACCAGGGGCTTTCCAGAATCATGGGAGGACCAGATGGCCTTTGGCCTGGGTCCTGAACACACTGATCTACTCTGCTCCCTTCTTAGGGGCTGCCCTTAAGCCTGCCCTGAACCCCCAGGTTCAGCCCTCACCCCATGGCAATCCTTCCTAGAGACAGTCCCTGATTCCTGCCCTCACATGCTTCATCCTCAGCCATCACATGGCACTGCAGGAAGCATGTTATGCACCTCCTATGTGCACCCCGCAGATGGGGCTGTGCCAGGCCCTGCATTTGCCTTGTGGTGGTGAAGTCAGGGGCTGTCTGGTGTGGGGTCCACACTTCTTGAGTCTGTCCAGAGCCTCTGCTATTCCTTTCTGCTGTTCCCCTGCTAGCTCTGGCACCACTTGCTTCGTTAATGGAGAATTTGTCAAGTAATGGGAATAATTAGCACAGTGGGGGCCTTACTGTGCCCTGGAAAGAGAACAGAGAGAGCCATCCCACAGCCCCAGACATGATTGCTGGGCAGGCTTATTTCTCTTGTCTGCCTCTCTCTCCCCATCTTTTGCACGTGTTTGATTTTTTTTTCTCTCTTTGTGTAGAGAGAACTGGCTAGGAGAAAAGACCCGTAAATTGCACTCTTGCTGGGCTGGCGCTGCGAAAGCTGGATAAGATTGTCTTTTGGACTGGATAATTTCCCTCTCCCCCTACCTCCTTTATGGGGGAACATGGGCTGAGCAGCTAAGTTGATTTTGCCCTCCCTTTCTTTTCCCTGTTTCCTCTCTCCCACCAGCCCTCCCCTCTCTCCTTCTCCCTGTCCCCTCATGTAAAGAACTCACTGACTCTCAATTGAAACCATTTTAATGGTCCCAAGAGGCGAGGATCTTGAAGGGTGATTATCTTCATTATAAATTATTAACTCTCCCAGCAGCCAGATGGCTTCCCAGCCCATGGCTTGGAACTCCGGGCTGGGGAGGCCCGCTGGCTGGGAGAGGGGAGAAGGGAGGAAGCTCAATGGTGAGTGACCACAGCTTTGTGGGTGCTGCCTGCACCTGGGTGCGGGGGAACTTGTCAGTACCTTGCAAGGCCTGCATTCTGTGGTCTGCAGGGAAGTTTGTTGCTGGTGGTTTTGCCCACCAGGCAACTCAGGGCTCCCTGGGGGATGGAGTAGAGGTGGTAGGCAGGGAAGAGACTAATGCCATGAGAGTTGCTTTTAATATCTACCTTAAAGAATTGTTATTCGCAGTAAAAAGGCATGATTATTACCTTATGCCGTGTAGCCTTTACCTCCTTGGATGTTCACAACCTCTTGGAAGGCGTATTCATTTTTCTCCCCAATTTATAAGAAAAGTACTTGATTTCGGATAGGTCAAAGAGTTTCCCATAAGGTCACTTGATCAATAGTGGAAAGACAGAGCCTCTTCCCCACATCAGACTTCTCCTTCCTAGTTCCCTATGCCCTGCTCATCCTTCAGGTTTCCACGTAGTTTCCTCCTCCTCTGGGAAGAGCTCCCTTATCACACTAGGCCAAAGTCACTGCTTGTTCTTCCGGAATCTCTTGCACTCCTTGTAAAAGCCTGTTTAGTACTGGATATACAACTCCAAAGGGTGTCACCAGTGACAGGCGAGTCCACTTCATCCGGATGTAGTCTGCTTGTAAGATAAAAACATAGACCTTCCCTTCACTAGACAGATTCTCTCCTTGAGGGCCATAGAGTACCTGTGAGACTTCTATTCTAATATGAGAATGCTTCAGATCTTTGAAGATACTCCTTATGTGGCTGCTGAGTTACCTCCATCAGCCCAAACACGCTGCTACCTCCAAAGGTTTCTCATATAGAGAGACTTGGATATGACTCTTAACATTGTCTGTGTCATTGGGATGAAGTTGAAGAGATGTCCATCTATCCAGCTCACTCTCCTTGAGCAGGCCAGGTGAGGCACGAGCATCGGCCATGCTCCCAGGACGTCAAAGGCAGCAGCAGCAGTGATGGTTCACATATATTGGCGCTCCTCTGCTGAGCACTGTCTTCAGGGCTTTACTTTGTACTAAGTGCCTTACTATGGTGACTCATCATTATCATATCCATTTTACAGGTGGGGCAACTGAGGCGTAGAGAGTGCAAGTGACTCATTCAAGGTCACACAGGCAGCACGTGTTGGGTTTGGGATTTGAACCCAGGCTCCAGCCGATGCCTTTCACCTCTATGAGAGGGGTGCTTATGCTAACACCAGTCTTCTATCTGGACCGTACAGACTGACCTGCACTTGGCAGGGCCACTCCTCACCTTCAGTCTACCTCCTTATATTGTTTAGGCTCATGTCTTTTCTCTCTACTAGCATGCAAATGCCTTGCAGGGTTTGAGTTATTATTATTATTTTTAATCTTTATATCTACACCATGAGTGCTCCATGAATAAAAAATGTTAACAAAAAGACTTCCTTTCAATTTACTATCCTCCAGCTTACTTATACCACACTCAAAGAGTAGGGCTCAGAATAAAAATCTAATGATCAAATTGACACAGATGACTAGCTTCTTTTTCCTATATTTTCATTAACGCAGTCTAAAATAGCATTCTTCCCCCTCCCCCAATTCAATTCTTATTTACCATATAGTTACAAATTATACCTTCCATCCTTATGGGTTGTTTATTTTGGAGGATAAATTGTATAACTTTCCATTTATCTCCATCCACTTTTGGCTTCTAAGACACAGGCTGCAGTTTAAGCTGACATGGCCTCTTGGGGGTCTCATGACATTGTCTCATATGCTCACTACCTCTCACTTCATTCACATACATGACCAGTTCCATCCAAGCTCTTACTTTTTCATCCACGCTCTTGATGGACATGAGGAATGGGATGCAGGGTCTGACCTCACACCAGAAACCGCCTCCCAAAGGGTTCCTCACCACACCTTTTTCTGAATGCTGTCATTTAGCCAGGAACAAGTTGTCTTGGTCCTGTCCACTTCACTTTCCTTCTATCATGAGAATCTTCTCCAAAAGACGGGCCGAAGTCCATCTGTATTATAACTCCCGTGTGTTCCTACTACAATACATTAGTATTCTTGACAGAAAAAGGAGTTTAGGTTAGTCTGACATGACTATTTGTTAGTTTTTATGGAAAACTTGGTTTTCAAAGAAAGAAAAGAGAGTTCAAGTTTTTTTTCTTTAAGCCTCTTCTTTTTACTTCCCATCTCATTCCTCTTCCAGCATAATATAATCTTCAGATGTCCTTCTCTACATGCCCTTTTGCCAGACTGGAAATGAGGTCCTCGGAGGCTATCCTTCTTTCCTTTCCCTAAAGAAGTGGGGACAGCGAACTGAGGATAGGGTAAACTTGGTGGCTGCGGCACTTTAAAGTTAGAAGTAGTCCAGCAGATTTCAGGGGAAGAAGTAAAGCTATAAGGATGGGTGGTATTCTTAGACATGAAAAAATTGGGAAAGAGAGAATGGGATATGGAGTGGAATGGGAAGAGAGAAGGGCAGTGAGCTCCCTGTTGTAAAACCTGTGGATGTTTGCTGATGTTTTCTTGATAAGAGATTTGGCTCTGACTTGAAGTATAAGATACAGATAGAAAAATACATAAATCATAAGTGTCCAGCGCAACCAGTGCATTTTCACAAACTGAGCACAATGCGCAACATCACCCATATCAAGAAACAGAACTCCTTTACCCTTTTCCCTTCCTCTGGTCCTTAACCACCCCAAGGGTAACCACTGTTCTTACATAGAATAATTTTGCCTCTTTTTGTACCTTGTATAAATGGGACACACACAGTATGTGCTCTTCTGTGAGGCTCATACATGATGTTATCTGGATGAAGACCAATCATACTCAGTGCTATGTAGCATTTTGCATGAATAGACTACAATTTATTCATCCATTCTATTGCAGTTGGACATTTTCTAGGTTTTGGCTATTATACATAGCATTATTAGACACATTTTCATGGATGTCTTTGGTTGGACATATGTAAGCATTTCTTTTTGTCTATACTGAGGAGGGGAATTGTGGAATAATGGAGTAAAAATGCTCAGCTTTCATAGCTGCTGCCATGAACTTTCCCTAAAGTAGTACCGTGATACTTTTTAAAATTTAATAAAGCTCAAAATTACTCTGTAAGTGTTATCATTTCCATGTTTTTGGAAACATGACTAACTAGCTATAGAAATGAGTCTGGGTTTAAATCCAGTCTCACCTGATGCGAAAGCCCATGCTTTTTCATCACTACCCTAAACTGTTTTCACATCTTGGAGAAAATTCATGCCTCAGATCCCTCACCACGTATAGTACAGTCTTTGTTATTGCATTAATGTAGAGAAGACTGAGTGTGTGAGGCTGTCCTAATAGTGTAGTGTCAGGAGAGCCATAATTTAGTTGATGGAGTAGATCTCTGAGGCTGTTGTGCAAGAATGAGCCTGCATTCTCCTCCAAAGTACCTGTGGATAGAGTGTGCCCACATTCTGTGTCTTTGCCCAAGGACACAGGCAGGTGAGGGTGTAGAGCACTGGTGGTGGGGGTGACATTTGATATGTATTTCAGATTGTAAGAAGACCTGCTAGGTATTGGTGTTCATATGAGATGAAAACTTCTGTCACTATGTCAGTAACGATGTTTTTGAAGGTATAGTAATAGGAGTATATCAGTCAGGACTCTTGGTCACAATCCAACTCAAAGTTGCTTAAGCAAAAAAAAATTTTTTTTGTTTGTTTATGTAATGGCAGTCTGAGGATCCATTAGACTTCAGGCCTGGCTGCATGTAGTTGCTAAAAGAAATCACTAGAAATCTCTTTCTATTGATCTTAGCTGTTTTTTTCTTCGTCTTCATTCTTAGACAAGATCGTCTTGAATAGTAATAATGGTATCTGTCATCCACTCTGTACGTCATTCTAATAGTAAGACAACACAGTAAAGAGAGAGGGCTCTTCTCCCAATAATTCCAACAAAAGTTCCTGAGTAACTCTGCTTTGACTCAGTTTGGGTGACAGGCCCATCCCTAAACTAATTACAGTGGCAGGAGATAGGAATGTGCTAATTGACTAAACTGGTCATAGGATGAACCCCACCTAAATGACCTGGACTGAGATTGGTGGTGAAAAACATGTTTTGTTCAAAGGGGAGTGAGGAGTGGGGTGGACAGGGGGCAAGTGAAACCAATAGAGAGCCATCGTACAGATTTTCTGGTTCTGGTAAGGAGCGTAAGAGGGAAGCTACTGAGAAGTTCTAGAGAAAAGGCTGGAAAGCCCAGCTTGGGGATCATGGCATAGCAGCCAGGGCTAGGCTTGAGGAGAGTCATCATCAGGCCTTCAGCACCATCTTGTTCTAGACGCAGGCCTGGCTTTCTCTCAAGACTGTCTCAAGGGAGCAAAGAAACTGGAGAGAGGGGACTATGCCTGTGGTAAATAGCCGCGTGTCAGAATCGTGTAAGGGCCCTATCTGCCTCCTAAGCAGCCAGATAGTGAGACATTTGCAAAGATGTTAACCCCACATAAAAAGCGTGCCATTCAATAATTATGTAAATTAGCTGGCAATTAGATAATGTCACTCACTTTCCTTCTCTTGCTAGATTTCCACACAACAGATAACAATTTTTAAGCTTTTGCACCACCCTGTATCCTCCGTGGATACGTGGATATAGGCTCTGGGGCAAACTGCCTGCACTCATGGCTGCCGGGGCCATCCTATGGCTCGAGAGAGGGTGGCAGTTGGCTGACCAGGTGGGGAGGGCTCCCTGGCTCCCATTTTTCCATTTCCTGGGCCTAGCTGTAGCCCGCTAGAGGGCTAAAGAAGGCTAAAGAATAAATGCCTGGGGCAGTTGGCTTGCCACCTGTGATTGATAGTTAATGTATGGCTCTTTAGCTTTTGGGCATTTTGGCTGTTTCCAGAGGCCACAGGAATGTTCAAAATCTAAGGGCTTTAAGAAGATGTGGGCCTACCCTAAGGGTGTCAAGTCTAGATAAACTCAATTCTGATGTTACCAGTCCTGAAATCAGATTCTGCCTGGCACCTGTGGGAAGGAAAGCTTGATTTTCTTCAGTCAGCCTTTTTGATCCCCCACAATGCCAGCAGGGCAACTTTGGTGTCACCAGTGGTAGGCTGGGCTGGAGAGAAGGACTGGGAATCTTATGGGAGAGGCTCAGCTGGCAGAACAGAGTGGCCGCCCCAGAGCAGGCTGGGTAAATTCCCATGATCCTCCTCATGGTGCAGTTTTCCTGGGCAGCTTAGTTCTTAATTCATTAATTTCCTGGGTCATTAAGCTTGTGCTGCTTTGCCCTTTGGGGTCATCTGAATCAGCGTTCAGAGAAATAAGGGGGCTCAGGATTGCTGCCATTGTATAAAGTGGAGTGAGGTGACTGCGTGGAACAGAAATCCAGTGATTCACAAGGATGCTCTACAGCTTCTGTTTTTAATCTTCATTCTTTCTACATGAGTTTCCTGAGCTCTCACTCCATGCGAAGACCCTGGGCAGGCACCGTGGTAATGCAGACCTGCCCCCAGGGAGCTCCCCAGTGAGTTTCCAGAGCCTGGGTTGTTTGTTCCTCACTGTGTTTTGTCTCTGAAGAACACTTTTCCCCACCATTTTTTGATGCCCTCAAGGATGAGAATGCTTTCTCACTCGGCTTTGTTACAGCAGTAACTGGAAGGAATCAGAGCTCAGTTAGGTTGAATCAAGCAAGTCATTTAATTTATACAGACAAATAAGTGACTTTCAGTGGCCCAGAGGTGAGTTGATAGTATAGGCTAGTCTGAGAGTTTCTGGAACTGTCCATTTCGAAGGTCTCCCATGCCTCTCTGCTCATCCATGATACTGGGCCCTCCAGCTGGATGTTCTTGCCTTCCACTGAGGTGCCCACTGGCTTCAGCCATCTGACCCTGGGCCTTGCCTGTCAGCCAGTGGACTCCGTGATCTAAACTGGCAGGACAAGGAGTCGAGAAGGAGGTAGAGCAGCCAGGACAGTGTCACCAGGAAAACATTTCCCAAGCCCCTGGGCTCACACACCATAGGCTCCATTGTGTACCATGAGATTTTTCTATTCTCGGCTCATCAATAATCTCATGCTTGGGATACTCCTTGCAAGAGGTATATTCTGTCTGCTCCCACCTGTCTTGCTTCCTCCTCATCTAAATCCAGTGCGTGACTGGGAAGAGGAGACAGGGAGCAGCTGTCCTCTGACCACATTTTTCCAAAAGTGGACACTTTTCAACTGTTTGATATAAGGAAATATGTAGATGTGGCAGTTGCTGAGACTAGAAGGAGCCTTCTTTTTAGGGCAAGGAGTTCCTTGCTCCCTTCGGATGTTGCCTTTTGCTTCGGTTGGCATACTTCACCTCATACGACAAGCACAATCTTGGGGACTGGGTCACGTCTCACCATCTAGCCTCCTGATATTCTCCTCGGACTTCATGTCTTCTCACTGTAACAACAGTGGCCTCCAACATATCAGCCTGCTCCAGTCTCAAGGCCTTTGCAGGGACTATTACTTCTGGAACATTCCTTCACCCTCTTCCAAGGCTTTCCTTAAATCATACCTTCCCAAAGACTCTGATTTGTGGAGTTTGCCTCTTTCCATGGTGTGAATACTCCTAGCATAGTTGATTTTGTGCTACTGAAGTGACCAGCTTAGAAAGTTTTAAAAGTTTAACAACTGGTTCCCAGCAGCCTGTATGAGTTGGCACCTCCATATCGTGTGTCCAAGGGCCATTTAAATGCCTGTCACATCCCTGGAGGCAGCCATGCCACACTGGGAAACACTGCATGGACAAGACCTTCTACAGAGCAAAGATTTCCTTATAATGGGTTCAGTCAGCCTCTTATTGATGGGGTTTATTTGTGGGAATAGGTGTTTGTTCTTGGTTGACAGCATTTTCCTCCTCAGAGCAGGGGTAATCATTAGCTTCACTAATGTGGTCATCATGAAAACAGGGAATGGTAACAGTCTGACAGAGACCATGGTGAATTATCAAATATGCCAATTAATAAGCTGCAGCTTGCACAGCTCTTGGAGATTACACTCATGGGGCTCATGTAAACAGAGGAGTCGACTCAACCTAGATGGGTGTGAGTCTGCCTTCAGAGACCAGGTCACCCACTTGACTGGTTGTATTTCCAATCGGTATAAACTCCATGTAATGTGTTCTAGGTGTGTGACATTCCTTAATGGCTCATTTGTTGTCCATTCTGCAATTTTCATAATTTTTTAAAACATATTTGTGTTTTAGCATACTGTACCCACTCCCCAGGCATACACACACGCATATGTACACCATACACACACCAGTGAGCCCTCTTCTCCTCCTCTCCTATCTGGAAGTGAGGAAGGAAGGAACTAGTGTTTATCGATTGCCTCCTATGTACATAAACTCATGCTGGAATCTTCTCACACACGATCTCATTTAATCTTCTCACACACGATCTCATTTAATCTTCTCTCCAGCTTTGGAGAGAGGCTATTTTCTCTGCTTTACACATGTGGAAATAGAAGCTCAAATAGGTTAAGAAATTTGCTTAAAGTTCCACGTACAAGAACTGGGGTTCAAACTCAGCCTTTTTTAAAAGTCTTAAAGCACATATTTCTTTTTCAATAAGACCTTTTCCCTCAACATTTGGTAAGAGAGAAGTATTGTTTTGCTCATTACTCACCTTCTAATTTATTTTTACTGATTTTTATAAAGATTTCTTTCAAAAAATTAAAGGCCGCCTACATCCGAGCATTGGCTTGTCAGATTGAAAAAGAAAACCTAAAAAAGAAAAAAAAAATCATTTTCATGTCTCTTAATAGACAAATAAGGTAAAATTATGTGTGTATTTGAGTGTATAAAATGTTAGCACTTATCTTAAAAATAAATGTTGGCTATGTGACCCTGTGATATAAATATTGTAAAATGTGCTGATATGGCTTTGGGGTTTTTATGCTGTTTTGCATGTGGAAGAACTGCGAGCATTACTAGGAGTTGAGCTTGGGGTCCTGCAATGCCTCTGGAAGA
This sequence comes from Macroglossus sobrinus, assembly GCA_004027375.1. Taxonomy (NCBI): domain Eukaryota; kingdom Metazoa; phylum Chordata; class Mammalia; order Chiroptera; family Pteropodidae; genus Macroglossus; species Macroglossus sobrinus. Next base: position 1,100,338 of record PVKZ01000054.1, on the reverse strand, counting down.
GCCTGGGTTCTCCCTCCTATGTGAAGCACCAGACACTGTGGGAATCACTCAGTGCTCCATCAATATTTGTAAAATAGGATGCAATATTTTCCTGATATGTGCCCTAATCTTCCTCTTTTTCTCTCCTTTCTCCCTGTACCCCTTCTTCCTGCAGGTCTTTTTCTGGGAGGCGGGTTATGGGCAGGACTGCCTCTGGCCTGCACCATGAAGCCTGAGTCTGCTTCTGCTCTGCCTGGGGCCCTGCTCTGCCTGAGCACTCAGCTTCTGACTGCCCTTCTCCCCGCAGCCCCCAGCTGCTAGGAGGTAGAACTTCAGGACTGGTCCTTGGCCTGCTTCTACCTTTCACCTGGCTCGCCTCACCACTCACTCCTCCACCATCACAGCACTGCCTACCCCAGCCCTCTCCCCGGCCTACCTGGCCGGGGCATTTGAGGGTCTGTTGGGAGGAGTACATTGCTGAAGCCTTCCACCCACCTCCTTGATTTTCCTCCTTGAATCAAGGCCTCCGGATCCACATGGATAGCTGAGATCTGTTCTTGGAAAAAGACACTTTGCTCCTCACTCCAGGCCCTCATTTCCCCCACCTGAATGCCTCTTCCGCTGCCCTGTCTTTTCCCTCCGCCTCTTTAGTGAATTTCCTGCTTGTGTGCCCATCTGGGGCTGCCTTGTTCACTTTCCTCTTTTCTCACCCTCTCAATATTTGTGTGTGTGCCTCCTTCCTCTTGTGTGCTCTCTGTTCCCCAGCCTGTCCCCTTGTCCTTTCTCCCTTCACTGCAAAGGGGCATCATCCCCTGAGGGTTGTTCCCTGGCTGTCTGGTCCTCTGGGCTTTGTGCCGGCAGCCGCAATGAGCTCCCCCCTGCACTCGGTGTTCTTCACCCTGAAGGTGAGCGTCCTGCTGGGGTCCTTGCTGGGGTTCTGCCTGGGCCTTGAGTTCATGGGCCTCCCCAACCAGTGGGCCCGCTACCTCCGCTGGGATGCCAGCACACGCAGCGACCTGAGTTTCCAGTTCAAGACCAACGTCTCCACAGGGCTGCTCCTCTACCTGGACGATGGTGGCGTCTGCGACTTCCTCTGCCTCTCGCTGGTGGATGGCCGCATGCAACTCCGCCTCAGCATGGACTGCGCCGAGACCTCTGTGCTGTCCAACAAACAGGTGAATGACAGCAGCTGGCACTTCCTCATGGTGAGCCGGGACCGCCTGCGGACGGCGCTGGTGCTGGACGGCGAGGGCCAGTCTGGGGAGCTGCAGTCCCAGCGGCCCCACATGGATGTGGTCAGTGACTTGTTCCTGGGCGGAGTCCCCGCGGACATACGACCTTCTGCCCTGACCCTCGAGGGAGTACAGGCCATGCCCGGCTTCAAGGGATTAATCTTGGATCTCAAGTATGGCAACTCAGAGCCTCGGCTTCTGGGGAGCCAGGGTGTCCAGTTGGATGCTGAAGGACCCTGCAATGAGCGTCCTTGCGAAAATGGTGGGATCTGCTTTCTCTTGGATGGCCACCCCACTTGTGACTGTTCTACCACAGGCTATGGTGGCAAGCTCTGCTCAGAAGGTAAGGCCCTCTTCCCGATTCCTCTATTGTTAGAGACCCACAGAGTGGCTGGGGTGAAGGCTAAAACCCCTGATAGAAAACAGCTCAAAAGCTGCTGCTGTTATCAAACATGCAACTAACAGTCTTCAGCTGTATGTTAGATATTCGAGTCCTTTTCCCAAAGGGGTGGTGGAAATCCTTTGCTTGCTCTTAATGGAAAACCCATCAAATCTCAGAAGAAAGAGAATCCTGGCTACTCAGCCATGGGCTCCTTACTCAAATGTTTGGCTATACTCAAAGGGCTAGATGGAGTAGATCACAGATCTGTACCTAGCTCAGCTACGTCCACCTTAGCACAGATTAGCAGAATTGACACAGGGCAAGAAATCAGATAGAAATGGGCAAAGTGGTTATCTCTGGCCCTCCTGATCCCTTGAGAATTAGACCCTTGGGGATGGATAGGAAACTCTCATTACTTCCTCCTTTTAATCCCTGGCATAAGGAAGGCCTGTGCAAAGAACTAGGGTGGATGGATTGTTGGTCCATGCTTGGACCTGCTGTACACCCAGCCCTTTAGTTGTGCCCCTCCTACCACAATCTTTTGGGGAGGTGTCTGGAGGATGGATGAAGCATCTGGGGATGGGCCTTCTTGCCTCCTCATTCTAGTACTAGGATTTTTTTAATATGAAGTTCCTTTTTCCTTTCCTCTTTTCTCTGTGTATGAGAATGGTGGAGGAAGGCACCAAGACTGACAGGAGCCTTGTCCAGCCAGGCCTCTGAAGGAGCTGGCAGTACTCAGCATAGCCTTGGAGAACCTCCCAAGTTCAACTACAACTTCTCAGGTAGAGGGAGGAAGGGACTTGTGCCAAAGGGCTTAGGCTGCTCTCATTTTATTCGTCAAATTCTGACTGTTTGGGATTAGATCTAAAAGAAGTGGCTCAGACTTTACTTAAAATCCAGATACCTGGACTTCTGGACTCACTAAAGTTCTAGATTTCAGTAGGAAGACCTACTATGTGAGAGCTGGCCATATGAGTATATGTTGGGAGGTTGGGATAAGGAAGAGGCAAGGAAGTTACATCTCCTTCTATGCTTTTTGAGTTAAGCTCTAGAGCCTTCTGGAGACGTTTGTGTTGCCATCCCATGCTGGTATCTTCAGGGAGGGGGTGGGATGGTACAGGGCAGAACAGTGACTCTCAGCCTTGGCTGCACAGTAGAATCACCTGGAGGAGTTTAAAAACTCTCAGGCCACACCACAGACCGATTCATTCAGAAGCTTGTGGGGCAGTGGGTGAGATCCAAGCATCTTCATGTTTTCGAGTTTCCCCAGGTGATTCTATTGTGCAGCTAATACTGAGAACCAACAGGACGAGTAGGTGGAGTCAGGTAAGTGTCTTAGCACCGACTCCAGGGGTCTCTTCATTCAAGTGATGCTCCACTGCCTTGAGATTTGTAATAAAAAATAGTGTCTGTGGGTGTTGCTAAAACTTTTACAGAGCAGCCGAACTTTAGCTGCTAGAGCTATTTAAAAAATATTTTAAAAATAAAAACAAGTTTTTTTTCACAGGTGGTATGTGCTGGAGACTAAGACACTTTCAAGGTCTTGTCGGAGGCCTCTGAGTAGGTCACATACGGGCTATTGCAGGAGGGCTCCATGGGTTCCTCTGCTGGGTTGGGCATGGTGTCTCCCTTCCTGAGACAGGCTGCAAGACGGGCAGATGCAGGACACGTGGCTTCTGTCTCCCCCTTCTACCTCCCCACCGCCCCACCGAACCCAGTGGAAAAACGGTTGGGGAAGAGGAGCCGAGGCAAGCCCAACCCACAAAGCCACTTTGGGAATGTGGTTATCGAAGCACTTCTCACGAGCAGGTGCCTTCTGGAGCTGACTGCTGTTCCAAAGCTTCTTGGCTTTGGAGAAAGTTCTGCTTGAAGACGCTGACGTGATGACTTGTTTTTCACTTGCCCAAAGGATCTGTTCAGTTCTCAGAACTTGCGTTGAAAGCTGGCATTCTTCCTTTCTAGGGACCAGGGCGTTTGCAAGTGTGTAGTTAACTTGCTGATTATCCCTGATTGCATTTTTCGGTTTAAAAAGAACTCATTTCCTCTGGGCAGGTCTGGATCAGCACTTTTCTGCAGGAAGAATCTCAATCCTCTATATGTATACAATTTTTCTTCTCTTTCTGCCCCTTTTTCTGTTTTGTTTTGTGTGTGTGTTCATGAGTGCATGCATGTGTGTAAGGTCTCCAGTGGAATTTTTTGGAAGATATCAAAGACAATTTTTTAATAGTTAAATGTATATTAATAATAGTTCTTCCTACAGGCTTCAGATCATCTTGTGGCTATAGATTAATACACCAATCTGTGGAAGGCCAACATACAGAATAGCTTATTTATTCTCCTATACATAAATAGAATAAATAAACTCTGTAATAAGAGGAATACTTGTTTGGCTTGGAACAGAGCAGAGCAAAGGTCGAGGTGAGGGTGATTGTTGGGGGAAGTATACGGATTTACTGTTGATAACTTGGAAGCTGTTGGTCTTGGTAACTGTAATCATATCTAATCACAAAAATGCATTGCAGTCTTTTAGAAAAGATTCGTTCTCTCCACACAGTTAATATTTAGAGCAAGCGAGGAGAAACTCACCTGTAACATTTTAAGGGAGAAAAAAAATCACAGCAGCTGCTGAGTGTCAAGCAGATCTGCGTAAAACAAAATATATAGCCTAAATGAATGCTTAACCATTTTCCTAAAGATAATGCGGTGAATTAGGTAGTAAAGATGCATCCATTCCTTCCCCCTCCCTGCTTTAAATTGCACATGTCACAGAACTGAAACTAGGGGACAGATTCCCAGCAGTTGGTCCTGGGTACCAGGCATCTGATTGTCCCAATTTGCAGGATGGGCTCTGCCATTTGATTATGTGAGGGCCTGCATTTGGCATGGAAGATCTGTTTCGTACTTCATGCTTCAGCAGTTCAAGAGCAGGAGGAGTTGAGAGGGCGCCTGCTACTTCAGATGGATGTGGTCAGGGCCTGTTGGAGGCGCTCTCTGTGGTCCATTAGCTCCTAGCATGCTGGCAGCCTTGATGTTTTCTTGGCTTGTCTGGCTTTCTCACCCCAATGGCTCCAAAATGTCTCCATGCTGCACCCCAGGAAGAATGCATAGAGGGGCCCCATTTTTAAATGTGCTTTGGGCTCTTTAGAACCCCTGTTGAGTGTCTTCTCTGAGTAAGACCCAGAAGACACCAGTTGCTGTGGGAGAGTTGGACCTAGTGGTAAGAGGTACTGGACACAGTACCTTTAGCTCTGGCCGCAGACTGAACCACACTGCCCACACGGGAAGACTTTATCCTAAGACTCCCAACCCAGTTCATGGTCCTGTGGAACATTCTGGCACATGATGGAAGGAGAAGAAGTCCCACCTAGATTTTTACTTCTAGGTGTTGTGTTTATAAATAAAATGTTTTGGTGCTTAACTTTATACTTGATCATGTCAATATTTAATCTTGCCTTTTTAGTAATGGTCTTGAAGGGCAGAAGAAGTACAGTTAATTAAAAATAATTTTTAAATTATATGTACCTAATTTGGGATTTAGTCGAACTATGGCATATTCACCTGGTTTTTGTCTATTCTGTTACGGGTGGTCTTGAAGCTCACCTAGGAATGAGGATGTTTCCTGAGCTCCCTCTAGAGAGCAATTCCCTCGTGGGTCATTGAGGTTTGTCATTACTTTGATGAGTTTAAACTTGATTTATTTGTTTTTAATCCATTCTCAGTTATGAATTGCATGTATTGAATTTCCCAACAATCTGATGGTTGTGAGGGTATTTAAATGTCAGTACAAGTCTCTTTGAAGAGTACATTTAGGATGATGTCAGCCTTTTGCAGGTGAGTTAGGGCCAGGACAAGATGGAGAAGTCTTCACAGGTTGATCTCTATTTACAAAGCTCATGGCTGTCATGTGCAGGAGCACAGACCAGAAGCTGCTTGTCTTGAGTCTCAGCCATAAAGTTTTTCAGGTGTTGGGATCATACAGTGAAGTAAAGTGGTGGGTGTTGGTAATAGGGACCAGGGCATTACCACAAGCACACTGTTGTGTGGTTGCGCCTCCCATCCCTACTACTGTCTGAAGATGATATCCTACTCAAGTTGGCTTAACTGATGGCTCTGCTCCTTTGTGTGGCCTTGGTATGCCTTCTTGAAAGTGAATTTCAATCAGTTTTTACTGAGAATTTTGTGACTTTACCCCAAAGGATAGAATGGTATGGAATGGTAAGGAATGGTATGCCAAGAGGAGGTGCTTACCCTGAGCATTTACCAAGAGGCAGAGGCATCCGAAGCTGTAGTTAGGTACCAGTGATTGCCCTGGCTGGATCCTCCTGTCCTGTGCACTTGTGTAAAAACATAATCATCTCACCTCCCCCTTTACAGGGCACATCCTGCCAGAATTGTAATAGGGCTTTGTTCCTAATCTGTGTCAACCCTGAAAAGTCTGGGCGGTGGAGGCTGGAGGAGAGTGGTGAGTAATCAGAGTAAAAGCTGACTCCTTTCAGAATCCTTCTCCCTGGTTTGGAGACTAGCACAGAAGCAAGGCTTTAAAACATACACAAAGGAGGACTGCTGCTTCTGAGACGTGGCGCCTCACCCACATTCAGGAGTTAGGTGGGACCAGCCCAGCCAGCAGGGGCTGTCACTAAATGGAGCCTGAATAGGGGTCTGATTGCTCCTTTTTCCTCCTCTCCTCCTGATTACCAAGTGAGATTTCCTGGATATGCTGTATGCTAAATGGCAGAGCAGCCGCCTGCCACTTGCTCCAATTATCCCTCTTTTAACTGCTGAGGGAAGAGCAATTTTTTTTACCCCTTCAGCCCCCACCCCACCCAAATAGCTTCTCTGCCTCCTTTAAAGAAATGACCCATCTTCCTTGTCCCCCTTCCATGGGGTGAGAGCATCCCTTTCCCTTTGCGGAGCCTGCATACCAGCTGCAGGCTGCATAGGGGGTGGTCCTGGGGTAATGCTTAGGTCCAAATTCAGCAGGGCTGAGGGTCGGCAGGCGTTTTGCCAGGAGCCTCGAGTGGCACATGAACTTGCATTTGCATTTGGTAATGAGACACCACAGGCCCAGCCCTGGGGGCTAATTATCTTCCGGTCCCCTATCTCTCTGTGCAGGCTGCCCGGGAAAGATGGCTCCCAGTTCTTGGGGCAGCTGCCCATCATCTGGGCCCTCTCTCTCTTCTTCACAGAACAGAAGAAGGGGTGTGGGGTGTGCTTGGGGGATGGGACTAAAGTGCCCTCCCTGCCGCCTCCTATTGTCCTGCAGTTACTGGTCCCACAGTGCAGTCCAGAGCCATGAGGCCCCAGAGATGGAACTGGAGTGAGAGAGGCTTTGGGCCAGGGCTCTGAAGATCAGGTTCCCTTCCAGGACAAAAATAATAATGATATTATTACTACACCATTAAATATCACCACGTGCCTGACACCCTAGATATTTTATATGTATTGTCTCGTCTAATCCTCATAGCACTCCTGTGTCACTGATATCATTAACTAGCTCCATCTGACGAATAAGGAGCAGAGAAATTTGGAACTCAAAGTTTAGTGTAGTTGTTAAAAGCATAGATTCTGGAGTGAAAAAGATTTATACTTAAAATCTGGGCTTGTCTACTTATAAGTCATATGTCTTTGGAAGAAGTTTTGGATGCGTCAGTATCCTCATCAATAATAATAAAAATAATAGCTAACAGTCGTAGAGCACTCACTCCATGCCTGCATTGTCTTAACTGCTTTGCATGTATTAGCTCTTGTAACCCTCACAATCGCTTTTGACACACCATTATTATTTTCATTTCGCAGATAAGGAAGTTGAGGGACAAGAGGTTAAATAATTTGTTCAAGGTCACATAGCTAATAAGAGGCAATGCTGGGGTTTGTATCTAGGCATTCTGACCTCAGAGCCCACACTCTCAACTGCTATGCTCTCCTGCCTTGCAGCAGAGCAGAGATAATCAGAAATAATATGTTATAGAGTTGTTGAGAGCATAAAATGAGACGAAATGTATAAAGTTATAAGCAGAGTCTCTAGGAAAGAGCAAGTGCTGACTCTGGGCTGTTGGTCTCCTGGCATGCATAGGACCAAATTGTGTGTCCATTTGGTTTCACAGGTTTGAAGTTTCCCTTTGAGTCCTGCCACCTGTGCTGTTTGCCTTTGTCCCAGTTTGTGAGATGCCAGAGATCAAAGGAGGGATTTAAGGAGAGAATAGTATCGAATCTCATTGCCATTTGTCCCTGCCTGAGAGCATGGGGTTTCTGATGATGGTGGTGCCTGTGGGACGATATTCGGAGCTCTTTTGCTTGCAAACATGGTGTTCTGGCTCCCACAGCAACCCAATGAGGCAGGTAGGACAGGCCTAACCATCCCACTGAATAGGTGAAAAGACCAGACCTGAGATGCCTTTAAACCTGTTGCAAGAAGAAGGTGTTGGGGCAGGCTCAACTGCTGCCTGTGGGGCAGGTGTCTCTGGGACCTGAGAGCCCAGATCCCCACCATGGCATTTTATTTCTGCTCCTGGGCTCTCTTCATCGACACAAATGGCCTGTGTCTCCATGGTGAAATGGAGCATTGCCTCCCTGGATGCTGATGATAAGCAAAATGTCAAACTACTGGTGTAGGAGGTTATCAGCTACGCCAGTCCCAGGAGCCTTGCCCCTCCCAGTCAGAGAGAAAGAGAGAATATGAGAGGATGTGAGAGAATTAAATGAATGAATCTTGAGTATTCAGTTCTCACTCTCAAGACCTTGGTTTGAAATGAAGTGACTGGAGATTGGACCCACTGGTTCCCGACATTTGGAGTACAGCTACACCATACTAGAGCATCGCCGGACAGCATGACCTCTTCAGACTTACCTTTGGTTTCCCAGGTGCCGGGAAGCACCCCACCCAGGGTTGGCGGTAAAAAATGGAGCTTCTGGATTATTCTGTCAGATTACTTCTTACTCTCCTGCTTCCTTCCGACTCTGTTCACAATAACAAACCAAACTTCTTTCCCCTGTGTTTGTTCTTCTCTCTTCCCTTGAGTCTGTGTGCATGTCTGGGGGGATTATTACAGAGGCGGATTTACCATGAAACTAAACCTTTCATATATCTTCACTGGCATAGGCCTTTTCTAAGGCCTCACACCTAATTTTGTATTTGTAATTTTTTCCTTAAGGAATCCCCAGTATCATAAGCTCCTGGCCCCAGCTCTGTGGATCTGCCACTGTTAAGAAGACTTGTTGCTGTCTGGTGACAGCAATGTTGCTCTGGGTGTATGTGTGATTCCCTGGTGACCTATGACCCTTCATCACAGACGAATTTTTCTTCACCTCATTACCAACAGGTCAGGAATAGCCATGGAGATGGGAGTGTGGGAGGATGACAGGCACATAGGAATATCATTTGGGAAGGTGTGGGGGAAGGAGGAGACATCTAGGATATCCAGTGGGTAAAGAGGAAGTGTTTGAAAATGTTTGCAATAAATTTGGAGGAACAAGCTGGTGTTTAAACAGAGGGAACACCTCAGTCCCCCTCCTGAGATTTTCGCAGCTGAAGTTGGGATGTTTGGTTTGCACTGGCTCACACCAGGGCTGTGTCACAGGTGACAGGCTGTGGCTGACAGAGGAGAGAGAGAGAGCGTGGCTGTGCAGGACTGTCTCCGTGATCTATTTGGGAACTGACAGTGCCAGTGGGTTGTCATTACTGCTGTTGTTCTCCAGAAATTGATGTCTTTGGGTGACCTATTTAAAAGCAATACAGGGCCCCCTTTAAATGTGTCATCGTCTATATCTGCTCTCAAACCTCCACTTATGTCAACATATTGCTAAATAATGTGTTTCCCAAAGTTAAAAAAAAATGTTTTAAAACCCAGAAACCAGTGCCAGCAGCTTTTAGAAACAAATTGATCTCACAGTCATCCAGCCAAACCACCCAGCGCTGCTCTGATAAAACTTACTTTGCATGTGGTCCTAGAAACTGTGAATGCTTTCAGTCTTTCCTGGACATGGGCACTCTATAAGGGTATGCAAAAGCCTAAAGGCGTGGAGATGAAAGAAAGGCAGGTCCCTGAGCTGTAGGCAACCTGAAGCTCCCAGTTTAAGCTGTGAAATTTATTGAGGATCCTTTTGGTTTTATTGAGGCTCTTATTTAAGTAGGGTATCTTTGTAGCTAAGAAAATGGCTCTGGGAGCTTTGCTTTCAAGTTTCTCCACGAGACTATGCATCTGATCCCTTCCTGACATTTTGCCTCTCGCCTGCTGGTTTGGTTCTCCCGAAGAAGTCCTGTTTGCCAGCAAGAAGTTTTCAGAGGATAGGATCTCAATAGTACAGCAGCTGTTGGTAACATGAGGGCTGATGTCTCCCCTCCAGCAGGCAATGCGTTCCAGGCAATTCCATAACCTCTTCTCCAGGTAGGTAGAATTGGCGTGCTGCCTGCAGCCCCTGGAGAACAGAGAAAGTGCGATGTGAGAGAGTACAGCCTACTTAATAAGTTGCTTTTAAATAAAAACAAGTAGCCCACTTACAAGGAGGGACAAACAAGGCTGAAATCATTTATCTGTGATCCAAATAGTAGCAAATGGCTGGCAAAGCTAGGAAGTTGCTACTCATGAGTTATTCTTTCTTCCTCATTCTCTCTGTCTTCTTTCCTCTACAGAAGGGATACTGTCTCTTACATGGTTAGCCTTGGATGTCCGAGAGATTGGGGAGGAGTGGGCTTGAGGGTGTTAAGCCTCTTACTCGTAGAATTCCTAAAAGACTAATATCCAATGGAATATTTGCTTGATCTGGGTCAGGAAAGACCAGGCTGGAGTTCGGGCTGAGGTGATGTTTTGTGAGCCCCTTCTTAGTTTCCAGGAGACACATAAGTTTGGAGAGACTCCATCGTACAGGGAAAATCTGTCAGGGATGAAGCACATATCCCATGACCCATGTAGAAGACAGTACGACATTTATATTACCTCCTAGTCATTACTTTGCTCTGTTTAGTGCACTGGGAACTGAGTTTGGAGGGGATTTGAAAGGTTATTGGGGCTAACTACTCATTTCCTATCCTCTTCTTCACTGTATATTTGTTTCTCTTCCCCTTCAAATCTCCTTAGTCAACTGCAGTGATGTGGGCTCAGTACTTTTCAAGGCAGCCTAGTCTATCTCCGATCACTGCTGATACTTCCTGTATCAGGCCAAAGGCAGCTAGCTTCTCAGTCACTTCCTTACTGGTCCTCCTCATTCTAATGAAAGCAGTCTGGCCTTTGCAATGGGCCTTGTGGGCGAGGGGGATTGCGGGTCATAACATTTCTGGATGACGCTTTGCAGGAAATAACCCTTGTGTCAAGGTAAAATTTAGAGGGATTCTCTAATATGGCACTAGCAGTGCACACACCACTGAGTTATTTAGAATTAACTGCTTGTGATTAATCTCAAACAATGTGGGAGGGAGTGATGTGGGAAGAGAGTCTGATGTAAGCAGGTGATTCATACTACAGTCATTCTGTTCCTGGGGAGCTTGCACTCTGAGAGATTCATGCTTAGCCCATCTCTGGCTCTATTATCTGTGCCTCATTTCATCTCCTAAGATGTCCCATCTTCCTCCATACTCAGCTAGTTTTCAGCATCTCTGAATTTCCAAGGAGCTTCCTGGAAATCTCTAATGGCTCGACAATAAGCTGAGAAATTCTAGAATGCTATGAAATAGATGAAACTGGAATTGGTTTGGACTTGCTTGACAAGCCCATCCTGGCAGCCAGAGTCAGACACCCTAGCAGATATCAAGATTTTGCTGAAAAGCCTAATAGGATGCTTAAAATAAAAGGTAAGGGCACGAGATGAAGCAGAATTGAGTGGCTGCTCCTGGAAACTGGCCTTGAAAGTATAGGCTTCCTGCTCTGCCAGGTTGCCCTGGGTATCCCATGTTTTTGGCACTGTTAGGCAGAGGTCTCCTAGGGAGAGAGATTAGGCAGGGTTAGAAGATGTTTCTCTCACATTGGCATAGACTGGAGACCTGCCAAGCAAATTCCCTCCTGCACCTCAAAGGGATCAAGGCTAGTATTGGCTCTCAGCCACCTCTCCCTTGACAGTCACTTTAGTGACACTGCAGCAAAGAAAGGAGAACCCATCTTATAATTTTGTGGTTTAAAATAGTTTGCTTTTAAGAGCAAAGCCCACAGACATCATTTTGAGTCCAAGCACTAAAGTGTCACTGACTTCTGCTCTGCAGTCCCATTGTCCAGCCAGACTCTATGGACACCACGCATGTACTGGGAAATTATCCTGGTCATCTCTCAGTCATATGGTAATGGCCACATGGGAAGAAGATGGTTGGGTTTCAGTTGCTGTGGAAACTTTGCTGTTTGCTTATACTGATGTTGAGTTTTCAGCCTTGTGTTAATGCAGATTGAGGCTATTTTTTCCCTGAGTAGAATATTTAACCAGTGGCTACGTTTTAATGTGTCTTTTGGCTCCCTTCGGCTTTCATATTCTTAATGCAAGTTGGAATAGCTCAGCTGGGTTTCCCAATTTCTGTTGCAGAAAAGTACGTGAAGACGTGCTCTCTTTGAGAACTCTAAGACATGAAACCAATGTGGAACTCTGTTTCCCTTTGTTAATTACTATACATATAGGTTTGAGTGCTAAATGCCATGTCTCTGATATCTGATAAGAAGCAGGTGCTCGATAAGTGTTTGTTGCCTTAATAAAGCACATTGTGTGTATGTGTGTGCATTCATGTTTTGCATGCATGCACATCTGTCTCTTCATGTACATTGTGTGTATGTGCTAACATCAATGATGGATGGATGCAGCATCCCAGGAATGTGACTCAGTGATGACTATTTAATTTAATCAATGAGGTCAGATATTACTTGGACCACAGTGGCTTGGGCTACTATTGGAAATGCCTTCTCTCTTTTAATGGGAAAAGCAGTGTGTGTACTATGGGAAAGTTTTAATTGAATCTGTGTCAAGCACATACACCTTCCACTTGGTTTGATCTAGTTGAGGACAGACTAGAAAGGCTTTTATTGTTGTTTACAAACCAATGGTTTCCTGTAACAATTATACACAGCAGCCAGCCTGGGACCATGTAAATGCTTGTGGAATGGCTGTTTGAGGCAGGCACGTAGTTGTCACTGGAGATGGAGAGTCCCCATTAGCTTGTGTGGATTCCCTGGAGAAAATGAGGCTCACTGGGGACAGGATAATTGTCCTTGGATATCAGAAGAGCTGCCATGTAGAGAGAGTGGATAACGGGCAGGAGACTTGAAGGGATCAGAGCTACAGAGGAAGAATTTTGATGCTTAGAGCTGTCGAACCATGAAATACATAGCTTTGCCAAGCTCAATCAGTATAAGGAGTGCAACAGGTGCTGCAGTGACACCTGCCAGGAGTGTATGCTGGTGTGTATGTGCCTTCAGACCAAGGGCTCCATGGTTCTGGGGATCTCAGCATCCAGACCTACCCTTTGATTATATACATCCCTGCCTTTTGGCGGGTGGGAATGTTATCCTCTAGATCAGTGGCCTTTAACAGGGGGCCCATGGCAAGACCATTCTTTGGGGATATAGGCAGAGAATAAAAAATGTATGGCAAACTGATATATATATATATATATATATATATATATATATATATATATATATATATATATATATATATATAAGAAAGGACATAGTAGACTTATTTAATGGGTAGTTTGGTCAAAAAGATTTAGAGGTCACTCAAGTCTCCATTTCTCTCTCTTTAATTAGTTATAGTGATTCTTGGCTTCCTGTCAAAATTGCTCACCCCTGGACCTGCAGCTTTCACGTGGAGAGGGCTTATGCCATTGGTGTGTATGTTAGGCTTTCCTACTCTGTCTTCAGCCCTTTGTGTGGTGGTCTTGGTTGACCTGGCCAGGTAGTTTTGGAGGGCCACATGGAAAGGTGCTCTAGTCACACTTCCCTCCTCCAGAGGCCTCATTGTTAGGAATTGCTAATACAGATGGGTATGACTTTTTGGCTTGACAAAGGTACAACAGTGATAGCATTCAGTAGAAACTGTACTCTGAATTTTGAACTTTGGTCTTTTCCTGGGCCAGTGATATGCTGTACAGTAACCCTTTGCGATGAGGGTAAACAATTGATACTCTTTAGTGTATTCATTGTGTTAGATGACTTTGCCCACCTGTAGGCTAATGTGAGCATTCTGAGCACATCTAAGGCAGGCTTGGCTAACCCGCGATGTTCAGTAAGTTAGGTACATGAAATGCATTTCAACTTAATGATATTTTTAACTCACAGTGGGTATATAGGGACTGTTATACTGTACTATTTCAGAGCTTCTTTCAGCATAAACATTGTGGTATTACTGGGGAAATTTTGCATTCTGAAAGTATCTTCAAGCATTTACAAAATAGCCATTGATGTATAACTATCTGTTTGTTGGAATAGGCCATCTGTTTATAGGGACAAGTTCATTCTTCCAGCATTCATGGAGTGAGTGTCTGTAAAGTGCCACTGTAGTCCCTGCGCTTGAGGAGCTTCTGGGTCTAGTTGGGAAGCCTGTCAGGCACAGAGGTGCAAGAAGCACTGGAGCTGCTGAAGTATTAGGTAGAGTGTTTGCAGAGTAGCTTGAAAGGGAGTGTTCTGCCCTGCTTGGGGTGAGGGTTGAGTTGGAGGAAACTTCACAGTGAAAACTTGGAAGCTTTATTTTGTTGACTGAGAGGCAGGGGCATTCAGGGCAGCCCTATGAAATGGCAGGGTCCTCTTTACAGTAGTTCGCAGTCATTAATGTGGCTGGATTCAATGGCTGAGGCCCACGGGGAGAAATAAGGAGTTTGGTAGGTGGGTCTGAAATACTATGTAGGGATTTTGGACATTGTTTTTTTCCTGCAAAGGAAAAAAGGCCATTGGAAGTTTTTTTCAGGTGAGTGGTGACAGTCTTATTTGAATTTTAGAAAGATGACGATAGGGGCAGTTTGCATGATAGATTGTCTGATAATTAGAAGGCTTAAAGCAGAAAGGCGAGGTATAGGCTATTGTGTGATTCTGGTGAGAGAAGCATCTATACTGGGGGAGCAGTGGTGGAAGAAGAGCCAACGGCAGAGATGTTAAGGAGAGAAACTTCATCATTGGAAAGGCAACGACTCTTAGTGATTTTGGACTCAGGTTGCCTGCCTCTGACACTTAGCTGTGCAAACTTGGGAAAAGGACTTAACTTCTCTATGTTTCAATTTCACCATCTGTGAAATGGGGATATTAATAGTGCCCACCATTTAGGATTGCTTTGAGGTTTAAATGAGAGAGTGCACGGAGAATGCTTAGAATAATGCTTGGCACATAGCAAGCATTCAGTGAGTGTTAGTCATTATTGTGAATTATTATTGATTACCAATTATTATTATTATTGAAAAGGGGAAATAAGAGCTTTGACAACATGCTCTTCTGCTTGTAGGTATAACTAGGACTGGGAAGTCAGAGAAGCAGATTTGGGGTGAGATTGTCCAGGCAAGGAGTATAATTGAAAGGTGAAGACGACTAACTTCAGAACCTTTAGGAAACTTAATATTTCATATAATAGAGGAAAAAGAATCTCTGAAATAGAGTAAAGCAGATGACTAGCAATATAGAAGGAAACTAGGAACAAAGGAAAGTTCTTTAAAATTCTTCACTGGTCAAACATCTTCTTAACCTGGTTAAAGTCGGGACATGCACTTGAATGCAGTAAAACAGCATCAAAAAATTACATAATTTAGTTTCAAAAGCTATTCACATTGGCCTTCTACCTTCAATTTAATGAGGTAATTGAGAAAATTTCTACAAATAGAAATTTGAGAAGAATTTTACAAATAGAAACTTAAGTCTCACGTATCGATGATGAGCCTGAGGGTTTTGAATATTCTGCTCATGACGGAGTTTCTTGCTCCTAGAACATCAGAATCAACCGGGAATCAAGGACTCAATGACCTCAAAGAGATAAACCCAGAGAAATGAGGTGACGTGCCCAACATCAGTGAGTTGGCATTCTGATTTACACTTTGCTTTTATTTGAGACCATGTGAACTAAATATGAAAGCTTTGGCTACATTTTTCTTTGAGTTGGGCATTAGACTCTTGGGGGTACCAGCACTAAGTCTCAGCTCAAAGCCACACATGTGCTCCAGGTGTTGGGGGGAGAGAGTCCTGTGACTCTGGTCCCTGTGTGCTGAAAGAGCAAGCTCTCCCCTGCTGGAGGCAAGAGAACACCTGGCTCAGTAGCCAGTGATGTAAGTGCTGGTAATGAATTCGCTTGTGTTTCTCTATCTCTGCCCAGGGCTAGGGTGTTTGGAAAGAAAGCAAAAAATATTTTCTTAAGGAAATCGAGGCTCTGTTCTGGTTGTCGCCTTGCTGCTTTCCTCCTGTCTCCGACTCTTCAGGGCTGGGGGTGGGAGTGTGCTCTGAATGCTTGCTGTGCATTATAGTTTTCCAGGAATTTCAGGACACAGGAATTTTCGCCCAGCTGTGTTATGTATTGCTGTTAAGCAATCTGAAGTTGCTTATCCAGCATAAGTCAGAATGGGGAGCCTAAGAAGGAGGGGGAATGCCTTCAAACATTTTTCTAAGCAGAAGAAATTGAGGTGTTAGGGGCCCAGCTGTCATGTGATAGGAACCAAGAAATGGAGTCTACGTGAGCGTGCATGCTCATAAAAAATCTCTTTCTAAAACCAAGTGATGTCGTTCAAAAAGTACCTCTTTCCACCTCCCACACTGACAGCAAACATTTCCTGAGGGCCCCACTATGTGTCGGAGAAGCCCTAGGCATAGAGTGATGAACAAGAAAGGCATGCCTCCATGCTGCTTAATTAACCAAGCAATTATCAAGTGATGGATGCTTTGAAAGGAGAAGCATAAAGTAACAGTGGTCTCTGTGCATGTTGGAGTTCTTCACAGGGTTCTAGGGCTTTTTGTTTTTTGGACTGGGTTCTCAGGCTGGGTCTCCCAGCCTGGGTCTGCTGGCCGAGGATCACAGGTTGAACTGGTGGACTCAGGGCTGACTGACTTTAGGTTAATGCCTGCCTCTAATGAAACTATTGAGTATATAGCCTCAAAGATACTATCTTAAATTCATGTAAATCTTAACATTTATCACCTGCTTATTTTGATTGACTAAGCTTAATAATAATGGTGATGATTAACTAATTCTCTTGAAGCAACTTTTATATGGCAGGCACTGTGGTAAATGCTTTCAAATGTGATTCCTTTAATTTTCCCATCCACTCCTACCAGGAGGTTCTACTATTGTTTTTCTGATTTTATAGGTGAGAGAAGTGGAGTTGAAGAGAGAAAGCAATCTATCTGCCTAAGAATCAAGCCTAGGCAGTTAAAGTGGAGTTTGAACTCTTACTTCATTCATCCCACTCTTCAATCTGCAGTGAATAGTGGCTCCTGAGACCATTGATGACCAAACCCTGTTCCCTGCTGCCCGATAGGGGTGCCTCTAGCATGCGGGGGTACCGTCTTTTTTCTCTTCACTGACTGTCTTCTGTCCTTTTTAGGCTCTGCATGTGACTGATTTTGAGCTCAATTCAGACAAATGTTGCAATGAGAAACATACAAGCTTCCTGGACCCCCACTTTTATCCTTGGTGTCTTATTCATCCCATGGGCCATTCCATTAACCTATGGACTACTGGAGCTAGAGTCTCATACTTTTTCAATCTTTTGTAACCCATGACCCCAAGTAACTTTTGTTGTTGTTGTTAGTCTGTTGTCAGCATAGTTCCACTATTCAAAAGGCTTTTGTCAAGCTTTAGAGGAAATCTTTTGTATTAAATTGTAAAATGAGTATTGTTTTGATTTAAGTATCTGCCCCCCACACATAGATTTTATTACCCCTTCCCCAACCTCTTGAGTATCACAATCTGATCTCTTCCTTTTATGAAACTGTGACCTAGAGAGGCAAAGTAACTCATAATAGGCCACTCAGCTAGCAATTGGCCAGGGGCCTGGGACTGGAGCCCAGGCATTCTACTTCTCAGGCTAGCATCCATTCCCCTACGTCATTCTGAGAAAAGATATGTGGATCAAGAGGATTGATTTAAAAGTACATTGATTACCAAGCATAATCTGTAGTGATCAAAACAGCTATGGTACCTTCCTTCATGGACTTTACAAAGTAGAAGAAAATATAGCTATAGAAGAAAATACAGGGAAACATACATATACAATGTATACGTAATTACCACTGTGATGAGTGCTATAGATGGAAAGAATAAAGCAAGGGGAGATCTAGTGAGACAAAACTGTGGCTAGGGAGGCCTCTTTGAGGAGGCGGCATCTAAGATGAGAAAGAATAGGGAGAAAGCAGTGGAGAGGATCTGTAAATGTTCACTGTCACTTGGTTGGCTCAAGGACTCATCTAATTGACTTGTCTAATATCCTTGTCAAGAACTATGTTTTTTACTTTCATGTATTTATTTGGCATATGGTTGATGGTAATGCAGATGGATGGATGGATGATAGGTGGGTGGATGAATGGATGGATGGATGGGTAAAGGACCATCTGGGATTGGACAGAGAGAAGCCGTCAGTGTGATAGGATAAGGACAGTTGATCTTTTTTGGTAAGTGGGCATACACATGGACATCTCCATCCTAGAGGTGAGGATTTGGGGGTAGAATATTTATATAGAGGAAGCTCTTTTGTGGAGAAGGTGAAGATAAAAGGCTGCTGAAACAAGAAAGGCACAGTGAGCGTCATTTGCTGCCAGCCTAAGAGACTTGTTCCTCAAATAGCTGCACAGCATGAGTCCCCTCTGCAGCCCAGAAATCAGCTTGAGCATTTCCAAAGAGCTGCCCTTTCTGCCTTGCACTTATATCCTCAGTCCTGCCGTCCCTGGCCCTCCCACCTGCCACAGTGTGATTTCTTGGTACATGAAGAAGACTAGGGGTTACCCCTGATCAATCTGTGCTCTTTTGCTCTTGTTACTAGGACATCTAAAGAATCCTCAGCTTGGAGGAGTAGGGATACAATCTGAGGCTGGGCATCAACTTGATCCTAAATGGTCTCTGTTTCCTGGGTTTTAGGCTAACATTTACTGAACACTTACTCTGTCTCAGTCACTGTGTAAAAGTAGCTTTACTTTTCATCTCCATTTTATGGATGAGGAGACTGAAGCACAGAGAGAGACTCCCCAGGCTACCCTCAACCCAGACACACAAAAGGGCTAGAATGAAGTTTCATCATCCCTTAGGAAAACAAGAAAGATAAACATAATGCAGGAAGTTTATTGTAAATTCATATTTTAAAAAAATTCTGAAATTATGCTTTTTTAAGTTTTGGGGTATTCAAATGCCTTTTAAAGAAAATATGGAACACAAAGTTTCAGTTTGGGGTTTTTATTCTTTGTTGGAAAAATAAAATATAGTTATCCTATGTTAGTTTCCAAAATTGCTTTAAATTGCTTTAAATATGTTATAGGTGAATAAAACCTATTAGTCTGAGAATCATTGTTACAGGCAATAACTGGTTTCTATGCTTTCTTCCTAGGAGTAAAGTATTTGAATAATTTTATTCACTGATCTTTAATCAGAAAAAGAATTGCAACTGGACAGGACCTCTGAGATCATATAGTTTGTTTTTCTTTAGCATTTATCAAGATGTTTTGATTGCGCACTTTGACCCTGAGACCTTTTAACTCTATGTTCATATAATCAGGATTATAAAACACCGAATTTTTTTTTTTTATCAAGCTAGTATTTTTCAGAAGCAAACAATGTGGGGCTCATAATTCTTCAATCCATTTTCTCTTCAGCATAGTTAAACCATTTCTTATTTTTCCAATTCATTTATATCTTACTGAATTCTTTTTAACAAGATCAATTCTGCTTCACGTGTCTCCTCCAGTGAAGATTTGATTCATCGATCAGTTGTTTTTCATGTGTGCCTATCAAATTTTGCCTCTATAACTTCTATTGTGGACATTCTTTTGTGGTCATTATTTCTACCACATCCAATTTTCTCACGTCAGATTTGCCGTTCTAAATTTCGTCGTGAATGTTTGATTCTTCCTTCAATTTTTTAGTCAATAACAAATTTTGCCATGTGCATTTTTAGCTGCTGTCAGTTCCATTTTGTGTTGATTTTTTTTTCCTGACAGGTCTAATTTTTTTCCAGGTCAATTTTAGCAGTTTGAAGAACCACATTTTCTTACAACTAAAGTCAGTCTTTTTCCTGATGGTTTTTAAAAAGCAGGTTCAAAACGTACCTGAAAGGTCACAAGATCAAGGTCAAAATATATTTGTTGTTTATGGAGACCAGTGACTCAGAAGGATAAAGAAACCCACCCAAGGTCATGGATGAAGTTAGCAACAGAGTGCTGTTGAGTCATTTTAGAATGTACACTTCCTCTAGTTCATTGAAGATCAGAGCAAGAATATGAGATTGGGATGATCTTGATGGTGTGCCTACCTTCTCCTATTCTCCACCTCCTCGCTCTCCTTCTGAGCCTAACAGAATTTCCACCGACCTGCCTCCCTAAGAAATGGCAGCTGGGGCCGCAGTTCGAAGCCTCTTAGCTTCTCCCTGCTTCCTAGCTAGGCCTGCCTTAGGCTGTGTGGGCACTGAGGTGGCATGATTTACAAACAAGCAGGACCAAAAAGGAAAAATTCTCTGTTGTGGAGAATTAGGTCAGTGGCAGAGCTGGCGAAGAGAGGGAATCAGGCCTTGTTCTCCCATCTCCAATGTCCTCTCCTTGCCTGAAGCAATCAGGGAAGGGGCTGATGGTGCTATTGGGAACAGACATCTGGGTTGGGGCTCTGCGTGTGTTCGTGTGCGGGATGCGTGTGAACATGTAAGGGATCTGTGTCCCAGGCTCTCAGGACTCCTCCCTCTCTCAGTGTATTTGTCTGGATTACGCTAAGGGGAATGTTACTGTTGTCTAATAACGCTCCAGATTTATCAAGGGATTTGTGTGATTAATTCGCAAGCAAAGTACAGCGGGATAGATTAAAGCTCAGTCTGTGTGGTGGGTCTATACTATTGCTTGTCCTTTATAATTGGTTCTGGGAGAGGCTCTCCTCTTTCCCCCTTGTTGTCCTGATTGTTGAAGGCTCTAGTGTTTAGGCTGTCACCTGAGGGCAGCTGAAACCATTTCCCATCACTATGATGCACGAACAAGTATCCAGGAAGACGGTGAAATCTCCCATCATGCTCTCGTTCCTCTATGGAAGCTGCAGAGATATGGCCCCGTGCTTTTCTCCCCTGGTGACCTCCATTGTACTCTTAGTGCTGGATCCTTCTCCCAGACCTCTGTCAGGGTATTGGTGTCCTGACAGTGGCCCAGTAGGAAGAGCAGTGCACTGGGACACAGGTGACCAGAATTCTGGTTTCACCTTCAAAATTGTCCAGCTGGGTGGACATGTCAATTCTCCTGTCTTGGCTCTGTCTCTCTCATCTCTCACCTGTACAACTTTATGGCACTGGTCACGATTATAATTAAATAACTGTCTGTGTGATTGTTCATGGCCCATCTCCCCAGCTAGACTTGGAGCTCCAAGGGTGAGGGGACCATGTCTGTCTGGTTCATTTGGCATCATCCTAGTGCCTAGCACAGTCCGTTGGCATTGATCTGTGTAATTAATATGTGTTAGTGGAATGAACCTGTAAAACAAAAGGAATGGGTCTGCTTGACATCCTTGAACTCTTCCACTGCTAAAATCCCCTGTCTCCTCTGCTCTTTCTGTTTTCTTTGAAACAATCACATAAACACTCCCCATCCTCATTTTTATGTCTTTACTATTTTTTAACTATAATACCATAGACGTTACAAGATAAAAATGGTAACTAATAATAATTGTAACTCAAAAAGCATGTTTTCAAAACATAAAATGTAAAGTTCCTTCTAGGGGTTCCCTCTCTGCTTGCTTAATCTCTGTTGTTCCCAGTAGCCGAATGCCACCTTGCTTGGGTCCCTGAGTCCCCTCTGGAAGGACCTGCAGAATCGCATTGAACCCTTCAGAAGGAGACTGGCATGAATGAGTAGGCAACATGCTTGGTTGTCAGACTCAAAAAGCATTCTTTTAGGTTCAAAGCAGATACTGTGTTAATTTCACATCACCACACACCCTTGCTTTATGAAGAGAAGACTCACCTTTGCTCCTTTGCTGAAAATGAAAGAAAGGGTGGGGTATAAGGGAAAGCAGAAAAGCTAACAGGGGCTTAGTAGTGAGAGAGCCTTCTGTTAGAGCTACTTGCTTTATCTTAGGTTCCCTGGGTCTCTAGAAGATTTCTTTTCTCAGGGCAAGGATGCTTGGAGATGCATTCAGTTAAATGTCCCCAGCTAGCTTGAGCCAGTATGCAATCCCTTCCTTCTCAAGCCCATGGCAGGCACTGCTAACTAATCAGGACCCCCTTTTCTTTCCCAGCCCATATGCAGTCTCGACTCTTTCTTAACACATTACTCCAGGATGTCACCAATCAAAGAAAACGGAACCAATGTGTTCTGAGTGTGATGCCAGGCGGATCTTTAGGCATTTTATGTGCATTTGCCTCTTTTGATCTTCTTGACAACTCTGAAATTGATACAACCCCCATTTTACAGATGTAGTTTAAGTGTCTTAACCAAGGTCACATAATAAATAGCAAATTTGGTATTTAATCTCAAAGCTGATGGTCTTTCTGGTGCACTGTGTGCCTTCTATGGCGATCAACCCAGGGGTGTCAATTCGACCACTGTCTGTTTTTTGGTGAAATGTTCTTATAAAACTTTCTGCAATTAATTGTTGTTGTCCATCCTCTGGGGGGCCACTTCAGGGTCTCTCCAGCAAAGAGTTTGAGGCATTTTTTTGTCAACCCTGAGTCCCCCATTATTGCTAAGAGTAAAAATAGATGACCATGACCACATACAGCTGCCCAATCATGTTTATGCACTCTCTTGGCTTATTAGCTTTACTAACTGCATCACCCGCAGTTACTTTGAGCCTCCAGTGCCTAAGTCAGTGTCTGAAATATAGTAAGTGGTCAGTAAATGTCAGCTATTTCGAATTGAACCAGACATAAAGGCTCACTATGGGAAGAGAAAGGGTAAAGATAAAGACTTATGATAAAAAGAAGACCTCCCAGCTGTTCCGAGAATCTTAAAGCCAGTCTTTCTCAAACTGTGATCTGTGAGCTTTTTGTTTTATGGAGGGAAAAGTGTCAATTGCTTCAGAAATATTGGGAAAATTGCACACAAAACCCTTCTTAGACCTTGCAATATATCTTAGTATAGGCAAGGCTTTCAGAAATCTTGCTATAGAGATACTCGATTACCTTTCTTTTCCCTACTGTTTTCTAATTTATTTGACCACAGAATTTTGGGGGAGGGGCAAGGAACTCCTAGCCACATCTTGCTGGATGTTGTATTTTTATGGAATTCAGTTTTGGATATGTTGCTCCAAATTATAATCCTTTCCCAGGAAATATGTGTCCTGGAATCCTGCTTAAAAGCAGGTATTGGGGACACTCTAACATGCTTAATTATTACCAGCGCTTTCCATCAGTTTTCCAAATGTTGAAAATTTGCCCCATGTTTCATAGGGTGATTGATAGATTTGGGTGGTTAGGCCAGTGAGGGAAGAACTAACTAATAGAAAATGGACAGATGGCACTGTGGGGGAGGAAAAGGGCTTTGGATTCAGGGAAGCTGAGCTTAAATCCTGGCCACCATTTGTGAGTTGAGTGGACTTGGGAACATTAACTTCCCTGAGCCTCGGTTTCCTCATTTGTTAAGTGAGGATAACAAGGGTATCTGTGTTGGTATCTACATGTTAGGCACGTAGAGGCCTTCAGTAAATAGCAGAGATTAGAATGCACAATGATTTCAGCTCTTGTCTTCTAGGTAATTTTTTTTTTCTATTTCTTTTACAATATCATTGTGAATGGAGACCCTACTCCATCTTCTTTTTGATACCAGGATCTAGCATAGCAACTAATAAGGAATCACCCCTTGATTAATATTTCTGGAGTGGATAGATGAATCATGTAGCCCTTTATTGTTTACAAAGGGCTTCCATGTTTATGGTCTCATTTAAACCTCACTGCAACCTGGTCATATTAGTGTCATTGTTCTCACAAGTTATGGATGTAAAAACTGAGGCTCAGAGAGGCTGAGTGAATTACCCAAGGTCACACAGCTAGTACTATTAGACTGGCAAATTCAGGCTCAGACTCAAGGATTCTGTAAGCAAACATGGCATATACACATCATAGTCAGCCTTTAAAAGGAAGGAAACTCTGACTCTAACTGTGACATGGATGAATCTTGCAGATGTTGTGCTAAGTGAAATAAGCCAGTCACAAAAGGACAAATCCTGTAAGATTCCACTCTTGTGAGGTACCTAGAGTAGTCACATTCATGAATACAGAAAGTAGGATGGTGGCTGTCAAGGGCTGGGGGTAGGAGACAGGGAAGTTTATTGGTTGATGGGTATAGAATTTCAGTTTTTCAAGGTGAAGAGTTCTGAAGATGGATAGTGGTGATGCTTACACAATAATATGAACGTATTTTATACCACTGAACGGTACACTTAAAAATGGCTAAATGGCACATTTTGTTATGTGTATATTTTACAATAAAAAAGATTTAGGGAAACAAAACAAAAAACCATGGCTTCTCATTTCAAACCCAGGACTATCTCCTGCTCTCTATAACAGCGCCCCCTACGAGTTGCTGCAGTGGGCCTCTTCTTCCAAGGCTTTTCTTGTATTGAATTGTAAAATTTTCAGAACTCACCACTTCTGAAGTCCCCAGAGACCCACTTGCTTTTGCCGGACCATACTTCCAATGGGCATAAGCCCTGAGGAGTTAGTCTGTCCAGATGCCAGAAAGCAAGGATTTCTTGGAAAAAAAGGAAGATTCTCTTTTCAAGGAAAACACTCAGGCCAAGTAATGCAATCATTTTGATTTTGCTAGCCTCAATCAGCACTTCCTTTGTGCAGGCTCCCTCCCCGTGCTTTTGCATACATTAGCTTCTTATAATGCTTACATTGGCCCTACATGATTGTCTCCATTTTACAGATGAACTCAAAGAGGTTAGCTAACGTGCCCAAGATCAAATACACAGTGTGTGGAAAAGCCAGGAGTTTTACCCAAGTCATCCTCACTCCAGAACCCTGTGATATCTGTAGGAGGTAGGGAAACTGAAGATGTCTGCATCTAGCCTGTTTTTCTAACATGCAGATTGACTGATTTCTTGCCCCTCCCGTGATGTACTATCTACTATCTATTCTATCTACTAGAGGCTGGGACATCCTCTCATTTAGGCCAGTTTCTCTCTTGATTTCCTGGTATTCTCTGAGCTGCAGGTGTATGCCTTTCTCTCTGGTGGGTCACTATCATTTGGGGAGGTCAGCATCCATTTCTTTACCTAGTAAGATGGCTTTTGGGCCTTGTGCTCTGGCAGTGTCCTTCTGCTACGAGGACTTTTCTGAAGCCCTCATCCTGTTGGGTGGGAACCTATTGTAGGTGTCGACTTCATGACCTAAGTCTGGGAAACATTATTTACCCAGAGATGCTTCTGTTTGTAAGGAGCTCAGTTTGGCATTTTCATTTTATAAGGGATTTGTCAACAAGCCAGCAGAGACCTTAATAACAGTTTCAGGAAGATTTTATTGAATGTTTATTCTGTGCCTGGCGTTGTACTAAGCACTTGGTATGGATCATCTCATTTGATCCTAACATTCATATAAATTAGGTACAGTCAGTTCTGTTATAACGCATGTTTTGAAAATGCAAATCTGTTCCAATGCAATTGATATATTAGGGAACTATTTGAGCATAATAATTGGCTTTTGATTATGCATGATTTCATGCATAAGCACTAGGTGAAGACAGAACACTGCAGCCAGCTGAATCAAGCAGTGTAGGAATACACAAAAACACACCTCAAGCACGTGCCAGCTATTCAGTTACCATGTGTGTTATGGGCCACACCCATCCACACTTGGAGTGACAATTTCAGATGATCTTTTCACTACTTTGCAACAATTCACAAGCTCCCCACTTCTACAAGCAGACTTCCGTTCTTTTTCAAGTGCTACACTTATTGTAGTATTTATATATTTCTTAACCATTTAACATGTATGAAATAGTTCCTATCTTTTTATATATTTAGTACATATTTAGTATTTATTTGTTTATTATGGGACAATAATGTGCATGATTTCATAGGGCTGTTGTGAGGAGAAAATGAGTTAATACATGGAAAGCGTTTAACAGTAAGCACTCAATTATTTTTGTATTTCCATTTTGCAAATATGAAACAAAAGTTTTAAACTTGCAGTCTGTCATTCTTCTATCACACCAGCAACTTGTATCAGTCTACTAAAGGACACTGTAGATACCAAAGCACAACACAATTGTTACTCTTAAAGATATGAACATAGAAAAAATTAAGAACTATAACAGTGGTGAAAGTTATTTTCACTATCTTTATTATGTGTCACTGATGATGTTTTGGGGTGTCAGGCCCCAAACCCATTTTCCTCATAAGTCTTGTGGTGTTTACTATGCAATTTTGCATAGCTCGGTGACTTTTGGGAATGTATAGGTGCTGCTAGCAGAACTGACTCTACCACCATTATTCCCATGTATCTAAAGAGGAAGATGAAGCAAACCCATTTGACAAACAAGTACAAAGCCAGAATTCAAACCATAGGCTGTCTTATCCCCATGACTGTGCTCAAAAATCCCTAAAACAAAATAATGGTGATGTCTGCACTGATGTCTGATTGTATCTTAAACAAACAGACTGCCTCTTCTTCCCATTGTCAGTCAAGCACTGGTTCCTCAAGCCAGAGCCACTGCAAGTATGTCAGAGCCCCTCAGGTATTCAGGCATGGCAGTGACCTGGCCTGCAGGAGTGCCATCCTTCTTCCTTCCTGCTTTTCATCCTGCTCCTCTCCCTGCTGCTGCCTTCCCAGGCTGGCTGGCACCTGACACAGCAGCTACCCCTCCACTTCATCTCGCAATCTGGAGTTATTAGCATCAAAGAACAAAAGCAAACAGCACCAGGGCTTGGGGGGCTCAGTTTTCTACAAAGGCGCATAAATGGGCTCTGTGTCGGGGATGAAGCTAACACCACCTGGCCTTTTGTGGAGAGACAACTCTTCCTGTGTTTGAAGAGCTCAGACACTGACAGCCGGAAAGAGCCCCAGAATGCAGGAAACCCAGCCCCTTCACTGCTGGAGGTTTGCTTTAGCTCTCGACTAAAAAAATCTTTTCTGTATTTGTTCCTGAAGGAGAGGGAAAGAATCTTATTCTCATTCTCCCCAGGGGCAAGAAAGGATAGGCGGCTGGTGAGATGCAGTCTTTACTTTTTTATTTCTTCTTTTTTTTTCCTCCTAATCTTGTAATGCTCAGTGGAAGGCCTGCCCTGATATTTGTGGGCCTGGGGCAAGAATATGCATACAGGCCACTGGGCAGCCTCCCCTCTCCACCTTCAGCACCAGGAAGGCCCACATTTGCATGGACACCCAGCCTGCAGAAGTCCACAGCTGCTGCAAACAGCTTCCCCTTGGCCATTTCTTGACACTAGAATGCATATATCAGGGGATTGGGTTGCTTTTGAGAGAATGGACCCTGAGAAGAGGTCAAAGCCCGTGTGGATTAGAGCAATTGGGCAAAGAGTTCTAAGTAGTGGTGTGCACGCTACTGGGGGCCATGGCAAGTGTTGCTCGTTCTGGGTGGGAACATCCATTTGGCCCTGTGGACTAATCTGTTCCTGTGGTGGGATGTGGCTGCAGAAGGGCCAAGAACAGGCTCGTCTTAAACAGACAGCCCAGGTCTCAGGCCCCAGTTATCCAAGGCTATGGTTGTACTGCATTTGACCCCACCCCTCCTCCCCGGTCTGTGTCTTTTTCTCACTTCTGAGAGATGCCCAATCTTCTTATCCCTAATTTGTAGCTTGTCCTGGTTTGAGACTATTTCTTTTATTCCAAAGTGTAGTTGTACCTGTCTCTGATGTGCTGCTCTATGAGGGGTGTGATAAGGACAGAGCCTCCTCTCTGGATCCTAGTTTTTTTATCTGTAAAATGGGATGAATAGTGTTCCTATCTGTTAGGGTTGTGGTGAGAATTACATAAGAAGATGTATGTAAAGCACTTGGCACAGTGCCTAGCACACAGAGAATGCTGAATAAATGGGAGTTGTATTGTGATTAGTATGGCTTTGTGCCAGGGACATGTAGACATTACCTCATTTTATCCCCCATATTCACTCTTTGACATGTGATGCTGGACATAGTAATTGGCACAGAAATAGATAATTGACCTAAGCCAAACCAATGAGAGCCTTCCCAGGAAATTTTACTAGAATTGTCAGGAAGTAGGCTACTCTCTCTTCTCTAGAGCCACTGGATTTTATTTTTCTTACCATATGAAGAGAGCTCACCTGATAATGAGGCCAACCCAGAAGAAAACAGATTTTCTAGATATAGTAGACCCAGAGTCAGATCTCAGCTCTGTCCCTCTGTCCACAGGCACATGCCTTAACTTCCGTGAGCCTAAATTTTCTCATGTATAAATGGAGATACTAATAGATCTATATCAGTGAGTTGTATCAATTGAGATGATCTAATTACCATTCAATACATATTGCTGAGCACCTGCTATAGGCCAGACCTTGCTTAAATACTGGGCACATAAGCCGTGAATGAAACAGACAATACTCTTGCTCTCATGAAGCTTGTGTTCTAATGGGGGATAGAAACAATAAAAACATAGGCCAATCATATAATGTCAAATAGTGATTAGTGCTATGATGAAAAGCAAAGCAGGGTAAGTGGCAGGGGAGGGTCCTTATTTTAGAGAAGGCAAGTAAAGAAGGCCTTTCTGGAGGAGTAATATCTAAGCCGATAGTAGAAGAAACAGAAGAAGAATCTTACACATGCCTGACAAAGACTGTTCAGGCAGGGAAGTAGTAAATGCACAGAATCTAGGCAGGACCTGATCAATTAGAGATAGTTGCTCTACTGTTGTGGCAGGAAGACGGAGGACTGGTTCACATAACATAGCAACTTCCCTCTCCCATCCTCCTTGCTCTGGCATTTACACTGATTTTGATGGACGATAGCTGATCAAATATTAATGAGGGGTGGGGGTGAATCCTGGTGAAAACAAATTCTGGCCCATTGTGCAGCCACCTCTGTTAGGAATGCCAAGTGCAAACCAAGAATAGGAGAGCAAACCAGGAGGGGAAGGATTTGAAAGCTGCCGCCACCCTTCACCCACTCTCCTTGGCTTCACAACCAGAGAAGAAGTAAATTAGGGCATTCACACCTCCACTCAGTACCCCATGGACACTTATTGCGTATTCAACAACAACCTCAACCACAAGTGCCTAGGATCGGCATGGTTAAAGTTCAAAGAAAACAATTTTCTGCAGCTTGGGGAGATTTAGTTTTTCCAACTGCAGGAGGAAAAGATAGGACCCTCATCTGCTGCTGTTGTACTTGCAAAGTTCAGTTTAGCGGGGGAGCCTTCCCGCTTTACCCTTCATCTGTACTAGATCATCTCAAGAGGCAGGAGTCTCTTGACCACTGGCCACTTCCACACCCACCATGTCCCTAAAGGAGCTTTGGAGGGTGTGGGCTGGGCTGTACAACCACCTTCCTGCAGGTAAGGCCCAGCCAAACCTCCCGGGACCCCACCTGGTGAACTCTGCCTTGGGTCTGACCTATTTTCTAGGAGAGAAAATAGAATATAGATTTAAATGCAGTGGAGCTCTGGAAAACTACAGACCCAGCAGTGTGAGAAAATAAAACAGCAGGAGGGAGCTGGGAAGTGCTGGCATGGCTGAGGCTGCCATCTCCCCAGGATCAATCACGTCTGGTTATCAACAGCCTTTTCTTCTGCAATTTGCACCCACTATTTATCTATTTAAAAAATTGATATACACACATATTTACATATATGTTTCCTCTTGCCAATTCTGGGTCCCGTTGCTGCTCCCCAATACACAGACCTCAGGCTGTATAACAATAGCAACCACAGAGAGAGGGCACCCTGGGGATGATCACCTTGGAAGTGGGAGGCAGCAGGACATGGAGTTAGAAACACCCAGAGCGACATCTTAAGATAGACTTCTTTGTAGTGTGACCACAGGAAAGGAGTGTGTGTGTGTGCGCGTGTGTGTTTAAATACCCACGTTCTCTCATATATGAAGATAATCAAATTACCAGTTAACACTGACTGAGGACTTTTTGTGTATAAGATACTGTTCTAAGCTCCTCACAACAACCCTAGGAGGTAGAAACTATTATCACACCTATTTTTTAATGGATAAGGGAAAGTGTAGGTAACTGGCACAAAGTCACACATCTTGTAGAACCAGAGCCTGGATCCTGGCAATCTAGCCATAGATTCCCATGACCTGACCTGAGTTATATGCCTACTCTTGGAGCTAAGGTCGGGGTAGGGGTCATCTTTACCAAACCACATGGATTAAAGGTGAGAGAGGGGGTTCCTCAGAAGACGACTGGGCTTGTTACAGAAAGAAAGGGAAAGGGATGCTGGACAGACAGCGTAGCAGATGGATACTATTGAGATTGTGATCCTCATTTGTCCACCCCCCTCCCCTGTTTCACTCCTGCCTTTGCCATTTTATTGTGTTGGTCAGAATTGAATGTAGAGATTCAGGTAACTCACTGTTTCTTTGGACAGAGCCCAGATGATGCTGTGTTTCTCTGTTCTTCAAATTGGACATAATACTTAGAATTGCCTCTAAATCAGTGTCACAGCCAGGAACTGTGCTAGGACCTGGACCTTCTGCTGAAGGGAGTTTTTTCTTGGTGGCCTTTTTGGCCTTCTTTGGCAAGAAGAGATGCTATATTTTTTATGCAGAGGACTAGAACTGGGCCAGAGTAAAGCTCAAGAAGGGAAAACACCAAAAATAAGAATGGAATTTGTTTTAGCTACAGTTCTGCTTACTTAGAACCTGTTACTCCCTGTCGCCCCACTTCCCACTGAAGAACAGGGAAGGAGGAGGGGTGGCCCCGGTGGGGGGAGGGCTGCAGCAGACATCTGTACTCAAGTAGAAGAGTTGAACCCAACCTACCGAAAAAAATAGAGCTTAATTCCTGTGGTCTCTTGATGTTTCCAGGGAGCCATCTGGTCAACATTTTTTGGTAA
The DNA here is from genome assembly GCA_004027375.1 of Macroglossus sobrinus. NCBI lineage: Eukaryota > Metazoa > Chordata > Mammalia > Chiroptera > Pteropodidae > Macroglossus > Macroglossus sobrinus. The sequence goes on along the minus strand of PVKZ01000054.1, from coordinate 1,069,653 downwards.
TTCTGTCGGGTAATTCAGAATGATAACAATCAAAGCAGCTAACATTTATGCAGTGTTTGCCTTGTACTGAGTTAAGTGCTTTACAAGTATTTAATCTCATTTAATTCTCAGAACACTGTCATGAGGGAGGCTCTCTTATCTTTCCATTTTATAGCTGAGGAAAAGCACTCTTACTGTTTAGTGATTGACCCAAGGCCATCTGGCAGGCCAGGATTTGAACCCAGAACTTCTGTTTCCAAAATTTAGAATTGTAACCACAGTGCCCAAATGGACAATTTAGTATTAAAAGAACTTTAGGGTTTCAAGGTAGCCTGCCTCCCTTAGTTCTTGGTGTCCCCCAAAAGAGTGTTTCTATGCACAATAGTGGTGACACTCCCACTGCTGAATTAAACCACATGGAAATAGTTTGATATCTTGTTTAATGAAGGGGTATTTTAATGAGGCCCTTCTAGGCAATCCATCAAGCATAGTTAATGGCCCTGCTTAGTTATTTATGCAGAATGTTTTTTTCTTCCCACCTCTTCTATTTTGCCTCTTTTCTTCCTCCCTGCTGCCACTCCACCCTTAAATCTAACAACTCACCAGAAAACCTGAAAGGGGGTGTGGCTGAGGAATGATTCAGAGCTCTCTAGAAGTCTCTTTGGGCAGATACAGCTTCTAGGAAATACAGGGCGTGGGCTGGAGAAATGCTCAGCTGTTGCTATGGGGACGTCCCTCCCAGATGCTGAGGCACAGCTCTGTTGGGTAAGGGCCTGGAGTTTTCTGGAACAAGAGCCTTAAGGAACTTGCTTGGAACTTCAGAGATCTGATAGCAGCAAATTAGAGGCACAGAGGATAATTTATGACTCACTCATGGGGTAGCTATGAGACACTTATCCAGCTCCCCTCTGGCTTTGGGGTGCTCACTTTAACTTGCAAACTAAATTCAGGTTCCATCTGCCCTTGAGGTACCTGAGTTTCACTTGAATGAATGTTGAACTCTGTGGGATTCAAGAGATCAAGAATCTTCTCTAAGCTCTGTTCCTGAACCTCTTCCATCCTCCATCTTAACCTCTTTCATTCTCCATCTTAACAAAAAAAAATTAAACTAGATAATGTCTATGGTTTTCCCAGACTCACCATTCAGTGATTCTAAGTGAGTCACCCAGGATTACTGGATAGCCAGTAGTTTCCTAAAGCAGCCCCTTATTCCTTCTCCTCGGCTGTAGTATATCCTCTCAGGTCAATGCTCTGGGCTGCTCTTGGGTTGGCTTCTCTGCAATGATTCTGTTTTACATTTGAGGGAAGGAGAAGAAGATTGCGAGCATAGAGATAATGGGAGTAAACTGATCTTCATTTTTGAAAGTTCATTGGCTTAATTCAAATGTCAGCCTTCCAAGGGCTGGATGTTTATTCGTAGATGTCAAAGGTGATTTTAAATGGCAATTCCTGTCATTAATGATGCGATGAAAAGCAAGAAGAAAAATTAGAGGGAGAGTCAGAATTTCAATTTGTCTGGAAGATGATCTATTCACACACAATCTCATGCACACACACACTGCTGTCTGTGATGAAGAATGGTCACTGGGAATACTGGGGAGGGAGGGAATTATAAATGTTTTGAGATCTTGTGTCATTCAGTCCTATGTGATAAACAATGATGAACCTTGCTCTTAATTCTTATGCTTCTTTTTCTTTGTTCCTCAAGGCGGTGGGTTATTATTATTTTTTCTCTCTGCTGGGAAACCTTGCTTGACTTCATGTTCAGTGTTCTGAATCTGAAGGGGAGAAAGATTTGCTTGTGTGTTGGTATGCACAAATCAACCAGAATATTTTAACCAATATTCTTTCAGGATTCCAGTTTGCTTGGCTCTTTGGAGCCCTATCTGATTCCAGGATGATGTCTTTCCGGACAGATGTGAAGCTCATCCCTCTTGCTACATGCACAGTGAAAAGGGAGCTTGGCCCCTCGGCTTGCATGGGTGGTTTTGGGTGAAGGTAGAAAACTAAGTGCTCAAAAGCTGAGCACCTTTGGGATCTTGCATGAACTTGATAGTCATGCAAGGACACATTGCATTGTGTGTGTGTGTGTGCTGCTAACACTCTTCTTCCTTTTTCTCTCCCTCTCTCTCCTCTCCCTTTCCCTCTCTTTGAAAATGCTGCCACAGATGTCAGTCAAGGTCCAGGTGAGTCTTTGTGTTTGCACAGCTGCTGTGCACATTTTCCCTCTGTCAGATTGTGCATGGTTTGACTCTGAGTGAGACCTCTTTCTAGAGACTCTAAATAAAAAAAATTCTAAATATATTGCATTTTCATTGATTTAGAGTTAGAAGAAATGCCTTGAATTGATATATTCATATTGGTTTTGAAGAACCATTTTAAAACCAAAGGAATGTGGTTCCCATGGTTATATAATCACTTCCTTCTGGTTAATATTTCTGGATGAATCGAAGAGGTGGCAAACGGTCATTTCTGGAAAATATTTTTAAAAGATGTTCTTAAGATATGTATTATTCAATTTAATGAACATTTTTGCTTTGTCTGCTGTAAATCTGTTTATCTTCTATAGTTTTACATGGTTGAAAGTTTAAGATATGACAGCATGGAAAACATGATAAAGGTTTCTTTCTTTTTATTCTAAGAAATGGCTTTTTTTTTCCACAATGAAATTCTACAATGAAATATTTTTCTTGGTTATATAACTAATACATGCTCACTATAAAAAAAAGGAATATTTTTAGTCAATGAACAAATGGAAGACCCATCCTTGTAATTGTGCATTTCTCTTTAAAATGTGTGCTCATCCAGAGTCCTAATTTTAATCATTGTGTGGGTATAGACACATATATATGTACACACACAGAGATTTACATGAGAGGATACAACCATTTAGAGATGAGAAGTGTCAAATGATTTAGAATGGTTTGGAGACCGTTCTAAACTGGCTAGAATTCTTAGTTAAGAACAATAATTAACCCTACCAAATGAGAAGGGAGTATCCCTCATCCTTTTTAGATATTGTTACATATGTTTTCTTGTTTAGTCCTTTAATCATTTAAGAATGATATAATTAAGCATCGACACAAGATAGGTATTGTTATGTCCATTTTAATGTGAGTGCCCACTAGGTTCGCCTAAAGTCATAGGGTTTGTTGGTGGTAGCAGTGGGATTTGAATTTAGGACTTTCAGACTTCAAAGCCCAAGCATATTCCATCAGAAAATGCTGGGTCCTGTCACTGAAAATCTTTAGCAATTGAAAATCTCGTAAGTGTTTCCTAATAGGACTATTGTTTAGTTTTATTTAGACAGAATGTGACATTTTCATTATTAACAGACCTCTTTCCAAATTAATATATCCTTAATTATTTTTGAATGTCTAAAATATCATCCAAACTTTGGAAGAGTTTCTGATAATTGACCTGTATGGGATGTTACACAATGTAAGAGAATAGTTATTTCTAGCTAATACTCAGAGTTTCCCCATCTCTTTTCTTCTACCCACCCTATACCCATTTGAAAATGATTGGAGTTTGAACAAAAGCACGAGAGAGCATTTCCTAGGAAAAGACCACTAAATTAAGTTCCTGTTTGATAATATTTTAGATTAATCACTCAAAAATATTGAGAACCTACTATGTACCAGACGCTCTTCTAGGCACGAGGGATAAAAGAGTGAATAAAACAGAAGATAATCCCTGCCCTCATGGATCTTTTATTCTTGATGGGGTCAGACAATGAACCAAATACACACATACACACATACATATTATGTATATGTATATACTACACCCATATTATGTCAAGTGGTAGGTGATAAGTGCTCTGGAGAAAAATGAAGCAGAGTGAAAATGAAGTTGCTAATTTGCAGAGGGTGGTCAGGGAAGGCCTCTGCTAAGAGGGTGTTTTCTGGAATTTTTCAGGAAAGGGAGGGAGTAAGGCTAACACTTCAAGTTTTGATTGTAAAAGTGCCACTAGGCTTAACCCCTCCTCTTCCTGGTTCCCAGCAGAGGCGTGACTCAGGGTCCACAGGTAGACTTGTGTGTTGTGTCTTGTGTAGCGGCAACTACCTGATGGAATAAGTTGGGGCTGAAATCCCATGTGCCCATGGGGCTGCCTCTGACCACGGGCCACCTTTTCCTAATTTTCACAAAGGTGCCATATTGCCCTGGGTAAAACAGCTTGCAAATGAAATGCAATGAACTGGTAGGCTCCCCTCCATCTCTAAGATCAAAGGGGCGGAGGTCAGTGGATGACCCTTCCTTAAATAACAGCAACTATAACTAGCGCCATTCCGATTTCCTGGCCCTTATCTCATTTATTCTCTCAATAACCCTCTGAGCTGTGTTGCCTGCTCTTCTTTTTTCTGCTGAGGAAGTTGAGGCCGGGAGGTTAAGTGATGTGCTGATGTCTCCTAGCTAGTGAATAGCAGGGCCAAGAAGGGATTCCAGTCTAATTCTAAATCTTGCACTCTTTGTTCTGCCCTCAAGGTGTCAAGAGCTGATTGCCAGTCCCGTTACCCCACTGAGCTCTTGCTTTTTTGTGGTTTCTGAGCCTGAAGCAAGTCACTAATTCAGAACCTTTCCCTGTGGCACTGAATGTGGCAGGAGGCAACCTGAGTGCCTGGCCGTGGCTGAGGTTAGGGGGTGGCCTCTCACCTCTCTGAGCCCCTGGCCAGGCAATCTGGATCCAGCAGCACTGCGGCTCTGCAACAAGACACTGTTAGTGGCTCTCTGCTGTTGTTCCCTTTCTGCTTAGGAAGACAAATTGGGGATTTTATGAGCTAATGTAACTATTTACCTAGGGGCCGCTGAAAAGACTATAAAGGGGCGATTGATTCATTGATTAATTTTACATGTTGAAGAGATTGGTTAGAAGTAACCCTATTGTAAAACACAATCGGAGATGGGGTCTGGCAGGCAACACCTTTCCAAGGTCCAGGAGATGGTCTGGGGACTCAAAGAGAGTCTCGTGGACACTCAGAAGAAAAGGGGCAAATGATATTTTACCAGCTTTCTGTGTGGGGAAATCTAGCACCTCTTCTCCTAGTCTTTGGGAAGGAGGTTCAGAATCATAAAGTAGCAACGGGCATTTGTGCTGCATTGACCTGAAGAAGGGAAGCGGTGCTCAGCTTTGACACCTCCCATGCGTCTTCTGATTTGACTTCTCATTAGCCCCTCCAGGCAGGTATTGCCATCCTCTCTACAGCCAAGGGAAAGAAGCCTCAGAGAGGTTCAGTAACTGCCCATGGTGCCAGCTGCTAGTACAAGACAAGGATCTTGGACCTACCTACCTCCAGAGCCTGTGTTCTTTTTCTGTGAAACCCTGGCATTTCCAGGGCAGAGCTGTGGGTACATCTTACCCGTGTCTGCATTCCCAACTCTTCACATGGCACACGACACATAATAGGACCTTAGAAATATTGTTTGCACAGAAAGTGTGGCAATAAGCACCAGGAACGCTGTGAGTCTGCAAGCATGTTGGAGCTCAGAGGTGCCCTGTCCAAGGAGTGCATCTCTCATATTTTTCGGAAGAAGAAACTGAGGCTCAGGGATGGGCAGGGACATCTCTAAGGCCATGGGACCCTTTTGTGGCCTGGAAGAAACTACTGTTTGGCCCTTATCCCACGTTCCTGGCCTACTGAGATTTGTCATTGATTTCCCTGGGCTGCCTGTAGGGCAGGAGTGGACAGGAGTCCCAGCCATGCTGTATTGTGCCCTCTACCCTCTTCTGATGTGTTTCAGAACTCTCAGCCAAGAGGAGAGGAAGCCGTCTGGGGAAGGGAGGGCATTGGTTAGAAGAAGGATTTGGACACCAGGAGTAGTGCTGGGGCCAGCGGCCATGAGACCCCGTCTTTTCCCTCCCCCAAGCTTCTCTCTCCAGCCAGGAGGGGCTGTTTATGATGCTCCAGTGACAACCTCTCTCCTCAGAAGGGATAATTTCTCAGGCTCTGCCTGCTGATTAGAGCTGGAATTTAAATGAATAACTGTGACCTTGTGGAAGTGCCCTAGTTATTCAGAGGCCCGATGAGGAAATAGGCCTCTTGCTTCGGTCCATCAGAACCCTGGCAGGCGCGGGAGGAGGGGCGCCTGTCAGCAGGGTGTGGAGGAGGTCTGCTGTTGCCAAAAGCCGCTGACTGCCTTTGCTTCAGCCTCCCTCTGCCCTCTCTTGATCTCTGCCCCTTTCAGTTTAAGTCATCTCAGGGCTGTCCTTGGAGAGAGGACCCAATTATTTGTCTTGAGCCCTGCCCTGTCTCCAGGGGGGGTCACTCAGTCTAGCCTGAGGGACACTGTCCTAAACCCGAAGTCAGGATGCAGCACCCGATATGCCTGACTTGTGTTAATGGACACAAAGAGTTTGCCCTCGAAGCTTGGGGCTCACAGGTGACCCACCCAACCAGCCGCATGGGACTCACTCAGGCACTTCTTAGAAATGCAGACTCTCAGGCCTGACCCTAGACATACTCCTAAGCATATGCGCCTTAAAGTTCTAAACGCACTGACTTAAAATTCCAGTCTCTCCTCCCATTTTGGGCCAACAAGGCTGTGTTTACTGAGCAAGGTGCAGTCCCCCTTGCTATCATCCTATTCCTCATCTGTTCTGCTGGGCACAGCATGACATACCTGCTTTCTAGGTGGATTGGAGTTAAGAAGGAGAAAGAGGTTAGGGAATACATAGGGGATGAACATTTGCTGGCTACTCAGTCAGTGCCAGTCATTCTTCAGGCACTTTCCGTATAAAGTTTATGTACTAGGAAGCAAGATAGCTTAGGATAGAGCAGGGTTCTGCAGACTAAAGCTCGCTGTCTTCGAGCTAAGGATGGTTTTTTACTTTTTAAGTAGTTGAAAGCAATCAAAGAATAATTTGCGATACAAAAATTGTATGAAATTCAGATCTCAGTGTTTTTAAACAAAGTTTTGTTGGAACAGAGGCACACTTGTTTATTTCTGAACGTATCAGAAACAAATACACTGCATCATCACTGTATTATTGGCAAATTCAGAGTGGAGTCACTGTGACAGAGCCGGTAAATCCTAAAGGATTTACCATTTGATCCTTTACAGATAAAGTTTGCCACCCCTGGGTAGAGTACAGACTCGGAACCAGATGCCTGGGTTGGCATCGTGGCTCTATCCTAGCACAACAGTACGCCTGTTGAAGTTACCTTTCCTTTATGGGCCCTCCTTTCCTCACCTGTAAAATGGGGACAGTAAGTACCCACCTACATCAGGGGGCTATTGTGAAGGTTAAGTTAGCTCATGTGTGTCAAGCCTTTAGAACAGTGCCGGGCACATGGCAAGCAATGTGTAAATTAGCTATTGTAAGTTCTCTCATTCGATCCTTTCCACATGTGTTTTCATTTTCCAGATGAAGACACTTAGGCTCAGAGAGGTTTCAAAACAAAACCAAACCTTCTTTTGCCCATGTCCTGGTCTCCCTGACTGTGCAGAGACATGCTCCCCCTGCTGTGCTGTCAGCTCCTCTCTCTCCTTGTCACACTTTCTCTCTTTGGCCTGGTCTTTGCTTTCAATGAAGAGCTCCCTCAAATGTAGGGGCTGGCCAGCATGCCTCTTCAGCGAGGCTTAGCAATTATGGTAACAAGAGAAAAGGAAACCGACATTTATGGAGGACCTCATGTGCCAGGCTCCTACCACTTTACAGATGAAGAACCCTTGGGCTCGGAGACGCTGTACCCTTTGCCCAAGTGAGAAGCAGGGACGGTAGATATCAAGATTTAAATGCGGATCTGGGATCCCTGCTCTGTGTCTTGCCTCTTTCTGGCTTTGCCACTTTCCCCAGGGGCTGTATGGCCTTGGGGAAGTCATGCAACCTCTTCTGGGCATCGGGCTGCTTTTCTTTAATGTTGTGAGTTTGAATCATAACAAACCTCTCAGGTGTCTTCTGACCTGAGGATCTATGATTAGCCCCCTGACTGAGACACTTTGGGGAATAGCAATCAGAAAAATGCTTTCTCCTTTATTATCAAAAGACTTACAGCTCCAGACTCCAGTAGTAACTGAAATACATATTTTCTTTTCTAAGCTTTTGGGCAGTAGTGCCCATTGTCTTTCTCCCTTATTAAGATAAACATCTGACATCTGTGGAGCTTATATTTTGAGGCTGGCACTGAAATACTGAGTTTTTGCATGTATTCTGTTGACATCTCCAGGATAGATTCTGTCATTAGACCCATTTCACCTAAGAACACACTGAGACTCAGAGACAATAACTCACCAATGCAGTAAAACATGATGGAACAAGATGCAAACCCTGGTATATCTGCTCCTGGAGCCATCTCATAGCGGGTCCACCAGAACAAAGGCCCACCCACCACCCTTCACTACTGTGGGCTCTAGGCCTAGAATAGCCAATACATCACGGGCACAGAATAAGTACTTGCTCGATGAATAAACAGTGCTCAGGACTCAGCTCTTAAGTTTTACCCCAAACCCCTCTGAAAGAAAATCTGCTTTTCATTGGGGTTCACCCTGAGATAGAAGGTAATTGAATCAATCTTTATTCAGTGCCCATCCTGGGCTTGGTTCAGTGGGGGGATGCCAGCTGTAGGGAAATCCGCTGGTGCTGTGCGTCACTGGATTGGAAAGGGGCCCTTGGCTGGGCTAACAGTGCTCAGCTTTCAGCCAATTTCCCGGCTGGGGCCTGGGAAGACCCCCCTGGCTCCCGTAGTCGTGCTTGATGAGTCAGTGTGAGTGAGGAGCTGCTTCCCAGCCCGCATCCAGCTCTAACGCATGGAAGCAAATCACTGGGCCTTGGTGCCTTCTTTTAGGGTCTTCTTCACATCCCCTTCTTTACTGTCTCGGCAAGGCAGGCTCATGGGATGCTGCTTATGGTCCCATTTTGTTTGTCAGTTTTAGTGGGCACAGTCAGAGTCAGAGCTGGAAAAAAATCTTCAGAGGTATCCTGTAGTCTCAGTGGGATAGTACTGTCCACCCTGACCCTGCCAAATGTGTGGTGACTATATTTGTTCCAAGGATGAGGGGGATTGGTGGCATTTAGTATAAAGGGGCAATGATTGCTCAATGCAATATGTGAGAAGGTCTCATTCAAAAATTTGTACTGCTCAAAATGCCATTGGTGAGACCAAAGAGAAACTATTTTAGACCAATCTCTTCCTCGTACAGCAGGGGAAACTGAGGCTGTAGAACTTCTGTGTAACTCAGTTAAGTTGCACAGTTTATTTGTGGCAGCTTTGGAGACCCTCCTACGTCTGTGGACCTGCCCAGGGAGGTCTGAAAAGGATACAGGCTAAGCTAGTCAGTTTGCGGGGCCAGGCCTGAGGAGGAGTGAGAAGATGAAATGCAGCTGGAAGTTGAGGGCAGTGGGTCCCCTTAGCTGACTGTGACCATAGTGGGAGGCAGGTGGGCTGCTAGTGCTGCTAGCTTACTGAAGAAATGGTGTTGACAAGAGATAGCAGGTGGGATCGAGAGAGGGCCTAGATATAACAGTCTCCTGAATAGCGACGGCAATGATGGGAAGCTTTTGACTCCTCCCCATGTGCCATAAATTAATGTACACGCTTTCCATATGTGGTTGCTTGTGGTGGTCATGGGGATCCTGAAAAGATATTTTTTATAAGTGGGAGGCAGATATTTTACTGGAGAGAGGCACAGGAAGTTTAACTTGCTCAAATCCCACAGTTAGTAGGAACTAAGACTGGGACTTGCATCCAGGTCTTGGATTATTTAGAGCAGTGGTTTGCAAACTCTGGTAAGCATGCAAATCACCTGGAGAGTTACTGAATGAGATCCAGGCTCATTAAAGTAAGACGGCATCCCCAGGAGATTCTGATATGACCAAAGTTTGGGAAACGCTGTTTTAAAGGAAAGTGAGCTGGAAGGTGAAGGAACTTGAAAGCTTCAGCCTTAATCACTGTTGTATACCCCAAATACATCAAGGGAGGGAGGGATGGAGGGAGGCTGGAATGAATGATCTTTCCTTTGTCTGAGCTACCATGGTAACTTAGGTTGTGGACCTAGGAGAGCCATCATTATAATGCACTATATCAGGTGTGTGTTGTCCTCCACATGCCCCTCATTGACTGCAATGGGCTGTTGAAGGACAGGAAATGTCTTTGAGAACTTATCTATGCCTTTATCCCCGCTACCTGCCATGTTATATGTGCTCATAAAACTTTGTTATAATTAGCATTTCAAGGATGGAAAGGACCCAAAAGATTGTTGAGGCTCTGTGTGCACCTGGTCTTTGAATCTCTTCCATAAGAGTTAATTCAGACTTGGCTTGAACCCCTGTAGGGATGAGCAACTCAATGCTCCTTTAGCCATTCTAACAGCACTCAGTGTTCTCAGGCTCTTCCTTGCTCTGAGTCACTGTAGCTTTCACCACCTGTATTGCTTTCAGCCCTTGGAGACACACAGAATAGATCTAATTACACTCCCAGTGTTTGAAGACAGGGCTTTTGTCTCAGGATTTTCTTTTCTAAAGGGTGTAAAACATCTCCAGTTTCTTTGGGCATTCTCATACAAGGGTTTCAAATTCTTTTATCCAGATCATTGTTCTCTGAAAAATAACCTTTTTTTTTTTGGCCTCCTTTCCAAAGAAGAATGTTCATACCATATATAGGATTATATATGTTCATTACAGGATGGTCCCATTACTCCCTTTTTTCTAGACTCCCTATCTCTATTAATGATAGCACCTTAGCTTTTTTTTTTTTTAATGACGATAGTATTAAGTTGAATTTAAATGCACTGAAAACCTTCACTATTTTGTGTGCACTGCTGCTAAGCCATTCTCACTCCCTCCTGCACTGTACAATGGTTTATTTGACATAGACTTGAGACCATTCTTTGATTTTGTTCAGTTCAGCCCTGGGTTTTTAAAGTCTAGCACATCATGATCTAGTAGGGCACTGTTCTTTCATCTAGTGTATCAGCTGTCCCTCTTGGCTTCATGCCATTCATGAATGAAGAGCTATTTTAGAGAAGTTCATGACAAGTTGGAGAGCAAAGGCTTCTTTGGGAAGAGTTTTTTTCTAAAAGACATAATTGCCTGTCTTTTAATCCTTAGAATGACACGCATGACTGCCTTCCTCTCTCTTCCTTCCATGCTATTCATACACTAGGACACCGTACCCTCCTTGCCCCCTAAAGAGGTGGACTAGATTGGGAAGGTGCTGCAGATCTTCTTTCCTCTTCCCTGCGATTATGCCTACAGAAGCTGTTAGTGGTTCATGAGTGACACTGGAAGAAATACTTTCTGTTCAGTCCAGTTACCAGGCTGTAAGAGCAGTGTCGGCTGAGAGGCAAATAGTGAGTGGACTGATACAGTCACATCCTATGAAGGGCTTCGTGATGAAGATGGAAAATGGTTGGATGCTGGGAGGGTAAATCCAGAGGCTGGCACATGGGTGGCACCTGCCTTTGAAAATTAGCAACAGGCTTTCTTCTGGAAACTATTGTAATCAGTCTAATTATTCATTCATCCCTAGTACTGTGCAAGGCTTGTGGGAAAGCCAAAATCGTATATGTAAACAGGTGAGCTTCCTGAGTGTCAGTTAATAATTGCTATTAGGTGATTCACTGAAGCTTTGTTCAGAGCCTACCTTTCTGATTATGGGTGGTGTTCTCATTGTATTAGTTTGAACCATTTACAATTGTCATTTTTGTAGGTCAAAACCAGTCCAATATCAGCAGTTTCATATAATTCAGCCTCTTTGAAGATTATCTTAATTTATGAAGCATAGAGTCTTTGAGATGGACTAGATTTGGGGGAGTTATCTTCTAAAACCCCAATTTGAATTTCTTCTTCAGAATTCCTATTCTTGTGGAATGTGCTTGCTCCTACATCTTGCAGGAGCAACTTTAAAAATTTTAAAAGCAGCTCTCCTGTCCTTATCTAGCTCTCTCTTATTTGGACTGTATGTAGCTGTTCCTTCAGCTGTTCTTCAAGTAACATAATTTTGGATCCTTTATCATTCTGATTATGCTTTGGACATACTCCACCTAGTTCATGCCCTTCCTAATATAGGGCACCATTCTCTGAAACAAAATCCTAGGTTTTATATAGTTGATGGTGCTGAGAAGAGGTGGTACTACTGACTTCCTTAAAAATTTTTTTTTTTTTTTTTTTTTTGCAGGAGGAAGGGGGTGGGGAGATGTAGGGAGTTGTGCTTAAGAGCTAGAGTTTCCATTTCTCCCTTAAAATTAAATTTCTCTTTTGCCTGTTCACACCCTTTTGGACCCTGATTCTGACATCTAACAAATTAGCTGTTCCTTTCGGCTACTGTTAAAGACAACATCTGGATAGTGTGCCATGAATATTCTCAGCCAAGGCATTGATCAACACGTTGAGCAGCCCAGGCTTTGCCGCAGGCCACTGGTGACCTCACTAGAGCATGCAAAGCAAAGTCCACGAGGAAGGTCAAGGAACTGCCAGGGGATGGGCAGGTCTGAGGCACAGCTGTGGAAGTGGGTGGACATTTACCTCAGACCCCGCCTCTTCCCTTTAAGCATTCTTCTCTCAGTCCCATACCATCCATCCTTCCCCTGCTCACAGTGGCCTGCTTCCTCAGCCTGTGACTGACCGCATGTCTCTGCTTTCTTTACTTACTTGTTCCTGGGCCACCTCTGCCGTTGAAGAAAGACCTTTGGCTTGGCTTTCTAATGTTCTCACGCACAGCATAGTGGGGAGTTGGAGTGTATATTCTGTTCAGGTTTGCATTTTAATGAGGGAAGTGGCTTCATAACCTCAGGAAATAATCTGGAAAAGAAAAAGCTTTATGTTTTAGTGGAATCTGTAGAGGGAGATTGAGGAGAGGGAGGTGGTAGTCCCTTAAAAGGAGCACTCCCCCAGTGCTCCTTGAATCATGCTCGACCAGGGTCAGAGGTGAAGTCGTGTTAATGTCCAGGCCCTATATTCTGTTTCTGAAATCTCTAAGATGAGTGTCTTTCCTTCTCTACCAGAAGTGAATTAGACAGGATAGCTGTCATAGTTACCATCACAGCCTGGAAAACCCATCTGTTGGCTTAGAATCCTTACTTCACCCCTTACTAAGTAGTGTGACTTTGGTTCTAGGCCTTGCTTTTCTTACCTTGAAAATCAAAAATCAAAGTATGGCAATGTCCATCCTATAGAGTTGTATTTAACGAGAAGATACATAGCCATGCTTTGTCTATAGTAAACAGTCAACAAATATTACCTACTGTTATAATTATCTTTATTAGCAAGCTAATGAATTTCTTTTAAGTGCTTAAAATGCCAAGATGTGTATTTCTTCTAATGCCTTTCTCTTCCAAATTCCTTGTCACCCTACCGATGGGTCACTTGTGGCTTCTCTGTTCATCGGGCCCCACTCCCCACCCCCTTCGCCAACTGCTTAGTTCCTCTTGAAACATCAGGTGGATGTTTCCGTTCCATTCTGATTTTACGTAATTACTCTTTTCAAAAATCCTTGTGGCTTCATAAGAATTCAACATTGGCACTTGGCACTTGCAGCAATTAGTGACATTTAATTTTTCTACTTCAGTATGAAAAAAGAGATGATATATGTAGATTTTTACAGTGGAATAAAAAGTGAATGAAAGAAAAGTCTTGGCAGAGATAACTTGCTCCCCGCCCCCAAATCTTTTATTTATTTATTTTTTTTCTGTGAGTGACTTCTTTCCTCCCCTGAAATATTTTTTTTCCATTTACCCAGAGTGAAGGAAGGAAGGATGAACTGAAAATCATCTGAGGTGGGTGGGATATACAGGTTTGAGGGGGAGACAGTATTAGCTTAATTGATGGAGGCCTTCAACTTCTGGCCTGGTTCCTGAGCATTTCATCTTCCTCTTGCTCGTTTCCTTAAGTAGTTTCTTCTCCCTGTATTAGTCATTCTTATGACAGCTTCATGATGGCCACAGCTGCTCACCAATGACTTTGCTTTCGTAGCCATTTCCATTCTCCCAAGCTGTAAAAGCAGCTATCACCATGGGAATTTTCCCAAAGGATGTAACATAGTTTAGAGGACCATACGTATATTTTGCATGTAATTTACATATGATTTGCAGTCTATTCTAAGGCAATTTCAACTTTGTGTGTCTTATCTACTGGTGATCTTTTTCTCCTCTTGTTCTTATATGTACCCTAAGAACCTGTGTCACACACAGACAGGCATAAAGAGGGTGGAATACAGCTAAGGAAAGAATGAGGGAGCGGGTAAAAAATATGAGACATCTAGTTGGGTTCCAGAACAGTCCCTGGATCCAGCTAGAGGAGCATTTTGTCTGAGTATGACATCTAGATAGGAGACACTTAAATTACTTTTTTTTTTTGTCACTTTTAAAAAAAAGACATTGTAGTTCCATCAGAATTCTGTGTTAGTAATTCTTAATATCCTGCCTATTAAAGGGTCATCTAAGCCCACTTCCTGTGTCGTGCCCACCATTAGGTGAACTTTTATGGAGCTGGCTTTTGAGTGTTGGTTGAGGATCTATTCTAACTCAGAGCCCAGAGTGAGATTATTTTGGAAAGATGTGGTCCCTTTTGCTTCCCTAAGCCCTCTATTCCAGCCCTTGTCTTTCAGCAGCCCTTGAATATCAGAGCCAGAATAAATGCCAGCCTCCAAACCCAGCCAGGGTGCTAGTCCCACATATGGCTGTGTGGCACAGGGGGGCCACTGCTGATGTGCGTTTTCACCCTCTGTTTCTGTGGTTGACAAGAATGCCTATCTTCATTTTTTCCTTTCCTCATCAACCGCACTCCCAGTCTAGACTCCTACTCCTTCTTTATTAATTATATCCTTTTCCATTAACATTTTTAAAGTATTTTTATCTGTATCTATATTTGAAGACCATATAATTCCATTTTTAATGTAAAATTTTATTTTATTATTTAGTATACTTAAAAAAAAAAAAAAGAACCTCCAGGATATCTTACTATCTCCGGACCCCACCAGCCCTTCTAGGTTAAGTCTCACTGCCCTAGCCACTTTTTCTTTGAAGATTTATTTACTTACATGGACAGACCTCTTGTCCATGAAGGGAGGTGATACACCCTTATATTGTCCTGACTTTCTCGTAGACCTCAGTCCTATGTTGTTAAAAGCACCCTAGACATTTTTGCTTGCGTGATACTTCTGTTTCTTCAACTCATCATGTCTAAAACAGAGCTCATTATTGGCCTTACTCCAAATTCATCTCCTACACCCATCCCATCTTCCCATTTCTGACAGTGCTTCACTCAGTCTCCCATCCTCTCCTCCTCTGAAGCATCTCATTGGTCACTCAAAGCCTACTGAATCCTCTTTTTCTCTTTTTCTTCCTGCTGCCATGATATTAATTTAGGCCCTTTGTCTATGACTAACCTTTTTGCCTCCATCTCTTTTTTCTTATAATCCATCCATTGCCAAAGTAATCTTCTCCAACACCATTTTCCCTGGGTCATTCTCTTGCTCATGAACCCTCAATGCTCTCATCAGCTGCAAGATCAAGTCCATTTTACTAAGCCTTGAAACTCAAGACCTCCATACAAAGTCTGCATCCTGCGATCCTGAAGATGACCTTTCACTTTTTTCTTATATAAACTATTCATATTTGTTCATACCTACCATGTGCCTGGCAGTATCCTATGTACTTCTGGGAAGTTGAACAGGAAAGGCCTTACAAATGCTTTTTGTAATCTTGGAAACTAGTGGTGCTACCTGGAATGTTTTCTATCTGAATCCTCAATTGTCTTTCAAGACCTATTACATTTTTTTACTTTTCTCTGGAAACCTTTTATATGCATCAGGGCCCTCTTCATAGTCCAGTTGTCCTTATTGTCTGAATTCATCATTTGACACTTAGCAGTTTAAACATTCATTTATTCCTCATTCAATCACCAAACACATACTGAGCACCTACTGTGTGACAAGGTGCTACACTAGGTATGGCCTCACACATCAGTATATTTTTATATCAAAATCAAAATAAACAGTAGCCCCTATATAACCCTTACCACGTGTAGGCACAGCTTTACTTTTATTTAATCCTCAAAACAATTTATGAATTTGGCATTTTTATTATCTAAATTTTACAGCTAGGGAAATCAGGGCACAGGGATGCAATTTGCCTGGGGTCAAAAGCCAGAAAGTAACAAAGGTGGAATTCAAATCTCGCTCTGAAGTCCTTGGTATTAACTCTTAAACTTTACCGTCAGGCAACGTCATACACGTGTTGTGTAAATAGAAACACACACACCTTTCCACCTAAACTCAAAAGTTCTAGAGATCAGTGACCGTGTGCCATATGAGCATGTATCCCCAATCCCTTATCCAGTTTTTACAGATAGCAGATACTTGAATCTTTTGGTTGATTGATTGTTGGTTTTTGCATTCACTTTGGGGTGGGGGGCGCTAAGATTTTTAGTAGCAAGTAGGAGTGTTTTGGGGGCGGAAGGAGGGAGAGACAGAATTTCAGAATAGACCTGGACACTCTGGGATTCTTGGTTTCCAGTTCTTAACTCTGCAAGCACTGAGGATATGTTTGTTCAAGATAAAATACTAATGTAAAAGCTCTTGAAAGTGGAATAAAAATCCCTTCTCAAAAAAGCAAAACAAAACTCAAATCACATTATGGTTTCATAGTTTCTCTTGATCCTCATGTGGTTTACTGTTATACTTGTTGTTCATGTATGTTTTGCTTTATTGCCTGCAAAACCAAAGTTTTGCTATCAGGATCCCAGATCTGCATTCCTGGCCTACTATTTCTATGTAAGGTTTTTATACATTAAAGAATATAAACACTTTCAGTTGCAATAGTGCAACAACATATGTAGCTTAATAAAACCTGGTAAGTACGTATTTGCATTTTAAAGACACAGGTGTTGAGTTATTTGCATTTTGAAAGGATTCTTCCTTTTATAAAAAGATCCACTGCAGGGTTCCATTAAATATCCAATACCCCTTACTGCATTTATCAAATGATTTAATTTACCAAAATTTGATTTATATGCCGCCCTAAAGGAGTAGTTTTCAAATTCCTGTGAGCATGAGACTCACTTGGGCAACTTATTTAAAATTCTGATCTTTCCTCCAGCTCCTTCCCAAGACTATAATTCATTAGGTCCGAGGTGAAGCCCCGGAACTTCACTGTTAATAAACATCCTCAGGTGGTTGATGTAGGTGATCAGTGAAATGCACTTTGGAAAATACAGCTTTAAAGAACATATGAAGCACATAAATGGGGTCCAAGAATAGGGGGGCTTCTTCAGGGCTTTGAATATCCTCTGATGACCAGGTGTCCTGCTTACTCTTCATTTGGTAAAGTTTGAAAATATTTATTTGGGTCAGATAAGGACTAATCCACTTCTCTTCTACTCACTCCTCCAAACTGCCAAACATCTTGGTCCTTTCACCTTTAAATTAAAAAAAAATTCATGTCCCCCAGCTTTATTGAGATGTAATTCATATAATTGTGTAAGTTTAAGGTGCACAGTGTGTTGATTTCATACATTTATATATTGCTAAATGATTGCCACCATAGAGAGCATCAGCTAACATCTCCCTCCCATCCCATAATTACCATTGCTTTTCTATGGTGAGAACATTTAAGACCTACTCTCTTAGCAACTTTCAAGTATAATGTACAGTATTATTACCCTTTCATTTTTAACCTTAAGTATCTTCTGGGACCTTCCTTATTCTCATATATTAACATTTACAACTCTCCTGTGAATTGTCACGTAGTGAATCCACATACGTATTCTGTTCTTATTTACACTCCCACATCCTCTACCTGCTTGTCCCAGGCCCGTCTCCTTAATGCTCTTGATCTGGATGCTAAATGCTATGACTTGGCTCAGAAATATTAGGGTTTGTTGAAGCAGTTACTTCTGCTGAAGTTTCTCTTATCCAAATCTCACTCTCTCCCTACTATTCCCTTCTAAAAAAACACCCCAAATTAATTTTTTTAGCAAAGTGGATCTGAGAATAACTTGCTTTGGCATGATTTCATGCCTACATGAGTATTAATCTTAGACCACGAGAAATAAATGCCAGAAATGTGCATTTAAAATATGATTATAGTTTAATGACTATTTGTTTAAAAAATAAGCTTCATGACATTTACAGCATACATATCTCTGTATTTAATATATCATTGATTTTTTAAAAGTCAGTTGCTTGACCTATATTTTGCCTCTGATTACTTTTCTAAATCTCTGGTAATCTCCAAAAACATTTAGAGATTTCCATACTTTAGAGATTTTTCTCCTTTATTAATCCCCTATATCCCTAAATTTCACTCTGGGTAAAGGTTTTCTGGCATGATCTGGGTTTTGTAAAATATCTCCCGTAATAATAAAAGCGATGGAAGAGCAAATAACTGGTGCAGTTGGTTACTGGTTGGAAATCTTTTCTTTTAATAGATTTATCAGGGCTTATGCTTCCCTTGAAGTAATGAGCTCTTAATCACCTTGTTTGACTTCCATAAGGACACCGCCAGAGGTTGTGCTGTGCTGTTTGTTTATTAGAACTGTGTTGTGTGTGTGTGTGTGTATGTGTGTATGTGGTGTGTGTACATGGTGTGCGTGTGTGTATGTGGTGTGCGTATGGTGTATACATGGTATGTGCGCGTGTGTGTGTGTATGTGTGTGTGTGTATATACACCTTCTTTAACCCGTTCAGTGTGAGGCTAGGCCTCTCTGATTAAGGACGATGGACATCCTAAGAAAAAGATGGTGGTGGAGAAGCAGTGGAGGGAAGGGGTGTGGTGGTCCCTGGGCTAAGATGAGGATGGTAGAGGAAATTGTTCCAGGTCATCTCTGCAACTCTGGCAAGCAGGAACTCATGTGTTCAGTACCATTCTGTTTTTATAGAAAAGAATATTGTATCTAAAAGGGAAAAAATGTTGAATGGTAATCTCTGGATGATGAGATTATAACTAATTTTTTTATTTTCTGAATTTTCCAAAATTTTCACACTGAGCATGTATTACTATTAAAAGCATTTTTTTTTTTTTTTAAAGAAAGAAACCTACTTTGCTTGGCCTCTTGAGTCTCTTTCCCAAGGGACCTAATCTTTAATAGATTTATCTCAAATTCCACCTATGCCATAGAACAGTGGTGAAAGGAAAGTTCTCATGATAAGCCCAGAGCAGGTCAGCAAACAAAAGTCTGTAGAGACCAGAGATCCGGGCCTTCCCGTGCTTATCGTGTGCTCCTGATTATGTGTGTGTCCCTGTCACTCCTCCTTTTACACAAGAATTAAGAGAAGATTGGATTGCATTCAGAATTTTAACTTTGTGTTCTCTTTTTCCTTTCTTCCCTCCACTCCCCCTTTCCCTTCTTTTCTTTCTTCAAGGCCTTTCCCACCTCATGATGAGTGAACAAGGTAGGTGCTTTTTGCTTGTGGGGCTGCAGCTACCAGAATTGCTTGCCTTCGTGCCTCTGGCTGGTTGCTCAGAGTCTCATTGTCGCTGGCAGGGCATTTGCTGCCTGTCCTTCCTATTGTGGCAGCGAGGCCACCCCGTGGTAGGGGGGCACGTTCCCCAGTGCATTGTGGTTTCCCGCCCCCATCAATCCCTCGGCTTCTCCATTCTGCACTGCCATTTGTCATAGGGCCTGGCCCTGCCGGGATGCCTCCAAGAGGGAAGCATGAAACAAGGCATGACGGCATCGATAATGGGGGTGAACGCAGTTAATTTCAGAGCAACAGAGCGGTTAACTTCCTCCTGCTTCTTCCCCACACCCCGTGCTGGGGCCCAGGGTTGGGGGAGAGGAGCTGGGCTTCTCCCTGAATTTCACTCTGAGTAAAGGTTTGCTTTTTGCCTTCCCCTCCATCCCACTGCCCGTTGTAATGACTTTCAGCCCCTCATGGTGAAAGGAAGCCCTTGAGGGTTGACTGTATTCAGTTTTGTATAAAAGCAAAACCACCAAGAGAACATGCTAATGTCCTCATGGCAGGATTCTAACTCATTATACACCCTGAAGAAAACTGCATATAAAGATCTGTAAATTCAGCATCTGCAACCTAAAATATTCAAATATGCAGGGAATGAACTGTGCAAGAAATTCAGCTCAGCTAAGCACAGGGTGGGCTGTGAATGAAGCCTTTTCCTCCTAAATAAAAATTTTCCACATTATCAACCTAAATCAAGATTTGAGAACTAAGCCTACTTAAAATTGTCTTTTCCTTCACTGTTCAATTGCTACTATTGTGTTCCTTCTGAGCCTTGGGATGATTGCAAGATTGGTCTACCTGCCTTGCCCTGACATCAAAAGACTATACTTTAATTTCTCTTGTCTTTTCCAAATATACACAGGACTCAGTGCCTCTTTTGGAGGACCAAAGGAAAGGGGAAGGACAGCTATTTCTTCATTCTCCTGTTTTTCTTGCACTTTTGAGGAGGGTGGGGCAGCACTGAAGGGTCCCGCTCACTCTTCCATTCCCTTACATTGGATCTGTCAGGCAGTGTTGCCACAGAAGACAGTATAATCAGATTGAAGAATCACCTGGGCCGAGATAAATTTGTTTATGGTGTCCAGGTAGCTGTGCAGGTGGGCAGTTGAGGGCATCCTGACTTGATGAGGCAGGGTAAGGAGGAAGCACACTTTTCCAATAGAATTTTATCCTCCAGATCTGAGCCAAGATGCACAATTTGAACTCTAGACATTTCAATAAAAGCACAGCCTGGTATAGAGCAGACGTCAAAGAACAGAGCTGGAGGGAGGAGGGCAGGTGAGATTTTCAGTGTTAGATGGAGGAAGAGGCTGGGGGTGAAACCCCTGTATTCCTCTTGTAGGTGAAGTTATCTGCCCACAAGGTGTAATTATCTGCCAACAGCAGGTAACTATGAAGTGGGAATGAGTAGAGGACGCACTCATGTTGACCTAGTGTCCAAGTAGTTTGAGAGAGTTAAGCACAACTCTACAAAATGGGTAGTCCCAAGCTCTGTGGATTGCTGGAATATAGTGGCCCAACTTTGATAACAAGTTGCACTAGAAAAAGCAGACCCTCAGAGTCCTGATGAGAAGATGCCCTTCAACATGATCCCCCACCTGTGCTCCCAGCTGCCCGTTGGGAGTCCTTCCAGCTTTTATAGAGGCTCGGACTTCTGATTCATCAAATGGCTGTTGTCATAAGTCCAGGAAGATGAGACAGGCTGGTGGAGATTTCTTTAACCTTAATTAGGTTTGTTTTAAACCCAGGGATGCAGCACAGGTATTTTGGAGGGCTAAGTCCCAATGATCTATGAAAAGCATGTGGAGAACTTCTGTAGTATACCTTACCCACTTTTTTGCCCACTACTTCTCTTGGGCACCCAGATTGATGTGTACATGAACAGAGAACTCAGGCACACCCAAATACACGTACTCTGGGGGATCTTCTAGAAAGAAGATGCTTCAGGCAATAAAACAGTGACGTACGTGAATATTGTGAATCCCTCTTGAGAGAGGTTTTTAGGAAAGGATACAGAATTCTCTGGGTGGTCAATGCCACTAAGATTTTAAGTTGCAACTTGCATTTTAATCTGTTTTTAAGGTCCTTTATATCTGTTCTCCTCTCATTTTTCCCATGTCCCAGCTCCTCC
Organism: Macroglossus sobrinus; assembly: GCA_004027375.1. NCBI lineage: Eukaryota > Metazoa > Chordata > Mammalia > Chiroptera > Pteropodidae > Macroglossus > Macroglossus sobrinus. The sequence goes on along the minus strand of PVKZ01000054.1, from coordinate 1,048,146 downwards.
TCTGTTCTCACCCTTTGATGATTTCCTAAAAAAGCAGCTCTGCTTCCTACCAATAGTTTTTCCTTCTCCTTATTCCTTCAACATGGAAGAGATTTCTGTCTGGTTTCCAGCAAATCTCCAAAATTTGTTTTTGATGTACATAAACATGTGTGGAAATAGTTAACGTATATTGTGTGTGTACCACCTATATTCATATGTTATATACTATTGATTCTCATGACTCATATAAATGTTGGGAAAATCAAGGAAAGCTTAGTTTCTTTGACTTTCCCTAACCAATTTTAGATTGGTTAAGTGCATGCAATTTTTACATACATGGGCTATGCAGTGCTTTTGCATGCAGACCTGGTCTTGTTTCTAAGGATGGGATAGAAAAAACTAACGGGAGAAAGCTCAAACATGAAGCTGATGCAAGCAGCCTTGCTGGTCACACTGTTGAGGGCTTGTTTAAGCTTCACATCATGCTGCCTTCTCAAGATACTGTAGTGCTTTTGCCATTACTATTGTGGGTTTTAGTGTGTGTTACATTTCTTCATGTGTCTGCAGTGTGCTGATGTTTTACTTTCCTTGCTCTTTCTCTCTCTCTCTCTTTCGCCGCCTCCATGGTGGACACCATGCTTCCTCTACTTAACTGGACCTTCCACTTCATTTCTGTAGGTAGAAGTAAAGGTATAGACCATTTTATTTTTATCGTTATAAATATCAATCTGCCTTCTGAAATATTCATGTCCAAGGGGAACTGTTGATTCTGATGAATACAGTCCAGATAATAACTTAGTGCTTTTAACGACATCTAAAAAGATAAATAAAAAGCCAATGCTGTTGTTTTCCTCCAGTGCCCTTCATGTTCTGTGGTTCAGGGTGGTTCCAAGTTGGTCCACCTCCCGCTAAATCCAGGATGAGGCTTATCCATTATGGCGTGCTCTTCCTAGCAGGAACGGGGGACTCTGAAAGTGGTTATGCAGTGAAGGGGAAATGTATTTTACTTAATGAAGAATATTCTAAGAAACTCTCCCCATAAATGTACTGAGGGAACAGGGGAGATGCGAAATGTTGTACCATTGTTTCTATTACTCAGGAATAGCTGAATTTGGGGGTAAAATCAGTGGGGGAAGGATGATAGTTAAAAAAGGGAAGAAGATTGGTGAATTGCTTGATATTTTATTGAATGCAAAATTTGAGGAATATTTATGTTTTTGCCTGTATTTTGTGAGTGGAAATATTCTGACTGGAGGTGATGAGCTGAGAATGAAGGAGCTGGGGGTGGGGAAGAACATGAGAAATACAGTGCATCACATCGCGAGGAGAAAGTGGAGAAAGAGGTAACGCTGGATTTAACTTACAGAGCCAACCTTTGCCCAGTAGGCTGGGAAGAGGGCGGTGCCGAGCGGGTGGGCTCGCTCCAGTGCCCCGACATGCCGCTCAGCGCTTCGCACCTTGGGTAGCACAGCTCACTCATCCATTTCTAATCAAAGCTGTCAGCGACCTGAGCCCGGACAACCTGGCTCACCAGCTCAAATTGGATTAGCTGTTCAGGAGTGAACAGTTAACTGATAAATTATAAATATGTATCTGCATTCGGTTCTCCCCTCTTCCTCTCTAACTCTCTGGCCCCTGTCTTTTGAAGCTATGTGCTCTTGCTTTCTGCCAAGATCAGCTAATAACAGAAGTAGGATATGTGAATTCTGGCGTGAGGAGGTTGAAGAGAGGTGGGGGCAGAGGGAGGGATGAAAAGTTATTGAAAATACTGATTCGATGATTAGCGAACTGGCCATCTCTCATTTGACTTTCATGCTCTTCTGGATTTTAAAAATGTTACATGTGGTTACTCTGGAAGCAGCCCTGTACTTTCACTTTGGGGTTGGTCAACTGCCTGTAACTTTTATGCTAATCACAAGTGGGTTCATTCTCAGAAACCTGTCATGAGAACCCTTACACTTTTTTGGGTTTGGTATCTTTTGAAATGAAATGAAAAAGGAGGATGAGGAAGAAGAAGAATTGAAAGAGTATATCTGGCGGTAACCTCCACTTTGCTACTTACTCTACTCAACCAGAGGCTGCCAGCAATCTTTTATAGGCAAAGCCACAAATCTTTGCCAGGACTCGACCTTTCTGAAGCAGGTGACACCGTGTAACCTGTCCCTCCTCCCACTGGCTTCTATGAGAATACATTAGAGTCAGTCTCCCTTCCTTCTTCCTCCACTTACCCTATCTCTCTCCTTTCCCTAATCACCTAAAACATCCCATAAGGTAAATGTTTTTAGTGTTTTCAAGTTTTGTACATGTGTGTCCTCATTCTCTGGCTACTGCTGCTAACACTGACTGAGTGTTTCCTGTGTGCCATTTATTGTGCCATGTGTGTTTTGTGCCTTATCACACTGAATCCTCATAACTGTCTTATTGGGTAGGTGATGGGTTAGCCTTGCTTTACAAATAAGTGGAGCAAGGCTGAGAGAGTGTAATACCTGAAGTCTGATGGCTACTAAGTGGAAAAGAAACCCAGAACCTGAGCCCCTAACCACGACTCTGCACTGCCTCTCTTGGTTCCGAGGATGACCTCCCTGTATCCACCTCTCAGTTACCTCCCTGGCACTGACCTGTCTCAAGTTCCAGCATGCCACTTTGTGCTCTTGGTAACACATGTCCATATAAATATCCCACCCATACTGTCACCTCAGTATGTCTAAAGTCAGCCTTCTCACCATCTGACCACAAACCAGCTTCCTTATTTTTGTCAGTGGTGCCCCCATCCTCCTTATCCCCTGGAATAAAACCTAGAAATTTCCTTCTATCCTTCTCTTTCCTGAACATGGCTATTTCCTGGGGATCGGTTGAGAGAGATTTTGAGATTCCCCTCCTGAGTGTCTCTTGCATCTCTACTGTCAACACTCTAGTTCAGTTCCCAGTTAGCCTTTATTAAATAGTTGCCCTGGCCTCGTTAGTCTCCCGCTTCTATTTCTTCCAGTCTGTCCAGTAACCAAGAACTGTTTAAGCTCTGCTGTCCACCACATGGAGTGCAGGATTAGCTATCTCGCTTTCAGAGCTGTCCTTAATATGGTGCTGTGCACCTTGAACCTTCTTTCCTGTTAATCTTAGATGCAAAATCGTTGTCAAAGAGGACACCAGATTGCCTTACTGGACCTTGCCTTGTCTTTAGCTTTACTTACTTTGCCTCTCCTATAACAACCCCTCCTCCCTTTTTTTCTCTGCCCAATGCAATCAGACGTAGATTTTATTTCCTAGTGGATGCTGTTCTTGAATACTCCATTCAGAGATGGGCTCTCCCTCCATGTATTTTATATTAAAGTTATTTAGGAATTGGGCCCTTCCCCTCTGCTAGATGTTGAGAAGACAAACATATTTATTTGTTAATGTCCAGATGTATCTAGCATAGTGGGTTGCATGTGGAAGGGACTCAAAATCTCTAATCCTTCTTATCCTGCTGTCAGTCATCTTCCTAAAAGTGAAAATAAAGCAAAATTAAAATTAAATCGGATCATGTAGCTCATCTGTTCAAAAGCTTTTGATGGATGCTCATTGTATAGTTGTTAACGTGCCTTCCCAGCTTTATTTTCTGCAATACTATGGCCCACGCAGCACAGTCACCTCTGCCAGCACCCCTGTCTCCTCAAGTCAGCTTGCTCTGCCTGAACTCACATTGTGGTTTCCTGCCTTCTGTCTGTTGCTCAAGCTCTACCCTCTTTCTTGAATGTCCTTGGAACACCCTCCTTCTGCTAACTCTCTGTTAAGGCCCAGGACTCCTAAGTCTCCCAGACTTTGTGCTAAGCTGTCTTGAATTAGATTTACTCATGTGTTTCAGTCACACCTTGCCCCTCCTTATGGAGCAGAGGCCATGTTTTGGCCATCTCTGTCATCCACACCGCACTTAGCTCAGTACTTTGTACAGAGTTGTACACCAACTTCTGCCCTTTATCACTACTCTTATTACCCCAAACAGCTGAGCAAAGGAGTCACAGTGGGTCATAGAGTAAGACTAGATGTTCTGTCTCCAGTTCCCTCCTCACCCAGGCCTTCTCTTGACCCTATGCATGCAAGTGACAGAGGGAAATGGTCATAGATTATACCAAAATAAAAGTGGAAAAGGTCTTTGGATTTACTGTTAAAAGCGTGTCAAAAAAATAGTGCCTCAGATTTTGTCATTCTTTGAAGTCTCTTGATGAAGCAGTAAACTTGTAGTGGAGATGATTGTGACGTTAAATCTACAAAACTGAACAGGATGTTTAGGCTGTAATAATAACTACCAGATTCAGGAGACCATTGGGTTGCATTGAGCCAAAAGCAAATGTGCCTTTACCTAGAAGTGGCTGACCAGAAAAGTTATTCAGCAGCCAACAAGGAATTGGTCAGCTTTTTTGACATGATTCTGACAGCCTATGTTTAAGTGTTTTGGCTTCCATCCCCCTTTTCTTGTTAATTTGAGGATTGCCCTTTTGGAGTTAGGTTACCAAATACTTTCCCTTGAAACTGAACTTGGAATAGGTATTACGGAATCAAATGCCTACAGAGGTCTGGTATCATCAAGAAGCAGAAACATCCTAGTGTAAGAAACATCCTAGTGTAAGATAAATAATAGAGAGTGGTGAAGACTGTGACAAAGTGGAGAGCAGAAATCTTTCTAAGGGCAGTAGCCTGTATTCTGCTCCAGTTGTTTGCTACTATGCAAAAATGCATGCCCAATGTCACAAGGTCCTCAAGATTAAGTCAGAAGTGGATTTTATAAAAATGTTGGTTCATGGCATATTTCTATCTCTGTATGCAAGAATAAACACACACACACACACACACACACACACACACACACACACACACACGATTTGACCCACAGGTTTTTTTACTTTTGGCACAAGAAGAAAGGAGGAGTAAAATATATTTCTCCAGTTCTCATTGATTGTCAGTAGTCGAGGTAGTCATTGGCAGTATGCTTGATTAATTTTCTCTTTGCCTGTAGCAGTGGTCAGGGCACCCGGAATCTGTTCTACCTTTGGCACTAATTCAGGGAGTCCCATTTCTGTGTTAGGTGAAGTTGGTTTTGTAGAGTAGGGTGGGCTTGCTTAGGGAGAGTAAGACAATGTTGAGAATGACCAGGGAGGGAGGTAACTGATAGCTTCAACAACTGCCAATAGTGAGGATGGCAAAGGACATTTAAATTTTTTTTCCTTTGGCTATACAGAACTCTTTATTTACTAGACTAGTTAGTGTTGACCCTAATTCTTCAGAATTTAGAAACCCCTTTTAGATTATTTATATGTAGTTATTCCCATGTAGATTTGACCATTGGCTTTCTGATGCAGAATTAATCACTTTGGCCAAACTGGAAAGAGGTAATCAAGCAACATAAATTTGAACATGATTTCATGTAGATTCTATTTTGCTGGTAATAATATTAAGAAAACTGATTTGAGGAGTTGAGCCCCCTCTTGGCCCTGCTAGGACTCGAGAGCCCTGCAAATAAGTTACTGCTTTGATAGCCAACTGTTCATGCAAATGAGTAAATGCAATGCCAGCTACTAATTATGAAAATAAACTCATCTGTGCTCTATAAATACCTAATTATAATAAAATAGGGGCAATATTACATTTCCATCTCTTGTCTCATCTGTTTCTCATCTACCACTGATTTGTCTTCTTGACAATGAATAAAATCACTTTGTTTTTTAAAGAAGTCTGTTTTCCATGTTTTTTTTTTCTTCTAATGTTTTGAAAGTCTGCGGGGGGAAAATAGATTTATTTTAAACATAAAAAGTATAATTGCCTGATTTTAACAACTTTGTGTTTTCGACAGTGATGTCTTCAAAATGGTGCTTTAAAAAAATATGGGAATGTTCTTTTTTCCTTGTTTAGACATTTTTATTGGACACTGAAGGTATTTTTTTTAGAACAGTTGTTTCTTGGAGCATTTTAAAAAATGTGTAAATGTGAACAGTAGATTTATTAGTAAAATGTGCTATGGCTCTATGGATCAATGGGGTGATTCAATTAAATTCTAATTGATAATACATAAAGGAAATATTTCTCAGATTTCTAAGCACCATATTTATTTCCTTCTCAATGATCAATTTGGATTTATTGATTATACATAGATTTTATGTCTCACTCTCTTTGTGTGAGTGTGTGTGTGTATAGTAAAACACTTTCTTCTCGAAGGTGAATAGTGATCTACTTGTATAAACTTTTGCTTATCAAGCTGTGTTGGCTAATTTTATAGTATATGTCATTTTCAACTGCAGATTCTATGTATATACATATAAACTTGACTTTGATAGTTCCTACAGGTAAAGGATGTTTTAAATGAAATTGTTTTATCTTTATGACACATCTAATTTATAAAGAATTCAAAAGAGTAGCATGATGAAAAAATTAACAAAACAAGTAAAGTGCACTTCCTTATGTGCTTAGGCTTGTATACACCATGGAATGTTTCTCAGGCGTGTGGGGGCAGCATATTGTGTATCTGGATATAGGTACAGTTTCTCCATGTACTTATTAATAGGTTTATACTGGTTGAGTATGTTCTCACATGTGGCTTCCATCTGTAGTATACTGAAAATAACTCGTTCCAGGATGATATGCATCTGAATTTAGCAGATTGTCCGCTTTAACATTTGAAAGCAATGTTTATTCAGCATTCAACAATTATTGACAGAGAGCCCCTGATATGTCTGGCCAAATGCTAGGTGTTTAGGACACAGGGTTGACCAAGCAAATATGTGACCGGGCCTCTAACACCTGGCTAAGAGTCCATAGGAGTTTGAAAATGGCTTTCAAATATAACAACCACCTCTTGAAGTCTTAGGTAAATTCTGTTTTCAACTTATTAGTATATATACAGTTTCAAAATTAATTTTATTTATTTTAAAGGAAACTGTCAGGTAATAATTCGGTTAGTCAAATTACCCAGTCTTTAAATTCTCAGAATCAGGAAAGAGAATATGCTTTGTGTGTGAACACACAGGGAAATTTTCATTTATTTGTTTGTTTATTTATTTGTTTATCTTTATTGAGGGATAGTACAGATCATGCAAAGTATATAAAATTCACACTCTGAAGAGTATAGCTTAAATATTTTTTAATCTATAGACACTCATGTAAATACTATCCAGATTGAGATATAAAGTGTAACCATCACTTTATATGGTGCTGTCATGCCACTTTCTGCCATTTGTTTTTAATAAATACATTTATTCTCCCCTCTCCCTCCAAAACTGTGTGTATCCATGCAATCAGCAGGCAGGCTCCGGATTGCTTTAATTTTCATTAAGCAGAATTAACTTTGTATGAGAGGGAAGCATTGCGTTTTTCATTGTATGTAAATAGAGACAAAAATGTTGCCCTTTGGTGAGGTGTAGCTTTGCCCTCTTTTTGATAATGCTCAGGTTTCACTCTGTACCAAGAGAACATCTAATTGATATCTGTGGGTTTTTCCCTTTTTCCTAAGGCATTTAGAGGCGAGTAGAACTGAAGAGGTAGAAAAGACCATATGCTTTGTAAAAAACCAGACTAATAACACTTTTTGATGGACACCTGATTTTAAAAGTGCCGCATCTTTCATTAAAATTTCCATGTAAAGTAAGGGCAGACGCGCTGACATGAAAGCTAATGCAACTTCCCCATCTTGACATAATAACAATCACAAGAAACTGGAGATCCCAGATGGCAGCTTGGCCTTTGCCATCCTTTTAATAAGCTACTAACTGCTAATTATTTCACTCTTTTGGGCAAGTTAATTTACTGTTGACTCTTAAAGAGATATTGCTCTTTTTTCCCTCAAGCCACAAAAAAAAAAAAAAAAAAAAGCAGAGCCTTTTCACCTAGAGCTGTGAGAAGCGCTGCTATGTAGGCTGGAAGTTTTCCAGCTGATTGTAACAATAATGGCAAGTATTGGGTGGGAAACGTTGCTTAATAAACAATATTTTCCTGGATTCTTTGAATATAGAAAATTAAAAAAAATTGTTTGGCTCAGGGTTCAGTGTGTGTGTGTGTGTGTGTGTGTGTGTGTGTGTGTGTGTGTGTGTGTGTGTAAAAGCAATAGATCAATAGAGGGAGAAGATATAAAATTCGGAGCCTATTGAAGAGTGAAAGAACAGCTGCCTTTGAAATGGTTGCTAATTCTGACAATTAATGCTGCTTTATGAGTGTGTGATTTTCTGTGATGGCGGTTAGGAGGGATGATGGTGTGTAATGGCCCATTTCCTAGGCTTTATGGTAATGTAGCATAGTGAGGACCAGAGTACTGAAAGAAAACCAGGTCCCGCATGTTCTGGAGCCTTTTTTAAGTGAAAGTCTGCAAAGCATTTTTTTTTTCTGTACTTTGACTTCCTTAGGATGGTTTTATATTTTAGCACAGACAGATTATTAAATGAGTGACGTGCAAGTGGGCTTGGATGCATCGGGAGTGAGTGTTTGGAAAAGAACCTTGTTTGCAATGAGCTGTCTGACAATCAAAATATTTACTTTAAGATAAGCTAATGACTGTGCCTTGCAAATGCCTGCAGATCCATTATTGAAATGAGAGTCAGTACTTTGGCTCGATACTGTCCAAAAATAAATCACAAACCTCAAATACTAGTTTGTGTGTGCATGTGTGTGCTACACTTCTCTGAAACAAAATAAAATGTGTGTCAAACAACAAAAGTAGAAAAATTTCTCGACCTATTTTCTTGAAATATGTAAATTGAATTTAGCGTGTTAGTGTGATTAGTTGCTCCTTGATACTGCTGTTAAGAATTGCTACGTGGCCTAAAAAATGCATTGAAAAAACACATCCTCCAATTATTGGTGCTATCTCTAAACATAAACTTGAAAATGTGAGTTTTGTAGTCCAATATCATATCTATAGTGACTTGTGTGTTATGCGGTGGATGGAAGGGCTATGGAACTCAAATACTAACCATGTGCTTATTGTTTAAGTCTAGAGCAACTGGAGATGTTTTAAATGTTATCTTTCTCTAAAACTAATGTATCATCTAGTTTCAAAATAGCCCCAAGGAAAAATATGTGTAAATTTAGAGAAGTTTTGTCATCTTTCAGAATCTGATATTATATAGCATGTTCAGCCAGATTGCCATCTTCTGAAAGAATTGCTAATAATGAGAAATGCTAATAATGTTTCAAGAAAAAAAAGTACTGGGAAAAATAAGTTCTCAACACAAGTTTTAAAACAAAATAAATATCGTTTTTGACCGGAAGACTTCTCAGAGCCTTTGTGATGACAAGACAAATTATGAGTCTCTAAGAAAAAAAAATGTAGTTTTCAGAGTTACCCAAATTTATTTGATGTGAAATCTTTTTTTTGGTTGTAATTTACATCTCGAATGAAATAGCTAGAATTAAAACTAGTGTTCAGTTGAAAAACTTTGGATATTCCAAGTCGATATTACAAGTCGTAATGTCTCTAGAATTTGAAAGAGGCATTTGGATTGGCTTCACTCAAGAATCTTTTAAATTACATTTTCTGTTTTGATTGGGAATAGTTTTTTTGGATGGGTTAGATTCAATAGGGAAATTACTGCTTCCTGGTAAAATGCATAACACAGATGTTAACACGACTGCAGTTTAAAAGACACTAGTCTTGTTAAAGCACTTCCAGTTTGTATTACCTAAGTGCTTAAGTGGATATCCATACAGTGTGTGTAAATAACGCTTCTGAAAATGGCCAGGAAGAGCTGATCTCAGCATAAGATGAGAAAAGTACTAGGAACTTTAAGTCTTATTTACTTTGAAATTTGGAGCAGGTCAACAATCATTGTGATTATCTCTCCACTGTATATCTAAGGTCATTCATTCCATCACTGAGAGTTTTGGCGATCAATGGCTTTTTTTTTTTTCCCAGACAAGTGAACATGTAGGTGAAATAAATTCTTCGTGGTAAGTATTACTTGTGCTTTGTATAGAAATCATTGGCTCGCTAAGAATTTTGTGGCCTCTCTCTTTGCAAGCCTGGGGACTTTGCCCTATTTATGTGCTGTTCCTTCAGTATGAAGTGGCTGCCATTGATCCATCTGCAGTAGACCATTTGCCTGCAGCTATTAATCTGGTCATGGAGATGTAGCTTGCTGAGCCAGCCATACTCTCTCTCATTTTCCCAAGTGACCAATAATGGGCATTTACAAATGCCTTGGCCAAAATTGTTATGTGAAGTTCCCAGTTCTAAACTAATTGATCCATGTGGCATTTGAGCCTGGAAAACCAGATATCCAGGTGTGAATTATTCTAACTCAGGGTCAGCACTGTGGAATAAAAGGAGCATTAGGATAAATGTCAGAAGACATAGTTCAGGGTGCTGGGAAAGAAAACGTAGTGAATTAAAATACTAACATTAGTGCCTGACATTCATGAGCGAGGGAAGCTTGTTAAGCCTCATCATCCCAACAAGTAAAATGGCAACAGTAATATTGCCCACTTTCCAGAGCTGCTGGGAAGAACCATTGAGACAATATATAAAAGGCTTATGCTAGAGCTTGGATCTAATATAAATAAACATTAGTTATCATCATCATAAATACATCTCATCATATCATCATATAGATCTGGGAACTCTGAACAGATAAGTCAATCTTTTTGCCCTTCCACGTCTATACCTGCAAAATGCCTATTTGGTAGGTTTGTTCTGGCTGATAATTGATATTATGCAGGTGAAAATGCTGTGCAAATTAAAATGGCACTGTACAACATTAAGGAATCAGTAGTCCATGAGAATATAAACTCCACAAAATCAGGCATGGTATCTGTGTTGTTCACCATGGTATAACCAGTACCTATAACAGTGTCTGCCTCAAGAGGAAATGACTCGGTAAACACTTTTTGAATGGGCACTAGGAATCATTGAGCTAATAACTCTTAGCAGAGGTCAGTAACACCAGCAGCCCCAAACCTCCCTGTGGTCCTATTATAATTTCAGTAGAAAGTCTTTGGGCACCTCCATTAAAAAAGGGAGCAATTGGCCTCTTCCTTTAGAGCCTCACACGATAAAAAAAAAAAAATCCTGAAAAAACCTGTTTGTTCTTTAGGTCTTTGATAGATGTGTTTGCTCCTTTTGTGTGCACAAAGAGCTATGGGATTTCCTTTAGATCATTTGATGAAACTATATGAGCTATGACGACAACGAAACTATTGAACCAAGAGTTACTTTTTTAAAAATGCTGATTTGCTTCCCCAATTTTTAGAAGTATATCATTTCAGAGCCCAAGGGAACTTAGAATTCCTTTAATCCATCCCACTGTAATTTCGTGGATGACAGAACATATGCTGAGAAGGCATAAGTACCATGTTTGTCGCTATGCTGATAATTCGTAGCGATATCGGGGTTGGACCCAGACCTCTGACTCCCAATGCTGTTTTCTTTCCTTCACCCCCACCAAGTTGCCTCTAAAGGTGCAACCAAGTTATCGTAGTCATCTTCACGGCGAGTTTAGCATTCATTGTAGATCATTCACAGGCGGCTGAGATTATCATTAATAATGTCATGTAAGAAAGTTTCGAGAAATATCAGAGTGCAAGCATGCTTAAATAACTGACTGCCCTGAGAACTGATCCAACCCCAGCTTTTGAAGTTGTCAGTTAGTTGCTCTGACTTTCAGGATTTTATAATGCTTTGTACCACATACGGACTTCCCATGTCGACTGCTTTGTCTTAGCTGAAGTAAGATAGTGACACCAATTGCCTTTAAAAAGCTTTTATAAAATACTCGTTTTTTTCCCTTTTTACTGTCCTATGTTGACAGTTTATAACAGAGTAGATGCCTGTGAGGAAATTCACTAGAGACTGATTTTCAAACTGTTGCTTAATCGTTTTCTTCCTTTCTTTAAGAATAGTTCAGTAATTTTATTTATAATTTTTTTAACTAGAAAGAAAAATTTATTTTCTCTCAAGTAAGAATGAATTTACCTTTAAGCCATCATCATTTGTTTTATTTAAAAATACATTTTCTCCATCAGGGCTTGCCCATGGGTCTGATAGGTTAAGTTTAGTGTCCTTCCATAAGGCAACTTTGGGGGATGTTGATCAGGACGTAAAATCAGTTGTTAAATTGTTGGGAAATAGCCTTCCTTCAGACTGTTTTGATCACAAGGGTTCTCAAGTGTCAAAGACATTTGGAGAACTAGAGGGATAAAATGCATGAGCACTAAGCTTGTTTTTCAGGGTAGAATAAACAAATGTGTTTTCTACTCTGTGCTCAGCTTTGATAGTGATTTGTTAAAAGGAAAAAAGAAAGGCAATGATATTAAATATTTACAAGAGTGATTTAGTTGTATTATCTTGTGCTCTGAATCTCTGTGTAATAGTGAAATCAGCTACTGTTGGAATAAATGTCATTAAGCCAGTGGTAGTGTGAAGGTCACTGCCGAGGCAAGGTTAAAGTAATTTGTGGAGAATAATGATTTTTGTCAACTTTCCAGAGCCCTTCCTGTTTTTTTCGGCTCCTCTCCAAAAATAATAGGAAAAAAAAAATACATTTGAGGATTCACAGGCTCACTCTCTCTTGCATTCTTTATGCTCTTTCTGGCTAACCCAATAGCTGGAAGCTTTTCATGCATTTTTGTTTCATCCATTTAGTGGACAGAGACAGGACTGTTCTCCCTCGAGATGGGGTCGTTGCATTTCTGTTTACTGGCTCTTCTGTGGGCCCTTGCCTGGCATTTTGTTTTGAAGATGAAGACCAGAGTCTCGTCTTTCTTGGAAACAGTTTATGTCAGTCTTAAGTTTCTCTACCAATTCCTCCTCTATCTAAAGCAAAGATTTTTTAAAAGTGTATTTCCTATGTCACTTTAAGGAAATCTCCAAATGATTGCATGACATTCTCCCCATTCTAACAGCCAAGAAAACAGAAGTCCAAGGTTACAAATGAGTTATGGAACTAGTGGCAGAACCAAGATAAACTTAGTTTTGCCTGACCTCAAAGCCTAAACTGATTCTATATGACGTACCATCAATTCAATTAATTTTACTGAACCTCAGTTTTCTTTTCTGTAAAATGGGGACAATAAATATTATTATAGCATATTCTTAATAATGCATATAAATAACATTACATATAAATAATATATTAGTTTACTTGTAGTAAAATTGAGAATAAATAAACTAATAAATGTTAAGTATATAACAAGAGGGCTGGCTTTTGCTACAATTTTAATAATATCTTCTCTCTACTCGACAGTAACACTAAAGTATAATTGAATTTAATAAGCATTGGGCACAAGGATTACACAAAATTAATAAAAATCAGTTTTTGTTCTTCAACAGAACTCACAATGTAGTAGGAGGAATACACCTAGGTAATAAATTCCAAAAGCTAAATTTATATATTTTTTCTCTTGTCTTGGGCTTTGCTTGTACCAAGTGCTACTTAAAATGTGAGAGTTTTTTCTGGAGATAAGTAGTTTCCTGTGAGATTGAAATAGTTCACTGACATAGTGATGGCAGCTACTTGTGGCTTGTTTTCTAACTAATCTGTGTTTACTTGATCCTAAAATCCAGAAAGTAGGTTTGGAAATGATAAAACAGAGAAGTACAAAGAGGAACTTGCATGTGCTAGGGTAGGCTAACTGCTATGACAAATAATTCCCAAATGTCAGTAGCTTAATACTAACAGAAATGTATCACAGTTTGCAGGGCAGAATGGTGGGTGGTTTAGGAGGGATCTCTGTTCCACATCATCATTCAGGTACATTCCATTCTGTGGCTTTATCTTTTTCTCGAACCTCCTCCATCACTGCATTCAATTGTTGGGGTGGGAGTTTGGGAGGGGGAGAGAGACAGTGCCAGCATGTGACAAGGGGATTTTATTTATTTAGTTATTTAAAGGGTCAAGCCTAGAAGTAGTGCATTCCACTAACTATGGGCCAGAACTCAATGACATAAGCCTATCTCATTGCAAAGGCGGTTGGGAAATGCAATTTAACTGTGGGTCCAGGAGGAAAGGGAAAGGGGTTTGGTGGATACAATGGTAGTCTGTCCCAATGGGTGCGTTATATTCTACTTATCATCTTTGGTCCTGCCTGTTATCTTTCTTTTGCTTACCTTTGCTCACACAAACAGAAATGCCTCCATGGTTTTTATGACATGGAAGATTCCTGCCTAGTCCTTTTTCTATAATAATCATATATGTATATGTATTTAATTTTAAACAAAACCCTACAGAGTTAGAGAAATATTTCTCAAAGAATCAGCCAGGGAACTTGTGAAAATAAAAGTTTTAAGTTGTCACCTTAGCACCACAGAATTTGTAGGTCTAATAATTCTTACGATCAGGTGAGTTTGAGACACCTGTGCTACATAGCAAATTTCAAGGCCTAAACAAATCAAAAAGGAAGTGTATGAAACTATGAAAATTATTTTGTTGAATTTTATCTAGTTTAAAACAAGTGAGGCATTCATCTTATTTTATAAACCTATTTGTTATACATGAATTTTCTGGGTAATTTTTCTCTTAATTTACGTGATTTCATCTCTATCTTGCAAAACCAAAAGCTAGAAGCATGGTTGGGATCTTAATCTGAGTTGATGGAGTGAGGCCAGATGCCTGATTCAATAAGGTTTTATTTTATTCTGATCACTGTATCTTTTTGCCCTTTTTTCATCACCTAGCAAGAATACCCTTGGTTAAGAGAATTTTCTTGTTGCAGTACAACAATAAGTAGGAGTTCATGTTTAATAGGCCTGCATATTACTTATGCCTGATTTGTGAATAGTTAAATGATGATGGCCCATTTTAGTTTGTAGATTGGTATTATCTTACTATGTATTATTATTATGTATAGGAACTATAAAAACTACAACATTTGGAAATTCACCCCCTGCCCGTAAAGATGTGTCTTTATCACTTATAGAGAGCAGTTGGCCGCATTGTACTTTCTGGAATGGCTCTCAGTGTGTGGATAATTCTGGGCTTGTGATTTTTTTCCTTCTATTTTATCTGCCTCTTTTTTGTGTTTTTGTGTGCAAGGCTATGATTACTATTGAGTTTTTCCCTAAATGCCAGCAATTATCTCACAGGTGGAGGGATTAGGAAAGAGCTGGGGGAATTGCATTGAGATTAGAATAAAACCTCCCCCAACCCACTTTAAATATAGCAAGGGGGGGAGTGCAGACTTGGAGTGCAGAACTGGGGGTGGACAATTTGCTTCTAATAGGTTAATCCCTAGATGGAGTGAAGGAAGAAATCCCTGATGAAAGAAAGAGGAATCAAGAAGCTAAACTGGTTTGGAGTTGTTGTTTCAGAGAGCTGGGAATGCAAGAAGGCAGGGCAGCCCCTTTCTCTTCTTTTGTAGCCTGTTTATTCAGCTTTTTTTTTTTTTTTCTGATCTGACAATTTATTTTGGAAGGAGAATGGAGCTGGGAGCATCTAATATATGCCCAGGCCAACAGAATTTTGGTGAGACATTATCTTTCTTCCCAGCAGAGAAAGATTTACTAACCTAGTATGTCAGTTAGGATGCTTTTCAGCTGCAAATAACAGAACTTTCAGCTCAACTGTCTTAAATAACAAAGAGAATTTATAGGCTTAGTTCCTGAAAAGTCTAGTAACTCAAATGATATGACCAGGACCTAGTGTCTCACTTCACCCAGTTTTTGGCTTCACTTTCTTGTTGTTGGCTTCCTTCTTGGCAGGCTATCTCTCTCATGATTCTTGACAGCCATTCCTAGGCTGCATCATTTGCTTCTTGGTTCATGTAAGTAAAAAAGCGTAACTCTCTTCCCCAGAAATTCCACAAAAATCCTGGGGCTCCAAACTAATTGGATCAATTCAAGTCGCATGTTTCTCTCTGGACTAGTCACTGTAATCAGAGGGATAAATTTCTCTGGTATCTTAGGCTCGAGTCATTTGCCCAAATTCCAGAATTAGAGAAAAGAGTTGGCTTTTCCTGCAGCACATGGGATTCAGGGTGAGGCTGGACACTTGACCCAAAATTTTGAGAATAGGGGGATGGAAATTGTGTAGCAAATGCCAACTATACCTGATAGAAGAATTTCACAAATCTGAACCAAACACACCTAAGTTCTTCTTAAGGAATTATGAAACTTTGGTCATTTATCTTTCACCCTCATCATCTGGCTGTCAAGTGGTCCTGTTTCACGAGGTGGGGATGTGAATGGGGGACCAGCAGAGGCTCCATCTGTAAGCAGAGAGCTGGAAGGGGAAAACCATTGGTATCCTGGCGTCTGTGTAACCAGGCAGTCAGCATCTTGGCATCTTAGTTCATTGATGTGAAAAGAGGCAGGGAAGCATCCACAGGGATGCAGCGAATGCCAGGTCCAACTTGCTTTAGGTAAAAACTGTTTTGATAGAGTCTTCTTCTGCTTTGATCTCAGGTCTCTGCTTAGGTCACCTGACATGGATTATTATTGATAGTTGAGTGAGGCAGCCCTCTAGTCTTAAGTGTGTTTTTAACGTAGTCATTCTCAGTAAATATCTTTTTCTAAGATGCCTCGCCTCATTCATGGAGTCTTTCTTTTTAGCTGTTGCTCAATCAGCTGCTGCCCCTTAGCACACTGACCTAATTCTCAGCCTCATGTCTCGTCTAGGTTTTTGAGGTGGTGCCTCCCCTCTGTCACCATTGATATTAGCTCCACCTAGACCTGTGGCCACTATGCTCATTACATTCTTTACACCCTGGCACAGGAAAGACCCTTGGCCAAAGGGGTAGCCAGTGTAGCAGGCAGAACAGAATGGGTCCTAAGGTGCAGTGGCTGGAAGGATGTGGTGATTATGGCCTTCAAACCAAGCACCATGAGGGCAACGCCCCCTCTTTAAGAGGCTGCTGCCCCTCAGCAACAAGGTTGCATCTGACCTTCTCAGACTGCTTTCTGGGCTGGTGCTTCTGACAATTTAAGATGCGTAGGAATCAACTCCACGTCTTGTTAAAATGCAGATTCTGGGAGGGTTGGAGTGGAGTCTGAGATGCTGCATTTCTAACAAGCTTCTAGGGGATACCCATGATGCTGCTGGTGTGTAGACCATACTTTGGAGGGGAAAGTCTTTAAGGCCATCACCTTAAATGATATTGAGAGTGAGGCCATCTGGTTCTTTAATAAGTCAGAAAGCCAAGGAGAAGGAAGAGCAGCACTTCTTTGGAGGTAGATGGAAGAGCTGGGACTTAAATCTTAGGAATCAATTTTTACCTTCAGGTAACAAGGTAGATGCCTAGTGAAACTCAAGCCTTCTCATCCTCTTTAGATGATGGAGGTGGGGTGATCATCTTTGCCTCTGTCTCCACATCTGTATGGAGTATGATGACCTTGGCTTATTTCCCAAGAGCCTTAGGAACATTCAACCATGGTATCTGTGATAGGCACACAAGTGTTGTTTCATCATTCCCACCACAAGGAGAGAAACATGGGGAACAGCCTCTACTTCATGCTTTTAAAAAAGCTTGCTTCTGTAACAGATCACCTCCAAAGCATGTTTCTGTGAGTCTACACAATTTGCAAACTTTTATTCTATGCTGATTATAATTATCAACATATAAGAACATCATATGTGTTTCAGTCCCAAGCCCCTTCCCCTGCCCCCTGCACCTGCCTGTATTCCCAAGAGCTCCCCCTTCTATGGGAGTGGTTGCTATAGGTCTGGGAGACCCACGGTGATGATGACAATATATGTTCTCACCAAAATGGGGCTGAGGTCACAGCCTTGCACAAGTCTGTCCTCTGGGTATGAACTCAGTCAAGTTTGATCCACAAATGAAATGTTGGTCTGGCCCCCTCTGTCTTCTGTTCAGTCTTATTTTATCTCACTCTCCTTATTTCCTGTCTGTATAATCCCCCAGGAGGAATCAGATCTAAACAAAAGCAAAAAGGAGAAAATGCTTATAAAATATATCTGATGATATGACAAAGTAGGATATTTAACTGTCTGGTTGACTCTATTGTTTTATTCGGACTAGAGGGAGGAGGAGAAAAAGGTTGAGAAGGCTGCTGGAGGAACAAAAGTGAATTAAGAGGCTCTTATTTCACAACTGGTGGCCTGTGCCTGTGTTGGCTAATGGATTTATGACAAAGCTTGGCTCTGATTTCCAGCTGGCAGTTGCCTGGGTTCAGGTGTTTACCTGATGTCTTCAGGGATGCTGGGTAAACAGCTGTAAGTAGAGCTAGTTTTTCATTCCGCTCTGAGAAAGGTGAAAGTGGGGGGCTTCGGGCTTCCCCGGGAACTAATCCAGTGGCAGGAGAGTCAGAGAGAACACACACCTCCCAGGAGCCCTTGCTGGGATTTTGGTGGTTATTAGAGTTACAAATGGAAGTGTTTGAAACTTAAATCTGCATTTAGGCAGCAGGAGGAGAAGCAGGGATGGAAATGCCTTATTTATGCCATCATGAGGGTCCCAGACGCATGGTGTGGGTGTTAATCTCCTTAGCACAGGAGTCTCTCAGCAGGCTAGAGGTCGTCTGTACGAGATTTGACCTTATCTGCTCCTGGCCGGACACCTTGGCTTTGACTAATTTACCTTGAGAATAATCCAAATAAGACTTTTTACCTTACTGCTCATAAGAAGAATGTGAATATTTACCTAGCATGTGGTCAGATGAGCTGAAAGTGCTTGTGTCTGTGATTTCTTTTAAGCCTACAATTCCCCAGTAGGTCTAAAGGTGAAGGGAAAAGCAGGCAAGGGCCAACTAGCACTGATGGTCTACTAGATATCAGGGGCGTGGGGTGGGTGCTCCAGCTGAATGTGGACCAGCCACTGACTGCACAGTAACCCAGTGAGGGTGCCTCTGTGGTTCCCATTTCACTGATGGGACATTGAGGTTTAAAGAGATTTGATCTCACCTAAGATTACCCAGCTCTAAATTATCCTTGCTGGGATTCAAGACTAGGGGGTGCTATCATACCCCCAACTCACATTCTTTCCACTGCCCCAAGGTAGGAGCTACAATAAAAACGTTTTAAAACTTCCCAAGGCTAGGAAGGGATAAGTAACTCATTCATGGGGTTACAGCCACCCGTAGAGACAGAACAAAGCCCATTCCCCATAAAGAACCATTATGTCCCCCTTTGGATCCTCCAGTCCTGTCTCTGTTTTTTTCTGGGTTCATAAATATTTATGTGCAAACTCAATCTTGCTCTCCTTCTTTTTCTATCCCCTAATCTTTGGTGAAAACACCTAGTTTTATTAAAAGTTTCCCTCCAGGCCCTCTGTTAGATTTAGCTTATTCCTCTTGTTAAAACATTTCCGAGATGGTTGCCTAAAGCGAGTTGTGGCAGATTTAGGTGCTTTGTACGTTTCTGTCTTCAATCATTGAGCAGGTCCCTCGTTCCTTGGAAGAGAGGGGAGGAGGGGCTGGGCATACTCCTCTGCCCTCTGTGGCTTCAGAGGTTTCAAGATCCCTGAACCTGTGTAGATGGAGGATCTATTTGCTGAGTGTCTGTTGTGTGCTGGGAGTCAGAGTTTGGAGAGCATATTACTGGATAATCTACCTGAAGGGTGTCTGAGCACAGGTGAGAGAGGGCTCTAAAGGCATACTAGGTGGGTGCTTCTGGTGCATAGTTTCTACTCTTGACTTTTCACTTTCTTCAATGAACTGAAGATCAAACTCCTGTTTCCTCCACACCTCCTGTTCCCCTCTATCACACTATCTCATTCGGCAGAGCAGACTTGCTGTTCTTTAAAGCAAACTTGCTGGCAGAGCAGACTTGCTCTTCTCCCGAATTTCACTTTAATGCAAACTGGAAAATTTTATTGAGCCTTTACAGGTTATTAGGGGCTGAGTGTATAGCATGAATGAAATAGGCTCAACCCTTGCTTCTGACTGCTTATAATCCTTTGGGGAAGACAGCTGTCAAACGTATAATTGCGGAAGTCCTAGATGTCGGGGAAAAGCAGCACAGAGTGCACTGGGGAAGTGGAGCGGGCTTGCACTCCTGGCTATCTGCCCTCTTAGTTTCTGCTCTGTTTGAACATGCCCTCTCCAGTGTCCTTCCCTTGTTCTGGCTACTTTGTGAAAAAGCACTCTGAAGCCCCTGCACTCCAACAGCTGCATTGCATTATGTTGCGTAGTCTTATTAAATTTCTCTTTGTTCTCTGATTGTCTCTGTCATTTTGCCTGTTTTGGATACCCTATCTTTTGTCAGACTGAAGACAAATAAACTCTGTATTCCATATGTCACTCTCCTGATGAAACACTTTTTATGTCCCATCTCTTGCAGGATATCCTTACAGTATATAACATCCAAGCTCCTCAGCCTGACATTCAGTATGCCATAGTTTGGCCCAACCTCAGCTCCCATACCATTTAATGAAACCCTTTGCCAGAACCAGGCCATGCTAACTCATAACCCCGGAGTAGTCATATCTCTGGGGCTCTGCTCATTTTTATCCCCTTATCTTTGATATCTTCTTTCTAACTCTGGGCATCTGTTGAAGTTTGATTCAAGTTTCACTACCTCGGGCACACTTTGCCTGACCAGCTCAGCTCTTCAGAGTGGCATAGTGCTTTTTGGTACCACTCACTGGCCACTTACCATGTGTTGTCCCTTTCTATCATTTATCTCTCTCTCTTTATGTCTCCCCAACCAATCTGTAAACTCTCCTTGTGATGTGACTGTCACGATGCCTCTACAGATAGATGCTTGATGGTTATAGGATGGAAGATGGCTGTATGCAATTAGCTAGTGTTGCACAGAGTTTCTTACAGTACCAGCCATAAACTTATGACTAAAAGATAAGAGATGAGTAGGAAAAGAAATTGAGGAATTAAATGTGAATTTAAAATTGTATATTATCATCCGAAATCTCAAACTAAACATAATGAAAGCAGTAGTTTCATTTTTGTGGAGGATGGAGGAGGGTGGTTTTGAGGATACAGAAATTAAAAGTGAGGTAGAGAGTGAAACAGAAGGAGGTGAGTTGGAAAGGAATGAAGAGCCCTGTGTGGGGGCTGTGGAGCCTTGGGTTTAAGTCCAGACTGCATTTCCAACTGTGTGGCTTGGATAAGTCTGGGAGCACCTGGAGCCTTGACTGTGAAGGGAAAACGAGGACCCTGCCTTGCCTGCCCTCATCTGCTGGGAGATCAATTGAAAGCAATTTATAAACTGTGAAGTGCACTGTGAATGGAAAAGAGCATTGTTACTATAAACGACATAATCATTTATCATCTGAATCCTCCCAAAGCCACACTGTGGCAGGAGATAGATCGATGGGCAGGTCTGTTGTGACAGGATGGAAGAGACCAGACTGGCAGGAGCCTGCGGTCAGATCCTGCAGGCCCCACAGTCTTGCCATCTCTGTGCAAATGTTCTTGTGTTAAGGAAGTGCTTTCCCACGCCTGGACAAGGTGAAGAAGGGTAAGGTGTGTGGGCCCTGACCTTGCCTGGGACAGGATCAAGTGAGAGGTCAGTCCTAGGATGCTAATGGGTCCCAGTTACCATGGTTACTATACACAGGCTGTGAAGTATCAGTATGAGCATCGAGACTAGCAGAAGACCTGGGTTGTGGTCCCTGCTCTGTATTTGCCAACTGCATCAAGTGCCAGAGAGTGAGTGATTTTTGGCCACGGTCTCACTTCAGCTTTGCAACAACACTATGAGCTGGGTGGGCACTAATTTTACTTTACTACTATGGAGGAGGAAATAGGTTTAGGGATGTTAACAGACGAGCTCAAAATAACCAACTAGTGACAGACAGGAACTGAGATCAAAACTCAAGCCTCTCTGAGCTCTTAACCTCTATGCTCTGCTGCCTTCAACCTCTCAGAAGCTCTCAGTCTCCTCACTGTACTGTGGGGGATAATGATATCTACCCCGCTTACCACATGGGTTGTGAGGATCTGGGGAGAGAATGGATATGGAAGGACTATGTGCACTGCAAAGTATAAATGGTACGTACAATTATTTTCTGAGCTCCTACTGTGTGCGTGGCAGTGCTTCAAGTGCTGGGATACAGGGGGGATAGACAGCCAAGGCACCTGCTCACACAGAGGTAGGTGCATTCTAGTCCTAATTTGTTAATAAAGGGAGCTGTCAGAAGTGTGAGGGGAAGAAAAAAGGCAGCCATCTAAGAACAATTGTGTTTTCAGAAAGGAAGAAGTCATGTTAATGGGCAGCCATTGCCCTTTAAATCCACCTTCCTTCCCAAGTATAAATAACAAGATCAAATTAAGAGATTAAGCAATGTAAGAAACTTACAAAGATGGATAACTAGAGAAAAGCAAAGAGAGTGCATTTATAAGAGAACAAATCATGTCAGGATGTTTTGATCATTATAAAAAAGCAAATCACAGTTCTAAAGGTGAGAAGTATGCAGTGGATGTAGTATATCTAGATTTTGCTAAAATCACTTGAAGGAGAAATGGCCTGAAATCTTGCCTAAGAAATTAATTCAAATTGGCCAGGGTGAAAGCCGTGTCATTCAGAGTGAGAACTGGCTGGGAGATGAGAGTGAAGGGTGTGATGACAAATGACCATAGCTCTCAGGATGTGATGGGGTCAGGTGAGAAGACCCAATTGAGCCATTATCACTTAATGATCTGGAAGAACGACTAAGCTCCTGGTAATGATGTTCATACATGATGCTAAATTGGGAGGTGTCACCGTGATGGAAAGAAGCACAGAATAAGAGGACTGCAGTCAAAGTCAGGAAGCCATGGCTACGTAGGCAGGAACAATGCAGGCAAGGACAAATGTAGGGAATTTCCTTGAGGATAGTCTATAAACATTAAATACACACATACACACACACACACACACACACACATACATATGTGTGTATATGTGTGTGTGTGTGTGTGTATGTGTGTGTGTGTGTGCTTGTGTGTATTCAGCATTGGTCCAAGGCTGTCCAAGGATTTATCCTTCCATGATTTAGGCTGACTATTAGGCGTGCCCAGGAAGTATGTTTTGAGGAGCAAGAAGGTACCCGTGTTTTTAACAGACATGATCCTGTCCCTTCCTCTCTCTTTAATGTGATAGTCTTGGAAGCAGAACCAGTTTGACTTTTTGAGTGTCATTGACCTACTTGAGAGCAGGGGTTCTCATGACATACTTTGTGTACATTTGTATACTTGTGCTATCACTTAACCTGTAAAATGGAAAAATAATAGTACTTACTTTAGGGGTTTCATGAGGGTTAGATAAATGAAACGGTCCTGCACCATGCCTAGTATGTAGTAAGTGCTTGATAAAATTACCTATTATTATTGTTTTCATCATCATCATCACCATCACCATCACCTCATGTGCATTGTCTGTCTCTGTGGTGGGATATGCCAACTTAAAAAGGTAACAGCCTTTCTGGTTAAAGTGGGGAAAGAGGCATCCAGAGAACACAGTTTGAAAACTGGTGGAAAGAACATATGGTCAGAGGATCCAGATCTAGTCTCTGTTATAAGTAACCCTGAATGAGTCACTTTACCTCTTTGTTCCTGTTTCCAC
Organism: Macroglossus sobrinus; assembly: GCA_004027375.1. Classification (NCBI taxonomy): domain Eukaryota; kingdom Metazoa; phylum Chordata; class Mammalia; order Chiroptera; family Pteropodidae; genus Macroglossus; species Macroglossus sobrinus. Next base: position 1,024,762 of record PVKZ01000054.1, on the reverse strand, counting down.
ATCTTCAAACATGAGGGGATGACCCAGATGACCTGTGAGCTCTCTTATAGTTCAAAAAATTCATGGATCTACAAAAAATACAAAATGAGTTGGGTCTTGTTCAAGTTGTCAGCTTTGGAACACATCTTCTAGCCTACATCACTCTGCAGACCTATTTTCTGTCAGCGATGGCCACCCATTGGTAAGCTGACTGACTCATACACTTTTAGCACTGAAAATGCTGTATCCAAGGAACAATGTCCCCTTAGTCTTGGGCGAACAAGGACAGTTGGTCAGCCTACCTATGGGATGGTGGCCAGACTGCAGGAGTGTGGCATGGCAGTCCAAATACACATCTGCAAAAACTGAATAGTTCTATTGAACTCATGGGAACCATCCTTAGGAAGCCATCTACCACTTTTCACGAGGAGCTGTCTTAGTTGGTTTGGGCTACTATCGTAAAATACCACAAACTGGGTGCCTTAATAGATAGAAATTTATTTCTTACATTCTGAAGGCTAGGGAGTCTAAGATTGAGGTGAAGGTCAATTTAGTTCCTGGTGGGGACTCTTCCTGGTTTGCAGATGGCTGCTTTCTTGCTATGTCCTCACATGGTAGAGGACATAGTGGCTCCACCCTTGTGATCTAATTATCTCCCAAAGGCCCCACCTCTGAATATCCTCACTTTGGGGGTTCAGGTTTCAATGTATGATCTGGGGGATGGGGGTACACAAACATTCAGTCCCTAGCAGGAGTGAACCGATCAAAGTTGTGTTATCAGGGTATATATTGCAGCTGGCAGTGCCAGAAGATTCTTGGGGCCACTCCTCCTGTGTACATTGAACCAGTGACACTTAATGCTATTACTCAGAGTTCTTCTTAGTTGCCTCCAGCCTTGACATATTTGTTGAGAGAAGGGTAATAAGTCAGGAGGGCACCACTTCACAGGCTCAATGCATGTGAGGCTTCTCTGTGGAAAGAGTGAAATGAAAATAGGAGTTGGTCTTGTTTTCTTGAGCTCTGTCTGGAATAATGTGTTCATTTTTGGATTCTTCAGGGACCAGAAAGGTGACAGATTAAAGGGTGCTGTGAAGGAGTCATCCAAATGATTGACAAGCTAGACGAAGGAATTGATAGGAAGCACTGAAAGAACAAAAGGCCATGCGGCAGGCTGGGTGCTCGTGTGTGCACGTTGGGCAAGAGACAGTAACTAGGATGCCCCGGAGGAGGGCACTAGGTGATGCCAGGCATCCGAAGAGGGACGTGGATGGAGGCAAACTGCTCTAAAGTCAAACATTTTATTTAGCAAATATTTGTTTACCATTTACTTTCTCCATGACATGATTTGTTCTAGGTGTGGGGGGCGCATGAAGATGATTACCATCTGGTCTTTGTTCTATTGAAAGAGATGGGCAGTATTGAAGAGCATTAGAGATGCAGTTTTGAAGAGCATTAGTTTGCTTATGAGCTGTGTTGCTTTGGGCAAATTGCAAAAACTTTTCTGTGCCTCAGTTTCCTCATCTGTGGAATGGGCATATTGCTGTGTTTGAAGAACACCAAGGATGCCAGTAAGTTTGGAGCCAAATGCATGAGGGGAGAGCTGAAGGTATGAGAGAGGAAGCGAGGTGTATCCGTCAGTGTTCAACAAGAGAAGCAGAGCTGCTGGATGGAGGCCAGGTACATAGATCTTGAGCTTTACCTGTCGCAGGGCCAGCACTGCTTATAGCAATGAGGCACATCAGCAGAACAGCAATAGCAACACTGTGCATGGGCTGTAAAATGGCTACTGCTTTCTTTCTTTCCACATATCTCCCAAGACTATCCCTTTGGGGGTTAACCCTGAGTGGAAATTTACAAAAAAAGCAAAGTTTTGGGAGACCTAGTTCAGCCTAGCCAAGCTGACACATTACAAAGCCACCACACAGGATGGGTGAGTGGGGGCTCCTAGGAAATCTAGAAAAAAAAATTCCCGTGAGACTTTCTTGATGGTTCACCCTATGGACAATGACTCTTCCATTCAATCTGTTTCCCAGGGCGAGGCCCCTTCTGTTTTCCAGCACTTGCCCAAGTGCCCAGATAGTAACTAATAGGAAGGAGATTTGATTCATGTTCCCTGGGGGGGGGGGGAAGACTTTAGTCGCATCAATCATCATTAACTACAGCATCATTTTCAGCAGTTTGATGCAATAGAATTTGATTGACGTAATTATTTCACGTAATGGAAATAAAAAATTAAACAAGAGCTTGGCTTGGGGGCGTTAAAAAAAAAAGCTAATGTATGTATGGAGACAAATTTGATCATTCATTTGTTTAGTCATTTATTCCACAAATATCCATGCTCAGAACAGGCGCATTAGTGGGCTAAGTATGGAGGTGATGCATATATTCTGTAAGCATTGATTGAACTTTCACTCTCCTGAACACCAAGTGTATGGAGACGGACCTTGATATCAAGAATTTTCCAAGTATATAGCTTTAGCCCAGTACAAGTAGAAGTGTGCACAGGGATGGCGATGCCACCTGCAGTGTACGTAAGCCCTCTGGGCAAAGCAGAAAGGCTCTGGACAGCATCCTCTCTGGGGTTTGGGAGAAGATTCTACCCCATGGTCATTTACAGCTTTGAAAACCAAAGACCTTTTTTGTGCTCATTCCAGAAGCTACAGAGCTTCTAGTGACTTGTCTTTTCACAGGAAATATTCTACTCAGAAATAGTATGTTTGGCAGAGGACTATTCTCCTGCAATCTTTGCTTTTGTCCACATTGTGTTAAAATAAGAAGAAAGCTTCTGATTCAGAGGAATTATAAAAATAATATAGTAATTACAAAGTTCACTTTTGTGACTCACTTTGCTCTAAATTATGGCACTCTACAGGGAACACTTCACGAAGTTAAAGTCCCACTTGCTGTTTATATTTTGCAAGTGTCAATGAATTTCAATTTTTGAGGTTGAATCATTTGGCAACATGGAGTTTGGGGGAGAAGGTGGGTGCGAGGATGATGACAGTTTTCAATGTTTGTATATGTCTCTTTAAAAAGTAGGAAATAAATTGGCTGATTTGTCATGACTACATCATGTGTAATGCTTGATCACAGAGTACCTTGTTTTGGATTTGTATTTATTTTTCTCCCTCACGCTCCTGTCTAATTGCCCTCTCCAGAATGGAGGCTTCCACTGCCTTTTGGCTTCATTAACGGCTTTCATTTTCATTAAGAGCTTTGCGCTAATGGACTGTTATAAAATGCACAGTTGTTTCTTGCAGTCACCGCCAAATGATTCTCATCTACTGACAGTTTTGTGCATTAGGCCAAAAAGAAGGAGGTGGGGGGAAGCCAGTGGGAATGAATGAGAAGTATCCAGACACAAGATCTACCTACTTCCTTTTTCGAGGTTCTTTAGGAAAGTTGAGATAAGTACCTGGAATTCTAAGAGTGTTTCTATCCATTCTCTTTAAAGTGCCTCTTTGGTTGGCAAAAGGAGTGAAGGAAGAGAATGGGAAGCTTATTTTTCTCATAATATTTTGGAATTTGAGAGTTGTTGGGAATAAGACTTGCAGAGGCCTCACAAGAAGGAACACTGATAATGATAAGATTTCATTGACTTTGATCCAAACACTCACATACATCGGTTGATTATTGTTGTTTGGAGCATTAGAATAATCGATGCTAATTGGGCTATACTTGGTGTGCTGTCCACCATATGCAGAATTGGACTCTTTTTCCATCCTCATCCTCTTTTTTGTTTTCATTTTGATTCTTCCTTCTCCAAAACACCAAGAAAATTACTCCTCTCATTTCATATAAAATGCACCCACCCCAATTTTTTCTATTATATTATGTTAGTTTCAGAGCTGGTCTAAAACTCAGGTTTTTAATTTTTCAAATCTCTGCTCTATCCACAGCATAATTGATCTAATTTAAATAAGATAGTCTGGATGAGTAAAGCCATCATCACATAATGATATACTTATTTTTTGTTTGAATTTGTCACATTGTTGCACTTCACAGGAGGGAGCAAAGATCAGCCAATAAATTAATGGGCTGATACATAGAATCAAGGCTTAAAGTCTTTACAGTAACTAATTCTTAAAATCTTTGCAATTAGATATTTTTGTTATGTACTTAATTTAGACATTAGCATTATATGATTAATATCTTTGCAGATGAAATGATAACATAGACTTATTTGCCAGCAGTTCCTCTTTCCTCACTAAATACACACCCATTTCCCCTTATTAAGTGGAAGATATTGGTAAATTTCCTAACATTCCTCAGTTTCATGTTCTCAAATATTTTAAACTTTGGAGCCAGCATCTGTTTGCTTTTGTGATTGAGCATGCAAATTCTAAAGGGTCAGGGCTCTGACTCTTATATTTTATGCGAGGTATTTGGCTCGTTATGAGCCCATAATGTCAAATAATAACCACAAGGATTTACAAAGCCCAGTTTGAGAAAGGTCACCAAAATGTATAAGTTGACTTTGATAGTGGATCCTGTAGGCTTGAAACGAGGATGATTAAATCTTAAACCTTAACTAAAGTTTGGAAAAGCATGGCTGGATGTGAGATTTCCACACCCTGGGATGACCAGCCCTTAAGCATATCTCAGTTCAGCTACTGAGTATTGTCTTTAAAAGTACTATTAAAAAAAAAAAAAGAATAAAAAATTTGACCTCATCAGTATTTAAAACATGTATAATAGGATGGAAGAAAGATAACATGAGATGAAAAGACAAATTTGAAAATGTTCCAAGATCCCAAGATGCAAAGCATTCTGGGGTTGGAGAGGGCAAGCCACACGTGATACTTCTAATCTCAGCTACAAAATAGGCAGAGAGTTTACCAAACCTTTGGAAAAGCTTTGTTCCCAGAAAGGACCAATAATGGTTCCATGCAATCCAGAAGACTGTGCTCAAAGGCTATTTCCTGGAACAGGTAGTGCAGAGTTCCAGGATTTGTGGACTGAGGAGCAAGCACTGTCCACTTTCCAGGCAAATGACTGGAGCTGGAGGCACTTGGTGGGGGATGACTGGCAGGCTGGAGGTTGGAAAGCGTGAGGAGGACGAGTTGCTATTGTATGATGTGAATGTGAGTGTTTGATTACTCTACATAAAGATAATTTTATCCTGAGATCCAGAATTTTACTGTGCTGCCCATCTGTCAGTATGTAGTACTACAGGCTCCCTTAAAACTGGGCCACGTGAATATTTCCAGCCAGGCCAATTAGGAGGAAACCATGCAATAACTGAGTGTTAACTGTCTCTGAAGTTTGATGCTGAGAAATGACCATGAACTTTGAAACTAAACTGACCTGAATCTATCCCTATCAGCTGTGTGGCTAGGTATGTCCTTTAACCTCTCTGAGCCTTAGTTTCTTCTTCTAAAATGGGGGTAATAATTAAGACCTCACCACCGTGTCTCAGAAGTCAATTAGAGTATTAGCAGGTGCAGAATACCTGCCACAAGACAGGCCCTCAATAAATGTTTTTTCCTTTTATTTCCCTTCAGTGCCTTTTCTCCTCCCCCATCACTGTTTTCTCTCTGCCTCAGGCCTCTATCCTATGCTACATTTTCTCAGAGTTGTGCTCTCAGTCTGCTATCACAATGCCCCTTCTATAGAGCTGGCTGACAAAGGCTCAAAGTATCACCAAACCTAACTAAGCATAATACCGATAACTTTTCAGAGGCAACTTTGAAAATTAAAACCTTATTGCAGCCCAAAAGGATGAATTACTAATGGTGGGATTTCTGGGTCCTGGCTTACTGGCCTAGGAGTCACTTTTGTCTGGGGCCAATCTCATCTTGGTATCATGAGTTATAATTTCCCAAACATTTACCCCCTTTTCTCCATCGAAGTAGTTTTTTTTTTTTTTTTTTTTTGTCTACCTACCTGTAAAGCCAACTCAGCTATGAAATTGAAGCCTCCCCAGGACTGCTTTAATCAGAAGCAGAAATAACTTACAGTTATTGTGCCCATGCCCGTGCCCGTGAGACTGTGCATGCCTTCATTAGTGAATCTACTGTACTGGGTCTTTCCAGAGATTGTGCTTCTTGATTTGGTCCCTGGGTAAATTTGCAAACGCTAATTTAGTTGTTGCTGGAGAGTATCCAAACCTAAGGCAGGACTATTTCTCTCTGGATTGTTAGACATTAGATTGGCAGGGTTTGGGACTCTGGCAAATTCTATAGGCCTGGAATGAGGCTGGTCATCTAGCCAGATATAGGGGAAAGGTATTGTTGGGGAGCACATGGTAAGGGAGGCCTGTGAGGTCAGTGCCTTGAGGGATTTGCACTGACACTTCCAAGTCAATTCAACAGATTTACTGAGTGCCTTCTATGTGCTGGGCACCATTAGAGACAGTGGGGATGTGTCAGAGAATAAGGCCAACAAAAGATTCCTGCCCATTGTGGGTCTTACATTCTAATGAGGGAGGGAGTATAACAAAGAATAATTCAATATGTATGTTACATAAATGATAGATGATAGAAAAATGGATGGATAGATGGATGGATGGATGGATGGATGGATGGATGGATGGATGGATAGATGATAGATAGATAGATAGATATAGATAATGTGTCGGAAGGTGATTTGTGCTATAGGAGAAAAACCAGGGAAAGGTAGATTGGGGGTGTGGATGAGGGGTATAACACACATTTATTTAAGGTGGTTAGAAAGACCTCACTGAGAACGTGATATTTGAATGAAGAATGCATAAGGGGGAACATATAGACGAGGGTGGAGAGTGGTCGAGGTAGCCAAAAAAATTTGGCAAAGGCTCTGAGGGAAGAGCCTTTCTGACACATTTAGGAACATCCAGGAGCCCATGGGCCTGAATCGTAGTGAACGAAATGGGGAGAAAAAGGAAACAAGGCACAGTGTTGGGAGGGGAGGGTACACCTTATAGGCCTTGATGGCTGTTGTGAGGAATTTGGCTTTTACTCTGAAAAAAATGGGGAGTCAATGGAAGGTTTTGAGCAGAGAATCTCACTTATATTTTAACAAGACCCTTCAGACTGCTGTGCAGAAAATGGACAGTAGGAAGCTGGGGTAGAAACTGGGGACAAAAGAGGAGGCTCACAAGGTAATGCAGGACAGAAGCAAGGATGGTGGCAGCAGTGAAGATAGTGAGAATGGTCATATTTTGGGTTTATTTGGAAGATATAGCTAACAGGCTTTGCTATTGGATTGGATGTGGGGTGTGAGAAGAGAGGGACAGGGGATGACTTCAAGGTATTTGTCTTGAGCAATAGGAAGAAAGGCATTGCCCTTGACCAAGGCAGGAAAACTGGGGAAGGAGGCAATTTAAGGAGAAAGGACTGGAGACCAGTTGAGTCATGTCAAGTCTGAGATGCCTAGATTTGGCTTTGCCATCCAAGAGGAGACATCAAGAAGATGGTTGGTTTTGAGGGAGAGATTCAAGGGAGAGGATCAGGCTGGAGATATAAGTTTGAGAGTCATCAGCTTACAGATGACAGTTAAAGCTGGGAGACTTTCCAAAATCACTTTTTCGTGAGATATTCCTGTCTTAGAGTGGATTTGGGTACAACCTTTAGCCCTGGCCGACTCCTACTTTATACACCTATCTGAGGCTTATACCTGGTTGGATTCAGGTGTCCTCAGAGTGCATGGACTGTTCCCCAAGGAGGGTAAAAGATGATCCACCGAGATGATAGAAAGAATAAGTTAAAGCTTCTATTTATCTTTGATCTTTTCTTAAATTTTTGGATTTGTGTGTGTGTGTGCTTGTTTTATACATACTATATGGTTATAAATTATAAAATATATTTACATTTATTGAGAATGTGTGTTTAAAAACTAATAAAGTGGGAGATTTAAGAAATTTAGAGACTGCTGCCTGGATGAAGGAGAGAGAGAATGTTTGTTAATTCAGGCCTTTAGCGGAGTCAAGGAGTACTGTTTCTTTGTCTCTGTTGGAGTGATATAGATACCCAATTTGTATATAATAGAAGAGATCTCTTTTTAAGAGGACATTCAGATTCCACTGACACTTATTGAAGCAACCTGCTCAGGCCAGGCAGGGCAATGGTTGTGTTCACTGTACCCTCAGAGCAAACCTGCAAGGTTGAACCACAGCATCCCTACCCATGAAGGAACGAGAAAGGAGGCGAGTTGACAGTGGGTGGGCAAAAGGTGGGATCTTCCTCAGGACCCTCATAGGCCCACCAGACAGCCCTGACTCACACTCGGGAAGATATTCTTCTAGGCTCTCATATCGAGACCTCTGTTTTCTAGATGATGATCACTCTATAGAATTCTTGATTTAAAACAACTCATTCTCTCCAAATTCCTTTTCAGTTTCAGAAAACATTCTTCTAACTTCAAGTGTCCATTTGAAATGATAAAAAATAATTGGGCCATGCCAAATGGTGGGCAGTAGCTCTCTTGGAAGGAAAAAAAGGCTGTTGCCTTTTAAAAATCGTTTTCTTTCTCTTTTAGGCTTTTATCGGAAAGCCTCGATTTCTCCCCTTGTCTGTGATCCTCGGGCACTTTGCCAGCTCTTTTATAGTGTTAGTTATGTTTTTACATGTTGATATCTTATTTCTCTAGCTAAACTGTGAAAACTTTAAGGGTGAGAACTCTGCCTAAGCTCCTTTTCTATCCTTCAGGCTCCTTTTCTATCCTTCTCACATTTTATCACCTTGTGGCTATTTAATAATCACTTATTGATTGATGACTAGTATGGCTCAAAAGCCTCAACTCACCAATAAAATACAACGAGAGCATTAAACTGTTTATAGTAGCTAGGAACTCAAAGGGAAAGTGGCTATAGCCTGCTGACCTCTCCTTCACTCCCCCCACCCTAACCTTTAGTTTGCTGAGTATAGAGGGGAAGCATTCCCTGAGACTGTTGGGGTTTACTAAGGACAGATGTGCTTTCGGAGACTGAAGCCTGTCTCCCCAGGAAGCCCTGACACTGCATGCAATGAAAACCTGGGAACCTTGGGGGAAGGTGCAGGCAACCAGGTGAGGCTAATGGGCAAGAGTGTGAGTCTAGAGAGAATGTTGCTAAGGTAACCAGAACCCCAACTCTGAAGGTTTTGCCTGGGTTCACAAAAAGCCCTTCGGCTTTCCATTTTTAAAAAGGGACTCCACAGAGTAGGCTCAGAAGAATGTGCTTTGGAGCTATGGTCTTCAAAATCCAGAGCTCTTCAAACCCCTGAGGAAGCAAGTTGCATTCAGATTTCCGGGTCGTCCCTCCCAGAGAGTCTCATTCAATAGGTCTGGCGTGGGGGCCAAGTTATCTGCATTTACTTTATATAAACAAAGGCATGTGGTCCTAGAAACCATGCTTTTACTTGGAGGTGTGAGTGAGGCTTCTATCTGGGTTCTCTGAATTAGCCTGGTTGTCTGTATCATGTTAATTACGCCTTTGCCAGTAGCTGCCTTTTCTTATGCATCCTTGGTCCATAGTTGACTTTAGGCCGTGCCTGCTTTCCCAGGCCTGAGTTTGAATCAGGAAAGGAGACTTCAATATGTTCACTTACTGAGTAAGTACTGAGCATCTACTTCATTTCAGGCACTGTGCTAGGCACTTAGAGTAAATAGGGTTGAATAAGACCAAGATGATGCTCTCCTGAGGATTCCGTTTTAGGGGGCTCCTGGGTCTTATATTTACAGTCACAGAAGGAGTCCCTTCTCTGAAGCTCTAAGGCAGTTCTGGGGTTCCAAGTGAGCAAGCATGTGCTTGGCACTTGTGCAGGGGGCTTCCACTCCTCATTTTATGGATGAGGAAGAAAAGGAAGAGCCTGTAGAGGTTGAGTGACTTTTCTGAGATGACTTTTAGTTACTGAGGCGCAACAGGTAGGGTGTTCTTTCAGTTCATGGCTATTATAAACACTTTAATTAAAGCTCCAAAGGGTATATATTCACATAGAACCACCCTAGACCGCCTTCTTATCTGCACTCCTGTGAGAGCACTTTTTGTGCTAAGGGACATCATCCTCTTGGATACAATGCATTGCACTGGGACAATGGCTTTCTGTGAGGGTTGAGGCAAGTTGTTTTACCCTACCTGCCTTTATCTCTCCATATGCACATTTTTTTGGTGTTTGGGTCACATATATGTTTATAGTCTAGGTGCTGCTCCAATTTTATAACATTTCTAATTTCTAAAAGTTTTCTGGACTTCAGTCTAAGCCCTGACTTTTGTCCATTTGGTGTCTGCCTCAGTAGTATCTTGAGATGAGAAGCTATAGCTTGCTGTAATGTTCACTTCTGGGGGTATGTATCAAATATGACTTCATAGCCATGAATGTACTTGGGAACGGAGAGCAAAGACCTAAATGGAAGAAGGAGATGGTGGGTTCTCTAATTGTACAGAGGGAGGTGCATGACCTCCTGTCTTTGACCCTGAGCTCAGGGTTACCACCCATTTTCGTACCCTCTAAATTCTGGTGTCCTGGGACAAAGCACTGGTTACTTGTCCTAGTAGTTATCGATGTTGTTGGCTTGTAAGTACCAATGATAATTAGTGAAGGAGGAGATGGTGGTTACACAGAAAGGGTAGGCGAAGGGGAGAGCAGGGACAGAGGGAAGGCAAAACAGCTTTAGGGATAATAAAAGCTAACCTGGGCTTAGGGACAGCTTCCTGCCAGTATCATCATGAGGCAGCCAGGCCATCTTTAGTTGACTGGTAGCTGTGTGCCTTTGCACAAGGACCGCCCTGGGCATGCAAAGGCTGCCCAACCCTGGGTCTTACACAGAGCACTGAAGGTTTTCTCTAAAAATGCAAGATCTAAACAAAATTTATCTCTCTCAGGCATCCTTATTTATTCTATATTCCCAGAGTCCTGCAAAGGCTGCAGTGTGTAGTATTGATATTTATTCTCCCAGGAGATTGGGGGCTTTACCTTTTAACTTTCTTTGTTCAGAGCATCCAGAGTTGAATAGATGCATAAGGAATGTTCGGAGCACTGGAGTATGTAGGAAGATGGACTCACAGTCTAAGACCTTGAGGCTCATTTCTCATCCAGCTTAGGCTCCCTTGGAGCTTGGTGATTTCAGAGTTCTCAGTGTGAAGGTGAGTAGATGTGTGAATACCTGGAGCTAGATGAAGTGCAGGGTAAGTATTGTATATTCCTCTGCTCCCCTTGGTGATTATTAGGTTGTTATTGCTAAGAGGGAGCCAGACCTTTCTGCCACCAAAGAATAGATAATTCTCAGCTGAGTAAACGTGGTCTGCAGACATATCTGTGACTCCTACCAGCTCTGCCCTTTAAACTGCTTCTCTAATATTTCCCTTGAAACTGCACCTTCTAATACACTAGCCACTAGCCACATATGGCTATTTATATTTCAATTAAAATGAAGTACAAGGTAAATTTCAGTTTCCCAGTCTCGTGAGTCACATTTCAAGGGCCTATAAGCATGTGCAGCCAGTGGCTAATGTAATGGACAGTGCAGAATCATGAACATTTCCATCATCGCAGACATTCCTGTTTGACAGAGCTGCCTCAGAGTCCTCAGGGGACTAGAAACCCCTTCCTTGGGCCTGTGTTTGCAGGTGGGGAAAAGGGGACCTTCCTTCTCAATGGACCCAATAGTCACTATATGTCCAGGACCACCTGATGGCAAGCACGGGAGTGGAAATGACAGACTTAGAGGGTACATGGTGGCACAGAACTTGTTGGAACTCCAAAAATGGGTAAAATAAGTCACAGTGGAAGTGAGGGAACTAATCAACCGAGGGATAAATTAGATTTTAAAAGAAATGAGAGCAGAATCCAGGCCCAGAAAAATATAGTCATTGGGACCTTTAGTTTAAAATCTTGGACTTCACATTTGAACACTGTGGTGCTTATATTTTCCTTATTTAGAGGAAATTCCATTTTTGAGAGGTTAAGCAACTTGTACAAGGGAGCAAAAGGGGTTAGGCTAAGAGGAGGACCTGAAGCTTCTGACTTTGAGTTCTTCGCTTTTTACTTGGGACCACATTGCTTCTCAAAGAAAAGGTTATGACCTCGTTAGCCCTGTCTGGGCAAACAAACTACTTGTCTGGGGGTCTTTGGTTCCACTAAGCCTTGTGACACTTCAGTTGTAGAAGGAGAAGTGGAGGGGGGAATATTATTTTTGAATCTTTACCACATTCTAGGCACAGTGCTAGATTTTTAAACTATATTGTCATACAGGAAGCAGATATTGTTCTCTCATTCTAACAGATGAGGAAACTGAGGCTCAGAGAAATTAAGAATCTTAACCAAAGTCTCAAAGCTAGTAAGCAGATGGGATACAAATTTAAGTTTTTGCTCATCCAAAGCCTGGCCTTTGCACCATTCCACAGGGCTGGAACATGTGAGCCAGTCAGTGGTAACAAAGCAAGACACAGGACCTCGAGAGGAGGCTCATATGTCATTGCCATTGCCTGTGTCTGAGGAGGTGAGGTTGGGAAGGTGTCAGCAGTCTCTGAGCTCCCTATCCTTAGATTTATGATTCTTCCAGCCATGTATGTGAAGAGAAAGAATGGCTTTGGGGTGGGGTGGACAAATGGGGCTGTTGGTTTCTTTGGAGTCAAGAAGGAACTGCCTCCTTTAAATTGCCCTCAGAGGAGCGCTCAGCTAATCCCTGCTCTGAACACATGCGAGCCCTTAAGATGAGTTCCTGGAGGCTGATATTACAGATAAAAGTAAATAAACATCTTCATGCAACCATGTTGACTCCAGACGTGAGTGCCAAGGACTTGCTTTATGAGGAAGTGAAGGGGCAGGTTTTCAGAAGAATCTGAAGAAGGGAAACTTAGATGGTGAGCCATGAGATGGAGAGGTGCCCACAAAGGGAGCTGTGAGGAGAGCTTTAGACTCCTGCTTTGAACCCAGAGTCTTTTGTAACTGAGAAGACAACAGGTTGTATTCTGCCCAATGGCTTAAATTCATGGAGGCAGAGGCAGGTGGAAAGATGGCAGAAAAAAAAATGCTGTTGATGCCTTAGAAAGCAGGTTTCATCTAATGGATTGTACTGGTTCCAGGAAGAGAAGCATGCTTTGGAAATAGTAGCTCTTCGAATGCTTGGTTTGCAGCTGACCGATGGAAACTGAAAAAAATCAGCCACCAGCATGGCAGACAACAGAATTGCATCCACCAGGATGATGAGTGGAAGAAAGAAGGCCATCTTGCCCTGAGAGGACCCATCTAGTCCTTCTTAAACTTTTAAATTTGAGAAGCTATTTCTTTTACCAGTTACAGCCTTACAGGAAGGCACCATTGGGAGTGAAGCTAACTGTCTAATTTGGGGCAGGAGAAGTATATCAGTTATGTATTGCTGCATAACAAAAAGATTGCTTAAATAATGATATGTTATTTATCATAGTTCTGTGGGCTGACCCAGTAGTTTTGCCTCAAGTACTATTGCTGGAGTTCATTATACAGCTATATATATCTGGAAGATACTGAATGTAGGCTGGACTAGAAGTTCAACAAGGTCCCTCACGCACCTGGGGGCCTTGGTTCTCCTTCATGTGGCTTCTTGTTTTCTTATGCCTTTTCATGTGGCTCCTCTCTTCTGCAGGACAGCCTGGACTTCCTTGTAGCCTGCTGGTTGGGTTCCAAGAAACTGAAAGCAGAAATTGTCAAGCTTCTTAAGGGCTAGGCCTGTAACTGGCACAGTAAAACTTATACTACTTCCTGTTGGTCAAAGTAAGTCTCAAGGCCAGCCCAGATTGATGGTGAGGAGAAATAGACTATATCTCTTGATGGGATAAGTGCACAAAGGGATAGGATGAATTTTTGGCAGCCATATTTTTTTAAGCAAATTGCCATAGGAAATAAGATATTGTGATTTAAGAGAAATCACAATAAGAAATGTATATTTATTTGGTCTTCGCTCCCAGTTCCTGGCATTAGAGCTTCTAAAACCCTTGGCATTTCCTGAAAGACAAGGGTGAGACGAGCATCTTTTTTTATTTATAATAAGTCCCTTTTTATTCATCCCTGAGTTTATGCTAAAGAGGTGATTTTTGCTGGCCCCTGGATAGCTTCTGGTGGGTGATGATTGCCAGGGGAACCAACCCTGTGACTAGAGGGTTGGGACATTTAGCCCTACACCCAAACCTACAGGAAGAAAGGGCAGGGACTGGGTTTGGAGATTGAGTTAGTCACCCATGACTGCTGATTTAATCGATGCTAAGTAATAGAACCTCCATAAAACCCCCAAGTGATGGGTTTGGGGAGCTCCTGGGTTGGTGAATACATCGAAGCACAGGGAAGGTGGCCCATTTCTCTCCTCTTACCTTGCCCTGCACATCTCTGTCATTTGGCTCTTCCTGAATCCTGTGAGCTCTTCTAGCAAAACAATTGAACCCCCTGGTCAGGTAGAAGCATGGGAAACCCAGATTTTCATTCGGCATCTGAAGTGGAAGATGAGCCCTTAACCTATGGGATGTGTGCCAACTCTGGGTGGTTAGTGTTAGGATTGAATTAAATTCCCCGTTGGTGTCCACCGAGAATTGAAGAATTGCTTGGTATGGAAAACACACATCTGGTGGCAGAACTGTTTTGAGTAGAGAAATAGTTGTATTTTAAGAAATAAAATACCTTTTTTTTTTAAACCTGCTTAACCCAACTAAACTATAGGAGGCTCTCCCTTTCGTAGGTTGCAATATTTAGCACATGAAAGTATAAAACACCCAGTTAGATTTGAACTTCAGATAAACAATGAGTCGTTTTCTTATTATAACTATATCCCATGGAATATTTGGTACATACTTGTACCAAAAAAGTATTTGTTGTTTATTAGAGATTCAAATTTAACTGGACAGTTTATATTTGATCTCACAACCCTACCCTGTGGTAATAGTGGCTTTCCAGGGGGACAGTCTCAAGGGTCATGGGTAGGAGCTATAGGACTGAATTGGTGTCCAGAATCTGAAGAAGCCCCCTAGGTCAGTGCTTCTCAAACTTTAATGTGCATATGGATTTCTGGGGCATTTTGTTAAAATGCAGATTCTGATTTAGAAGGTTTGGGATAGGTCCCACCTGAGATTCTACCTTTTTAACAAGCTCCCAGGTGATATGCATGACAGTCTATGGACCAAACTTTGACTAGTAAGGAACTTGGTCTATAAAGGACCAGAGAGAGAATATTTTTTGGCCTTGTAGACCAAAGCTACTCATTAGGAAAGCAGCCATAGATAATATGTAACAAAAAGAAACATAGCTGTGCTTCCAATAAAATTATACTTACAAAAATAGACAGTGGACAGGATTTGGCCTACAGAAAGCTGTAATTTGCTGACCCCTGAGTGTGATGATTCTGACATGCTCTTTTCTAATAAGAATTCATAGTGCAAGGAAGGGAAGACTTGTGTCCCTTGCAGTAGAAGTTTACGATTTCAGGGGCTCAGAAATGATTGCCCTAAATCCTTCACCCTCAAGTACAAATCTCTCTCTGCTCATAATTACTTCGTCTTCAGCTAATATTTGGTTCTCGATTGAAATGCAAATTCCTCGAACTAGCAATCTTTTTAAGCTGACCAACTTCTTTTACATCCCAGAATAACTGTATTTAGGGTCATTTTTTAAGGGAAATAGGAGAAGAGGACCCTAGAACAGGAACGCTGAGGCTCTAATTCATTTACACTATTGTCTAGGGTAGGACAGCTGGTCCTTACCTTGCTCTCCACCGTTAAAGAATGCTTGCCTGTACTGATAATTAAAATATTCATCTTACTAAAGAGTATTCAGGTGTGTGAAAGACAAGAGGCTCGATCAACTGTCTCGTTTGTCTGGGACAGAGAGATTATCTGGGATGTAGGACTTTCAGCGCTGAAACTCTGGCAGTTATGGGCAAAGCAGGATAGAGAGAGTGAAGGAGAAAGTCGGCTAGCTCTCAGATGGAGTCCCACAGTAAGGATTTGGTGGCAACACAGCATATCTTCACTGAACTCAAAGGCAATTAGAAAAGTCTCAAAAGAATATCAATTTTATTTTACTTGAACTTGAGCTAGGAGGCACTGCTACAAGTAATACAAGCATAGAGCACTGCCTTCTATGCAAGTTGGGGAATGCTTCCTAGGGCCACATTTCATGGCACTCTACACGATTAGGTACTCAACCGGCTGATGGCAACAGTGGTTTGAACGGGAGTGCTAATAACAATAATTCTAAATAACAGGTAACATTTATTGGGTGCTTAGTATATGTCAGGTATATTGTGTGTTTCACATTCGTTATCATTAAATGCTCTCACAGCAATCCTGTGAGCTAGGTAGTATCATTTTCTCAATTTTACAGATAATTAAATTGTGGTTTAGAGAGCTGTATTGATTTGTCTAAAGTCACATGGCTAATGTACTGGGGTTCATACCCTCTAAACCCTTAATCATGAGTCCATAGCACCAAAGCCTTTACTGGTATTTTCTTCGGCTTCTAGGAGCCCTTTCCTGGGCTAATTGTGTCTTTTATAGGATATTTTACTTCACTGAGCCTCTTTCCTTATATGCTTAAAAGGGGAGCAGTTAATAACACTTAAATTATCCATTTCCCCCTCATTTTTCTCTCCCCCCCCCTTTTCCCACAGCCATAGCTATCTCATTGTGCAGGGCAATTCTCTACCACCAAGGAAAATATGGTGTAAGTCAATGGTTCTCAAAGTACAGTCACAGGACTAGCATCATCACCTGAGAACTGTTAGAGATGCAAATTTTCAATCCCTGCCCTAGACCTACTGGACCAGAAACTCTGGGGGCGGGGCCCAACAGTCTGTTGCACAGTGTGGTTTGAGGATCACTGGTATAATAAAAAAACACTTGAGGTTTCAAATCAGCAGAACCAAGTTAAATTTTGCTTCCGCTATTTGGGTGATGCTTTCATCAACCCCACGCTATGAACCTTCTGAGTCTGTTTCCTTTTTCTCTAATATGGGACCTCATAATCTCACAGTTCTATGTAGAGTGAGGTCAAAGTGAAGAATGGCACACAAAAAAAATGCATTTTAAACATTAAAGCATCATTGTTGTCATTATCTGCCTGTGGGGCCTTCTTCCTTTTAGCCCATACTCTCTCTTCTTGGTAAGATACAAACCCTGTAGAGACTTATATTTGGCCAAAAAAAAAAAAGTTTAGCAATATTTATATAGCAGGTCACTGTTTTTAGACTACTTTCAAGTGATTTTATGTAATTCTTACACCAGAATTACATAAAATCATAAGAAAGCTGAAGCCTAAAATATTAATGACTTGCTTGAATTTTCACTACAAGTTTGTGACAAAGCTACCGTTTCATTTAGTCTCTTAATCTAATATCTAGTGCTTTCCACTACATCACTCTGGATAAAACCAGAGAGAAAGGACATAACATGTCTTCCAGCCAACTGTTCTCCATTTTGGCTGCACATTGCAATCACCTAAGGAGATTTTAAAAGTCCCCAGACCAATTATTCCAAATCTCTGGGCAAGGGACCCTAACTCAATATATTATAAAGCTCCCCAGGAGGCTGAGTTGCAGTGAAGACTGAGCACATAGCTTTAAACTCCCTGGAAGTTCTAATAGGCAGTGATGCTCGACTCTAGCTGCACAGTAGAATCACCTGAAGACCCTAAAAAAGCACCTGTGCCCAGCCTCTTCCCCGATCCCAGGGTTGGGGTCTTTGGAGTTGGTGGTTACTCTTATTTTTAAAATTTCTCAGATGATTCCACTATGTAGCCAGGGGTGAGAATCATCACACCACGTCTTTGGCTCCAAGCAGCCTCGCTATCCATCACAGTGGATCACTGCCTTCTCTCTTTTCAGCCTCGTCACTGGGTAAAGAAGCACTTGTTAAAAACGTGGAACCACGCTGTGCAGTGCACTGCTTATCCAGCTTGTGAGGTTGTGTTCTTTTCAATATTTGCAACCAGAAGTAGCTGGTGGGCGAGGATTCTCCAGGGAACCACACCCAGCATTCTTACCTCTGTGCATAATGGAATCCCTCAACCAGCATGTGCAAAGTCTACCAGTCAGCATTTATCTCCAGCCCCTTCTGCACTTAGGATTCTCTCACATGGCAACGTTTCTTTAATAGGGAGCCAAGCAGAGGAAGAGATGCTGACTTTATTAAAATACCTTTGGGTGTGTCCGCTGATTGACAATGCGTGGTCAGTAATATAACCAAGCAAGCAGCCTGCCTTCCTCCTGCACCTGAAGCGTGTTCCCAGCAGCCAGGCTAGGACCAGCCCTCAGCAGGGCAGAAGCCACTAATATGGGGTGGCTGCTTTGACCTGAGGCCTTCTGGGGCACTTGAATAACCAACTCTTCTGAAATGGAGACCGAGTCAGTCTTGCCTAATTCTGAAGTTCACTTTTCAGGGCCCTGCTGGTCATCTTGTCTACTGCATCCCTGCTAATACAGCATTCAGGCAAGTCTGCTCTCGGACGCCCTGGGGTTGTGGTGTTACACATTCAGGATCTCAGAATCTTGGGAGGAGTTCGGGGCTGGGAATTTGAGTCCTTAGTAAGCTCCCCAGGTGGCTTTCCTGTGATTTCTATAGTGTGAGAGCTCTGCACTAACAATTCAGGTATGTTTCAGAAAGCCTGGATCCACCAGCTCTCAGGACTAAACAAGTGTGACGTTTGGATGGTAGAGCGTTGGGAGAGAATGGCTCAAGTCATTCAAGAAAAAAGGGGACTGGGGCAGTGTCTAGGGAACATGACATGGGAGGGAGTGTGCATGTGCAGGCCTGTGGCCCAGCTGCCTTAGGGGGCAGCCGTCCCATTCGCTGCTTAGGTATTCATAGCCAATTGCTTCCATCATTCCTCACTTTATTAGCTTTTGCCAAGTAGTTCAGCTTTTACTAAGGGCACGCAGGTTTATGGCTGCAATATTTCTTAGAGTGTCAGAGATAAAATATCAAGCTAATAACAGACTCCCCGTTAATGTAAATCGCACGAGGACGGCAATCTCGATGGGGAGGAAGCCCTACCAGAGAATGCTAAGTCTTAAGATTTTCAGAAAGTAGTCCCTGGGATTGGATATACTTTGTGCTTGCTAAGAAGATGAAATACATGATTTGTGGTAAGTGGTAACAGCTGCAGAAAAAAGCTTTTTCCTACACCTGCCTCTTCCTAAGGGGCTAGGAACACCCAGGGGCTCAGGCAAAGGGCCAGAGGCTTAAGTGTGGGGTTTAGAAAGAGATTTCTCCTTTTCACTGCTCCCCACTCTTTTAGTGCCACTTCTCAGCCTCAGTGGGTGCAGAAAACCAGTTGGTTTCCCCCATGTGTTATAAAGAGGAACCCATTACGAGATGATGGGGGACCTGGGAGGTCTCTTGGCAATCTCTGAGATTTCCCTTTCCTCTTCTCAGTTACATTCAGGCACCTGCTGGGCAACCTACTGCTGCCACTTGTTGCCGAGAATTTTAACAAGGCTTGGGGGAGGGGGCGCTGTGATTTGAAAGAACCTTGGGGAGCAAAGAAGCTGCTTTTCTGTGTTGTCAGATCCCTGGGGACAGGCCCTGAGCATCCTGCTTATTCTGTAACTCTGCTGGGCCTGGGGTGGTTTGTGTCACAATTAGTTCTGAGAAGGTGGCAGTGTTTTTATATGGGAAAGCTGTTAAAGGCTGTGACTCAATCCTTTGGCAAGTCTGGGATCTTAAGAAGTGATGCTCAGGAGAGGCCATTGGTGCTAGATCAGTAACAAAGCTCGGGAACTGCTGACACACACTGAGATCTGATGCAGTGACAATGGGCAAAAGGGACACATCATCTGATGCGTTATTGTCCCAGGGCCCAGAATGCCCCAAGACCGCTGGTTAGTTCCAGCCGCAGCCTTGACCTCTACTTTTGCCATTTTGTGGTCACCAGAATCAGATACCCATTTGTCTCACACCTAACAACTGGACTAATTCTGATATCCATTTCATCTCTTAGAGAATGAGTCCAGTCTTTATGACCTCCCCGCTGCGTCTACCTGGTCCCCTGGTCCCAGGCCAACCTCAAGAACGCACACATATAACTTTTTCCACTGGGGAAAAATTAGAGGAAATGTCAGGTTGTCTGAGTCAAAGTCAGCCTTGGAAATAATCTCATTCACTCCTTGAAACTGTCGCAGAGGTGGTCCTGTGGAGCAGCAAAGGCACCTGTCAAGGCTTTCATTTTCTAGGTGAGGAAACAGGCTCAGAGAGGTTAATTGGCTTACCCATGTTCACACAGAGTTCACAGTACAGTTGGGATGAGATCTGACTTTTAAATCTGTGATCCTCCAATACCTCTTCTTACCCGGGACAGACTTGCACTGCATCTATCTGCACATGCTCAGGTAACTCTGCCCACCCACCTAATCCAACAAACCCTCATTTTCCACGAGATGTGTGGTTGGGATATAGAAACCTCTGAAACAAAATGCCAACAAGTGGGCAGGGGACCCTGGAATCCTCCATCTAGGACCCCAGCGTGAGGGCAAGGGAGGGGGTGGTACGTAGGCAAGGGTTCGTCAGTGAGATGTGAGAAGAGAGGCAGTCACATTTTTGTGTGCAGGGCAAAAAGGAGGACTTTGCTGACAGCTGGGGCTGATGGATGGTGTGGGAGAGTGCATGGGGCGTGAGCAGTAATGTGATAGAGGGAGCACATTACAGGCAATTACAATTTGAATATGTTATCAATGCAAAGAAGTTGAGGAGTAGAAAGCTGTTTTATTAACCCCCTGAAGTTACGTTCACAGCATTCTGAAAAAAAGTTTATGAATTGCTGTGAATTACAAGCTGGGTGACAAATGCTGATGCCTGGAGAATCCCTGATTGCAGCTTCTGTAGCAGGCAGTGTTTTATGGGGACGATTTAAAACAACAGTCTTAGGTATTTTAAAACATCAAAGAAAGAAGAAAAAGAGCTCAGGGAGCCTAGAGAATTTACCTGCCCGTGAGCAAACTTTGCTATAAATCCTACCTATGATATTTATCTGTTTTCTTTCTTTTGCTATTGGACATTTCTCCAGGCACACTGCCTGGGGCTAAGATGTGCCCTGTGTGTCATCCCAAGGAGAGTTTTACGGAGTCACTCCCTGGATGAGACTAGAACTCCAAACAGATATAGGACAATGTGTAACTAGTACTTTCTAAGCTATTGCTGTGCTGAAATCTTACCCTGCCTGCTCCACCCCCAATATTTCTATCTCAAGATAACAAGAGGTAAGGTGAGTGGAGGCAGAGCTCTGCTGATTCTGTCTGGTGGTGACACTGTTCGTTTGTTTTCTCCACCCCCAAACTGGAATTGCTGAAGCTTTAGTCCCTGGGGCATGGGTGACAGCATTCAGCTTGGGGTCAGGAATCTTGGTTGTATTTGGGACCTGCTGTGGGCAGGCTTCAGACTTAGCCTGTCAGAAGCTCATGATTTCCTCCCTGTTAAATTAGGTGAAAACGTCAGACCTCCCTGGTTCATAAGCTTGGTGGTGAGAAGAGAGAGAAGGGAGATACCAAGGGTGGAGTAGTTGAGGGTTTTTGTGGAGAAGACAAGAGAGTGCTGGGATGCTAAGTGGCTTATGGGACTGGCCTAATCCCTATTTTAGAGATGAAGAAACTGAGGTTCTTGGACGTTAAGCCAATCACTCTAGGAAAGACATGTTGGAAATGCTCTGAACTTAGGTGTGTTTGGCTCCAAAACTCATTTTCTCCACCACACCAGGTCTTCTGTGTTTATACTGGTACAAAGCCAATCAGCATCAGCATCACCTGGAAACAGGTAGCCATGCTACTTCTTGGCATCTTCGAGACCTAGCATTCAGACACTGCAGGTTACCGAGATGCCCAGGTGACTGTGGTGCACTGAAAGTGGAAAAGCTTGTGGAAACAGTGTGAGGGAAGGGCTAAGTGTGCTCCATTTATGGCGAGGGATGAGTGCATGGCTAGGTGCAGACACACTGCAGGGGCTCTGGAAACTTGCATCATCTGTGTGCATGGGTCAGGGGGCCTCACCACCTTGTCTCGTGCAGTGGTCAGCAGGGCCCAGGGGACGAGGGGGCACAGGTTTTGGGTGAGGGATGAAGTGGTCATTACTCTCTGGTCATGTGGACGGTGACCTATCATGGACAACACACAGGATGTTGAGGCAAAAACATTTGTTTGACTCTCCTCCATGCCTCGGCCAGGCAGATGTTGGATGAGCCTGTGCCTCAGTTTGCTCTTCTGTCAAAGGTGGTTGCATGTCCATTATGGTGCTGTGGTGAGGATTAATCAAGATGTGGACATGCCTCGCAGAGCAACCGGCTGGGCATCTGTTCTGTGCAGCTCGCTGCCCATCTCACTGGGTGTGGCCTGGACCTTTACTCAGGGGACATGGGGGAAACTACACTCTTTTCCTCAATTTTCACTTCACTCTCATGCAGTTCTTGTCTATGGAAAAGGTGCTCGCTTGGAGTGGGGAGCTGGGTGTTAACCTGCAGGGCAGCGCTTCTCAAAGTGTGGCCCCCAGACCAACAGCATCTGCATCACCTGACGTCCTGTTGAAAATGCAGAATCTCATGCCCCTTCCCGTGACCTGCTGAACCAGGAACTCTGGAGTGAGACACACTGTTCTATGTTTTCATGAGGTCCCTGGGTGACATGAGAACCACCACTTCGGAGCCCCAGAGATCAGATAGCTGAGGAGTGCCCCGCGATGGTGGGGCGTTTGCATGTACTGCTTCTCTCTGGGGCACGTCCACTGTGGCAGACCCCACAAGCTCCAGCAGGTGCTGAGGCCGCGTTACAATGCAACGATCACTTAGCAGTGGTCACTGTGCAGAGGGCATACCAGCAGCCTATTCATTAACTGAGAGCAACATTGGGAAAATTTAAAAATGTTAATGATCAGTATTGAAGCATTGAGAGCCTATCAGGGACCACATGCCTGGAGTGAGCATTTACCATATGGTGCCTTTGGAAGCTGATATTGATTCTCATTATTTTAAACGATTACAAACATTGCAGGTGTTTTGTAATAATCTCCATTGTCTAATTAGAACATGCATGAAATGAGCTCATTCCGCCTGCTAACGAATATTGATGTGAACAGCAGAAACCTGGTACAGGAGAAGGACTGGGGTTGCCAGCCAGTGCCAGCCCCCTTTCTCCCTAAATTATTAATCCCGGGGTTACAGGTCTTTGTCAGATCAGCATCCATGGGAGCCCTCACCTGATATGGGCCTGTTTCTTCTTTCAGTGTTTATTCCCATCAGAGTCAGCAAGTTTGTGAAATTTGGAGTGAGCTTCAGTACTTTTTTGGCCTTTTCTTCCTTTCTTATCCTTGGTTTGCCCTTTTTCCCAATTTCTACCTCTTGTTCATTTTTAGTCATTCTGTATCTAAATGCATTAAGGGAAATCTGCTGGAATAAACATTACTTTAGCTTTTAGTCACACACTAAAATATGCTGCTGCAAATCTTTGCGAGATCTCTCCAACAAGACTGGAAGCTCCCTGAAGACAAGACTTGTGTCTAGTCCTTACTCTGTGATTTCCCCTCAGGACCTAGCAAGTGCTTTAGAAACACTCAGCAAGGGAGGGCTGTTGCTGTTAGTGTCGTTCCCAGTCATTGTCCAGTGAACAAATAAAACAACTCTTAGGACGAGACTTTGTGTCTTGGTGTTCCGTATACGTGTGCATATTTTAATGTAATAATTTGATGAAATTTAAGGAGCACTTATAGCACAAGGGAAAGAGCTTTTTGAGTTGTGCTCCCTGAAGGCAGGATTGTGCAGTCTCCCTGGGGGAGAGGGTGGCTGCCATATCTGCTGCTGGGTGCAGTAGGGCTTTCCTGGGGGTTGGGGAAAGATCCTGGAATGCAGTCAGGAATTGATGGCCAATTCCAGTGTTGAAGAGCAAACCACAACTTAGGCAGAAATGTCAGTGGGGAAAGAGGGCCACGTGAAGATATGTGGGAGTCGGGGCTCTGGGACAGTGGTGTCACCAGAGCTCAGGGTGTGCGTGTGGGTGAGGAGCAGGGACTGTGGCATTTGGGGTCAGAGAGAGAAGCAGAGGCTGGAGTATGGAGGACCTTGTCTATGATGCGAAGAAACTAGGATTTTATGCCGAAGGAAAAGGGTCTATATTAAGAGAGTTAGATTTTTATTTTGTTTTACAATTTTTTAAAGATACTTCAGAAAAAAAACACCCCGATAACACTGTAGAGGTGGAAACTAGAGGCAGAGAGATCAGTAATGGCCTGTTTGAAAAGAAGCGAGAGTCTGAGCTAAGGCAGAGATGGGTGGGACAAAATGTAGACATATTTAGGGTGTGAGAACATTTAATGTTAGAACATTTGCTTTTTTCCTTAGTTATGAATTAAAATAGAAAAATGTGGAGAACAACATCATGAACACCTATGTGCCCATTATCCAGAATTTTGTCATATATTCTTCAGATCTGTTTTTCTTATAAAAAATTTTTTTAAATACAAGTAAGATTTCTCTGCTTAGTTCCATCCACTGCACTTCCCCCTTCCCCAACCCCTGCCAAAGTCAACTATTATTAAGAATCTGGTATATATCCTTCTAATCCAGGCTTTTCTATTAGTCTCATTTTAAAGTATTCCTAAACATTATGTAGTATTTATGGAAACGGTTACCATAATTTTCTGCAAGTTATTTTACTTAGTGTTGATACATTTAGCTCCAGTTAACCCATTTTGTCTGCTGCATAATATTCTATCAAATGAATATGTTATAGAATGTTATATTCTATCATATGAATATATTTTATCGTGAACATGTTATCCATTCCCATATTAGTGGACATTTAGAGTGTTTACAGTTATTAGTTTTTGCAGATAGCTAGTGTGAATATGTTGTACACTTCCCCTGTGCACATGTGTGAGGATCTTTCTAAGATACTTACCAGGAATGGGATTGCTGCTCTTAAGGAACACACATTCTCAAGTTGAGCACGTATTGCCAAAGACTCTCTGATGTGACGGAACCAGTTTAAACTCCCACCAACGGTGGGCGGTCTGTTTCTCCATGTCCTCTCCAACACTTGCTGCTGTGGGCCTTATGAAGTCTTGCCGCTCTGATAGGACAGTTTCTCTTTGCACTTCTCTGATCACCAGTGATACTAGTCACTTTTCATATGTGTATTAGCCTAAAGATTTCCTTTTCTGTGGGTTACCTGTTCAAACCCTCAGCTCATCTTCTTTGGGTTGTAATTTTTAAATTGATTTGTTAGAGTTCTTTTCATATTCTAGATACCAATATTCACGCGCACGCTCGCGCTCTCTCTCTCTCTCTCTCTCTATATATATATATATATATATATACACACATATATATATACACACACACACACACCACACACACACACACACACAGAAAGGATTGGTGTGTATATATATATATATATATATATATATATATATATATATATACATGCACATATGTAAATAAAAGATTACATACATATGTGTATATGTATAAATAATATCTCCTCTCATTTTATCTCTTTTTTTTTTAACTTTGTTTATGGCATGTTGTGCCAAAAAAAGGTTTTAAAAAATTGATGTTGTCAAACTTATTGATTTGGTTCTCCATGAGTTGTATTTTTTATGCTTTGTCTAGAAAATCTTTTCCTGTTTCAGTGTCACAAAGCTAATAGTGATTACTCTATATTTTCTTCTAATAGTAAAAGTTTCGTTTCTGACCATTAGGTTTGTAATGCAACAGGAATATATATTTTTGTATATATGGTGTAAGACATAGGGACTATAATTCTATTTATTTTCTTCCTTTAAAAGCCAGTTACCCCACAACATTTATCGAATACTCTACCCTTTACCCAAAGATTTATAGTGCTCCTTTCATTATATAGCCAGATCCTTTATAGATTCTAGTCTTTTTGAAGACTTTCTTTTTTGTCCATTGGTCTATGTGTTTACCCCTGAGTAGAGAGCATAGTGTTTTAAACAGCCAGCATCACTTTATCCCCTCCACCATCAGTTACTTTCTACTGGTGATTCTAGAGAGCTCCAGTGTAGTATAGGACTTCTATGACCCACTGTTGGAGGAGACTGGTCTCCTGGCTGGGCTCCTTGGGGAGCCCTGCAGTGTTCACAGGCCTTGTGTGAAAATCAGCACAAAAAACAAATCCCTGGCTTTTCCCTCATGTCAAATATGGTCTTGAGACAAAAGAGCGATTTGCATTTGGCTGAGAGAGCGAGTGAGGGAGGACATGGACAGAAAAAGTCAGAGATCACAGACTTCTGTGACACCTCAGACCTAAATGTAAGCAGAGAGCCCCCAGCTGGTTTTTGGAGAGCTTGTCATCAGGAAGGCTCTGGGAAGCCATGGAAATTTGGCTTCATCCTCTAACTCAGGGAGAGAAGACATTTTGGCCTCCTCAAACCTGTGTGTGGTTACACACACAGTTTTGGTCTGTATTGATCAAAACTTCCTGGAGTGGACACCTCTTCTTCTACAGGACTGGGTGTGATTGGCTGAAGTCTTGCTTTTATCTTGGCAGACTGCTCCTCTCAACAGTGACCCAAATGCTTGGGCCAGGAGTTTCTGACCTTTCTTCAAGGTCATGGCCGAGGAGGACTGATCCCACCCTCTGTCAAAAGTGTAAAATTCTAGATTCTTAGAACTGGAAGGACTTGCCAAATGATCTTGTCCAACATGTTGTGCGTGCGTGCATGCGTGCATGCGTGCATGCGTGCATGCGTGTGTGTGTGTGTTGATGAGAAAACTGAGGTGGCAAGAGGTTCGATAGCTCTTCTACATTCTGATGCTAGGGAAAGACAGGAAAATAATGAGAATACAGGCAAATTCACTTTCACTCTGTTCTTGACTGGGGAAAAAAAAGATTTTGAGGGAAAAAAATTCTGCAGAACTCTTCTTATGTGTGTCCCTTTCCACAGTGGCCTTGAGAGCGTGGAGGAGTCTACTCTGCAAGACTAGGGGAGAGGCTGCATTTCCAGAGACATTTGTATCTGGAAATAGGTAATTTCTATATCCTCAGAGATGAGCCCCAGGGGAGGTACAGATCGAAAGTCAGAGGAGGAAAAAATAAACCTACAACAATCTTGAACTTTTGGTTTCTCATACAAAAAGCATTTTGAGTCTCCTAGGGACATTTATGGAGGTAAATTTCACTTCACGCTATTGTTATGTTCCTTAAAAGGGTCGTTTGTAAATCAGATCTTAGAAAATAAAATCTTTTTATTCCCATTGACCTGCACTATTGTTTGAAAAGTCTTCTAGCTTCATTTCAGATTAATATTAACTTGTTAGTGACTATTCACATTATAACTTTAGATCCTTTTATTTTAGCAAATGCTGAAATAATATATCCATAAAATCTGGATAATCAGAAATAGAAAGCATCGTTTGATATAAGAATAATCACCCAACTTAATTACGTCTTTGTCTTCAAAAAGGGAAGCCCCTCTAGATTTCTGGAATTTGGAAGAGAAACTGGCACAGCATCACATCCATTGTTACCTATTGTTCTATTGGTCAAAGCAGCCACAGAACCCAGAGTCAAGGGCAGGTAACATAGACCTTGCCTCTATGAGAGAAATATCAAAGACTGTGTGGTTGCCGCATTGTCCTTTCCACTTCTTTCCATCTAAAACCCAGACTGTTGCCCCAGCCTCTCTCAAAGTCCCCCAAATCTATTGCAAACAAATCACCCACGTTGAGAGCTACTGAAGTCTTGCAAGCCTCTTTCTGTCTGCAATCTAGCTGCATGCTTAGAATTCAGCCAAGACTAACATGGTCTCAAATGATCAAGGGAAAATTTTGAAAAGAATTGTCCTTCAGCTATTGGAATACTCTTGGACACACAAAGGGTCTAGGACCAGGTTTCCCTGTTTTTAGCACAGCTCAAACTACCTTTTGGCATCCAGTGGTAAGAAGGATTTTTGTTTCATTTTGTGTGTTTTTAGTCTCCCCATGTCTAAAATGCTAAATTGCTGAATATTCTCTTTATTACAACTGACTGTTTTGAGATAAAAATTTAACAAGAGTTATGTGCTTTCTTAGGAAACAAGAACTAGAACATCCCTGGAGGGTTTCAGGCTTTTAATTGAGGGAGATGTGCTACAGAGTAAGAGGACAGAGGTGGAGGCTACTGAGGGGCAGAAAGAATCCACTTTCTATAGTGAGACATTACACCAAATAAGGTGAAAGAGGTAAACCGGAAGACCTTACCTGGAACCAGGGGGAGCAGTAAGAGGGGCTGCAGCCATCATTTGTATGGGAGCTCCATCGAGCCAGCATCATCCCCTGCACGGAGGATAGTAGCTTCCTAATTGGTCTCCTCATGTCCTTATTTTCAAAATAAAATCTTGTCATGTTATTTCTACCTTGCTCCCATGCTCATCGCTTCCAAAACTCTTAGGATGAAAGCAAACCATTAACAAGGCTTGTGTGATCCAGCTCCTGCTCATCTCACTGCCCACCCATTTCCATCTCAAGATACTCCCCCCTGTTTTCAGGTCTCTAAACACACTGGCCTGTTTTTCAGGCCTCACACAAACCCACTTCCTTCAGTCCTTACATAATGCTGTTCCCTCTGCCTGGATTACTTTTCCCTTGCTCCTTCTCTAACGTCCCATGAAGTTATCATTCATCAATCAGTCCTGCATGAATGGTGAAGGGGTGTGAGCCATTCAGAGAAATCACACAATTGTAATAGGAAAGGGGCTGGCAGGTTCTCTCATCCAGCTGCTCCCAGCTCTGGGCAACAATGGAGTGCCTTCATCCCCATGTAGAAATCAGATTTGTTCCCATTTGTGATGGAAATTGGCAACATCTGGTGGTTACCTATCTCCTAAAGGCAACCTTGGAAACAGGCCTTAGAAAATCTGAACTAAGTCCTAGGGAGTATGCTTGAGACAGGAAGGCAGAATTAAACAATATGAATGCTAAGGGATAGGACAGTTGTCAACATAGAAATTCTCTCTCACTTTGTCATGAGCTGAGTTGGCCCTCACCTCAGATGGTCTTAGCTTTTAAGCCTTAGAAAATCACCCGGTCCCATCTCCCTTGATTTTACCTATATGTGATTTATCCAGGGTCACCAGTGAATTAAAAAGAGAGGTGGGATTGGAGTTCAAGTGTCTTGACAACCAGTTCAGTTCTCCTAATAAGGAATGTGTGTGAGTCAGAAGTGGTTGACATATTTCAACCCCAGGGCTTCCCTTAAAAGACTTAAAGTCACCAAATTTACATGTTTCTTTCTCCCATCTCAGAATGGGAAAGGCTTGGGATCCCTTCCAGGTCCTCATGACTCCCATACTTCTTTGGACCCTACCCCCTCCCACCAACTTCTCTGCTTTTGCATTCACCCAGTCTCCCTCCAAGTGGAAACTCATTCCTTGGGGTAATCAATGTCCCTCTCAGCCCGAACCCTGTTACCAGGGCAACCATTCCAGGCAGCTGACTTAGGCTCATTGAGATGCAGCTGCAGAGCCCAGGGCCCTCGTAAGGGCAACTGCTATCAGAGTGGGCAGTTTTTGGCATCTCGGGAGGGTATTGTACCAAGTGGGACATGGTAATTATGTATTTGTGGCTTTCATTATGTGCCAGTTTAATTGTCCTGGATTCATTGTTGATTTTTAAAACTGAGTGTGTGTGTTTTTTTCCTGGACCACTCAGCAAAAGAGGGAAATTGGTGCCATAGGGCAGGTTTCTTTCTGGAAGAGACACTCACTTGGGTAGAAAAATAAATCCAGTGACTTAATGACATCTGATTGGTCAGGAAGTTGTTCCTAAATGGTGGGGTGATAATGCCAACATGGCTGCCTCTGGGCTCTCACAAAAGGCCTACCACTGTGTTACTATGAATATCAATAATAAAAGGTGAGTTGGGTTTGGCATGGTGGTATGAAGTTTCTCTTGAAGAGAGGGGCATAAAAAAGACATGAGGGGTACAGTCCCCTTTCTTTAAGGCCTCATTTCCATACTGACCAATCTGGCTATGGAACGGTAGGATATTGGAGTTGGACTCCTTTTCTAAAATTGCATTTTTGCCCTGTCTCTTGCTCATGATGGCTTGGAAGTATGGCTTCTATTATTTTAAGTATAGCCAATACAGGAGGCTCCCAAAATACATATGGGCTAATTTAAGCAGGTAATTGTAATCATGGTCCTGGGGAGAATTCTGATTTTACTAAAAAGTCGAACATTAGATTTCCTAAGATAGCCGTTCAAGTGAACCTCCAATACGGCGGAGATGGTCAATTTACATGCAATTTTTTTGGTAGCTCATCAATTGTATGAAAACGGTGGCAGTAATAACAATAGCTAACATGGATTGAGTGCTTATGCTGTGACAGTTTGTCTCAGTTTTACTTACCTCATCTCCTTTAATCCTCACTTAGAGCAAGTTATCATTGTGCTGTGTACCACAGCAGAAAGGCTGCAGAGAGGGTCTCTGCTTAGTGTTCAAGGTAGTTGAGATGAGGAAATTGAGAATATAAGATGGAAAACATGGGTTCCAGCCCAGGCACTACTCTTACTAGCTTGTAGAACCTGGAGCCAATCCCTCAAGCTCTTGGAAGCTTAGTTTTATTTGGGGCAATGCAGGAGAGAGGTGAGTCGTGTGTTTTGTGGAGTTCTGAGGTGATGGTGACAGTGATGACAGTAGCTAACCTAATGTTTACTGAGTACTTACTATGCGTTAAGCACTCTTTTAAGCACCATATGTAGATTATTTAATCTTCACAGTAGTTGTTGGTATTTCATTAGCTTCATTTTTCTGGTGAGGAAACTGAGGCACAGAGAGGTCACACAATGCTACAGAGTGGTGGAGTCAGGATTCTAACCTATGACCTCTACTTCCAAAGCAATTCCTGTCACTCTATTGCTAGTAGAATCAGAGTGAAAGACCTTAGTCCTTGTTATTGTCTTGCGGGGACACTATTGAAGGTCTCTATAAGTCCCTTGAGCCTGTTCCACTTGTCTAAAGAAACGGTATGAAGGGACTGGCTTCCTTAATACATTTTGGGTCTCAGATTCCTGTGGGAAGCCTCACTTCTCTTTTCATTCAGTAACTCTTCTCCTTAGATGGCTGAGTTTGCTGCTAAGAACTCTTGGAACTACACATCCAGTTATGCTGCTTGGATCATCCACATTTGATCCTGTCTCTTGGGATGAATCTCAAGCTTTGGATTTGGTGAGGGTCAGATTCTCCTGCCTTAACTGAGCATTCTGCCTAAAGCTCCCTGTTGCTTAGGAGGACCTAGTGTCATGCATTATTCAGAAAGGTGGATGAGTTCTGGGCCAGTGCCCAGACCCTAGAAGAACTCATCTGGTAGAGCCAAGAAAATTCAGGCAGAGGCCTGAAAGGAATTTAGCATGATCTCTATTGCTCACGCCGCCTTTTATTTTTGACTTGTATGGCAATACATGTATTTATTAGAAGGAGAGATTTGCATTCTTCTACACTAATCATTTGAGCCAGTTTATAGGAATGGGTAGGTGGAGAAATGTGATTCTGTGGTATGTAGGTGGGGGTATATTCTATTTGTCAGACCATTACATTTTTTTTTTCAGATAGAATTTGTTATTTAAAGAAAATGATTTTCAAAGTTGGATTAAGTCAGATTCTATGACAAGTAAACAGTGGTTTCTCAACCTCGACTATATGTTGGAATCAGTGGGGAGCTTTAAAAATTTCTGATGTGTGGTTCTCATCCCCCAGAGGTTCTGGGTTTAATTGGTCTCAGGTATGGTCTGGGTATTGGAATTTTAAAAGGCCCCCAGATATTTCTCATGTTTAGTCAGTCAGGGCAAATGGTTAGGCAAATGACAGTCTCATAGGGCCGTAGGCTTCAAAGGACCCCACACTAGTTTAATGCTCTGTTCTTGCCATCTTGGAATTCTTAATCATTTTAGAATGAGGAATTCCACATTTTCATTTTGTGCTGAGTCCTATAAATTCTGTGGCCAGTTCTGTAGCTGGGGTTGAGAGCACCTGGACTAGAGTTACAACCCCACATAAAAGAAAATTCAATAGGCAACAGCGATGGTCCTCTTAGGAACAGCATGTCAGTCAGCATAGCACTAGTACCCACGAGGGATTGGACATGCCTCGGTAATGTTGTATACCCTGTGAGGTTTTTTTTTTTTCTTTTTCATGGGACTTTGAAAAAAATGGTTCCTAAGATAGCTATTCACTTTGCTCTTCACTACTGGCTGAGAAGTCCATGGTGCCAGGAGGGGCCTGGCATGAGCCTGTCTTTCTAAAAGGTCTCTTTCGCGAAGGAGGCTTTAGCAGGTGGACTCGCTGCAGTTGCCTTGTACCCTTCTACCTTTTCCAGAACCTTATTTCATCATCAATTTCCCCTGGTCTGTCTTGACTTTTTAATTTTCCGTTTCTTCTGGCACTTTCCTCTCTCCTAAAAATAACTCCTCAAAGTACTACCCTTCACCAAGAAGCTTTTTGGAAGAGGTGCTGAGCCGCGTGGACCTTGTAACCATTTTTTAACTCTGCAGTGCAGCTTCTGCCACCTCCAGCTTAGACTTTGGGCAGGGCTGCTAGTTCCCTCCCATTTGCTGAAATTGATTTAAGTCAGTGCTATCCTAAACTTCTCTGTTAAATTTAACAGTATCAAAAGATGTTTCTACTTTATTGTAAACAGAAGTTCATGGACCCCACCCAGACTACTGAATCATAATCTCTAAGGCAAGGGGACCAGTGATTGTTTTAAAACTCTTTTTCTGGTGATTTCTATTCATGCTAATGTTTGAAACCAGTGCTTTACAAATATTTGTTGAAGAATTTGCGTCTTAGCACTTGTAAGATTTAAAGTGCTGCCTTTAGTTTCTAATTTCAGGCGTTTGCTTTATGTCTGAATTACACAGTGCTACGAGGTGGTTGAGATTAATGAGTAAGAGTGTGGGCTCTAGAGCCTCTCCACCTAAACTGAAATTCCAACTCTGTCACGTGCTGTTTGTGTGACCTTGGTTGCTGCCATTTCTTCATCTTCGCAATGGGATGTGGTGAGACTTGGGTGCAATACACGCATGCCTCTTAGAACTATGCCTGCATCCAGTAAGGATTCGACAAAAGTTAGCTTTTAGATTGTATACGTAGGGTTTTTGTACTTCATTTGACTTTTATTTCCTCCTAAATCTAAGATTAAAATGATCAACAGAAGACACCCAAATCTGATGAGTTTACATCTTTCTCAGATTTCCATATAGTTCATTGCTCCTGGTGTAGTGACTAGGAAAGTTGTCCTTTCTCTCTTAGTTTAAAGCGTAGTCCTCAGCCATTTTTTTTTCTTCTTCTCAGGTACCCTAATCCACCTGAGGTATATGTCATGCTCCCATCAGTGATAATTATTTCCCATTGTAGGGGTTCTCAGCTGGCGCTCCTCAGCCAGCCAGGATTCACTGATTTATTGTCATCCATAATCTCACTCCTAGTCTGGTAGTATTCAATTAAATTTAGTATGGCAAACAGAAAAGCATTCAAAAGCAGGAGAAGATTAAGACCGTTAAAGTTGTAAAAAAACTAGTTCTCAATCCTTTCTGAACATTAGAATTACTTGGGTACTAAAAAACCATACAAACAAATGAATAATGCTCAGGTTCCACCCAAGATCAAATAAATAAAAATCTCTGGGCATGAGGCCTGGCATTGGTGTATTTCAAAAGCTCTTCAGGTGAATGTAAGGTGCTGTTGGAGTTGAGAATTATTGATGTAGAACAAGACATAAGACTCAGTATTGGGAAGTTGGGAATGGGACAGTTTCTTGGGAAAAGGAATAAGCCCTCAGATTTGATAACCTCCACAATTTACTTGGATAAAGTGGCTCAAATATATCGAAAGAGAACCGCCTACAAGGGTCCAAAAGGGAGATGGAGATGGACTGGATGATTTAATGGGTCATCTCCCCTGTAGTTAATTTCTGTAGATCTTTTATGCCATATTGATTTTGTAAATCTCTATTGTCACATCTGCCCCTTCTGTCTCTGGGAACTTGTGGGACTTAAAAATTGAATTGAGTTTGTGTGTGTGTGTGGGGGGGTTATAGATTAATCAATATCAAGATTTATTGACTTGGGACATTTATATTAACTGTCATGAAGTCAGGATTAATTTGAACCTTTTCAGTACTCAAGTAAGTGGCATAGTTTGTGTTATCTACAAGATATTTTGCAAATATCTTTTGTGGATTTGTTACAGCTTTTACCTCCACTGCTTAAAATGACTCACCTTGTTTGTGAAGCTATTAGGATTTATATTATAATAGCAATCAAGTCAAGACACTTTTTAAAGGCCAAGTCACAATTATAGGAAGAAAATCTAGTTTCTGCTTGCACATTAATTCATTCAGATTTCTAGTTGAAACAACTCCCCCCCTCCATCTCCACTCTGGGGTTAAATTTTCATCTAGCTTATTTTCAGGAACAGGACCTAGAGATATACATATTATAAAAATTCTGGTTTTGTGGAAAACTTGCCTATTGCTTTAAAAAAGTCAACAACTACTTGTTTAATTAAATAATTAAAGCTTCTACTTTGCCAAGAAGGATTTACTCTTTTTAAAAGGGCATACCTGAGTACTCTTCAAACACAACCTGTCCTTAATGCGGATGTTTTTCTTATAATTATGCACGAGAGAGTTTACCTTTAAGAAAGAAATTTGAGTGTCTAGTCCTGGTGAGGGGACGCACAAATCATCCACTTGCCCCATCTCTCTTGGTGATCTGGAAAAAAAAATGTGTATAAGAATTATGGCCTTGTTTTGTGACATATAAGGTGGATCAAAGCTCATGATTCTCTCTGGAATCTGTACACATGACTTTGGACTTGGTAAACAGTTCTACAGATGATAGATAAAAAGATATTTTAAAATGATAAAAAGATGAGGGATTCAAATGAGGGATTAGGGTAGTGGGAACACTGTTGAGGGAGGCCTTCTGATTGTTTCTCTAAGGACAGAGTTTAGTGAAATATGAGCTGTGGAGAGCCAGGTTGCTGAAGCAGGCTTAATGCCACAGCTATTGCATGAGAAAGCTTAAACTGGTTCTAACTTGAACCAAGTGGCACCCCTTTGTTGGTTAAAGAAGTATCTCTCATCAGATCTTCCATGCCTTCTGTCTTTTTGCTCTGCACCTACTTCAGTTAGGGTGTCCTTGAGTCAGTAAGGTTACTCCTGCTGCCGCCTGCCAGCTCCCTACCCACTGCCCCTCCTCCAACCTGGCCAGGTTTTTGAAGCTTTGTTTTCACTGCTCATTCACAACTTCTTGGCAAGGTCTTTCAGGGCATGACATCCACTCAGCATGACCCACCACAAAGCACTTCTCTAACCTCTGTTGATAAGCGCCTGCCAAGCCTAACTCTTAAGTACTTGGCAGATGTTAGCTATGCCTCATCTATTTCCTTTTAAAGATGGACTGAGCAAGGGCAAGAAGAATGAATGATAATGATGGTAAAGAAGATAACTATTTATTGAGAGACTATTATGTGCCAAGTCCTAGATTATATCAGGCACAGCCACTGTTTCATTAAATCTTTATAAGCATGACACAAGTAGGCATTATTGTCTATACTTAAGATAAAACTGAAATACAAAAAAAGTTGATTAAATTACCCAAAGTCAGTGTCAGAGCCTCAACTTGAACTCAGACCTGACTCCAGAGGTCACTGTGATGCTTTGCCCATCCTGATTATTTAGCCACAGGCTAGGAGTTATCTCCCTGGTTGGACAGTTGGCTGTGTGTTCTACACTTTGAGTGTCCATCGAGCCTTGCTTCGTCATTTATCTATTGTGAGTTTATCTTCTCAAGGTTCTTGATTAAAGGCATAAAAATCTAAAATCTTTTAGGGTTTTTCTTGTCCTATGTTGTCCTAAGCTGCTCTTAAAGTTTCCTGGAAAACAGCATCAGGTAACAACAGGCTCATTGTTTTTGAAAACCTCTCTTCTCAAATTCTTGCCAAGTTTCCCTCTATGGAACCCTCATGCAGCCCACTCAAGCCAGCGCAGAAGGAGCCTCTTCTCCCACAGTTCTTTATTTTTATACTCCTTTCATAGCCTCTAGGAAGTAGGGCATGCATAACTGTTCATGTTCCATAGATGAGAAGACTGAGATACATAGGGCCATGCTGATTTCATTGAAGAGACAGTCAGGTGGAACCTGGTTAGTATAACTCCTAGTCCCTGGGGCTTGTCACCACATCACACTTGCCAGTCTTCGTTAGCCATATACATTTACTTGAGTGGATGAGATAGAATTTTGTTTCTTCTATAGAGAAAATCAAAGAGAGCCTAACTGATATCTAGTAGTATTCCTAAAAAAAAAAAAAGGGGGCTAGGGCTTCTAGTCCATATGAAGAGAAAAAAATCCAGCTTTGGCAGGCTACACTGAGAGAGAATATAGGTGATAGCTAGGAGGCAGATTATGAACTTCAGAAATTGAGACCACTAGTATTTGGATGTCCAAAACACCATGACAGAACATAGCCTGAAGGATAGAGTGCCCATTGCCTAGTTCATAAGTGCTAAAACTTCAATTTATTTTATAATAAAAAAGAAAATTTTAAATTTGACACATTTTTAATATGTGAATTTATGCTAGCATTTTCAAATGATTTGATGTCAGATGACCACATGTATCATATAGTATTCATATATCCTGAAGGAAGGGCAGGTTTTCCACACATTTCTTAAAGGAGGGAAAGTTTGAATTAGAACTTTTATATGTTCATTTGTCCTCAGTGAGCTGGGACATATCATACTTTAGTTGCTGCCTGGTAAAGTGGATTTATGGATACTGATATCTAATTTTTATGAATCCAGCTTTCACAGAATAGACAAGTGGCTAATATAAACTCCTTTAAGGGGGCCTTGAATTGAAAATGGTAACAGTATTCTAAGTGAGCAACAATAAAATAGCAGAGTTGTCACTTCTACTTTTTATTTGAGCTCTTCATCAGCCCGGTTGTGACGTAAAAACAAAGATATGATCAGGCCTGACACAAAGTCAGCCACCAAAATAATCATCAAGGCCATTTGAAATACAGATTTTTTTCCATCATTGTCAATGATAAACCTTTCCTAAGCCTCAATGTACCTTGAAACGTGGCCTAGTAATACAGAGGAATGATTATGATTAGCAAGAAATTTAAATATATTTTGATTTTATCTATACCTCACTCTTCTCAAATTTTATATTTGATGTAGGTTATAAAAATATGCATGTCTCAAAAGACAGGTGGTTTCCTGGCTTTTTCTTACTTAATCTATGGTAGTCTAAGACTTACCTTGGCTCCTGGAAGTTACTAACCTCCAAGGACTAAATAAAACCAATAAATCAATCCTCCCCCATCCCTAGAGGAATAAAGAGGCCCAGTACATACAGTGGTCTAGTAGTCACCTGATTCTCATCCCCCCGCCCCGTGATATCAATCGTCTGCTTACAATTCTCAATCATTTAGGCATCAACTACTCTGCAGACACTGTGTGTAAGCTTCTCTCATATATGTCCCACTATCTTAAGAGAAACAAGACCAAAGGATAGAGGACTTGGTTCAGTAAAACCAAATCTGCCATAGGGAAGGGTTGTTTTTTTTGAGAGAAGAAGGAATTGCTGAGAAATGTGTGTTTGGAACTTCCTGACATTTTTCTGAGTCTAGTCCTGATTTCATTTGCATTTTCCCTGAGTCCAAGTTAACTTTTATCTCAAAGGCTTCCTTCCAAGGTCTAGATAATGCAAATTGAAAATGTAAACAAAGCTGTGGGAGTCAAAATGGGTACTTTTTGCAGCACTAAAGGCAAATATTTTCTTTATTCCTGCCACTAAGTAGGTTTCAACGGAAGTCTGGGAAATGACTTTAAAAGGTTTTGTAAATACCTATTGTTTACAAACTATATGCTAATACAAGCTTCTTCTATCTGTTCGTGGAAGCTGGTAGTCCAAAAATTTCACTAGGTAGCGCTTTGGCAGTTTTAGCTATGGGAAAGTAAGAAAATTGCCGTTTAAAATACCATTATTTAGTCTTTTTTTTTTTTTTTACTAAATTAGGTTGGCCTTTCTTATCCCTTACTCGATTAATGTTGTTTAAGGATTTGATAATTGGACATGCAATATGAAACATATTTTCACAGAGAAAAATTCAAGAGCACTTAGAAAACCATGTAGAAAATACCACCAGTTACTAGGGTGCAGTGTGGGAGTCCTGCGAGCCCAGCCCTGGTTTGTGACCAGAGGTCTCTGGAGTTAGATGTCAGCGTTTTGGTGGGACTTTGTTTCTATGCCATTCACATACTTCCCAAAATGAGATGAAAAAATTGAAGATGTAAAAATGCCATGGGGGTGGCCATCTGCTATGGATTTAGATGATATCGAACTGTTATGAGTTCCCAGGCCCCTAAGAATAGATTTCTGAGGTATTAGGGAGACTGGTTAGTATTCAGAGAACAGAAGTTTACAGCACATTTCAAATTGAGGAGCTGAAATTGTACAGTAGGAGAAAGACTTGTGATATGGTTCAGATGGATGTAAACTCATGAGGGGTACATCCCGATCACTAGAACTCCTAGTTGAGCTATAAACTGGACCAGGTTACAGAGTAAACACAATTTGTTCATGTTCTACAAAGTACTTACCTGGGATTATTTATATGCTGGTCTTTCAAATCAGACCAGCACTACAGCTGAACAGAAACTCTCACTGAATGAGGAGTCAGGGTCCTGGCTATACCATGGTTCTGCCTGTTTGGGGGCTCTGAGATTACATCTAAATTTATCCACCCATGAAATGGATTTGATAAAGTTCACTCTTCATCCTTACTCTACAGATGAGGAAACTGAGGCTCAGACAGGTTTCATGTGGCGAACATCACACAGATACCAGATGCAATAATGTTTTGTTGATAAACATTTATGCAAAAGAAAATGCTATTATATGTGTGAAGACAGTCTTTAGAATCCCAGCTAGACTCGATTTCTTTAAGCATGGCCATCCTTTCCTGCTTTTGGAGTTTTATTTCCTGCTTCCCAGTGCCTAGTGTTTGATTGCTGTTCCTATCTTGTTAGTTTCCCTCATCCCACTCCCTTAACTCTCCCCTCAGATTTTCTGGACAGTTCTTTGTTTCTAATCATGTTAATGAACTCATTCTGGGTGTTCTTTCAAAATATGTCCTCCTAGCTTTCTCTCTGCTATTCTGATACTTGAAGTGGGATAGTGTATTAACAGCCCAAGGTGGGCCATTTGCATTTTAACAGGGACTTATTGGCAATACCTTGACCCAGAGTCCAAGACAGAGCTGTGTGTGTTTGGGAAGTCAAGATTTTTTTGGATCTAGTCAAGATTTAGAAGCTGGCATAGCTTCTATTGAAGAAAATGGCCTCACTTTGCTGTAGGGTTTAGTTAAGTGTAATTAATGATGTTATAGGATTAGTTAAAAGAAGAAAGATGTGAAAGCAACAGCCAAAGACATGGTTAAAGGATGAGGCTCAATAATTGCAATTAATAAATATTAAGCACTAATTGTAAAGGGATTCTATGTACTCATTATCCTAGTTAAAAAAAAAAAGTTCACTGTGTGAGTCTGCTCATGTTAAATACATCATTGAAAAATGCAAAGTAGGATATTGGGGGTTATCTCCCCCCCCTCACTGTTCACTTTCTCCAGTGCAGCCCAAGCTACTTTTTGAGGATCTGTTGTAGCCGTTCACACATCTCCATTCACAATGCCAACACCATTGTCTTGCCCATCTCTCCTGGTCTTTTGACCAATTTCCTTGTCTCCAACCTCTCCTTGTTCCAATCATTCCAACAGTGATCTAGTCTCCAAACTTACTATTTCTGTCTCAATTGTTGACTCTCATCCAATGTTCCAGCCACACAGAACTTACTGATTTCAATCCAATTTTATTAGTGCACTTTTTTTGTGTGTGTACTGCACATAATGTTCTTTCTTCATTTATTCTTCTCTGTTGCAGCTGCTTCCTTATCCTTCCAGATGTTGCTCAAACGTTACCTCCTTGGGATGCGCTCTCTGAAATAATAAAGTAGTTCTTACAACTTGTTTTCCATTTGTTATAGCACTTATTGCATTGTATTGAAATCATTTGCTTTCCTTATCTTTACTCACCTCTATTTTTCCTTAGTGCCTATGACAATACCTAATAAAAAAATGTCTGGTGAATGAATGAATAAGTGAGCAAATGAATGAGTGATAAACAGATCTTAATTTTATATCATCCTCATACTTACAGCAATATCAATCACCATACTAAATTTAAAGTCTATAATCTATGCACCTGAAGAGGAAAGAAATGGGGAGTGAAAATCACTGGTCTACCCTGGTTAACTATAGATGTCTAAGATTAGACTTAACTGTAAACTTTGGAAACAATGCTTACAAGTGTGAGAGTAAATATCTCAATAGATGAAGCTCCTTCTACATTGTATTATAACAAATGGAAAGGGCATCCTGTCAAAAAAAATTAATCTAGCAAATTGTAGAGTACCTATTTTGATACCGGTGTGAATATAAAAAGTAGACTACCCTGATTTTCAAAGAGTTTGTATTC
This sequence comes from Macroglossus sobrinus, assembly GCA_004027375.1. Classification (NCBI taxonomy): domain Eukaryota; kingdom Metazoa; phylum Chordata; class Mammalia; order Chiroptera; family Pteropodidae; genus Macroglossus; species Macroglossus sobrinus. Next base: position 984,339 of record PVKZ01000054.1, on the reverse strand, counting down.
CATGTAGGAAGTCAGGTTTACAAAAATGACTAATACTTACATAGTGTTTAATATGTATCAGGTATTGTTCTAAGCTATAATTATGTTAACGGACTTGATCCTCACTGAAACTACAGAAGATAGGCACTATTCTCATTCCCCATTTTATGGGAAATGGACACACAGTGAGTGACTGGTCCGAAGTCATGGGAAGTGGTGACTAGGCATTCTGGCTTGAGAGTCTGTCTCTCTTAATCAATACTGTGACATACACACAGTGACATAATTATACTCTACAGAATTGCAGAACAATTTAAGAGAACATGGCATAGAGGAAAGCTTAATTTCTATGGAGTCAGCCCTAAATTTGAGTTCTAGTTTAATTACTTGCAAGATATTGGCACTGTGCATGCTATTGGAATAGAGTTCTTTGAAATCATCTAAAAATTTATAAGGTATGTTGAAAACATTGTACACAGCTACTCACACATAGTAGGTGTTCAAATATTTGAACAGCTTTTTTCCCCTAAACAGTTTTTTTCCCTTTCTCTTGAATAAAATTAGATAAAATATGTTATAAAAAATAAATGGCAGTGTAGAATAATGCAAAAAATATTGGAAGAGGCCAGTTGGAATGTTGAGGGTAGAAAGCTTAGGTAGAATAATGGATTAGTTCTGGGTTAACGCACCAAAGCTCTATCAAATATTCATGATGTCACCATGGCTCTGGGCTTCCTGAAAAGGAAGCATCTAAACTGGCATGCATTCTTAAGACCCAGATAACCTTGTCCTGTTTAAACTCTGCAACTTTAACATTTGAAGTATCTCAAGTATATTAAACATTAGAGACCAGGGATGCCAAGTCCTAAGGAAAAAGGATCCTTTTCATCATGGAGATGTATGTTTCCCTGAGGTCAGTAAGTTGGGAGCAGGAGGGCTGAGATAGGGAAGGTGCTGTATAGAGTGCAGCAACCCCAGGCAGTTAGCCGTGAAACAGGTGCCACAGAGGAAGCACATACACTATAGCAATAGCTCACAGAAGCTGTCCTTTGGTCCTTAAAGTCTTTAAGCTGATGAGCAGATATTTCACCTGTGTGGGGATAGCTGTGTTTTAAGTATAAAAATATTCACTGGGAATCTGTAAACCAGAGGCAAAGCCCTGTGGTTGTGTATCCTTTCTGGGATGCCCACGAATTACAGCTGTTCATGGAGACAGCACTTGTGTTAAGTGTATCTCCTGGATGGAACAGAGATAAAAAGTGTTCATTCTTTCCTCAGTATGGTTATCCAACAGCAAAGGGAGGATATATGAGGGTGGGAGTGGGAGGAAGAAGGAGTGGTATGATGGAGATGCAAGGCGAAAGGGGATAACTGGTGCCACCTGCAAATGAGATGGAGCCCTCCTGAATTCTTGGCAGAACCATTAGAATAGGATTGATAAGCAAGGTGGAAGAACTCATCACCCACCTCTACTGTATTATTTCTGTGGGAGGAAAAGTACCTACACATTATAGGCTTTTAACTTGAATCTGAAGGAGACTGCTAACTAGAGCTGCCAGAATAATATTTTCCATATACATACTTTCTAATTTTGGTTTTTATTCAGTATTAGGAATGTGAATTGTTGAGCTTTTATGGTTTGTTTGAGAAATAGAAGATGGATGGTTAAAAACCCATGTAAGCATGAAAATGGGTTGGTAAAAATAGATTTTAGTAGGTCCTAAGGCTTTCCACATACTGAATCGTGTTTAGTTACAGTTGGCATAAGAATTACAAAATACTGTAAATACTAGCTATCCAGGTCTCGGGTCTTTGATCAAATACCAGTTTAGAGGAACAACTTCTGAAGTTCTATAGGTTGAGCCAAAAGTGTTTATATTCCTAAGGGGTCTTCAACTCCAAGGAAATCTTTAATATGAGTTTTACAGTGGTTTATTGCTTAAAATAGGAAGGCTTCATTAATCGGTGGTTGTTAAAAGTAAGGGTTAATGAGAGCATATCAAATTATAATTAAAAATTTGTAGTTATTTAAACATAGTCTATATTTTTTAAAATGTCATGTGACACAGTTTATAATTATGTTGAATGCTTTAAAAAATTCATGTTTACCCAAAAATATAATTTTCATAAAAGTATGTTAGAACCAATATAATGTTATCAGATGCTTATTGAGATACATTATAATCATTCACCACCAATTAGTAGTTGCCCAAAATTGAAGTCATAATATTAAATACACTAATTATTTAAAACTGAAAGCCATACTGAGAAAATAACTTTATTAAAAACAAATTATTAAATGTTTCCCACCCTGGTTTTTAAAGAAATCTAACTGTCCTTGAGTGCAGTTGTCACACACACTTAAGTAAAAATCAATTATTTCATAAAAATCAATTATTTCATGTTTCCTACTAGCAGAGATTTAATCTTTTGGTGGATTTACATTTCTGAAACTTCCTACAATTAACCTTCTGAAACTAAGCCTCTCTCTCAGTGATACTGTCTATGATGACTCCTGGAGTCGTGAGAAGTGAAAGCACAGCTCTGTCTCCCCGAAAATGTTAGAATTGTGGGGTTGAAAGGGGCTTTGGAAGTTACTTGGTCAAAATTCCCAGACAATGTTCAGGTTTCTTTTACAACTGACCTTTTAAATGGTTATCTAGGTCAGCTTAACCAGCTCCAGTGATCAGGAATTCACTGTATTTCACTGTTGAAGAATTCCTAGTTATTAGAAAATTCTTCTTTTTAGTGGGGGCAAATTTGTCTCTTTCCATTTGGAATGACATGGGACATATTTATCTATTTCCTCTTTCAAATAAAAAAAATTAAATATTTGAGAGTGATTATTTCACCTTTCAGTATCTCCTTTCTCAGATCCTTCAGTTGTTCAGCATATTTACAGTTATAAATGTTTCACCATCCTATGCTAAACACTTTCTATTTGTTAGTGTTCTTATTAAGATGTTTCGGAACATCATTCATTCATTCATTACATGCTTATTAAGTTCCTCTTATGTGCTGGGAACTGGGGATACAATGATGAGTAAGACAGATGAAGTCTCCATCCTCAAAAATATGAGCAATAAACAAAAAAATATAAATAATGTGTTTTCAGGTAATATTAAGTGCTGCAAAGAAAAATACAGTAAAGAATAGAAAAATGTTGGCAATAGAAAGGCTATTTTAGATAGGTAGGTAGTCAGAGAAGATCCATCTGAGTAAATAGCGTTTGACCCAAGACCTGAGTGCAATGCAATATGTGTAGCAGTCTTGAGGAAGTATGTTCCAGGTGGGTAAACAGCAATTGCAACAGCTCTAAGATGGGAATGATGTGACAGAAGTTTACTAATGGTTGGGTGTTCATAGCTTTTCCTCCTTCCTGTGACTGACAAGGAATTCTTTAAAGGTAAATCTACATGGTTCAGTCTCTCCACTCCTCTTTCACATACACATATGTGCCTGTGTACGGGCATACACATACACACACTCTCCTATAGATAATGTCATCTTTCCTAAATCAGTTCTCAGGAATTTTGTAATACAAAATTGAAAAATGAAAAGAGAAAATTAGAGTGGCAGGAGGAAAATGGGTGTGCTTAACCAGGGAGGCATCATAGAAAGTTGCAAAGTCAAATTCTTACAGAGGTTAAAGATAAAATGAGTGATGCAAGTTGAGTATAATGCCATTAGAAGGTATGGCTCTAATTGTGGCATACCCCATAAAAATAGGTCAGCTCCTACCCAGAATATTGTTGGAATGCATAATGCAAACCCAGTATTGCCATATGTCCCAATTTTTCAAGAACAGTAACAGATCTGTTTTTATATGAGATATTCCAATTTTAAAAACACTGCCATGGGAACTTCTACTTTAAGGGAGATTAGGTAGACATACATGTTCCTATTTTATCTATTAAGTATAACTAAAAACCCTGGACATTATATATGAAATATAAGAAGACTCTGAAAGGTGCAGAGAAAAGAACAAATTACCTAAAGACCTTGGGACTCAAGAAAATATACTATGGTGAGTGAGTCAGATTTTCTTTTTGCCTCTGTATTCTAGACTTGGAGCTAAAGAAGCTGAAAAGCTGAAAATGACAATGGGCATAGACCAACCCTAAGAAAAACCTACTCTCTCTAGTCCCCAAATAGGAAAGCGGAGGAGCCTAGCAAGACAGAAGAGTTTTACAAATAACTGTTCTATTTTAGCCAATAACACAGAAATATTTAAGACAAGGATATAATAAAGAGGGGAAGGTGAATGAAGGTAAAGTTTCTATACTTCACTTGAACTGGTAAACTAATGATTGTAGTAAGTTACGTATATATGCCTAGAACTACCATTAAAAAAACTGCAGATATACTCCAAAACACAATCGGTAAATCAAAATATAATTCTAAAAAAATATTCAAATAATCAACAGGAAGTCAGGAAAAAGAAAATGGAGACATGGAAAGCAGATTATAGACAATGAAATAATAGACTTATATCTTAATGTATCAATAATTATGTTAAATGTAAACATATGTATGTGATCTAAATACATCATTTGAAAGACAGATTGGCAGGATGGTTTAAAAACATGAACCGACTATATGCTATCTATAAGAAGCTCACTTCCAACATAATACAGGCAGGATAAAAGTAAAATGGGAAAAGATATATCATGTTAACATTAATTGAAAGAAGGTAGGAGTGACTCTATTAATAAAAGGTAAATTAGACTTCAGAGCAGTGACTATTACCAGAGACAAAGAGAAACATTATTTAATAAGAGTCAGTACACCAAGAAAGAGATCCTAAAGTGTATGCATCAAACAACAGAGCTGCAACATATGTGGAGCAAAACCTGAAAGGAGAAATACATAAACTCACAATTATAGTTGGAGATTTTACTCTCTTCTCAGCCAGTTTATAGGCCATTATGATAGGAAATCAGGAAAGACATATGTATTAATCTGCTAAGGCTGCCATGACAAAATACCACAGCCTAGATGGCTTAACAAATTTCTCATAATTCTGGAGGCTGGAAGTTAAAGTTCAAGGTGTCTGCAGGTTTTGTTTCTCCTGGGGCCTCTCTCCTTGGCTTGCAGATGGCTGCCTTCCCATTGTGTCCTTACATGACCTTTTCTCTGTGTGTGTACACATCACTAGCATCTTTCTTTTATAAGAATACTGATCCTCTTGGATTAGAGCCCACTTTTATGACCTTTATTAACCCTAATTACCTCTTCAAAAGCCTTTTTTCCAAATATAGCCACATTTATGGATTAAGGCTTTAACATATAAAATTTGAGGGAGGGGACACAATTTCGTTCTTAACAATATAGAAGAACTGAACATCATCAACTAACAGGATCTAATTGACATTTATAGACAATGCCATCCAACTGCAGCAGAATGCACTTTTCAAGTGTCCATGGAATATACACAAACAAACCTGAACAAATTTAAAAGAATTGAAATCATACAGAGTGTGTTCACCAACCAAAATGGAATCAAACTAGAAATCAATGACAGAAAGATAACGAAATGCTCCAAATACTTGTAAACTAGACGAGGTACTTCTAAATAACCCATGAGTCAGAGAAGAAGTTTTAAGAAATAATACATTAAACTGAATGGAAATAAAAATGCAATGTATCAGAATATGTGTGACACAGACAAAGCAGTGCTGACAGGCGTATTTATAGAACTAAATGCATATATTAGAAAAGAGAAAAAGTCTCAAATCAAGCTAAACTCACACATGAAGAATCTACAGAGTGAAGAGCAAAATAAATCCAAAAGCAGAAGGAAAGAATAAAGATGACAGCAAAATTAGTAGAATTAAAAACAGAAAAACAATTTAGCAAATCAATAAGAAAAAGAGGTGGTTCCTTGAAAAGGTCAATAAAATTGACAAACTTGTTTATTATCCTCTAACTTGGATAATAAACAAGAAAAAAGAGAAGACACAAATTACTAATATCAAAATAGAGGATGTCGGTACAGGTACTACCATAGATAACAAAAGGTAATAAGGAAATACTACAATTAGTCTTACACAAAAATTTGATAGAATAGACCACTTCCTGGAAAAAATATACCATTATTTAGACAATATGAAATAGATAATATGAATAGACATATACTATTAAAGAAATTGAACTCATAATTTAAAAACTCCCAAACAAGAAATCTCCAGGTTTGAACAGTTGCACTGGAGAATGCTACCAAGCAGAAGAATTAACATCAATTGTATACACTCTTTTCCAGAAAATAGAAAAGGAAAGTTTGTTTCCCAATGTACATTATGAAGTTAGTATCAATATCTTTCATAAATACAGACATAAAATCTTAAAATATTATCATTTGAGAAATATGTAAAAAGAACTATATACCAAGAACAAGTGGGGTGCAAGGGATGCAAGGCTGGTTTAATATTAGAAAATCAATTTAATCGACTCTTAAGCTAAAGAAAAGTCACATGACCATATTAATTGATGCAGAAAGAGCACTTCATAAAATTCAACTGCCATTCATGATCAAAACTCTCAGAAAAAAGAGGAATAGAGGGGAACTTCAACTTAATAAAGAATACCTACCAAGCACCCAAAGTTAATAATGGGCAACTGAATACTTTTTCCAAGGTCAGGAACAAGCCAAGGATGTCTGTCCTCACGCTCTTATTCAACCTAGTGCTGGAAGTTCTAGCCAATGGCATAAGGCAAGAAAGGAGATAAAAGGCACACAAACTGGAAAGAAAGAAAATTGTCCCTATTTGCAGATGACATGATTGTCTTTGTAGAAAATCACAAGAAATCAAAAAAACCTTTCCTCTTATAACTAATAAGAAGTTCAGTGTCACAGGATATAATATAAACATAAAAAAATTTTATTTCTTTATATTAGCAATGAACACATGGAAATCAAAATTGAAAATATATCATTTAGAATGTTCAAGCAATGGCATACTTAGGCATAAATCTAGCATATGTGTGATTTATGTGCTAACTTTATATAATGCTGATGAAAGAAATCAAAGATCTAGATAAATGAAGAACCATAATATGGATTGAAAGACTCAACATAGTAAAGATGTCAGTTCTTTCCATTGATATCCAGGTTGTAGTGAGTTAAATGGTATCCCCCTCCCCCAGTGATGTATTTAAATCTTGATTCTTGAACCCTGTGAATGTTACCTTATTGGAAAAAGCATCTTGTAGATATTAATTTAAGGATCTTGACATGATGAGGTTATCCCAGATTATGAAGGTGGATGTAATCTCATTACAATTTTTTTAATAAGAGACACAGGAGAACATAGACACACAGAAGGCAATGTGAGAATGGAGCAGAGAAAGAGATGCAGCCAGAAGCCAAGGAATGCCACCAGTGCCAGAGACTGGAATAGTCAAGGAATCATTCTCCCCTAGAAGATTCTAAAGGAGTGTCAGCCTGCTGACACTTTGATGTCAGACTTCTGGTCTCCAGAACTGTGAGAGAATAAATTTCTATTGTTTTGAGTCACCAGAGTGGTGGTAATTTTTTACAGCAGCCACTAATACACAGAAACTAATACTCAGGTTTAACACAATTCCTATCAAAATCTCAGTAAGATTTTTTTGTAGATAGAGACAAGATTATTGTAAAATTTATATTAAACAACTGGAAAAACAAATGATTCTGAAAAAGAATAAAATGGAGAGAATGAACCTATTCAATTTTAAGACATTATATAGATATAGTAATTAAGACTGAATGGTATTGGTGGAGGGATAGATTAATGGAACAATAGAAAACTCAGAAACAGAGCCATAAAAATATGTGCAAAAGATTATTGAAAAAAGTGCAAAAACAGTTAAATGGAAGAAAGATATTCTTTCAGCTGGTGGTACTGGAGCAACTAATATTCATGGGGAAAACTTCAATCTAAATCTCCAAGTTTATTTAAAAATTAGACCAAAATGGAACATAGGCATAAATGTAAAATATAGAAGTATAAAAATATTAGAAGAAAATAAGAAATTTTTAGGAATTAGGTCTAGACAAAAAGTTCTTAGACTTGATACCAAAAGCACAATTCCTAAAAAGAAAAATTAACAAAATTAACTTTTGCTCTGTGAGAAATTCTATTAAGAGGATGAAAAGATAAGCTATGACATGGGAGAAAATATTTGTAAACCACATATCTGGCAATGGATTAGTATCTATAATATAAAAAAGATTCTCAAAACAACAGTAAAAAAAAAACAACACTCCTACAGGCAGTCGAGATACATTTCACTGAATGGATGTACAAATGGCACATAAACTCATTAAAAGATGTTTAAACATCATTAGCCATTAGGGGAATGTAAATTAAAACCACAAGGAAATATCACTACCTATCAGATAGTTAAAAATAGTAGCATACCAAATCCTGGCAAAGAGATGAAGAAACTGAATCACTAATCTATTACTACTGATAATGTGTAAAGATACAGCCACTCTAAAAAACAGTTTGGTAAATTCTTAAAAAAGAAAAAAACTAAAAACTAAACATGCAATTTTTATATTATCCAGCAGTGACAGTCCTGGCCATTTATCTCAGAGAAATGAAGACATTTACACAAAAGCTTCTACAAGAATGTTTATAGGAGGTTTTATTCTTTTAATAACCTAAAAACTAGAGATAGCCCACATGTCAATGAATGAATGATTAAACAAGCCATGATACTTTCATATCTGGAATATTTTCCAGTAACAAAAGGGAACAAACTATTGATACATACAATAATCTGGGTGTATCTCCAGAGAATTATGCTGAATGAAAAATGCCAATTTCCAAATGTTGCATGTTGTGCGATTCTATTTATATACCATTTTTTTTAAATGACAAAATTACAAAAACAACAGATTAGTAGTTTCCAACAGCCAGGAGTATGGGGAAGGGGAGTAGATGTAGCTATAAAAGGATCCTTGTGATTGAAATGTCTTGTATCTTGACTACATCAATGTCAGTATCCAAGTTGTGATATTTTACTGCAGGTTTTACAAGATGTTACCTCTGAGAGAAACTGGGTAGAGGATACTCAGGATCCCTCTGTATGATTTCTTACCACATACATGTCAATGTGTAATTAGCTCAAAATAAAAATTGAATTAAAAAATTACTGTTGGCCAATCACAACATGTGTTCTGACCACATGCTGTCTATTCACTACAACTTTGCCCCCTTAGATTTATATAATGAACTACAGTGAGAACAGAGAGAGGGGTAAAGAAAAATGTTGGGTAAACTGAAGTCGGAGAGAAGATTTGTGTGCTCTTAGGTAGAAATAGTCCAGAATAGCCATGAGATGTGTGAAAGTAGATAGAAAAAGAGGATGTCTGTTAGCGATACGTTTTGCTATGTATTTGTGGGAACTTTCTTGTTTTCTAGAACTTTAAGGAAAGAAATTCACCAATGTATTTCTTTAACTGTGATATTGCAGTGAGATTGAGCCATGTAAAATCTAGCTTATTAAGGCTTATCAGTCAGTGTTAGAAAATCTGGTTCTAGTTAATCCTAGGAAGAGCCTGAAATGTGTAAATAGACAGACTCAAGGAAAAATGGCCAAATGTATACATACTCACAACAGTAGGTATTGCTTACCTTGCAGACCCTTGCTATTTATTTTCTCTTGACATGTGGTCATAGTTATTGGTCCCTTTTCCTAGTAAGAAAAAATTTGGTTCTGAACAGGCCCCTGTTCCCCCTTCTCATTTCTAAATTGTACCTAGAATTCTATAGTAACAGTGTTCAGGATGTATATAGAAATATTGTCTCCTGGGGCCCTAAGACTGGACAGAGGGATTTGATGAGGTGCTGCAAGGTCTGGATGATCTCAATGACCTAAGAGAACATTGCAGAAGAGGGAGGGGGGCACCATTTCCATCTGCTTATCATCGTCAGTCTGGGTGTTCATATGCCATTTAAGCCACTGACTGCTGGTTCTGGGCAGAGGGTGAATGAGCTCAGGTGCATGGAATTGAAAGGTAATGAGAATGATTAATCAAATTCCTTCCAGTAAAGGGTGCCATGTGCCAGACTCTGTCCTGGATAACCCTCCTACATGTGAATCAGGGGCCAGGATTTGCCCTCAGGTGTCTGGTGTCTGAAAGTAGACATCTGTGTTTGGAGCGAACTGGGAGTGACCAGAGGCCACTTTTGGCATGGTGTCTTTGCTTTATCATGCTGCTCTGCCAAGGCTTGTTCACAATCTCCTTCAGCCATGCTCATTTAGTTATGGAAAACAGGGTGAACATGAGCAATGGGAAATGTGTTTAGTTGTTGGGGCAAAGACAGCCCCGGTGGTAAGCCTTCCGCTCAGTGGAGAGAGCCCTACACAGTCACTGAAAAAGTCTCCCATGGTTTAAAACCAGTGTCGAGAAATACCTGGAGAAGAAATCACTCTGTTGTCGTCATAGTCATTTATCTAATTATATCTATCTCTAATCTAATTTTTGGTAAACAGATAGAAATGAGTTGATCCTAGAAGACCTAGGTATTGACCTTTTGAGATTTCTTGATAAGGTTGCTACAATATGTGTAATTCTCTCTTTTAAGGGACAACTTTTAATCTACAGTAAAAATAAAATCCAGTGAGACATATGAACTTTTTAAAGGTTTTCACTCGGAGGTCAGTAGTTTTTGAGTTCTATTTCTCATTCTGCAATTAATAAATGAGTCAATCTTTGGGGTTAATTTTCTTCACCAGTACAACAGGGATTATAATGTCTACCTGCCAGAAGATAGGGTGGAAAATTATGTCCAGCTCTTAGTAGGTGCTCAGCAAATGTTAATCGTTGCCTTTACCCAGCTTCCTACCCAGAAAAAAAAATGTATATCTTGATCTTGTAAAATTTCCTAATGAGGGCTGTCTCCTAGCAAGGGTACATTTTTCCAACCAAGGACAACTCTTCTGTATGGGATCTTCGAGGCAAAGGCCAACTGGCTTAACAGAGAAGGGGAGAGAAGTAGATTAGCATTAAGGAGCACTGGGTTCTAGCACACATTCTGTGTATCAGGAGTGCTGTCTGCCTTAAACAAAACACAAGTTATTCAAAGAGAACAGAATCACTGGAGTCCTAGAGGAGCAGGTGATGAAAACAGGTATGAACCAAGGGGGATTGGAGGACTAGGCAGCAGGAACAACCTGGCCAGGTATCTGCTGCTCTGAGTATATTTGATAATCATTTGGTTAAGACTCAGAAGAGCATCTAGTCTGTTGAGCCTATGTCAAGGCTGCTTGAGCATGAGAAAAGTCCTAAATTCTGCTTTTGTAGCATATTATACATAGTAGGGATTTCCTGGGAGGTGGGAAGGGGACGGAATGTTGGACATTCACCTCCTCCAAATGACAAATATCCACTGTGTTTTGATATTAGCTGTGTGACTATAGAAATTTCATTTCATATTGCTGACCCTCAGTTTATTAATCTGTAATCTGAGAGGTGTGGACTACACCAGAATTTTCACCTTTTATTTGTTAAACAGTTTATCAGTTTTGTCCAATGAAATTTTATTTTAATACCCCAGATGTAGAACATGCAAAGGAGACCTGCTATGCTTGAGGGAAAGGATGAGGGAGGAAGGAGAACACTTTGCTTGGAGTCTTTATTCCCCATCCTCCCTCCCTAACTCTGCCACTGCTCTCCCAAGCCTTGAAAGCTCCTGTGGGTACTGCAAAGATTCTCCCAGATTCCCTGGAGCACAGTCTGAAAACCGCTGGACTCTGCAATTGCTCAGGTCTCTTTCAAATCTAACATTTGGTGGTTCAATAACTCCAGGGTTTAGAATGCTGCTGATTTTACCTGTATTTGTCAGCACCTATTCTTGGAGAGGTAGGTTAAAACTTTGGTTATCTCGCTTCAGTACTTAGCAAGTTAGACAGTTAGATTAAACCGATTTTTATTTCATTTTTCAAAAATGTAAACTGGGGAAAACAATGGTGAAAGCCTAACTATGATTCTGTTTACTTGTTATAATTTAGTAGCCAATGGTTATTATCCCATATGCAAACTGACAAGAGGAATCTGCTAAAGAATTAAGGAGAAATTTGGTTCAAGTCAAACACGAACTTCCTCCCTAAAAACATCCTACTTTACATATACCATATATTTTCATTCATATGTAAGAAAAAAAAAACAATAGAAGGAAAGAAAAGAGCAAAATGCAGTAAGGAATAATTTTGGATATTAGCGTTAAGGTCAATTATGATTTTCTTTTTTACATCTTCTGAACTGTAAGCAACACAGATGTATAAAAATTTTCTAATCATAGAAAATTATTAAAAATGAACACATTTTTATTCAAAAGTAATTAAGTTAATTAAAAAGATTAAGTCAGCACAGAAATTGAAATTAATAGTGCTAAAAAATAGCATTTTATTGGCTCCAAACTCAATGAGCCGGCACAGTTATAAATGTAAGAACCCATAGTTTCTGATCTCATAAAGGAAGCCCTCTTAGCTCTTCATTTGGTGAATGTGCCTTATTTCTCCAGGGACAGAAGACCAGTGATTGGAAAATACTGTGTGTGTGTGAGGCAGCTGGTGGCCATTCTCCTGGCCAGCCACAGAGCAGGGGATTCACTCTTGAATAGTAATTTCTGGCTTCCTACAGATGTTTGGATTGGTGGTAGATTTAACTTAGACATCTAAGAAGCAATCTCTTTATATCTTGATACCATGTCCTAGACTGTCTTGTAAGACCTAGAAGGTAAATCATTCTTTGACCCTTCCATTTACCAGTCTTGGCCTAATGACACCTACAAGAAACACTTGGTCAATGCTATGAGAACCCAAGGTCAAGGATAAACCTTCAGGACTCTCTGTGACAATTATTAAAACACACCTTGACCTTTAACTCCTGTGAAAATCAAGGAGCAGAAAAAACTCTTCTGTATTTTCTTTTTCTCCTCTATAAGAATCTTAAGGTAATTCAGTTTAACTTCACCAGCAAAAGCAAAGAAAAAAGTCCCATTTACAGTATCTGTCTATCTCCTTAAATACAGATGGGAGGATAGTAGATGGATAGGTTATGAGGCAGAAGATAATCTTGACTATCTAATAGGAAAAATATTCAGCTAGAAGACCTCACATGACCTTGAAGTGACCTTAAGTAAATGACTTAGCCTCTTGGAATTTTTCTCCTTTCTAGGAAGGGCTTGATTGCCCTTCATTCCTCATAGGAAGTTTTTTTAAAGGTCACATGTGTTTTCTGGAGGAAGTAGTCATCTCAGTAGATCACTTTGAAAGAAGACTTTGAACCTAGAGAAGTCCAACAAAAGTGCTTAATGCCGGGTACCCCTTTGAAAGTTGAGTACTATCTCCTGCAGACAAAAGTGCTTCATATAGGATAAAATTATATTTGGTAAATATGGTAAATTACATTTGGGAGGAATGAGGCTAAATATTAAAGACATTTTATTCACTGAAAGCATAATTGTAATTCATAGAGTATTGTAAAGTGGATAAAAGAAAGAGAGACTTGATTCGTATTATCTTTGAGAATCTGAGACCTGGGGCTGAGTTAGAAGAGAGGAACATCTGCTTCTCAGAGCTCTAGAATTTTCACTGATCTATGACAAAAGAGAAGACTATTCTTTAGTGATTATGCCTTGCAGATAAAGGCAGAGCTCATGTTATATACAGACTTCCAGGGAAACAACCTGGCCAGTGAAGTCATCAGAGAATGCGTGTGAACTTTTTGCTCACTTCTTTAAAATTAAACCTTTTATTTTGAGATATTTGCATATTCACTTGCAGTTTTAAGAAGTAGTATAGAGGGATCCAGAGTACTTATACAGTTTCCTCCTGTGGTAACATCTTCTGAAACTCTTGTACAATAGCAGAGACAGGATGTTAGCATCAATAGAGTCAAGATACAGAATATTTCCATCACTATGAGGGTCCTTCAAGTTGGCTTTTCATAGCCAGACCCACTTCCTTAACATCTAACCTCGTCATTAAACTCCGGCAACTTATCTCAAATAGGGAGCTAATGTGTTTTCCTGTTTGTATAATTTCGCCATTTCAAGAATGATGTACAAATGGAATCATGTATTATGCAACCTTTGGGATTTGCTTTATTTATTTAACAAAATACCACAATTTGTTAACTGTTTACTTGTTGAAGGATATCTGGGTTATTTCCAGATATGGCTCTTCTGGGAAAAGCTGCTATATACATTCATGTACAAACTTTTATGTGGACATACATTTTCATTTTGCTGGAATAATAGTAGTGCAGTTGCCAGGTAGTTGCATGTTTAGGTTTTTATGAAACAACCTAAGAGTTTCCCAGAGTTGCTGTATGGTTTTATATTTCTACTAGCAATGTCTGTATGATCTACTTTCTCCACATTCTTATCAGAGTGGTGTGGTCCCTATTTTTATTTTAGCCATTCTAATAAATGTATACTGATATTTCACCGTGGTTTTAATTTGCATTTCCCTAATTAATGATGTTGAATGTCTTTTCATCTGCTTGTTTGCCATCTGAATAGCCTCTTCAATGAAATATCTGTTCTAATCTTCTGCCCATTTTCTAAATGGATTTTTTTCTCTTGAGTTTTGAGAATTCTTTCCATATTCTAGATACTAGGCCTTTGTTAGATATGTGGTAAAAATATTTTCTCCAACGCTGTAGCTTGTCTTTTTATCCTTTTTACATGGTCTTTCACAGAGCAAGGGTTTATAATTTTCACAAAGACCAGTTTATCAAATTTTCCTTTTGTGAATTGTACTTTGGTGTCAAGTCTAAGAACTCTTTGCCTAGCCCTATATCCTGAAGAATTTCTCTTATGTTTTTTTCTTAAAAATTTTCATACTTTCACATGCACAGTAGTTCCTTTTTATCTGTTGTTTTGCTTTGTGTGGTTCAGTTATTCACAGTCAATCACGGCCTGAAATATTAAATGGAAAATTTTAGAAATAAACAATTCATAAGTTTTAAATTACACACCATGCTGAATAGCGTGATGAAATCTTACTCCAACTTGCTCCATCCTGCCCAGGATGTGAATTACCCCTTTGTCTAGCATGTCCACATTGTAGTTGCTCCTGGGACATTAGTCACTTAGTGGCCATTTGGTTATCAGATCCACTGCCATGGTATTACAGTGCTTGTGTTCAGGTAACCCTTATTTAATAATGACCTCAAAGTGCAAGAGTAGTGATGTTAGCAATTCGGATATGCCAAAGAGAAGTTAAGTGCTGCCTTTAAGTGAAAAGGTGAAAGCTCTCAACTTAATAAGGAGAGAAAAAAAATCATATGTCGAGGTTGCTAAGATCTGCAGTAAGAATATTCTGTGTGTGAAGTGTGAGGAAGGAAAAAAAATCATGCTAGTTTTGCTGTCACGCCTCAAACTGCAGAAATTTTGGCCACAGTGTGTGATAAGTGCTTAGTTATGATGGAAAAGGCATTAAATGGTGACTGGAAGATGTGAACAGAAAACATATACATACGACTCAATACTCCCTGAAGTTTGAGCATCCACTGTACATCTTGAAATGTATCCCCCACGGGTAAAGGGGGGACCACTGTACTTTGAAGTCTGTGATCCATTTTGAGATAATTTTTGTGTAAAGTATGAGACAAATCAAGATTCGTTTTTTGCCTAAACATATGATGTACGGTTGTTCCAACACCATTTGTTAAAAGCAATTCAGCTCTTTTGAATTGCTTTTGCAAACATATCAAAAATCAGTTGAGGGTATTTGTTTAAGTCTATTTGTGAGTTATCTATTCTGTTCCATTGGTCTATATGTCTATCCTCCACCAATACCTTATAGGCTTAATTACTATAGCTGTATAAGTTTTGAAATTGGGTAGATTGATTCTTCTTACTTCATTCTTTTTTAAAAATATATTTTAGCTATTCTAGTTCCTTTTTCATTTCATATAAATTTTAAAATAAGCTTGACAGGATTTGTGTTAGACCTGCATATCATTTTGGGAGAACTGAAACATTTACTATATTAGGTTTTCCAATCCACGAACATAGTATGTCTCTAAATTTATTAAAAACTGACTTTTTTCATCAGCATTGTCTATTTTTCAGCATACAAGTAATGTTAGATTTATATCTAAGTACCAAATATTTTCCAAGTAATTGCAAATGTTATATTTTAAATTTTGGCATTCACATGTTTATTTTTAGTATGTAGAAATACAGTAGATTTTTAAAGGTTTATCTGGTGTTTTGTGATCTTGCCAAACTCACCTATTAGTTGTAGGTGTGTGTGTGTGTGTGTGTGTGTGTGTGTGTGTGTGTGTGTGTGTGTGTTTCCTTGGTTCTTTCTCTATAGAAAATCATCTGCAAATAAGGGTAGTTTTATTTCTTTCTTCAGTTCTGTATGCATTTTCTTTTCTTGCTTTATTTCACTGGATAGAACTTCCAGTATTCTGTTGAATAAGAGTGTAGACATCCTTGCTTTATTTCTGATCTTAAGGGGAGGCGTTCAGTCATTTGCCATTGTTAACTGTAGTTGTTTTTGTCAATGCTCTCTGTCAAGATCGAGAAGTTCTTTTTTATTCTAATTTTTCTGAGATTTTTTTTTAATATCATGAATGGATGTCACCTTTTTGTTAAATGCTTTTTCTTAATCAATCAATATAATTATGTGACTTTTCTTTAGCTTGATGTGAATTACACTGATACATTTTTGAATATTTAACTAACCTTGCATTCCTGGAATAAACCCAGCTGGTCATAGTATATAATTCATTGGATGTATTGCTAAATTCTATTTGTGAATATTTTAAAAAGAATTTTTATTTCTATAGTCAGGAAAAATATTGATCTGTAGCTTTCTTTTTTGTGCTTTTTTTTGTACTTTTTCTCATTCTGGTATCAGAGTAATAGTAGCTTCATAAAATAAATGGTAGTGTTCCCTTCTCTGTTGTCAGTAAGCTGTTCTATAGAATAATAGTTAAATCTTTAATTTTGGGGTAGAATTATCTAGTACGACCATCTGAGCCTAAAGATCTCATTTTAGGAAGTATTTTAGTTATAAATTCAATTTCCTTAATAGCTAAGTGACTATTCAAATTGTCTATTTCATACTGAGTGAATTGTGGTAGTGTTTTTTGAGGAACTGGCATATTTCACCTAAATTGCCAATTTTATGTATGTAGAATTGTTTGTATTTTTTTTATATTCTTTTGGAGTCTGCAGGGTGTATAGTGATAGTTTCTATTTCATTTTTGACATAGATAGTTTGTGTCTTCTCTCATTTCTTCCTCTGTCAGTCTTGGCAAGGTTTCTCTAATTTTATTGATCTTTTCAAAGACTCTTTGTTTCATTAATTTTCTAGGTGGTTTTTTTATTTTCATTAGTTGTTGCTCATATCTTTATTCTTTCTTCTCCTTGCATTTAGATTTATTTTACTCTTTCTAGATTTTTGAAATGTGAGAGAGTTGATTGATTGAGACTTTTACACTTTTCTAATATAAATAATTAGTGCTATAAATTTCCCTTTCAGCTCTGCTTTGACTTTATCCCGCAAATTTTGACATGTTAAATTTTTACTTACTTTTAGTTTAATGTATTTGGTTCTTAAGACTTGGTTTTTGACTTATGTTATTTAGAAATGTCCCATTTAGTTTACAACTGTTTGGAGAATTTCCTATTATTTCTTTCTAATTGTATTTTATTTTGGTTGAAGAATACACTCTTTTTGATTTCAATTCTTTTAATTTTTTTCAGGTTTGTTTCATGGTCCACGATGTGGGTTATTTTTGGTATATGTTCCATGAACACTTGAAAATACTGTGTATTCTTCTACTTTTGGGCGGGAAGTTCTATAAGTGTCAATTAGATATTGTTGGTTGATGGTGTTATGGAGTTCTTTCATATGTTTTTGATGTTTTATCTACTTGTTTTGTCAGTTGTTGAGAAAGGAGTATGTAATTTCCAACTATAATTGAATTTGTCTATTTCTACTTTCATTTTGAACAGTTTTGGCTTGTATTTTGTAGCTCTGTTATTTGGTGCATTCACATTTAGGGTTATGTCTTTTTGGTGGATAGATCTTTTCACTATATAAAAATCCTGTCTGTATATAGTAATTGTTTTGCTCTAAAGTCTAATTTACTTGATGTTAATAAAGCCAGTCATGCTTCTTTTAATAAATGTTCTCATGATATATGTTTTTTCATTTTTTTACTTTCATTCTGTCTATATCAACATTTTGGAAGTGAGTTTCTTCTAGATAGCATTTAGACGGGCCATATCTTTAATCCATCCTGCCATTCTCCATCTTTTAGTTCATATATTTAGACTTTTTATATTTAATGTCATTATTTATATTTTAGGGCTGAAGGTTACCATTCTATTGTTTTTTTTTCTGTTCTATTTATTTCTCTTTTCTTTGTCCTGCCTTTTTATTGATTACTTGAACATTTTTAGATTTAGTATTTTGACTTATCTGTAGTGTTTTAAATGTACTTTTTTGTATAACTTTTTAGTGGTTGCTTTAGCTATTACATAGCAAAACACACACACACACACAGACAATAGTCTACTGCTGTCATCATTTTAACACTTTATGTAAGTGTAGAAACTCACAAATCTCTCATTGTGTCTCCTTACCCTCTCCCACTTACAATATAACCTTAAATATTTGTTTACATGCATTTAGAACTACATCAACAGTGTTTAATTTTTACTTCAATTGTCAGACATAATTTAAAAGAGTCAAGGAGAGACAAAAAGTCTATTTACCTGTATTTTGGGTTACTGTGTTGTTGCTTCCTTCCTAAAGTTTTAAGATTCTTTTATCATTCCTTCTATTTATAACCCCTTCCTTAGCCATTATTTTAAGATAGCTGAGCTGGCAACAAATGTTTAGAATGTTCTTTCATCTGAAAATATCTTAATCTCCCCTAATTCATGGAGGACATTTTCATTAAAGATTCTAGTTTGACAGTTGTTTTCTTTCAATATTTAAAAAATGTTGCACTGCTGCTTCTGGTCTCTAATGTTTCTGATGGGAAATCCACTGTCATTTAAATTAGTTTTTCCATTGATATGCCATATTTTCTCTGACTTTGTCAAATTCTTTTTCTTCTTAATTTTGGAAGTTTGACTATGATGCCATTACCATAAACTGTGAGGCTTAAACTACAGAAATTCATTTTATCACAGTTCTGGAAGCTGTGCGTCTGAGGGCAGGGTGCTAGCAGGGCTGGGTTCTGGTGAGAGCTCTCTTTCCAGCTTGCAGATGTCTTTTTCTTGCTAAGTCCTCATTTGGAGATGGAGAGAAGTCTCTCTGTCTCTAATAAGGCCACTAATTCTATTGGGTTAGGGCCCGACTCATATGGCCTCATTTAACCTTAACTACCTCCTAAAAGTCCTGTTTCCAAAAACGGTTATGCAGGTGGTTCGGGCCTCTACATAGGAATTGTTGAAGACACAGTTTAGTCTATTGCATATATCATGATGTGGATTTTTAGGGGATTTAATTTGATTGTGGATCACTGATCTTCTTGAATCTGTAGGTTGATATCTCTTACCAAATTTGTCAAGTTTAAAGTGATTACTTTTTGAGTACTTTTTTAGCCATGCCTCCTTTTTTCTTTCTTCCTGGGACTTCAGTAACATAAATGTTAACCTCTTTTGTTATAGTCTACAGGTCCCTATGGCTCTGTTCATTTTTTCTCTCTTTTCTCTCTGTTGTTCAGGTTAGGTCATTTCTCTTCTATCATCCAGTTCAATGATTTTTGTCTCCCTGTCCTCCAGTCTGCTGTTACGTTCATTCACTGAGCTTTTCATTTGGTTATTTTGTTTTTTCAGTTCTAAAATATTTATTTTGTTTTATTTTTACTGTCTCTTTATTTGCTGATACTTTTATATCTTTCCTGATTCTACTTTTTCATTCATTTCAAGTATGTTTGTAATTGTTCATTGAAGCACTTTTGTGATGACCAATTTAAAATCTTTGTCACATAATACTAACATCTCTGTCATCTCACTGTTGGCATTTATTGATGTCTTTTTTCATTCCATTTGAGATTATCTTGGTTATTTCTATGACTCAGAATCTTTAATTGAACTCTAAACATTTTGCTTAGCATGTTATGAGACTCTGATTCTTATTTAAACTTTCTATTTTACCTGGCTTTGTCTGACATTGTTCTGTCAGGGAAAGGTAGTGGGAGCCACCTTCTTACTGCCTGATTGAGCTGGAAGTCAAGGTTCCCTACTCACCATTGATACCTGAGGATGGAGCTTGTTACTCCTGGGTAGAGTCTAGAGATCTGTCTCCCCACTAGGCTTCCATTGATACCTCCCTGTCTGGGAGTGGTAGGGATGCCTGGTTACTGCTCCTCATCTGGCCTCCACTTATACTCCTATGGTAGTAGAGGAGTTGCCTCATTACCACTGGAGGGGGGTAGTGAGAGGTCTCCTCTGAAACAAACCTAGAGAGGATAGAGAGTGGTAACTTGCTGCTGACAAGTTGGAGTAAAAAGAATCCAGGCTCCCCATGTGGTCTCAATTGACACCATGTAGCTGGGGAGTTTTTGTTATTGCATGACAGAAATGAAAGTCTCGTCTCTCACTTGACTTTCTCTGATACCACACAGGTCAGGTAGGAAGGTTAGGATGCCTGATTAAAGCCTGGCAAGGATAGGCTTTGGGCTTTGTTGATCTGGGTAGAGGTAGAGCCACACTTTTTCTCTGGCATTTGATTGGAGTACAGCAATTATTATATAAATGTCTAATCACTACTATTTATACCTGAAACCAACATATGTCAACTGTAATTAAATAATAAATTTTAAAAAAGTTTTCTGTATTCATTCCTAGACATTTCCCGAGTTTTTTGGCTGGAAATAGTAGGCTTTGAATGGGGCCCCCTTGTTTTTCCCCATTTGCACTCTATGGTGTTTTCACATCCAATTTTTCCAGCATTTAGTCTAAAATAGATAAGGAGAAAAACCCAGAGAACTAATTGTTAAGTCATTCTTTAGGTCCCGAGGTCCTTAGTAAGTTAACCATCTCTCATTTTTTTCAGTCTTTTTAGGTTTTTTTTTATATATAATGTTTATGGTTTTGGGGGATGCACTTAATAGAAGGAAGAGGAATAAGTGTGTCTATTCCATTCTCCCTGAAGTGAAATTCTGTGCATTTGTTTCAAATATACGAAAGCAACTGAAAAATGTATAACTGATAGATTATCAGATGACTTAAGGAACTCAAAGTAAGGCTCCCAGGGAGCTATCTAAGGTACCAGACTCTCCTCAAAGCTCTCTAACTCAGGGGATGAGAATTTTTCATCTTGTCTTACTGTTACTCATAGCCCGGAACCTTTTTTTGTTGTTTACAATTATTCTGGTACCAGCCTCCAGCTACTCTGCCCTACCCTATCACACTCAGCTTTTATCTGCTGCCTTGTGAACCCATGCTTAACTGGGTCTTAATAACTGGATATACATTGGCTATTTTTGACAGTAATTTGTATTTGCTAGTACTCTAATCATCCCCAAGTCTGGCTTGATCCTTGAAATGTTCACAGTACTGTCATGGTCTTCAATTGCTTATGTTACTGTTGCCTCTAGCCATTGAGTTTCTCTGTTTATGGAACTGTAGAACAAGTCCTCTGTAAAAATGCAAAGCAGAAAAGAGGCCATTCCTTCAATATGCTAATAATTCAGAGGGACAATAGAATGAATTGTAATGAGGGGAATTTTTCTGGAACTTTTAATCTATACTGTATTTATTGTTATTTACTTTTAAGGTATAAGGAACAGAAACTAAAATATATGATTGGCTATTTTGAGTTTTGTTCTTTTCCTTTTCCCCTAATTTTGGGTTTTCAGAGAAATAACTGCAAAACATTTTACTTTATTCTGCTGGGACTATTGAAAGGGGATAGTAAGGCCATTGAAGAAAAAGATATTTTTCTCCTTGATGGGAAATTTCTCTCAGAAATAGAAAAAATATAGCAGTCTCTTATTATGAGTTGACCTTCGAGTCAAGAAGTAGCAGTTATTCCGTCCATCTATTCCATTCCTAATGCAGTAGGTAAAAGAAAGAAAGATTAGTCTGAAAATTTTTAGTGACCTCCAAAGGAAGTTTGAGCTGACTTCTTTTATTTGATGGTATTTTTACTGGTTATGTTTTTGGGATTTAACATCCCCTCCCTTGAACTTTATGGGAGTCTTTTATAAAAATTTTGCCTAGCTGTCAGTCAACTAATCCTCAAGTATTTAGTTGGTTTTATGGGAATAAAAACATGGGAAATGGCACTATGAAAATATGTCCACCTAAGAATCCTCAAAGGGCTTGGATTCTAGTGAGCTGGTGAAGGATCTTGAAGGAATTTCAACTATTCATTCCCTGGACTGTGCATGATGCCTTGCAGGCATCATTTAATTAAATCTCATGATTCCCTAAATTATGGATTTAGTATGCAAGTGTTGGTCTCAGTCTTCAAAATGGAGATATACTCACCACTGTATTTAAGGAAATGGTTGAATGACTGCTAAATTGGGCACATACATTGGGTTTTTCTCTGACTGCTAGTGATGCATTATCGTGATTCATCTTCATCATCTCCCAGTCTCCTCTGTATTCTTCCTTGAATTTCTGTGATGTAAGGCAAGACATCATACTCCTTTGCTTGCACAAATAGCCAGTGTCTGGCATGGACCACTCTCTAACCTGAAAGAAGCTAAGGTGGCCCACATGAGGATTAAATCTATAACTCACATTTAACTCTGATCTAACCAGTGAACTAATTCGCACAGTCCAAAATGCAATGTGGGGCAGCTTATAAGTAACTAGTTTGGGTAATTTTATGTAGTAAGTTCAAAGTAGTAAGTTACAGAGTCTGGATTTAATACTAGTTTTGCTGGATTCTAAAGTCACACGACTTTAAAGAGTGAGTTATAGTACTCTTTAAAATGGTGTTTCAGTCTCATTGCATGTAGCAAGTGATGAATCACTGAATGGATGATGAACTATTATGAATGATGTGGTTTATTATGCATAGTACATTGTGTGCCACTGACCTGCTTAGGGTCTATGCATGTTCTTCTAAATGTTGATAAGATGAGGCAATGGCACTGCCTCATCTATCTATCTGCTGTGAGGATAGTATGAGTATTAATAAGCTATGAAGAAAATATCTACAAGAAAAGTAAAAATGACACCTTTTAATAACAAGAAGTCTAAATTAGTGAAAAGTTAGAATAAATAATTGCTTAGTATTAAAAAAATCACATTCAAGATCATTCAGTGGTGAGAATAATGATTTATGAAGTGAATTTATCAGTATTTTTTTGCTGAATATATAACAACTCTTAGGAACTTTATATTTACATGAATTATAAGCAAATAAGTGCTGTACAATGGCTTAGAAACTATTTTCTCTTTTAAGAAACTTGGTCATTCTTTCTGAGATCTTGAGCACATGATGCTATTCTTTAAACTCTTTTATATAGCAAAAGAGTAAACAGAAGGTGAGTTACACATAAATGGTCATGGACTTCAAATATGAAAGATATAAATGATTTAGGGTTTACTCGGAGCACCTATATAATGTGGCAGAGCAGAGCAGTTAAAGTTACTTGTCCCAAAGTTTTATGAGTCTGGATTAAAATTCTGAAACTACCCATGATCATGTGACCATGGGCAGATTACTTAGCATCCCCAACACCAGTATCCTCATTTCTAAAATAAGGAGAATACCAATCACACATATCTCATAAAATTATTGGGATATTGAATGAGATATGAAAAGTGCTATGAATAGCATTTGCAACATAATAAAGGCTGCTTCTATTATTAATAGTATTAACAAGAAGTAATTAAAAAATGATACTCTTTCCCTGTGAGAGGTTTGGGTAATAACTGAATCTATATTTGTTAGCATTACATATAAACCCATATATAGCATCCTACCCACTAATTTCAGCTTCTTGTCTAAGGTAGGAGCAAAGAAGTGACAGATTCAATTCAAAATATCCTAGATGGTTCAGCTAACCCTGGGGTTAGGTCAGGGATTGATGACTGCTAAATGACCTATGTCATAGGTCTGAAACAAGGGCATTTCAAGATCCTTGCATTTATCCCAGAGTATTCCAAATGTTTACTGCTAACTTAAAACTCTGAAACAGCCAATGGGAAGAAGGGGCCCCAGGACCGGTTTGCTGTTAGAAAGAATGCTGGCTGGTGCCCTGACTTCTGCTCGTTGCAATAGCCGATCAGCTTTATAATGTCCTCTCTAGTCATACATCTTAATCAAAGCAGTTATGTAACAGTTGTGGCTAACAGGAGAGTAGATCCCCCTGATACAGAGCTCGCATTCTGGGAATCTTCGGTCCATGTGACTTCCTGAGTCAGTGATTCACACTGAGCAAGGAGGTAGATTTGGCATGACACAATCTGCAGATTCAGAGAAATCCCCTGGGAGCGGATAAGGCTGCTGAGAGTCCCCTTTGCTGGCTGAAGCTCCCAATTGTATGCACAAAGCACCCTGTCCCAGGCCCCAGATGTGTGCAGGTTTCTAATTGCCAGCGCTGCACTAAGATTCAAAGGGTGAGAGAGTTGCAAAATCACGAACACCGAGGGCGGTGTTAGGAAAGCAGCTTCCTGCACACTGTTGTAGGTGTTAGTGAGATTATCAATTGCTCCGGGAGAGACACAGGACTGGAGGGCTTAGGGAATGTTGTGGTCCCTCTCTTCGCTGTTTCTGCTCCCTGAGGTTGTGCTTTCCAAGAGATATGCACCCTGCACTTCCATTTCTGCAGTGAAATTAACTCGAGCTTGTCAGGTAAGTCTTCTAGGTCACCTTTAAGCGAAAAGGTATGTGAGCTGTGGTGGGGGTGGGCTGTACCCCATTCTCTTACATTGGACATATGTTATTGGTGCAAAAGTGGTATCTGAAAGCTTAAATGTGGAGCAGAGGTGGGAAGCAGCCCTATGTGGTCCTGAGCATGAACAAAAGGAAGGGAAGGGGACTCAGGCATTTTCTCTCTAATCAATCTTTCATTTTTCTTGGAAATTGTGCCTCTAGGCTGGTGCCTGATACCAGAAGAGGGTCTTTGGCATGAGTTATACCTGTGATCTTCCCAAATTTCCTTTTTTTTTTCTTCTTCTTCTTTAGTTACCACTGCATGGGAGCAGGCAGACAGAAGCAGGGCTGCATGTTGTCAATACAGGCTGCAGAAGTCAATAAGCAGCCAGACAGGGAGTGAAATTAGAGGAGGCAGCTATAGATTTCTTAGGTTATTTCTTGTGAGTTTTTGAGAACTTGTGTGATTCAAGCTTGTCAGATACTATTTTGAGCTGGGCTGAGACAAACACATTCCCTTGGTGTACCAGATGTTCTCTGTAGCCTCCCAGTTTCCAGAGGCTCCCGTGTTGGCGTCCTTGGGGGCGAGGGAATGTCCAGGAAAGGGATAGGAATGAGGGAATAGGAACTCACAGTGGGGAAAGTTAGTGTTCAACTGCTCTGGAATTGGATAGAAATGGTGATATCACCCTGGAGATAATAATTAGGATGATCGTAACCAGCTTGTGGGAATGAGGGAGTATGCCTCGTTCAATTCAGTGTTTGGATCAGAGTGGACACTCGATGCATGCATGTTGATAGAATATTAGTACCACAATGTGTACTTTCAGGGAGAGCTCAGATTGAGAGGCTGGGTCCTGTGTTGAATGGCTAGGTGGAGTAATAAGAGAGGTTCATGCTGATTGGTGTGTAAATTATGAAGAGAAGAGTTCTGTTGAACAGTAGAGTAATATCCTTAAGTGGAATCATTGAACAGGGACACACAAATAGAGACTACCTATTTGTCTGTCTGTCTATCTATTTGTCTATCAATCAATCAATCAATCAATCATCTATCTACCTACTTACATGCCTGTCTGCCTAATAATCCCCCTTCCCCATCTCACTCACTCATATTCTCAGTCTCTCCCTTCCTCCTTTTTTCTGTCCCCCTCCCTCCCTCCCTTCCATTCATTCATTCATTCATTCATGCATTTGTTCATTCACCATCTGGTTCCAGAAAAATTTCAGGAAGCTTATAGACAGGCCAGCATTATTAGAGATAAACCTTCAGCCAAAGGTTGATCTTCTGTGATTCTGCAGTTGACATGGCCAACAGATAACTGAAATGTAAGAGTAATCATAATTTTTAATTTAAGCATTTATTTCAACCCCCTCTCCTACAAAACTCATACCTGATACTGAGGACATGGAGAAAAGTAGACAGATGCTCTGGCCTTGTTCTCTTGGAGTCCCATGAGATAAAACTAGCAAATGGCAGGTAACAGTCATACAGGTGACTGAGTAATACATGAAGAGCTGGGTTGCACATTTTGCCCTTGGGAGGTGATCAAGCAGATAATTAGGTGGTCTTTCTCCATTCTTTAGGCTGGGCTGCTCTTTAATAGCTACAAGGTGCTTTGTTTACTTTTTCCTACCATCTTTGAAACCAAAACAGGAAGAGCATGGTTTCCCTTCCCATCCTGCTTAATAAAATATTCCATTATTTTCTGGGCTACTAAAATATTCTATTATTGCTGATCACTTCCTCTGCTGCTCAGTGTGTTTGTCACTGGCCGCAGTTTACATAATAACAACACAAGCTGCCTGGAGCTTGAATTGCTTTTTGAGTTGGTGCTGGGGATGGGGTGTGGGGGGGTGGGGTTCCGGGTATGCTGATGAATTCCTGCAACTGCCAGGGCTGGGAGCCTGGCTTAGAGACAAGTGCATTGTGGACAGATGCTTTACATGCTGGGTCAACTTGGCTCAGCTAATATTCCTGGGCTCTGACCTGGAGCTGGTGGAGGGGCACAGTTATTCACTTGGCAAGTACAAAAATATTGACGTAATGTCCCTTTGTGCAGGTCAAGTTCTTGGCGTATTTGACAGTTCATTTCAGGGGGTCCCTTATCCCCAAGCAGGAAACTGTGCTACCCACAAAGCAGGTGCTGTTTCATTGTCTCATTTATTTCTCTTGGGAGAGAAAAGAGTTTTATCCCATTTCACGAATGAGAAAACTGAGACTCATGTTTGAAGCACCTGGCCTAAGACTGTCCAGCTAGGGAGTAGATGAATCATGGTTGAAACTGTTTACTTTGAGGTATGGGCTTGTTCCAATGACACTACCCCTTGTAAGAAAAGAGATTTCAAGAAAGAGTCTTTTGTAAGAGATGTTAAGGACTGGGAAGCTTGGTTATGGAAAAATCTTGGGGGAGTAGAAATTATGGTGGGTCTCAAAGAATGAGCAGAGTACAAAAGAAGCCTAACTCAAACCAGCTCACACAGTAAGGATTTATTGGCTGATGTAATTGAAAAGATCAGATAATGTCACAAAGGTCTGGATTTTTCTCCACATGTTCTTATCCCCATGCTGCTGATTTTATCCTCAGGGTCTGACCTTTGCTGGGACCCACCTGCCCCCCTCCGCAGCAGCTGTGAGCCCTCCCCCAGCAGTGGTATGACTGCAGGAGCCCCCCACATAGTTTCTAAGCTCACTTTCTTACTGAACCCAACTGTAACTGGAGGAAGACAGGAGATGACAGGCCATTCAGCACCCTCCCTCAGCATGCATGGGAGAAACAGCAGAGAGGCAAATTCCCCAGAGGAAAGTCAGGTTGAGAAAATGGGGAATGAATTCTTGGCAGCCCACTAGCATCCCTAGCAGAGAATTTAGAGACGCAAGGGGAGAAATACAATAGGAGCAGTGGTGGCAACTGGGAGCAATTGGGTCTAGGTAAGGAGTTAAGATGCCAGGCCTGCAACTCTGATTTGTCAGCTATGTGTTTTTACCTCTGCCTTCTGACCCTTGGCACCACAGCTTAAAAGCCTCCTCCTGGACCACAGAGGGTTCTAGATCAATGAGGCAGAAATGAGAGCAGCCATAGAGTGGGGTCGCATCAGTGGTGGTTCTTCCCCTGGTGCTCCCAAGATTTCCTATCTCTGCTCTGAAGTTGCACAGACCCTGCACCTCTAATAGTCCAAAGACATTGGCTCCTGGCCATACCCTCCAGCATAACTTGGATCTTAAAGGTTAGGAGCTGCACAGGGTTAAAGCAGGGTGCAAGGGGACAGGATCTCAGGGATTGGAAGCCTTTCAAATTATCCTAATAGGATACATGTGTTGTTTGTTTAAGGGGTATTTGCACCTAGTGGCCTATGATGAGGCCATGAGGCCATGGGAACTTGGTGTTTGGCCCATCAAAACATAGAGCTTGTGTGTTTTTTCTTTCTCAGAGAAGCAGCATGTAACAGTCTTTTACGAGAAAGAATACCGTCTTAGGTAGGAGGAATCAGGAGACATAAGTTTGATCTGGGCCTTGTAACTACTGTTCCTCATTCTACTTTTTTTACAAGTTACTTTCATCTCTGAGCCCCAGTCTTATTTGTGAAATGGGGGTACAAATTCCTTCCAGGTTTGCAAAGATCAAATAAGAAAGTAGGCAAGAGCATGGGGACTACTCTTCCTCTGATAGAATTATTTGACATTCAAGCTTTGTTATTCTAGTGAGAAACCAGGGCTATACTTTGGAGGCCGTTTCTGGATGTGTTTGAGTCTAGCTGAATTTAGCAGATGTAAGAGGCTGTGGAAGTGACTTGACGGTTGATAAAATTACAGCCAGGATCGGAGGTGTACTGGAAGTTCTGAGCGTTGACTCTTTGAGCCCCATGCTGCAATCATCCTTGATGCTTTTCTCACCCATGCTTTGTTCCTCTGTGAGTGATGTCACACCACACCCAGTTATGCTTGGGAATGATCCTGGATTCCATGTCTTTCCCTCTCTTTTTTGTCTGCTGCTCAGCCTTTCTGTGCTGCCTTTACACATTCCATCAGTCAACAAAGTCCTGTTGATTTTATATCCAAATCTCTCTTAGGCCCACGCCATCCTGTTCATCTCATTATTCCCGTGCTGCCACATCCTGCACTGGACCCTTAGAATGGCCACTTTGTCATGCATAGTGGAAAGAGATACTCAACAAATGGTCATTGAAGAAACGAGGAATGAGATAATGAGACAGGTGAAACTGAGTGAAATATTTAGGCTCTGAGGTCGCAGACCTCTGCTGTTTGTAAGATAGGCATGGGTTGGTATTTCTAGGAATATTTATTGGAAAGAACTAGGTCCTTTTGCCTTCAACTTCCTATGTGTCTGAAGTCACTCACCTATTTCCATTTTATGGAGACGTTTAACAAGTACATGTCACCCAAGGTGCTTATGTCCACGGGGAAGACCTTCCCAAGTCTTCCCATGTCCTGATGGAGATATTATACCCTTCCCTACTCCGCTGAGATCTCATTTTACCATCCTCATTTAGCCAGCATCTGGGAAACCTGATCTAAGCCTGCGTAGTGCCACGAGTGCCTGCTTAGCAGCTTGGCAGGGAGGAGAGGCAATTTACTCACCCAACTGAATTATCTGTTTACACTTCTGATCTTGCAAGCATATGTTAGAACAAGAAGATAATAGAAGAAATTGTTTAACATGGCATGGAACTAGTGAGTCCACATGCAAGAGAAATTTAGCACATAAAAATACTTTTTTCTTTGGTGGTGAATCTCTTTCTCCATCAAACTGCCTTCCTACCCTCATTTGCCTTGCAACAAATTTTCCTTTACTGTATCTTTGCTCAAGGTTCTTTTCCTCAGAAAACAAACACCTTGCTGACAGCTCACAACTCTCTATCCATTTGATGTCAGCCTAGGGACTGAAGAACGAGTCTTCTCTACAGGTGCTTCTGAGGAGCTGACTTTAGGAGGCTGCAAGACCAGGATCTGCTCAGAAAATTCTCATGAGTATAGCAGTTCTCCAGACAGGAAGGGGAGAGAAGTCCTGTTGGGGCTCCCCTCTGCATGTTACAGGAATGAAAAAACATGTGAAGCCAAGATCATAAGTTAGGTTGAGGCTAGAGGCTTCTGGCTGAGTGGGATGCAGGTTCCACCTCCAGTCCAGAGCTGCTCCTAAATGGCTATTCCACCCAACTTATTTGTTTCTTAGATATTAATCAAAACTATCGAAGTGAGAATGGATGACCTGCCCAAGGATCTCCCACAATGCCCTACTTCAGGGCTTGGAATTCCATTATTAGAGATCCAGTCACAATACCACAGGATGAAACATACAAACATGAATCTCTTTAAAGCACTCCTCCTGAGGGCCATTTATTCAATAAATTCTTCTGAAACAGGTGCTGGGCTGGTTGCTCTAAATACAAAGAAAAGTAAGTCATATCATCTACCACCCAGGAGTGTACAATTTGATAATGTCCACCCTAATAATAATAATAATAATAATAATAATAATAAAGAGATATAGATAGTGCTTATTCTATCCCAGGTATTGTTCTATATGCTGTACATACTTGAGTCATTTCATGGTCACAACAACTCTGTTAGACTCTAGCCCCTGTTTCAGAGGTGAGGAAACTGGGACACGAGGTCATTCCATACCTTGCATAATGTCACAAAGCTAATGTGTACAACACATGATGAGTGCAGAGAGACAAGAAGTATGATCAGGGAGCAGGAGACACACACCCAAAGATCTCCACTGGGCGTGGACTCACTCTCTCTCTAAATGGCCCTGCTCTTCCTTTGAATTGAGCATCACCCTCATACAGTTAGGCTACTCCTGTGAAGGAGCAAACATCTCTAACATCTTGATGCAAATGTAACATTCAAACATTTGGTGCCTGAGATGGGTGAAGAGGCAGAGGGCATTCACGATTTGGACCTGCTTCTTGATTTTCCCAGGGTCAGTTCTGATCAAGAGGCTAAAGGCAATAGTCAATAAAAGGGCACACAGAGATGGAGAGTGTTGGAAAGGTAGACCTCAATCTCTGTTATCTCCATTACACATTATGACCCTGAGACTTTTTGTAGTTACAGTGCTCTGTCAGGTCTATTTTGATTATAAGTGACTGGAAGCCTAACCTACATAGCTTTAGGCCAAAAGGGAACTTTAGTGGTGTCCATACGGAGTAAGTCTGGGGATTGCTCAGAACTGAGGTACAGCGTGATGCAGGGTCTCATGCCAAGTTGCCACATTTCATGTTCTCATTGTTCAGCTCAGTTCTGTTCTCCTCTTGCCTCATGGTCACAGGGTTCATGCAGCAGCTCCACACCTCACTCTGCTTAGCTTCTGTCTGGGGTGGGGGTTGATGTAAGAGCTCCTTTACTAGATAATCAGGAAAGGAATCCTGGGTTTTCTATTATTGACTAAGTTGCCTGCTCGTTCCTGGAGTGGTCACTGTGCTCAGGAAAAGAGGTCCTATTGATAGTTTAGGCCAGTAGTTATGATGGGATGAGACTCGGGGAACTAGTGGATCCCCACAGAACTTCGGTTTACCCTGGAGAAAGGTTACGGTAACACCCTTCCCTGGAAACTTCTCCAGTGATGACTTATATCCTAGCTCCTTCAGACAGTATTTTCCCTCCATGGTGGGTAGCATCCACAATACCGGCACCTCCTTGTTCTCCTCCTTACCAGTAAGGATGTGTGCCCAATTCTCAGCAGTGTGAAAGAACAGGAAGGAATGGTTAATGAGACTATGAAGCATAAACTGGCTTTGTCAATGGCTCTGAAGTTCCTTCACTCCTTAGTCAGGGTTCTTATTCAGAGCAGAGGCACCCAGAACATCTCTGGCCCTGCAGATGGTATTGGTTGTGTATCAGCATATGGGGAGATATGTGGGTGGAAGCAGCTGATGTCAGGAGGGCTGAGTTGGAACATTGGATTCACATCAAAGGAAAAGTCTTGAGGCTTCAGTTGGTGAAGAAAAACCTTAAAGATGTGAAATTCTTGAGGCCTCTCTGTAAGGACAATGAAAAAGAGGCCTGACTCTGAAATGATTAAAACTCTACTAGACACAGTCTTGAGGAATATTATGTGGAGACTCCTACAAGGGGACTCAGGACCTCCTGCCATGAGTACCTCTTGTCAGTGATTTCCTGATTTCCTTCCCGTGGCTCTGGGAAAGGCATCTTGGTAGAGAAAGCTTATACTTATTCAAGTGTGACCTTGAATAATTAACTTAATCTTATCTAGTCTAGGTTTCTGAATCTGTAACTGGGGATAATGCCTACCTCAGGAAAAAGTTGTAAAAATTAAATAAAATAATGTTATGCAAAAGCTAGCCCAAGCTTGGCCCTCAGTAATCAATGTCAGTTTTAGCTTTTTTCTCCTAGCTCCAGTCGAAATACCCAGCAATTTGGAGGTTTTCCTCTCAACATATTACTTCATAACACTAAGCATATCTATCATGAGTGACTGAAATTCACTTGTCATTAATGCCTTTTTTTTTAGGATTTAGTATTTTTTGAGCAGTAGCAGTAGACCATAGAAAAATGGAGGTGTCCCGGTTAAGTGGACCACTCCCTTACTGCAACACAGATGTTGGCTCAGAGCCCTGTGTGTTGAAATTCCTGCTGTGCCCTCAACTAGACATGCCATCTTGGGAAGTGAATTCAATCTCTAACCTCAGGAATCTTGATCAGTAAAATAGAGATAATAAGACCTGCCCACAAAGTTACGCTGAGGATGTGAGACAATTCACGTGAAGCCTGGCCTTGTTATGATTTTGTGCATCGTTAGTGCCCAATTTTATAGTTTAAAATGTTACTTCCATGCATGGCTGTGCCTGGAAGGGTATAGGCCTGAAGCACCCCATATAGGCTGTGTGTGTGTGTGTGTGTGTGTGTGTGTAATCAAAGTCCACCAGAGCAGTGGTGGACTTTGTCTAAGCCTGGGAACAGGGTGGCTGCCAGGTTGTTCTTTCTAAGGGATGACCTGCTTTCACGCTTCTGTGATGTACTTATAGAAGAGATTACCACATTGGATGAGAGGTTAGATTTCATGGACCTCAAAAGTCTTTTCCAAACTCAGAGATTCTATGTTTCTACAATTTCACTTCTATGTGGGAAATAACCCTTATAATCACTAGTGATGTGGCTTTAAGCAGGTTACCTACCCTCCATATTCTTCAATTTCTTAATTTTCAAATGGGGCTAATTCTAATCCCCACATCCTAAGGTGGTTGTGAGATTTAAGTGGAAAGGGTTGAGCATGGTGTCAAAGAATGTTAGTGATAATTATAGATACATAGCTCTCTTCTAATTTGGAACATAGTTGGGTGACACTTTTTGGCTCTCTTGTTGTTGGATTGGGCCATGTGACTATGTCCCAGGGTAAAGTCTGTAGCTTCTGAGTTGGATCATTTAATTGCTACTTTAATTGATACGTTACTTCAAGCACAGCCACCTTAATATCCAGGATGGTGACTGTTCAGTTTGACTCCTCTGCCACTGGCCAATATATAATGGGTATGTAGTATGAGGAAAGATACGTTTTGGTGTATTGAAGCACTGTAATTTTGGAGGCGTTTTTTCTGTTGCATGAACTAGCCTATGCTAGTTGATACACAGAGCGTTTGGCTCGAAATAATAACTAGTGTGTACTTGGGCACTTGCTATTTGCAGGGTGCATTTGGTTCATGCTTTACGGCAATACTCTAGAAAGATGTATCATTATTATACTCATATTTAGATGGGGAAATTAAGGTCAGAAATGTTAAGTAGCTTGCCCATGGTCACCCAGCTGGTCAGCGGTAGAGTGAGGGTTTAAACCCACATGGTCTTACTTCAGAGTCTGGGCTCTTAATCACTGTTCTGCAGACTCCACAGACCAAGCCTGTGGTTTTTTGGCATGATTAGCCAATATTAATTTGGCCTTCCCTTTCTCTTGAAATGCATCCCTGTAGTTTCATTTGGAAACAATTTCCTCTGTTGGCTGTCACCCTTCAGTATGGTGGTGAGGTTGGGAAGTCAGCAGAGTGGTCTGTTATGGTTATCTAATTTTCAAGTTGTCTTAAGAAGACTCTCATTTGCTTTGTTTGACCTCTATTATTTAAACCAGAATCTTTTAAGAGTATGGAAGGCATTTTTTTCTTCTCCCCTTTCTTGAAGGAGTCATATTGATTATCTTGAGTTAGCCTTTCTGAAAGTAGAGACTTAGAGACTGAGGTGAAGGTTCTTGTGGATGTGACTGATGAAGGGATTGCTATTGGGAGAAACCTAGAAGGAAGTGAGGGAGGCAGGATAGGGCAGGGGAAGAAGTTTAAGCAAAAATGTGACCTATCTGAAGCCTAGCCCCTGCACAAACCCATGGGGGAACTATATAGAGTATAATTTGTACTGCAGCGTTTGTCCTATATTGAGGTGAATATTGCACTTTTATTCCCCTGAATCAGTTAGTTGGTCATTGACCTTGAATATAACCTCCCAGTTATCTTCAGGTGAGGTGGTTCCCATTGACTAATGATAGTCCTCCAGAGAAGAATGGCGGTGTGATCTGGTTAACAGCCAACACCAGCATGAATTGGGGGATGGGTGCACCTGCCTGGTAAAGGGATCTGAGAGTTGCACCAATGGCATCTACTATGGTGTTTGAGGTCACTTGTTTGTCCTTTTCAGATCTGTGCTTTTTCTGGAAATGTGAGAGTCAAGCTAAGAGGAGGCAGCAAAATATGTAACAGAGTGGAACGTGACCTCCGTGAATCCTTAGTTCATGCTTTTTGTTGACGTCCACTTGTTGTATATGTGACTCGGAGCACAGGGTGAGCATGGAGTTCTGTCTTGACCTTTGGACCTGGAACTGATACATTTGTCTGATCACCTGGAAGACTTTTCTATTTACTTTCTACTGTTTTAAATAGGCAAGCTGGCAAAAAGTTTTGGCAATTCATGGGATGTTTTCTTACTAGCGAAATAGGCAGCTTCAACCAGGTAGACCAAGAATCAGCAATTCAGCCTAATAATGTCAATCCTAACAGCAGCACCAACACAATGTATTAAGTGCCTACTGTGTGCCAGGAGCTTTAGTTTTATTACTGTTTGATCTAATCCTCCCCTTGCAAGATAGACATCACAGGATCCATTTTGTGGTCCAGAACAATCAGTGAGGTCAGCAATTTGTCTATTTGACATACTGTTTAAAAAGTATGCATAAGTAGCAAAGAAGCTGAATGTCTCAGCTCAAGTGACATTCCACCATCAAGTGACATTCCATCTCCTTCCACCATCTTTTTGCTATACGTGAACATTCAGTGTATTGGATGAGACCCACCCACACTGGTGAAGGTGATTCTTTTTACTCAGTCTACTGAGTAAAATGTTAATCTCTTCTGAAAATACCTTCATAAACACACCTAGGAATAATGTTTTACCAGCTAACTTGGCATCCCTCAGCCCCATCAAGTTGACACATAAAATTAACCATCACAGCAGCCATATTTGAGGACTATCTCTCATAGAAACATTCATTCTACCCTACTGTCCTGACAGAGTGCTACATTTGGGCTACAGAAATTCACCACAAAGGCTGATACCCTGTAGAGCAGATTAGTATTTTTAGAGATGATTTCACAGAGGACACAGGGCTTTGGTTGGACCCTGAATGAAGGGTGGGGAATTAGTTTGGAAGAAAAAGGAGAGAATTTGTCTCCTGTTTTGATTTTTCACCCATATAAACTAGGACAAACTTAATATGAGTTGAGGAGGGGAGAGGAGGGGGACCCTGATTTTAACAGTCAAATTGATCTGGAGTTGTCATATAGGATAATTTAACTCTCAAATGAGGGTGATTTATCCTGTGTATTGTAATCAGATAGTCATCTAAGTTGTTCTCCATGAGCTTCGGTAAATCACTTTTAGTACATATTGAAAGTGACAATATTGTATTTTATCACTGAATTGCCGTCTTACAGTAATAACTAATGCATGTCATCGGCTTTGGCTCCTGTGCTGAATTACACTCACTTGGAGGCACATAGATCCAGACAGGAGCTGTCACATCCTTTTGGTTGGCCATGGCCAGGACCAGTGAGCTGGCAGAGAAACTGTCCTGTTGCAACCTTTGCAGATTAGCTTACTGCAGAGACACCTGTGGTCTTGAGAAGTGTGAAACTTTTCATTAGTGGAATTTGGGTCAATGTGAATGTGCATGAGCCTAGTAATTCTATTAGGTAACTGATAAGTGCTTTGATGACTAAAGGCAAGGATCTTATTTATATAGAGAAGTAAGGACTGGTCAGGAATCAGGCTCAAATTATCTCTCACCTGGGCTCCTGCTGTAATAGGTCTTACCACCAGTCACCTCAAAACTGTCCTGCCTAGCAGCACCCCCAGTGGTTCTTCTGAGATGCAGAGACAAACATGCCAGCTCCTTGCTTGAAACCATCACAGCCTACCATTGTCTCTGGGCTGCTGTCCACATTTCTTAGCTTAACCTACAAGGATCTCCATGGTCTGGCTCCTGCCTGCCTGTCCAGCCTCACCTTGTACTGCTCCTCATCTGGAACTTTCTTCTCCACTCACACACACCTCACCCTGCTTCTCTGCACCATTATCCATGCCCTTCTCTCAGCCTGGAATATGTTCCCTCAGTGGCCCCACACTGACATTTGCCTAACTACTTCCCCCAATTGTGGAAGATACATCACTAATGTCCCTTCCTAGAACCTTTGTCACATGTTCTCATCCTGTGTTCATGATGTCTGGGGCATCATAATTTACTTGTTTTACTTGTCACATTGTATTATCATTGCTTATTATGCCTCTAGCTCTACGACTAGATAGACTATGAGCTCCTTGAAGGCAGGAACTTGTTTTAATAATGTTGGCATCTCAATCAACCAGCACACGACTAATTGGCCCAGAGGAGATGCTCAATAGATTTTGTGGAATTAATGGATTTGTGAAAATACCTCTTTATGTTGTCACAGGAACACATAAGCAGTGGAGACTTAAGATTTTTACCCTAAATCTGAGTTTCCCTTTAGTTAAGAAGTTTCCTGTTTCGATGATACATACTGGATTGGAGGGAGTGTGAGTTCATTCACTGCAAAGGTGATTATTTATATGGCTCTGGGGCAAAAGCCTGGGTAAGTGCACAGAGATATATTAGTGGGGTAGGGTTTGGAGGTGTTTTTATATTTAGCATTAAATGAAAAGTTAAGCAAGTCCTCACACCGATGAATTTGAGTTTTGCTGTATTTCTGGAAGCTTTCTTACATTAGGGAAATAAAGCTGGATGATCATTTCATTCGTATTGGTGGATTTGGAGATGCCAGATCTCACTGAGGGCCCAGACCCTTTGCCTTCAGTTTCCTGCTCCCATCCTGCCCTTAGAAATAAGTAGTTTCAGAGTAAGTTCCAGAGATGGTAGGAGAAAGGAAAACACGTTTCCACATTCTAGTCAAGATACATAAACTTCTTGGAGAGAAGTGAAAGGTGTCTGAGCCCAGGAAGTGGATCTCTCCTTTTGTACTGCAAAAATTTGGGGTGTAGAAAGGGTACCTGTTGTGTGTAGAGCACAACATAAACTTCTGGGCAGATGAGATTAAAAAAGAAAGATGACATGGTATCATTTGCCCTAAGCTGACCTGGAATCTAAGCAGAGAGATAAAGCAGATGAGTATATGAACAATATTTTCATAGATTAGCTTGGTCGATTAGTGAATTTTCAAACTGCTTGAGATTATAAAACCTACAAATACTTATGGCAATTATAAAAGCTTTATGACACAGTAAAATTCTCATAATATTTATACAGAAAATATATGAAAGCAGAGTTCCTTCCATGTTGCAACTAGTGATTCATATCTTTACATGGGAAAGCCAAACTTTTGAAATAGTATTATTAATAAAGTTAAGAAGATGTTATTGGGAGGGATGCAATAAAATTTATCTATCCTTTTCATCATTTCTGTATCTGGGTCACCGTGAAACTAATGTGATCATTTTCTACCTCCAGGTAAAACACTTCCCCCGCTCACCTTCTGGTGCTGTCATTGTTGTACTTGGGAACAAATGTGCAGCTCCAGGGTGAGGATGGAAGAATAATATGTAGGCAAAGGAAGAGCTAGAAACTACATTAAAAATGAATATTCTCACCTAAAAACTGTAAATTTCAAGATTATGCATAAAGTTCACCTCAATTTAAGGAATGCCTGGTGGATCTGAAAAATAGTAATGGAAACATCCTGCACTGGCTAGAAGAGTAGTGATAACTTAAGTGCTAAGAAGCCCCAGGACAATCTTTCAATTTCCATGTCTTCTGGTGACTTTGACTGTGGTCTGGTGCTGTAGACAGCACTCCTAGGTCTTATCTCAGGACCTTCCCAATGGGTGCTTGAAAGTGGACCCTGCTGATGGAGAGTGGAAGTGTCAGGAGAGAGCATCCTTTACACTCATGGGCAAAGATGTGCTGTGCATGGCTGATGATGGGAGGTGGAAAGGAGCACAGCATGGGGATCCAGCGATCGCATTTTTCAGTATTTTCCTTAGGAAATGTGATCACATTTTAGATGTCAGAATTATTACTACATCATTCAAAATAGTAACCAGTTAAAAATATCCTACTGGCCCAACAAGGATATAAGTAGTTAAATTATGATGACTAATCTGGAATATTAGGAATATTTTCAGCCATTATAAACCATTTTTTTGAATATTCAATATTATAAATATAGTTAATAGATAATTTAGATAGATATAAACATATTTAGGTATAAAAAGTACAGAATATTTTTATAAATTATGATCTTGGTTTTTTAATAAAAGTATCCATATCCATCCCTAGGAAAAATTCTCTAAGGAAAAACAAACCATTTTTCAGTGGTCTTCTCTGGATATTAGATGATTTGAACTTTTCTGGCAAAGTTGTTTTCTACAGTCACGTAGTTTCTAACCATAAAACAGCAACAAACACCAGATGTTTTTCCTGTGGCATGTTAATCCCACGCAGAATTGCAGTGGGGCTTGGAGGTTGGGGCTGGGTGCTGGGTGCTCCATTTATTTGATGGCTTATGGAGGGTAAGCCTTGGCTTCCAGATCTGGGATAAACAAGAGGCCTTGCCTTCGGGTCACTGGAGGATGGAGGAGTGTGTCTGAAAGGGAAGGTCTGCAGCTGAGGCCATTGCCCAACTCCTCCCTTTTCCCAGAAGTGACCTCTTCTCGTCCTCCAGGTCTTGGCTCAGCTGGGGCTTTCCCAGGTAACCCTCCCTGGACTTGCATCCAGGCCCCCTTTTGAAGGCCCTTGTAGCACTTCAGAATGCTTATTATCACTGCAGTTTTATATCTGTTCTTGGGGTTATCTGGGTGAATGTGTAGTACTTTCTCTGAATTGTGTGTTTT
Organism: Macroglossus sobrinus; assembly: GCA_004027375.1. Lineage (NCBI taxonomy): Eukaryota > Metazoa > Chordata > Mammalia > Chiroptera > Pteropodidae > Macroglossus > Macroglossus sobrinus. The sequence goes on along the minus strand of PVKZ01000054.1, from coordinate 945,158 downwards.
ATCATTTTGACTATTCCATCTTGCTGGCATATAACAGTTTCTCACAGAAGTTTGTGAAATGAATAAGTACACTCTAAACACTTCAATGCAAGAGTTTTGAATCAACTGTTAGGGAGATGGACCTAATATTTTAGGGACGGTAGTATTAATTGGGAGAAAGCTTTCTAGCAGATTCATTGTCTCCCCCACCCCCACCCCTGGAAAAGAATATACAATTCAACACACTAGAGAGCTATGATTTTCCGTTTGGATGTGGGTCAGTCAATCAAGAAATCAATCAACACCTATTTATCTAGTACAGGTTATGTGCCCAGTACAGTGCTAGATGCACTAAGACTTTTGAGAAGTAGCTCTGCCTCTTTTATTCTGTTAAGTGGAGTTATTAAGACTTGCAAAAGTCAGGAGGAAGTGAAGGGTCAGGGGTGGGGAAACTGATCAATATTTTCAATGACTGGAAAAGGTCTATGAAAAGCCAATGTCATTTGAGCTCCAGCATTTTCACTGTGGGGTCCAACATTTAAAACCCAGAGTTAATCTTCTCCAAGAAAGATGTTGACAGAAAAATGCCTCTGATATTGCAAAGGTGTAATCTTAAAAAAAAAAATGCAAGGTGCCTACCCGAACTTGGAAGCATGAGATTAAAAAGTGAACTGTTTCAAGTAGAATAATTGTGGAGCTAGAGGCTCTGTACTGTGTTGTTTTAGCAGATTTCTGGCTTTTAAGGGTGGAGACGTGGTAGGTTTGGTCTAGCTTAATTAGCCTTTTCCTCTTGAAATGTGACAAAATAGCTACCCTGAAATGTACCTCTTTAAAAATGCAAAAGGAGAATTCTTCTCCTATCACATTTATGTGGAAACGGAGGACAAGAAGAAAAGATGGGCTGTTCGGGGAAATAATACGTGGGCTACAGATACATTCAGATGCCACAGCTGACTGTTCTTTTTAGTCTCTGGCCCTTTTTCTCCTTCTGGAATCTATGACTGAAGCTCACATTTCGAAGGGAGTAAACAAATCACCCAGGCTCGTAGCCTTCTAGGGACTCTTTATGTTGTCCCACTCTGCCCCCCACCAAACACAAGTACACATCGTTTGGGAAGTTTGAGCAGAGTTGTCTTGAGTTAGGGGGCCCAGAAAGAAAAGTTTGCTAATTAAAACTAAAGGCAGACAAACTGCTAGCCTAGCAGCCTAGTTACAGTTGATTCTTATCTCCTGTTACAAACATTTAAAGTTTGCCAAGACCCCTTGCTTGCTCCACATGGTCATTTTCTGTGCTAGGCAGTAGGAAGTCTGCATTTATTCTTTTGTGTCCTTTAAAGCCTACTTCATTAGAGCAGTCCAGTTAGGGCCTATTAACAAGGTTTTACTGTATTATTGTTGGAGAAATAGGGATACTAACAGTGAGAGAAAGGTTTCTGCTTAAGGAAATATTTTCAGCCTAGAAGCAGAAATACATGAATGAGCATATACAAAAAAGCTCCATGGCAGGGAGTCAGGAGCATCCTAAGCGAACTCCAGGAAAGGTGATTCATAGTCTAGGTTCAAAGAGAAAGGCATCCATGGGGCTCTTGAACAGAGCTTAAGGCCCCTCTTTGGAGGAGGGGATGCTGTGCCATGCTGGAGGGGATGGAGCTTTCTTTTCCCACGTTTTGACTCCTGAATTGTTGCTGCCATGTAGTTGTTTTGCTACCATGTTGTCACTGCATCTGTACCACAGGGGGCACTCCCTAGAAAAGTCTACCCAGATATCTTTTTTCCTTGTCTTCATGTCTGTTCTGAATTGGGTCTGGCATTTTCCCTTGGACCCTGGGCCTTTTCCTGTTACATCTCCAGTGTGAAAGCTCTTTAGCAGTGGGCTCTGTGCATTACCCTTCATCCTCGTGGCCCCAAAGAAATTCAGAAAGTGCCTGGACAGGCTGTTGGAATAGTGTTCCCATCATCCTTGCATGATAGATTTGGATCATTTTTTTCAGTAACCAGTTTAGTTTAATTATTTATGGAAAGACATTCATAGTGCAAGAGGAAATGTCCTAAAGAACATTTATTAAGGAATCAGTCTTTGTAATATGAGACATCCCCAGAGCAAAAGCAACATATCTGGATGATTCAGGTATTACCTTTGGAGAGAAGCAGGATGAGACAACTAGAATTGGTGGGTATTGAGTCAGTGTGGTTGATTCAGTAGATGAGCCTAGAACATGAAGGACCTACAAAGTCCATGCAGTCCCAATCTTCTAAACAATATGACGAGGTTCTCACTGCTATTATCATCTTTATAAAATAGGGAAACTGAGGTACAGAGAAATAAACAGCTTTGCCCAAAGTTTATAAGAGAGAAAGTGGAGTGGAGTCTAGATTTGGAAAGCTGTGTTCTTAGCACTCTGGAATCCTGTCACGTCTAAGCTGGTCCCTCAGTTGTTCGCTGTCTCGTGTCCCTGGCTTCTCTGATCATCTCCAGCTTCCTAGAGCTGGATCTAGAACTGGCAGACTCAGAAGTCTCTCAAAAGTCTCATCATTTGGCGGGACTGGAAGAAACTTGAGCAAATAAATTCATTAGCCTGTGTGTCTAGGATGAGCCAGCCTGCTTATGCCACTTCCCAGGCCTTTGACTTAGCCAAGCTACTTACTTTTTGAAAGTGTCAGTTGTAGGGAACAGTAGCCTCATACTGGGTGGCGAGGATTAAAGAGAGGAGAGAGTGTGGTACTTGGTAAATGGTAAAGAGTTTTAGGAATCTTTGTAAAGTTTAGCTGAGGCCCTTTGGACCTTGTATTATGGCCCAGAAACCCTGGTTACTCTGGGGCAATGTTCCCCAAATTCTAGTATCTGTTGGGATGGTGGGGGTGGGGGGGTGTTAAATGTGCAGCCACCCAGATTCTACCCTGAGTGATCAAATTGGACCAGGTGATGCTGATGTAAAGGTTCAGAGACCACTTCAGAGAAACACTGGCTCTACAGAGCCCCATTCTACCTCTTGACTAGACTCACATTCCTTCAGTGTCATCTTACCCTGAGAGGCAAGGATGAGAAACATTCTCAGCCAAGTAGCCTACTAAGGGCTTTACAAAGTCAATGAGCAATACTTTCATTATTGCAGAAAGGACCCTCAGGATGGTGTCTTTTCTCTCCCTCCCCCATTTCCCATCTTGGCTCCCAGCCCCTCCTCCTCCATCTAGCTTTTATTTTCACCATAGTCTGTGGCATTTTTGAACTTCAGGGCTCCTGTCTGGCTAGTTACTCATTTAGCTGAGGATCTGCAGCACGTAATTAATAGGAAATTAGCTGTGAATGTAACATTTGGCCTGCAGTCAGGGCCCAAGGAGTTATAAATATACATCACGTGAGTGGCCTGGGCTCCTGATTCCTGGCAGCTCCAGAAGTGGCACTTCCTGTGCTGTTTCAGGAAGTGAAGTCATAGGTCAAGGGCAGCTGCGAGCCGGGGTTCACTTGCTCTGAGGGCCAAGAGGACCATCCTGGGGAGCACAAGGGCCTGTCTGCTTCATCTCATTTTCCAGACAGCACATTTATTTTTCTCAAGTGAAATGTTTCTTCAAAGGCCAGGCTGGAGAGGAAGCAGAAAGGAAATTGGTACAGGGACAGGAGTGGACTTGGAGAAGGGCTGCGGGGGCTCTTTGAGGGTGCTCCAAGCACTGTTCCCCCAAAGATCCTACAGCTTTGCTGCTGTTCCAGACACTTCCATTTGGCTTCTTCCAGAGGCATGTGAGTTCCAGTTTTATGCAATACCCTGATAGTAGGGACTTTTGTGCCAAAGACAATGCCACTACCACACACAGGTTATAGACCATGGAATTGAGGCCCACAGGGGTTAAAATCTTGCCTGACCATCTAGGGGCATAGCTGGGAGTTGAACACAATTTTCTAACCCCCAAGCCTGATGCTTTTTTGTAAGACCTCAGTGCTACCTAACTGCTTCAGAAGGCGAGTCAGCCTGGGAGGAGAAAACTATTTTTAAAAGCACTAGGGAGGAAAGGATTGAGGGGGAGATGGAAACGCAAAAGGGTCAAAGACAAGGTAAGGACACATCCAGGGATTTTGTAGGGAGGCCGAAATGCCTCCATGAAGCATTGCCCAGAGATCAGAGCTGTAGCGCTTCTCTCTAGATTCACCTCATTTAAGTCATCTTACTTTCTTCTTCTTTTCAACCTCCCTGGCAGAGAAATAGGAATTGAGCAATGTGTCTTTTCCCTCATGAGAGTTAAACATCTGCTGATAAAATTTGGACCCACTCAAATTCCAAGACTGCTTGTTCTGAGACAAACCATGAAAGGCAGGAGAACGGAGATGCTGGGTTCCTTGGTGATTCAGGCGGGGCCAGCGGAAGAAGACAGCCTGACAACATTAGGGAACAGAAAGCTCTGAGTAAGTGCAGTATTTTGCTGGGTTTATTTAAGAAATTGATCGAAGCCCCTTTAACACAGACTTCTTCTACCTGAGAGTGATATAATGAATCTGGCATTTATGTGTCTCTGGAAGTAGGCTGCTGAAAGAGGAGAAAATATGAAAGAAATTGCATCTTTGGGTAGGCCCCAGAAGGGGCTGCTCTGAAGGAGAGGAATAATTCACAGAACAGAGGATGGGGAGGCTGCATGTTGCTTAGGGACACCCTTGGAAGAAGAGCAGGCTGCCAGCTTTGCTCAGGGAAGGGAGTTATAAATCAGAGCCCAGGCCAAGAACATAGGTGTCACCACTGCCATGAAGGAACCATAATACATATTCCTCTTCCCAGCTCTACCCCTAGTCAGGGGCATTTCCCGACCCTCCACTAAGGAAGGATTGTTCCTCATTGTTACTTATCCTTCTGGCGGATGTCACCAAGCCTTCACCACCCCAGCCAGTGCTTTGGCTCAAAATGGCTTTGGCGTCAGAAAGAATTGAGTTCAAATATCACGTCCTCCATTTATCTCATCTAATTGTGTTAAAAATATGTGCTAATATCTATTTGAGAGATTTTAAGAGAATTAAGTGAGGTGATAGTCAAAACAACTAATGTAGCATATGACACACAGTTGGATTTATAAACAATTGTGCCATTATCGTAATATAAATAAGAGAGTCAAGAATAGCACTTTGTACTCAGTTGTCACTCAGTTTCTGTTCTCTTTTTCAAGGTCACATCAGCAGTAATAACATTAGGAAAAGATGTCTTCCTCATCAGCTTTCAACCCAACCCCAACCCTATACTAAATGGTAATACCAACACTGTTGCAACTACATTTGTCAGGGTTCTCCAGAGACACAGAACCAATAGGATGTATAGAGAAGAAATGAATAAGGAATTGGCTCATGTTATCATGGAGGCTTGTAAGTCCCAGATCTGCAAGGCAAATTGACAAGCTAGAGACCTAGGAGAATGGATGGTGCACTTTGAGTTCGAAGGCTTGAGGTGCAGCAGAGCTGATGGTGCCGTTCTGGCCTGAAGGCCAGCAGGCTCAATAAACGGGAAAAGACGATGTTTTGGTTAGTCTGAAGATGGTCAAAAAAGCTGATGTCCTAGTTCAAAGGCCTAGTTCAGGAAGTGTTTTCTCTTTCTAAGGGAGGGTCAGCCTTTTTGTTCTAGTTAGTCCTTCAACTGATTGGATGAGGCCCACTCATTTAGGGAAACCCATTTGCTTTATGTAGTCTACTGATTTAAATGTTATTCTCATCCAAAATTTCCCTCACAGAAATACTCAGAATGGTGTTTGAGCAAATATCTAGATACCATATGATCCAGTCAAGTTGACACATAAAATTAACCATCATACCAATTTTACTCATAAATCTATATTCCCAGATCTGACTCTATGCCCAAGGCCAAACCAAAAGCCACCCTAATAATTACTATTAAATCTTGCTAGCCACCATTAGAACCTCGGTTTTCTTCTTTGTGGTAGAGATAGAAATCCTATTCTAGCTGCCAAAACTTGCTAATGAACATGATGAATTCACACCATAAAGAAACTCAATTTGATAGTGTATCTCTTGAACATGAAATTAAAAGGGGAAAAAAATTGGAAAGTAGATTCTCCCTCAGACAGTAACTCGGGATGATTAGTATCTGCCCTGGGCATTAGGAACTGCTCAGACACACAAAAAGAATTCTGTTCATTGGTGTCAACTTCTGCTCTATTCTGGCTCAGCCCTATTTAAGTAGGGTCTGTGTGAGCTGGGATGGCCAGGGACAGAGGCGTGGGTACAGCGTTCCAGAGATATTTTCTTGTGAAGAATACAGATTTATAGACCACTGTGAGATGAAAAATATGTTGTCAATATTTCTAATCACATAGATCACTTGGTTTGTGACATTCTTCTCTCAGATTTATCCCCCATGATGAAAAAAGAAGCTTCTTGGTTTTTAGAAAGATTCCTATAGAATCAAAGGCTTTTAGAACTAAACGGGATGATTCTCTAGTCCAGTAGTTCTCACCTTTAAAATGACAAATGCCCAGTACTCTGGTGTTTCTTCAGATTGCATAAATCTTTTGCCTTTTACTAAAATCACTGATACTTGGGGCTCATCCTGCACCAGTTGGTCCATTTCTGGGCATGAGCTCTGGGTATTGGTATTTTTAGAAGTATACCTTTAGCACCACCATTGCCAAGTGCTTCCACCAATCTAGCCCAAACCTTTCATTTTACAGATGAGAAAAGTAAAACTCAAGCTAGGTGACTTTCATGAAACCAGATCTCTAGGGGCAAAGCCAGAATCCAGAGTCTTGTGACTCCTATTCTAGTGCTCTTGTCAGAACACCGTTCCTTTGCTCATCTTGTATCCTCAGATATATAGCCAAAGAACAGAGCAATGTCTTGGACTCATCTTAAGATCCTCATGGTGAGTGAGACCCCAGCTCAGCCCATGTGCCATTCCTCCTGCCATGCCAGCTTCAAGACTTTCATTCCTGTGCACGGGATAGCTCGTGTGCAGAGAGGTAGGGGCACTGTGGTGGAAACAATTCTCTACTAACCCATTTGGAGCAATAAAAAAATAAATCCTAATCCATTAACTTTGACCAGACTGCCAAAGCTTGTGCTTGCTTGGTACGGACCTTGTAGAGATGGATTGCAACTTTGGGGAGCTGATTCATTATTATTGTTTCTTCTGGGCGCTTATAGTTCAGCTTCACCAAAGACAGTTCTGGAACTTGCAGGTTCAGTGCTGTGAGTGTCTGCTTCACCTTCTTGCCTTTGTGCGCAACTCCCCTCTTTTCTAATTTCTAAAGGTTTTTAGGTTTTTACTGAACTTATATTCAATGAATTATTATTTTAAAATAGGTAACTGACATATATTCACCTCAAGTCCTGATTTTGAGGTATTTAGAAAACACTGAACATATCAGCAAGGCAGGGTGTGCACTTCCCCTGGAGGGTAGTTCTTTATTACTCAGAGGGTCCACGGGGTTTTCTGTGATCATTTAGTCATTCATTCAAATAATGTTATAGACTCCTCCTAGACCCAGGGAATTTGATTGCCACTAAGGAAAAATTAGGTTAATCGGATTCGGCACTTGACCTCAAGAAGCTTAAGTCTAACCAGCAGGGAAGATGAGTGCCCTCGAAAACCTACACCGTAGACAATGTGATATTCCCTAAAAGTGCTGCCATGGGTGTTTAGGGATGAGTGAGATTTCTTCTGGTTGAAGTATGGGGATGGTTCCAGTGATTATGTGACACTTCAGTTGAGCCTTGGAAAATTGATGGGATTTAGACAGAAATAAGTGTAAATCATATGGGCAAGGGAACAGCATGAGTAAAGACAAAGGGGAGAGAAAGAATGTATAGAGGGGTATGTTTGTTTTAATGTGGTAAGCAAGGGAGAACCATCTGAGAAATTTTCATTGTAGACCTCATGAGCTTTGGAAATTATCTGGTTGACTTACTTATTTTATACATTAGAAAATAATAACAATAGCAGCAGTATTTGATTTTTTTTCTCATTGCATGCTTATATATAGGCAGTTATTGAGCTACATGCATTACATGGACTTTCTCCTTTCCATGGATTTCCATTGTTTTCTTGCCAAGGGACAGAGCTGGGATTTGAACCCAAGGCTATATTCTTTCCACAACCAGAATTCTGCCCTAGGTGTTCAGAGAGAGTGGTGGTGCCATCATGGGGGAGGAAGAGATAAGGTATTCATCTTGAATGTGTTGAGTTTGAGGAAGAGAGGAGAGCTGAGTTTGGAACTTGAGGAAGAAGTTATATGAAAGAAAAGGAGTTTGTTTCTGGAAGTTACATCCTAAGGTTGTCATATTCAGAGCACCAGTCAATTTGACTCACCCTATGGAATTTCCAGATGGGAATTCTAGCAGCTCATCTACAAGGCTGCTGCTTGGCATGTGTGCAGTTTGCCAGACCCATCTTCAAAAGCTGCAATCAGGGTTTTCTTGTTTTGGCATGTCGGCTTCTCTCTCCTCCATGTGTGCCTGCAGTGCTGTCTCCATTTTTCTGAAGGGACTTTGCAAATTGCTGTCCCGTTGCTGGCTGCCGAGATGTGCCTCTGAGAGGTATCAAGCATTCCTGAACCTGTGACCCCAATGGTGGAAAAACCCTCAGTTGTGAGGATTGCTGAAAATGGTAAACATGCACATGGGGAAGGAAATAGTTTCTTTAAGACAGGTAGAGAGACCAGAAGGAAGCAGGGAGTTTGGCAGCCTGAGAAAGCTCTTGGGCCTCACGTTAAAAAGAGAAGTTCAGTGAAACTGCTGATACATCCCACTCCAAGTCCCTTGTCATTTCCTGACTTCAAGTAGCAGTGTCATAAGTCTGACCAGTGGAGAAACTGAGGCAGGAAGGAGTGGAGCAGACTTGGGGTCTTGCAGTCCATGGCCAAGAGCCCAGAATTCACAAGACCCTCAAGGAAGAGATCCAAGGGTTGGAATCTGAATTATTCTTCTAGCAATATTGTGGCTTTAAATAACAAAATTTTATCGTTTCACAGTTCTGAAGCCGAGATGTCTAAAATCAAGGTATCAGCAGGGGCAGCTTCTTCTGAGGGCTTTGAGGCAAGGTTCTTTTCTGGACCTTTCTCCTTTGCTTGTAGATGCCATCGTGATGGTCACACAGTGTTTTCCCTATATGCAAGCCTGTGTCCAAGTTTCTCCTTTTCATAAGGACACCACTCAAAAGAGCTCAGCATAATTAATGCCATCTGTGACAAACTTATTTCCAAATAAATTCAGATTCTGAGATACTGGGGGTTAAGATGTCAACATATGAATTGGGGAAACATAGTTACCCATATGATCATGACGGCGGTATCCCTTCCGGGCCACAGATTCTGCCCACACTCAAAGGGATGGGGGTCAGAGGAGAACAAGGGTTACTCCTAGGATTTTGTTTGGCCCTGAAGCCTTGACCCAAGTGAGCCACTCAGTGGTTGAGATGTGAGGACAGCCAGAATGAATAAAAAAGCGGTCACTGCAGGCCATGGTGAGAGCCATGTCGATGGAGGAGAGAGTGGAGGCTGCGACCAGCGGTCTCTTAATGAACACGAAGTGAAGGAAAGGCAGAGGCTGCTGCTCCCTAAAAGCGGCTGTGACCAAGAGGAGGACAGATGGTGAGGACGGAGGAGAACAGGGTTGATTGACAGCGTCACTCAAATGTAAGAGACCTGGGCCTGTTCATTGTCTGGAAATAACTGAAAGAGAGGGACTTGTGTCTGGCTACAGCCTCCAGCTGTTTCTGGTTGTTCGCATGGAAACTTGACTTAATAGGGGATTTTGTAGAACCCCACGTATTATTAAGTGGGCTTTGCAGATAATTTGTGTGAAATCTTGCTCAGTTATTGTTACCTGAGAGACCCACATTCACTTACCTGTGGCCCAGTAAATCTCAGTCTTAACATCACAGGAATGCATTTCTATTTGGTCTCCACTTTCCTGATTCCTTTAAAATTTTATGTGATTTTCTTGGAAGGAAAGTTTTTAGTAATAGTTAGTAATAGTTTTTAGTAATAATTAGTAATAGTTCAAATAATAGTACCAGCTGTCACTGGTTGAGGGTCTATGGGCCTTATGAGAAGTGTGCATTATTTCTCATCCTCCTTTCACATGTGGGGAATCTATGTCTCAGAAGGGCTTCAGGAAAGAGCAGTGGCTGAAGTTACAGAACAAATAAGTAGTAGTGCTCTGTCACGTCGGTCTGGCTTAGTCCCCTACAATCACATCAAACCCTCTCTTCTAAAATTTGGAAAATTTCATCTTTTTGAAAAAGTTCACTATTTCTCTAGGATTCCACTTACAGCAGCAGATGTTACGTGAAAACAAAACTGTGTTCACCTTTTATTCCCCTCCACTTCTCAAACTCCTGGCCTTCCCAGCTCAGATGTTGAAGAAATTACTCAAAAAAAAATTTTATCTCCACTCAGAATAATTTATTGCTGAGCAAAGAACAACTTGGAGACATTTCAGCCAGTGTGACGTTCCCGAAGGTCACAAACACCAGCACCCAGGGGTTTGTGATGGACACGTGCCTAAGGCACAACATCACATTTGCTTCTCTTTCTGGATAACCTTTTCATGAAAAGGTATGCAAGCCTCCACCTGCTGACATACAGTCGTTCATTCCTCAAATAGGGGCCTATTCTTATTTCCAAGGAGAATTGTAGCTCTTCAGGAGAATTTCAAAGGAGCATGGCAGAAATAAGAACCTAGAGAAACTGGAATTCAGGGTCATGGAGTGGAGAGACAGCAGACTTTGCAGGCTTGAGAAGCAAGGAATTATGCCAGAGGTAAGATTGTTTTGGGGACAGCTATTGAGAGAAAATCATGAGTTGACTAAGCTTCGGAGGAAATGTAAGAGTTTGTCAGGTGGGTTGAAGTAGAATTTGGAAGAGAAGGGCATCTCAGGTAGAGGCAAGATACAGAGATTTAAATGTCAATGCTTGTTGTGCCAGGTGGCCCAAGTATAAATGATCATATTAATAATGATACAAAACCCCCATAATAATAAACACAAGCACTTATGTATTACCTACTGTATGCCAAGGTATATTAATTATATTTTAAATACATTATATTAACTCACATATTCCTCAAAGTAGCCATATGATGTAAGTACTACTATTATTCTTGTTTTACAGATGAGGAAACTGAGGCACAGGGAGGCAAATTATCATTCCAAAGAACCCTCAGAACCAGCAGAGTCATGATTTTATTTCAGCGGAACTTCCTGTAACGGTGGACATGTCCAAACTCTGCACTTCTGTTCTACTAGTCACTAACCACGTGCAGCTGTCACACCCTTAAAATGTTGCTAGTATGACTGAGGAGCTGAGTTTTACATTTGATTTAATTTTGATTATTATGTTTAAATTTAAAAAGGCACCTGTGGCTCATGACTGCTGTATTAGACAAAGCAGCATGGTAGAACGTGATTAACCATAAGACTGCTGCCTCTCAAACTGGGGAGTATAGAGTTGATTCTGTAACAATAGTACCTATACTAATAACCACCACAGGAATAATGGCTGTCATTCATTTAGCTCTTACCGTGTGCAAGGCAGTGTGCTAAGTGTTTCCTGTATGTTATGTCATGTACCATGACAACCTTGTGGTTGATGGCTCTGAGCACACATTCTAGATCCAAACAGCCTGCATTTAAAATCTAGCTCTGGACTATGGCCATGCCACCCTGAACATACCTGATCTCATCTGATCTTGGAAGCTAAGCAGGGTCAGGCTTGGTTAGTACTTGGATAGGAGACCACCTAGGAAGACCAAATGCTGTAGACATTTAAAAATAAGTAAAAAAAAAAAAAAAGAAAGAAAGAAAGAAAGAAAGAAAAAGAAAAAAAAGAAAAGCAAACCCAAGAAACAAACAAAAAAACCAGCTCTGCAACTGGTTAGCCCTGTGATCCTAGGCAAATTACCTGTCCTCTCTGTGCCTCAGTTTCCTTGTTTGGGAAATGGTGTAAATAGTAGCATCTATTTCATATGCATTCAAGGCACAGGTGTTATTGTTTTTATTAAACCAAGGCATGGAGAGTAAAGCATCATGCTGAAAGGTACGGATCACGGTGGAAGAGTTGGAATTCACCCTTCAGGTAGCCTGATTTCAAAATCTAGGTTCTTAACTGGCATGTGGTTTCTGTTAAGAGTTTCTAAAAGTATGATTTGTGGAAAACTGGCATTAAAATCCTCCAAGGTGCTTGTTAAAAATATAGTCTCCTACATTTACTGAGAACAATTGCCTTAGACTGTTGGGGGCAAAGACCTGGGAATATGCATTTTAACAGGATCCTCAGGTGACCTTTATTTACACATTAACCGATGAGAAACCACTGAAAATTTTTACTGGGGATGCACATGAAAAAGAGGACAGGTTTTGAGATATAGAAAGTATGTGGAAGATGAAGTAATTTTGAAAACAGATCTATTTTGAGAAAGACCTTTCTAATGGAGAGTGTTGATGATAGACTTGATAAAAGAGGAGATGGGAGGTGATGGACCTGCTGGACAGTGACAAGGTGGACAGGGAGAGATTCTTTGGATATTTTGCAGATAAAATCTACAGGACCTGATAGCTCACTAGAAGTCAGGGAGCAGGAAAATTAGTTGGGAGTGAAGAGCGAGCCTGAGGTTTCTGTTTGCACACCAGGGTGGGTAGTGATGTTTGCCAAGATGAACAAGGTATTACAGAAAAAAAATTTGCATGCACTTGAGACTTCTTAGGGCATCCAGGTGGAGGTGTCCATGAAACAGCCTGGAAATTTGTTTTTGAGCTCAAAAGAGGAATACATGACAGAAATAAAGTTTGCAGTCTCATAAGCACTAGAGATGGTGCTTGCTCCAATGCAGTTGGGTGCGATGGTCCCAGACACACCTTGTCACGAGGCTCACCTACGCAAATATCCACCAAGGTGGGGAGAAGACTTATGTCTGAAATGGCCTGATGTAAGACAACAGGTGTTAAGCCGGTTTTATTGCAGCCAGTCACACAGCCTTTGGAAAATACTCTGGAGGACAAATAAAATTGCCCCAAGCCTTTAGCCTTAGCACACCTCTGGGTGTGACCCTACTCAGGGCCTTTGGCACTTGGCTCATGCAGCATATGTCAGAAGAGAAGGGCACCAAGGCCATCCCTAGGGGACAGCATTTAAGATCCAGGATGAGGAACGAGTGAAAGAGTCAGAGGGAAAGTAGACAAGGAAGAGGGAGGAGAACAAGGGCAGAGCAGCAGCCAGGAGGAGAAGGGAGGATTTCAGCCAGGGGTTGTCAGCAAAGCCACACACCACCGAGAATTCAAACTGTAGCCTGGAGAGAGGTCCTGGGGTAGACTTGACAAGCTGGACGTGCTGGCTGCCTTTTGCTGCCAGTAGAGTGATGAGGGAGGAAAGCTAGAACAGTGAATGGAGTGACAAAGTAGATGCAAGGAACAGAGATTACTTTCTTCAGAGGGAAAAAAAAGAGGAGGGATGCTGGCTTCGGGGGCAGGGAAGGGGGGAGATGTGGTTGACAGAGGTTGTTTGTATGATGAGTGGAGACTTGAACACGTTTGCAGGAGGAGGGGACCCGGGACCAGTGGATCAGAAGAATCTGAAGACAAAAAGAAGAGTTGATTTTTGGATCAACACCCAAGAGAAAAAAAGAGGGGTTACACGTTTGAAAAAAATGATATATTTCTTTCTTTGGGATAAAAGGAAAAAGTAGAGAAAAGCTTGGAGGTAGGAGCAAGAATTCATAACTGGAAGTCTTGGAAATATAAATCTAGGTTTTCTGTTCAAAATGAGGTCATTGGTGAGGAAAAAGGGTAAATGTGGTCACATCCACGACACTTTTTGTGCCTTCTCCTCTGTGCCAGGCATTGTTTAGTGCACTTCAGGATTTAACTTTTTGAATCCTAAGAGGTAAATGTAATTGCATACCCATTTTATGTCCTCAGAAGAGAAGTTAATGGCCTGTGTTCACAAAACTAGTGTTATCATAGTACTTTAAAAAAAAAAAAGCCTTCTCCCCATTTTACAGGTTTGGAAACCAAGGCAGAATTTGCCCAACTTATCACATATCTACGTAAGGTCAGCACCATGACTAGAATTGGAGTCTCTTGATTTTGAGTTCTCTTTTCTTTCTCAGGAAGTGAATGACCACGCAATAGTTCCCAAGTAAATTGTGTTGCCTTTCTGAGCAATCTCGTTTCCTCTCTCCCTGCTTCCATTCCAACACCACCTCACTCCTCTTCCCACCCTGACCCTAATCCTGAGATGCCAGGAAGGTAGTCCAGCACCCACTCCCTCCTTCCAAGGAATCCTCGTCCTGGCCAGGTGCCACTGTCCTGTTCTCCGTGCTGGAGGCCCCATGCAGGCAGGCCGCGGGTGGAAGGCCACGTTTGTTTTGCTTTTATTGTTAAATAACATAAATCTCTGGGTTGCACCACCCACGGGGACGTGAGTTGTGTGTCTTCCCGCACAGTTGCTAATGAGACAGTTAATCATTTGTTTATTCTGTATGAAGAGAGGTGGCTGGCTGTCTCTCTCAAACCAGACATGGTTTTTCAGGACCCTCAGAGAAGCCGCCCACCCCTGCACACATGTCACCCTCAGTCCCAATACAATCCCACCCAGCAGGCCCCCCATATCTCCTTCCCCAAGGCCCTGGCCAGAATGTGGGCATCAGCTGATGAGAGTTATTATTACAGTTATTGCAGCTATTAGTTTTTAAAAATACATTGCTCCCTTCCCTGAGAAGCAAAAAAAAAAAAAAAAAGTAATTTGCAAAGATGCTTTGTTGGGAGATAAGTAGGTTTCCTCTTGGGCTTGGGGGTTTATCTCACTTGTGCAGAGGTTCCTAGAGGTCGTGCAACTCTGGAGATAAAGCTCTGGGATCCTCCCCAGGGACTGCTGGAGTCAGCCTTGGGCTGTTTTCCTACTTCCAGGGTTAAAGAGGTGAAATCAGCTATGTTCCTCCCGCATGCTCCCTGGGGCTGAGGCTGCTTTTGTTAGAGCAAATCTGGCCTGTCCAGATACCTTAGGATGAAGGAGGAGAGAGCCAGGAGAAAGTAAATAAAGAGTTGGGAAGGGGGGGGGGGAGGTGTGCTGAGTGAGTGCTGTCTGCACCTGGGCTGCCCAATTTGAATGATTGTCTTCAAGGGCTCCCCTCTCATCTATTTGCATGCTGTTAGCATCCTCCTACTATTTTCTCGGTGTTTGGATAAATCCTTTTGCCCGAAGCTTATATTTCAATTAACTGGGTCCAACTGTCTGTGTCCTGAGGTCCCGGGAAAGGGCTAGGGTTGCTGTGTTTGCTGCTGTGGCATTGCATCGTCTGGCTGCAGTCAGCCAGCTCCCATCCTTAGGCTGTGCCTCTTTGAAAAACTGTTTGCATCCCATCAGGGGCAGAGTAACCCATGGCAAGGCTTATGTTTTAGGAGTAGTTTGGACAGAGAGAAAAGCTATTCTTTTATACCATTGGTATAGGAAGTAAGCGTGCGCTGTCAGAGGTGGGCAGTGGAGCAGAGCCAGCCTCTTACGGTGGTCGATTTCCAGCTTTCTCTCTACTCCACCCTGGGACCCTGGGCAAGATCCTTCCACCTTCAGCCTCCCACTGGATATAGTCTCCTTCACCTCATCCTACTTTCTCCTGTCCCCGTCCCTCACTGCCAGCCCCCCGCTGCCGCCAAATACTCCCTTTCAACCTCTGCATCTTTGCTGTTGTTTCCTCCACTGGACTTCCCTTTTCTTAGCATTGCCTATCAAAACCCATCCTTCAAAGCTCAGTTCAGATGCCAGCTCCCTCCCCCACCAAGGGAGTCTCCCCACTGTCCTCCCCAGGTGGAATTAACCTTACTTTCTGGGCTTAGATCACTCAGATCTCACACTTCTCCTTTCAGTGACTCAGGGCTCGCATTTCATTGTGTGTGTCCCAAAGTGCAACCTCACACAATACACACGGTATTATGTTTTTGTTTGTTTGTTTGTTTGTTTGTTCTGCTTTGGCTTTGTAGTGGGTTGAATGATGTCCCCTACCCTCCAAAGATATGACATGTCCTAATTTCTCGAACCTATAAATGTTGCCTTATTGAGAAAAATGGTCATTGCAAATGTAACTACATTAAGGGTCTTGTGATGAACAAATCATCCTGGATTATTCAGGTGGGCTCTAAAGCCAGTGGCAGGTGTCCTAATAAGAGACACATAGGGGAAATTTGACAGGCAGACAAGGAGAAGGTGATATGAAGATCAGGGCACAGATTGTAGTAATGTGGTCCCAAGCCGAGGAATCCAGGGAGTTCTGGCAGCCGCTGGAAGATGAAGAGGCAAGAAGGATTCTCCCCGAAAGCCTCCGAGGGTGTGGCCCTGCCAACACCTGGAGTTTGGACTCCTGGCTCTAGAACAGTGAGAGAATGAATTTCTGTTGTTTCAAGGCATGTAGTCTGTGGTCATTTGTTACAACAGCCCTAGAAACTAACGAACTGGTATGCCTCCTTCTGGAGGGGAGGATGCGAGAGGCAGGAAGAGCACAAAAATACCAGTTTGGGGAATCTAGACCTTCCCTTCCAGACTGTTGCTTATGACCACCCTGGCTCCTTCTGCTTCTGTCTCATACAAGCCAAGTCTTGTGTGGTCCGGCACAGGGCCTTGCTGTAGTTGGAGCATCCATCCTGAGTAAATAATTATAATTATAATACCAGTAAGAGCAGCTGGCATTTGTATAACCTCTCCAGTTGACAGAGTACTTTGCCTCACCTCATTTCATTCTGTCTTCCAATAACCCTGCGATCCTTTTTATTTGTGAAGAAATGGACAATCAGAAGTGTAAAGGGACTTGGGCATACTGGTGTGGTCAGCCAAGACTTCAAAGACCCTGTCATCTAGTTCCAAATCCATTTTTAAAACTGTCTACACGATGTTCTTTGAATATAAGACCCATGGGTCAAATCTATTTTTTATTCTTTACAACACAGGAATATCCTTTGCCTGCGGTAGTGATGTCTGCTTTTTCTTCCCTGCTCCAAGGTGTGCTCAGACTCAGCGGCTTTGGCAGCGGTGGAGAGGCTAAGGGGAAGCCCCGTTTATTTAAGGGTCTTTGTTTTAAAAGGGATCTCTGTGTGTGTTGATTATCTGTTATAGTGTGGGTAAGGTACTGGGGAAACTCTGAGCGAGTGTGTGTGATGTGGTGCATGGGGTGTGTGAGTGTGTGTGTGTGTGTGTGTGTGTGTGTTTGCGTTTGCATTTGCATGCGTGCATGCACGTGCACTCTGCACTCTGCCAGCTGTTATCCCCCTCTGGTGGTCACTGGCATAAATCCATCACCTGATCATCTAAAATCCCAATGAAGGCAAGACCTAGGCAGGAGGGCCCAGGGAAGGTCAATACATTTAGCACGGTACATGTTCGCACACTTCCTCCTTAAGAGTTTCAAGGGCTAGCTCTGCTCCCCAAATGGTGGCAGGTCCCTCCAAGGAAAGGAAGAGTGTTAAATGAAAAAAAAAAAGGGCTTTGGAGTCGGACATAGGTTCACAGTGCAACTCTGCTCTTTACTGTCTCCATCGGTTTGAGTTATTTAACCTTGCCATTCCACATCTGTAAAATGGGGGTAACAATGGATACCCTCCCTCTAGGGGTGTTACAAGGGTAATGTGAAATGATGCGCTTTACTTGCCTGATACGTAGTAGGTACTTAGTCATAATTTATTTTCTCCCTCTGACCCACACATAATAAATTCTATAGTTAGAATTGCTTTTATTATAAACCATACTTTTATTCAGGCAACACTGAGTACTTCTGTCACATTATTCTCTGGGAAATAGGGAAATGTCCTTTTTGCTAAGGGGATGCTAAGGATTCAAGGAGAGAAAATGAAATACTCAGATTCCAATCAAATCAGAGTTGGGGCCTAAATAGAAATAAGGATTCTTGTCCTTCCCCTTCAATGGAATGGGAGGTAAATTGATATTTATTGGGACCCCCCAATATGGGCCAAGTCCTTTACTCAAATACTTTTAAATTCTCACAGTAGGTGGGTAATGATAGTATCCCCACTTCACAGAGGAGGAAATGCAGACTTAGAGAATTCTAGTTGCCACATAGCAGAGAAGCCACATTCGGACCCGGGCCGCCTAACTCCTGTGCCAGTGCTCTTATGCTTCCTGGGAGCGCTGGGGGAGTATAGCTCATGAGGGGCCCACATGTAAGGATTAATCAGAAAGAGCCTCATTATCATCCTCAGGTGCCAAAGAACACAATAGGCAGTTCCAGGAAGTGGGTTTGTCCCCTCATCATTCAGCTCTAAGGGATGGAGGAGTTTGCATAGAACTGGACCAATAACATGATACTGGATTTGAGAGGCTTCTTCTCCATCCTGCTGTTTATAGACCTGATGCTCATTATCATTTTGAGGAGGTTTGAGAGGCTAAGTTGTTTAATATAATACAGGTTATTTGAATGAGTAAAATAAGAGCTCAGACAGAAAAAAATATGCCAGTTCTCTTTGAATTAAACCCCAGAGCTGTGTCTTATTAACCAATTAATTAATGCTCTAGTCATCTTGTTTGACTTGTGCAGAACAGTGGAGGGACTTGTAGGTAAATGGGTTTGCAAAGGAGACAGAATTGTAAATTCACCAAGTCAGCTGAAGAACTGCATTTGAGGTAGGATGACACTTGTAACAGCACATTCATTTCCTGTGTGGTTGTTGAGAGACCTGTATGTTAATTTTTGATCCACAAGCTTTGCAACCTAGGAGAAGTCATCGTCTCTCTGGGACTCAGTTTGTTAAAAGGTCAGACAAGATGATATCTAGTTTTTTTTCAGATATAAACACATGTTGTCTTTGAGTGTTTGTGCAGCCAGAGGGCCTGGGAAGTGCGGGGAGGCAGAGAGCATGGTCAGACTGGACAAGCAGAATTTCAGCTGGGTGCAGAAGGAGCTCAGTGGCTAGCTATATATATACAATGGGCCCAGAAATATTTCTTGATGGGGGTGAACAGTGTGGTTGGCTTTAGGCTTCCCCTACTCCCATGGACAGTACCTAGGGTGCATCTTTATTAATGTATTCACCAGACTGTAGTATCCTTTAGAAACATGTCTCTCACTAGACTGAGCTCCTTGATGCAGAAGACCAACTATTTCTTGTGGTGATCATGGAGAGGTGGTGGAAAGAACGAATGTAATGACTGAGCTCCTTTAAATTGCATTTTCTCTAGAGACATTCTTCATGTGTCGATTTTGTTTTTTGGATCTCTTCTCAATGCGACAATAGAGTCAAAGCTCATATTAGGAAGGGTAGGCAAAGGTAAGTTGATATATGCAGATGTAGGTGAACAATGGAAGTTGTGCCTGTGGTTCTGGTCAAAAGCCTGTTCACCTTTAGCCCTTTGCCTGTTTGGTTGGTGAAACTGCTCTGCAAATGAAGTGAGTTGGAGGCAAGGCCAGAAATGATGTTCATTGGCTCAGTGTCTTGTCATAGTTCCTATTCCCATGGCCGTCCTAAGCAAGTAACGTTGACAGTATATACACCTGATGTTTCTGATAACCATCAGGCACCCATCATGTGCACCGCCACTCTCCCTGCTATACCCTTCTGGGACTGTCATTAGAGGCCTTATCACTTTTTAACCCAGTACAAGTACGATTCTCTTCAGATTTGTCTAGATATCACTTAATTTACTCCTTCTCCTTCCTAAAATTGTCTTTTAATCTTGATATCAAGTTAATGAATTTGAGTTGGGGCCTAGGAAAGGGGGCTGAAGGAAGAGCAAACATTCTTGCAAGGTGGGGAGAGAAAGGTGTCCACTGAACACCCATTATGTGCTTAACATTGTTCTCTGGGATTTCTGTGCATTATTTGTGGTCTCCTCAACAGCCCCATGAAGAAAGTATAATTATCTCTTTTTACATATGCAGAGACTGAGGCTCAGGGCAGTTCAATAAGTGTCTAAGATCACACAGCTAGTGAGAGGTAGATCTGGGACTTGAAGCAGAATGTGTAACTCCAAACTCAGTATTCTTTTCAGCGTAGCATAATCATTTTCCCCAAATAGTTTTCTTACAGTCTCTTTTCCTTAGATATATTTATTTCACACTTGGCACTAAAAGGGTCAAATAACATTTGGTGCCTAGCCCAGACCCTGACAGAAAGCAAGAAATTGATTGCTATTTTTATTTTTGCATTTGATAGCTTGGAGTTTTTCAGTATCCTGGAATGTAAAGGAGGCAAACAAGGTTGGTTAATTGGAGACAGTGCAGCACTTAGATACCAAGGTATTACTGATCATTAATTAATTCCAGGATTTATCTGGTGAAGAATGAGTAAGCTGCTAGGCCTAAAAGTTTCATTTGCCTCAACCTAGGTTAGACCGACCAGTGAAAACGTCTGTTCCAGCCTGTGACTTGTTTCTTATTATAAGTGATTATTATTGCCATCACCTCTAGGCACCTGTAGTGTTCCTATGGTGCATAAAACATGAATTCAGTTTGCGAACTTTGGAAATTGGCATCGTGTGCTGTTAAAAAATAGTGTTACGCCTGGGTGCCTCTGTCCATGGTGCCGAACTCGGAGTTCCTAGGAGGTGGAAGCAGATGGTACCACATGGTCCCTCTCATCTCCACAGCCTGCCTGAGCTGAGATACTGGACTACTGTGAATTGAAGTATGGCTTGGGAGTTAGGAGATCTGGTTTTAAGTTGCAATAACTTTCTGTGTGGCCCCAGGCAAACTACCTAACCTCTCTGTTTCAATGTTGCCATCGGTAAAATTGGATTGCTACATTCTGTCATTCTTATTTCAAAGTACTGCTGATTTTGTGTGAGTAAATGAGATAACAGATGCTAAAGTGGGATATGAATGCACAGTATGATTATACTGTTATTATTGCTGCTCAGTCTTTTAATCATACATTTTGACTATATCATTTTAGGCACCCTAAGGCCTAATAACATATAATGCAGTGAGCAGGAAATAAAACAAACAGATAAATGTGCTGGAGGAAAAAGAAATAACTTCACTGTGTTGCTTGCAAGCTCCTGTGTGATTGTAGAGCTCAGGCTGTGTCTTTAAGAAGAAAGATAATGACCTTAAGGAGTCAGCCCCTGTCTAGAAAGAGAGAAGACAAAGATTACATCTGGTCACTTCCAGATGCCCCAAAGAGGAACTCAATTCTATTGTCACAGGGCCTGAAATCTCATTATTAGCCTAATACTTTAGCTTGTTATTCATTGCCCTTCACAGAGTGGTTGCAGTCTCCATTTTTGAGTTGATCATATTTGCCATGGTCTTGGGATTTGGTTCTAAGTTCTTTGGAACTTAGAACTTTGGTCTAAGTTCTTCTTTCTCTAGCTGTAGAGTCTTCATGAAGCAAGTAGTTTAACCTCTTTTAGACTAAGTTTCTCCACCTGTAAAATGAGATTGATAATAATAATACCTACCTTATGGGATAACTGAGAAGATAAAAATTTAAAGAGGCTTTATAAAATCACATAAATTTTAATTGTTATTATTATCTGAGGTGCTCTGATCGAAGCATTCCATGAGCAGGTCTTTTTCTCTGCTGTGTGTTTTGTGTGTTCTATGCCTTTCATCAGGTATGTATTTTCCTCTATCTCCTCCTGTTAAATCTTCAAATATAAGGTTAAACATGACCTTCTCTGACCACCCCAACCACAAATCATTTTTTTAACTTTCTAAAATTCCTAGAGAATCTGTTGTCTTTCCTAGTCATCTACTGTCCTACTGCACTGTAGTAGTGTAGTTATTTCAGTACATTTTTGCTTCAATAGATTGAGAGATCCTAGCAGTGGGGTCATATCTTGCACACACAGTAGATGCCCAACACCCATGTGAATGAATACGAGAGATGGATGTTATCAATGTCCATTCTCTTAGGTGTTGTTTAGGTCATGAAAGTGTGTGTGTGTGTGTGTGTGTGTGTGTGTGTGTGTGTGTGTGTGTGTGCGTGCATGTGCGTGCATGCATGCATGCATACCTGCATAATGAATTAAGAGCATTGGCTTGAGTGACTAAATGAGAGTAGAAGGGAAAAGCTGGAGAGCACAAGTTGAATAAGAAAGTGTGAGCTGCTAAAGACACACTTTATAATTGTAACAGTTTTGTCTGGCCTTGGTCTTGGAGATGCTATGGAACCAGCATATTAACTTAGAAAGATACCTCATATGCTCTAAACAAGGACAAGAGTTAGAATTCATGGACACAGGAAATTGTGTAATATAATAGGCCTACCAGGAGGTGGCACACTGTCACTAGTTCCACCGTCAGGCAGCTTTGCTGGGGGGATTCCCCAAATTGTTGTATTCTGGTGGGTAGCTAGCTCTCCTCTGCATTCAGCTTGGTTCAATACTGCCTCCTCAGCCCCTCCTCCATCCCCATCCACTCTGCTGCTTCACTATGTAAAAATATGAAACTGACTCTAGTCAGTAAGCTGAAGAGCGCTTCCCATTGGACTTTCACCTTTGGAAAGGTTGCACCAGAGGTGGGATATAGATGCCCCAGATTCCTTTCAACCCCTACTAAGGTGCAGAACCAAACTCAAATCATGCCCTTTGCATTTGCATTTGCCACCTGGATTCTTAGTGGTTGAGCAGTCAGTGCCTTTTTGGACAAAGAGGATGAAGGGAGAAAAAATAACTTTTCATTCTTTGATCCTTTTGTACCCCCTGCATGATTCTGAATTGCAGAAAAAGCACCCCTCTATTTATTCATTGGATCACCTCATTCCATTCCTATCTGGTGTCTTATTCTTTTTTAGTACCATCACATTTATTGTCTCCTTGTGGCACAAGATATGTGGCACAGGTATTTTTCTCTATTTTTAATATTATAATGAGAACATTCATTTCTACAGTTCTTTATGGTTATCAGAGTCATTTTTCATGCACCATTTAACTGGACCCTCACAATAGCTATGAGAAGTGTTGGAGCACAGGTATTAATATCCCCATTATACAAATAAAAATATTTATGTACAGAGAGTGTAAATGATTTTCTCATAAAATATAAGAAATACAAGAACCCATTCATCAGATTCCTAAGATATTCTACCATTTTGTTTTTTACTGTGGACAATGCAAGTAAGGAACAGTATAGGACATACCCAAGGTCCTATAGTCAATAATGGTAGAAATAAGACAGGAATGAACATCTACTGATTCTTAGTTTAGTGCTTTTTATTCCACTAAAGAGTCCTTCTCCATAATCTAACAAACCATTGGCTTTTACTAGCCAATTTACTATCTAGCCTCTTAAAACTCTTGAGTGTGCATCAATCAACCTCTTGACAGAAGGTCCCAGAGGTGAATGCCTGAGGCATTCTGGGAAGCCCATCAGGAATAATTTTTTTAAGCTAAAAATAGATAAAAAACAAAGACTGGAAGGACATCCATCAAAATGTTAACAGTGACTGTGTTCGGGTGACAGGACTGGAGCCATTTATTTTCATCTTTCTGTGCTTCTGTGTTTCTAGAATTGTCTTCAGTGAGATTTTATTTATAATGGAAAATAAACATTAAAAAGAAGAAAAAGAAAAGATTTTGGCACAGGGATTGCATGTGTTTCTGCAGCTGATACCATATTGCATTAAATTAGACTGAGATTGGGTAAGGCAGGAACTATTCTCTGATCTTCTCTAACAGGGCATTCTGTGCCTCTCTGGTTACGTTTCTCCCCTGAAGCCGCAGCTGATGGTTTTGGCAGGTTTTACTCACATCTTGCTCTCTTCCTGTAGCCCCAGTTGACTCCACAAAGCCAAAACACACACAGAGTAGGCGGGTGCAGGTGAGAAGGGGCCCCTGGAGGCATGCGAGGACCAGAGCTTCACCCTCTCTTGACAGAGCTGTGGGCTCCTGTACTCCTCATTCCGCCTGCTGTGGACTTATGTAACACACTCACAGGACTTCGTTTTCCAGTAGATTGAAAGCAAAGTCGCTGTTGATTTTCTCCAAAAAGATCTATTTGAAAGTGCAATTGCCTTGAATTACACAGTGGCATGAGAGGCCAGACCTTGCTGTAAATAACTTTCCTCTCAGCCACACAGGGGCCCGGCTGGCAGTCTGTGCTTTAGAAGACGTGCTTGATGTGGAGTGTGTGTGTGAAACAGATGTGGACCGTCTTCAGGCCTTTGCTCACCTGCTGCCCTTTATTCCTTTCACCTCCAGAGCTCTGCTTCTGAATGAGCGGTCAGGGCAGAGGGGCAAGGCCTGGGGTGGGGCTTTTTGACACTTTCCTCACCTGGTTTATATGACCTCTCTCTGGTTTTGTCTCCCACCTGCCACAGAGGGCTCCTGGGGCTGTGAGGTTGAGTGATTTGTGTGTGCCTGACGGTGTGGGTGGCACAAAGAACAAGCTTTAGAATTGGACATATCTGAGTTTGAGTCTCAGGTATACCATTTGCAGCTTATGAGACCCTAGCAAATTACTTATATCTCTGACCTTTCTTTATCCATTAAAAAACCCCAGAAAACTGGCGGTGGGTGTGGGAGTTGAGAGTATCTAAATTTCAGCATTGTTGTGAGGATTAAAGCGGGTAATACCTGAGAGATTCCATTCCATGGTGCCTGACACTTGAGATCTGTGCTCTATAAACTTAGTTCCATTCTGTGTACTGCCTTGCCTTCCACGACAGATTGAAATGAGAAGCAAGATCAATGGGCTTGGAACCAGGATAGCCCAAGCTCAAGCTGTGAAACATGCAAACTTTAGGATGTTTTATCCCTTCTTTCTGTAATCTGTTCTCCTGTAGATATCCATAGCTCAAATATCTGATTCTCAATCTCTTTCAAAACAAAACAAAACAAAACAAAACAAAAAACACAAAAACACAAAAAACTGAAATGAATCAACTCACACTGCAGCAGATAGGAATTTGTGTGTGTCTTCTGGTGAGTATTTGTATTTTAAGTGTACTGCCTGGGCAAGTATAGGACAATCCTGAAACCAGAATGGCAGTATTTTATGCAGGGTAGCATCTAGATAGGGGAGCTGCTTTTAGATGAGGAAATCTTACCATTCTCTTTGGCTATTTTTAAGGTCAGCCTTCTCTGGAAGACATCAGACTGGGGTTGTACATTAGCTTAAATGAACATTTTCCCCTAAACTCACGTAGTTTTGTCCTTTTCACATTTCTCCATCAAGTCTGGGAAACAGTGGAATCTAGCAAACTATGGACCATATCTTCAGGAAGAGACTTTCAGACACCTTAGGAGAAGACAATTCTTGAAGCCTTACTCCATAATGATACAACAACCAATATTTATTGAATATTTTGCCAAGTTCATATGAGCATTATCTTATTTAATCGTCATGACTTCTGGTGACATAGCTGCTATCGTGGTGCCATTACGTTGTCAATTCTGTTCTTATTATGCCAGCACAGTGCTGAAGAGTGAAGAAGCTGGAGACAGATCACCTGGTTCAAAGTTCAGTTCACTTGTCACTCCTGGTGTGAACTCAGTCAAACTAATTCTCTGCTTCAATCTTCAATTTATATTTAAATAATAGAATTTAATAGTACTACTTTATAGGGCTGTTTGGGGCATGAGGTAATTTGACCCATGTAAAGTGTTTTTAGAAGCATGCCTGGCCATTAGTGTCCCCATTTTATTTCTGAGAATACTGAGGATGAGAGGAGGGGAAGTGATTTTCCTGATGACACCCAGCTGGTGACAGATTCAGGTCAAGAATCCATGTCTTTGACTCCCAGTCAATTATTTTTTCTTTGCTATGTGGAAAATATGCAGAATCTTTTATATCCCCCATATTATTATCTTGCATGACAGCTGTCACTCATAAGTAACAGGGTTTCAGAATGGCTGAAAACCATGGCACGAACAATTGAAGAGTTCAGAGCTTAATTAAACTCTAATTCCTTGGAAGCATGTTAAACCAAAGTTTTCTAACAAACTGGGGTCAATTTATATGCCCACCCTAGCTTGGCAGCTATGGCTTAAGCAGCCGTTAGTGAATATAATAAAGAGTGATGCCAGGGCCAGCACCCAGGATGGGACCATATTCTGCATCAACTGCCACTAGGCCAGGTCCAGAGAGCATTTGCTGCTAGGTGCAACCCCAAGAAAGGAGTCAACTTGTGTGGTGAGTGTAGGTCAAGCTCTGAGTTTCCATTAGGGAAAAAAATAAACAACTGTTTCACAGAATATGGTAACTAAGCATTGATGGTGTCAGGATAGAATGTAGAATAGAAATTACAGTTTCTAGAGTTTTTCTCTCTCCTAGAGTGACCGAGAACAAACCTGCACTAGGCCAAGTCCAATAAGGCCCCACGTGTTTCAGATGAAGAGGTGAGTCAGATGGGGAAAGTGTCAACAAGGAGTCCTCTTTTGCCCTACCCCATTTCTCTGATATCCCTTGACAAAATACCTGCATTTCTACCCTTAGGGATTTATTTCTTTTGATGTTGCTAGTATTTTTTCCCCATGAATATTCAATTATTCCCAATATCCCCAAAAGGGCAATACATTATACTAAATCATTTACTATCTTACACAGAAGTCTATTCCTCCCTCTTTGGATGCTGCAGACAGCTAGATACCTTAAGCCGATTGAGAAATGGATCATAAACAAGGTGCCTTGGGAGGAGAGGGGGGAGACAATCTTTGCTAATTCATCATTTTGCCAAGGGCCAGCCTACTTTGTGCCTTTTGCTTAGAAAAGAACTGCTGGAAGTTCTGGCTGAAGTCAGATTAGAACCAGGAGCTGTGATTCAGCACAAGAAAGCATCCCACTGAACCAAGAGAATTGAGTTTGTCCCCCACTTCTTTCCTTCTTCCAGTATAAGAAAAAATTGTGTCCTCCCTGAAGATGTTGAAGTGCCAACCCCCAGAACCTGTGGATGTGACCTTATTTGGAAATAGGGTCTTTGCATATGATCAAGTTGAGGACATGAGGATGGGTTAGATCCCATATGAGTGGGATCATTATGAAAAGGGGACCTTTAAAAAGAGCGACAGACACCGACACAGGGAGAACACCAGGTGAGCGTGAAGGCAGAGATTGGGGCAATGCAACCTTAAGCCAAGGGACAGTAATGTTTGCCAGTGGCCATCAGATAGTAGGAGAGAGGCATAGAACAGATTCTTCCTCACAGCCCTCAGGAGGGACCAACCTGTTAACACCTAGATCTTGGACTTCTAGTTTCCAAAACTGTGAGACAGTAAACTTCTGTTTTTTTTTTTTTTAGCCAGCCAGTTTGTGGCACTTTGATATGGCAGCGTTAGGACACACATATACCACTGAACCGAGAAAATTGAGTTTGTCCTTCTTTCTTTCAGTAAATATTTAGTGATTATCTACTGTGTGGCAGACACAATGCCAAGTGCAGGAAATGATGTCTTAGATAAGATCTTTGCTTTTAAGGAGTTCATAGATAAGCACAGGTGGAGGTAAGTAAATAGGCCATTCTTAGTGTAGGATAAGTATTTAATGTCTGTTCTTCTATGGCTCTCAACTATGGCTATACACTAGAAGCTCCTGAGAGCTTAAAAAAAATATTTCGATCTAATTGGCCTGAGGTGAGAATACACCTCACCTCAGTAATTCCAAAGAATCACTGTTTAAAATATATCCATTATCAAGCCCCCACTCCAGACCAATTGGAATGACAATGATATTTTTAAAAAGCTTCCCAGGTGATTCTAATATGTCTTCAGGTTTGAGAATCACATGCTCTTGTGAAGTAGGAGTTGTGTGTCTTGTTTAACACCATGTTCTCTCCACAGTGCCTAGCTCAGAGAAGGCAATCAGTAAATAATTGTTGAGCAGGATCTATCATAAGAAAAGTATAAGGCACCATGAGTGCATAGAAGTACTCAGAGCAGTTGTGAAAGAGCTGAGAATGAAAGATGAGTTGATTTAGTCAGGCAGGGAGGGCATACAAGAATGTTTCTGGCAGAGGAAACAGTGTAAACATATGGTCAAGGAGCTAGATGTGGCATAGCATGGCTGGAGTACCTTCTGTGGGTGTTGAAAGGGAAGGCTGAAATGGTAAGCAAAGATAGGGTCGAGAAAAGCCTTATGCGCCCTGCTACAGAGTTTGGGTTCTGCCAAAGGATTATTTGAGTGGCCTTGGAGACATAGCCATGGGCTCTTAAGGCTGATTTTTGATATCTTGGCCTTGGCTCAGAATCTTGCTCTTTTCCTCTTTGAAGACAGAAGCCCATTGGTTGTGATGTCTTGGAACCAGCTCTCGAGAGGAGCATCGTTAACTTCCTAGAGAAAAGTAATATAACTACATCACACTCTCTAACTGTGGCAGCCATCACTAAATCAGGAGCAAGACAGTCTCGACACTCCACACTCCCACTCTTGGGCGGACACTAGGTCAGCTTTCACATTTGTTCTGGTGTTCACCTTAATCCGATTTCATCTGCATAAACATGGGGGTGGTGAAGAGAAGGCTCAGGGTGTGTTCCCTCATAGAAGGACCCTCAGCAGGGCATAGAGAGCTGAGCAGGGACCAAACCCGCCATCATGGAGGTTTGTTCATGTTGCGTGCTATCCCTTGGGCATTTGTCTGTCCAACCATGCTGTTGCCAGCAGTGCCCAATTTAGTACTCTCTGCAGATTTCATTAACAGCCTGCCTGCTCCACTCCAAGTCCTTAATGAAGATGTTAAATAAAATTTGACATTATTATTGCCATTTGTACAGCACTTCATATTTACCAAGTGCCTTCAGAACATTTTTACTCTTTTCCAAGCAATAGCTCAATGAAATCTGTTAGTACCTCTTTCCCCATTCCACAGAGAAGGCTTGTAGGAGTTCCTTGATTTATGGAGACCTGCAGCCTGCCAGCCCCTATTCTAAGTGGGGGATGATCATCCCTCCTTTTGCCCAAAACATGACTCACGGAGCTGCACTCGCTCCTCAGACACCCGTCTGACCCCTCATGCCCTCCCTCCAGGCTTTGCTCTCTGAATATTACTCCTTTTCTTCTTCTGTCTTACAGTTTTTTGTTTTTTGTTCAGAAAAGCCTTGGTCCACACTTAGTCAATTTGAATTAATTTGCAAGTACAATTTTCCAATGGGCATCAAATGTCTTGCTGACCATCCAAACATGAGACATTCGGTGTTTGGTGGGGCCGCTGCTGTTCATCCTGCCTCTTTGAGGCCTGTCAGAGGCGCTGTGGATGTGTCTGGCATACTCTGTCTTTTGTAAACATCCCAGGACAAACAGCACTGTTGTCTTTCTGAATATGACAGTCTCCCCCTCTTACTGTGGGAGACCTCGAATCAGAGGCTCCTGGTGACAGCATCTCTGTAAGAATAAGAACATAAACCTCATAAAAGAAGGCACTAGAAGCTACTCAGTCTGCTTCTCTGAGGTGTATCAGAGCAATTGAATAAGGCATATTAACAGGTTTGCTTAACTCTCTGTGCCTTGGTTTTTTCATATGTTAAATGGGACGTTAATGAGAATTTGAGTAGGTGAAGAGTTTTCTGCTTTAATGATTCAAGTGTTTCTGGAGAGATTTTTTATAACACTATTTTTGACTTCACACTTTCAAAATCTATCTTACTAATTTTCTGTGTCTACCACACTATTTTATCTTCATTTGACTTCTCTGTGCATACTCCATTTCTATCTCATTCTTTCTCTGACTTCATCTTACTTTCTTAACATCTCTCACATATTTATTTATTTATTTATTTATCCTCTGAACTAAATGTCATCTCCCTCTTTTTCTGCCTATTATCTCAGCCTACAGAAGGGCCTCTGCTGTTTCTGCTGGGGTCATTTCACAGGATTTTGCCTTTCATCCCCAGACCCTGCAGAGTATTTCCCATAAGTGCCTGATGGAGGATTTCTGGTGCATTGTGGGACATCTGGAGAGTGGGGTGATGGTGAAAAGACCCAACAACCACTCATATTGTTATTGGGTGAGAGAGGAGCATCAACATCATCATCAATTAGGAGGTGTGAGGTGTGGTAAGGTTGTAAATAATTGAGGAGATTGTGGATCCTTTGCCTCAAGTAGTTACTTTCTGGTCAGGAGCAGGTGTACCTGAGGGGTACAGAAAGGGTCACACTAGGATTTGGCAACACACTGTAGTGAATGGAAAGAATATTGCACTGAGAATTAGGATTGTTAAAGTTAGACACTGCCGAGTCAGAGTAGCCTACTTGCAAGCTAACAAGTTCGTCTGCCGCAGAGTTATACATATGCATGTGTGGTTATATACACTTGAGATTCATATATAAGTATACATTCATGGATGTGAATATACATGTGTGATAAATATATGTATGTGTATATATCCATATACAGCATATATACATTTGTATACATATATATACATGTATTTACATGGACATATATGTATATACACACACTATTGTTTGTATATAAACTGACAAGACACAAAATCTGGGTTAAAGACAAAAAAACCCACTTTAATTACTTATGGCAAAAGCAGTAACCAGAGAGAGAGAGAGAGAGAGAGAGAGAGAGAGAGAGAGAGAGAGAGAGAGAGAGAGAGAGAGAGAGAGAGAGAGAGAGATGTCCTCTACCTTTGCTTAATGGTCAGGAAACAAATCTGCCTTCTGACCTGTTTTTATTATTTAAACACCCTTGAAAAGATTGCAGTGCCCTTTGCCCAGCCTGTGCAGAAAGATGAGATATTTGTGGAAAGTTGGTTCCTAAGGAGGACTCTCAGGAATAAAATAAGGGCTATAGACAAGGAGAATGTGGGAGTGTGTTCCACCACCCTCCTAGTCGATGCCCAAGGCAGACATCACTGATCATTTGTGATTTTCTGGTACAAAACCCTCTGCAGTCTGTACTCTGCTGATGCTTTCCTAAATTGCTCTAGTTGTGTAAAACTGTATTCTTCATATTTTCTCCTCCTCTTCCATTTTTCTCTTTTTGTGAATCTGTGTATGCATCTCTAATGTTGGGGATGGGAAAAAGAACATGTCTTTTGAGGCAACTCTGTGGTTTGAGATTTTCATGAAGCAGGTTTCCTAATCCTTCAGACAGTTTAATCTTTAATCCATGAGAACTTGAGCTATTAATCTGGAGATGAATAGAGGTTATGAGAAGAATGGTTGTTCATTATAACATCTTCTCACTTATAAAGAGGTTCCCCCAAATTCCACTAGAATGTTTTGTTGGAACTCTGTGACTAAGCAAAAGACTCTCAAATATGGCACAGGGGAATGTATGACTAGAGAATAAAGACTCAGAATAAATCCTGAGATGACTTCCAGCTCTAACATTGGGCCTCTGATGACACATGGGCATTTGGAAGATGCTCATTCTCCCCTTTGAGTCAATTGGGACTCTCCTCCCAGCACAAGCAATCTCCCTCTTCTCATGTCCTATGCTTCAGCTTCTCTATTTATTCATTGGGTAAGTGTAGAGATATGTTGATAATATACTGGAGTTTCTGCTAGACACCTGGTTACATCTTATTGCTGAAATGAAAGGAATCAAGAGAATAATGGGAAAAGTATATGAACTTCCATCAGGACATCAAAAGGTAGGGAATGTTGATTAGCTGTGTGACCTTGGACAGGTTACCTAACCTCTATGTGGCTCGGTATCCTTCCTTGAAAATGAAGATGAGGATGCCTGCTCTGCTGTCTATCTCATAGGGATATGGGCAGAGCGAATGAGTTCATGTTCAGTGCATGAGGCACTCAAAACAAAGATGCTGGTTAAATATAAAATTTGCTTTGGCTGCATTAAATGTCATCACCCTCCTGTGTTGTGCCTCATCCCAGCCCATGGAAGGGCCTTTGCTGTTTCTGATGAGCTCATCCCAGGATTCTGCCTTTCCTCCTGGACCCTGTGGGATTCCTTCCTGTTAGGTGCCTGTGGAAGACTGTGGTGCATTGTGGGACATCTAGAGAGTAGGGTGATGGTGAAGACCCAAAGTACCCTCGCATTGTTATTGGGTGATAGAGGGTGTGGAGTACAGTGAAGCTGTGACTGGCAGAGAGGGGTATGGATTCTTTGATAGGGAGGAGCAGGTAGTACTGAAGGGTACAAAACAGGTCAAAATAGGGCTGGCTATGCACACAAATCAAGTGTAATGAAAAGGCCATGGACTGCAACTGAGATTCTGTCCCTCCTGTGTCACTAATAAGTTAGTACATGGCTAATGTACTGGGAAGATGCCTGGTGAACTGTGATATTGGGAATTTTTTTCTTTTTGCTTCCTGTGGACCTCAGAAGTTTACTGATGGGCTAGCCAGCCATCCTGCCTGCTCCTTTTCTTCCCTCCCTCCCTCCCTGCACAAATATTTATTTATACCTCATGTGTAACTGAAGATAAGCACCTCTAAAATCAGGCCTGTTGGCATATGTCTAAACACTTTTTAACTGAGAGACAGATATTCAGAGAAACATTTTCAAATGTCCACAGACTAACACATCGATTGTCAAATCCTAAACACAAGGTTCAAATAGAGATGTTGACACTAATTTTAGAATGTTCTAATGTCCATCAGCATTTTTCCTGGTACAGCCCTCACAAATCTCTCATGTGTTCTTGTGTGTTTTATAGCTGTAGGAGATGCTCTGTTAATTAACATTGCAAAGGTAAATGTTCAGTGAAAAGATGTACTGGAGAATTACTTATTATTTATTACAGAATTGTTTAGAAACACGGTCATGTAAAACCTGTATTGAAAGAGGTAGATCTTTTTCCAGAGCCATGTTGCCAATCTCAAGCCCAGTCCAGATGTAGAGGTTTTGCTCTGAGAGGCCACTTAGATGTTTCTTTATTTTTGTGCATAAAGGTACTTGCAAAGATGCTTCAGATGAGTAGTTCTGCTGTCTTGGCCAATATGCAAGTTATTCTGCATGGTTGTTTTATCAGACTCTAACCTAGTTTGTGTTCTGGTAATTCTGGGAATGGGACATTTGCCTCTCCCCTGGGGGATCATTTCCAGCATCTAGTAATCCAGCCAGTTTTTCTGAGGACTCAGCCCTGATTTAAAGAGAGAAAGAGGCATTTGCAGAACTGTGGGGAAGAAGAAATATGGATGTGACACACTGACCCGTTTTAAGCATGCAGACAGCTTTACATCTTTGGAATTTGTTCCCCCAGTTGTCAGGGATAGCTGTGAACTGTGAGAACTACTAAGGCACAAATCCTAAGATTTTTTTTCACCTCAGAAAATTCTATTTGCAAATCAGAATAATTGAAGCATGCATTTCCAGACCACTTCCTAAGTAAAATATGTATGTGTGTGAAGTCAGACCTGATCTAAGATCACTTTTTCTTCCATCAAGCAGGCAGTGCTTTGGGGCTGGAGAGAACTGGTTCCCATTTCCAGCTTTGCTCTTAACAGTTGTGTGATCTTTAAATTTCCTTCTAATAAAATGAGGAGAGTAATACTTTCCCCATGGGCTTGCATGAGAGATAAATGAGATAAAGGCCCAAGCACAATTCCTGTTCCATGGTGCTCAGCACATGGTCATTTGCTTTCTCTTTCTAGGAGAAGGGCTCAGTTTCTTGGTCCTCTGTTAAGCCTCTCTGAATTCTCACTGATTCCTTGGGCTGCCTGGATGATACATGGGATGGGTGTAATTCTGTCAGTCTCCAAAATAGCCACTTTCTCTCCTTTCTCTTACAGAGAGCAGGCACATACAGAGAGGCAGGACAGATGTCTCACGGTGGCTGTCACCCAGTGACACATCATTCTGTGTTTATGGGTATACACTTAAAAGCAGATGGGGAACTTGTCCACTTTTTTTTTTAATTGAGATGACATTGGTTAATATTATATAGGTATCAGGTGTACAATTCAATAATACGTCATATGTATATTACATTGTGTGTTTACCACCCAAAGTGAAATTTCTTTTTGTCACCATATACTTGACCCCCAAAAAGTAGATTTGTCATCTTTTTAAAATTCTAAACATTA
The DNA here is from genome assembly GCA_004027375.1 of Macroglossus sobrinus. Lineage (NCBI taxonomy): Eukaryota > Metazoa > Chordata > Mammalia > Chiroptera > Pteropodidae > Macroglossus > Macroglossus sobrinus. Next base: position 911,323 of record PVKZ01000054.1, on the reverse strand, counting down.
GAGTTCAACACAACAGTAGTAATTGTACTATAAATTGACACCAATTGCAATGAGAAAAGACCTTCTCTCCTTCCCCTGCCTCAGATTGCACATCAGGATGTGCTAATTAAAGCATCTGTCTCTTCACAGCTTCCATTATCAGATATCTTAATTTATTTACTTATTAAAAAATAAGAGTATTTGTGCTTTGTTGTTTTTCCCCTTCATTTTACCTTCATTGTTATGCATTAAGTGATCTTGGCAAAATGAATAAATAAAATAACTATAATTAAATATAGTTCTTATTCGATATGGTCCTTTCCTTCTCTGGCATTGGCAGTTCTTCTAATGACAATGACCTTGTAATTTAAAACATCTCCTAGAGATATCTGTTCTTCATTTTAAACTGCTTTGAACACATACTGGTCGAGCAGTGGCAATAATCAAGGTGAGAACTGGTGGCAACTGAGCCAAGCTTTTCCTATAGGATAAAGAGCAAGATGCTTTTCCCAGGATAGGTCTCAGAATGTATCATTAGTTGTGAACCTTTTCCTTTCAGTAATAATCTGGAGTCAATACTTTGCTTCTGTTCCAAATGGCATTGGGAGTCCCAGCCTTATTCTTCTAGAATTTGGCACCGATTTGAATTCTTATGTGTTCAACTTGGTGATAGTCATTCACTTATTAATTCATTCAACAAATGAGTTGAAAGAATACATTAAGGCTCTGAGAGCTACAGTCAGGGAATAGAAAGAGGCAGGAATGAGCTTGAATTGCCTGAAGGTCATTGGGATCACTGGTCATGTAGAAGGGTTTGTTTAGAGAGAGTAAAGGATAAAGCTGGATAGCTAAATTCTACAAACTGCAGGCATATGTTACCATCTACATCTATCTCTGTCTGTCTGTCTTTCTGTCTATCATCTGTCTACCTGTCTATCTATCTATCATCTATCTATTTATTTATCTGTCTATCTATTATCTATCTATCTATCTATCTATCTATCTATCTATCTATCAATCATCTATCTTCTTGCTCCTTCTGTTTTTGAGTAGTCTGAGGCTGGCTTTATTCACCTCTTGGGAAAAGGTCATCTTATTGTCTAAAGGGTAAGTTGTAAAAAGTCTTGGGCTGTGAGTACATTTGACCTCAGGGTCCTATATGACTGAACCAAATAGCTTTTTTTTCACCCTTTGAATGACACCTACTTGGGCCTAGTAATCTATCCTGAAGCTGGCTCTGTTGACCCTCTCTACCCACTCTGCCTACTTCCCAACTATTGGTTTGGAACATGGTTAAAAACAACAACAACACTTTTTTTTGGCCTTTCCCACTTAAGGGTCAATGTATAGCATTTCCAACATATCCCAGGGTCCTGTTATCATTTTTCATGTTAAGTCTGAGGATGTAGTTTTTTAGTAATTTAAGAATAATCTAGGGGATGGCTCCATAGTGTAGTGGTTAGCATGTCTGCTTTACAAGCAGAAGGTCCTGAGTTTGCACCCCAGGTGGAGCCACAGACCATATCCTGGGTGCGTCAGAACCTGAGTATGTCAGGCTCCCCAAGTGTGCTGGGTGTGCTAGGCACTGGGTACATGCCACAAGCGTGTGGGAGAAGATACCCCACCTTCAGAGATCCAGTTCTTAAGGGGAAACAGCAACATCCATGGGTCAGGGGTGGAAATGATGGTGGGGGAAATTAAAGAGGGGGAAAAATAATCTAAGGATGTCCTCTACTTCAGTGACAGAAATGGAATTGGTGTGGTGCATTGGACATAGAAGCTATTTTCCTGAGGCCTTGAAAAATTGTTCCTGTGGCCTACCTCATCCTCCTGTAAGAATGATGGTCTAAAAATGGAAGAATTATGGGCTTCTGCTAGAAGTGTCTTTTCTGCTATTTCTCTAAGCAACAATAAACACATACATACATGGGTAATGATTATCATTTATGTCTGTCACACAGTAGATGCTCAATAAACTTTTCTCACCTTCATTTCTTCCATGGTGGTGGACACATCATAGGCACTCAATATGCTCTAACATTACATTAAAGGCACAGATGGATGCTGGTGCATCACAGAAAGGGGCCTCATTTCTGTCTTGTGGATAAGGGTGATAGACCAATGGGGTTCACTGGATTCTCTTTCTTCCTGATAACCATTGGGGTTCTTGTAGATGCAGCAGGTATTCAGTAAATTTTTGCTGAATATGTTTTCTTAGAACTGAAGGGCAATTGCCTCCTCCAGCCAGCCTTTCACATTATTTTTGTATAAATCATTATATAAAACAGAGATGTCCAGTGTTGCCCCTTTTCAAAATATTCCTTGACCTTTTTCTTTGGGGATTGACTATCATTGTTGTTATTTCATGTTCTTTTTATGATGCTTATTTATGCATTATTATTTTTTTTAATTTAAAAAGGAGAATTTTTGATGAAGCACACCTGTGACTGGGGAGTAGGGGGGATGATGAAAAGGGAGAAAAAGAAGGGGTGTCTTGTAATATTAGACTCATTTAAGGAAGACAATTCAGACCTTGTTGATATATACCTACAAAAGGAATTATCTGAAGATTTAAACAAAAAGCCTGACTTAATCTTAATATCTCTCTCTTTCTTTCTCTGTCTCTCTGTCTCTCTGTCTCTCTGTCTCTGTCTCTGTCTCTCTCTCTCTCTCTCTCTCTCTCTCTCTGTCAAAGGCAAAGGTTATTTGTGTTTTCGTTCTTAATATTTTTAAAAGTAAAATGATATAAGCAAAAATAAAAAAAAACACAAAGTTTATAAAAGCATTTTTTAGACATTGTAAAGATATTCAAATGTTTACAGAAGCAACACAAAAGTAAAATAACCTCCCCTGCGGCTCATTCTCTAGTGTGGTAAAATTTTTTAATGTTACTGGTCATTTTTCTTCTGTTCTACAGTAACCAGGATTCTACTACACTTTCTTGATTTATGACACTTAGCATCTTTTGACTCCTTGCTGGATGGGATTTAGAGCCACATCCCTAAATGCTCCCTTCCACTGTCACTCTTTTCTAGAATTATGTCAGTCATACTATTACTTACCCATTATTAAGGTATAGTAAAACTCATATCTGTTCTCTAAATATAGTTAGGTTTTTCATGTCTTACAGTTGATTCTTAAAATTGTTTGGATTGAGTTCCTACTGTCCCTTTTTTCATTCGTTTATTCATTCAACAAATATTGAGTGCCTATTTTTGTGCCAGGTGTGGGCCTATGTGCAAAGTATATGCAAGTGTTCACAGTATTGTGCGCAAAACAATTGAATAAGTTTTGGGCAGAAAGAGACACAAAATGCATACCTCACTTATGTTTCTAAGAATTTTCTATGAAAAGATTTATATACAAGTATGTTGTATTATTGTTTAGGGTGATAAGTAGGGTAATAAGTACCCTGGAAATTGTTTATATGCCTAAAAGATTGGCAAACATTAAATAAAGTATGAAATCCACATGTGATGGAATCACAGCCATTAAAAAACAAGTTTTTGATAAACATTAAATAACATGACAAAATGTTCATGGTTTAATAGTCTAACAGAAAAAAGGGAGTTTTTAAGATTTTAAAAAGATGATAGTTATGGGAAGAAATATCACCAAGTAGAAATGATTTCAAGTCTCTTTTCTTAATACCTACTTCCTGCTATTGTCTGTTTTCTACAGTGAGCAACTGTTGTTTTTATGCAAAACTCACCCCATTATCTACACAAAAATTAACAGTAACATAGTCACTGCCCTCAAGGAGTAGATTCTCAATCTGATAGAAGAGACACATTTAAACAAGTCATCATAATGTATGTCAGATGGAAAAAAATCAGGTCCCCGGAGTTTAAATAGTGTTGATGGGATCTGGGCATCAGAAAAGATGCCACAGGTAGCATTTAAGAAGTGCCATGAAGACACAGTAGGACTTCTGTAGGCAGAGGAGAGCATTCCTGGACATGAGTTGTGGAAGCGAATGGTGAGAGGTGAGCTGCCTGAAGTAGCTGAGATTGAGTGTAGATTGAAACATACAGAAAGGAACCAGTCTGACAGTGGTTTAATGGCTTACAGAGAATCCTGGATGCTTTGCTGAGTAATTAGAATGTAAGGGCTATAGGGAGCTATGGAGAGGTTTCTAAAGAGAGGTGGACTTGAGCTATAACATTAAGATGCATTCTTCGGAATCACACAAGCCTGGAATCAGAATCCCAGCTCAGCATTTCCAGGGATATGGCATTTAACCTTTCTCATCATCCGTTTCCTCACCCATTACTTGGGGGCAATGAAATCAGCTTTATAGTGTGAACATGAGGATTAAACAAACTGATATAGAGTTTTTCAGACATAAATGATGAGTAGATCTTTTTTAAAACTAAAAAATATTGGCACTGCTCCACAGCCAAATTTGTGTTAAATTATTTTTATGATGACATTACTTTAATGTTTACAAAAATAAAAGTTGTTTTAAATTAAGATTAATGCTCTGCTATGGGTATAAAACCAAAACAAGTTTATATGTTATAAGCAACAATACAAAAAAAGCAATATTACTTTAATGTGACCAGTTTGTAATCTATATGAAAATAAATCTTCATAGATGTGCGAATATGGTACCATCTGCCTTGGCCAGGTCATTTGAAGTTTGACCTTTTCCTTTCTGTCTATGCTGTGTATTCATTCAGTTCGCCCCCTCACTTTTCCCTATGCCAGTCCCCGGGAAGTACTATTTGTGTAGCGCTCAGAGGTGTGTATTGGGTCCCCCTCTGTTCTTTCCTCACTGGCCCATGACTATTAATATCCTATTACTGGCACCAGTGCAGTCATGAACATACATGCAACTGCATAGCACTGAAACTGCATAGTAGTACTCAACTATGAGGGGGTCATCTTGATGATTTTTTAAATATTATCATTGGTATGAATATTTAATACACACACACACAGAATTCTCACTTCTTCTATGGTTCTATACTTCCTCTTTGTAAGAATATATATGTATATATCTCCTAGAAAGCTTATAATTATTTTTAATGGTAGTTTTATTGTGGCTAAAGATTTTTACACAGCAAATACATAAGTTAGCTATTAGTGTGTAACAAACCACCCCAAAACCCAGTGGTTTAAAACCACCAGCCATTCATTATCTCTCATGAGTGCTGGGCTGGCTGGATAGACCTGTATATCTGGTTTGAGGGGACAGTGGCTCACTCATGCATTGCGGTCACCTGCAGGTAGGCTGGTTGGCTTTGCAGGTCTTGGCTGGGCCCTCTCACTCTTTGATGCCATAGCTGAATGGCTGGATTTTGCCACATGTGGTCTCTCATCCTCTGGTAGGTTAGCCTAGGCTCATTTTCACGGTAGCCTGGACACATCCTTCTGGCGATCATAGAGAAGCAAGGAAGAGCAGACACATGCAAGGCCATTATTTCTGTTGCACTCTATTGACTGAAGCAAGTCACATGACTAGATTGATAGGCTGGGCACATAAACGCCACAGCCTATTTCTAGGTGAGAGGAACTGCAAACTTGCTATTCAAAGGATGTGGTTACAGATAAGTATGAAGAATTTGAGCCATTTTTATAATCAATCTGCCCAGCAGATAAGAGGTTGGGGTACGGAGATCTATTAGGAAGTTATACTGACCTTCTTTGTGAGAGAGGGATACTGCCTTAGGAGGGAATGGATCTGTGACACGTTCTGCCAGTTCTTGGTGCGGGAATGAGGAAGAGGGTAGATTCGAAGATGACTCCAGGAACCCCTAGCCTGGGTGATTGAGAACATGATGAAGCTGCTAACTGAAATAAGACATTCAGTAGAAAAAGCAGGGTTCATCCTGGGGGCACAAGAGCAGAAGAAGGTCAAAGGTGGAGAGAAATAAGTTGAGTTTGACTTACTGGAGCTCTTCCCATGAGGAGAGCCCTTCCCCATCTGGTAGCACATTAAAATCATCTATGCAGCTTTAAAAAAAAATACTGACAATTGAGTTTCATCCCAGACCAATTAAGTTTAAATTTTTTGGAACTGGATCTGGTGTTATTTTTTAAAAATATATTTCTGGGAAATTCTGATGTACAGCCAAAGTAGGAACTGTTATCTGGATCTGTGTTCTGCTCATACATTAGAGTCACCTGGAGATCTTATACCAAATACTGATGCCTGGGCTGCACTACCAGAGAGTCTGTTTAATTGGTGTGGGATAAGGCCTAGGCAAATAACTGTATTTGAAAAACAAAATGTCTTTCTGGGTAAATTTAATGTGCAGCTACACTTGAGAACTACTGACCTAGATAGTTAATTTTCACTGTGAATAATCAATGTTTTCAGGTTGCAGGCCAGGGCAAAGGGGCACTGTGACAGAGTCTCTGTAAGCTCTGGGCAGGCTCAGAATTAGCATGAAATTGCTGGATGCCAGCCAGGGCAAGGAGACAGGAGCAGTCAGAGGATGAGACCAGAAACTTCAGTGACCCAACCTGGATCAACACCTGGTGCCTGAAGCACAAGGGCTTCTCAGGGTTAATCCTGTTTCAAGGAGAGATGTGGAAAACCCTCCCTGCAAATGTCTGCAATGACAAATGTCATGATGCCATCTGATGTCCCTGCCCTCTCATTCAGATTTAGTTTTCTCTCTAGTAAGACCCAGACAGTGCAGCTTCCATCATTTTTTTTTGAGGTGAATTCATGATGTCTTAGATCTCAGTATATGTTTTCCTTGATAGCAAACCAAAAACCAGTTGTTTCTTGAGTTCGTCCCATTTATCTCATCTTTGACCTTGTCACAATTTAGATAATTCCTGGACCTTCTGTTTTCTAATATCCCATAAATATTTGTAGACTAATTATCTGTCTATAGGCAGTCACTGAGTCGATAACAGATATTTAAATTTTTTTTATGTTCATAAATCATTCTTGGCAGAGCTTTACTCATTTGGGGGTTTTGGCTGCCTCTCTGACTTTCCTATAGTTTATATTTGGCTTCCATAAGCCTCATCTATTTTGGGGAAATATTTAATTGCATAATACGAGTCAACTCCTGTTAGGTATGCCACTGACAATGCTTCGAGTTCAGGGTACTTCAAAGTGGGCATTGGAATCACCTTAGGGTGGGGGAGAGTTTGTGAGACGAGGACATTTCTGTGTCTTACCCCAGATCTCTGAGAATAAGGCTCAGCCATCTGCAATTTTCACATGTTTTGGGGGGAATTCGTATACATGCAGTTGTTACTGCTAAAGTTATTACCTCAATATTCTGCATAGGGGAGAAATCAGACAAGTCTGTTTGTTTTTGGTGGGAGAGGCTTTGCTCCTGAAACCTCATTTGTAATCAAGACATGGACCGTTCCGTAAACAGTTTCCAAAGATGTTCTACACTAAGAATAACCATTTTACTTCCGTTTTGACTATCAGTGGAGTTGGTCAACACATAGAGATTTTATTGTGTACAATCGACACACCAAAGGTATATGCCAAAATAAAAGGAAAAAGTGGATCAGTGAGTACAGGAGATAAATTCTGGGGCAGATGAGAAGTGGAAAGGGAGAGGAAATTTAGAAACCTGTGTGTAGAAATGGGCTAGTGTCATCTATGGCAGTGTCCAGTGACATTTTACACCTCGAAGCTCTTTTCAGTCTACCAAATCCTTCTACATGTGATTCTCACACTGGTCCTGGATTGGCTAGACCAGACAGGTATTAACACCCCCTTTTCACGGATAAAAAAACTGAGGCTCTTGGCAGCTACTTGCCCCAAATCAATTAGCTACTTGATGATGGAAACAGGACTAGAATTGATCTTAGGACTTAGTCCTAGAGCAGGATTCATCTGCCCTCCTTAACTTGTCCTACGTCTGCACACTTAGACTTGTTCTTGCTTCTATTATGACAAAGCCTTCTCTCTGGTCTTTTTTGTGACACAAAGTAGAGTGGTTCTTTGGGGAGGTTCGTGGCATTGCTGTGAGTGGAGTGGGTGTCCTTGAGGTCCTTTGAAACTGACATAATAAAAGTCAACAAGCTTGCTGAGAGAGCTCATGCTACCTATTATAAACGAAAGAGGTCTGTGCTACCTAAGTGTCTTCATTTTTCCCTTTCTTCCCTCTTCCTCTTATCTTCTATGCATTTAACACACACACCAAGAAATGCAGTTATAGCTCTGGGTTCTGAGGAAGCTCCAAGTCATGTAGCAATGACTGTCAGCAGGATTAGGTCTAATGGAGTCAACAAGATTGATCAGGGTCCTGGGGTCACCGTCTGTACTCCAGTCCAACAGACCCCTCCTTGATCTAAACCATTGTGACTGAAGGCTTGTAGAGCCTGCTCCCACCACTTCTTTCTTTCTTTCTTTCTTTCTTTCTTTCTTTCTTTCTTTCTTTCTTTCTTTCTTTCTTTCTTTCTTTCTTTCTTTCTTTCTTTCTTTCTTTCTTTCTTTCTTTCTTTCTTTCCTTCTTTCCTTCCTTCCTTCCTTCCTTCCTTCCTTCCTTCCTTCCTTCCTTTCTTTCTTTCTTTCTTTCTTTCTTTCTTTCTTTCTTTCTTTCTTTCTTTCTTTCTTTCTTTCTTTCTTTCTTTCTTTCTTTCTTTCTTTCTTTCTTTCTTTCTTTCTCTGTCTCTCTCTCTTTCTCTCTCTCTCTTTCTTATGGAGTAGGCCCTTTTACTTTAGGTCAGAGTTGGTATTGATCCTTCTGTGACTATAATACTTAATCTGGGTAGCATTCTTTAATGTTTACAAGCCTTTTTATCTCTATTTATCTTGATTATTACAACAGTCAGGTGATGTAGATAATTATACTATCCAGCATGATTATAATAGTCTAGGAATACTTGTGTAATTCCCTGGACCTGCCATTTCTCCCCATGAAGTACTAAGGGAAATGTATGCACAGAGTGGGTGAAACAATGCAAAGAAACCATTCATTGTTAGGTAGGGGTTAGGCACCAAACACTGAGCAAGATTCTGGTCAACTAGACTGCATCACACAGAAAACCGGGGAAGACCTGAACAACCTAAGAGGCTAAACTTACCTTCCTGATTTTACCTCTTTGGTGAGGAGAAAACCCAGTCCCCAACTGCCTGCTGAGAAGCCCCCCAAAAAAGGAAGTGGGTGCAAAGATGGGGCCTAGGCCTTTCCGGGATGGAATTCTGGAGCTTTGTAGGAAAAGACATATCAGAAGAGAGCATCAAAGAACCATGTTGAGTGAGGAGCAGCCCCAGGCCTGACCTTACTTCTTGAGGCTGGGGAGGATGGACAAGACCCCTCAGTGATGGAAACCCCCAGCACTAATTGCCAGTAAACTAGTTTTCCACTTCCTTGGGCACTGCCTTTGTGATTTGGAGACCTGCATGGGGAGGGCACACTAGCCCAACCAATATGACTTGCAGCTGCGTTTTTTGCTGTGAGGAAGTTTAGGATCAGTTAATTCACTTGTTCAATCAAGGTCATTTGTTTAGTGAGTGGAGGAGCCAAGATTTGAACTCTTGGATTTTGGCTTCAAGCCCTAGGGATTTTCCCACTGTACTACCCAACCTCTACTAACCACCGCCTCATTCTTCTATGGAGAATCAGTTCTGCTCCCCTGGACTTCCTCTGGCAGACCATCATCATTAAAACATTAAAAAGAACCCCCAAAATGTATTTCCTGCACTTAAAATCTGTTTGCCCAGGGAAGATATTGACGTCCATGGGTTGTCTGGCTCATGTTTTAGGAAGCCTCTGGTTGCAAATGGAGTTGATTCTGCTAGATGGGGCTTAGAACACATGTGTATTTCATCTCACTGTTTCTCCTTGAAAGCTCAGATGATACAAATGCCCATGCTGTCCCCTAACAGAGGTGCTGGGGCTTATTTTAGGAAAGAGGCCTATTTTAAGCTAAAGGACAGGGGCTCCCTGTCCCACTGCCGCACCAGCTTCTTTCTACTCTGCACTCAGCAAAAATTAAATATTCTCTAAACAATAGGTGACTCAGCCTTAGCTAAATCTTAGGTGAAATGGATTTAGCAAGCAAATAGAGAAAACTATCTTTTTTTTAAAATTTTTTTCTAGTCCTGTTTGATAATACTCAGTGCTCAGTGCTTCTTTCATCCAAAGATCTATAATTAATTAAGCTTCACAACTCCCCTGGCAGGTAGAGAAGTGCAAGGATGTTCATTTAAAACCAATCCTGTTTGATACAGTAGGACTGTTACTAAGGCTCTTTAAAAGAAAAACCTTTCTATTGTGAAACTTCCTTTTAATAGGAGAAGGGAACAAAGTAATTTTGCCTGGTATGCCTGCTCAGTTATGGCCACAGAGAGAGTCCTGAGTTTGGGGCTCTGATGCCATCTTGGGTTCAACGGGGTGTATAAGCTATTGCTGCATAGCAAACTACTACGAGTTGTGGTGTCTTTAGACAAATTATTTCACACAGCCTCTGCGGATCAGGAAATCTTGAGTAGCTGAGCTGGGTGATTTGGACTCAGTATTTCATAAGGTAGCAGTCAAGACATCAGCCAGGGCTGCAGTCATCTGAAGGCTCGACTGGAGCTAGAGGATCCACTTTCAGATGGCACATGTAGACGAAAGGCAAGTTGCTGCTGGCTATTAACAGAAGACCTCTTCTTACCATGTAGACTTCTTCAGAGGGCTGCATTAGTGCCCTGATGACATGGCAGCTACCTCCCCACAGCAAGTGAGCTAAGAGAGCAAAGGCAGAAATGGTAGTGTCTTTTAATACTTAGCCTTGCAGGTCATACTTTTGTCATTTCCTCAATGCCCTATGTTGACTACACGGTTCAGCATTCTTCGTTGTGGGAGAGGACTGCACCAGGGTATGAATACCAGGAAGCAAGACTCACTGGAGACCTGCTTGGAGGCTGGCTAATGTAATGACATTATAAGCATGAATTCATTTGTGATATTCTTGGAGTATCCTTTGAAAAGCCAGCTTAGAGGACAAAACATCATGCATCTGAAAAGAAGAGAGAGTAAGAGGAAATAATGCAGCTAACTTTATAGTTATTTGTAGGTTTAGAATAAATCACTGCCATTATTCATACGCATGAGTAAGTGATTAAGCCTGCATTGACGTGTACAGGACTATGGCGATGCTTTCCTCATTAGGAGCTGGATACTAATTTGTCCCAGACCTTACATTGGATCACTGGTTTCCATTGTTGGTCTATGGATCAATGTAGTGTCAACTGCTTAGAGGCAACTGAAATGTTTTTTTTTAAAATACAGATACTAGTCTATGAACACGCCCAATTTCAGAAGCTAAGCAGGATCAGGTCTGGTTAGTACTTGGATGGGTGACCACCTAGGAAGACCAGGTGCTGTAGGCATAAAAAAACAAACAAACAAACAAACAAACAAACAAAAAAACCCAGATACTAGGTTTCTACTCCTAGGGATACTAAGTCAATACATTCTGAGTAACGGCCTTTATATTAGGCAGTGGTAGCCTAAAATTATGATGGGTGAGAATCATGATTAATGGTGGCCATATTGGTTTGTTTAATGTATATATATATATATATATATATATATATATATACACACACACACACACACACACACACACACACACACACACACACACATACATGATCTTTTTCTTGGCTTCAGAAAGCCAACTTGATATTGGGGGCCCAGTTGCTAAAGGCTGAAATTAATGGTTGCCAGAATTGTTTCCATGCCATATTGTTAAAGGGAGAAAAGATGGTATAAAATACCCATATTACAAGGACTGCTAGAGAGACAGACAGACGTGGGGTTGCTGACCAACAGTTTGAAAGGTTGTCATAATACTATATAGCAACATATGCAAGGACTTATTACCATGTACAGAAATACTGTCACATCCTACATAAATCTTAGTTCAGTGGTTTTCAAACATTAGTATCTAGAAGAATCACGTGGAGAGTGTTTTAAAATGTGGATCCAAAAAAAAAGTGGATCTTGAGGCTTACCCCAGGGATTCTGATTCAGTGGGTCTAGTGTACCACAGGTACTTTTAATATAAGTGGTATGGGGACCACACTTTGAGATACACTGTTCTAGGCATAACCTAACTCAACTGCAATTTATTGACCTCATATCTATTTAATCCCTAGGAGCAAGAGCTCAAACTATAAAGTGGCTGACATATAAGGGGCTGCTTTATAGAGTTTATATGGATGATACTAGATAAACTGCTGGTATGCATGAGGAGTACTGTGAGGTCTGGACAGGTGCAGAAGGACATTTTATTAGCATTATTTTTGTAGCAGTTTGCCTTCCTCCAGAATGATAAACTGTTAGAAGTAGAATCTATATGTTCTTTGATTTTGCAGTTCCCATAGAGACAAGCATAGTGCCCTACCTGCAACAGGCTTGCGATAGATGTGATATCACATAGGAGTAAGTTTATCTGAGGTGGCCAGGAATTCTGAGTGAGAATTAATCCATCGCACCTGGAGCATGTTGCATGTTGTGGTGACTGCTTTGTGACTCCTGAAGTTGAGTGACTCTGGGGGTGTTGCCAAGCTCTCCTCTCACTTGCTGCTTCTCTCTTCTAAGTGTCTCCAGGCGGGTGGTGATAGTGAAACAGTCATGGCATTAATGACTGTCTCCAGGTTTGTGACTTTGGAGACTGAAATTGGAATAAGAACTGAAGAGTTGAATAGAGGACAGCCAAAGCCTACAAATTACTGCTAATGAAAGACAAGGCAAAAAAAGAATATTTCAACCAGATTGAACACCTCTGCTTCAATCAGCCAAGAACACCTGGGCATGCCAGAGTGGCAGAAACAGAGACAATAACAGGGTCAAGAAGACACTCAATGGCAAATAGCAAAGCAGCAAGCTGCTTGTGCATTGTTTAGAGAAAATGAAGGAAGGGAAGAAGCATGATATGATTCATGATATGACTACTGACTTCATGCAACAGTAATTTCAGTTGCTAGTATGTGATAGGACCTGTTCCAGGTGCTAGGGATATTAAAGTAAACCAAAGAGACATAAAAGCTTAGATTTTTAGCTGAAGAGATAACTAATGAATAAATACATAATAAAATGGCATATAGTGATTAGTGCCAGTAAAAAAAAAAAAGCAGTGGAAGGGAGTGGATACTAAAATTAGAATAAATATCACTCCAAAGCAGACTGCTTTGATATGATAATGACATTAACAGTTCTTATTTTAACAAATTCATTTAACTAATATTTAATGAGTGTCAGTTATATACCACACACACAGCTGGGCAATGGAGATATAATGGTAAAACAAGGTGAATTTTCAGATTTCATGGTGCTTTTATTTCCAGAGCAGGAAAAAGGCCATAAATAATCAAACAAAGATACATAAGAAACATATAAGACAGGGATAGCCAGGGAATTAAGACCAGGGGAACTGATAGAATGACTGGGAAGGCTACTTGAGTTTAATTGAGGGAATTCTTTTCCAGGGAGATGATACTTACAGTGAAATCTGAATATCAAAGAGGAGACTGCTCTGCAGAAAGCATCCCAGGCCGAGTTCAGAGTTCACCAGGGCAAAGACCCTGATCTCTGCAAGTCCAGGAATAGAAATAAGGCCATCGGAGTTGTATAAACCTGGGGGAATTGGGAGCCTGGTTAGAGTAACTAAAGACAAAAATAATCTTCTTTAATAAGTATGACTTTGAGAGCCGATATAACTCCTAGAAATCTATTTTTCTTTCCATTTAAATATTGCCTCTTTTCCAACAGAGACAAGTGTAACATTTAAATCGATCTATTTGGAATATGAATTTCTTCCTGTAATTAGTTCTCTTTTCCCTAGCACCCCTGAGAAAATCCAAAAAGCAGGACAAGCATTATTATAATAAAATTTTGTTAAATAGTGTAATTACCAAAAATATTGTATGTCAATATGCCAGTTATTAAGTGTGTTGACTCGGGTAGTAACTGGGAATTCTTGGTTACTATTAGACTTCTGGCCCGTCCATCTTCCACACCACCTTTGATGAAATGCTTCTTTTTCTGGGCTGGTACTCCAGATCTCGAGTGTACTTTCTCTGTGCATAGCTTTCCTTTCCAGCTGCCTGAACTGTGGAGCAGCCAGGGAGAGCACTCAGCCTTTGGTTGTCTCCACTTCCTCTTCCTGAGTACTGCAGTCTCTTTAATTCCTGTCTAAAGAGTAGGTTTGTGCACCCCGGTCTCCTCTCCATCTAGGATACATGCATCACCCAAATCCTCTTTGGCGTCTCTGGGCAGCGTACCAATCGTTTTTATCTGTGTTTGCCGTTTTTTCCTTTTCTCGGTTGCTTTTCTGGTGCTGTCTAGAGAATCACTCCCTGCACCACGGGGTCCTCTTCCCATTCAGTTTACCATGCAAGAGATTATGCTCACTCATCCTCTACATTTCACACATCCCTAAAGCATCTTTCTGTTTACAGTGGTTGCAGAAGTTGGAGTGAAGATCAGGTGGGCAGGTTGTGTTGCGTAGAAATGTACTTATATGCTAAAAATGCAAAGAAAAATGTTCAGTTTCCTGTATATTTGAATGTAATGTATATTCTCCAAAATACCCTTATTAACTTCCACATTATGAATCACTAAGCCTATGCTTCTCCAAAGAAAGGAGCACGATTTCTCAAAATGCAGTATTGTTTTTAGAATGAAAATTTAATGTTTCACGACCAATTCAAATCATCTTTGAAATTCCACACTACCTCAGCCTTGATCAGCTTTAAAATGCAAATGCTACCCATAAGGAACAAATGTCTTTTCAATTATTAAAATTAAATTTTAAGATTTGTAATGGTTTCTATAATAAAAATGTTTAAAATTATCTGAGAAATAGTTCTTAAATTCTAATAATAATTAAAAAGGACAAAAGCAGAGACTTGAAGACAATAACAAAAGCAAAGATTAAGTTATAAAAACTGAAATGTATTTAATTTTCACAGACATTTCAAAGCATTGCATTAGAAACCTTAGAATAGGGAGATAGGCACGTGCTCATATGCACACACGCGCTCTCTCTCTCTCTCTCTCTCTCTCTCTCACACACACACACACACACACACACACACACACACTCACACTCACACTCACACTCACACTCCTGAGTCAATATGCTTTCTGATCCGTAAGAATTAGGATCAACTTGCTTATTGAAATTAGAAACAGGAGGCCATCTTAGTTTTGCTTTCTAACTTGGAGAATGTATCTGAAAAGCCAGAATAATGGTTAAATGTTGCTGATATTCTGTAAAATAGGTGTAAAGATAGTCAAATATTTATTGTATTTCTGCTGTGTGTTTTTTGCCTATAATGGCCCTGTGGATGTGAAGGATATAAAAGAACTAGACGGTATGGTGTCTGCCTTTGAGAAGTTTGCCAGTGAGTTGGAATGATAAAAAAAAAAAAGACTTTATAATACACAACTTGAAAACAGTACATGCCAGTATATACCCAAGCACTAGATAATGCAGTGCAGAGATACAAATAATTACAGCAATCGATTGAAAGGAAAATTATTAATATTGTGAGGGGTCTACATGGAATGCTTCATGAAAAAGGAGGTGTTTAACTAGACCTGGAGGGAAATACAGGATTTGGCATCTTTTTCTTTTTAGTGCAATGATAATAACTAATTTTTATTATAATGATTAGCTGTCTGTTGGCTCAGAGATTAGAGGATGGAAAAGCAAGACAAAGCCATAGGGTAAACCCACTATGCTTCAAAGGTCTTTTAAAAAAGAGTTGGAAGAAAGAGAGGCTTTCTAAGAGCCTAGGCTTGGGGAGAAATGTAGGAGGTGCTGAAGAGAATTAATGGGTAATGCGTATCATTTTGTACAAAGTAACCTTGACACAAATGGGGCAATTTAAAGGAGGGTAAGTGACTCCCAGCCCACACACCCAGGTTGATGGAGGAAATAATCATGGGGTTGATGACAGATTGGAAAAAGAAGACCCAGGGTAGCTTTCCCCCCTCCATTATGTGTTTCTCATCTAGAGGTAGGGAGCTCACAGCTGAAAGAACATTTCAGAAACTCAGCCCTTTTTACTTTCAAGTAATTTTAAGTAAGTAACTTGATCTAATAACAAATTAGATGCACCTCTCTTTTCCCTCCTCTCTCAAGCTCTGTGAGGACATGTGACCATTGCCATACCACTGACATCCAAGAGGTTGAAGTGAACGAAACAGGCTATAAAAACCTGGATAATTATAAATAATTTTTGATGGAAAAGCAGCGTGTTACATGGGTGAGCAGGGGTGTGACTGTCCCTGTGCTTCACAAGTGAAGAAAGTAGTATTGCTCTAAGTCAGTGGTTTTCAACCTTGGTTACACATTAGAATCACCTGGGGAGCTTTACAAGTTACTGATGCCCAGCCTCTCTCTCTACTCCAGAGATATAGTTAGTCTGAAAAGTGGTCTGGACACCAGATTTTCTAAAGCTACCCATGTCATTCTAAGAGTTAAAACTGTTCCTCTAAGAGACTGCTGTATCCCACCTCCAGAGTTTCTGATTCATTAGATCTGGGATGGAACCCAGTCATTTGTATTTCCATAATGTCCTCAGGTAATGCTGCTGCTGCTGGGCTGGGGAGCACATTCTGAGAAATTCCGACTTAAGCTGTTGAAATCAAACTGGTCCATATTATACTAACTAACCATTTCCTAAAATTTGGTCCATGAACATAATTGTTAAAATGTGTATTCTGAGTACCTTCCTCAACCCACTGAATTAGAATGCTCGGGAATATGCAATTTTGTCTGTCTTTTTGTCTGTCTGTCTGTCTGTCTATCTTATGGTGACATTGGTTAACGAAATCTAGTAAATTTCAGGTGAACAATTCAACAGTAAGGCATATATATATGTATATATGTATATACATATATATACATGTATACATATATGTGTATATATGTATATACATACATGTGTATATATACATATATGTGTATATATGTATACATGTGTATATATGTATATACATACATATAATGCAATATATATGTATATATTGCATTATGTGTTCACCGCCCATAGTTAGAGTTCTTTCTGTCACCACATATTTGACCTAATCTGCAATTTTAAATGAGATCTCCAGGTTTTTATTTTGGACTCGATCATTTGAAGACTAACGTGTGGTTTAAAGTTTTGTTTCTTTTGTATCTTGCTCCAAATATTTTTACATAGATTGAATATGTGAGCATATAAGGAATTTCATAATCATTTAATGCTATTTTTTATGAGAACTATTTTTAAGAGTTTGGATTGTATGAGATACTCTGAGGCATTAAAAGATCAAACCTGGAAGAAGAGGCTTTATTATGGGGCTTATGGTATAATAACAGAAACATCTGTTCATGTAATGGCAGCAATTCTAGTTGTATGTGAGATGTTTTGGAGATAACTTTTAAAAGCAAGCTTTGCAGATTCAACATTGTTAGATGATTGCAACCAACACAGGAATTGTAAAGGTTTGAGGAGCATCTTTAAAATTTTAAAGGAAATTAGAATTACCGTGGGTACTTGTTAAAATTTTACTTTCCAAGTTGCAACTCCAGAGAAACTTAATCCTGGATAGCATCTAGGAACGTCTGATACAGTAGGTATAGGAAACTCATTTTAAGAAATCATAGGGTAGGGACTATGAAGGAGAAAAAAATATTTCCATAGTTGACCTGAGTTGCTAATAGAGAATTTCCTATATATTGACTTTTTGTACTTTATGCAAGTCAGTGTCTTAAGAGCTAGGGGTAAGTGTCAGTTCAGGATTTATTTTTTTCAGTGTGTAATATTATTCTGCCAACCTGTTTCTTTCTCATGTAGATATTGTATGGCTTTGATTAGTATCTCTTTCCCACTATTCCTCTTATAGAGGAAATGGAGGAGACCGATGGTTCAGATGAGGACTAGGTTTGGTTTGCATTTAGCTTGGATTTTCTTCCCCTTTATCTTCCTGTCTACCAAGCTTATTTTTCTTGATTTTTTTTTTCTTATTGTCCTCTGTGCTCTTGTCCATGTGTGCCACCCCCGCTTCCAGTCCATGTTCCATTTTTACTGTGGGCTGCCTTTCCTTTGTATCCTCTCTTTGTAGTCATTTCAATGGGCAGGCAGGATAAGGGGGTCACTGAAGACACTGTCAGTTTGTGGTTTTTCTCCCCAGGGGTGGTGGAAGTGGCAGAAGGTTAGTAAGCCAGGAGAAGAAAAACCTACACAAGTCTTCCATGACATTCCAGTTTGTGTGGGGTTAATAGAACCAAATAAATAGTTCACCAAAACTCAGGGTTCATAGGTGAAACACAGACAAGCCTGGGGAAAAAATCTTATATGACAATCAACATTTTGTTAGTGAGTAATAATCTTAATGGTGGTGGGGGGAGAAACGGGTGAAAAAAAATGAATTTTAATTGATTTACAATATGGTTGGCTTGCCGTATCAAGCTAATTCCCATTCGTTTTAGATCATAGCGAATGTGATGGAATTATTTCTTTTGCTTTTGCGTTTCGGACTTCTTTGATCCCCACCTACTAGAATGTTAGGTTTCATTTAAAAATCATTTCCCAGTCAGAAGGAAGGAAAGACCTGGTAGAGGAGTAACTTTTATTGTTTCTGGTGATGATTGAGGCGTGGCAGCAAGGTCTTTTGTGGTTGGCTCATCTGTTGTCATGGAAACCCATGGTGGTTTAACCCAGGCAAAGTTTGAGGGTTTCGACCTTCAAGATGGATGACTGCAATTTGTTTTGAACTGCACAGGTATGAGAAGTGATATGTATTCTTTACACTTTCCCTCTTTCACTTTTCCTGTAACCTTTAACAAGAGGTTTAGAGTGTAGTTAAAGCTCTTCTATTTTTGTATTTTTTGCCTGCCTTCTTGAGGCAAGTGCTGAAGTGGAATTGCGAAATTGAACTAGGACAAAAGCAGAGGTGTACATGAACAGGTTCTGTGTAAGTCCCTACTGGGAGTGAGGAAAGAGATTCCCAGACACTAATAGCTACTTTTTTAGAGGGTATGCACATGTGCACAAACATGTGCCTGCCACACAGCGCCAAGAGATACCGAGAATGAACTGGAGTGATCAGTTTTAAGGTAAAGAGTGAGGAAAGTAGCTGGAGAAACAGGCAATACGAGGGAGAGGATTTAGAGAATTATATATAGAGAGTAACCTTCAGGTGTTGTGTCTTCGCAGCAAAAAGAATACTGGGGACTTTTCTGTGGAAAAAAATTGTAGGAATGTTCAGTTCATATTGCTGCCACCAACAGAAAGGAGACTTGTCTCTAGGGCCTTCAGAAACGTTGACATTTTGCTCATCTTCCTCCTCATCTCAAGACTCTCCCTTTTATATTATAGCATTTGTTTAGGACATATTTGTTTCTTGAGCTTTCCCTTACTTTTTAAGGTATCTCCCCCACACTTCCCCGCCCCCAGCGTTTCAATCGCTTGAATAAGATATGTTATCTATGTAAACAAGATGATAAAATAATAGCTTATATCAAAGATTCAACCAAACTGAGAAACCACATATTATAAAATCCTAATAAAAAATTTAAAGTTTTGACCGAAGAGCTCACTTTATCTCCCACAAATGCAAAACTTTGGATGTATTTATATCAGTGGACTATTTTTTTCCCCAAACTCCAAAGTTCTAGTAGCTGGTATACTTTTATTAATTGGTGGTGTTTTCATCTTTTAGATCAGGAAATCAAGGCTATTCACAGTTATAGTATATGCTGTGTCTAAGTGTTAGTTGTATACTTGCTTATCATTCCCCTAATCTGTCTAATTGGGGCAGAGAGTGAACCTTGATAATTCTTGGCTTTCCTGTATACCCACGGATATGCCTGTTTCATAACAGAGGCTGGATAAATATGGTCCAACTAGACCATATGTTTTGTTTGAGTACACAAAAGGAGACAATGAACTAGCTAGGGCTAGACCTTCTCCTCTCTCCTGAGCTTCTTGCATTGCAATTAGGCTGTAGCAGTATTGGTCATGCTGTAAGCCCTTAATAGATACATTTCAGTGGATTGACTGACAGACTGAATCAAGTCTCTGTTCTTTAATACTTGTCTCATATGCTTCAACAAGTACTTTAGACCTTAATAATTTGATTGGTCATATTTTTAGACTTGTTCTATTTTGACACAAAGAATAGACAATATGACTACAAACACAGTGACCTAGATTTGTTCCTGTGGATAATCTTGACGTAGTTTATACTAAGTATCGTAACTGTTTAAAGATAAAAATGTTAGAGTGACAGGCTTCATAATTTGTCAGCATTGGCCCTTCACTCCTTTTAATGTCATTTATCATGCTTTGTATCGGTTTCTGATAAATCTAGACTGTTATTCTGGTTTGGATGTCACCTTACTCTCCATTTAGTAGGTCATTTGTGGTCTGTGTCTCCCTTTGATGTGTTCTATTTCCCAACTCCCTGCCTCTTCCCCCAACTCCTTAGGCCCCTTCTCATTTCCCTATAAACTTATTTATCAAGTTCTTAATGTGCTTGGTCTTATTTTCCAACCCCTGTTACAAAGCACATTTCCAGTTATCCTAGGAAGAGTGGGTTCACTAAGAGACACAGTGAACTGGTAATCATAAAAATGACCATGTCCAGACTTCAGCTTAAGCAAAAGAACCTGATGTATCTAGAACCCCTTCTATATGACTCTGTCTGAATCATTAACAGAAAAGTCACATTTAAAGTTGGCCTACTGTGTAACTCATTGGGAACAAATTAGTCCCTCACTTAAATTCCTCTGTATTTCATGTTTCTAGTAGTTGGTTCCCATGTCTTATGCCTTCAGCATGGAAACTAAGCAGCTATAGAGCTAGAGATTTTGATCAACTGCAAGTCACTGGTGATTCTGAGAGAGAATTCAACAAATCAACTAATAATAATCTTTGCTATTTAAACTGTGCTCTCTATTTTCCAAGAACTCAGCTTTTGGTTATATGTTTAAAGAAATCCTGCCAAGGTATTTAATTTACACAAAAGGAGATTCCAACCCATGCTCTACAAATGAGAGACAACCAAAGTTTTGTCTTGCCCCCTTTCCAGCGGCATGGAAGAAGTAAGATGATTCAGGTAGAATTAGAACTCAAGATGTTCTGTGTCTTCTGGCCTTGAGAAATCCCTGGCAAGAGAGGAGGTTGTGGAACTCACTGGCTAACCGTTAAGTAGACAGCACGTCAAGGCCCAGAGATGTATGAGTTGCCAAGGATGCTAACCAAACTATGGCAGTGTTAGCTCATGACTTGTGTTGGCTAGCCTGCCAGTGGATTTTCTAGTGCAAGCCTCCTTCTGAGGAAATGCCAAGTCATTCTTTAATAGGAATCAAGGCATTTTCTTCAATAACGCCTACCTTGCCTTTCTCAAAAAAGCCATCACGAAAATATATTTCTGTGTTGATTCACCAGGCAGAATTATTAATACAGGTAGCATGCCAGGAATGCAGAGTGTTAATAAAGTTGCTGAATAGTACACTAGTGCCACAGAGTTTAATAATAGATAATAATAAATAATACAGTTGGAAATTATGTAATTCAGTTATAGAGTAGATGACAGGGGAAGCACACACACATTCACAGAGAGTGTTTCTGATGGGAACACTTAGGTATTTCAGTTTTCCTTGCCTCTTTGGCCCTTTGGCCTGCCCATTTAAGAGATACATAGGACATTCAGAGATGTGCCCAGCTGGGACTTTTAGTTTACTCAGTAAAGTTGCAGGTTTCAGCAGCTGAGTCAGAAAGTTTGAGTTGTGCTTCTTGGACAGTTATCAGTTAATCCTCTTAATGCATTTATTACTTTCCTCTGTGTGGTGACTGGCTGTCTTCCTTTAGCGAGGGGAGATGTGTCCAAGGTTGGTCATTCTCTCCAATCATGACTCTTGTAAGTCACTGCATTTAAGAGGGTGACAGAGGAACACTGAGCTCAAAGATGGGAGGAGGCTGTGAGTGGGGCTGTGGGTCGAAGGTGGTGACAGGAGGTGAAAGGTGTAGCCACAGTTCTGGTCCAGCAAGCTCCACAATGTGCTGGCGTGTGCTTCTCTTTCCTCATCTGCTTTAGAGAAAGCCAGCTGCTGATCACTATTAAACCTGCATTCTTTCCCTAGAAGAATGGGATATTTACCCTCTCACTCTTTTAAAATAAGATAAAAAGCATAGGGTGGGAAATTAATTAATGTCAGTAAATGAAGCATGAGGTGCTTGTCCAGGTATGATAATGACTGAATTAGTGCAGAAGAAATGGAATGGTGTTGAAAATGAACTGTACTGGCACACTGCTTTGGGATGGACTCAGCCATCCCTGTAATGCATTAACTCTTCCCTGGCCTCATCCTTTGTCCTGCCTCTTGGATACTCTGGGCCAACCCTCCTGCACTATAAAGTCTCAGAGCTACTGTACTATAGCCTGGGGTTCCCACATGGAGTCCTGTCTCTGGGAGAGACACAACCAGCTGATGAAGATATCCTTTAGACTATAAATGAAAGAAGTTTATGTCTTCATTATTAGATGAATGAAACCATATCAAAAAGAAGCAACTGCTGTGTGTTCCCTGATTAAGGGAACTGCAAAATGATTCAAGAAGGTAGTAAGCCAGCTAAGTTGCTTCCTCTCCTCCGAAGCCATGGCTTACCTTTGGATTGTCAGTAACTAATCTTCACCCTCTGCTTTTCCAGTTGTGCCTCGAGCTATGTCTTTTGAAATGTCTTCGAATAAGTCCAGCAAACATACATTGATTGGACACTTCCTGTGTACAAGGAACTATAGAGTGGAAATGTGTAAATAAGGCATACTCCCTATTCAAGGAGTTTTCTTCTCATGGGCTTGGCACATAGTAGATACTCAACAAATTGTTGCTATTATCATTTTATTGAATTTAATTTATATTAGATTTTTCTTTGGGGACAGGAAATTTCAGGGGTTCAGAGAGCCCATGACCACTTCCTTTTATTTATTTTCTTTCTTTTCTCTGCTTTATATATTTTTGGCATAGTGGCCAAATGAAGAAATACAAAAACACAGTTACAATAACCTTTAAATGTTAACATTTAAGAAATTTATTAAACACAAAAACCCAATTCTATATAGACACAAAATATGTATCACTGACTTTAGAGAGGATATTAATTTATAATATACTATAGGCACGTGGTTAATTAGCAGAACTTTAGTATGAAATTGTTTATTGACATCTTACACCTTTTTGCATCCTTATTAATGGTGGCTCTCTATGCATACTCATTTGGAAGTAATACTAAAAGATTGAATTTTATCATATTTGTTATTTTCTTAAATATACTCCATAACAACAAATAGAGCCAGATGAAACCACATTGAGAATAAATGTTGAAGCTGGGCTATAGGCTTATGATTCTTATTACTTCTATGAATATTTGAATGTAGCCATAATAAAATAAATTGTAAAGGCTAAAATGTTGAGTGAGGAGCCATTTAGGAGTGCAAGCCTGGGTGAATATCCTCTCTGCCATCCCCCTCTCGCCTTGTCCCTGTTCCTTGAAGTTCAACTTGGAAGGTAGAGAGGGAATGCTGTGCATTGCTGAAATGGTTCAACATATATGTCAAGGGTGCTCTGTTAACATGAGAGGCCTCCTGTCCTGGCAGGAGGTGTGTGAACTGCTGCTTGAGAGTAAAGTTTATAGCCCAAACAGGTGTACATTCTGTCCCATTTAGTCTCTGGCTTATCTTGTCTTTGACCTGCTGATGAAGGAGGCAAGTGTAGAGATGCTTCTACCTTGGGACAGTGGCTCTCTCAGAGCACAGGAGCATCTGTTTATCTAAGTAGCTCTGTTAAACTTTCCTCTGCCCTCCTGGCATGGTGGAGGGGATGCTGCCGAGAATCCAGGCTTGCCTAGTAAAAGAATGGGCTTAAGGAAAAAGGAGAAAATAGGATCACAAATGAAATTCCCATATCTGTTTTTTTTTCCTTTTCTTCCCTAGCTTATTAGAGATGGTTACATCATAGAAACATATGTGAATCTATGTCGGTCAGCTTTTGTGTGCTTGTCTATTAGAGAGTGGTGTCAGGGTCCATAGTCACCTTCATTACTGATTTATATAGGTACAAGTCAGCTCATGAAAGTATGTGGGGCTTTGGTTGCAGTCAAGAGAAGAGTTATTCATGGGCGATTCAGATAGTTTTATTTACTGACTACCTAACAGAAGATGTCTGCATACAGACCTCAAGGTTATGTAGTAAAGGGGGTTCCAAAAGAATTCACAATTTGGCTGAGACACACTAGGGTCTGTAGGCTGACTAGTTTCTACAGATGTGTAAGAGCCAACTCAAGTCTGTGGGTCCCCGTTGGTTGAGTTTTGATAATCTTCCTTTCCAGTCACTTCCATTGTCTCACTGACCTTCTAAATGTATCAAGTATTGCCTGTAATGTAAATTTTATTTTCTTATTAAAGTTCTAAAACTTTTGTTGCTTGGTTTCTCAAATGAACTTTTTTTATTTAGAGCAAGATTAAATTAGTTCCAATTCCACTCTGAAGAGTTCGTTGGGTTACATAAGTGTCCTTGTGTCATGCCAACTCTTGAGCGGGCCAGGGCAGGCGTCCTGGGTGTTCAGAACACTAACTGCCTGGGGGGTTAGGTCTTCATCTCCGGGTCATGCGGTGGAGGAACCAGGATACCAAAGGGACTACTTATCTTAGATTTTTTGTGGTTCTTTTTGCCTTACAAAAGTTTGATCCTTAAATTTAAAAATAATAATAGACATAGGGTAATTTTTGTCCAGCTTCCAAAATGCGAGAGGATACTGGCACACACATTTATTTCTACGGATAGCCTCTTCACAGGGTGTATTACTTTGTTAGGGCTGCTGTAACAAAATACTATAGACTGGGTGGCTTAAACAACGTAAATTCATTTTCTCATAGTTCTGGAGGCTGGAAGTCCAAGATCTAGAGGTCAGCATGGATGGTTTCTTCTGAGGCCTCTGTTCTTGGCTTGCAGATGGCCACTTTCTCTTTGTGTCCTGTGATGGCCTTTCCTCTGTACCCATCACTGTTGTCTCTTTGTGCATCCAGGTTTCCTCTTATAAGAACACCAGTCATATTGGATTAGAACCAATCCTAATGGCCTCACTTTAACGTATCACCTCTGTAGAGACCCTGTCTCCAAATATAGTCACATTTTGAAGTACTGTGGGTTAGGGCTTCAACATGTGAATTTTGGAGGGATACAGGGTAAGTGACATAGGGTAAGACATACCTTTAAAGAGAAAAGAACTGTTGATCCTCTCTGCATTCTAGAGACTTCTTCAAAAGCTTGCATTTGGGTATACTTGTGAAATCTTAAATTTAGAGAACTGATTTTATAACAGTTAAAAAAGTGAGCAAAAATAATCTCGGCTCTGTAAACTTTTATCTTGTTTTGGTGTTGTAGAGGGAGACATCAGCTTTACCAACACATTGTGGAGGGAGGAGGAGAGTTGGGAGTAGGAAGAAAGAGTCAAGAGTTAAGGGAAAATCTTCATGTCAGTTGGAGGGAGGGAGGGGAAAAGACAAAAGAAGGAAAAGTGAGAGATCAAGAAGTGAGAGAAAGAGGAAAAGGAGGAAGAGAACTGGGAGGGGGAGGGGCAAGTGAAGGAGAAGGAAAAAAGAATGACCAAGGGAGAGACAGAAAAGAGGAAGAAATTAGCTTAGCTAGAATATTTCCATGAGTTGAAAAAGAGTTTATGTGTTTCCTTCTCTTAGGAGACCAAGTTTCCTCCAAGAGAGTGAAGAGGGTAGATCAGATGTATGCAAACAGGAGCAGAAAGTAAATGGTGGCCCTGGAGAGGGGGTGCTTAGGTGTTGAGCTTGGTGTGGATGGCTGAGGACCATCCACCATCAGTGAGCACAAATACATATATAGGTTGAAGATGTCTCTCTAGGGACCCTGATGACTCAAGTTTCGCTGGTGCCATTGGAAACCATGAATGAGGAAATCACTGACTCACTCTCTCAGGCAGTCTGGTGTATGGACCTGAAGCTCTTAGCTGCTGCCAGGCCACCCATCTCCCCTGTGCCCTTAAGGGACATTCTTGAAAATAAACCCAGGACTGCCCCCCTTGCCATAGTGCTTGGCATTAGCTTTTTGCCTTTCCCTAAATTCCAAGAGTGGGGACAGACTGGTTAATGGGAGTATGCCCTGTGGATGTGCAATTTAAGAAAGAATGTTGGAGAAATGTGTCATGCATACCTAGAAACACAGAATATTTTAATTCATCTGTCTGTGGGCATAACCACTTTTTTGAAGACCTTTGACTTTCTGGTTTTCCGATTTCCAAGCCTTCTCCTTGAACTTTTGAGTCAAGCCTGAAGCTAAGTTGCAGCAGAGGCTTCATCTCTTCTTGGAAAGAAATTTCTTTTCCGTCTCCCACATTAAACGAATTATGTTGACAGATGAATGCAGGATTAGGTGAGATTTGTGAGACAATGGGAGATGGAAGCTCAGACACTCTGACTTCAGGATTAGGCTGAGAAGGAAGGATTCGGGTGGGTGGGGGGGCACTGCAGGAATAAATTCATGGCTGTAAAGAAGCCATGTTTGAGATGAGGCAGGGAGGTGAGATGGAGAGAGAAGCAGTTTTTGAGATGCCATGAAAGAGCTCTCTGTTTGGAGGCACTGGGATTTCTAAACCTTCAGATAAAGCTGTTCAGCTTTAGGTGAGATGTCTGGCTTCATGGAGCCTTGATTTCACCTTCTGTGCAATGGGTGTCCTACCAACCTACTTACTTTACAGGTTGGCTTTGAAAACAAAATCACATGGGGAAAATATTCTAAACGTGCTAAAGAGCCATGGACACACTATTCTTTTTATGTTGCTCTACTGTTACATGAATCTTTCCTACAGTGTCTCTGCTGTCAGCTATTTTCTATGTCCCCATATCCTGCTCAGCTGAATATCTCCAGCGGTAGGGAGCTTACCAGCTTACCACTGCCTTTAAGGCAGGTCTTTTTTTTTTTTTTTTCTTTAACATTGATAATTTTTAGAAAAGAAAAATTACATTGGGCCCAAATCTGGCTAATAAGAACAAGAAGCTAACATTCATGTGGTACTCACTCTGCACCATTCCTCCTAGCAACTCTGTAAGATGGGCACTTATTCTAATTGTACATGTTAGAAAACAGGCACAAAGAAGTGAGGTGACTTACCCTGGGTCACATGGCTACAGTTTACCACTGGTCCCTGTTTTTTTCTGTCCATAGCCAACCTGCTGTATTGGAGGACAGCTATTTGGTCCCCTCTAAGCCCTCCGTTTGCTAGACTACTCTTACCTCTCCCTTGCTCAATTCTGAATGTGATGGTTCTTTAAAGTGCTGCTCCCACAGAAGGCCCTGTTTTCCAGGAGTGTTTTGACCGATGCAGAGGAGAGTTGCATTGCTAGGTCTCCTCGTGACTGCTGCTGCCGGTCTGTTAGGAGCTTTGGGGAGGAGGCATTATAAGGAAGAAAGGACGTTTTCAAGCCAGGCACCACTGGAAAGTGTTTGGATGTCGTATGCTGGTCCACTGGCCCTAGCTGCCAGATGATGGGTATTGGGATCAGCTGTGACCTAATTATGAGTCTCGCAAACCTGCATTTTGTCCTTCATTTTCCAGCTCATTGGCCACCCAGAGAGGGAGGAAAAATGAATGAGATTCTGGTCAAGTCCTTCCTGCTACTACCATGTGGCCAAGGTCACAGGCCCTTGATGACCAGAGGGAGTTAAGGGGTGGGCTCTTTTTTATCCTCTCTGAATAAAGCTGGCGGGGAATGAAGCAGAAGAAAGGGAAGATTAGCAAGCATTCAAGCTTCACAAAGTCCTTGGATTGGAATGTCTTCTCATGTCTCTTATAGAGACAGGAATTCCTGACCTGGCTTTCTGTGATTGTCAGGATAGCAAATTAATAAGGCCTGCATTCATACAATTAATTACATATATGTGAACACACATACGTGAAACTATGAATATCTGGTATATATCATATATTTGATGATTCTTTAGGGACAAAGACTGAGTTGAAATTGTGCTAAGAAAGAAGTTTCTATACTGCCAGAGAGCCCCAACTGCTTATCCCAAATAGAACACATTGTCGCCACATCTCATGGGTGTGTGCTGTTCAGACTTTCTGCTGTCAAAAGATAGCATCCATTAATAGCTTAGTGAAGTCTGTGGAATTCTCAGTTGCAAATGTGTCTGGAAGAGTTTCCTCTTTCCTCACCTTTAAAAAAAATAACCAATTTCTCTTTCAAAACCTACCATGGGAACCCTAGCACTTGTAAGATGTTGCAGAAAGAATATGGCATTCGAGACCACACAGGTGCTGGATTCAAATCATGCCTCTGCCACTTACTTATTTGGGCAATATTGACCCTAGACAAGTTGCTTATCTCTCCAAGCCTCTGTTTCCTCAGTCAAAACTTGGAGTAAATAATAATAACCTGGTATGGTTATTTGTTATATAGAATGAAAGGAAATACTATATATGACTAACATTATAGAAAGTTATCACACAGTAAAAGCTTAAGAAAAGAGAACCCCTTCCCACCTCCCATTTACCCAAGCTTTTACAGACTGTCTTCTGACCTACCTGATTATTAATTAGAGAAATTCCAAATGAATTTTGCCTTTTGATTACCTTCTTTGGAGCAAAGCTGTGGCTCTTCCTCCTGCCGATATGAAGGGGGTCAGCCTTATCTATTGGATAACATGTTGGAAGGGTAGATATTTGACACTTAGAGGTGAAATGACTTCCAGTGTTGCCTTAAATTGGATTTAAAAAATAATTTCAATCCCTCTAACTCCAGTACATTTCAAATCAGGACAAAATAAATATATACATACAAACAGAAGACCAAAATCAAATCTGGTTGCTATAAAAACAGAACCTACTTAAAGTCCAGATTTGTTATCCAAGAATTTAAGAATTCTATGGAATTTCCTTTTCTAAATGTAAGATGTCTGCAAAGGAAGTAGAAAGATTGTGCTTTTCTTCTTTTCCTTATTCTCGTAGCTGGAACTCAGTGTTTCTGTCTCTTAGTCTTGGCTGTTTTCAAGGGACTACTGCCAGAAGAGTCGCTTCACACAAATGTGGAAACCTAGTTTCCACTCATAACAGAGATACTTTCCATTAAGCTGTACTTTTTGAGGTATTGTTGACATCAGTGGTTAAAACCAACCCTCATACTGCCATTGCTATGTGAAAGATACGCTTAGCTTGCCAAACAGTAGTCCAACATAGGTTACTGGGAGGTGGTTTTCAGCTATTCTCTTTAAGTCATTTGGGAGCATAGTCAAAGGAAATGCTTAACTCCTAAACGCTTAGAACCCATATCCAACCTGCTTGGCTGCTTGGATAAAGGGAGTGAGACCACATTGAATTGGAAGAAGCCTTTCAGAGATTTTACTTTAATTTCATTTCCCTTCTTTAAACTTAATGATAAGTTTAATGATAGGCAAAAAAAAAAAAAAAGAAAAAAGAAAAAAGAAAAAGAAAAGAGTCCAAGTATTGGGTAAGGGTTGGAGTAGGGGAAGAAGGCAACAGATTATGTGGTTATTATAGCCACTGAAAGCTTATTTGCAGCCCCACAAGCTAACTCCTTGACTATTTAGGTATATTTCTCTTCTCTGTCTAAAGCCAACCGAATAAAATATATGATTCCTGCCCTGTGATGCAGATAGAAATATCTCCAGGCTACCATATGTATTTATTATGAAGTGCATGAATAAATCACCATCCAAATAGAGCAAATGCATTGCTATTAAAAATTAACATAGACTTTTTGTTGTCTGTTGTCCCCATCATTTTCTCTTTAATGAACTAACAGTCTGGAATACTACTGAATAGCCTGGGGTACCTCTGAGAGTGAGGTGTGTATTTTACCAGTGTTTTAACTTGATCAGACCGGCCTCTTTGTAGGAAATCCAGCTTTTCCAAGTTACTCAGGGCGAATTGGTTCATAGAATATGGAAGCATTTGCCTAGCAGGCTTCTCTTCAAAAGCTCAGGCACTCTTTCTGAAGACTGTGGCATTCCCTAAAAAGGAAATTTCTTGCCTTTTTTCCCCTGTGTCCTCCCCCTTTATTAGTGGAGGGGGTGTGGAGTTGCATGTTAACACACACTTGATATGTCACTATAGTTTCTCCTGTCAATTTTCATTCTAACTCTACTGGAACGAGCAAATCTGACAACCTCTAGACACATAGAGG
Organism: Macroglossus sobrinus; assembly: GCA_004027375.1. Lineage (NCBI taxonomy): Eukaryota > Metazoa > Chordata > Mammalia > Chiroptera > Pteropodidae > Macroglossus > Macroglossus sobrinus. The sequence continues at coordinate 881,189 of PVKZ01000054.1, read as the reverse complement.
GGCCTTTAGATCCCAGAGACTGAAGTACATATTGGTGGCTGATTTTACTTATGAGCACGATAACTAAGAGATTTCTTAAATGCTGAAATAAAACATGATGTTTTGCTCTCCAAAGCGAGGCGCAGAGATCCCAGTAGCAACAATGAGTTGTTTCTACCATGTATGCCCCAGCAGGAAAAGGAGAAGAGAGGTAGCATTGACTGAAAATCTATTGTGTGTCAGGCCTTTACCTATTATTTTAGTTAATTTCAGTGAACAAGAAAGTAGTATTTCCACCAAACTGCAACAAAAACTACAAATCTTTGTTTCTTTAGTGATTCTGGTGAATCTTCTCAGAGAATAATTGAAAGAGCTCTTGATTTACTACATCAGGGACCAAAAATAATTCCTTGATGGGAAATCTGTTTGGGGGCCATTTTGATGATCTTTAGAGAAAAAGGCAAGCATTGAGTGCTCTGAGTTCCCCGCAATTTACCCCTCACTCCTTCTTGAGGGTAATAGTTTTCTGGATCTCTGACTGGCAGTATTGCTGTTGGCCCCTTATTGCCCACTCCACCAGCCTGGAAGGACTCTTCTCTCAAAGGACCTTATATGATTAGAACTAAGCCATCGCTGGTAATTAGGCCATTCAAAGTCCTCAACCATCCTAACACTTCTCACATGTCTACCCTATTTACAGTTGCCACAGTCTTAACAAAGTAGCACTTTGATTATAGGAGTTACAAGGGAGTGAGCCCTCATCAAAGCCAATGGAGGGACCAGAAACAAATACAATTTTCGTTAATGACCTGGGTTGAATCTCTAGGCATTGCTTAGATATTTAATTTAATTCTGATTTTTTTTAAATGTTGCAGGACAGAAAGCCAAGACATCAACTGTCAGAGCGTCTTCTACACTTTACATTATTAGCCAGAGGAAAGTCTACCTCCTCAGGTGATAGTTGAAATTGGGTGGGGGCGGGGGAAGTCAGCATCCAAAATTTCCCCAGGTTTTGATTGATACAGTTGTAGCTTTTTAAAATATTTGTTTCAATTTGGGATTTTCCCTATGTGTTTTGGAGTTGTTATGTGAAATATTTTCTTTTAAATTTCAGGGACCACTTCTCTAAGAATGAAGAAGTCAGTGATTTCTTTTTCTTCTCCATTGAAAATATAACCGCATTCAAATATTTATTGTCTACTATGTGCCAGACACTGTTTTAGGGGCTTAGACTATATCAATGAACAAAAAGAGAAAAGATATACTTCCTTCTGTAGAGCTTACATTCTGGTAGATGGAGAGGCAATAAAAAATTAAATATTACAAGTAATTTACTTTTATAATATGTCCTATGATAATAAGTATTATAAAAAAAGACAAAAGCAGATCAGGGTAAGTGGATAGGAGTGCTCGGTAAAGAGGAATGAGGTGGGTAGCCAAGAAGATATTGGGGGAGGTGGGGACAGTACTTCTGGAATAGAGTGGAATGGAGTAGGAGGAGAGTTTACTGGGAGCCAGAGTATGTAGGGCTATTTTGGTCATTGAAAAGACTTCAGCTTTTGCTCTGAGTTGACATGGAGAGCCACTCCAGGCTTGAGTGAATGACCAACCAGAGTTGACTTGGGTTTTAAGATACATGCTTTGGCTCCTGTATTTTTAACGTACCCAAAACATGATACCAGTTTTCTATGTGCTATTATGTTATTATTTACTGCAAAGCAGATCTTACCCACTGTGGCACAAAGTGGCACTTTTCGTTCCTGATAAGCCTTTATAGCATCTAGATTTACCTATTGTTCACTCTGAAGTTTTTTATGCCAATTTTAATAGACTGATGCAAGAGTGTATGGTGCCTAGGAAAAGGACAGTAGAAACAGTAATACATTTTCCCCCAAGCATGAGGTTTGATTATTTTTGTCATTTGTCAACCAACACAGCCACAAACATAATTAGTGGTTATACAATTATCTGATCACATTGTCTGAGGCCTCATTACCTCTTAACTCATAAATTTGCCTTACTATTTTTCCATGGCCATCTTAAAGAATGAACCTACCCACCACGTACATAATGAAAGAAACCACCAGCCCCAGCCTTGGAGGAATTATATTGATTTGTAAGAAGAGAAAAGCTATCACATGCTTGTTTTCACTACCCTGGAAATAGACACCATGTGTTATCTGCCACTCCATTTCCTGTTGTAGATCTACATAGTAAATGCATTAATCTAACTGTCCATTCATCCATCTGCCCATTCATCTCTTTACCCGCCCATCCATCCATTCAATCTGTTCATCTGTATATCCATCCACCCATCGGCTCAATTTCTGTATATTGAGTGACTAATCTGTGCAGGTGCCATACTGGGAGGCAATATATTTCATGGTAAGATGCATGGACTGTAGCTTCAAACTGCCTGGAATTGAATCCTGCCCACTACTTTAGCTATATGATCTTGGGTAAGTTATATTATTTGACTCTCCACTTCATCTGTAGGATGAGGACAGTAATCAAACATATATGATAGAATTGTTATGAAGATCACAAAGGTAATTGATCCAAGGCCCTTGCCTTTTGTCCTAGAGGAATAGTTTTAGTAATTATAGTTTGCATTCAGTCATCTCTCTTTTTTCTTATTCATCAGTTCACTCCTTCCTAGTTTATCCAGCAGTGTGTCAAGGATGCAGCGTGAGTTAAGCGTTAGGGAGAGACTTAGGGTTTTTGTGAGAAATGGGAACTGTAGATGCATGCCTAATACTGCATACAGTGCTTGGCACATGCACAGTAGCCAGTATACGTTTCATGAACTGAATGCAAGTCTTTTCCCTTAAGGAGTGTTCAGTGTGTCTGCCGAAGGCCAGTGCCAGATGGGAGTGTCACTGGGGCAGTCAGCCAAAGACAGAGAGCAAAGCAGGGATAACTGAGCATAGACAGAGAGAAATATTCCTCCAGCTGCTTCTGTGGCCTGGAAACTTAAAGCAATTTCTTCCTGGGACTGGCTCTTTTGTTTTATGCTTTGATTTCTATCTTCATGTCAGTGACTTGTCTGACGTTTCTGGGACTCTGTCCTGATACATAGTCCAGGCAGGTGGGATCCCAGTGGGGAACTATATATGTCTGCGTGTATATTCCAGAAAGAGTTTAATTTAACCTTGGACAAGCAGGGCCAGTGTTTTGACTTTAGGATGTGTTTGATATTACGTCTGTGTCATTCCTCCTCACACTAGGTTGGGGTAAGGGTACTAAGTTTGCCTCACAGGACTTGTAGCTTTGCAAGATACAGTGCTAGTGTTTACACTTTAAATGTGCTGTAACCTATCTTAGTGCAAAGAAATGGAAGCCTCTAGAAGAGTCACATTTAAGAGGAAAATCACAGTGGTGACTTTAGTGTACTTTGGAGGCATCTGGGATTAAATATGGAGGACTCTGGAGCCAGAATACCTGGCTTGAAATCATGGGTCTGTCTTTCATTGGTCATGTCACCTTGGGCAACGTTATTAACTTTTCTGAGTCTTAGTTTTATTGCTGTAAAATGGTTTTAATAATTATAAACTACCTCATTGGATAGTTGAGAGGATTAAATGAGATAATATTTTTATAGTACTTCAATTCTAGGCTCAGAATAAGTATTCAATAAATGTTAGCTATTATTTCTCTTTTTTTTTCTTCTATTGCTATTTAGAATAATGTTTTGAAGATTCAATTTGATAATGTTTATGAAGGTAGGTAATTGCCTAGCACAGTGCCTGGCATAGATAAGCTCTCAGCAATGTTTCTTTTCTTTCATATCAACCTTTGAAGTTCGTCTCTAAAGTCTCAGGGATTTTCTCATCATTTTCCCCAAACCTAATGCAATATATTCACATTTCTGGTGAAAAGAAGAATCTCAGTTCAAATGAAAGACTAGGCCTCTCTTGTCCTTCCACTGCTCCCTGTGGGAGAACCCAGAACAGATACCTGTTCATAACCTGTTTATGACTTCGTGTTGAATGAACATTGTAACTGCATGTATTACTTATCTTTTGCTGTTCCACAAACTTAGAAGCTTAAAACACATTTATTATTTCATGGTTTCTGAGAGTCAGAAATCTAGGAACAGCTTGACTGGCTACTCTGCTTGGGGTCGCTCATAGGCCACAATCAAGGTTTCAGCCAGGGCTGGGGTCTCATTTGAAGGCTTGACTGGAGAAGGTGGAGGAGGATCTGCTTTCATGCTCACAAGGTTGTTGGCACAATCCTACTTCTGGAGTGTTTGGGTTGCAGGTCTCAGTTCCTAGCTGACTGTTAGCTGGAGGCTCTGCTTAGATCCTTGTCACGTGGGCTTCCCCACCATGGCAGCTTGCTTCATCAAATCCACGGAGAGGGAGGGGAAATATAGGGAAATAGAGAGCACCTGACTGACTCTGCTAACAAGATGGCAGTTGCAGTCTTATGGAATATGAGCATAGAAATGATATTTTATCACCTTTATTATAATCTATTAGTTAGAAGTCAGTTCCACCCACACTTAAAAAGAGATTATACAAGAGTTGTGAATACCAGGAGGTGGAGACCATTGGGGACCATCTTTGTCTGCCATAGCATGCCTGACCTCTTGGCTATCTTTCAGATGCTTTATTTTGCTTAACTTTAGATATTTTTTTTTCTTTTTCTTCTTCTTTTTTAAATCTCAGCCCACCAAATACAGTTTATCAGGACAGGTCTAAGTGGTATAGCTGCCCTTCAAATTTCCAGCAGAATTCTGAAAACTCTAAGTTTTCCAGAAACTTATAGTTTTTACTTTTTTTCCTCCCGTAAATAGAAACCTATCCTTTTATTAGCGAACATTTCAATTTCAGGAATGCTTTGTCTCCCTTCTGATTGATTGTCAGTGGGCAGTAGCTCCTAACAAAGAAACAGTTTTAAGGTTTTTTTCCTTCTCTGCCTCTCCATTAAGTGGTTAATGATCTGGAAGCAAGTACTTGGAGCAGCTCTGGGAGGTCCTATTTAAAGGCGCACTTTGCAGAGAGAAGCTGCCTTCCACAGTGATATGGTGAGGATGCTTAGCCCCTAATTTATCCGAAAATTTGGATCTCTGGGTTATTTTGTTTGTTTTGTTTTGTTTTTCTTCCCCTCAAATAGATGGGCTGAGAAGAAAGTATAGGAAAGGCTTTCTCCACCTCCCTTGGGAGTCAAAGGAAGACAAGTTATATAGCCACATGGTTGCAGATTAACAGAGGTGCCAGGAAGAGCCCCCTCGTGATCCCCTTGTAATTGTTTCCTTTCATTGGTTCTAGTCAGTGCTATTTAGACTGAAACGGAGTCATTCATTCTTTTTATTTATTCAGCAAATTGTTTTGAGCATTTTCTATGATTCAGATACTGTGCTAGGTGATGAGGTTACAATAAGATGTATGCCCAGCCTGAGGGATTCATTCATTCATTCATTCATTCATTCATTTTTGCTCAAACATTATTCTCCAAATCTTTATTCTGTTTTCTACCTACTATTTTGGGAGAAGGTAGCTCTATTTTTTTCTCCAAAGAAAACAGGCTAGAAAACACAGGCAACTGCAGTCGATCAAGCTTCTTTTATTGCCCCATTCCTAGTTTATTTTCTTTCTTTAACTTACTATATACTGTTTCTGCAGAGGCAGTATATACTAGTTATGTATGGCTGCATAAAAATTACCCTGGAATTTAGCAGCTGAAAACAACATTTGTTATTCCACGGTTTCTATAGGTTAGGCACCTAAATATGCCTTAGCTGGGTCTTCTGGCTGAGGGTCTCTCACACCACAGCAATCAAGGGATTGACCAGAGATGCAGTCATCTCAAGGGTTGATTGGAGAAAGGTCCACTTCTGAATTCATTCATGCAGTTGTTGGCAAGATTTAGTTCTTTTCAGGTTGTTGAGACTGAAGGCCTCAGTTCCTCGTTGGCTGTTGGCCGGAGGCTTCCCTCATTGCTTTGCCACACAGACCTCTCTATAGGGTGGCTCACGACGACATGGTGGCTTGCTGTCTGCCTGCCTGGTAGAATGGGTCGGTATCAAACAAGCTAATCCAGGGACAGTGATGAAGCCTTGATCTTCTAGGCCTTATCAAGGGCACAGACCAAAGTCAATCAGCAGCACAGGAAAATTTTCTTAAAATGGGGTGGAGGAGGGAATAAAGCAAGAAAAGGAGAGAAAGATTTGCTTTTGTCATGGGGTTACAAATCCGACAAGTCTCATAAGCAGCTTCTTGTTTTTTGCTGAGCCAAAGAATGCTTTTTCCCTTTTAATGTTATCAAAAGACCCAGGCTCCCTGTGATTACAGCAAGGATTTCAAACTGAAATGCCCGTGGAAGCTCAAAACTTGGAGAATGAGGATTGCCTGCTGGGTGGGGTCTGTGGTGACCTGGAGGGAACATGCTCCTTCTCAAGAGGATTACCCTTTTTAGAATTAGGAAATGAATTGCCTAAGGGAAATATGACCATTGTTTTGCCAGAGATTTCAATTTTTTTTAAAAAAAATTGAAACTCCATATTTTATTCTAGTCAGTGACCTCTGTTTTACTGAAAGAAAAACCTATGTCACGCTATTTATTGAGTGTCTACAGTGTTCTAGGCATCATATAAGCCACCTCATAAAGTTCTCAAAACAACCCTGTGTTTAGAAATCATCATGCCTATCTTGCAGATGAAAAGTGAGGCTCAGAGAAGTTAAATGACTGCCAAGTTCACACAGCCTATAAGTGGCTAACGCAGATCTGAATTCAGGTTGACCCAACTAGAAAGAGCTGCAGAGCTGGTGATGCCATGCCTCTCCTCAGGGAGCGGAGAGTCTTCCTCAAGGTTAGCATGTCTCTGTTAATGGTCACTATTTGGCATAGAGGGCCATGCCACTGTTCTCCAAAGGTTAGTGCCACTGGTATAGTGTGCAGACACTAGGCTCTCCTATGATTAGCACCAACTCTGAGTTAGTAATTGATCATCAGCCTTTCTGGGGTTGTCAAACTTGGATTTATTCCATTTTGTAAAAGCCCCCTGCCATGTCCTTGAAGTCGATATCTATATTTTAAATTACCTAGATTTTACATTATTTAGATATTTCATGTGTGAAATTAAGCTTCTTGATTTGTAACCAAAATGTGAGTATTAGCCTCTAATTGGAAGTATGTACATGGTGGTAGCGGTGATGAAGTTTATCCACTGATATGCTGTCTTTAAAATTAAGGTAAATTATAACTCATATTGGGAATTTTGTGACACTTCTTAAGACACCTTGAATATTTTTGAATTGCTACACAACGAGAGTGAGGAGTCAAGGCTGTAATCTGTGTGCCTGTCTCTCATTTTTGAATAGATTATGAACTCTTAGAGGATTAAGCTTGTGTCTATATAGTTCTCTCTACAGAGATGAAGGCTTTCACAGCATTATCTATAATTGGGTGTTTAATAAATGCTTTTTGATGAGGATAATGGTATGGAAATAAAACTCTTGAGATCCAGAGCCTGCCTGGATTTCTTGCCTCATTAGGAAAGAAGAAGAGGTGAATGCGAATGCTTGGATAAATATGAATGTAGATCTCATTTAGAAAACCACACACTCTCCTAGCCTGGAATACTGGGAAGAGAAAAACTTAAAGGGTGTGACTAAGACAAAAATTCTGTTAACTGACTAACACCAGCATTTGCCAATCTTCTCCAACAAGATAGGTTCCATTTGGAATCTAGTGAGGCACAGGACTCAGATTGCTTGACAAATCACACCAATATTTACTCAAAAGTTACTGCCATTATAATGGCAGGCACACTAGTGCCCAACAGGGGTGAAGGCAGAGGTTAATGGTTTTCTTTATATTTGCATTATTACTTGATCTCTGGCTTTTATGGTCAGATGGTTTTTTTTTATAAGCTCTTCCCATCTAGCTTTCTGGAGTGTTATCAGGTTGTTTATTTTAGGGCTGTTTTGTATGCTAGGAAATAAGTAAAGAGAATCCAAGATGTGAGCTAGTGATACCACAGTGCACACTAAAGTAAACACGAAGCCTTTTGTTGAGCTTTCTAAAAGCCAAATTGTGTTTCCTTTTTATCTAAAATGTTAAAATTCTAACCAGCTGCCCCAAGTGTCTGAAAAGGCCCTTAGAAGTTTCTTCTTCACCTCCCTGGTGGATTCTTTAAGCAAATTGATTTCGAGCTTGCACAACAGTGTGAATGCACTTAACGACACTGAAATGGACATACAAAATGGTAAATTTTGTGTTTTGCATATTTTACCACAAAGACCTTTTCAGGTATCTAATCAACCATCGATTGATGTTGATCCATAGCACATGCACAGTATTTGCATGCAGTACTGTAAATGTGTGGGTAGAGAATATTACTCAAAACACTCAAGTACAGGAAATATCATATCCTCTTATTTTTCCTAAGTCAAATTAAATTTGGCTCTGAGCTCTCTTTTGGAAGGGTGTGTGAAAAAATCAATTGCATGATGTTTAAGAGAGCACAATTCCTAGGATTCTTAAAAAATTGGAATGAGACTTTCATGAGATCAGGAAAACAGGGGTGGAGAATTATATCCTTCCCACTGGGCCCTTTTGTAATTATTTCTGTGTTGCCACATGATGCAACTCTCCAGTTTGGTCTTTCATGCTTTGTCATGCTCATGCTGGTTACAGAGAAGCTTCTCATAATGGCCTTCTCTACTGACCACAGACTTGGCCAGAGAGTCACTTTTTGTTTTAACCCAGGCTGCAGTGTTGGTTCCATAGGCACTTGCAGGAATCCCTGCCATTGTGGGTATTACTTCCAAGAGGACATGGGTCTCTACTATTCACATCTCTTTCCTAACCTTAGAAAATCACATCCACTCTGGTTGGGCTCTCTGCTTCCCTAAATCCCAGTGCTCAATCAGCCAGGCTCCCAGGCAAACTTTTATATGAGAAAGTTGAATTCTAGGCACCTGATAACTTTGAATTTTCTGCTCTAAGATATAGGAGTTGTTACTGATCTTGAAAGTAAAGGATCTGAGATTCTAAACAGATAGATAGCCTAGAATCTTCTTTATGTTAAGGAGGTAAAAATGTTTCTGTATCTTCTGAATGTCCAAGGCAGCTTGAACAAGAAATTATTATTCCAATAGTTTTGTTTGTTTGTTTGTTTGTTTTTGGCTATGCAAGCATTAGTATTAGTAACATAATAGTCACAAATATGTCTTTAGAGACAGACAGCTGGAGATTGAATTTTGGCTCTGCCACTCACAGGCTATGTGACCTTGGGCAAGTTATTTAAGTTCCCCATGCCTCAGTTTCCCCATCTATAAAATAGAAAAAGTAATAAAATTTTTGTCAACTTATTGTGGGAAACAAATACATGAATGTGTATGAAGGACATAAAACAGTGAGCCTGGCATATAGAAAATTCTTAATATAAGAAAGTTATAGTAATAATTATTACTTAATATTAGCAAGACTGGTCATTTTAATCCTCTGAAACTCTTGCTTTGCTTTAATTTCAAAGAGTCCAAGGAAGCAGAAACTCTTTCTACTAAATTTGGTATTGGCTCTGAGATGCTTCTAAAGAATCTTTTATGATAAGTCCCCTTGGGATACCGAACTATCCACATATCAGAGGAGTGCTATACATTTAAATTCATCTTTTCATGAAATTCTGATTCTTTTGCTTTTAGAATTCTAGCTGGTCCACAGAAAGAAAATTATTCAAGCGTGTAAATTAATCAAGCCATTTTGAAACTCAAACATGACTTACAAAAGGGCCAAGCCCTGTTCCTTATTAACTCTGGGTGATTTGCTTCTTTTTGTTTGATCCTTGGCCTTTCAGTGAGTGTTGATCTCACTTTCTTTCTGGGATTGCTGTAAGTTTTGCTGACCAAATTTCAATTAAAATTTCCTGAGATTCTTAGCTGCGAGAGGCTGCAACAGGCCAAGTGCTGTAAGTACGAGTGTCCTATTGTTAGCATCAATTTTTTGTCAATCACCTTGACAATCACTTGTAGCCTGACTTGACAGCTGGTAAGCACCACATCTTTGCCTCTTCCTATGCTTCTGTGTGATTGGTGGCTTTCAAGAAAATTTTATTTCTTGCCTGTCTTAGGGTTTTATAAACTACAGAAATATTATCTTTTTGGTTTGAGTAAAGCAGTGAAACACGTTCCTGACTCGTCACTCCCTTTACACCCCAGTATCTTCTCATTCCCAATGTCTCTTGTTCTGCTGTCACTGAAATGTTTACTGTTTGGCTTGTGAAGAGCTAAGGAAAACATCTAACTATAGAGCTAATGCTTACTTAAGCCATTCCCAGGATTCAGTATATGAATATATTGGGCATGTCTTAAGCCATGGGCTCATGATCTTTGTGTCATGATTCGGTGGCATGTCTTGATCAGTTTCCTTATCTGTCATCTCTTAGAAAGTATGTAAAACATTAATCACAGGTATCTACTTGTATTAGCTTGATTAATGTTAGCTGATTAGCAAATGAACCTTAAAATCTCAGTGGCTTAATAAAATAGATGCTAATTTTCCAGTCATATATAAAGCCCAGCTATAGGTGGGGAGTAGGGCTCTGCTCTACAAGGACATTCAGGGAACCAGGCTGACTGGGACTTCCAAGGAAGACCTCAATGTATGAATTTAACCACAAATGGAGAAAGAATCTAACCACAGATGGAGAAAGAGACTTTGGTAGATTTTTTTCCCTAAAAATGTCAGGAAAGATGGAGCTTCAGTTGGAATTGGGATGAACTGTGGTGGAAAAGGAGATGCCAACGCAAAAGTGACAGCTGCTTTCATTTTGTCCATTTATCCTTCATTACTTAGAGTCATGGAGTGTTAGACTTGGAAAGAGTCTATACATCAACTCATTTTTCTACTCTCATGTGGTCGAGTTCCAGAACCCAGGACTTCCAGCTCTTAGGTACACTGATATGCTTCTTTCACGTGGGACCCACTTTCGTGAGAGCAGCCCTGGCTTTAGTCACTTTGCTGGGTTCAAATCCCAGCTCTACCACTTAGGAGTTGAGTAAGTTATATTATCTGCAAAGGGATCATTTTAACAACCTCTTCATTGGAGGTTGTGAGTGTTCAATGTATAATGTCTGACACAAAATACATATGAAATAAATAGTACCTATCATTATTCATACTCTAATTGTTTTTAAATGCTCACAGTAATTCCCCTCCCTGACAGGTCCTAGGGTGGTCCCTTCCTACTCTTAATTCTTGGCTTGGCCACATGACTTGCTTTGGCCAATGGAAAAATAGCAAATGTTATGCAAAGAGAGACTTGAAAATGTCTGGAGGCTTTTCATCTCTTGATTCTCTTGGGAATCATTGCAACTTCCACCATGTGAGTGGGCCCAGGATAGACTGATGGATGATGAAAGATATGAGGCCAAGTCATCCATCACCTCAGGTGACATTGAGCCAATTCCCAGACATGTCAGTGAGGTCATTCTAGACCATTCAGTCCCAGGCAAGCCAGCCCAGACTAGAAGAACCACCCATCCTAACCACAGAATTATAAAAATAATGTTTGTTATTTTAAGTGGTTGGCTCATTATCCAGCAGAAGCAAACTGTTACAAAGGGATCACATTTGAGAGGTTTATATGGGCCAGATATAGAACTGGTAGTACTCATCATTTCACTAAATATGTTGCACAGCTCCATCTAACTGCAAGGGAGACTGTAAAATGTAAGGCAGCTGGAAAGAAAAGGAATGAGGCTCAGAGAACAGCTGGCCAATATCTGCCACACTGATTTAACTCTATTTTATAAAAAGAACCCTTAGGTGGTAATCAGAGTGTAACAACTTCCCAGGCAAGTTCCTTGGACCAGGTCACTAGACAGTCACTTTTAGTGTATTTGTTTGGCACAGGGAGATAGGGGAAAGGAAATTGGACAGATGTGCTGCCTTCATGGGAGGTAGTCTGGTAAATCAATTCCTGCCAAGGTTCTCCTGCAACCCTGAGAGATAAAAAAAGGAACCTGTAGGCAAAAACCACAAGGTAAGAAGGGTTTTAAGTTTAGATTGCTGAGAATAAGAGATTTTTATTTTTTCTTACTGAGAAGAGGAGGCAGGGCATCCATCTTTGAGAGCATTATTGATACATTTTTGCTTTCTGCCCTCTAGAGCCTGAAGCAGTCCTGCCCCCATGCTCAGAGGGGAAAGGGGAAAAGGCAAGCTGGCCAAATTCTATTTGTTCCAGGATGTCTCATACCAGACCATTTGTCAGTAAAATCCCCTTCCTTTTCATCTCTTTCCCATATTTGGATCTCTGGGTCTGGAAACAGAAGTCTCAGAGCCTGTGAATCTGATGAGGAAGGCAGCCTGGCAGTGCAGAAAGCATCCTGCTCAGGAGTCAGACTGTCCAGATTCCAGTTCTGCTCTGCCACCTTAATTATCTCTGCATGATCTTAAACAGCTTCTCTAAGCCTTAATTGTGAGACTCAAAATGATATTTATAAGGAGTATGGCACACAGTAGGTACTTATTAAGTGTTAGCTGCCGCCGCCACCGCCATCATCATCATCATCATTGTCTTTTTTTTCCTTTTCTTCTTCCTTTCGATCTTGCCCATAAGGCTAACAGGACAAAGATCACAAATTGGGGGAAAAGGCATAGGAAAGAAAGAGTGGGTATAGGAGCAGGAGATGATAGTGAAAAATCACAGTTCTTTCACAATTTAAATCCTATCCAATATTTACATGGTAAATTATGCTTTCAAAGGACTTAATCTAGACAATTTTATTGAGTATGACAGTTCTATGAGATTCAAAGGACATGTAGTCCACCTGGGCAGATAAGTAAACACGTGAGTTGTTAAGTAATAACTGAGTTACTGAGACTGCAGTAACTTTTTACTATCCAGTGTGAACCCCCAATTTTTTTTTTAAGTATTTGAAATCAAACTTATTGGAGTTAAGTCTTTTAAGTCTTTACCATCAGCTAATGGGCTAATGGACTCAACTGCATCCCAACTCTCTTGTGTTCAGAATTGTCGATATAAATGTTGGTTTAAGATCCTCATAATCCATTTACTCCTAATCCTCAGCACAGAGTAGGGTACCAGTCCTACTGCCAGTGGGTTAACTGCTGATCACCTTTTCCCCTGTCTCTCCATATCTAGTTTGTTTCCATAAACCTGGCTTCTGCATTGTTACTTACTGGTCTTAAGGCATATTCTGCTTTGGGCTAGTTTTCCTTTAATCAACAGCCAGATTTTTGCTCAGATCTAGGAATATGCCACTTATAAGCATCTTTGCTATAAAATGAATGTTATTTCTCAGCATTATACAAGTTTCTGCTTGCTATCCTTGATATTCTTTTATTATTTGTAAGGCCTTGGGGGAGGACAGAGGGTGGCTTTAATAACTCACGTGTCTAGGGTCTCTAAGAGTTCAAGGTCTCCTTAGCAAATAGATCCAAGGCATTAATAGAAGAGTTGTCACAGAGTAATATATCATTGACCAATATTTGAAATATTATTGCTATAGAAAACTAGAGAAAAAAAATTTACTTTGAGTTGGGGGATCAAGAAAGCCTTCATGAAAAATGTGTTTTGAGCTGGATTAAGTTGATAACATACAGGTGGAAGATTCCATAACCAGAGAGTAGTAGCATAAATGCTCAAAGAATAATCAAGTTTAACAGGTTGTACAGGAATGTTGACCCTTTGTTCTAGGAAATAATTTTGAGAGGAAGTTGGAGATAATTTTGCCTGGAATGTTTTGTGCATACCAGTTAATTTGTTTATCCAAACAGATATTTACTGAGCACCAACTATATTCCAGGCATTGTTCTAGATCTCAAGGATTTAGCAATAAGTGTGACAGAAAAGACTCTTCCTTCATGCTGATTATATCCTAAATGTGGAGACAAAAATAAGAAGATACATGCATAAGGTAATATTAGATAATTGTAGTGCTATGAAAAAAGTAAAGCAAAGGAATGTGACAGAACGTTATTGGAAGGGTTAAGCACTGTTTGAGAGACAGAAGTCAGAGATGGCCACTTGGAGTAGGTAATATTTAAACTGCGATTTGAATGAAGTGTCAGAGCCAGTCATACAAAAGATCTGGGAGGTGAGTATTCTTGGCAGAGGGAACAGTTAGTGCAAAGCCTCTAAAGTGAGAATGAGCTAGGTAGGTAGGATCAAGGAAAAGGTCAAGGAAAAGCACATAGATCGGTGAGGTTGAAACACAGGAAATGAGATGGGAGATCAATTTACTCTGTAGGCTACTTGAAAAGTATATCCAGATCCAGTCCTACTATGGACCAACTGAAGCAGAATTTCTGAGGTGAGGTCCAGGCCACAGTGCTTATTAATACCGCTTCAAGTGATTCTAATGGGTAGCCAAGGTTGAGAAGCACTGGAGAAAAGAGCCAGAAGAAATGGGCTCTTTTTGAGTAGGTAGAGGATACTGCAAAATATGATGGAGAAGAAGTGATGTGAAGAGGGTGATCTTGCAGGAATATACGGGGTCCAGGGGTGATCATCCTTGGCCTGGTGGTCAGTGGAGTCCAGAGTGGCCTGTTCCAACAGTGAAGTCCTTATATTCTTCAGTTAATCTCTTTTGCCAGTTTGCTGAAATCGCTTGTGCCAACTATAGTAGAAGTCAAAGAGTTAAGCTTTGGCTTATTTATTTTCTGCAGATCATTGAGACCCATCCTCAGAGGTACAGAATAGGGTGGCTGATCCTGAGCTGGATAAACTTCCCCAGACACCCCTTCCTACTTGAGAAGGGGCCTGGTGAAGAGCAGTTTAAATAATGACAGCCTATAGCTTAGTTCTACATGTAACAATTTTTTTTTATAAAAACTAGATGTTGCCTTAAATGGTCTGTATAAAAATGTGAGAGCATGAGTTGAATACAGGTCCTACAGAAGAAAAAGATTGGCACAGATGGGGTGTGAGATGGATGGAGAGCTGCCACGAAGGCTGAGAATCTCACCAAGGATGAGATTCTTAACAAGATAAAGTTCAAAAGCAGAAGTTCTTGAGCTTACAGACAATTTAAGGGGAAAAGAAAATGATGGTGTGTGATTAGAAGGAATAGAATAGTGATAGGTACATGATGTAGATGGAGACCTCATCTCTTTAAAGTTCTAAACAAAAATATCAAATGAGGCAGCATAGGTAAGAACTAGGACTCTAGAGGCCAAGTTGGATGAATTCCTTAAATTCTCTAAGCCTTGGTTTCCTCATTTGTAAAATGGGAATAATAACACCTAAGTCATCAGTTGTTATGAGAATTAATGAGAAAATGCATGTAGTAGGCTTGGCACAGTGCCTGGCACTTATAGGGCCCACTACATGGTAGCTCTCATTATAGTGTTCATCACCATCATTGAAATTGCCATTATAACAAACATGTCTCAATCACAAAACACCAAGAGCCAATGGGTTCTAGATAAAAGTGAGATGACCAACATGGAGCTAAGTTAAAAATGTCAGAAGTCAAAGCAACAGAGCCCAGGTAATAAAAAAAAAAAAAATCAGGATTTTATTAAATTCTCAATCAAGTAAACTTTATTCAATGTCTGTCTACCCTGTGTTGCTTCCCTCTAACATACTTTATCTCTTCTAATTCTGTGGAACAAAGCGGGAAGAAATGGGCCTAGCAGAGCTTCAGGGGAAGATTTGTTTTGAAGGATGTAGATGACAAATGCTAGTCAAGGTGATCTCTGAGAAAACTTCTAAGTCATCCATAGCTTAGATTGCTAACTTGGGAGTAGAAGTAAAAGTTAGATTGCCAATCTTGGAGCTTAGAGATGATGATACTGATAAATACTGATGGATTGCAGGGGTCTTTCAACCTTTGCTTGTGTGTAGATGGAAAGCACCAAGGTCAACAGCTACAGTTACAGTGTAGACTTCTAGATCTGTGTACCTAGAGAGAAAGTTGATCTGAGCTAGTGTGGAAGATGTGGGGAGAAAGTGTATAAAAAGTAACAATGTAAACCAAATAAGCAGTTGGGTTCTCTGGGTCGGTAAAGTAGAATACTAGAGAGAACTGGGTTGAAACTTAAGATAACTACAGTGATTCATTAAGAGAAGAATTAGCAAAGGAGAACCTAAAAATATTATCATTAATATTATATGTAATAATACTGAACAGGAAATTAGAAGACCTGTTTTACATGCAAATAACTGGAATCATCTAGGCCTCTTTTTTTTGTTGTTTGTTTAAAATACTATTTATTATTCTGTAGAGTACAGAGAAGCTTAAGGCAGTAATTGAGAAAATATTTTACATTCCCAGGTTTTCAGACCATGTCCAGCTTTATTTTATTTGAATATAATTTAGGGTTTCTTTCTCATGGGGTGAATGAAAATAGAGATTATAGAAATGTATAAATCAACATGTGTTTATTGGGGTAGAGCCAATGACTTGATGAATACAGGTGAAAAGTTTATTAGTCTATTTAAAATATTGATTTAAGTAATGATAGTTATGAATGGTAGAGATCAGGCTTCTACTAGGATATCACATCAATAAGTTCTGTCTTAACTCCTCTGCCTTTGCGTAGGACATATGGGTGACTAGAATTTGGTAAGAGAGAGCTGCCTGCTGAGCTACCCACACTATTGTTGAGAGTATAGGCACACCTGTTTTCCCTCTCATCATATTTGTCACCTGAACAAATTCCTTATGCTCATTATCAGAAAACTCACATGTTATCTCCAATTCACATTTTGTTCATGTATTTCTCTTCATTGTATTAGTCAAGTTCAGACTCTAGACTGTCAGCTGCCAGACAGGCTGGTCTTTCTCTTTAGAGATAGGGGAAAACCATTAGCAATTCATTATCAAAGCTTACAGCCCTGGAGGTGTTTTGGACTTCAATTCTTCCCAAAAAGCCAGCAATGAAGAATAGAAAAGTGCCTGGGGCAATTAGATGGGCTATCCAGATGTCAAAAACCATACATTCACCTCTGCAAATGCAGGCTCATATTCTGTTCTTAAGTCACCAGAGAGAAACGCAAGATGTTCACTGTCAGTTTAGACTGTCAAAAAGCTTGTCCAAATGCTATATAGTTGTCACTCCTCATGTATTCTCACCGCAGAAACCAGAGATCTAACTTCCTATACTTAAACTTTCTGACTAGACTAAGGGACCTTTTGAGATAATGTTCATTCCTTAGATGAGTATCTTAGCTGGAATTGCAAATAGAGTAACATGCTTTTGTTAAGTGATTAGAACCCAGATAGTACAGAAGATTAATTTACAATGTGGAAAAAGATTTAAAACATGCTCATGAAGCCTTTACAACCTGCTTGGGGAGTTAAGGCTTACATATCCAGAATCTTATTTCTAGTGGTTTTTGGCAGTTTTAAAGTTCCCATATACAGTATACCAAGTACCCAATAGTGATGCCCACAGTGAAGGACATGGGAAGTCAGAAAAAAGACTGGATTTCTGAGGAATTGGTAGTTTACATGGGGTTTCACTTAGCTGGAACACTTGTAGTGACACTTTTTGTTACTTGAATTCCTCTCCACATGGTGATTTAACCCAATCTGGAGTTCCAGGAGCAAGAGTTGGTTAGGGAGTATGCTTAATTTGACTTTGTTTTATGTGCAAAGTAAAAGGGAAAGAAGTGAGAGTCCCAGAGTAAAGGTAGCTTGAGAACCTATAAGAAAGTCTCTATAAACTGTCAAAACTTATGGAAGTTTAGCAGAAATAGAAGTGGAGTAGCTTTAGGCTTTAACTGGGAATAGGTTTGATAGCTCCTGTTTTGGTATTTATCCTTGATGCATATGGGAGCAAGCTTTACCAGAAGCAAAATTTCAACCGGAAGCCAGACTTTTTGTACTTAGGTCTTTATCTTTTTCTCTGCTAGAAAGTGATGAGGTCACAGTCCTTGCCCTGATTGGTTCACAGGTGGATAGATCTTGAAGTAGGTGGGGATAATTCTTGGGCTTTCTTATACTAAAGCATACCTCAGAAAGGAAAACAATCTATTTTGGAAGTGATATGGGAGATAAGACAGGCCCATGATTGGCTGTCCCATTTGATCACTGTGAATTTTCTCTGTGATATCTTCAGCTCTACTAGGAGCCTAGTCATGGGAAAAAGAATCATAACCAGTAATTGTCAGTCTTCTCCAAGGAATCAGTCAGCTTCTCTCCAGCTTACACAGAGATTGGCTCTGGCATATAATATCACATGTCAGGGAGTGGCTCAATAATTTACCAGGCAACTTGTCTATAGATAAGAGTAGACAAATAATAAAATCTTTAGTATGTAAAAACCTTACAAAGAAGTTGAAATTTACAGTAACAAAGGATCTAGGAGGATTGGGTATTTTGGAGCCATTTATGAGATACATGTCTGTGCTAAAGACCATTTTGGCAAACCAAAGGGTCTTTTCTTGCCATTACCCAGACTCAAAACATGGTTTCTGATCACTGTGAATATAATGTTTGAATCTCCCACATCTACTAGCTCACTCCAGTTATCATGGTGTCTTCTGAAGAAAACAGTTAATTTTATTCCATCCCATGGCTACTTCCAATCTCTGTATTTCATTTGGGAAACATTTGTTGAAGTGCTTCCTCATTATATGTGATTTAAGACCATTTATTCATTAATTCATTTACTTAGTACACATAAATTGAGCATATAAAATGTTCCCGGCACTGGGAAAACAAAATAATAAACTACTGTTCTTATCCTTGAAGTCATCTCATTCTATTTGTAGAGGTAAAAAACAATTGTAATAGAAAGAGAGATGTCATCAAGTCACATGCAAATTGCTCGAGGAAACAGAAACAACTAACTGTCTAGGTTGGTTGGAAGGATTCACAGAGAAAGTGGTATTTATTCAGGGCTTCAAGGAATGAGTAGGATTTTCCTAGTTAAATCAGGGAAAGAAGGGGGACATATATCGATGGAGCTGCATGCGTGAAACCACAGAAGTCATGGCACAAGTTTAAATCTGGATTTCACCATTTACAAGCTGGGTAAAGTCTTTTAGCTTCTTTTGAAGTATCAATATCTTCATTTATAAAATATGGATATGTTATTGTCTACTCACAAAATTATGTTGAGACTTAATTATCCTGTTTTTTGAAATTAATTTGAAAATGATGAGATTGGGAATGATTACTGGATAGGTTGGATGGTTGTCCAACTGGTGCCCTTCACAAGGGGAAGAGATATCTACTGGCTGTCACCACAGTGAAGGTCCGGAGCTGTATGGACCACAGAGGCAGAGACAAAGGCATTAGAATGATGGTGCTGAGAAGTTAATCTGTGTTCCTTTTTTAAAATAGCTCTGCATGGAAGCTGTCAGTGGGGTTCTCTCGCCAGCCAGATTTATAGCTTCTAGATGACATTGTTTTTCTTTGCCATTTGGAGGCTAAAACAAGGCTGAGAGAAACAAGAGTCTCATTTTCCTATTAGTGGCAAATGCAAATCAATCGATATAATTGAAATCCAAATGGTATAATTTATGGGAGACCCATTACATGTTTCCTTGTACCCTCTCCTGCCCACCTTCGTTATTTTCACTATCATTTTTTTCTGGTCCTTTCTGGTATTTAGTCCTGCCTGCATGAAAGACATAGGCCAATTAGAAAATGATTGCTTTCACTCTTTTTGACCCATCTCTTGATGTTTAAGTTAGTTTGGCATCTGATCTTCCACAAAGGACATAGCTTTCTAAAAAAGACATCTATCACATTTAATGGAGGCCATTTAGATATTAATCATTAGAGGTAAGTAATGAAGAAAGGTTTCTTTTTTTTGCAAGTCATATAAACAGAGAGCTAATTAACCAGTGCTATACAGAAGTGCTCTACCTGAAACCCAGTGTTGAATTTGACAATGATCACTTAGCAATCAAGGATGGGAAGTGAACAATATTTTATAGGATCTTATTTTACAAATAAGAAAACAAAATAAAAGAGGCAAAGTAACCTGATCAGTGTCACATAGTCATTTTGTATCAGAGTCCTGATTTAAATCCAGATGTATTTGACTCTAGATAAATAATTCTTGACAGAACTTATCTTTATTTAAGATAGGAGGGTGGACCCATTGATTTCTCTTAGCCTTTTTTTGTGACTGTATTATCAGAAAGAGTTGGCTCCAAAGAGAATACTTCCTGGCATTATTATAGTAATAGACACCTTTGTGTTGCCTGACTGGCATCTTTTCTCTTTATTTGAGCAATAGAATTTGTTCTCCATGTAAGTAATTAAAAACCACATATTTCTGATGTAGATGTGAACTCTCTTCACTCCAGCTCACTTCCAATTATAAGATTGGGCACATAATCTAGGCCTGATCGATCAGAATAGCCTATTCTTCTGTCTACAGCTATTGATTTTTTATGTTTCCCAAGCTGATTTTACCTTTCCCCTAGAGTCATCAGAGAAGGTACTCTCTGCCCACTGGGGTGCAAGGGTGACACTATTATTCCCATTAATTAGAGAGAAAAGAGCTTGTCTAAGATACAGAGGAAGAAAAAGAGAGTCAAGCTCTAATGATATTTTTTAAGGTCTTGGATCTGGCCACACCCAAACTCCATTTTTTTTAATTCTTTGAAGGAATGTGAATTTATAGTTTTCTTTCATATTGGCTTATGTTATTTGCAACCAAATAAATTTTTAAATACATAAAAATCTAGCAATGTTATTTTGTGTGAATGGTTGATAAATCATATACCTATAGTTAATGAGACAATCATACACAAAATAATAGGCACAAGTCTGATCCAAACTTTCCGAAGACTTGGCATCTGCCTTTGGTTCCCAGATTACCTCTGGACTGCTCTGAGGGATGAGATGGTTGGCCAATAAATACCTTTAGTGCCTCAAGCTCTGTGCAGTGCCTGGGAAGTACCTGAATTTGCCTTGATTGAGCCACCTCTCTTTCTTGGGAGGTTCAGGAGGTTGTTGTAAACTCAAGGAATGGTACCAATTGCAAAATGACAAACTGCTTTATTATCAATTGTACTCGTGTTCATAACTCCCAATAGTTTTTCAATAAATTTGTTCAGAGCATAGGGCTTAGCCTAAACCCAAGCAAACTCTTTCTACCTTCTAATTCAAATCTTAACTCCAGCCTGTCAGACCATAGTGCCCAGAAATGGTCAGCAAGAAATATAAGAGGTGATCAGTAGATCAGACTTTAATTGAGTCTAAATGTGGGTCAGCTTCTTCCACAGCCAAGAAACAATAGAGAAAGCCACAACCAAGTGAATGACCTTTCAATTTTTCCACTAAAAACACAGCCCTATCAATGTCTGCACAGGGAATCAGACTAAAAGAAAAAAGTAAATAACCTACATATTTTAGAATTTTTAAAAAATGATGATCATCATTATCATTATAATGTGTGTTAGCAAAACACCTCATAAGTGACATCTGACACAAAGATATACTGCAAACAGTGCTTGAGAAGCAGTCAGCATTATGGGATCATTGCACTATTCTCATTGCAGTGATTGCACTGTTTTCATGTATGTTACTTATCTGTCTTTACTGAATATATATTTCTGCCTATATGTGGGGCCATACTCTTCAAGGATATGCTAGAGTAGGGGGCGGGGAATCTCTATATTGTGTTACAGTGATCTATTGAAGAAAAGCTCTACATATGCGTGTTTGCAGGAAGTCATATTATAGGGTGTGTATGTCTATTAACAGAATCACTGAACCAGGGTCAAGCTCCTGGGCGTTCGTCTTTCTAACCCAGTAATTCTCAAGCCCTGCTATGTGACAGAATGCCTGGGGAGCTTATTAAAAAACTGGTTCCTGGGCTTCGCTCAAGACCTACTGAATCAGAATCTCTTCTGGTAGAGTGTAGGAATATGTATTTATAACAACTTACCCAGGTGATTTTTATGCCAGTTCACCGAATAGCCCTTGGGGATCCTTCTATCTTTTACCTTCAAGTTAAAACAAAAACAAAAACACAACAAAACAAAAGATCACTCTGAAATCTCATGAGCCAGATAAGAATCTAACTTGTATTCAAAGTTGTTTAGAAAAAACTTCTCTCAGCAGCAAATCTTTTGTTCAAAATACTATCTCATACCTCACATAAACCCCTGGCATTGCAGAGTAAGTCCGCTTCTGGTCCCCTGTTTATTGTTATTGTTGACATTTTTGTCATTCTGTGCTGCTATGGAGGCAGATGGAGAGCAGGCTAGCTTCTTAGCTTCTTCTTGTTTCCTTGTCCTATGTTTTATTTGACTCCTGATTCCAATGTGTCCATGCTTGGGATGTTTTACCAATTCTGTTTCTCTCAGTAAGAGCTATTACTTGAACCTCATCTGGACTTAGGTAAAGTGGTTGGAAATGGCATCAAAAGAAATTAGATCATACGAATTTACAGGGATAGTGGGAAAAGAGAATCATGAAAAGAGACAAAGTGAGGCCTGGGAGCCTGGATGTAAGTTTGTCTAAAGAGAGAAAGATGATTCCAATACGTGTCTTCCCCCTCTCCCTTTGCATTCTCCTGGTAGCTAATCCGCTTGGCATAATCCTCTTTACTGCATGTATTCTATCAGAATTTTTATCTATTTTACTTCTCTGATAATCCTTTCCATGTTTTGCTAGCTTCCTCCTATATTTGAGAACCTCTAGATATTACATGGAAAAAAAATCAACCCTGTTTCTCTATTTTCATATAAATTTGGATTTTTGAGATGCTTAGAAAGTGAGGACAGCCCTTTGCACAGGATGAAGTTGTGTGAAAAGTCTGGGGACAATGTTTCTAGCTTTCAAAATTTGGCAGGTTTTCTCCCTAGTCTCCATGCTGGATGCTAACTGGTACACTGTGGGTATGGGTCAGGGGACTGCTGGGCTGAGTTGGAGGATGTAGGATAAAGGGAACCATGAAAATGGTTCACATGCTTAGGTGCCAAGAGCATTGGTCAGTTAGGTGTTAAAGTTATTCAATGAACTTGATAGTTTCTTTTGTTTGTGTCATCAAGGAAATTAGAGCATGATGAGGGACGCTTTTCACTTACCTTGGATAAAGGCAGGGACTCTGCTTCTACAGGTCTAGCCCTGTGTTCTGCCTTCTGTGGAGAATGATCTTAGGGTTAAAAAGGCATGATCCCTTGCCCTAGGACTTCAGTCTCTCTGCTTGACATTCATTATACCATAATTACTTCATCTGGTTGGGAATTCAAATCCCTCTAAATTAAAATACTCCTGAGAAGGGTCTAACCTGAATCCCTTTATCAGCTTACTCTGTAAATATCAATTAATACTTTAGGAGAGATTAGCTGGCAACCAATTGAAATCAAGATAGTGCTGGCATAGTAAGTTCTCCTGGTTTTACTCATTAGCAGAGTGACATTTATTATTTAATTTCTCTGGGTCCTAGGTTCTTCCATTTTTTTAAGTATAGGATCTCAGACTTCCCTCCTAGTTCTGATTTAATGACAGGGTTTGAAAAGTGTTCCTGGATTGCTGACTGAAAGAGGATTGACAAGAGACTTCCTTCCTTCAAGGTTTTATTTATCCTGTTCCTGGAACTCAGGCCACATAATTGTGGGTCTAGTGAAACCAAAAAGGATTATGGCCAGAGAGTGAAAGCCATGGGAAGGCTGTATTGCCACAGAATTGCTTAGTTGCAAACCCTGAGCAGCTGCATCTCAAAGATGAGTTAGCAAAGGAGTATCATATGGGATGTCACAGCTCAACTGCAACAAAATAGGCTGATACGATCAGAAAGCATGCCAGGCCATTGTGGACATCTGCCGTGTAGGATGACATCAAGTAGCTGTCTGAATTTGGTCTACAATCCCTCTCTTGACTTTGGAGAAACCCCTGGGCCTTAAACTTTAAATCTGCACAGACAGCACAATAGCCAGCAGGCCTGGCTTTCTCATGTCAACGTGATGCAAATGTTTCTATAGATACAGGGTTTGAAGTCACGAAACTAGATTCTAGTGTGATATGCAACCCCCCCCCCAAAAAAAAAGAGTAATGTTATTATTCACTTTGAACTTTCCTATATCCTAAGCCCTGAACAAAGTATTTACATATTTTGTCTCATTTGGGTTGTGACCTTGGGTTCCTAAGACCTTGGGTTCTTAAGGTCCGTGGATCTTCATTTCCTTGGCAGTAAAAATGAAGCATTTTTGCCTTATCTGATGATGGTAGCTAACACTGACTGAGTGCTTACTGCCTGCCAGGCACTGGGGTAAGCACTTTTTTGTGCCTTAGTATCTTATTTAATACTTACTATAACCCTCAGAAGTAGGTAGGAATTATGATAATTATTATTTTTTTCTATATAAGAGTTTATTTGAGCCAAGCTGACGACATACGCGAGGAGCAACATCTCAAACACTCGCGTGATTATTTCTGTTTTATAGATAAACTGGATTGGATAAAGCAGACTTGAGTATGGAAGTTGTAGATAAAAGGGGCTTCATGTTCCCTTTTTTGCCTAAATGTCTCAGTCAGGTGACTGTTTTTGCTGATATCACCAAAATACCCCAGAGGAGCTTTCTGTGTTTACTCCTGGCTGTATGAAGCCATTTCAGGTCAGCAAGGGCCACAGAGAAGATGTTGTGCAGTGCTGTCTGGATGGAGGTACTCAGGTGGTCATGAGAAATAGAATCCAAGGAACCTTCTAGGGCTGGATGGAAAATGCGAGTTTAAGAGTGCACATGAATTCCAGAGTTCACTGAGAAGAAGGTTCTACTGAGTAACTTCCTAAAGTGGCCAAAAATAATATCAGAGAACTACATCCATCCTTTTACTTCTCCCTACACCTTCTTTTCCATGTTGTCTTCCAGAATCCTGCCTTACTGAACTTTCTACGCTTTGATTTTCATGATCTGAAAAATGGAATGAATAATACCTTTACTGGCTAGCAAGGGAGTAAACAATTAAATAAAATATCAGGCATCAAGCATTTTGTCAGAAATGAATGAATATAGATATTAGGCCTAATAGTGACCGTGCTGATTGCTGACTGACTATAGGACTGCATCTCTCTTATTGAGAAGAAATGGCTTCTGATATTTATTTTCTTCTTTAAAAAGATTGTCATTTGCTGATATCAAAGAGAATTGAAAATTTAAAAAAAAACTGTGCAGTAATTAGTAGGGGAAGGATAATGAGAAGAAAAGCAGACAACTGTCTGGTGCTTAGCATATCTGTGAGTGTGTTAATTGAATTAGAACTGCCCTGTATAAATATTAAACTCAATTCACTTTCTTTTATAGCTCCTTTGCTTTTAAAAGTATTCCCAGTTATAGATTATCTTTTAAATATTTTTCTGTGAGTTTGAGGGAATTAGTGGCAGGAAGGCAACAGAAATTTAAATGAACTGAGAGAGCTTTTCATTTTATCAGACTTTGTCTCTCTGTTATTTTGCTTTGCTTAGCTCCTGGCCCAGAGGCAAAAGGAGTGCTTGATTTTCTTCCTAGATGGAGGCTCTGCAACAACTTCCTTTCAGTGGAATAACATATTGTGTGTGTGTGTGTGTGTGTGTGTGTGTGTGTGTGTGTGTGTGTGTGTGTTTTCCCCTAGGAAATTGCTTTATGTCTCCACACTCCATGAACAATCACTCACCTTTTCCAGGTCACTAGCCAGGATGTGGGATGCAGTGTGGATTGTTCTTGCATTTGATCCTCCCCATATGTCCATGAGAATAGGATAACATGTCCATTTTATAGTTAAGAGTAAAGTCAGTAAGTCAGAGAGCCACAGGCATGTTTGACCCCAAGTATAATTTCTAGTGTTAGAATTGGTGCACTTAGTTTCTGGGTTAAAATTTGGATAGATTCAGGAGACTCATAGACTCCCATTGACTATTGAGGTTTTTTGGGGTATCCCTTAAATTTTGTGTCCAAGGCAATTGAGGCATTTTCGTCACTCATGTTGTAGCCCTGTAGAGCAGGCATGGTGCTATGCAGTCTGCTCGTCATATGCCTTCATTTTCCTCAGGAAGAAACTGAGGACTAAAACCAAAAGACTGGTACTAATAACCCATGGCTCTTGACTCACAATTCAGTGCTCTTCCTGCTACTGCACGTAAATCTGAAATAATGTGACAGATGAGCATCAGGCAGGTACGACCTTACAATAAAGCCTGACTAAATGCACCAGGGCAAAAAAAGTGTAGAGTCCCTGAGCTGTACCTGTGTGTTTAGCACCAACTCTTCCTCTCAGCAAGCAGAAATAGCTGCAAGTTGCAGCAGGTGGAATTTAGATTACGTTGAAAGAACAATTTAACAGTGTGAGAAGTGAGGTGTTGCATTGGTTTCTAGAAAATGGCAAAAAAGAAGACTTGGAAATTTAAATGCCTCAGGTTTGGTATAAGTAAGTGATGGAGACTGTGGCAAACTGGGGAGAGAACATGTAAGTAAAAACCAAGTTCTGTAATTCTACTGATTACTAGAGAAATAGATCTATTTTTTTAAAAATTATTTCTTGGTTTTCAGGTACCCCTTCAATTTCAGGTCAAAATTATTTTCTTGAAGCGACTTGAATCCCAGCTTCACAGTATCCTCTTCTCCCTCCTCATGGAAATTCCTTGATCCTGCTTTATCTTTGCAGCTCTGATGAGCAGAGACTGCTTTCCCAGTTCTCTATCCTTCCTTCAGTTATCAGCTCTGGTAACTCTGGGTCCTGGGTTACATAAATGAGTTTTCAACCCTTTGAGTTGGCTCTCTTCTGTAGTGTCCCCATTCTGGCATTTCCAGCTTCCCATGCTGGGCCATTTCATCCCCTCTCAACAAATCACCTTGCAACCACATTGCTTTTTCTTAGATGACTTTTATATAGGCCAAATACATATCTAGACAGGTAGAGAGCATCACACAAGCTAGGACTTTGCTTTGTTCTGTTCTGCAGCGAATACACAGCATCTAGCATAGTTCTCTGCTGTATAAGTAAGCCAATAATGCTTATGAGTTACTAAACAAATAAACAAGTGCAATGTAATTCACTCCAAAGTGGGTGTTTCCTAATATTCACATAGGAATTGTCAACATAGCCAAAATATAAGACATTCATAGCAAAACCATAGTTTGCATAATCAGGAAAATACAGGAAATAAAAAAGTTGTGACATTATTCTTGTGGCCTAATAAACTATGTGTCCCAGCCACCAGGGCTGTGGATCCTGTCTTTTTTCTTCTGGTCTTCAGTCTCTGCACTGGTCTGTCCTGTGTCTTTTTTCCCACTCCTGGCTTTTTAAACAGGCCCAGTATTTGCTCATGTACCTGCCCTAAACTCACTTGAGAGTTCAGCACCATGGATAGAAGTGTTGCATTTCCTTTTATCTGTGTGTAAAGTAACTCACTTAACAGTAGAACGAAGAAATCATCAAGGTTTGGAACTGGGCTCTCAACCACTATGTTGGGAATTAGCCCCTTTTAACAGAAGAAAATTCACTTAGAGCCTTTTTATTTCCCATTTTCCTTGGCAGAATTGCATTTTCAGCTGTCAAGACTTTTAGGCTTCTACAGATTGGTTTTCAGGTGATGGAGGAGGAGGAAGGGTTGCTATGGAAATTTATGTCTTCTGAGTTTGACATTCCAGGAAACCACTAGTCGTGAGTGATCCCACTGATGGCTGAGGTGTCTCTTATGCTAGGAATAGCCCTCATCCATATAACCAAGTGTAGGTAGGAATTAGGCCCAGTTATTCATGGAGCACTGGTTTTAGGATCTGACCTGAGGTCACCCTAGTATCAAAGCAAAGATTAGGAAAATTAGTAAATTCTGCCAAGATTTAACTGGTGGAATATAATATACACACTCTTGAGAATAAATTTTTCTCAAAATTTTGTGTTTTACTGTATTTGATTGTGAAATCTCAAAGCCAGATTGACTAACTCTGAGCCCCTGTGGAATCTTTTTTGGGGACAAGGTGATACACCTTCCCCACCTCTGCCTTTCCTAAAGACTCCTTTTGTCTTCTCATTAGCTATATTTCAATACAGAGTTTTACTAAGGCACAGCAAAATGGCTCTTTTGCTGGGGTGGGTCTCTCATTCTGGAGCCTCTGAGTAGCCTTTCTTTCATTTATTTTCTAAATTGGATGCCTTTCTCCATTTTCTTGAAATGCTTTTAATATTTTCAACCTGTTTCTTCCCACCCCCCCCCCACTTCTGGTCATCATACACAAATCTGGGCTGGCTCTCTTCTCATGGTAATAGAAGTTTGGAGCCCCTTTGGTGAGGAAGCTCAGGACAGGAGCTGATAGAGATTAGCCAAACATCAGAGCTGGCCTGCCATTTGGCCTGTGCCTAAGAGCAATCCAGGTGTGCTCCAGCTTCAAATAATAAGGCTAAGATTTTCTTTCTACACTTATGTCAGTTTTCTTCTCAGTGTTCAATTGCTATAATCAGAAAATCAGAGGTGGCTCAGGCTGGGGATTTGCACACCACCATGAGAATCACTAAAATTAAGACTGCTTGATGGAAGGGTAGAAGCAGAAATTTTGCCTGAGCCACAAATTTCCTCATCACATTGGTTTGAGAGGGGATTCTGGGTTTACCCAGAGCCATATATGTTTTGTTTTTACAAAAGGGCTCATCACAGAGCTCAGATACTTTCTGCTATCCATCTGTGTAGATGCAAACAATCAAAGTGCCATTTCCTTTTATTGTTGTGTGTATCCAATGTTGGTCTTTGAAAGTCTGATTTGGTATTTGGATCCCTCCATGGGATGGGCGGGGGTGGGCCTCCATTATATGGCAGATAAAGGACAGGGGCACAGACACTTTTTCTCTGACATACTTACTGCCTTTCTATCTGTAGGAAAACTATGGACATTTTGGGACCAAATTTCTTTTATGCTTCTTTTCAAGAAGGTGAATCATCTGAGGAGAGGTTTTATGGATGTGGAAATAACCTCTTATACTAGCCGAGGATAATAAAATGAAGGGCTCTTCTTCTACTCATTGGGGGTCGTCTAAATACATCCTATTATATGTTACCAACTTTAGCTCATCCTAGGATACTATTTGTTTTCTCCTGCTCCTAGTTAGCTATGGCAGCAAATATTGGTCATGCCTGGACTCAGAAGATGGCTAGAGTATCTGTATCAAAAGGCATGGGGATACCATGAAAATAGGAAGAGCTCATGAGCATGGAAATGCTTTTGTATTTTGCATTAATAATCACTCAAAAACAGGCTTTTATGTACATCTGGTCACTTTCAATCTTCATTAGAACCCTGTGAGGTGGTAAGGGTTATCTTCTACCTCAGCAGGACTCTGAGCAGTTTCATTCAACATTCCATGTTGTGGTGATCTCTCCATTTCCCATCCTTCAGTGATGGTTCTAAGATATCACTGCTCTCCTGTTTTCCTTATTCAGCTCTCAGTATCATTGGAAAAGCTTACTTTTAAATTCTGAAGAAAATTGATGCTATTTTGTGGTATCTCCTTCAGTTCTCCAGCCCTACTTTACTTAAAAAATTGCTTTTTGATTCATTCTCATGTCCTTTTCTGCAGGTTTAGAGGTTCCTTCTCAGCTTCAAGTCTGGTCTCTCTCTTCTGTCTCTCCTCCCTCCTCCCCACACACAATGATCTTCAGCCTCTTTCTCTCTACTTGGCTTCATCCTGTCACCTTGGAGGAGCCTTTTCCCATGCCCTTCCTTGCAAAGTATCCCTCTTTTGACCTCATTTCCCTTTAGCTCCCATCTTGCTTCTTTTTGCTTTCTTCTTGTTTCTTTCTCTATCCACACTGCTATTCACTACCCAACTCACTGAAATCTGAATTCTCTTTTTCAGATCCAATGAGTCTTTTTTAGGCACATGATTTACCTTGTCACTGAACTTGCTATTCCTCCAATATTTGCCATTCCTGAATGTAGTATCACTGTCATCTAGCTATCTAATTTAGAAACTTCACTCTGCCCCTTTTCACATCTGCCACAAACAACCAAGTTCTACATACTCTTTCTTCCTTAATAGCTCTAAGTTCCATCCTTTCTTCTCTATCACTGCTGCCACCACCTATGTTCAAATCTATGTAGTTATCTAACTGATGATATTTCTTCTTCCAGTCCTCCTCTATATCCTTCCACCCTCATCACTAGAGTACATCCTCTCACATTCACTGTGTAAACTGCAGAGCTTATCTGATTAAACCCTTGTTACCTCCCTATTGCATATAGGATAATATCCAATTTTCTTTACAAGGCCCTCTACAGTAGAACTACCAATTTCCCAGCATTTTTATCCAACCAACCCTTTCCTTTTACCTTACCTTACTTTTAACATACTTTTTTTACCCTTACCTTACTTTAATCCTTACTTTACTTTTTATCCTTCAGTAACACCTAGTTGTTGTTAATTCCCTATATTTAATATATCATTTCTCAACTCCATGGTTTGCTTGAGCTTTCCTCTCTGTCAATATTGGGCTTTCCCTCTTTGCTTAGTTAATTCATACTCATCCTTGAAGATCAGCTCAGGCATCATGTCTCCAGCAAGCCTTCCCTAGTATTTTTCCCTCTATTTCCATCTCTTACCATGCTGGATTAGTTAGCCTCTTTTCTGTTGGTATAAAATACTGTGCATACGTCTACCATTGCACTCATCATATGGAATTATGATGATCTCTTTCTGCCTTTGCTTTCCTTAATATGTCTCTATACTCTCAGTACATCATTTGCATCTATAGCACTGAGCCGAGGTCTTGACACACAGGAGTGCTAAATAGATGCAAGTTTAATACATTTATGCCAAATTTAGAGCTGGTTTGAAAAAAATCCAGCCCTTTCCTATGGAGTAAGGGAGATTTTGGTGGGGAGGCAGTGGGCTGAAATGTTTTGAAGATAGTTTATGTAGCCTGTTTGCCCCAATTACAGAAATTCTGATTTAAACCAAATGACTTCTAGAGAGTCTGTAGTTGTTCCCTGCCACTGAGAGATAATGAAACAACATGGTGTTGACCTCCTCTTTTTTTTAAAAAAAATAATGTGGAGGCTTTTAAACTTATGATGGTATTTTTTTTTATCAAAACAGATAAATAAGGAAATGTTCACTGACAGTAATGACTATAGATAAATGCTGACAGCTAGAAGAAAATGTCAGTTGCAGATGTCAGTGGATCTGTGAAGGCCACACAGAATTTTATACAAATGTAAACTTTATTAAATAAAATTTTAGAAAATGTCATAATCATATTCAGAAAGCAAAATAAGAGTAACAAGTGCATATGGGTGGTTGCCTAATCCCAAAAGAATACTCTCTCTAGAAGGCAATAAGGAGCAAAGACGATACAGATCAACTACCAAATACTGTCATTCTCATGTCTTTAACCTTAATTTCTAGATCCTGTTTTGTTTGAATCATTGTCAAGGCATCTTTCAGAACCCTTTTATATTCCCTCTTTAATACGTAAAGTCCTAAACCAGATTCTGTTGGAGAATTCTGAGAGGATCACTATGCCACAGTGTTATTCAGCAATCCTGGGATTATATTTTCCTTTATAAAGGGTAGCATTTCTGTGTTCCACTAGGACTCCTAGATTCTCTTCTTTTCTTTGATAATCATCAGAAACAAGTACTCTCCAACCTGTATTCATGTGATATTTTTCTGTAGTGGGCAATTTTATGTACTTTTAGTGATAATGGTTGTTTGTATATTAACAGTAGTTTCACTTTCAAAATTAGTTTTTCTTCCCTTTCCCCATATGTGTTTGTACACAAATGATTGCAAACAAGGACAGACCTGATTGTTTCTTTGTTATAAGTAAAGATCATCTAATCATAATAAAGCACATTTAATGATTGTGTATAGTGAGCAAATTAGAGCAGTAATACAAGGTAATGAGAGCTCATTCCTTGCATTTGTCCTTTAACTGGAAAAAAAATCTTCCTTTTCCCCTGAAATAGAGTGAGACTGACTGCTGAGCTGCCCTGCTTCTGCCACATTGGAGGTATCTGACATTCTGCTTTTCTACTAATGTTTACTGGGTGAAATCCTGGACACAGGGGTGGGAAGGGGGAAAGAAAAGATCTGTTGAATTTGGGGCTTAGTCTGACTCTGGATTACACAGCAGGTTGACTTTGGCAGACTCTGTAGCAAGCACCTATCCATTCATACCTGTGTTATTCTTAGGATTATGTAGCAAAAGAATTTAATGATCAAAAGCTGGTGCTTTGTTGTTAGAAAGACCTGATTTCTGGTCTCAGCTTTGTCACTTTACTAGTTTGTGATTTTAGGAAGTTAATAAAGTTTTCTGAGGTTTAGTTTTTGCAAATGTACAAGGGTGTTAATGATAACGTCCACATCACATGGTTATTGTGAAGCTTAATATGCTAGTGCTCACTTCAGTGCCTGGTATAGTCAGGTTGCAGTAAATATTCTCTATGAGAAAACGGTAAGAAACAACTAAGGTCCAAAGGATAATATGATGTAGTAGAAAGAAGGAAGAGTTGGAAATCTGAATCCTATATCTGTTTCTTACTAACTGTATCATGTTGGATAAGGCAAGTTGAACTTCGAAGGCTATCATTTTTTAAATCTATAAAACAAAACGGGGGTGGCTAGTAATACCTAGGGCAGTACTGAGGATTAAATAAGAAAATATATGCGTAAGTACCTAGTTGCCAAGTGCCAGCCCTATCTTGGTCTTGGTAGGGACTAACTAAATGCTAATTGTGGTTGTATGCTACTGATGTGGGATAGAGTTTAGCTATAATTTATGCTATTCCCAAATGTCACTTCTATGGTATGAATCCATGTTTCCTGTTCTGTTCAATATTTCCATCAGATTCAATGATTCCTATTCTTAGAGCAAAATTTGATGGTGAGAGTATTTCATGGTATAGCAGTTCCTCTCAGAGCCTCTCCTGCATCCTCTTAGCCTTACTACCTCAGTTTACACCAGCCTAACTTCCATCAACACATGCATTTCTCTGCCTGGGAGTTTTTCTTGCCATTGGACCCTACTTTGTCCAGTGCTGTAGGCCAGAAGTAGATAGGAATAGCCAGAAGTAGATAGACAGCATCCCTCAACCCATGACTAGTGTTTTTTTTTTTTTTAATTGGCTCCTGGACTTTCCTCTGTGAGTTTAAGTTCCATTTTCCCTTAGTGATAGCTAGCTTAATAATGTACCCTGTATTGGCTGCTGTCTCATCCTCATGTCATGTCACATGTCATCTTACAAATAAATTACTTACACTTCAATCCTGGTCACAGAGTTTGCTTCTGCAGAAGCCCAAACTAAGACACACAGCTACCCTGGACCAGGTCAGCCTGGAGGGTGGAGACAATCTGGCCAGATATTTATTTCCTATAATCTCTCTAAATTTCCAACTGGGATGATGCAGTAACAACCTGAGGTCGTGAACAGGCTTCACAGAGTACATCAACCTCCTGATATTCTATACAAAACTTTGTGTTTATGTGCATTTTCTCTGGGGAAAGAAGTAATGAGATTTTGGATTTTGATAGGGATTTTTCATCATATTGAGAGCCACTTAAGTATAGTGTCTAGTTTTAGTGCTAAGGACTATCTGAGGAATGTTTTTGAGCACTGATCCTATCAGTTGTAATAACAATGTTGCTTGGGGGTTCAGGTGGTCTCAGACATGGAGCTTTGGGACCCAGAACTTAACACTTGCTTTATGGGACATTAACTCTCTTACATTTCCGTGTTTACTTATATGCTGTATAGGTTCCTGCAGGCTTCTCACATGCTGATGGCAGAGAAGCCTCAGGTCACAACACGAGAGATACATGGTGTAGCTGAGGCCAAGTGCCGCAGAGTTATAGCTAAACACAGCTGTTTGCAGGAGCAATCACTGGAGCGTAAAGGTGAGCAGAGAGGAGAGGAGGCAGGCACAAGAGGTATCTGATATACCTTCTTCATGCTAGCATCACCCATTATTGAGATTATGTTTCTCTTAACATTGTTAACACACATGATCATAAGGATGAGAGAATGTGGTAGAGAGCCGAACTTTATAATCAGGAAAAATACATGTCCATGAGCTATTTTATGAGTCTCAAATGGTCCTTTGGGTTATGTAGGGTGTGTAGTAGAATTCCTGTTTTTACAAAGAAGTAAGTTAGGGCTCACAGAGGCTAATTGTGAGAATTGCCTAGGGTCCTGTAGTTAATGCCTCATGGAATCCATTTCTTCTTTCTCCATGGTTTCTGTGACATCATTCTGCTCTCTAGCAAGACATCATCAGAAAAGAAAAACATTCAGAGAAATATGGTTGATGGCGGCTTCATTGTTTTACCACTTCATTGGTTGGATACACGTATATGACCTGCCAAATCTTAACCATAAGTATCTTTTGCTTGCTACTAGTTTGATGTACAGCAGCAGAGAGATGACTGGGGAGGAGTTACCAAGAGACTGCAGGGGGATTCTGGGCATAGGTGTTGGGCTTTCAAGTTGGCAGCTAAGTCAGCTTTTGCTGTTACATGTTGACAGGCTGCAATGGAGCCCAGTTGATTTTAAAAACTCATTTCCATTGTTTTCTCCCCTAGTGATAGTTCTAGATGTTGATTTATTGGCAGATTAGAGGTGTAATTTAACCCTGCTGATACTAATGAACTGGTTCCTCTCTTGTAAAATTTAGAGGAAAGGTGGAGAGTCTGGGAAAACCAGCATGGACATGAGCAATAGGCTGCACTGCTAATGGGTACTTTGTGTTTTGGAGTCAAAATAAACACAGGAGGAAAGGTCTCTGAGACTAAGCCTGTGAGATATTCCTACCTGCATCAGTTAAGACCCTTTGGTTGCAAGCAACAGAACCCAGTGCAACAGGAAATATAGTGGGAGGCTAGAGACTAGATGGAAATGAACTTCAGCTGTTTTCTTCCTTTCTTTCACCTGTCCTTTTGTTCTTCTCTTTTTCTTCCAAATCTTATTCCTTAATTTACAATTTTACATAAATGTCAGAATGTAATGGTTTAATTAATGTTGCTAAGTGCATTCTTTTTCCCCCTTATTTTTGCTTGATTCCTCCCTCTTTTCTTTTTGTCTACATTGGTTCTCTAACTCCACTCCAAGACAGCTGATGTTAATAACCTATTATCTATCCTGCCATAGTTTCCTCTATACTCATAAATTTTTTACATGTAGGCAGATATACATGTTTTTCAGGTCAGTGTTTTATAAAATGGGATGTTAAATGCCCATTTTGCATCTTGATTTCCTTTCTAGAGAAAATTTTATTGTGAATATGTGGAATAAATACAAAAGAGCTTAAAAATATATATGGTTTAAAGAACATATGGTTTAAAGTGGACATTCACGGTGTACATACTCCCTAGATTAAGAAACAGAAAATTACCAGGGCCTTAGAATGTGCCTGTGCCACTGTGCAATCTCTTCTCCATCTTTCTCTGAAGAAATCACTCTCTGCAATCAGTCCTCTGCTTCTCTTTACACATGTTGTTTTTCTTACTCAACTTTGCCTCATGGAAATCCCTCTCTCAAAAGGTAGATCTCTAATTGTCCCTTTTTGAGGGGTGCATAATATTCCGTCACAAGGCTATATTATATATGTGACATTGCCCTATTGATTATAGTTTTATTTCTAATTTGTTGTTCTGTATACAATGTTGCAATAACCATTCTTATGCATTTGCACTGGTGCTTTTATCTCTATGGTGCAGTCCAGGGTGGAGTTGATGAGCAGAAAAGGATGTGTATTTTAAATTTGAACAGATGCCATCATATTGCTTTCCAAAACATGGTAACACTTCACAAGTGTTACCTCAAGCAGTGTAATAGAATACCCTTTACACACATCCCTGATAGTAACAGAAGCTATTCTTTTTTTAAAGTATGCCAGTCTAAGGAGTGTCAAGTGATAGCTCATTGTTATTTTAATTGCATTTCTCAGAATATCAATAACCTGAGCATCTTTGCTCTTTTTTCATAGGCTGTTTAGCTGAGCACATCTTTGAATGAACTATTCATGACTTTTGCTCATTTCTGTAATAGAGATATTTGTCTCTTTCTTGTCTTTCCAAAATCTATTACTTGTTTACTTTGTTTAGGATATATTTTGTCACCAAATTTATAACATTTTTATGTAGTTAAATTGTTTGTTTGTTTATTTATATTATAGCTTTTGGGTCTCTAGTCCTGGTAGAGAATGTTTTTCCCATCCCCATCTCTAAAGAGTGTGACTAGTTTGTTTAGATTGTTAAATTTTTCTTAAAGCCTTTACTTTTTACATTTAAATCTAATCTACTTGAAGACTTATTTTTGTGTTCAGTGTAAGCTGGAAGTCCATATTAATTTTCTAATGATAGTTATAATAATAGCTAACACTTATCGAGGGTTTACTCTGCTGTTACATAGGTACTTTGTTTGCATGCATTAACTAATTCCTATTCCTCACAACACTAAGACACAGATTTTCTTACTTACACGCATTGTCCAGGTGAGGAAAATGAGGCACAGAGAAGCTAAGTAACTAGTCTGAAGGTCACACAGCAGGTAAAGTGGTGAAACTGAGATATAAACACCAGGGAATGTGACTCTGAAGCCGACACGCTTACTACAGTGCTTCTTGCTTGGCCAATTAGTGAGCCAGGTCTATTTATTAAATAATCCATCCTTTGCCACTGAATTGCATTACTTCTTTTGTCATTTATTAAATTCTCATATATACCAGAAACTTTTTCTAGGTTTTTTAAAATTCTGGTCCCTGATCTATTCATCTCTCTTATAATAATTCTTTATTGATTTAATTACAGTGGCTTTATAATGTTTTTCATCTATGTAGTCCAAACTTCCCTCTGCAATCTTTTTTTTCATTCATTTATTGACTATTTTCAGACTTTCATTCTTCCATATAGAATGTATGTTCATTTTATTCAATTAACATATCTGATGGATTCTAACTTATATTGTATTAAATTAATATCTTAATGGTGAGACAATTGGCATGTCCATGTTAAGTTTTATAATTTAAAAAATAGTATGCTTTTCTTTTTATTCCGATATTGTATTTTCCAATAAGATTTTATACTTTTATGTTGCCCTCTGCATTTTTAAGTAAAATTTATTCATAAATATTTTAAAGTTTTTATTGACATTATAAATAAAATATTTTTATCATTTCTATTTTTATGATTGATACTGGGGTAGAGAAAAAGTATTGATTTTGTATATTTATTTTATATGCAATCAGTATGAAGAAAACTGTTGATATAATCTTTTTTATTAACTAATTTAAAAAAATGATCATGCCAATACAGGCTGAAATAGCATTCGATAAATTTTAGCAACTATTCTTAATAAAATCTAGGTAAAACAGCAATAAAAGATAATTGCTTAGTTACACAAATATTATTTACTAAAAACAACAGCAGATCTGACAAACATGGAAATCATTTCAATTAAAATCGGAAAGTATTCAGGGACGCCCATGTTACCGATAGTAAACATTACATTTGCTGGAACTTTCAAGGTAATAAAACAAGAAAATAAAATAACTTGTATAAACATCAGAAAAGCATTAAAAATATCTTTCTGTTGACGCTGTCGCATTTAAAGAACTTTAAGCAACTCTAGTTAAAAACTTGCTGACTGAATGAGATAATTCATAGGCTGGATGGCTATAAGCTAAATATATAATATCAATAGCTTTCTCTATTCTATCAAATATTAACCATTTTTAATTCTCCAGATTCATATTCTAGAGAAGGAGTGTCTGATTGCCCTGGCTTGGATCATTTCCCACCTGCCTCAGCTAGGGAGGTGTAAGCTCTTTAGAACAGCCTCACCAGAGTCTACTCAGTGGAGCATGGGTGATTCCTCAAGGGAAAAGATTTGCAGGTCAGATTTTTTTTTTCTTTTTCTTTTTTCTTTTTTAGCTGTAATAGATCTTTTATTCAGAGGAGTTAGGTCCAACCTAACCAGTTTATTCTTCTTACCAAGAAGATCCTTTGCCTTCTTTACTGTTTCAACTCTGCATAGCACCCAAGACTACATCTTATACCTTATAAGTAGGTCTTGGGTCATCTAAATAAAAACCATTTTCAGTTCTCAGCTTTATGCCTTTGCTGTTGCCAGCCCTTTTCTTCAGAATGCCCTTCGTCTTCCTCTTTCTGTTTACTTGCTAACTCTTACTTTTTAAGCTTCAGCTCAGGTGTCATGTCCTCTGGGAAGCCTTTTCTGAGCCTACACTCCTGGTCTATGTTAGATGACCCCCTCAGAACTGCCACAAAACCCTGTGTGCATCAAGTTCACCATATTGGTCCAGATAATTATCTGCTGTGTGTCTGCTGCCTCCATTAGATGGTTAGTACCTCATCAGTGTGATCAGTATCTAGAACAGTGGAAGGTACACAGGTCACCCCAATGATTATCTGAATAAATGAATAAATGTATGAATGAACTAAGTCATGTTTTATTAGCATTGATGTTGGTCATATCTTTTTATAATTTGCTATATAATTTTACCTTTCCTCTTCTAATTCCATTAATCACCTAGCTCTAGTCTCTGAATGGGGTGGACTTTTAGACCATAATACATGCCTTCCTGTCTCCTGGGCTTTCTCTTTCTCTTTCATATGTTTATTCAGATCTTGCTTGAATGTCAAGCTGCTCTCCTCTAACTTAACACTCTCACTCTCCTTGTTAGATAATTTAGTAAAATAAGAACCTCTAGAAGTCCTTCAACTTGCTCAAGAGGACCCTAAAGGAGAAGATGGAGTTGGTCTTGTAGGGCTTCTACCTCTATGACCTTTTCTTTCTTTTGTTTTCTCCTTGACAGTTGCCTCTTTGTACACCCATGGTGTACCTTAGGCGTTGGTACCCCAAAGCAGACTTCCTTCCAAAATTATTTACACTCAGCTATTAGATAAGTTCAGATGACTACTCTTTCGAATGGTGATTGTGTTTAAAAGAAAGCCAGGGGGATAGTAAAATATATCTTGTGCCACAATTTCAGGTAAGCATCAGTTGGGAAGATGTTTTTGGGTGAGCAGGCTTTTATTAGTAAGGTTCAACTTCCTCTACAGAAGGGGTAGGGAGCTCTACCTGGGGTGCCTGAGGACAGCCTTGCATGGCATGAGATTAGACTGGAGGTAGCACAAGACATCTGGATTTGGAGATTTAGGAGACAAAGCTAAACTCCAGTCATGTACCAATTATGTGACCATAAGTAGTTCATTTGTAAAATGAAGACAAATGTGTATCCTATCTATACAGTCACTCTGTTCTAAGAAACAGATGAGATAAGAGATATAAAGTCTTTAGGAGTCAATTCAGTGCAATGGTGGTGTGTGAGGGCTGCAGTGTCTGATTGGGCACAAACTCTGGACATGATACTGATTAAATATCAATGATCTTGTGCAAGTTTTAACCTCTGTATATCTCAGTTTCTCCATCCATATAACGAGAGTCATACTGAGCCTTTCTCACAGGGTGGTGAAAAATGAGATGACTTACATGAAAGCACATACCTGCATGGCCCATGGCACCCAGTTACAAGGCTTTCCAAGGTACAGAGCAATAGATACAAGTGTAGGGTCCTGCATCTCCAGAGAAGGGCCATCCTAAGCCTCTTTTGGCTTTAGCTGAAGGATCAAGACTTGCACGATTCTTATTTATAAATGGGCCTATGGAATTAAAACCCAGTTCCAGCTTATTTTCTCCCCCTTACGTCTATGTGTGCTTTCCCTCTTTAGCCCCCTTTCCAGTCTGAACGCAGAACTTGGTCTTACTGATTTCCATGAGAAATTCCACACACTCACACTCTCTTCCATTTCCCTTTATCTAACTTCCTCTCTCTTTCCCCATCCCTCTATCTTTCTCCCTTCATTTTTTCTTTCTCTCTTTCTTTTCCCCTTCTTTCCTCCTCTTTCCCTGTCAGTCTCACTTCTCCCTTTTCTATAAGTGGACTCATCAAAGCAATTTTTTTGTTTTAACAAAAGCAAATTTCCCTAAGGAAAAAAATTCATACCAACTGCCCAGAGTGTAACACTTTCTTCTCGTTATGGCATGTTAGGGCTGAAAGTGCCCTCTGAGATCAAGCTGCCCAGAGGCTCTCAGATGTGGCTGTGGTTCGGTCATTATGATCCCCTGGGCAGCTCTTCAAAGGCCCCCAGCGGTACTAGACAGAAGGTCAGCATTGAGGTGTGGAGTGATATTTCTGTAGAGTGTCCCTGAATGCAGTTATTTTAATTTGGGAAGACTTGGATTTTAGGCCTGATTCCACCATTGACTAATAGAAACGTCTTGACTGAGCTATTTTAAACTTCTGGAGCCTCAGTAATATGTTAGATATGGAAAGTAACACTTTCCTCAAATAGCAAGCAGCAAATAGCAGACTGGTCCACAAGTAGAGGGCAGTAACGATTGTTTCTTTTCTTCTTTCTTCTGGTAGACAGCACGGAATCCTGTTCACCTCTCTAAACACACAGGATGATGAGAGGAGAGGGGACCTGAACATTCCTGTGCCTATACTCAGACAGGGAGAAGGGCTGGTGGGTGCCTTCGCTGTCTCTCAGAGCCCTGCCCACCTGCCTCCGGACTGGGTCAGAAGTCCAGACGCTGGCATCAAGCCAGGAAATAAAAATAAACAACATTTATAGTGAAATTCACTTCCTTGGGATAATTTTGATTACTCTTTGAAACAACCCTATGAAGTAAATACTATTTTTAACCACAAAGACTAGTAAAATGTGTACAGAACTTTTTTTTTTCTTTTCTTTTTTTTGGGGTGGGGGGGATCTGTTATTTGCAAGTCTAGATCATTTATCTCATCCCTTGTCTAGTTTTTAGATCTCAAATAAATACTAAGGGGTCATGGCTTCGTTTCAACCATAATGTATTGAACATCTAATACAGAAGTGTTAGCAGCCAGTGTGTCAGGGGGAACCCTGAGAATGAAGAATGTGGTGTCACTATCCGCAGCTTATTTCCTCTTGCTCTTTGAAACACCTGAGCACTGGCTGCTGGCCCCTGCTGCATTCCTGCTGATTTCGAGGCCCACTCTTTTCAGGGGCCCCTAGATTGGGTCTGCCTCCAAACCTCACCTGTGGAAGCTTTGTTCCTCCCTTCTCGGGGGGCTGTAACTCCATTCAGCCCTCCCCTCTCAAGAGTTACAGGAAAGGCATCTCTGTCATCAAGAACTCAGGTTCTTAACATAGGTTTTTCACCCATGAGAGGCTCCGCAGTGGTGCATATTCTTTGAGGAGGAGGAACACTTGTGATTTCATGGTAACACAATTCCAGTTTTGGTAAGTCCTGGGAGCTGAGCTGCTTTGTCATAAGTTCTATTTCTATACTCTCCATCCCTTCCAGCCAACTTGTCTAAATCTTGTTCTCTTTCTTCATTGTTGATTTAATTTTATCTTTAAACTTTTGGTCCAAATAATTCCCCAAGTTAGCTGTGCCCACAGCAACTGGCTTATTAACTCTTTCTACCTGGCAATATAATAAGGTTGGGGCGGGGGAGGAGGAATAAATTCAGCCTACTTGGAATTTATCAGGGTTAGAAAGAGAAGGGAAAAGACACACATAACATTTTAAAAAAAGAACCGGAAAGGCAAGGAGAGAAGAGTGTGTGGAGGGAGATGAAGGGTGCACTTCGATGGGAACAGATTGCCCAAAAGGCAGGTGGGTGGCAGAGAGTAAAAATAACCAGGGAGTGACCAAGCCTTCATTTTCTTTGAAACACTCACACTTTAGGAAGATATTGAAACTGCTAATTTTGTTGGCACATTGACACCTCCTCCTAATTAATGAGGGGTTTATTAGGAGGACGGCCAAGACGCTCGCAGACAGAGTAATAAAGGAGAATTCGTTGAATGTACTCAGCTTCGCAGTCACGACTGAGCGAGGCACCACTGGGTGTGTGGTTGCTTGTGGGC
The DNA here is from genome assembly GCA_004027375.1 of Macroglossus sobrinus. Classification (NCBI taxonomy): domain Eukaryota; kingdom Metazoa; phylum Chordata; class Mammalia; order Chiroptera; family Pteropodidae; genus Macroglossus; species Macroglossus sobrinus. Next base: position 839,417 of record PVKZ01000054.1, on the reverse strand, counting down.
GAGCTGGAGCAGGAGCCTTCTGTTAGGCTCTGTTCCTCCTGGTTCCACATGCTTGCTGCTGCCCTCCCTGGTCTACAGCGCAGAGGCATGGCCCAAACACAGGCTGCTTCTGGCCCAAACACAGGCTGCTTCTGGCCCAAAGAGGCAAGAGGGGCCTCTATGTAGGACGGAGGCCCTGGAATCTGGCTGTCAAATGAAAAGCAAAAAGTACAATTCTCATGTCATCCTCATCCTTTGTCAAAGGACAGTTGTGAGGGTTGATTAGATAACGTATATAAAGAGGTTAGTATGGTGCCTGATATATACTAAGTACTATAAAGATCAACTTGCCAACAACTAATATTTTATGGAATTGTTCTTAAACTTTGGGCAGGGCAGAGTTTTTAAGACCAGCCTTTAATAAATGGGAAAATTGAGTCATGTATGGATTGGTGACTTTCTCAAGGTTTACAACTAAGAAGAGACAGAATTGGTTCTAGAGCCCAGGTTTTCAGGCCCTAGTTTATTTATTTTTTTGTTTGCTATACAAACAGGCTTATACTATCCCTTAGCATTCTTCATCCTGTCTCCACTAGCATGGCAGGGCACAGTGGAAGGGGAGAAATGTTACACAGCTGCCCTGCTCTTAAGATGTGTGGCTCAGGAGAGAACCCTTGGCTTGGAGAGTTACCATGTCTTGTGATCTTGGTAACTGTCCAAATCAAGGGTTCTCTCTTGATCTGGCTGAGTTTTAAATCTCCTGCCTTTAAATGGAACATGATGAGTATTTTGCTTTCTATGTGCATCTTAAGTATGTAGTATATAGCTAAACTAGACTCGAAATATCACTTGAAGTGAAATATCACTAAGGGCCAGTGATAGAACATTGTTGATCCTGGAGGAACAAAAGGATATTCTTTCCAACACTGTGCAAGGAAAACAAACAACCTTTTTGTATCTTATAAGAAGAAAATAGAAGAGGTTAAGTTATATCTTTAGTTATTCTTTTATTGTTTCAGATTTGGAGGTTGTCTTTTTAATAAACTGAATAATGCAATTGGTTGTTATGGAAAGATGTTAAATTTTGATGATGGAATGAGACACGTGTATCCTGTATGTCAGGAGCTCAAATTTCCCTTTCAAAGGGGAGGTTCTTTAGTGTGCACCCTCATGTACCAGCCCTGTCCCCACTGACTGGAAAACTCTCCTCTAACCCAGACTGCTGCTGATTAGGTGGGTTTAGACCATTTTCCAAGGAGAATGCAAAGGAAGTGATAGTTTCCTTTGGTTCTCCTTGTTCCTCAGCTTGCCCAGGCTTCCTGGAACAACTAATCCGCATGTCTATTCTGTGAGTCATGCAAGAGACTGGTTAAGCGGGAAATTGTTCTTCAATTTGTGAAGTACAATAGCATAGGTGGCATTTTTATTTTAATCCAGAGCTCTTGAGACTGCAAGAACCTTCAAAACTCAATGAAGTCTCAAAAGGTGTAATATCAGGCATTGCATTTTATTGACTCTAAAGAAATGTGTACATGAGGGTAGACTTTCCTGGTGCGTCTTAAATGAGCAGATATCGACATTGGTACTGGGACATGTTGATGTATCATGATTAGTTGTGAGACAGATCACACGTAATATATTACTACTAATAATTTGCATACTAAAAATTTGCCGAAGATTTACTAGAAATTTTAATTAGATGAGGTTCAGGGTTACTGCTAAAACAACATCACTCCCACCCACCTGCATTCTGACACACTCTCTGGATAGTCTTTGCCGTGGGATTTTGCCTTGCTTATGAATAGCATTCATGATGTTGGTTGCACTAGAAAAAAAGGAATATATCAACTTTAAGCTCCTCTGTGTTAAGAATGCCCAATCTTCATTTTAAGCTCCTCTGTGTTAAGAATGCCCAATCTTCTACACTCAAGGAGTAGAATTGTAGTCATTGGGGTTCTCCCTAATGGATGATGGCAAGAAAAGACATCTAGGAGATCTCCTACTTTAATACTCCTCTTCCCCAACCTCTGTCCATTTAATTGGATAAGGAAAGAACTGTATAATTTAGTGAAAAGAGCATGGGAGTTGAGCCAAAGTGACTCTGACATTTAACAAGCTGTGTGGCCTTGAATAAGTCACTCAAACTCTGAGCTTTAGTGTTCTTGTTTGTACAGTGGGGCTAATGATAATGCCTACCTACTTCATTTCTAGGATGAGAACTAAGATGCATGAAGGTCCTGGCAAAGTCAGGCACCAAGTGGCCTTCAGTTATGACAGTTACAAGATTACTGTTGTTGGTATGGTTTTATATCTCCCTCCAGTGCCTGGTAAAAAGAATATATTTTATCTGTGTGAAAATACAGGCTCAGCAACTTAACTGTTCATAGCAGATAACTTTGTCTCCCTCACAGCTGGTACTTAAAGCATCAAAGAGTATTTGTACTCCAGGTACTTTTTGGTAATTCAATCAGAATCTACCATAATCTAGCATCTGCCAGAGGCTTGCCTATGACATCTAATATTTATTTTTTCATTTATTTAACACATGCTTTTATAGCTCATGTAGCACTTACCACTTGCCTGGCACTGTTCTAAGTCCCTTAAGAATACTCATTTATTTCTCAAAACAACTCTATGATGTAGGTACTATCAACCCATTTTATGGATGAGAAAACTGAGAGGTTAAGTAAGTTCCCCAAGATCACAGAGCTAGGAAGTGGGAGAGCAGGATTCAAACCCAAGTGTTTTGGTTCCAAAGCTTGGGAACTTGACTCCTACACTATGTATGAAAGACTTGTTTGACAGTCATGTTCACTAGCTGTTCTTCCAGTGATCAAGTTCTATCCCTAGGCTTAGTGAGAGTATAAGAAAGGACCTCTTCTTACTAACAATTTAATGTCCAGCCCTCCATGCATGAGCCACCTGTTTAGATACTCTGTGACTTTGCCAGACTTACTACAGGTATTGTGTTCCATGTTATCCAGTAGTCCTGACATGAAAGCCCAAGTGATAAAGTACACAAGAAGAGTGTGTTTCTGCAAACGATTTATACAGCTTTACTTGCGATGAAATGGAAACTATGAGGCCCATACAGTTCCCTCTCTATTTCCATTTCTGTGGCTTTTAGGCCAACTCCTGTGCCCAGGTCCACTCAACAGCTCTGTTCAGGTACCTGCTGATATTTACTCTTTATGCTTCCTTTAGAGGACATGTGCGCTGTTTTTATCCCTGATTATTCTGTTTTTCTTATTGATTAATCATATATAATTCCCCTGAATCTCTTGGATATAGAGAGGGTATAAACCATAAACCAATAAGAGGCTTATGATGATTTTCTTACTATGTAAAATGTTTCAAGGTGTGTGGACTAAAGTAGAAGGAAGATGAAAAAAATGATGATAAATTATATCATCTATTATGAATAGCTACCATTTACTCATTGCTTGCTTTGCAGCAGGCGCTGTGCTAAGTGCTTTACATACATTATCTCTTCTTAATCCTTGCAAACCTGGTTAATAAGCGATAGGGCTTTAATTCCAAACCAAGTCTTTCTGACATCAATGCCTGTCCTCTTAAACCACTATGCCAAACTATAAATGAATTCAGTTCAGACACAAATATCGTATTTTGCCCAAATCAATCAAAATGTTTTTTCTCCTTTTGACCTCGGGTAAAGAGAGTTGAATATAAACCTTTCAGTTTGTAATACACCATCACCAGACAGTGCAAGGTCTCCCTGGTTTTATTTTTTTGATCCCTTTCATCCTTAATCATACTCCCTATTATACCTCCCCATACACATACACACATATATATCTTTGACTAAGCATGTACCCTTGTAAGATATGTAATATAATTTTGTTATGCATTTTAAATTTATATTAATGGCTGTATCTCTTGACTTTTTTCCATTCGTTATTGTTTAAGATCTTTTCATATTGCCGTGTTTAAATGTAGTTTCTCCTTTGTAATGCTGCATAGCATGCCACTATCTGCATTCATCATGCCTTTCACATCTATTAACTCTAGTGCTGCAGCTCTGCTGCAACTCTGCTTTTACCAACAGTGTGGTACATGACACTGAGTGAGAACTTCTTCGAGATATAGTCCCAGGAGTGGTGTTCCTCGGTTATAGGGCATTTGCATGCTTCATTAACCAAAGACTTCCAGATTGCTCTTCAGAAGGGCTGTACCGGTTTAAACTCCCATCAACCATGAACAAGAAAAAGTTTCAAATTGCTCCATCCTTAACAATACTTGGCATTACCTATCTTTTTCTTCCCTTCCTTAAGCCTTCATTCCAAGTCATGCTCTTATAGAAGCATAACTTATAGACATATAGAAGTAGACTTATGTGAAAAAAAAAATCAGATGTATCCAAGTATTAAAATCATAGCACATAAAGTAGTATATGCATTCCAGTGTTCGCGCAGGAGACGGCAGGCGCCTCGGGACAAAACTCTTCTCAACCTGCCTGGTTCCCTGCGGCTGGCAGTAATGGTTCCAGGCAGCACTGGCCTGTCTCCGGCACAGTGTGGGGGCCACTTGCCTCCTCCTGCTGCAACTCTTTAGGCTAGAGTGGCCTCTCCTGACCCTTCCAGGGGCAGCAGTGTCCCAGGTCTCCTAGGTTTCAGGGCCAGCAAAGGGCACCCTCAGAAGCCCCTGGTTTGGCCTGCCTTTTTCAGAAAGGTCTCTTGCGAAATGACCCACACCTGTGAGTCTGCCTGGACAGTCTCAGTGCTTCTAGCGGCCTTGCCACACCCTGTAGGAGGAGCCAAAGGGAGGTAGCCCAGCAACCCTCCTACATGGCTTTCTCCTCTGACTGGGGGTTACCAAGGGGCAACAGCCTTACAGATATGTACAGGAGTTTGTTCTCTGGCTGCTCAGTGTTCCAACTTCAGAAGAAGGGACTGCTCAGGACGCAGCGGCTGCAGGAAGCAGAAGCAGTAGAATCCGCACAGCGTGCGTGCGTGGCCCACAGGAAGGCCTTACGCAGGATCACGTGCTCCACCAGGGTGCGGGGATGTCGCGAGGCTTGTGCTCACCTCAGCGGGTCACTGGGGCATGTGCACCTGCCTCCCATAGTCCTTGTCCTTCAGTGTCAGGATTGTGCCCTCCAGCCAGCGAGGAGTGGCTACGTGCTGGCAGAGCCTGGGGCTTGAAGCGGATACGCAGGTTAGCCTTCTGCCTGTCCCAGGCTTTCGCGTCCTTCTCAGGGTTGCAGACTTCCACCTACAGAATGTAGTACAGGAGTCAGTCGATGCGTTTGTCCAGTAGAACAGTATGCACCCTTGTCATTATTGCCATATGATATATAGAAAATGGTATCGCTTAAGTAAAAGCCTCCTATAAGTTAGGAAGACAAGCACTCCACGGAGATAACTCAGACTTGCTTAGGGAGGATGTGGATTGGATGTATATGCGGGCAAGGGATCCTCAACCTTTCTTCCTCCCAGCAGTTCGTATGTGTTTCTTGTAACATCTACCATTGCTTTGCTTTGTGCAATAGTGATTTGTGTACGTGAGCACTTTATGGGTTGTAAATTGTATTTTTCCTTCTCACCTTGCATGGCCTGCAAAGCTTTGCTTATAGCAAGACTTTCAGAAAGTGTTTTCTGAAATGAATTGTCTGAATTCTGGAAGGTACTGCCTGCCAGTAGGAGACCATTGACTGGGAAAGGGTGAGTTGAAATTAGGTGATCCTTTTCTAGATTAATGGAGCGATTCATTCTCTTTTCTTTTCTAGATTTTTCCCTGCCTACTTTAACCAGAGGTACCTACTTACCTTAAGGTTAGATGAACTATATGAAAATGCTCCAATAAAGGAGACTTTTGAAAATATATGATTTATTTTCCCTAAATTGACAACTGACAATTACGCCAGGCTATTGACTCGTCCTCTCAGGTAACCTCCTGGCTAAGGTTGGGAAGGGAAGTTCCCAGAGACAGCAAACATTTCCTCTCAGCTAGGGACTCAGGTCCCAACCTTGCCAGGCAGAGTGGATGATGTGTTTCATAATGCATGAGTGTTTATTTAACAAACAGCAACACTTCTAATTAAACCGTTGTTGAAGACACAAGCAGTGTAATCTCTCCTTCAGGGCTAGGTACTCACTGGCTTTTCTAAGATGCTGACCCCTCACTAGCACATAGGCCACTAGGGTAGTGCATGCTGTGGGATATACTAACAATGTGCTGGTCAGGGTGGCCACCTGTGTTGAATCATTCAGTATCTGAATTCCAAGCTCTGGTTCAGTTTGTCTTCCCCACCCTAGATTTCTCTTTATATCAAAGTTCTTGGAATGCAGGCAGATATGGAGAATCTTATATTGGAATGTGGGGCAAAAGAGAGTTCCAGGTACACTCCTGGAAAAAGGTCCCTACAACCTCTGGCTTTAAGGAGTAGTTAGTGATTTTTGCAAACCTCATCCTATTATGTGCTGAAAAACTCTGAAATATGGTTGCATTTAGGTTTTAGGACTTTATTTAATAACACTGAGACCTTAAAAGATTAAACACATTTCAGAGTGATGCTTTTTTCAGGATACTTTTTCTCATTATGGTGATTATATTAGTTATCATAGACTTGATTATGCTGCAATAACAAATTAACTATGATGTTTTGGTGTCTTAAAAAGCAGTTTATTTCTCACTCATATTATACTTTGATCATTGCTAACAATGTGGCTCTGCTTATCATAGACTTTCGGGGTGTTAGACGGAGAGAAGCTCTACTTTTTTACGATCTTAGCATCTCCACATGAGTCTTTAGCAGAGGAAGAGAACAGGGAATACGTGCACGGCTCTTGAATGCTTTCTTTACTTTCATTGGCCAAAGCAAGCCATATAACCATGCTTCATTACAACGTGCTAGAGAAGTGTAATTCTCCAGTCTTCCCAGAGAGAAAGGAGGACTGGAAATAACATATATTGTTATTAATGTTTACCATAGTGATATTGGGCATGGGAAAATGGTAACAGTTTTGTTAGATGCCAGAAAATTACATACAGGAGCATCATATACATTCCTTTACAGAAAGGAGAACCATAGACTCTTAGAATTTAAGTATCTTAGAACCTAGGCCAGTGGATTCAAATTATACATCTTAGAGGTCTAGAGGTTCATGGCATAGGGTACATCAAGAGAGAGAAGTGGGGAGTTAAGATGGGATCTTGTCACAATTATATGTCCCTTCTGATACATTCTTCTGTGATGTGTCATTGATTGAGATTGATAGGTAGAATATTTCTTTGCACTTGTTGAATCTGGACAGGCTACATGATGGCTTTGACCAATAGCATATGGTAATTTAATATTGAGGCAGTTCTGGGAGTTGCTGTTAATTGGCCTGGCAGCTCCTACTTTCTGACTTAGAGGCCAGTGAAGAAGTGTGACTCTGCCAAGAGATCACCATGTGAGCAGCCCAAGTTTGGAGGGGAGGCCTTGGCAAACGAGATGTGACATGGAGAGAGAGGCCAAGGAGACATAGGGTATGTGAGTGAAGAAGCCATCTTGGATGTCCTGCCCAGTTGAGACTTCACCTGGCACCAGTTCCAGCTGCAATAGACAGCAGCCACGTGAGAGACACCACAATTAATTGCAGCTGATTCCAGCCAACTCACAGAGCCATGAGAAATAGTACATTGTTTTTTAAGTCTTTACATTTTGGGGTAGATTTTTTTAATGAAGCAATAGATAACCAGAATAGAATTTGGTACCAGAGGCAAACTCTTAAGATTGTTGACAGTCATTTTGTTTGACAAGTGTTAGACGATATAACCTTATGATCCTAAGAAGTCATTTTTCTAGTGAGAGATTCTTTAAGGCATTACCTTACTTAACAAAATGTTAATGTAACAAAATGGTTATGCCTTTGGTCTCAGTACAATCCTAAGGCTATATTTCATAGGAAGGGTCCTGAATTTGATCTATGCCATAAACCTGTTTCTTATTTTGAGAAACATTTGCTGATAGAAAAGACTAGGGATGAAAATACTATTTTCAAATACTTTAAGTTCTGACTCCTCTCTGCGTTCTCTAAATTCTGTTTGAAAATCTTTAGCGTGTGTCTCTGTTTGTGCCTCATCATAAGGAGATCAAAGAAACTAGTCAGCACTTTCGTATTCTGCCTGGAAGTTTCCTCAGCCAGTTTCATCAGTTTGTCGGGTATATTTTCAGTTGTAATGTTACTGCAGGTAATAGTTTTGTAAAACTTCCTGCCACTTCATAACGCTTGCCATCTCTTCTCTAGCCTCCACTGACTTGCTTCTGGAGGCCCTTTAATTTCTGCTTCTTGCCTGGTCCCCAAACCAATGATAATATGTTTTAGTTTTTTGTTTTGGCAGCACCCTACTTCTTAAATCACGTTCTGTTGTGATTATCTTATGTGGCAAAACTATGTGGATAAAAACAGATTTTTTTTTTTTTACTATGTATTGCAGTTCTGTGGGTTGACTGTGATCATTTGAAGGTCTTTCTGGTGTCTTGATCAGCTGGGACATAGGTATCTCATTCACATACATGGCTAGCAGTTGATGAGAGAACTCAGCTGTAGAGAACCTACATGTGACCTCTCCAGATGACCTAGGCTCCTCACAGCATGGTGGCTAAGTTCCGAGAGGAGGTATCATGAGAACAAACATTCTCAGGAAACCAGATAGAAACTCTAAGACTTCTTGCAATCAGGCTTCAGGCGTCACCCAGTGTCACTTCTGGCATATTCTGAGGTTCAAAAGCAAGTCACAGGGCCAGCCTATATTCCAGGTGAGGAGACTACTGAAACGCATAAGTACTAAGAGTCATGGTTCATGGTTCATTGGGACCCATCTTTGGAAACCAGCTACTTGGGTAGATAGAAAATAACTGATGAAAATGTGGTGCATGTGAACTGCTCTAGGTCTGATTGTTGCTTGGCAGGTTGTCCTTATTCTGGAGCTTAGATGAAGAGAGTGAGTGGTGAACTGGCCCTTGTCTATATCCATCCTCCGAGAAGTAATGATGTCCAATTAGCAGCGGACAGATCTTGCTGGCTATTAAGCACAAATAACCTTTCGTCTCTTACCTTTTTTCTTCCACAGTGGCATAAAGCGGTTTTTTAATGAGACCTATTGAGATGTCCTGACAGATCTTTCCTTTCATGTCTGGCCTGTCCACTTCCATGTAAATACCTTGTAAAGAAATATAACCTAGGATTTCAGGATGGGTATGTGAGAGCAAAAGAGAACCAGAATTAGATATATATTTTTTACCTTTCCTCAGCATTCTCAGTGCCAGCAGGGTGGGTTCTAAAGGCAGAGCAGGGATGTCTCAGAACCCTGTGGTGGAGGATCTGAGGAGCAGGGCCGTGGGGGAGCTTGGGGGAGGAGGCAGAGCTGGAGGAGGTTTCCATTCCGTGACAGTGGCTGTTGCCTTTGAGGCAGCAACAGCCATATTTCATGTCTTCCGTGGTGTCTCCTACCTTTAAATGTCAGTCTCTGCAGCCTCCTTATCTCCTGTAGCACATTTCAATTAGGTATTCCAAATCACACCCTCTTCTTCCAGGACAAATGTGCCAGAGGTGATATTTACTGTTCCAGCAGCATTTTAAATACTTAGGGCGGGGTGGGAGAGAAGGCCTACTGGATAACAGTTTCTCCCTTATAATAGTAATAAAGTATCATAATAATGGAGAAGGAGGTGAATTCTGGGTTTGATGCCAGTAATTGGCTGAATTAAGTGAACATCTTTTGTCTCCACCCTCTTTTGTCTCCCTCCTTCCATTCTTGCCTCAGTGTGAAGGTTCTAAAGCTTGGCTCTGTCAAGAGCAGCCTCCCACATCTTCTTCATTGGAGGTTCACGAATGCCTCCTAGAATGGTTTCTGTCTAGATTCAGCGGGACTCTCACTTCACCCTGTGTTTGTTCCTTCTTTTGTTTTGAGGAATGTTTGCATAAAATCAGAATTACTATTTTAACAGGCACCATTGCTTACATCACCTGTGGGGCATTTTCAGCTCTCAGTGGAATACCACCAACCTCTTGTCCAGTGGGCATATGGTTGAGAATCAAGTCTCAATTCTCTGGCCTGGTATTGAAGGTCCTTCAGGCTGGAATGCATTCTTCTCAGCTCACTTCCTGCTGGTCCTTATATCCACCTGTTCCCTGGGCTGATGTCTTCATTACTTCCCTAGTAGATTTTGCACATTCCTGCATCTAAACCTTGTGCCTTTTGGTGTCAGTCCACTCGGTTTGGAAGTCATAAATTTGCCTAAAACAAGGCCTTTCCTTTTACTCTTTTCCCTATAAACACAGCTCTAATGCTTTGAGTTCTCAGAAGTGAAGGCTCTTGCTCCAGCCTGATCGCTGAAACTGAGTTCATGTCAAGAGTTTTCCTAGTGTGAGATAATTTTGAAAGCATATAGGGTTTTCCACTTATAGGGCTTTGACAATCAACGTGTCCTAATCATTAGAGCGAAAGAGATTAGAACATCGGGCTGTGTGAGCTCAAGTTCAAGTCCATAGTAGGCTAGAGTAGAATCTCATACAAGTTTCAGTTTTGTCTGTGCCATTTACTAGTCAGTTAATCTCTCTACACTTCAATTTCCCCATCTAGAAAATGGATTTAATAATGGCTTCCTACCTTATGGGGTTGCTGCGAGGTGCCAGTGTGATAATAAATGTAAAAGTACTTTAGATTTTATAAAACACTGTATGAATATCATGAATCAGCCAGGAAGCATTGTGTAACCACCAGCTAACGTTTACTGGGGGCTTATTTTGTTCACGGCTCCGTGCTAGAAAAGCTGGGAAAAGGATTATAGCCCAGCAATTACATCTGAAAGTTCAGCAGTAACAATTAGGTCAGGTAAGATTGGAGGCTACGTGTATGGAAAAAATCTGACCCTGCACATGCCTTGAATGCTTCAGATTTCAGCAGATTCTACCCCTTACACATTTCAGAACACTCTGCCATCCCTCCTTCCACTCCCTGAAAGTTCTGCCTCAATGAAGACTCTTTGTTTCATGGTTGATCAGTTTTATGCAGTTTCCTTGTCCCTCCAAAGTTATCCTGCAGCCTGTGCTACTATGCCCGCTTCCTGCCAACAGACACTGTAAAGACCAGATGCCCCTGACTAATCTTAACTCGGCCGCTGACTTTGGAGGCAGCCAGGCAAGGACAATGACCTTAGTTAGGTCCAGGGACTTTACTGGTCCTTAGCCCTGTTTTCATGTAAATGTCTCCATTGGTGAAAAGAAATGGATGCAGAAAATTTCTGCTGTGGAAGCAGAACTGCCTCTGACTAAAATGTTGCTGGGCCTTTTTTTCCTCCTTTTCTTTTTTTTTCAAGTTTTCCTTGTGGCATCGGCAGCTGAGTAAGGGAAAGCTAAGAGGTTTAAGTGTGCTGGTGCTTGCTCGCTGGGTCAGATTAATAACCCAAAGCCATCCAAACTGGACGTTCAAGGTGGAACAGACCAGCCAGAAAGCACTGGGTTACGGGGAGCACTGGCTGGAAAACCACACTCTACCTGAAGGGCGAGCTGACAGCAAAGTGATGGAGTGGCGAGCTCTCGTCGCTTCCTCCTTGCCTCCACCGTCCTTCCCTTCCTTCTCTTTCCTCCCGTGTTACTGTGTGTCTTTGAGATGGCTGCGCATCAGTGGCTCCAGCCTCTGACAGCTGCTGCCCTCTGCTGGGCAGAAAGTGTCACTCCGAGTGGTAGGTGCTGAGCTCTGTACCAGGAAATCAGCCTCAATGCAGACCAAGTCCAGTCTGTGTCTTGGGTGTGATTTGGCTTGGGGGCTGGGGGTGGGAGGTGGGGTTGGACTGAAAGATCCAGAAATCCCCTTGTATGCAAATATTTCATGAGTGGTCTCACCTGGGCACAGGTCTTTGGAATCCAACTCTTAGGGATTCATTGGGTTTACGGCTTTGGATCCTTCCAGTCCCCTGTTCATAAGGAGCATTCCTGGGGGACGTGAGTGTTGGCTCCTCCTGACCTGGGTCAGACATTGTATATTGAGGCTCTCCACCATGGATGGCCCTTAAATGCTGTCAGGCGACTTTGCTTACTGGATTAGCTAGGCAGAGTCCTTTCTTGAGGGAGGAAGACAAAAAAGCTGAGTCTTAAGGGGACCATATAAGAATGGATCTAGAAGTGGCACTTGGCTTTAAAGGAGCCATCACAGAATGGGGCTTTGGCGTGCACAGGAAGGAATGTGATAAGCGGGCTTTTATTCTCAGCTTTCCCCACAGCTGGCCGTGCTGGTAGGCTGTGCCCAGTTGGCTTCAGAAGGCAGAGGAATGGGAAGATACCTGTCTCTAGCCCTATTATGGAGTGATCCTAGTGCATCTCTGGATCTTTGGCTGAGAGTACAGCCCAGCCAGGTGGGGGTTGTGACCTCACCGACCACACACTAATTCTACTTGAGGAACTGACTTTCCTTCCATGAACTCCTGCCAAGGCTCTTAGTTAGAGTTAATGGGGCTCCCCTGGCCAGTGAATGTGTCCTAGTGATGTGCATAAGCAGTGCCAAGCAAGAAGTCAGTTTCCTGTTCTTAATTGGCTTGTTAAACCTCCTATTGAGTAGGATTTAAATGGCTTAATTATGAATAATAATAAGAAGCATGATTAGGAATAGTAGAAACATTATGATGTTGGCTCTGAACACTCCTTCCCATTTTTTAAATTATTATTATTTAGTATTATTATTATTTATGCCCATAGCACCTGGTCTTCCTAGGTGGTCTCCCATTCAAGTACTAACTAGGTCCAACCCTGCTTAGCTTCCGAGATCAAATACTGGGCTGGTTCAGGGTGGCATGGCCATAGACCATGGACTGTGGCTCCACTGGGGCGCGAACCTAGGACCTTTTGTGTGTAAAGCAGATACGCTAACCGCTGCACTGTGGAACCATGTCCACTCCTTCTCATTTTACATGACCAGCTTTGAGGTCCTTTAGCAACAGTGCCCAGGGATGGGTGGTGAGTGAGAGTGGGACCAATAATTGGGGAAGATGACAGACTTTGTCTTTGTCACCTGCAGCTTTCCAATTCTGAGCCCTTTCCCACTTTTATAGTCTTTCCTCGTCCCTCGAACCTTTCATTCAGGGTTTTCAAACTCTCATCCTATCAGAGAAGATAGAACTACAAACCTCTCTCTCTCGATTTTAATTAGGATCGAAGGACATGCAAAAAGTTTTCAATGCTAAATTTAGGTATTGGATAGAGATTTTAGAAAGGGCAGAGGATCCTAGAAGAAGTTTAGTTAAAAGTGGGGCTTATGTTCTCATCCTAGTTTACAACTGGGACTGGAGGTGTGAAGTGTATTCCAGATGTTAGTAATTTATGTATCAGGTGCACTGTTTTCACTGTAACTTCGTATAACTGTATGTTTCTTTCTTTTTTTTTAACACAGAATCTCTTGTTTGACTTATGCAAATTTAGCATCTTCTTAAGCAGTATGTCTGTGAAATAATGGGTTCAATGTGTTAGTCGGGTTATTTACCCAATACATAATAAAATGAATACTACACTAAAACTTTTAAAAAGTTTATCCATGTGGCACCCTTGAGGGAAAATGTACCACATTTCTGGAAAAACTGCTCTAGAGAAGTGGTTCTCATATTTAAGTGGGCATGAGGAATACTGGCAGAGCTTGTTATGATAGGTAGCTGGGCCCCACCATTGGACATTCTAATTCAGTAGGTTTGGGTGGGACCTGTGACTCTGCAGTTTTAACACTTTCTCCATTTCCACATTATGTAGGTTTCCTCACCTGAAAATGGGGATGGTAACTATTTAAAAGGATTTGTCTTAGTTCATTCAGGGTGTATAACAGAATACCATAGACTTTGTGGCCTAAACAAAAAACACTGATTTCCTACAATTTTGAAGTTCAAGATAAAGGTCGGGTACCCTCACATGGCTGAGAGAAAAATCATTTCTCTTATGTTTGTTTTTATAAGGGCACTAATTCCATTCATGAGGACTTATTCTCATGGCCTAATTACCTCCCAAGGGCCCCATCTCCTATGGTCATCATGTTGGGAGTTGGGATTTCAACATGAATTTTGGGGGTTATAAAACTTTCAGCCTATAACATGTGTTCATCAGCATTAAATGAATTACCTACCATATGTAGAATACCTGGCACATAGTGGATGCTGTATGAGGTAAGATGATTTTTCTTGGAGCCATTCTACCTATTTGGAGGTTTTTTTTTTTTTTTTTTTTTTTTTTTTTTTTTTTTTTTTTTTTTTTTTTTTTTTTTTTTTTTTTTTTTTTTTTTTTTTTTTTTTTTTTTTTTAGTTGTAGGGTTTCTTTGGGCTCAGCTTGAAGCTCAGATAGAAATACACAGAATTCTGTCAAGTTCATTCTGGTTCCAAGTTCTAATCCTAATTTAAGCCTATTCAACTTTGGGTGGCCAAGTAGTATCCAGCAGCATCCATCTAGCCTTCTGTCTTATAAAACCCTGGCAGAAAGAGGCAATCAGGTCTTCCTCCCTCTGTGTCTGGTCAAGTGCTGTGCTGAGGGCTAAGGAACAGGGCTGAGTGGGAGTGGATCCTTGCTGTGCTTACCATGTTCTGAGAGATAGGCAGGCAGACAAAGTATAACTTACAACTTGATTTAGTGATTGTATTTGTGATCTTTTGAAGCTGCCTGGTAGCTGAGCCCCCTTTCTGTGTTTGCGCAGTTTACCAGGGTGAGTCTGAAAGGGAGATGGGACCCTTATTCTGTTACCAAAACCCAAACGCCTAATTTCACTTTCCCTCACCTCAGAAAATCGTGTGAGCCAGGCCCAGCAGGCGGGAGGAAGAACTCACTTTGGTGATGGCAGGGGTGGGAGCAGGAGCCCATCTGGGCCCCAGTGGTGGTGGTGCCAGCAACAGGGGGCCCCATCAAGCTGTTCCTGGGATGTCATCCTTGCTATTGTGGCAGTCTACTGGCCTTTTTGTTCATCTTTATGATTCTCACGCTCTTTCATCGAATCCTTTTTTTTACTTCACCCAGTGAATTATGCCAAGCCAATGATAGTTTCTGAACAGTAAAGTGACACATCACAGATTATTTTTTAAGATAACTGACCACCCTCTGGAGCCTAGATTGGAGGACAAGTGAGTCAAGGCGGGGAGACTAATACGGGGGCAGTTATTTGAGGAAGTGAGGATGGAGATGAGAGTGGAAGAAATATTTAGGAGGTAAAATCAACTGAAGTCTGATGATTCGAGACCTGATTTTATCTTTGAACTTAGAAGACAAAAATGAGTTTTTGGTTTTGTGTGCAGGATTAGTTGCTTTTCAGGGATAGGTGTCCATTTTGTTGGCAAGGTATGTATCCCCAAGTGAGTGGGGAAGCAAGAAAAGTTTATGAAATAGAATTGTGTCAGGAGTACAGCTTGGCTGTGGTCTTCTCCATTTTAAGTCTTTCAACTCAACAAGCATTCAGCATTTTCTAGATGTTAGACATTGATATTTAAGAATACCATCACTTTTGGTTTTGGCATTGAATGGGGTAGAGGTGCAGAGGGGGGAAAAAAACCCTCATTTTCTCACAGAAACACACACGATTATATGACATAAAGTGTGTGCCCACGCTGGTCTCGAGATTTCCTCAAGGGCTCAAATGAACCCATGTGGGGTCTGCACTAGAACCGGAATATGCTGCAGCTTCTTGGCTGCAGTTATAAACCTCCCCTCTTCTCTCCTCTCTCAAATAACCCACTGAGTTACCACCTCCCAAACATTGTGACTGAAGGGTTCACAATGAAATATATTCCTTATGCTCAGTGAGTATATACACTGCCAGACCTATGCACTTGCTCCTCGCAGTGTGTTTATTGGGAAGCTGCCACCACAGTCTCCTCCGCTCTTTGAAGAAGGCTCTGGGTAGAGCACCTGGCTCCTGCCTGCTTTTTCAGGGCTCTTTGTTCAAGTGTCAGTACTGGTTTGTAAAACATGAACAGAGTTGGGGGCGGGGGAAAGTAATTACAGTTCACATCTGGCGCTTCTACTGACACGATGTGGAGCTGCCAGTGACTGTACTTCTTTTCCTGTCGCTTCTCTTATCCTGTCCGTTCAGTCCTGAGCTGACTCTCCCTCTCCCCTTCTCTCTTGCTTGCCTTGCTTGCTCTTCTGCATGTCGGTCAGAAAGGTGGTCTTGCGGCCACTAGGTAGTGTGGTCTAGAGATCCTGTCTATCTTTAATGTGTCTAGATGCCAGGGCTCTGGCTGGCTGCACAGGGAAATGTCTGGTGTGTTCACTTTCCAGAGGCCATGATGGGCTGTCTTCTGAATATGGAGCTGAAATTAAGCCCTTTGGATTCGACCCATCTAGGAGCTTTACATGGCTATTTTATGTTGTGGAGACTTCTAATTGTCCTAGAGAGCATGTGTGCTGTTTGGGTGCTGTCCTCCATTCTCTCTCTACATTTAATAATGTAATATATTAGGACTTGGTTACAGGATGCTCACACCCATTTTCTAAGATTGTTAGCGGGTACCTTTTCCTCTGGTCATAATCCCATTGTTTTGGTCAGGAGTCACGGTTGCCTAACTTTTGAGTTTCAAAATAATATTTTAGAATGAATTGTGGTAACTAACATGATATTGTGAACTATTTTTTAAAATGTTTCATCTACTGCTATTGCCACTGTATTATAAAAAGGACATTTTAACTCCAAAATATAGGAAAGCCATCTTTTAATATAAAGGACATTTCTTAACATTAAATAAATGAAGATTTATTTTAAAAATATGATGTCTTTTTGATAGGAAGAATGTTGTTTCTTAAAGTAATAGAAATGGTGCCATGTGGCTTCCCATCCCAGTTGGGGGTGAGGGGATAGCAAGAAATAGTCTTTTTTTAAATGTGTCTTCTGTAACTTCCGGCACGGTACTTGGCGTCCAGTAGCCCAGCCTGTTTCATCTCCCTTTTGAGTGCTACCAAATTCCTTCAGGCTCAGGCACGTAGTAACTGCTTGCCATGAATTACCTTATGCAGTTTGCCATTATTGTGTATGTTTATTCACCAAACACAAATTTACTACACACATGTGCACACATACATTCTTTATTTCTTAAACCAACAAAACATTTTTTCATTTTCTTTTTAATTTCCTTATTGGTAAAAAGTCATGATTTATCTTTTTGATGATTGCTATGGTTATAATCAATGTGAGCATCAATAATATGTTATTTACTACTAATAATGACTCATGCTCTTATTAACATAATTAATTTTATTGATGACATGCCATTTTCATAGGAAAAGAGAAGGCTTGACAAATACAGAGTAAGTTCATTTTGGAGAAGAGCCAGTTTAAAATTATAGCAGAACTTCCAGATGCCACCATAGCCAGAATTCTCTTTTCTTCCAACTGTATTTTACTTTTTTGCATCAGAGATGATACTTTTTCTTTGATACTCCATAGTCCAGGGATGAAAATATAGTAGATAATGAATAAATGCTTGTTGATTGCTTTAGGAACTGTGTAGATGGAAATTGGTGAAAATTTCTAGGAAATATGGCAGTTGAGAGTGGGTGAGCAATGAGTGATCATGGGACAGTAGTATAAAGACACAGGGTGGGGGTGGGGAGGATTTTCAGAGTGAACATGAGATGAGAGATGCAAAATGAGCACCAGAATATACAGCTTATTAAACATTTTATTCTGTAGGCCACTAATAACTGGTACGGTTTAAATGGGATAACATTTTTGGCTAGAACACTTCACGTCTGGGGGTTCCAAGATGTCTACTTATGCAGAGTGGCTCATGTATTCTCAAAAGATATTTATTGAAGACCTACACTGTGCTATGATTGCCCTAGGTGCTGGGAATATAGCAGAAGATAAAACAAAACTTCCTGTCCTCAGTTCCTATTCTACTGGAGAGTGACTGGCAATCAAGAAAATAGATAAATATGACATATTCTAGATGATGATGAGTGCTCTGAAGAAAAGAGAAACAAAAAATAGAGATAGGGCACACTGGGGCAGTGGTGGTGTTTTCCGGTGTAAGTAGGATAAAGAAGGAGACAAAAATAGACAAGCAGCACTGGTGCAGAGTAGTTTTCTAGGGACCAAAGCAAGATGTACAGGAAGCAAGAGGCCTCAAATTCTCCGAGTGCAATCTGACTTTGCATCCCAATTATCAGTGACAGCTTACTGCTTTAAAATAGGAAATAAAGTGGAAGGAAAGCAAACGCTTGATAGTTGACCTGACATTCACTGTAGCAAGATTGGGAACGTACAATAAATGTCACTGATGGAGCAATATTCATGAAGTAAAAATGTCAGTTTTCAATTTGGCACAAGGATGGTTTGACATGTATTAGTCGCACACAGAATATTATCATAATTAATGCATTAATAATGCAGCTGTCCTTTTTCTTCCTATTCCAAATTAAAACGGAGGAAATGGAGAGAGGCAGGTGAAAGAGCAGTGCTCACCCTGATCTGACCATTTCTGCTAGCATTTGTCTCCTCCTTTGCCCTGCCATCTCTGTGGCATTGGCTTTGGATCAGTATCAGTCCAGATATATCCATCTCAATTCTTCCCTTGTGGTGCCATGAACAACACCAGTGGCCTTGTCTGCTGAGGGCTTTCTTCTTAATTTTCAACAGTACTTTAAAAAATACACGTTTACTGTAGAAATGGCATATGAACAAAATAAAAAATACAAAAACCTCCCATAAGCACACCATTCAGAGGAAACAGCTCCTAACCATTCTGAGTCAGTGGGCCTCTACTACAAGTCTTTCAGCTCCACCACCTACATCAACTGTAGGGCAATTGCTAGTCCTCATTATTTCCAGCATCTCAGAATGTTTTGAGGACAGAAAAGAGCTAAGAAAGAGCTAATAATTCAGTCTTGTTTTTTATACACTATTGTCTTATGGATATGACTATTAATATGGGTATGTGTGTGGATAAAGGCATGGCTGTAGATAAAAATTTGCCTGGAGAAAAGACTGGCAGGTATTAAGCACCATTAATATCTTAGTATATCTCTTTGTAGAGGAATCATGGGTGAATGAAAAAGAATTTTAACATTGTGTATAGAAACAGTCAGAAAAGTTAAATGTTTTGCCTTCTAGCCTACAGATAAATTAGCAAAACTGTTACCGCAGCCCAGTTCTGCTGATGCTGGTTTAATGCTCCTGAGACAAAGTCACACAGGACCTCTGGGGCCCAGATGTCTTTCGTTTGTTTCCAAGAGGCATTGGAAGTTTGGTTTGGTTTAATTTAGTTTTTTTTAGAGCACTTTGCTTTTTGTGGGTTCATAGGGAAATTAAGAGTATTTAAAAAACTGATTGCATTCTCTGAGCAGCTATGTGAATATAGTGTGTGTATAAAGTCTGGGCACATAAATTATCATGGCTTCAAAATTTGACAAACGATTCAGGTAAATGGTGGATTTTATCTGTTAAATCACATTAAGGCTCCCAAGCAGGTACTTCATGAGTTCTAGGCACGTAATTTATCATAGGTATTACACGGATTCTATATAATTACATTAATTATTTAGCATATACAAAGGTAAACTCTGCAGATTTAGAATAGAATCAGATAAGCTTTATGGGGACATCTAAATTGATTAAATTTCTTGCTGTGAGACAATTGAGGGTGGGTCACTATGACAGAGTGTTCTTTCCTGGAGCTCACCTGCACTAGAGTGATTCTGAAAAATGAGATTGTTTAGGAGATCTGGGTATGGGCCTCTGTCTATGGTAATGATAGGTTGGTCTGCTTAGAAATGAGTCTTTGGTTTATTTCCTGTTTGCTCTTTGTCTTATTTCCTTTTCATCCAAGCTCTGTTTCTAAGATATTCAAAAAGAAAAAGAAAACTTTAAGTTATTCCTCTGGAGAGTAGGGATTGGCTCAAATATTACTGTGGTGGTGAGGAAGAAAGACCTACTTCGAAGAGCCATTGACCTGGACAACACCATGGAGATGTTGGCATCTTGGGTATGTTGTTCTCAGCCAAAGTCACATGTTAAATTGAGGCATCTGGGGCCTGAAAGCATGTTGCTGTTGCTGAATTACTACTTTTAACCCACTTAGAGCTTTCTGTAGGCCTTCTTGGATTACAGGGGCTACACTCACTCAGAAATGGAAACAAACCAGTCGGGACAAAGAGATTGGGACTTAAGGCTGCTTCACCAAGCAATAAGAGTAGGAATCTAAGCCCCTAAAAAATAAACATCTACAGGGACTCTTTCTCAATACTCCCATGGTGTTTGTTTTCCTCCATGAAATTTGGCTTGCAGAGAAAGACTGCCCTGGAAGCTGAGTTTTTGCAAGTTCATCGGAAACTGACAGCCTGTTACAGAATTCAGACAGACACCTCAGGGAAGGTCTAGGTTTTCTGTGCCTAGATGGACTCCAGTGACTCATGATTGTTTATACTAGGATTCAAACATAATACAATTGTCACTATTAGCACAGGATCCCGCGTGTACACAGACACATGTCCTCCTGGCACAGATTTGTGCACCTGGTTTCCATCTATTAGTATAACTTACTTGGAGGTACCTTACTGGCTGATTCTTGATGGCAAAGTGCTCAGAGCCAGTTTAAATAAACATGAACATTTATTCCTAGAACAGAATAAATAGCTTTCAATAAAAATGGTTCAGTTAATATCTATTTTTCTTAGGGTAAAGTCAGCCTTATCCACTTTACTTCTCTAGCTAAAATAATCACTAGCTCCCTAGCTAGTGATTATTTCCAACCGTGTCCAAACTTAGATTTCTAGCGATTGTTGAAGACCACAGTGAGATACACATGGCTGTTTCAGTGTACACTTGGAGCGGGATGGGGTGGTGGACGATAGAGCCAAAGGACAAGGATATGAGCTGGAGGCACATGGCAGTATGAGGAGAAAGCCAGCAATGGAGTACCTCCTCGCAGTGTCAAGGACAGGGTTTGTGCTCTATTATTTAAATTCTCAAAGATTTTGCTCCTGAGACTAAGGTAGGAGCATGAAAGCTCTTTTAAATTGTCTATTAAGTCTCACAGCCACAGTTTGCACATTAACCTGCACCTCTGGCTAAGAAATAACTAATGTGGGGTATGAGAAGGAATCGTGATTGACAGCAGTGCACATCTGTCAAAACGTTCTCCAAAGTCATTCCATCTTCTTACTTAACCTCTCTATGCCCGTTTCCTCTTCTGAAAAATTACAGTAATAATAGAATAATAATATGCATCTTATAAGCTTGTTGGGAGAATTAAATTAGTTAATACTAAGAGAACATTGAAAACTAAGTCTGTTATATGGTATGTGGTCTTCAAATGCTAATCGTTGTTGCAGTTAGATTTATTTACTGCCATTCCCATGTTGGACTGGAAGCTGCATCTCAGACTCTTTAATATTTTCCTCTACTTTTTGGGTTGATCTTGCCCCATAGATTGAAGAGGCCGTAGGTACCAATAGGACCCATGATGAGCATTAGGAGGTGAGGACACCCTGGCAACAGCTGAAATGCACCCATGCCAGCCTGCCTACCCTGACTGCTATTAGCAGCCTGAGTTAAGGGGCTGCCAATCTCTTAAGTATCATTTTCATGACTAGTCTCAGCTTACCCCTCTCCTGCCGCTGCTCAGCACTCATCCTCAGTTGGCACCATGCTTATCTGTGTTGCAGACTCACTCTTCTTTGAAATATTCTTTAGTTGGCTCCTCGAGGGCATTTTGCTCTCTCCTACTTAACTGGGAACTGCTTCCTGTGGAGGAACTACCTCCTGTGCCCTCTCTCACCCCCTGTCCCACACCACTGGCACCCAGTTCAGTGTTCTGCACGCATGGGCACCTGTTCTCACTTTGGGGCAGGTCAGGATATATTTACCTTTGGGCTGCCCTTCCCACCCAGCCCAGACTCACTGGAGGTTTTTGCCTAGGGGAAAAGTTTGTGGAAATGACCTCAGGAGTACCTTTCTGCTGTAGTCCTTCCTTGACTCCCACCTACTGTGTACGTGACTTCTACTGGTGGGTTTGACCACTGTAGGGGCCAGGCCAGGGCTGAGGGTTCCAAAGGGCTGTTTCATTCCCCTTAGAGTTACCTGAGCTATATATATTGGAGATCTTGTATCCAATGTCCTCGGGAAAGGAGAAAATTCTGCTTATCCTCAGCCTCTTACCATGGCACCCTCTGTCACATACTCCTGCACAAACAACAGTACAGACCAGCATTTATGAAACATCTGTATGCCAGTAGCTGTCTTACATAAGTTGCTCATTTGATCCTATGGATTAGGTATTTCACCTACTTTTACAGTTAAATAAACTGAGGCTTAGAGAGCTACTTGACCAAGATTACAAACTTACTATGGTGGCGTCAACTATCGATCTGATACTAACCTGGTCCAGCTGGCCTTGCTCTTAACTTCTCTTCTCCAGGTTTGTAAAAATACTCTTTTATCTACTCTCATATACCTTTTTTTTTTTTCCTTTTTTTTTTTTTTTCCTGCTTGGATGTATATTTCCTTCTCTGGAGATAGTGGCAGTTTTACTGACATTTCTTCCTCTGCTCTCTTATATTGCGGTGATTACATTGTGTACTTGTGTATTCTGTGAGAATCTTGCAACCCATATAATTGTTTGCTGGATGCCCGGTTAGTCTAGGGCAGGAAGAACTGAATAGAAGGAGCAGGGATCAACTTCAAAGATACACAGGTTTCACCCTGTGCTCACACCTCAGCTCAGCCCATCCTAAAACCAGCTCTGGTAGGGTGTAAAAGTTCTCAGCATTAGCATCCCTTCATTAAGGGTTATTTGTAGCTTTCTTTGATTGATATCTGTCTTCTATAAGGTGCTTATTTATTTCTACAGCATCCTGCTTGATATTGTTATGTCCATCATCTGTAAGGCTGGAGTATAGAAAACAAGTGTCTCCTTGGCAATGAGACATAGTTCAGGACATTTGTGGATGAGCCTATGGCTGCTCACAGCTATAGTGCTTGAGGAAGGTGCTTCAGGATTTGGGAGATCTGGAGCTGAGGGAGCCCATGAGATCTCAAGCAGCTGCCAGTCAGCTTGCACTGCATTTTTAAAAGCAGGCCTGCAAATTTATGGTGTACTCTCTTCCCTATCGCTGTCCCTCTCCCATTACTGTTTAGGTCACTCCTCTGAAAAACAGCCATGTTGCTTCTTTGTCTTATCAGACAATATCTTTTTAAATTTTTGTTATCAGGAAAATAATGCATACATGTGATATAATACACGATATAGGAAGATCAACATAAATATTAAATAAACAAACAAATAAATATGCAAAGAAGATCTTGTTTACCTCAGATCCTCAGTTATGTTCTGCAGAGGTAACAACCATTATTAGTTTCATGTAGTTCCTTCTAGAAAGCTTCTAGGTATATAGAGACATGTGCGTGTGTGCACCCTGTTTTTCCTTTGTCTATGGAATTATCTGGAAATTTTGCTGAAATTGCAATGCTGACTCTTCTGCAAGGTGTGCCATGGTTCTGATCAAGGCCTCTGGGATACAAGCTCTACCCAGAGAAAGTACCTTCCTTTCTTTACCACCCCTGGGGTGATGAGTTCCAGCAGAGGTCCAGAGCCATGGTGTTCTTAGGACAATGACTAACCAGATATGGAGTTAAGATTTACACTGGCTGAAGTTCACCAGAATTTTAATAGAGTTGAGGAATAGGGAAAGGGAAAACTGTGTATGATGACGGTCTTTCCATATCTCCTTGTCTTTTAATAATGATCATATAATTATAATGGCATTTATTTATAATGAAAAAAATCCCAATGCAGATAAAATGAAGTATTGCCAGTTCCCACTGAGGTGGAGTCTTCAGCTTTTAACCTGTGAAATCTAATATGGATATTATTGGTTACAAACAGATACAAAAATCTATAAGAAACCCCAGGGGACAACTCCCATTGTTTTGTTGTAATAGAATTAGGTCCTAATAGTAAATACAGTGGTATAAATCAGTCTACAGAAACTAGAAATGAAATAGGGTTGGTTCTGGATATCTCTGCAGTGAATTAGCATGGTACCTTGAAAACTCTCCTGCACTGTGATGCTCATGGTTGAGTGACAGGATCTCCCAGGGTGCTGTTAAAGCTGCATGTGACTGCCATCCTCCTGCCTGCCTCACTTGTTGCAAAGCACTGTTCTAGGGCAGCAGTTCCCATGCTGTGAATTTTTGGGTTCTTTGGGTTGAGACCCTTCCAAACATAGCACATTGGCTGCTCCAAATAATACAGTAACCATTTATTGAACATCTATGATATGTCAGGCACCATTTGAAGAACTTCCATGTACTTATTCAGTTCAATAACCCAGTGAAGCTGATAGCATTTTAATCCCCTTATAGATGAGAATACCAAGACACAGAGGGATGAAGTAAGTCTCAGGCCTCTCTATTATTATGAGGTGGGGTCATAGTTTTAAAAATCCATGCCATCTGGCTTCTGAGCCACTCTCTAATAGCTAAAGCACACTGCCTCTCAGAGAGGTGCATGGTATTTTCATGTATGTGGGCCGTCAGTCTGTGTGGTGTTTCAGATGTTTGTAGATGCTGTTTGTAGATGTAACAGTGATACTGAGTTCACATAAACTTTTTGTCATCAGTATTTTTTCTGTCACTGGATCCAAAATGCAACTTCTGTCCTGTGGTGATCCTCAAAAGCTTTAGATATTCTAAAAAGGCTATGGTCCAAAGGCTAAAAATCACTTTTCTAGAGCAGGGGTCCCCAACCTCCAGGCCACAGACCAATACCAATCTGTGGTCTGTTAGGAACTGGGCCACATAACAGGAGGTGAGCAGCGGATGAGTGAGTGAAGCTTCATTTTATTTGCAGCTGCTTCCCCAGTGCTAGCATCACCGCCTCAGCTCTACCTCAGATCATCAGGCATTAGATTTTCATAGGAGGTCTGGTCTCTGGTGCCAAAAAGGCTGGGGACCACTGCTCTAGAGGAAGGAGGCTGGAAACAAATACACATAATTCCTGTTTCTTCCTGACTAACCCCCTCCTTCCCCCCAGCTCTGCTGTTCTCTCTCGTTCTCAACCAGAATCAATGGTATGTACTCTAATTCTTTGTGACAGGGACAGGCGCTGGTGAAATAACTTGATAAGCACTGCTTTGGCAGTCATCTAGTAAAATACAAAAATAATTCCATAGCACAACCTCCTTATCCCTGGAGGCATCATTGGAGAAAATTTATGTGTTTCATCTTCTGCATGAGAGGCCAACCAAACCTTCAATCAGAAGGACTCTGTTTTAGAGTCAACTCATCTATGATCTGTTACTGTCAGCAAGGCTTTCTACCTCTGTACCTCAGCTTCTTCAGTAAAATGTCTTGCCTGTTTGTGAGAATGGTTGCAGAATTCAGATGACGATCCTTTGTAATTTTTTTTAACTGTGATAATTTATTTATTTTAAAGAATGTTGACTGCCTACTCCATAACAGGCACAGCTCTAGGTTCAGGGATTCCAGCAGTGAGCAAAATAGACAAAGCCCCAGTCCTCATGCAGCCTACATCCTGTTTGGGGATGATGGACAAAAGGAAATAAGATATTATCAGGTGCTGATTTAAGTGCCATAAAGAAAAATATGGCAGGGTAAAGGAATAGGGAGGAGTACTATTAATTTTTGTAGAAATTCAAGAAAGGCTTTAGTGTTGAAGCTCAGTTTGAGCTTATTTCAGAGAGTGAGCCCAGGGATATCAGGGGAAATGGTGCCAGGCAGAGGAAAGTCAGTGCAAAGGCCCTGAGGTGGGAATGCACCTGGTGAGTTGGAGCTACAGAAAGATTTGAGTGGAGAGTGGTATACTGTGATTTATACTGTCAAAGGCTAATGCTGTGTGTGGAGAATAGATATTTAGGAGACAAAGGAGGGAGGAAGGAGACTGGTTAGGAAACAATTGTCATAATCTAGGTGAGTGCTGATAGTAGCTTGGACCACGGTGCCAGTGGTGGAAGACGCAAGAGAAGAGGTCTAATTTTGGTTTGTTTTGAAGGTAAGGCTGACAAGGTTTGTTGAGGGAGAGAGCAAGGTTGACACCAAGCACATTGTCAAGGTTTTGGGCCTTAGTGTCTGGAATGATGAGTTGTCATTTACTGAGATGGAAAAAAAAACAGAGAGAAACAGTATTTTTTAAATTAAAAAAAATTTTTTTTTTCAGAGATGGGCAGTTGAAATTAGGGCTTGAGCTTTGAACTTTTTGAATTTCAGTGTCTATGAGATACCCAAGTGTAGACATGAGATAGGTGGTTCTATATATAAGATATGACTTTTGGGGGAAGTCTGGGAGTTAAGAATTTGGGAGGCCTAAGTGTACACCTGTCATTTAGAGGCCTTAGGCTGGATGATAACTGAGAGATGTGAGTTGTGAAGAGGTTGAAGGGCTGGTCCAGGAATTGCCAGACAGTGACTGGATTTTTGTCTCTTTTTGTAAATACTGTTTTATTGGAATAGAGCCAATTGCATTCCTTCATCTATTGTTGATGGCTGCTTTTGAGGTACAGCTACAGTGTTGAATAGTTGTGGCCAACACTTCTGGCTGGCCAAACCAACGAAATTTAGTATCTGGTTTTTTACAGACAAGATTTGTTGACCTGATTAGAGAGCAGGAAGATGAGAAGGGTCCAGCAAAGGAGACAGAGAAGGAATAGCCAGTGAGGAGAGGAGGACCCCATGAGTTCTGCACTGTAGGCCAGGTAGTGTAAGAGCTTCAATCAGCAGCATTAGAATGCGTGGCACTGGGTAAGCTACTTCATCTGTGAGGACAGAAGTAGTGCAGGATTGTTGTGAAAATTAAATGTGATGATGCAGGTAAAAGTACTGTGTCTGGCATACAGCAAGTGCTCAGTAACTGGTCTTATGGCACCCGTTTCTGCTCACTTAGCCTGCAGTCCTCAGCCTGGGCTCTGTACTGGAGACAAGATTCAGGGTGTTTGAAGACTGCCCCCCACCACTGTCTTTGGAAAGTCTGTGATCTGTGCTCAGGGCCCTGAGGAAGCAGGAGAAAGGTGAGCCAGGGCCCCAGTCCCCAAGAGGACCTTGAAGGAGAGTGCTGATCCTCTAGCATCTGCTTTTACCTTTGACAGTCTTTACTGAAAGCTTTTGAGCAAATGGCAAATCCATCTTTATGAGATTACCTGTGTCAACACACTTCATGTACCAGGATTTGCTAGGCTCCTGCGGGGCTGTGCCTGTGACAACACTGGCTAGTAGTGTTTGCCTGGAGAATTATACCACATCCCCTAGTGCTGGAGAAGGTGCTTGATACCCCACCAAGGCCCAGGACCTTTTCTCCCAGGAAAATCCTTAGATTAGATGAGAAGCATGAAGAGGGAGTGGGGCCCACTGGGGTTCTTCTAAAGAGTCTGGCTCCAAGGCTTGGATGGGAAAAGAAATACCTCACATTCATCTACTGGTTTGGCATTCAGCACACCAGCTTCTGCCCTGGTCCCTAATGGGTAGAGAGTCACAGGAGCCCATGGGAGTGTCTGTCCTTTTGGGAAGGTCATGAAAGAGAATTTGGCCTTTTTTAACCACTTGTTCTTGCATTTGTTACCGGTCTCCTTCTTTCCATTATTGCTAATTTCTCTGGTTAGCCTCCAAAGCAGTGGTTCTCAAAGTGTGATCGATGGGCCAGGAGCATCAGCATCACCTGGAAGCTTGTCAGAGATGCAAATCCCCTTTGGCACCACAACCCATGGAATCAACAGATTTTGATGTGTGGCCGTGGGTATGTTAGTTACCCGCTTTGAAATGTGTTTACCCCCTATGGAATATGGGAATAATAAAAGCACAGGATTGTTGTAAAGATGAAATGAGATGAGCAATCCACTGACTTTAACAAGGCCTCCAGGTGATTCTGATCATGCTCAAGTTTTAGAACCACTCCTCTAAAGATTCTTCTAAAAGATTCCCATTTTTGGACAATGAGAAGTTCCTGCTAAGAGAAATTTTCAGATTTCATCCCTTTACGCATCTCAAACTATTTTTAATCTGAGCTAATCTGCCAGTCATCTTTCCAAAATAAATGCTTTCCCATTTTCTAAAAAATCTTATAGGAAAGCAGTCATAATTTATCATTTTGAAAAAAACTCAGGACATAATCTTGAATGTAAGTAATTATTGCTGTGTTGGATCTAGGGCTTTTGGCTTCATACTTCTACATTTGTATACTTTACCAACTTGTTAGCTTTAAAAATTTCTTTAGTTGTTTATTGCTTTCTTCTTCACTGGCTGGCTGTCAGCTGTTATTACTGTAAATATATCTAGTATGAGTACCATCACTTTTTAAAATTGATTTTGTACAGCATCTGAAATAACTAAGATGGTTAATAAAGTATAAGCAAGAGAAAATAAATAAAACATAAGAGTGTGTAAATCAGGAACTAAGGGAACATATTTTTAAAGTATAATCTGTACCTGCATTTTGCAGCATAGAATTTATTCTAGCATGCCTTATTGTTTATTTCTGTTCATGTTCTCAATAGTTAATGTTTTGAATAACTGAAAAAATTATTGTACCGCATTATCACTCAGTAGTTCTCTTGAATGTTTCCCTCATCATGTTATACTTTTCTATCATCTACACATCTTTCCTTGGTATTGACATTGTATATGTTTTTCTAAAAGATACAATTCATAACATCATCCATTCACATGTAAATTACTGCTCTTTGGAATAAGAGGAAATCACTAAATGTGGAGTGCCCCTCTTTTACCCGCCTTTTCCTGTTCAACTTTCCAAAAGTTGCAGCCTGGCGGAGAGTATGCTGGGCTGAGATGTGAAAAACCCTGGATTCTATGCTTGATGTTGCCACTAAGTGACTGTGTGGAATTAAGCAAATCACTTGGCTCCTCTGAGCCTCAAGCTGTAACATTATAAATGCAGATGATAATGCCTACTCCTCCTTCCTTGCAGCCATATAACAAGAATCCAAACAAATAGTGCAGTATACACCTGGGAGGTATCACTGTTAGGTGCATCCAAGGCTTTTTGGCTTCATGAGGGCCTAGAGGTTGCACCTTGGCTCAGAGATGTTGGGATTGTGCTATATTTTTTGTCATGCTTCAGAGCATGCCCAATCAACACAGACATAAAATAAAGCCACAAAGAGAAAGCTGATATTCACCACAGAAAATGTTGGAGGGAAAGACAAAAAGACTCAACAACATCTCCACAAGCAACCATTATTAGTTCGGCTGTGGAAGGCACAATAAAGTGTGTAATGTGGTGTTTTGGCTGTTCTCACTGCTTGAGAATTTGGTGCATTCTGAGACGTGGGGTTTGCCAGGTACTTAGACAACATGCCTGCAGGTTCCCGGAAGAGACGGGGATCTCTGTACGTAGGCTTGCCAGCCGGGTTCTCAGGCAGGGGAAAACATTCCACTGGTTAAGGCTGTTTTGGTCCTCGAGGTGAACAGACCCAGGGGCCCCAAGAAGCCCATCACCACTGAGATCCAAAGGCACATTCATTCTCCTAAGCATGCTGCTCCCTTCAAATGACTGTATTTGATGCTGAAAGCTGCTTCTGAAGGATGTGCAAG
Source organism: Macroglossus sobrinus (assembly GCA_004027375.1). Taxonomy (NCBI): domain Eukaryota; kingdom Metazoa; phylum Chordata; class Mammalia; order Chiroptera; family Pteropodidae; genus Macroglossus; species Macroglossus sobrinus. The sequence continues at coordinate 809,918 of PVKZ01000054.1, read as the reverse complement.
ACTTCCATGCACTTCTACCCTCCAGCAGGAAGCTTCTGGAAGGCCTAACCCAGTTTATTTCACCTCCTTTCTGCCAATCCTCATCCTATCCACTCTGTAAAACCCAATATAAGGCTTACCCTCCCTATGAAATCAGCAAAGTCTTCATGACCTTCTCACCTCTGGCCTCTGAGAGCACTTATTGTCTGAGGTTCTCTTTGGTTCTTATCTATTGCCTCATTAGGCAAATTTGTTAGGGGTATTTCCTGTCTTGTTTCCTCCACTGACTGTCAGTGTCCTCGGGAAGTGCAGGCTCTGATAAATAGAGATTCTGCTCTCTGGCCAGCATGTACCTGGGGCAGTAGCATGTCCTCCCCATCTGGGCTGAGGAACTGTGTCTCTGGGCTTGGTGGCTTTCATAGGAGGTGGCTTCAGGGCAGCCAAAGGCAGCAGAGCCAGAGGGAAGAACTGATAACCTTAAATGAGTGACAGTTGGTACTGAGCTGCTCCTCCAAGGTAGGAAGGGAGGTCACAGCCAGGGACACAATCAAGGTCAGAGGCCAAAGGATGAGGAGTCAGGTGAGTGGCTCAGGATGGAAGCTGTGAATGCTCTCTTGCCAGGGTTAAGGGCCGTCTTTGCTGTTGCATGGTGTTCTTGGTGGTGTGGAAACATGCCATTTCTCTTAGATACACACAGGTTAGGTATTTACATCTTGATATGCTCCCAAGTGTGGGGCCTTTGCAGGTGTGGATCCCTGTCCATGCAGAGACCACAGTGTCCCACTGTCCTCAGCTGTGAGATTACAGGAGTTGGACCCAATCCTTTCTTGCTCCATGGTCCAGTGAATGAGTTGAGGGAATTGGGAGCTGACTGATCTGTTATGTTTGACCGGATGTTTCAAGGGGGCACTGTTTAAAGTATTTTGGACATAGAAACATTTCCTTTCTTAAATGGTAGAGGCTTGGGACCAAAAGCTAGGCCTTTTCTAAAGGGAAATTTAATGCTTTGTCATTGGGAGTGACAAAGATCCTATGCTTTTAAGAACAGAAAGGAAAGCTCGCATGGGATTGGAGATGGAGGATGGGCCTGTTCTAAAGAAAGTGAATTTCAGTGGATTAAATACAGGAGATGGGACAACATGGTGGATAGTGACTGTCATCAGAGAAGCAAATGCTCTTATACAAGGAAAAAAGGGGAAAGGAGAGTGACGTGTGCAGACCTTTGGCTTTATTTAGCTGACGCCTTAGTAATATTGGTACCCAGGTCACCTACTGCAGTGGGAGGAGGTTGGTTTTCAGCGGTAGTGAGCTGTGTTCCCATAAAAGCATTCCAAAGACCAGAGCAGCATGGCCAGTGGGAGAGGAGTGGTCAGTCGCCACGGGGAACAGAGAGTCCCTGTGGAGAAGTTGCCCCATGTGTGCACAGGGTCAGTACCATGTGGGGTGAGGTTCTCCGGCTCTGATGTGCACACCAATTACCTGCGTATCTTGCAGAACTGTGAACTCTGAATCAGTAGGTCTGGGTGGGCTCAAGACCATGTTTCTAAGCAGCTTCTAGGTACAGTTGATGCTACTGGATTGTGGACCATGTTTTGAGTAGCAAGGCCAGAGTGGACATTGGAGGAAGAAGCAATAGATCTGAGTTTAGCACCATGTGTGGCCCTGGACAAGTCATTGGCTCTCTGAGACCTGTTTCTTCAACAATAGCAGAAGAGGGAAATGGACTAGACCCTTTCCATTTCTACAATTGGGTATTTCTGTTACAGAGAGGATTGCGGCCTCTCTCTTCTTCTTCCTTAGAGTGGCCTCTTGGCCCTGGACGTTGTGCCCAGTGGTCTTGCAGCATGGGGATTTGCTTGGGTTCATCACTATGTGTGGGTCATTTGACCAGATGTTGTTGTTATTGTTATGTTATTTGAAAGAAAAGAGAAGAAGAGACCATTGATGCCCACGTTTCATCTCCAGTCCTCTACTAGTTCAGAAGTGGCTTTCCCCTCCTCCTTATCACGTGTTCAGATTCACTCTGTGACCTCTAGAATTCTCTTGTCCTTTTTATCTGAGAGGCTGGCTCACTGGACCACCCTGAAAGAATGCCCAGGCCTCAGACCTCTGAATCCACTCCTCTGAGATAAGATGTCCAGTTTGTTCACTGCAGCAACAGCTGCCAGGCCTATCATAGTTATGTAATTGGTTTCTTTTTTTAACCAGGTCTTGAAAATGTGTGCATTATCCTTTAGGTAATAAATGAAATAAGAAAGGCTGGAAATAAATCAGCTTTGCAAAGTGTGGCTGAAGCTTTTTCTACTAACTGCACGATTTTTTGTTTGTTTGTTTTTGGTTCTCGTTGCTTTTTAAGTAGCTGATGGCAAGCAATTTCTTTTTAAACCTTTTAAAGGGCCCAGCTTATCTTTTACTATTGGCTGATGCAGAAGAGTAGTTACTCTGTGAAACATCATGTGGCCGCTGGCATGGAGTGGCCTCTGCTCCCCAAAGTTCATTCCCTGCTCTGTTCCCTCCTCAAAGAATCACTTTGTAACTGTCACGGTGCTTAAACTAGTGAAAAACATGTCTTCCTACCCAGATGTGTTGACTGAGGACTGAAAGGTGAGAGAATATCTCAAAGGTCTAAGTGCGACACCAGGATCAGTTTCCTCTTGACACGGTTAAGCCTCACCTCTTTGCCACCACAAAATGTTACTAGCACTTTAAATCCAGTGTGTCAGCTGAGGTTACACAGTCTGCGCTGTGTGCAACAGGTCTGTTGTTCTACTGTGACTTAACTTTTTCTGATAAGTGTGTTTATGATACCCCACTTCTGGGCCTGGTGTGTGACAAACGGGGACCTGATAACTGGGCAAGATGATATCAGAACATAGAGTCACTCCACCCGGAGAAGGGTGACTGCGTTACGGCAGTTAATCTCGAGTGGGACCTGTATGAACTTCTGCTGGAGGTGCTCTCTTGGCTGGTGAAGCACAAAGGAAGACTGCCCGTGGGAGGCGAGGGGTGACGTCAGCAGGAAGTGAGCCCTGCCCCTTATCTGTGCACATAGATGATGAATGGAGGTTGTTTTGAATCCTCTTGATTTCATGCCTCATTAGTGTTTCTCCTCCATGTTCCCTGATCATGCTTGCCTCCTCAGTACCTGGAAGGCTAGTCACCGTATGTGTTAGTGTCACATCTGTGGAGCCATTATTGCTACTAGATAGCTGTGTTTGTGTGAAATATTGAACACCCTGTGAAGATTTATAATGGTTTCCTGCCCTATCCCCTATACTCCCTTCCCACTCTCCCCCTCTTTTCTCTATTTAAAGATATATTAACATTTCCTGTTCTATCTGGAGGAATAAACCTTTGAAGATAAATGCACTGCTCTGAAAGTCTCCCACTAGAGTGAGCAGGGAGGCCTTCTAAGAAGCCAGAGGACTGCCCAAGGCACAGGGGTGGGACAGCTTTACTACGAGGCTCTGGCCCCAGCCTCTCTCTGGGCTTTGTTCTCACTGTGAGTCTCCTCTCCCAAGGGTGGCCTGAGTGGATGGAGGGCCACACGGTTGTCCACTTCTTATGGCACCATGCTAATGCTTGTCCTAAGATCCACGTGGGGGTCTTGACTTCAACAACTTGGGTATGTCTTGGTTGTTGGAGACCCTCTCATTTCCTAAAATGTTAGTCTACTCTTCTGTTTGGTCTGAGGGGATGACAGTGGCTGCAATGTGGTCCTGGGTGTGAGTGAGCCAGGGCTTGAGGCAGGAGGTGGAGAAATAGCTGTCCCCACCCCCAACACACACACCCAGGGCAGAGCTGGCAGGGCTGTTTTAAAGGGGTTTTACAGACCACTGATCTCAGCAATGCCCTGAGGGTAATCTACAGCTTAGCTTCTTCCAAGCTTGCTGATCTCTCTCATCACCCCTGCTCCACTCTCTCTCCACCCTCACCCCTACTGAGAGGGGCCCAGGCATGTGGAATATTGCGTTCCTGTGATGCTAACGTCACGTGTATGGTGTAAGAGGGCCTGGCTTTATGAGAGGCTGCTGTGCCTGTGGCTCCAATGACGAGCTCTCTGCTTCCACCACTGAGCAGGTCCTGGGCACACAATGTGCAGCTTGCTCCAGGAGCAGAGAGTGACATGAGGCAGTGTCTGTGGCAAAGGGGAGAATGTGTGCTGAACCTGGGAGGCGCCGATTGGCTAGCAGTGAGGTAATGCAGTGCAGTCTAAATGTGGAAGCAGCAGTACCAGCATTGAGGGCGTGCCTCTTCGGCAAGCTGAGTTGCCTGCCAGCCATCTGAAGGACAAGGTCTCCAAGGGGTTCTGTAGACCCTGTGCAGCTGGCTGGCTCACAGGGTAGCAGGGTCTATGAGGTGGAGGACAGATGGCAGGATCTGCATTGTCATTACTACTCACTAACCCTAAACCCACTGCATTTCTAACCTTTGCCTTTGAATGGGGATCTCTTAAAGGGAGGGGCAGAGGAGCTTGGAAATGAGGGTCTGGACCTCAGAGCTACTTGCCCAGGAAGTGATGAGTGGCAGTTAGTACTGCTGTTGAGGACTGGGATGGTTTCCAGGGTAACCAATAGTTTAATTCCTTTACTTATGTGGACCTCCCCGGGATACTTCTTAGTACAATTCTAGGTTCATAATTGGGCCAGGAGTCTGCACCCAGCCTCTCCATTCCAGCCCACTTTCTACTACTTAGTGTCAGTGGTAATTTTAGCCATGAAGAATTGAGGAATTCAAGAGGACACTGCAGGCTATGCTTTCTTCTCTTTAGTAATACACCTCTTCAAGGGCAGAGTGAGCCTTTTAGGAAAAGTCTTCTGAGGCTTAGCAGCTTCCAGAGATCATAGATGGTACTCAAGAAATACATCAGATGAATTAAATACATAGTGATTCAGAGGATCCTGTCTACCAGTGTCAGGGGTCATGGGAGTTAGAACATGGGACTCTGGGACTCACCCTTGTTAAGGTCATTTAATCATTTATTCAGTAAATATTCTGGACCATTTACTCCAGCCCTGATAACTCTTCTAAGTGTTCAGGCTGCAATGGTATATAAAGTCCTTGTTCTCATAAAGCTGACATTTTAAAGGGAGATAAAGGTAAAAAAGCAAGAGAGCTAATAAGATGAGAGAAGATAATGAGATAGGTGACTAGAGGTTGAGGCTACTTTGATTTAGATTACAGAGGCTCAGAGATACCTCTCTGAAGAGGTGATATTTAAGCCAAGAGCTCAATAAAGCAAGGGAGAGAGACATGGGAAATTCTAGGAAGAAATTGTGCTAAGCAGAGGGAACTGGAAGAGCAAAGCCCTGAGTCACACAGGGCTAGCTTGGAATTCTGAGAACAGAAAATAGAAGAGCAAACAAGCAGGACAGTGGTATGTGATAAGGATAGTAAAAAGGGCAGTGGCCGGATCTTGGAGGGTCTTGGAGGCCACAGAAGGTAATTAGAATGTTAAGCTTTAGGGTCATAGACTTGAATATCCAAGGATAAATGTTCCAGCAGTTAATGGCAACTGCTCTGTCACCTGTGTCTTCATTGTTAGGTCTCCCCTCTTCTCCAAGGCACACAGTAGCTCTGCTGGGCTGCTGAGCGGCGGTGCCTTTTCGGCAGGCGAACTGAGAAAGGAGCTGGAGTGCACTCTCTCTGAAGAGGGGTCATCCTCACTTAACTGCCATTAGCCCAAAGCCTTTTTCCCCCCCTCCAAAATAATTCTGGCTATATATTTTTGGATGCTTACTTTGCACCAGGCCTAAGTTCAGCCTTTTTCTATATTATTTAATCCTCATGAAAACCATGGGAGGTGGGTGGTATAGTTCACATTTGACAAATGAGGAAACTGAAGCTCCAAAAGAGAAGATATGGCTCATCTAGGAAGAGATAAAAACAAAGCTTCAGACTCAGAGAGACTTTTGGCCATCTTGGCTGGGGATAAATAGCTCTGGAAGAACCTCCTGGGGCAGGGGTAGGGGCAGGGAGAGAAGAAGAGAATGTTTTGAGAGATAGGCTGCATATCAGAATATCATGGGTTAATCCAAAAGCAATTTTGCACCCCCAGGGGACCATTGGCAATATCTGGGGACGTTTTTGTTTGTCACACTGGGAGGTGGATAGGGATTGTTACTGACATCTAGTGGTAGGGACCAGGGCTTCTGCTGCTAAACTCTCTACGATGCGCAGGACAGCCGGACAGCCCCATAACAAAGGACTGTCTGGCCCCAGTGTCAGTGGTGCCCAGGCTGAGAAACCGTGGGTTAAAGTCTGACAGTGAGAACTGCTTCCCGCCTCCTTCCTCTCACTTACATCTCTGCCCTGGAGCTTATTGCCACACTGCATTTCCAGGTAAGAACTAAAGTCCAAATGGAAATTCGTGTCCACCGGGTTGGTGCTTTTCCCCAGCTCTCTTTGCGACTTAAACTGTTGTTCATGAAGGGAGAGGAAGAACTCCATGGTGCACCACGGCATCACCTGTGGCGTCCCGGAGGCATTGGTTCACTCTCTGCTCTGGTTTCCCCATCTGTAAAACGGAGGTGATAATACCGGCCTCCAGCCACCTCTCAGGAGTTTGTTGTGAGAATTCCATTAGATAATAGATGTGAAAGCACTTCCATAAGAGTACAATATAAATATGTTATTACTAAACATTATACCACTAATAAAACTATAGTTATTCTGTCTTTATAATACCAGTTTGCAGAACCACTAGAGTTCTGAATATTGTAGCCTTACAGGGCCATAGAGAGGTTGCTCATAAGAAAACAGGCAGTGATGCACCTGGGAATTGCTACAGTGGGGTAGGGGATATTGGTTTCTTATTCAGTTACTCAAATGTCCTTTGTTTACTTCCTTGCATCATCATTACCTTTAGAAATAATAACTAACCCTCTCCCACCCCTGTCAAAGCTCTGAGAATGCTGTCTAAACACCATAATTAATGGAAATAAAGAGACTAGCTCAAGTAATGGCTGTAGAAAATCAAATAGCAAGGAGGGAGTTGTAAAAATCTCCACTATTGTTTGTTATTGGGTAATGCAAAGGAGACTGAGAAAGTCCTAGGATTCCAGATCACCAGGCAGACTGTCTTGGAGATGCTCTCTTACTTTTTTATCCTGAAAGGTATAGAAGATACTAAGGGCAACACTGACCAGCATCTGATGCAGGCCAGCACATTGCTGAAGATTTTGTGGTGAGCAAGTCTTGGATGCTTTAATACATTCAGGATCGGCTTTATAGGAAAGGCTGAGAAAAAGGTTCGCTTAGTGAGGTCACGTCAGAAATACGTAGTTGAGCCCCCTCAATAAAATATCTCTCCTAGTTGTTCACTGGTGTCCGAAATTCCTTAAAGAGGAAATGAATCTCTCCTTTTCATAACTCAAGATAAGATCCTATTTCTTTCATGGAGAGAGAAGTACTCTTGTCTTAAAATTATCCTAGAGTATTATCATGTGATTACAAAAGCTGAAGAAATCTTTTCTCTAACTCCATAGCTTGAATATGGGCTCTAAATAAAGGCTGCCTTACTTTGCCTGAGTATTTAGTTTTAATGGTTATAACCTCAAACCTTTCCTGGGATGTTGCTGGTTAACATCCTTCTCATGACCTCAGAGCCCTTTACTGCTTCTTTTTAGGCGTCTGAATCTGGTTGCACCTGGTGAAACCCTCTCCCCACCCCCAGTTTCTAACCATATCCCCATCTAGTGTCTCACAAATTGCCCCATGGAGGTTTCATGGGGCAGAGGAAAGAGTACCCCAGGGACCTGGGAGATCTCGGGGCCAGCATGGCTCTGCATGAAATAGTTTGACCTTGGACAGACCATCACATCTGGGCCTTAGTTCCTCTGCTTTGAAGTAAGAAGATTGGCTAGATATCTCCCAGGGCCTTTCAAACTCTAAGATTATGGGTTGGAGATACCATTTCTTCTTTCCATTTTGTTCAGGGAAGCCTCTTCTTTATCAACCCGTGCAACCCAACTCTGTATTTTCATCTCTGTCTGAGTCCTTTCAGGAGAATAGAAGGGGTGGCCATGGTCAAGAGGATGTAGAGGGTGGCCAGGTGCCAGCGGTGCCCATGTCTGTGGTTCAAGTGATTGCGAAGGATGACCATGGCTCAAGGGCATGCGGCGTTGTCTGTGAGTCATGAGGATGTAAGCAGCGGCCATGCTTGATCACTCTTGGCAGGTCGTTGCTATCTCGGGAAGACATGGTGAGTTGCTGATGATGGCTTCAGTGGAATTAGGAAAAGGACTTTAAAACAGCTTTGAAAATGCAGAACTCAAAAGGTTGCTGGCTCACAGCTGTGGGCAAACTTGCATAGATAAGGTGACAAGATAAAGCAGAGCCTGGACAACCTTATAATGTAGGAGACCCTGAAGTCCTCATTTCATGGATAATTACCATAGATTTCAATTTTAGGAACGTGGCAGCTGTCGGTGTACGTTTGACTCCTCTTTCAGGCGATGGAACCAGATCCCCTGGAGTGCGTGTGACTCTGTTGCCCTCTAGTGGCCAGAATGGAGCAGACTGCACAGCAACTTCACAGACTTTTGTTGGCTTGCTGATGCCGCTGTGAGCCAGGGTTTACAGAGTCCCCTTGCAACACAGCAGCACCAGGGCTCAAGGATGCTTTTTAGCACAGCTCTGACCTAAGATGGTGCAGAGGGTACATCATCCCTTTTCTCATTGCTGAGGGTCAGATCTACCACATAGGTCTTGTATCGCCCAGAGTCGTGTAGTAACCAGCTGCAAGGCTGCGATGTGCCTGCTTCTTTTGAGGTCAGATGTCTATATTTGGGGGTAGGTAAGGCACCTGGAATCTGCTTTCACAGTCATATTTGCGGTGTCACTTCCGCCTCGGTTAGATGTTGTCTCTAGCAAACAGGTATCGTTATATGGTTTTCCAATTAACACTTCCCAAGGGGAGCTGGTTAATATGGATGAGGCATTTTAACATTTGGCTTCGAAGGGAGGGCTATATGCAGTTGTAGCAGAAGGAGCCAACACCTTAGTAATTGGCTAAGGTTTGCAGGGGAACAAGGCACTCTGGGAACACTTGTCATTGCTGAGATTCAGGGTTTCTGCAGAATATATTATCATGGTTCAGACTTTAAGTGATCTTTCATGTAAAACCGAAAGTAGATCTAAATGGAGATTATTCCAAGAAGGCTGGTACCCTTGACTCATAGCAAAAGAGATGCATTGATTGCTGAATGGCACATAGGCATTGTTGATCTTGGGCTCTGGCAAAGAGTTCTCAGTAGGATTCATTGACTCTGACATTTGTCCTTTGTAATAGGCAATTAAACAAGAGGATTAATTTGTGAGGAGTCTGAAGAGTACAGTTGGATGAGGAGATAGCAGCATGACCTCTCCTGCCAGGAGAGAGTCCAGAAATGACTTAGAGGTAGGGACCAAGCTAGATTTGGTATGCCAGCTTCTCTTATACTTTGAGCAGGAATGCCCAGTGCGCCCAGTCCTGTCCTTCTACTTCTCCTTCCCACTGTTTAAGTCATGGAAAGGAAATGGGGGGAAACACAGCATTTCATAATGTTGGGGAGGGTTCATTAAAAAGCAGAGGCTTCCCATCCATGGACGTTTGAAACGTTACATATGCAGGTAAAGTGATTGAGGGTTTAAACAGTCCTCTTTGTTAGCATATTGTGTATTTTCCTTTGACAGTGAGGAGCATGAATTACCATTTTTACTTCATATTAGCAATTTAATCTTATTTCTCACTCCCTACTCTCCCAAATATATAGCTAACATATAACAATTCATTGTCTTCTTGAAACACCACCTGAAAGTAAGGATTTTATAGTTGATTCTACAGCACCAAAACCCATGCTCCTTGCCTGTGTACTTCTTGCCTCCTAAGCATTAGAATCACCGTTGATTATTTATCTTTTATTCTGTACCTCTCCAATTCCCATCCCTACCACTATCCCTGCCAATACCCATTTCAGTCATTTACCCAATCCTGCTGACTTTTTGTTCCTGTAGCCTGACCTTAGTTTTTAACCAGATCCCTTTAGTCTTGGACATCCCCTGTGAGCTGATGTGCCCAGGGTACCTGTGGTGATTCTAAAGTATTTTCTAGGAAAGGGTTACATGGGTGGGAAAGAGAGGAAGAATAAGCAGGCAGGAGTGGGCTCCCATGAGGAGAGACTTGTTGGGTGGTGGTAGGAGGATCAAGTATTGCCAGCTGGGCCAGGCAGGGGATGACGTGAGGTGACGTAAGCAATTTCCAGAAGCCATGCCATTCGTACCCGGCTCACAGATGGCTGAAGTACCACCTTAAACTAGATTCAGTCATGTATATCTTAGGGTTAGAGCAGGAGGGCCACATAAGGGAAGGGGTGTACAGGGGGCACAAAGAACAAATTCATTTATTACCCAGCTTTGTCTTTCACCAACACTGGTCTTAGGAGCCTGACACCAGCTTTATCTCTCCCAATCTGGTTGTTACACAGCAGCATGAATGGGGAGATGGCTAGGATCTGTGGGAGAGCAGATGGCTTCTACCAGCCAGTGCTAAAAATGCCCCAACTTAAAGGTATACATATCTCACTCAAGACAACCTTTCATATCACACATACTATAATAAAGTCAAAAGTGTGTGCTCTTTGTCATTGGGAGGGGCTCCTTTCTTTTTCTCCGTTTAATTCTGGCTTCCATGTTTATACCTGATTACAGAGTTGAGAACCACATCCCCTTACAGATGGATCTACTCTTATCCTTTGGCATCTGTGACATCTGTTGGCATCCGTTCTTTATTCACCTTTAGAGCTTTACACTCTGGTTGCTTGTTCAAGCGCTCATGCTCCTGAAGCGCTCATGCTCATGTCCTTTACCTTCTGACATTCTTGACCATCACCTTAATGAGCCGCAAATTCAAATTGCCAGCCCAGATCACTCTCCTGGACCGCACACCTGTTTCTAGCTTCCTATTAGACATCTCCACCTATTTGTTTCAGGTGCCTCAAATAGCACATCTAAAATTGAATTCATTCTCTGCTCCACAAAAGTTAGTTCTTTCTTTCTCATTAGAAGAGTAGAAATAGATGGAGATCATGGAAGACTTTCATTTATCTACCTCTTGGTTATTACCTATAGTTATTTCTCTTGCTTATCCCATATGCCCCTTTACATTTTACCTCTAATTTGTCACCAGGTCTTGCAATTCTACCTCTCAAATATCTTTCCAAATTGACTCTTCCTCCGTATGTCTACCACACTGCCTTAGTTCAGGGTTACATCAACTTTTTTGGCTTCTGACATTTTCTTCTATATGATCAAGAGCTGCTTAATGTTAATCTCTAAACGGAAATCTGGCTACAGTTTTTAGGCCAAATTTTATTTTAATTTTTTAATGGAAAGTTTTCAAACATACTATTACAACAATGTGGATGAGTATAGGAAAGGCCAATGCACACCTTTCAGTGGGTAATGAGTTCAAAAGAAATCTATCTGTGAGGCAACTTCACTTCCTGAAGTTTTCAAATAATACCTATAGCAATTTGGGTCATGTGGCAACTTTGTGAGTAAAATATAGAGCTGCTTATGACAGTCGGTTTTCTATTATGGTAAGCTAATGAGGGCAGCCTTTCATGAAAGTGTTTTCTCTTTCTGCTTTGAAAACAGAGCCCTTTTGGCATCCTCATCTTCTCCATCTTGGTCCATTCTACCAATTGATGTCGATACAGCTGGTAAAAAGGTTTTATTTGTACTTCTTTCTATCTGAGTTACTAATATGCTCAGTTAAATACTTCCCTCCTTGAGATTCTCCTTGAAGATTAAAATTCTAGCTCAGAAAATCTCAGTCATTCAGAAGGCTGAGAAAATGCTAACAGTTACTTTGGAGCTACCTTTGTCTACCTCAGGATGGCATTCTTCGATGGATGCCCGTGTAAGATTTGCTGTTCTGCTTGAATCACAATGAAGTCATCTGAGATGTGCTGCTGACCTGCAGCTCATGGGGGTGTCGCAAGGTCTTCTGTCATCCTTTCAAATACTCACAGTGATTAATTCTATAGAAATCACTTCTGGTGCTGTCACCTTCAGAAAACAGTTTTCTTTTTGAATACATATGGGGTATAGAGGCTCTTCCTGGAAAAAAGTATGGCTTGCTTTTCATATTAGCTTTATTATTATTATTATTATTATTATTATTATTATTATTATTATTCTTCCAAGGAAATTCACCTCCCAAAGCAACCAAATATTCTTCTCCCAAAGGACCCAGGCCTTGGATTTTAGAGCTGGACTCGTTGTCTTGCTCTCCTTTCTTCTTGGGTTTCTATCCAAGTCACTTGGGTTCCTTCCTCATTACTGATGGTCAAACAGAGACTGGTGCACTGAGTGAGCAGGTGTGACACCCAGAAGAAAGTGAATGGAGTCATTGTTTTCACTCTTCATGTCTGATACATCACTCTGGGTCACTGCCATTTTAATTGAAAGAACAGTCAACTGAGAAGGAAACCATAGGGTCTCCAGATGACTCTAAGACATCTCCAGTTTCAGGAGATTAATTTCTCATCTAAGAGCAATGGTCCGATTTGCAAGGGGTTTAGACCTAGTTGGACTCAAATCCTTATTCTGATTTTTTATGACCTTTAGCCCCTGGTGAGGGCTAGGTGTATTGGCATTTAAAACCAGCCTGGTGTCATTGAAGTCCTTGATTAAAAATAATTTGGGTGAAGTGATGTGTCACAAACCCACTTTGGTTATGCATTAGAGAATCTCCTTCAGGATGACCTTAGCTGGAGAAGGAGTGACATAACTACTTCCTGTCCTGTCACCCACGGCTCTTTAGCCTGAGCATAAGGGTCATGGGGGCATCTGGAGCCCACAGGCCTATTTTGCATTCAGCCTGGGGTGACAAGGTGGCACCCTGGGATCTTCCAATTCCAAACTCAATCATTTGTTTGTAGTTTTTTTTTTTCTTGTTTGAAAGGTAATAGTAGAATTTAAAAAAACAAAAACAAAAACAAATGCAAAACTTTCAAATAAATTGTTAGAAGCGGCATGCCTACTGTCCAGGCCTGAAATTTCTTCATACCCTTTTTCTTTCCCTGGCATGCCCAGAGGTTTTCTCCACTGCTCCCTGTTGCTCTGCTTTCTGCTCTGTTTGTTTCTATGGCATTAAAGGACCTGCCCACTTACTTCACAAGGACCCTCATTTCTTTATCTGTCATGTTTTTTTCCCCCCAGTTTTGAGGTTTGCAATCAAGAGTCCTTTGACTGAAATCCTGGGCTGCTTGCAGCAGCTGTGGGGTTTCCCAGCCAACTGCCTTGTCCTCTGAAGAATAAATTCCCTTTGACAGTACCACTTGTGAAAAAACAGCAAGTGTAGAGGATCTTAGAGATAATTCAGGAAGAGAGAAGAGTTATTGGCGGGTGGTAGGGGAGGACAGAAGATGAATTAATATTTTTTTCTTTATCACTTGGCATGTTAAACTTAATTATATTCCTTGAGAGACCTCTAAACAGTCATAATTAGGAATTATGATAATAGCTACTGTTGCCTTACACATGTTCATTTTATTGCTTGCTTCTTCGCTGTGATTAATACCAGTCAGCGTCACTAGGACAAGACTTCTCCCTGCCTGCAGGGACCTTTTTGACTTTGGCTGGCCAGTCTCAAGGGTCAGGGGGCACCTAGCCTAGCCTCATGAGCTAAAAAGAGTGACCTTCCTAGACTAAGTGGAATTATGGGAAATGAAGTTCTTGTCAGTGTCATTTGTAGCTATGAAAATAAGGATTTGGTTCTCAGATTGTCTACTTCCTCTTCTGTCTTTGCCATTAAATTTTTTTTTTAATTTTTGCAATTGCAAACATCAAAGGAGTTAAGGTATTAAATGAGCAAAGAGGCACAGCCACTCTTGTTAAGACCTCCAGCTTACAGTCTCAATATGGGAATATCAAAAACCCATTTACCCTCTAGGCTGCTCGGCCTCAGACACTTGTAAGAACCCCCCCTCAGTAGTTTGGTTTTGAATAACTATAGAGATTCACGTTCTAAGTCAGCGCTGTTTTCAATAACCTGTTTACAACGGGGGTATTATGATAGGCCAGAGACTGATGTACTCCTACCTCTCAGAACCATCTCAAAGAATATTCAAAAGCAGATTCAGAAAATACATGGTTGTGAGCTTAAGAGATTCACATTCAAAGGTTCATCTCAGAGCATTTTCCCAGAGGCATGCTTCCTAAGAGATCTAGCATAAGGCAAAAGATTTTGAAATTCCTTCCACTGCTTCCTCACCTTCCACCCCACAAGCTGACTAGGAGTTGTCTTTGCTTCTTTAGAGTTTTAACTCATGATCTTCCCTCAGGCTCAAAAGGGAATCTGCTGTATTTTGATGAGATGAGTCACCTTTGATGTCACAGTCCTCACTCTCCAAGAACAAGGAACCATTAGTATCTTGACATCTAATTGTATAAGTTAAAGTACTTCCTTGGATCTCAAAGGGAGAGGCTGAACTCTAATACACAGTCTTCTGGAAATAAATGATTGCACCCTATAAAGGAAGGGGAGAGAAATTCTATTTGAGCGATGCCACCGGAATGTTAAAAGAAATCCAGAGGGGGAGAAATCCAAGTGAATAATATATATCGGGTCTCTGACTCCTCATTTGACATTCAGGTCAGATCAAAACTAACCCGGTGAGATCTTGAAATTTAATGTCACATAAAAATGCTCCTGGGCAAGGAATTTTATTATACACGGTCATGAGAAATATGGGAGGCACTATCTCTGAGTATTTTCCTGGCAAATCTTTACTCATCTCACATACCCTTTACAAATACAAGCCCCAAATGCTATATTTAAACATCTATATTTGTTGGGATTTTGTTAAAGGAAAATTAAACAAACAGAAAAATCACATTTCACACATGTGAAGTGATGTAGTGGTAAACCGTATTTAATACGTTGGGAAAGCCTTCAGTTTCATCTGTGTACGAAATGTCTGCACATAAATATTGGAACTGCTTTCCAAAGGAAGAGCACTGTTATTAGCTTTTTAAAAAATAACAAAAAATCATGCTGGTCAACATATGGAGTCTTAGTGTGACGATAGGTGTGTGGGCATTTAGGTGAGTGAGTGGATGTTCGTGCATCTACGTGTTTTTAATATTTTACGATTAGCAGAGTGACAGTGTGTGAAGGAAGATAGATGATGGCTATATTAAGCAGCATAAGAAATATGAGGAGGAGGTGGAGAATGAAAGGATAGAGAGAAAAACGATCAACCTGGAAGAAGGACATTGATATAAGACTAAAAGAAAAGATGAATTTCTTTAAATTAGAAAAATCAAAGGAATGTGTTTTCTCCTTAGGCAATAACCACTTTTTTCCCCTTAGAGCTTTACACATTAACACATAAAAAAATAGATTTGTGCTAGAAATACAAGCTGTCTTCAATGCATATCTCAGGAATTATTTCCCCTTATGATTCCTTTGTGGTCTTATGACAAGGCCATGCCCACATCTGACAATTTTTAGTTAGGAAATACCAACCTAAGTTTTCTTTGATCATGCTGTTGCCTTTACTGGAAAGACCTTCCATCCTTCTCATCTTAGCCACCTTTTAGTAATTCTTCTAGACTAGCTCAGCTGTTTCTCCATCCCTGACTATCTTTGTCTCCTTCCTTCATTTTGCTCAGTTTGTCTGCTCTATACTCCAATAGCACGTTATAGTAAGTGAACATTCACTGTCTCTCCACAAAGCCTCAGACTTCGTAAGAGGAGGGCCATTTCTGAATCAGTCTATATTCCTGGAGTCTAACTCAATGTCCGAGGTGATTTTGCTTCCTTTGGCTCAGTCCACTCTGTCACCACTGGCCCAGACATGGGAAGTATGAAAGTCCCCAAAGTCCCCACTTTGATCAGTTTTATTGCTTGCAACTGTGCTGGAGGCTGAAGACACAATTGTGTAGAAGACACAGGGTACTTGCTTAGTGACCTACTGTGGAGAACTTTCCAGTCAGATTTATTCCTGTCAAATGTATTACTTGAGTGAAACTGGATAGTTCCTTTCTGATAAGTAATGGTAGAACCAGGCATGATACGTTGCTACTCTTCAGTTAATTAAAGCCATGATTTGGGTTGTGGTTTCTGTGAATGTGTGTGTGTAAGGAAATGGCAGTCTGTCCTTCTCACTCATGTCCTCAGATATTCACAGGGCCTCTCTGCCACTGAGGGACTTTTTTGGCCTTGGGTTTTTAAGATGCAGTCCTAAGTGCTCTTCTGGGCACCACGAAGCCTATGGGCAGCGGCAGTGGGGAGGGCCTGGCTATTAGGGGAAGCTTGAGAAGTTGCCTAGTGTGTAAGTGATGCGGGAAACTTCTGCTTTTAAGCCTTGGGAATGAGAAATAGAGACAGGAGGGAAATGGACCTTCGCTAAGAGAAAAATGTTGAGGCCTGAAGAGAGCCAGAGGCATGAAACCCATGTTGGCCCATGAGGGTGTCAGTGGAGATGGCGGTAGTTCTAATCTGTGTGTGTCTGGGATAGGAGTCACCTGCCGTCCACTGACATCAGAGGTCACAATGGAGTCCCTGATGTGGGTCTGAAATGTCACTCCTTTCCATCCAGTTGTGTTCTTGTCACATCAACTAGAATACTTCATCCAAGAGTGACATGCTATCATCGTTGTTATCCCAAATCATTCTGTAGAACCAATATATCCCAAATTACTGTATATTAAAACATTTCTCTTTACTGCATTCAAATAAATAGATCCAGTAATTTATGTATGCATGTATTTGTGAGTGTACTTATATATGGACTACACTAAATTCTCACTAGTTGGGGCATGGTGATTGACAGGAGATCACTGTTCTAGAAACTCTGGTGCACAGTGTAGTGTGGATGAGGAAACTCTTCCTATTGATCCTTTTGATCCAATTGATCAATACACTTGATCATTTACTCTCCGAGAAGGATGTCTGTAAAGGTTTAAAAATAACCTTACCTTTGTCAGCTGAGATGGGCAACTTATTCAATAATCATTTAATGACTGCCCACAATGTGCCAGGATGCAGAGGTGAGTGATCCAGGCAGGGTCCCAGCCTTCAGAGAAGATGACAGTGTGACATGAATAGTCATTACCATAGAGGGACCCGAGGGGTATGGCACAGGTGCTCATGGGGTTACGCTCACAGGACACTAACCTGTAGTCTCCTTCTAACAGCTAGTTCAAAATTTTCAGGGCTCTTAGAAAACATTAGTCCCATAAGCAAATTCATGCAAGATACCCATGAAACTGGGTATCACTGGAAAAGTAAATCCAGAGTCCTTGTTGCCTCCCGCTGTGTAACAGGGTCGGGGGTGGGGAGAATGGGTAGGAGAGAGATTAGATTAGATTAGATTGTGGAAGGGAGAGTCCTATTGGGAAGATGAAGAGATTGGTATAGTTTCTAAGCCATCCTAAGCCTCATTTAAAAATGGTGTTTGACCAAGTTCAGTTGCAGACTGGCAGCCCATGTAACTAGCATGCAGAATTTTTTTTTTAAAAGTTGAGCCAACACTTAAAAATTGGAGATTTTACTCAAAACCAGCGATTTCTGGAATGTGTTGAAAACTCAGGTCAGGTCAGGTAGGCTCCTGTTTCTACAAGGGCACAAGGGCCACTGCCCTTGTCAGGTGAAGAATCCAGATTTCCAGTTCTCTCAAGGCCCATCAATCAGTCTGGCGTCTGTGTTCATCACTCATGCCAGCCCCACTTCTCTGATAGGTAACCTGACCAGCTCAGTGGTTTCTAAAGTCTTATGTAAAATTAAAAGTCTCTAATTCTGTGAAAAATAAATACATTCTAGAAAAAAAAATTCATGGATTGAACAGAAGCCAGGTATGGATGTCCTTCGTGAAACTGCTTTTTCTATTCTGAATGCTGAGCATTCAGAGATACAAAACCATTCCCTATGGTTGTCACCAGGTTAGGGGTGAAGCAGCCCCAGGGCGTGGGGGTGAGGGGAGGGAGAAGTGTGTGGAGTAGAAGGAAGGAAGCTGTGATTATTTCAGAACCAAAATGTCCTAAGCTCCTGTAGAATTTGAGTTGAGATGCAACACGGAAGAGAATCTGCTGCGTAGGGCCACTGGAATATAGATCGTGTTTTAGAAATGGCTGATGTATCAGGTGTGAGCAGAGCATGACAACACAGCTCTTGTGCTGTTCTTTTTTCTGTCACATTCTCCTGCCCTGGACCCCTGGCCTTCCTCTCTCTCCCCACGCTGACACCCCAATCCCTTGCAGCATTTGCTCCCCCTCCACCTGACTCTCTCTCCCTTTCCTGGCAGGTTCACCAAGAAACAACCAGGTCTCCATGGCAACGTGAAGACAGCTGAAAAATGGCAGCTAAATGCAGCTGCCCCTCATTTAATATCGACTCTGGCACTGACAGAACAGATAATGGGCAATAACACACCATTATGTTGTGGGAAAATGAAATGCTTCAGCAGAAGGCTGTCATGCTGGGGGATTTATTTGTTACTGTACCAGCGCTGATTTCTCTTTACTTCACTCCATTTCTTTTTATTCCTTCTTTTCCATGGCAGAGTTTTTCTCTCCTCTTCATTTCTTTCCCATTCCTCCCTTCTATAGCTCCTCTTATTATACTTCTTTATTTTCCCTTCCTCTTTTCTTCCTTCTCTGAATCACTTTTGAGTAGATGTGAAAGCATACATATATAATAATAGCAGTTATTTGCATAATGACTTACAACTCACAAAGCGTTTTCAAATACATTTTCTTTTTTCATTTGGATGATGAGACAACCATGTGAGCTGTGTAGAGCTTGGGTGCTGATATTTATTTTACAGATTTTAAAAAGGGCTCAGAGGAGTTGAACAATTTGTCCAAGGTCGGGTGAATATGTAAGTGTCGGAGCCTTCATTCCAACCCAGATTTCCTGGCCCTTAAACTGGATTCTTCCCTCTCTGCTACAGAGAAAGTGCAGATCGCTCAGTTCCTACTCACTTTATCTGTGCCCTGTTTCTTTTGGAGTCATTTTTAGCTCTAGAACAAGTCTCCCAGGCTTTGGGGCTTCAGAAGGAAGATCTTTAAATCTTTACTTCTATGAACAGCCCAATGCAGATGCTGCCTGACAACTGGCCTTGGGTTGTTGATAAGATTGGATTATTTTTGTTTTTATTTTTTTAAACGCAGTATATCTCTACCTGCTCATTACCTCCTATTGTATCATTGTATAATTATGTAATCTTGGCACACAGAAGGGACGTGGTGTACTTTGACTTGTAAGTGGAGCATTTTCGTGGATGTCAGCTTCTCCTTCTGCTAAAAGACCACATGGCACATTGAAAACCAAGGGGCATTGCTGATGGAGCTGGAGCCCCTCTTTAAGCTGTTGCTGCCGTTTCACATTTTTTTCTGAGATCTTGGTTAAATCCTATGCAGTTCCCATCTTCTTTTAAAATATTATTTAGTGGACTTTCAAGTCTAGAAATCTGGGATCAAGATCCCAGGTTCCTTTGGTCTTGGGAGGTTTGCAAATGAATTAAGAATAGGCATTCCAAAATGTTTTCATTTCTGGCAGTAGCTGCCGAGGAAAGAACTGAATAACATAAAATGTGTATGGGCCATATGAGTAATAAATATAGTGGCTTTTTAATCATAACGAAGAATGATTTGTGCTGAAAAAGAGAGCAATGCTTGTATTTCACAGCAGAGGTTTTTAACCTAGGATCTCCGAACTCCTTGAAAACGTATGTAAAATTTTGTGCGGACAAGGCAATGCAGTGTAGTGGTTCAAGCCATTGGGTTTAGCCATACTCACCAGGCTGTTTGCTCTGGCACTCACCAGGTCTCTATCTTTGGAAAAGATCTCATGAGGCTTTAGATTTTTCAGTTTTGTGACTCAACAAGAATTGCTAGTCTATCTTGTTCCTCTGCTGTCTATGATGTTTTCTTTTTTCTTGCAATTCCTGCACACTGACACTTCCTGTGAGTTCTCTTTTTCTGAAAGGTGTACCCATTTTTAGCTGCAGAAGCTCACATAAGCCTCTGCAAAGTGGTCTCCTGGTAGTGAGGAAGCCAAGGAAATCTGGCTACTAAAATTTTGGATGGTCTCTGGTTGCTGCTGCTTGTTTTTAGTCCGTGTGTAGTTATTTTCTGTAGATGGTTCCTCAGAGTGAAATGAACCTTCGTGTCATATCGCGCAATCATGGAGTGCTAGGACTGGTGGGAACCGGAGGTTACTCCATTTCTGCAGTCTGTCAGTCTAGATCCTTGTTTCATGAAAAGCAACCCCTTTGCCAAAGGCCTGCTTTGCTAACCAAGTTCCCTGCTATCTTGTCTCTCTACCCACTTTTAATTTGCCTTATTCCTTTTAGTTCTTAAGTGAGTTTACTCCCATCATGTGGTGTAATAGAAAAAGGTGTTTATTCAGAATTTACACAGTTAGCAGTTATATTTTATTCTTAAAAAGCAAAAGTGGCTGGTTCATGAGATGAGTGCTTTGAGGATTGAGAAATATTTTTAAATGTTTTATCATTTTAATAAACTTTGAAATTAGATTTTAGCCTGTAGAAGATGGTTTAGAAATTGTTCCATTATCTGATTTTTGTTCATTATTCAAGGAAATGTAAGAATAATCCCTTTATCTAGCTTTTGGAGTTTTGGAAATTCTAAAACAATTATGAATCTAAAGTTAGACAGAGATGAGGGGGCACAGCCTTTTATTACTACTACTACTACTACTATTATTATTATTATTATTATTATTATTATTATTATTATTATTTTATTTTTTAGGCAAGGCAACCCTTGGTTGACCTTACAGAGTGCAAGGACCTTGTCAGATTACAATTCCTCATTATTTTTTACTCCCATAGCACATGGTCTTTCTAGGTGGTCTCCCATCCAAGTACTAACCAGGCCCGACCCTGCTTAGTTTCTGAGATTGGATGGGATCGGGCTTGTTCAGGGTAGCCACACAGCCTTTAAACCAGAGGAAAAATTGTGTCATAGCCCATGTACTTTTTTCATAGGAAAGGAATGGGGTTATCCATAAGACTTAGGACTTAGTTTTAGTATCAGGCAGAAGGGCCAAGAGCTGGGCCAGAGACAGCAAGTAGAATTGGAGAATGTTGGAAGTGGTCAAACCTGCTGGAAGCAAGGAGGACAGCAGCAAGGATGGAAGGGTTCTCCAGGGAGTTCACAGAAGGACATCCTGATAGAATAGTAATCAGGAGACTAGACTCTTTCAGGGCACAGGCAGCAGCCTCAAGAGAACCCAAGAGAATTGATTGAAATCTTAAATTATAAAAGTACACTCAGAAGTCATGGAGAGCTCAAGGAAAGGACTTTTAGGGACCAACATTTCTTAGTAGCTTTATTAAAGCACCAGTGAAATTGCTGATGTTCAAGAAGATCATAACACTCTAGTCTCTTTGGGTAGTATGAATCTTAGATGTGACCTGGCTCTAGGCTACTTACAGCATTTCCTATAAATTAGTGCTGTCTGAGGACTTTGCTGTTCATCCATGAGGATGTAACTATTGAAACTGAGGGTCACCATTTAAACATTTGATAGCAGTGTGTGTGGGACATCCAGGGCAGTGGGCTGGTCTCATTGAACAGGGTATCAACCAGTTCAGTGTTTTCAAACTCATCTGGCAAGTCACACATGGCATGAGCCGCTGTGTAGGGTCATGCATTGACCTGGATAGATTGGCAAGTTAAAAACTGAAACAAAATAAAATTGCTTCTTCACCTCAAAGGCTTTGCAAAGCCCTGATCTAGTTCAAAGGCCTTGTTTTACATATGAGAAGGGTAGATGATGTATCCAAGGAAATCTGGAAAGATAATGGCAGAACCAGAATGATGTTATACCAACGTTTATACCAATGTTTCTTTTTTTTTTTTCAATTAAGCGGATTATACCCAACATACTTTGTTTCCTAAGACAGGGAAGACATGCAGTATATTTCAGAAATATTTCCTTAAAAATATTAAGTATTTGAAATCTCTGGATTCTTAAAGGTTTAATCAACCCTCCAAGGGCTCTACATTTCAGAGGAGGTTTTGCTATATACATACACACACACAACTGTATCGCCCCACAGGAAACATTTTGTACTTTTAAGTGTGTTGATCTCTTTGAGGTGTTATTTTGTTTCTGGGAATTCTTTATATAGGATCATGCTAGATGGCAATTTTCTGGGTCAGTTTTGCCCAAGGCACTCTCTAATAGTGAGTTAGGTAATGAAAGAACTCTCGTGGGCCCTTACAGTGCAATTCGGGGCACTGTTGGGAATAGACCACATGGGGGCTCAGGAACTAGTGGACCTCTGGAGGCCTTGAAGCATGACTAAGTCCCCTTCACCACCCAGGTGTGGGGCCCTGGCAGAGCAGAGCCTGGATGGGCCCTTGTGACTCCCCCGCACTCATTTCCATCAGGATCTTGGTTAGATGAAACTTAACAAACGTATGGACATTTCTCCCACTGCCCTGCTTAGGCTCAATCAGTTATCTCTTATGGGTTGAAGTTTCAGTGCAACTACAAATGGGTAGTGACATGGTGGTCACAGTACCACAATCATAGCAGTATTTCAGTATAGCATTACACTTTCATTTCATGGGGTCCTCACCATAACCCTATAGAGATGGCAAGGCGACTACTACTAGATTCTTTGTTATAAGTAAGGAGAATAAAGGGCCCAAAGAGAGGAGCAGATGTTGATTTTATCTCCACATTAAAACACAAATCCACTCACATGTGTTCATCTCCATTGTCACTATCCAGTTCTGTGCCACCGTCATGTTTCACCTGGACGACTCTAAGAGCCTGGCAACAGTCTCCCTGCTTCACTCGTAGCCCTCCCCCACCAACCGATTGATTATTCATATAACAACCAGAGTGCTCTTTTTAAAGTATAAACCATACCATGGCACTGTATGCTTGCAATCCTTTTCTGCTTCCTGCATTTTTTAGAAAAAGGTCCACATTCCGTGACACAGTTTTTAAAGCCCAGTGTGATCTAGCACTTGACCACCTCTGCAACCTCATCGTACGCTGCCCTTACTCCCGACCCATTAGCCCCGTTAACCTTCGGACCCATCACGCTCATTTCTGCCCCTGCCAGTCTCTTTCCCCCATCCTCCCCATGGCTAACTTGTACTCATTTGCAAGCTTCAGTTTTAATTCTGCTTCCTCAAGAGGACTTCCGGAATCCTTAAGCCTAATTTAGCCCTTCCCACTTTCTCTCTGTCTCCTATCACCCTGATACCATCTTCACAGAGCTCACCACAGTTGACACTTCTGTCCACCTGGGGGCCCCTTTGTTTGAGGCTTGTCTTCCTCACTAGACCATGAGCTGGAGCAGGGCAAGTTTCATGGCAGCATCGTTTACCAGCAAACATTCAGCACATTGCCTCAGAGCTGGACTGCTGTGAATATTTGTTAAATAAAAAACGAAGGCCCAAGAGGCCCCAGAAGACACAGAAGGGCAAGGGTGTATGAGACAGTCACTCTGCCTCTGAAATAACCCCTGGTTCCCTTTGGTTTTGTTCTTACTTCAAACACAACTGAGGATTCCTGGAAGAACCATGTGGCTTGGCACATAGTAACGCTTAATACATGTCTAAGTAAGTGAATTAATATGTAATGAAAGAATGAATGGCATTCAGATGATATTATAAATTCTGCTTCTGAGCTTTCTGAGTTTATTGTGTTAAACCATATGATTATGTCACTGTCCTCAAGTTCCACTGTCATCCTCCCTGCTTTCAGTGGGCTAGATATCCCTTCACCCCACCCACTTACTGCTGCACTTGAACCCAAATCACCTCTGACCTATCATTTCCCCTTTCTCTTGCCACTGCTAAAGTTTTTTTCTGAGTGAGGAAGCAGCTTGGTTAAAAAACAAAAGCCCTGATATTTTTTTTCCCCCTGAAGAATACCATCAGGAAGAAGGCTATGATTAATACACATAATTGAAACAAATGGCAGCTAACTGCAGAAAACCATCTCCCAGCTGTTGGAGGAAGGAAATTGCTGACAGCCGGTCCCCATTGAGTGGCTACCCAAAGAGAAGAGCTGGTAGGAGCAGGAGAGAATACATGTCACAATCCTGCATCACTTCAGGGCTGCCGTTTGGGCCAGAGATGCCTTGAGTGGTCTGTCACCTGTGTGAGCTTCCCCATAAAATTGTAACATTTTCCAGGGCTGGGGCTTAGACTGAGTATTCTCTGTCTGGGGAAGACTGGGCAGGTAGCTCTGTCCTATGGAATGGGCTCTGAGAATCTTTAAGTCTCCGACAGCACTGTTGTCAATCCTGGGTTGAATCTCATAAGGAAACAAGATGCTTCTTGATCTGTTTCAGATTTCTTTCATATTCATTCATTCATCTCAGAAGCAAAACAAGTGAGAAGCAAAGCCTGGGGCTGAGGTGTGCTATGCATGTGATGAAGCTCTTTCCTTTGGGTCTGTAGTTGGGAGAACTTTGCCATGTGACCCATATTTGCCCAGCACATTTACATCATGATTAATAAGACAGCTCAGAGCCCAGGCCCAAATATGCTGGGAAGTCAGCTGAAGGACAGTGTTGGCTCACCAGCTTCAAAATTAAATGCATTGTAGTCACTGTCCCTCTGGGAAACTGTGTGCTCTGCAAATGCTGACTCTGGAATTGTATATGCTGAACATCAGGGCCTGGATAATAGTTGGGAGAGAATGTTTTCCCAGGAGAACTAACCTCAGTGAGCTTTCTCCATGTGCTCTAGACCAACGGCCCCTAACCTTTTTGCACCAGGGACCGGTGCTCCTATGAGAATCTAATGCCTGATGATCTGAGGTGAAGCTGAGGAGGTGATGCTAGCACTGGGCAGCGGCTACAAATACAGATGAAGCTTCTGATGGCTCGGACACCACTCACCTCCTGCTGTGTGGCCCAGTTCCTAACAGGCCATGGGTACTGGTCACAGCCCAGGTGGTTGGGGATCCTTGCACTACATTATTTTTTCATTCCATTTCATCTTCAAACAATTTAAGAAGTAATGCTCTCTTCTTTATGTGAATAAGGAAACTGAGGATCAGAGAAATCTTTAATATTATAATTAAATTATATAGTATAATGTAATTATATTATGTGACTTTATTATTAAATTAATCTGACATATAAAACTGCTTTTGTTCAAGGTTACCCTGTTAGTTGCAGGCATCACTAGTAACATTTTTCAGTGCTTTGGTGCCAAAGAAGAAAAAGCAATTACTTTCTCCAAACAGAAAGGGACTTATGTAGGGATATATGAGGAAAATAGCATGATTAGAACTTCAGAAATTTTGCTCCTCTCTCTGCCCTCTCATTATTCTTGTGACTTTATGTATCACTCGCTGATGCAATGACTGTGTTCTACCAGTCAATTTTGGAACCTTACACAATTGACCTTCAAACCTATTACTCTTGCAACTAAAATCATCTCCTTGAGGAATTCAGTTCCAATTCCAGAAGCCAGAAGTGTGCCTGCTGCTTGCATTTTCTGCAGAGGTCCTCCTCTACCTCATTTGAGGGTCACAAGATGTTAGAGAAAAAGCCACGGAACGTCAGGGAAAGTTCGAGGTTCTCTGCCACCTTGTCACTGTCACCTTTTCATATGAATAACGTGCTTCTAAAATTATGTTTTGAATTTTCCATTTATTCTTGGTGCTACGGACTGACTAACTGTGTCCTGCTGAAGCCCTAATCCAGATGTGATGGTATTGGGAGGTGGGGTCTTTGGGAGGGATTAGATTTAGATGGAGTCATGAAAATGGAGCCCCCATGGAGGATTAGTTCCTTTATAAGGAGAGTAAGGGAGATCAGAATGCGTGCTTTCTCTCTCTCTTTCCCTATCCATCTCCCTCTCCATTGCCTTCTCTCTTCCTTTCTTTTTCTCTCCCACTTCCCGTTTCCCTTTCTATTTCCCTATATCTATCTCCATCATGTGAGGATAGAACAGGAAAGCTGCAATTTGCAAACCAAGAAAAAGGATCTTACCAGGTTACCGGGTAATCTGTCAGCACCTTGATCTTGGGCTTCCCTGCCTCTAGATCTTTGAGAAACAAATGTCTGTTCTTTAAGCCCCCGCTCCCACTTGTTTGAAGATAGCAGTCCAAGCTGACACGTAAGGCTAGGAGCTGTCTTACAGATGTGGGGTTTCTTATTTTTATTGCCTTGGGAATCAACTGGCAAGTTGGTATACTGATGGTAGAGCCCGAAGAAAGGAAATAAAATCAAATGCATTTGAAACAGTTCCAACTTTGAGACACTTATTTATCATTTTAGATGAATGTAGATAGAATGTTTACTGTGGTGTTGCCCAGGTCCTTTATATAATGTTTGGATAGCACAGTCCTTAGCTGCATGTAGATAATCTGTTAGGCAGCTAGAAAAATAACCTGCTTGAACTACTCCTGATATATTCCCCTTCGCTCTTGTGTCTTTGTGTACTATAAGTGCATTAATATAGAACAGCTAGCAGATGAACACTTCTTTATCAGAGGTGCATGTGGGTTGTGCTGGATGCCACCACATCTCAGAACAGCAGCTGTGGCAGAAGAGGGAGTTGCTGATAAGCAGGCATGCCCTTTCCCAGATTGGACAGTGTTTATTGGTGTTTGGGAATCAGAATGTGGAGGAAGATGAAAGGAATGTCTTAGTTTATTGTGCTAGAAATTACATTGAAAGCCAAGTAAAAGATGATGATGATGATGATGATGATGATGATAGTGATGATAGTGATGATGGTGATGATGATTTGTCAAGTACTTACTATATGCAAGGCTCTGGTCTAACTGCTTTACATATCTTATTTCATAAACTTCACTACAGCTACAGGTGAGATATATTATATTATTACACACAATTTTTAGGTGAGGAAACTGAGGCTTAGAGAGTTTAACTTCCTAAGTTTATGGAGGTTAACCATGAGAGTCAGGATGAGAGCTTTGCTCAACTCTCTAGGAGATGCCAAAGAAGAATCTCCATCAGTTTGGGAGGGATTGTAATTCTGGAGGTTCCAGTCTTTCTCTTGGCTCCAGAAGGACTTGGCAGTATTTTTTTACAGGAATGTTTAACTCCTTTGAGTTGTTAGCTGTTGGGATGAAGAAGAATGTGGGCTCGGGTGAAGACTGAACCTGAGTCACGTTCAGTCTAATCCCAGAACTAGAAAAGCAGAAAACTAGTAACATTTAGAGCCTGAAGAATTAGTTTTTGGAGCCCTATTTGCTTTTGCATAGTCACCCAGTTATGTAGTACCTCTAGAAATTTCTTTCTGCTTTCCAGATGAGAAGCATAAAAAAGTAAGACACTTAGCATTTCTCTCTCTTCAATGAAATCTTGGTGTTAACTGCACTCATTATATATTTTCCAAATTGAGTCCTGTTAGGCTAAAATTTACTTTTGCACAGTGTGAATTGTGGGAGTGTTTATAAAACAGAAAGAGAAGATAGTTACTCTGTTTTACAGGGTCAAGTCAGAAAATTGGTACCAATCTCCACTACTTCAGGACAATTATTTGTATGCATATACCAAATGCACTAATTACAAAAGAATGTTCATTTTTAAATTGCTTGCAAGATTTCCTTATATCCTTGGAGATAATAAATTGACATTTCTCTCGAAAAGCATTTGTTAAGTTTTTAATTCAATCATACCAATCTTTCTTCCAATTAGGAGAAATTAGTGAGATTTTATTCTATTAAATTGTATGTAAGTGCTGTTGTCCTTGCTTGGATGATTAGCTTTCATTTTAATGCCCTCTGTTTTGGTTGATACATTTCCTCATTTGCATCTATTATTCCGTGTAGCTTTTAAAAGCTCCCACTTTCAAACAAGATGGACTGATGTCTCTACTGAATTTGGACATTTGGACACTTGTGGCAGTGGGTTTGGCACTATAAAGGTGGTGGACTCTTGCACATTTAAGTGGAGGGTGTGTACTTACAATCTGTTAGTTCTAAAACATCGGTTCCCTGAGATGAGACTTTTCTGGTTGGCAATAAAAAGAAGTTATTTCCATAATTTAAAGTTAAGGGGTGGAATGAGATGGAGCTGGATCAGTGCCTTATGGTCCTGCTATATGCATGATTACCTGGAAATTTTGGCTATCCTGTTGATCCCTAGTTGAACAATCTTTCAGGTAGTATCCATTACCTTCATTTCCTACCCAAGGCAAAACCCATGTAAGCTTTAGTACAATAAACAAACATATTTCACAGTGGTGATGGCAGAAGTGTTGAAAGGATTCCTTGGTAGATGTCACATCGTGTTCTGCGGACCTTTTGTTCTGTGTGATGGTTTCTGGAGCTGAAGCATTTTATTGTGTAAAATTCAGCCAGTTTGTCTTGTGATCCCATGGAATCTTTTTATTATGACCAGAGGATATGTATTTGGGCATCTCTCAGAGGTTTTTCCCTTCTTCTTTTTGATTCCACAAAGCAATCTTGAGCTTTGGAAAGGAATCCCAGGAAAACTGAACTGCTTTGTATTGACGTTGACACTCTCCTACAGCTTATAACCAACACTACTTATTAAAGTGGCATCTTACAATGATACAGCGAGGACACCCCTGTGGGTGCAGGGCGATGTGGGCACAGAGCAGGGAGCCACTTCCTTCAGGATGGCCATGGGGT
Source organism: Macroglossus sobrinus (assembly GCA_004027375.1). Classification (NCBI taxonomy): domain Eukaryota; kingdom Metazoa; phylum Chordata; class Mammalia; order Chiroptera; family Pteropodidae; genus Macroglossus; species Macroglossus sobrinus. Next base: position 781,309 of record PVKZ01000054.1, on the reverse strand, counting down.
GGCAAGATTAGTGGGAGAAATGTTCTAGACTTTGTATTTTTCAGCCTTTCCATGTTTTTATTTTGTAAACTTTGCAAGGCAGGAGCTCTGTCTTAGAAATCCTTGTCCTTTTGCATTAAGCTTCTTTGAAGTAACTGACATGGTTTATTTTGTTGGAAGATTTAAAGCGTAATTTTTCATAGGCTTCTAATAATAGTTGCCATCATTTATTACTTACTATTGATCCCAGCAGAGTGCTAACGGCTTTCTATATATTACATTATTGAGTCTCCACAACGAAACTGTGACTGATAAATTATTATTTTTCTAATTTGCAGATGGGTAAACTGAGGCTTAAAGAGGTTGAGTATTTTGTTGAAAAATCAGAGGACTTCTGAGATTCTCTTGGACTCCAGAGCTTTAGCGATGCATCAGTATTTCCTTTCTTTATACGTTCTGTATGTTAACGCAGTGTTTTCCTTACTCTTGGGTTACACCACGCAGATTTCATGGCAACTTATGGTTCCGTTCTCTAGAATTCTTCAGTAGCCTTGCTTATTAATCCTTCCTTTTCATTGGAGAAGAAGGGTTTTAAAAATGGGCGACATTTTACTTAAGAAAAGCCTTTGGCTGTCTCTTAGAGTGTGAAACAACATCTGACAACTCTCAAGGCATGTCGACTTGTTCACTGACATGTTTATCCCCACTCTCCCCATGCAGAGAGTGTGAGGACTGGCCACAGAAGATCCCATTTTCTGTGCTAGCACATACACCCCTCATCATGCAACTAGGGCGTGAGTGGAAAGGAGGTTTGTGGATATAAAGCTGGCACTCATTGGACACATAATGAATCTTTGATTATTGTTCCCCCTCCTTGGCTTGCAGCCCAGTGTAGGTTTTTCTCTTGCCTATGGTTGAGAACTGACACCTGCAGATTTCTTTGTTTTACATATGTAGCTGAGTCGTCAAAGTGCTTTCTCCACCTCAAATGGAGGCAGGGCAAGCGTTATGGCAATTGCTAGGAGATGTGATTTCAGGTACTCTGTGGAGGCCTCCCAACCAAAAAAAATAGTCCTTCTGATGCCTGAAGTTTCACAGTGCCCCTCCATAAAGAAATGCAAATTCTTTTCATTTGGGGAGGTAACTATTATGTTCCTAAAAAAACCCACCATTTTTGGTGCCTCTAAAAGAGCATTAAGTTAAGAAAGGTGCTGAATAGCACTATGCTTTCTCTAAAGAGGTTAGGGTTGTGTTCTCTCATCAATCAATGTCTCTCTGTCTCTCTGTCTCTCTGTCTCTCTGTCTGTGTGTGTGTGTGTCTGTGTGTCTGTGTGTGTGTTTAGTTTGTTATTGATAGAAGACCAGAAATGCTAATAACCCATGCCAAAGGAAGGTCACTGGCAACCTCCTTGAACTTTCCAGGGAGGCAAACACTTCTGGAAATTAGGCTGGACTGCCTGTTTCTGAGAAGGATTCAGACAAAAAAGGCCCTACACACATGAGCTGAAAAGGATCCTTTCTCACATCCAAACTGGCAGGATATAGGTTAATTCCTCTACAGGAAGTGAAGGAGAAATGATGCTTGACAATCAGCTGCAGCTTTAGAATTTCCCCATGCCTGAATCCCTGGAAAGTTACAGTGGGTTTGAAGGCTTCAGGTGAGGCATCAAGTGATTGATGTCATTCCACGTGTGCCTAATGTTCAAGGTTGCCCAGTGAGGCTGTGCAGGGTAAAGGGTGAAGGCTTTGGCATCAGCCAAAGCTGGCCATGAGCCCTAACACTACCTCTTACTGACAGACCTGCGGTGGCCAGATTACAAAGCCTCAGCCCTCATGTTTGTAGAACAGAGACTATAAAAGCACTCACATGTCAGAATTGTGATAGTTCTGTGAGATAGTCCAGGCAGGGAGGTGAGCCCAGCATGTGGCTGAGAACAGGCTGCTGCCATTTTATTAAACAGTTTATCCCTAGGGTCAGTAAAAAGCAGCCTCCAAGGGGACAAACCACTGGGAGTTAGAGAATTTAGGGAACCACTTAGAACCCTGGGAGAAGGAACTTGACCTCCAGCAATACTCAAGTCTTCTCAGATTCATCTCCTTTTATATTGCTTGTTAGATGATGAGTTCTAATGATAAGAGTATAGCTCTCCTCTGTGGGGGGACTGAGGCCTATCTGTGTCTGAAAAAGCACCCGTGTCTGCATAGTTTGTGTCAGATTCAACATGGATGGAGAAATGAAATGTGCCTTTCACAGATCTACCGAAACAGTCATGGCACTTCCTAAACTTTCCTGAGAGTTTAAAGGATGGATCATTATTTCTTCCCTTCACAAAACAAATATCAAACTTAAAAAAGAGAATCCTTTTTTGCATTTGGACATAAATGTTTGTTTATAATTTGATTGCAGAATATTGAGAATGCCCTGACCTCCTTGTAGATGTGTATATATGTATGTATGTATATATATATATATATATATATATATATATATATATATATATATATATATATATCTCCCCAAATATGGCCTATGTCAGTGTCAGATAAAAGTTGTTCATGTAGTTCAGGTGCTATGGGGAAAGGATGCAGTTTGCTAAGCAGTATTGACATAAAGTAATGTGTGTATGGAGTAGGTATGGGGCCATTGCCAGGTGATTAGCTCACCTGTGTTATTGAGACAAGGAGCTTCTCTTTCAGAGAGTACCTGAGGTCTCTGAAGGAGCATCTCTGCTACTTGGAATGGCTGTCAGGGCTATCAGGGAGAGTGGAGAGGCATTTATATACCACAAGCTATTGCATGCCATAGCTTCTCCTTTTCTTACTCTCTTTATATCCTCTCATTGGCATGGTTCTCAGATTTATTAATAGCCTTTTCATGACTTCTGCAGCCATCAGGAAGAGAAAGCGGACTGGGAGAATCCAGTTTTCTTATGCGTGGCCCTCTTCACTGTCTTGGTTTGTCTTTTGTTTCCCCTCCTTTTGCTTTTTCACATTTAAAAATTTGTGTGTTGCTGCTTTTCATGAGGCTGGATTGTCTTTTACCTCCTCCCTCCCCTTTTACTGCTTTTAGTTGTTTTGGTGTTTTTGTTTCCCTCTGGACTTGGGCACATGGGCAAGGTCAGCTGCCGAGAGGGCTGCACACCACCGATGTGACTTTCAGAACTTTGCATGGGAACATTAAGCAGCATTCCCTCCCTGATGTCACAGAGTCTCCACTGCTGCAGGGGGAAGAGAAAAAGAAGCTCAGAGTAAAAAAAGACGATCCACATCAAGTCATTGGCTTAGCCACACAAGCACTGAGCAGCACACTAACCCAAAGCGCTTCTCCAGGGGCAGATGCTGCCCAGTGCCAGCTCCAGGGACTCTGGGACATTGATGCACATGTACATCTGCATGTGACACACATGCAAGAAGCCTTAGAGAAAGGACTCAACTGGGAAGTAGGCATCCAGCATCCTGGAGATCAAACTTCCTGTCATCCCTTCAGTTATCGGGTTCATTTGTCTACCTCATATTTACTTTGCAACTAACTCACTTATGTAAAAATCAGAAAGCCCAGGTTCTGATTTCAGCCCTATTGCTAATTCCATTGGATGAACACTGAACTATGCTAAAAAGAAGTAGAAAATTTTATTTTAAAAGGATTTTCCATTGCTAAGGCGAGATTTCACCTTAACCAACTCTACACAAAGTGAGGAACAGCTCTCTCCTTGGACATGGATGTGAAACTAGCTAATTCCTTTTTCTCTAAGTGCCTTGAGGTAAACCAAAGTCAGAGTTCTTGGAACTCATCCATATAGCCTGTCAGTCAGGAAATTCATGATGAAATAATGCAGAGCTTTTAAAGAAATGATGGGTGTCTTTCAAAATGGAAAAAAGGAGAAAAAATTATATGGATAATAATACCATTGAGTCGCATAATTTTTTATGTATTTTCAAAGCCCATTCGCACTTCTTAATGACTTGGTTTAAGGATATTCTCTACCTCAGCCTATATTAGATAGGTGACATATCAAAATCTGATGGACCTCTTCTGTTTTCACTGACAACCTACAACATGATGAGTGAGTGCTTTCAATACACGTTTGCTGAATGGATGAATAAATGATTAAATGCATGAACGAGTAACTTAAAGTCTTGAAATAACACACAGTCAGTCTACTGTTTATTTGGCTTTCACTAGTGCCAAACACAACAAAGGTTGGGTATAACAAGGAGTTTTGGTAGGTAATGTCAGCCATGAAGGGTGCACGATCAGGTTTTGTTGGTAGTTCTGCTGGCTTGCCATAGAAAAAGGCACTAAAAGGATAATAACTAGAGTATAGCCAGCTTGAAAGAGTCATCAAAGAGGGTTGCTGTTCAGACGAGCAATCATGGAGCCCCCCTAGAAGATCACACATTAGGTCACTTAGCACTGATCTCAGAGTGGTACCTTTTATACAAAACCAAATTCTTAACTGAAGTAGCAAGGACAATGAGATTGAACTTAGACCCAAGTTCAGCCGCATTCTAAATTCCCTTATTGTCAATTATTGTTATTCCATTGGATGGCCTTGAACCCTTGGATCTCAGCTTTCCCCTTTGATAACTACAGATAATAAACCTAAGTAGGTTGTTGTGAAGATTATAAAATATCATCTACATAATGCTAAACCAGAGCCAAGGCCCCCATCAAACAGTAAGCTTCAAAACTGTTAATTAGCATCCTTACCACCATCATCACCATCACCCCTGTCTCAAGGACAGGGGGCATTTCCTGGCATGTCAAGCAGTGATAATAATGCCTGCTCCCTAAGATCATTGTATGATTGAAAATGCAGCCTTTGAGAAGGGCCTGTCTCTGTGCTATGCACACAGTAGAGGGATAGTCCATGCTACCTTCTTTCCTTCTCCTTTCTTCTGTGATGTCTTCTCACTTTTCTACTTCAGTTGAGGGCAGTGGGTCATTATTGCTCTTTTGTAAAGTGACCCAGTGTCATTGGGGGTGCTCAAAAGGCCTCAGCAGATAGGTCGTCTTGGCTGGTGGCAGAGTGGGTAGTGGAGTACTGGAGAGGGGAAGGAAGAATGAGCAGCACTCTGGGACAAATGACAGGCCTTTTCCTGCCAAACCTGAGTGCACCAGAGGCTGCGAATCTGAAGCTTTTGGAAAGTTTCTGCCTGTTCCTGAAATTATTCCAGTAATTCTTGAGGGAACACTACTATTTGCATAAATCATTTCATACAACCTAATTAGTTACTTATAATACAGAAGACACTTATGATCTCAAATTCAAACATTTGGAAAGCAAAAGCGGCTTATTCGTGGTGGTGTATGGTGATGATTGATGATGAGCTAGATGGCTCTGAAACACCATAAGGTCTCAGAGAGCCTTCTGAATCCTCAGAGGGACTCAGGTTATTCTTAAAATGACTTTTAAAGTTCATAAAAAGTAATAGACCATAGCAATGAAGACATTACTTATATTGTTAATGTGGTTATTTGTTCAAAAACCAGAATGTCAAGTTTGAAATGGTTAGAAACTCACAGCTGACGAAAGGATCCAATTAATCAAGGCCTTTTCTGTCAGTGATTTTAGGTAATTGAGAGTTTTTATTTGATCTGCTTTATTTTTTTGCCTTCTGACATGCGACCCAGGTAGAATTAACAACCATTCTGATTTTCCAGGAATTATTCCCATTTAAGTACAGAAAGTCCAACATTCTGGGAAACTTCTCAGTCTCAGGCAGTACGGATAGTTGGTTACCCCTTTTTGAAGCACCTGAAAAATGCCTTTTCAGGATAGTGCCATGTTTTGGCCAATACCTAACTGACAACACACAAAGAAAGATTCTCTGTTTCAGTGGGTCTTCAAACTTGGATTTTGTTGACAAGTAAAATTTTTACAGAGAAAGGAAGGAGCAAAATAGGATTGGTGATTATTTATTTTGCCAGATAATAACATTGTCAAACTTCATGTATTGTGATCATCATTTTACAAAAGATAGGAAATTCTAAAACCAAAAAAGGATAAACAAGCAGAATGAAACTTCCACGTTCCCAGTGTCTAGTGCAGTATCTGGCATAGAGAAGGACCTACATAAATATTTGTTGCATGAATGAATATTGCATAAATTTAGCTTCTATTCAAAGACATATTATAGTGTCCTTATTTTCCTAATTGAACCATGGATTGGTGAAAACTTTATCTGAGACCATTGGGAACCAATGGTTGAATCCAAGTCTGTGTGGACCATAGGATTTTTTGGTGGGAATTTTTTATTGTAAATTATGATAATGGCATTCAGATGTCTACCTCAGTTAGAGATTCATTTTAGTTGGTATAGTCAATCTCTCGTGATATAATCGCTCCTGAAGAGAAATAAGACTACATTTCTGGCTGTTTAAATCAGAGAATGATATTCAGTCAACTTCCTTTTAGAGTTTGATGGCTTCCATAAGGAGATGCATCTTTCCTAATACCTGCATGGATGGATTTTACCACATCTGGCAGGAATGAGTCAGCAGTCCTCCTTGTTTTCTTAAATTTTAGACAGTGTTTTCATATACTCTAAGTCTCCTTACTTGTCTTTATTCTAATTCATTCAACTGCAGAGTGTGTTCAGAAAGCTCGACCAGCTGGTGGTGAGTACAGGTACCACAGCTTCTCTAGGTCTGGGATCTACTCTGCAATGTCTTTCTACCATAAATGGAATTTCCAAATCATTCACTATTTTATCATAACCCATGGGTAAAAAAGTCATTGATAAATTTTACTTGGTATTTGTTTTATTGATATCATAGGAACTATAAATATCCATAATGAATGACTCTACACACCATAAAATAAAATCAATTTGAGTCTCTATTTCAGAGAGTCTTATAATCCTGGTTTTATGTGCTCTTCTTAATAATAAGTCAACTAACTTTTTTCTCTTCTGTGAGCCCTGAGCAAATTTCTGACTGTAACTTCTGATGTCATAACTCAGAGTCCAGCTGTTTGGCCCTGAAGCTTCAGCGAAATTGCTGGGGCGACGCAACATCTGTAAATGGTTTGTGAATCATTCTGACTTAGGAGGAGGGCTGCCATTTAGAGTCAAGGCATCAGAAGTGGATTTCCTTATTCATGTTCTCATAATTATTTTTAAGTATTTATATATTTCCAGTTTTGCAAATGTACAGAATTCCCATAATTTTTCCTATTGTTCTTATGATCTATATTTATATCCCAAAGAATGTGGTTAATTCATCTAAATGTTTACTTAAAATCTAGCCTTGTGGGGTAGATAGTAAAGGTTCCTGTAAAAGTTGCAGAAGGGTACTTTATAAAATTAGATGATGTATGTGACAGTGGTTTGGAACATGTGACATGCTATGTAACTTTTTAAAAAGAAATGAATAGTTCATCTCCAATAGGAAAACTATTGGCATAGGTGTTTGCAGAAGGTACCCAACCCTTGGTAGGAGGCATCATGATGTAGTGGAAAGCATATAGCTTTTGAAGGTTGACTTTGGTTTGTATGTGGATCACTTCTTAGCTGTGATATCGTACAAGTGTGTCACCCCTTCTGAACCTCAGTTTTATCATCTGTAAAGCGGGGCTAGTAAAACTTTATTCCTCAGGGCCTTTTTGACAGTTAAATAAGAAACAAACAAGAATTCCAATGAAAAGCTCTCCTTTCAGATGACACATGAATAAACAGATATGTTATCTCTATTAATAATACATTAGTTTAAAGTGTTTTGACCTCTTTTAACTTAAATCACCAAAACAGGTCTTGGGTAATTCTTGTCAAACACCGTGCATGTAAGTATGTTATATACAGACCCTTTATATAGAAAAGCCTGGAGCATAACAGAGGTCCAATAACTGTGAATTTCCTGTTACATTATGACAACAACAAAACCTTCTACCTCTAGAAAAAACTCTGCTAATAGTCTGAGATGAAGAAATGATGAAAATGAAACAAATACTTTATTCCTATTTTATTGCACCATTAGTACTGTAATTGAATTTGCAATCACTAAGATTTTCTTATTTAGGCTTCTTAAATCAGGTCACTGATTTTTAAGTCTGTCTCTGTTGTAGACAACTCTCCCTCCTACCTGCTTTTAACATACGCTGTCCTCAACCACCCCTAGATTCAGATTCTTTCATTTAATGACTTTAGACCCTGGCCATATCCAGTCCTTTCCTGAGAGCTTTGGGATGGGACAGTTTTAATTTTTGTCACTGTCAGCCTCCACATCCTCACTGCCATATTTATTTCTTAGGGAGGAAGAAGAAGTGCACACCCAGCTAAAAGAAGACACAGCCCAGGTTTCTAGGATTTGTACCTCTGCATTGGCAAAGTTCCCTGGTCTGTGTCTCTGAACAGAGTTTTAATCAGCCAGGCTCTAGTACTCAGCGTTGAAAGCTTTGAGTACTGCAGAAATGGTAGATTAGCCGCATTTAACAAAATAGAAAGTTTTCATTGTGTCATAAAAAGCCTTATTGATCTTTCTCAAACATCGACTCCAGGGCATTTTAACAAGCCATTCTGTCTAGACTTGCAGGCTAGAGCCCACAGTGCTAACACAGGAGGAACTGGGCTGCAGGGGGAGGCCAACGGCACAGATTTAGATTTCTCAGTGGGGATTTTCTTAAAGAATTATGTTGATTTTATTCTGCAAAAGAAACGAGTTGGGAGGCTTGCACAGATGTCCTGTGACACACCTCAGATTCCAGCCTTGCTTGGCTCTCAGCATTTGCTATGGTACTCGCACATGGTAACAAGTGAAGGTGTCTTCTCTGTCCCTCAGCTTCCATCAGCATTTCTTCCTTTTGTCCTTTAGAAGCCGGGCTGAAGTCTCTAATGCTCAGGCACTGAGCAGGGGGTCCCTAGAAGGGGAGAAGGCGATGAGTGAGCAGGAGGAGTCACTGTCATCATTTCGACTGCATTTCTCTTCAATTACACAACTTTGTATTTAAAACATTCTGGGGCATATGAGAGATTTTGCAAAAGGTATGAAAAATCGCTGCTCACAGCATATGACTGAGGAGTTGACATCTACATATAAAATAAACTAAGAATCATTCAATATTTATTGGACGATTAGGTGTTTTATCAGAATTATCTATAGAGATAACTTTTTAAAGAAGTATGAACTATTTCAAGTTTTAAAAAGTATAGGCCCTATAATAGAGGATATTATAAACAAATGGTTTAGCCATCGCCCAGATGGAACACATCTTAATGTTTGGCCAGTTTTGCTTTATATTCTTTTATAAAGACTTGATCTTATTTGAATACTTCCCTGATTCCATTTCTTCTCTCCCTTCCCAGAAGTAAATGCTACCTGAAGTTGTTGGGTACATTTTCTCTATATGTTTTTCTATCCTTGTAACATATGACTAGAGCTGTAATATATAGTGATTAGTGATCTCTCTGTCTCTCTCTCTGTCTCTCTGTCCCTCTGTCTCTCTCTGTCTCTGTCTCTCTCTGTCTCTCCCTCTCTCTCTCTCTCTCTCTCTCTGTGTGTGTGTGTGTGTGTGTGTGTGGCGGAGGGGGGTAGGTGAAGTTTCTTGGCCACCCACAGTTTATATGCATTATTCTCTATATATGCTGGGCTAAATGAGGAAAATATTAGGTTAAAATCTTTAACACCCACACATCCTGCTGGTCAGCCAAATGAAGTGTGGCAGGCTCTAGATCGCCTTTGCTTTTTTAGGACCAAGAGTCATCTGAGCTCCTGAAATACCTGTAGGCAGTTTCACATAACACCGATTTGTCTCGTTCTCTGGATGCTTAAAGTTGGATGGTTTCACAAGACAATTTAGATATAGACTTACTGAGGCAGGAGGTAGATTAGATCTTCTGAGGGGTTTTTATGATGTTATGGAGGATTCTTATTTTTGTCTTGGACAAAAGAGATTTTACAAAAATCAGTATTTTAGAAGTCTGGTTTAAAAATTTATATTGCTTCTAAATATCTAAAAATCTGTGACTCTTTCATGACTGTTTTGTTCCTTTCTGAACAGTATGTGTGGGTGCAGTGAGGATCTAATTTAGATTGCAATTAGGGTCAGTGTATGTGTCACTTACAAAAATCATTTCAGATGACCTACTTCCTGCTCTAGAATCACTGTGGATATTTTCATTATTATTAGTTTTGTTTTTATCAAAATTACAGTCCTCTGCCCTCTCCTCTCCAGCTCTGTGTACCTAGTGATTCTTTTACCCTCACAGATTCTGTAGAACATAGTCTCACAATGAGGTGTTTGATATTCCAGTACAGTTGCCTTGGTTATTGTGTAACTTGATAAAAGAGGCAGTACGGGAAAGGAAACTAGCGTTGATTATCCTTTTTGAATTGGGCCAAAGGTGAAAGGATATGTATTTGTGGATATGTGTTTTCTCTGATTTTTTTTTTTTAATTGAAAAACTTCAAAGCACAATCTAAAACTTATCTCCAGGAAGGTGACCCTGGTTAAATTCCTCACCATTCTAATCACCTGGATCCTCAGTGTAACATCAAGAAACATGGCTGAGTAAACACTGTATAACAGTGATAGCTTTAAAATTATTAATGTAATTGAAATCTTACTTATCATTGAGTCCATGTAGTTAGTTCCAGGTGTGTCTTTTCTCATCCGAATGAGAGTGAAAGCAATCCAAGGACTGGTTGTCTGAGGTGACAACTATAGTACCCTAGATCCTCTGTGAAATAGGCACAGGAGTTAGACTAGGGGTCAGCTCTGTTGCTAGTTGAGCTGGGTTAGAGCATGTGGGTTTGATCAGCCATCAAGTTGGGCTTCCTTGCAATTTTCCTCCTGAAATAAATTCAGCCACCCAGCGAACAGCCAGAAAACCACAGATCTTCTTCTGCAGATGCAGGGTCTGCTCTGGTAGGTTTTACTACATGGAGGAACTTAGAGGAACTCACAATCCTTGCAGGAAGGGCATATCTGAAGGGGAAAGGCAGATCACAAAGGAATAGTAAGTACCTAGTTAAGAAAAGTGGGCCTCTGGGTATCAGATTTTTACTGTATCACTAAGCAGATAAGTCACTTCTGGCACTGGAGGAAGTGAATGAGAAAAGTAGAGAAGGTGGAAGTTTTACTCTAAAACTGTTCCCTCTGGAGAGTGGGGAAGAAGTGTTCTCATAGAGTCATGGAGACGGGGAAATGGACTTCCCTCTGCAGGATGGAGTGTGCTGTTTGTGTTCAGTATGTGTTTGATTGACAGATCCACAATTAAAATGAGAAGCTGGTGGTGAAAGAAACATAATTACAGTTTGACTCATATGGATCTGGTGGTTAAAGGAAAACAATGTACAGCATGTTGTATAAATTATTATAAGTGGGAAGGCAGACATATGCAGTACAATTGCCTCAGGCCATGGTTTCTTAGCAATATCCATTCTGCCTTGGAGATGGCTTCTGGAACCCTCTTTGCCTCTCAAGTCATATGTCTACCTACTGAGCCCTTGATACAACACCATTTTAACTGTGCCACTCACAAGCTGAGGTTCTCTGCTGGTTCTCCATCCCCATTGCCTCAGAATATGACAGTTGAGGCTGCAGCCTGCATCTTGAGCCTGCACACATGCCCGTGACTCCAGCCATGTTGAACTTCTCACCATCCCCTGAACACCCTGTGCTTTTCTAATGACCATACCAGTGAATACTCTGCTTCTTCTGACTAAAACTTCATCCCTCCCTTCGTATGGTGAACTCATTCTTCAAGACACAGTTTGTTTGACCTCCTATGTGGAGCCTTCCCTAATACCCAGAGTCAGTTATTTTTTTTTCTTCTGTGTGCCTATCTCACCTACTAAACATTTACTACACTGTATTGTAATCACTTATTTGTGCATTCTCAACAATAACAACAGCTAGCATGTCTATGGCTAGAAACTGGACCATGAATTTTATCTGATCCATGTCTCACAATGATTCTATGTAATATGTACATGGTCATTCTCATGTAGATTGGGGTACTAAGGGTTAGAGAAGTTTAAGTAATAAGCTACAGTTCCATAGAGTTAGGTAAGTTTCAGAGCTAGCCAGGCTGTCAAACTCAGGCCTGTTGCATTCCAAGCTTTTATCATTACATTCCATGTCATCAAACCTGTATGTGGTCCCACCACACTCTGAGTTACAGGATGGTGCCTGTTGTGATGTTTAATATGAGTCTACGTCAGGATCTGGCACTTAGTAGCCATTCATTTTTCTTTTCTTTTTTTTTTTTTTTTTTTTTTTTTTTTTTTTTTTTTTTTTTTTTAGCGTTACAGTTTCTCTTCTTTGGTAAAGAATGGGCTAATTATTCCAATTCGAGGATTGCCATGCAACTTAAGTGCATTCATCATTGGATATATCACCTGGTACATAGTAGGCACCTGCACATACTTATTCCTTAAATGAATGAACAGAAAATTTAACTCATTGTACTGTAATTGAGAGCTCTGCAGTCTTCAGGATGCCATTAGCTTTCTAGAGATTTCAGTGAAGCGTGATTTTCCAGGCCATTCTTTTGTGGACTGAGGCAGCTTCTCTCACCAGGGTACTGACTGTTTATTTTCCAAGTGACAACTTGATTTACTATTTTCCTTCTCATCACTTCCAAGAAGCATCTGCAGGCTAGTGAGTGACCCAGGCAGTGTGGAAAAAAGTCCATTTATTTTTTTTGCTGATCTTCCTACAGAAAGTCTCTGAGGATAAGGGTTTGAAATGGCCTCAGGAGGGCAGAAATCTTATGTGTTTTCTTTTGTAGTTCAGGATTGCTCATAGTAACACATAGTAACAGAGTGACCGCTGGTACACTCTGCTTTTAAAATGCCTGTATGATGGGATGTGGCAAGTAAAGGATTCATTGTTTGTCCTGGAGGATGGCTCTGTAGTTTGGTCTATCCAAATGCTTGTTCAGCCCTAAAATATATTGTAAAGGAGATGGGACAGGGAGAACCAAGACTACAGCTACTTGTATAGTCTTTTACCTTTCTTCAAGGGTGTGTCCCTTCCTTAATTTTAGCAGAAAATGTCATTAGGTAATATACAATAGAATTCACTTCAATAGAGGAATTTCTGCTTTTCCCTCATTTCTGCAAATATGATCATCTCTCATCTCACAGCTCAACAGTTAACAGGAATGTCTGCCCACATCTCATAAGAGGCCCTTAGAGGTGGGACTTCTTGTTCCGGATTTTGGATTCCTAGAATGTTCTTAGCATGTAAAGGAAACAGAATTGTGCAAGAACAAACGCACCTTTGCTTTAACTTGTTCCTTTGCCAGCAAACTATACAAATTGCTGTTTTAGCTCAAGGTTCCTTTCAGAATTGAGTGACGATGTAGGACCCTCCCTTCTCCCCTCCAAAAAAGAATTGGGCACCTGGGAAATTGTGGATTTCTCTGAAAGTTTATTTCTGCTTTGCGTACCCACCTACCTTGGGCTCAGTGCTTCTTTCATCCTCATCAGGGTTTCTTTGTCTGGGAAGCAGTGGCCAGAAGAATCAGGTGATATGTCAGTTCACAACTTGACACCCTGACACCTTTCATTGCAGCTTCATTGATGGAAGAAGGGCAGTGCTATCCCTGCTGAGTTTTGTGGATCAGAGGGAGGGAGTCAGCCAGCCAGCCCCAAGGCCTAGGCTGTCTCTTTGTCTGGCAGGGAGGGCAGCAGTAGCTCCAGTGTTTTTGTGCCTCATTAACTCCAGGGTGGGCCTGGCCAGGATGGCCAGCCACAGTTATCTTTGCAGCAATGAAGACTAAAGTACCAGCTGCTGCACAGAGGCCAGTTGAAGGACAAAGGATTCAAAGATGACAGCAGTTTTGCCCTGGTCTCTGAGGCCCTCCTTGGGGAGCTGGCTCCCACTGCCTTTCTGGAGCACAGCAGGTGTTGTGCTCAGGGCCAGTGGTTACAGCCACCCCAGAGGCATTACCATTTTAATAGGCTCTTCTAAGTTGTGCCCAAAAACCCATTTCTAAGGCTGTGTGATGGAGGTGAAGAGTGTGATCTTTTCAGATTGATGTTTTCCAACCTGCTACTAGAGAATCTTGGATTAGAGCCAGCTCTACTCACTGATCCCTGCTTGGCCTCCTGCTGCTTGAATGGCCTCTTCCCTGTCACGTCGATGGCTTCTCCTTTTGATACACTGAACTTCATGCAGTTGCCGATACTAAATATGGGGTCCTAGGCACATACTTCTCTGAGAATTTGAGTTCCTGGCAAGGTGGTGGTGGTGCAATGTAGTAGCAAAAGGTATGACGTCAGGGGACTAAAAATTGGGGAATGAGAATCAGGGAACTGAGGTTTCGGAACTGGCCTAAGTGCTTCATAGTGCCTCGCATAGCCTATCTGCACTCTGTGTGCTGCCCTCTCCTTACATTGGAATAATCATAGCAGAGTAACCTCACAGAGCATTGAGAGAATATAAACAGTTAAGAAAGCATTTGAAGTATATGATATTTTAGAAACTGTGGACATCTATTTCCAAATGGACCTAAGATTCTCCTTTACTCAGATGTGTTCTCATTTGAGCCCCTTTATGTGGCATGCTGTGTCCTTGTCCCTCAAAGTTTTCCTCTGGCCCTTGGTTTTCCATGGCTGTGCTGGGATCTTAAGTACCCAAACGAGTTTCCTCCTGTGGTCTCTGGTTTGCCAGCATCTCTGCCTCTCGGTTCCTTTGGCTGTCTCTTCTAGGAACTTTTTACTTCTATTCTTGCTTAGTGAAGTGCAAACCTCACTTGGGAACTATATCACCATCCAGGTCAGACTAATCTAAGGCACTCCCTGGAAAAGTAGTTCATATGTGTTCTCGTCTTTTAGCTTTCTGCCTTCAGTTATCTCTTTCTTCCAGTTTACTCTCAATGCGATCTTTTAAAAATATAAGTTGGGCCCTCTGTCCCCTCAGTAAATTTATGCAATGGTTCCTCATAACCTTCAGAATAAAGTCCAGATTTCTTGCTCTCAAAGCCTAAGACACCAAGGTATCAGGAGCCACAGGTCCAATTAAACGGTGAAATGCATTTCTCCACACTTCTTAGATTGCATAATAAAAAATAATATATTGAACATTCTAATGTGTTTTGGAATTTCTCAGAGAAATGGAGTTATTATATACATCATTATTTGGGTGTTTTTTGGGTTAGAGAATGGAAAATAGAATTGAGTAAATGCTTATTAATGCTATGTATATATCAGTACTGGGATTAACAAGCCATTTGAAAAACCAGCGCTTTACATATCTTATAACTCTGATTTAAAATTTTGAGTTGTACGTATCTAGATTGCATCTAATGTTTAATCAATTGGACACTTACAAATAATGGGTAAATGATTTGTTGTCCTACAGAGTTGAGCTCTGCTTCTCGTGCAGTGAGAATAATATTTTTGTTTTAACACTCATGCAATTGATTGTGAATTTTAGAGTGATATAATTTAAATGGATCTAAACAGTCCATTAGCCATGTCAGTGCCTACCCTCTTGCCAAGCTGTACTTTATGCTAAGCTGTTGTATACCGTATTACATAATCCCCTGCATTCATTTTCTCTACTGATTTAGCTTGAATGCGTGCAAGGTGACTGCATTGTCTCTTCAACCTCCTTCCCAGTGTAAACAGCAAGTATAGAAAACAGAATTTGAGCAGTGTTACCTTTTTTTTAGTGGAGAGTGTGGAGAATTGAATGGGCTTAGAGACGTGGATTTGTCACTGTTTTGTTTTGTACCTTTTAGTTACGTTCACTGTCAGCTACTATGGTTTTCAAGGTGATACGAAAATTACTCGAGCCTTAGCTACCAGAAGGAAATTAAGACAGATTGGGATCTTAGTGGAAAAAGGTCATTTGTAAGAGTATAAAAAGGAACAGTGTCTTCAAGATCCTCACTCTTTTCCCATCCAAGCCCCATATTTGCTCTTCTGAAGACTGAATCATGCACTGCCCGAGCCTCTCCTACCCATAGAAATCAGGAGGAAAGTATCCCATGAATTACACATGATATGACTGTGCTTATCCATAATATGTTTCAAGAGCAGCTTTCAGTTGTCAATTGTTTGAGTGGAGGAGGTACCTGGCATCTGGGGTGCTGTGCTCTTGGTAGCCTCCTCCAGTCCAGGGAAGAGATCAACTGGGGAAATTGGTTAATTTGCATGTAGTTTAGCATAAATATGCATGTAATTTACATAGACAGTTTTTCCTCACATTGGTTATATTTCTTGTTTATTTATTATGATATTCTCTACAATGATGTCATTTTCCTTTCATGAACTTCTACATGAAGCAAGTTCTTGTGTTTTAAACACACCCCGATTCCAGGGGAGGAAGGGAAGCATTTCTGTTGTTGAGGAAACATGAGTTACACAGGGAGGGGAGAATAAATTTCTGACTCCATTTATCCAAGGTTCGGGATGGTTTGTAAGTCAAGGCACGATTCCGTAGAATCATCCATGCCCTTTAAGAGAAGGAACCTGTGGTATATCCAGAGTGAAGGGCCAGGAGAAGGTGACTGGTATTTAGAGAAATGGCCAGAGGCATTTCTGAAGTCCGGAATAACACTCATTGTCCTCTCGAGCAGTTCTCTTATTCCTAGTCACAGGTTTCTTCCATCATCAAACGAGGGCATTAAATCAGGCAATCTCCAAAATTCCTCATAGATCTAAAATATTTTGACAGACCCCTTGGTCTAATTATATGAAAAATATTAAGTGCCGTGTAGCACGTTAATGCCCTGGTGTCTTGCTGTTCTGTGACAAGCCCTCCCCCTTCAAAGGGTACTTGATGGTTCAGCTTCTCTTTAGAGGCCTCCTTTCCTTGCTCATTTATCTCAGTTCAGTAACTTCAATGTTTACAGAAGACACCTATTGATATACCATGTGGGCACCAAGAACAGGCATAGGCGCTGGCTCTGTGCACATCTGTGTCTGTAGGTAGAGAGCTTGGTGCTAATAACTTCATTTGATTTACCATCTTCTACTATAGATCAGGTTCACCTCCAGGGCTACTGGACAAAGGATGCTTGTCCAGTTGCGTTTTAACAAAGCCATTTCTGTAGAAGTGAGAGGAGCGATCATGATAATAGATGGGTCACTAGGGGGATCTATTTCAAACATAAATGTTGTGTTAAATTTCTAGTCTATGATTTTTTTTTTACTATTTTTGGTAAAACATATTAGGCATAGGTTATGTGCTGAGTAGTACTTGCTCCTTATAGTATATGTATAAGAGACACTGTGGTTCTTTATTATTTATTAAAGTGGGTAGATCTCTTTTGCTTATACCAGTATTTGTGTGCAAACAGAAATGTATACATAGACACATGTCATCGAGTCCCTCTCGTGGACTAGGACAAACCTATCTCTTCTTTACCTCTCTGGAGTGTGAAGTTGAGGTTCATGTTTTGATGATTTCAGAGTGCTATAATTAATTTAATGGTATGTAGTGGGCAGTCATCTCTTTACATTATAAGAGTTATTTCTTTACAGCTCTTACCTTATGATGAGAAAATATTTGTTTCATTTTACTTAAGTGACTTATCAAGGACTGTGAGGATTTGAGTTGAGGCAGAATTGGTTTTGGTTAATAAGGCTGAAGTGTAGTTTCTGAAGGGAAAATAGATTCTCTCAACCTTATTTTGTAGTCCCCTTGCCTTAGAAGGAAACTGAATATCTAACCTTGTATTATTGCCCATTAATGAGGCGCTTTTGCTAACTTGTAATAACCCTGATATGAAGTAGGTCACTCTAAGCGATGCTGCCTGACAGGAGGAAAAATGGAAGTCCATATGCAGTGTGTCAAAATTATATATCACAGCAACAAATGATGAAATAAAATATATTCTATCATCTTGCTTTGACAAATAGGCCTTTGAAACTACCTGGTCAGCAAGGTTCACATTTAGTTTTGGATTCCTCAGAGTTCTGCACTGGAAATGCTAGCACGGAGAGTCCCTCTGGTCCTCAGCCTGTGGCCTGTGCCTGTCCCCCTCCTCTTCCCGCCTTTGGCTCCATCCTATATCACAAGGAGTCTGGTTTAAATGCATGTAGATGCCCCAGCCCCACAGGGCTGGCCCCCAGACCTTGAAGTGTGCACTTTGACAGCATGATTTTTCTTCAAAAGTAGACTGTGGGAAAAGACCTGCACAAGACCTGGAAACAGACTTGGGGATCTTTGGGTAGGGAATTACGGGGTCCCAGTGTCTGGAGGAACACGGTCTTGAAGGAGAGTATGGCTCCAGTGGAAGGCCATCGTGGCCTTGTGGACTCCTAGTTTTATTGGGAAAGGTAGTCTGACTAGGGCCATCTAAAACAGGAGAGCCTCAGAGCAGAGGTCTCTTTAGTCAAAGGGAGACACTGCTCTCCTGTCAAAGCATATTACCAAATTCCATTCTGTTTTCTTTTGCTCATCTGCTTGATAACCTTCTCAGGTACAGCCTTCTGTTTAATAATCCAGTCATGTTCCCCTGGGCTTAGGACTCTACCATGGAAACCAAAATTAGCTGAGTTATTGATGGACAGAAATCAAAGCCAGATCTTTCAGGGTAATTGATTTTTAGTTTTTGGTCAATAAAAGTTACACAGAGCTAAAGAACCTTTTGTCAGAACAGTTCATTATCCATTCTAAACCAGCTCTTCTACAGGCATTTAAAAGCCATCCTTGAAGCAAAAGCAATGAAAACCTCACTTTACCATTTCACATGAAATTTCCCTTCAGGTTTTTTTTTTTTTTTTGAGAAAATCTGAAGAGAAGGCAGCAAGCTCTCCTGTACCATCGCATTGGTCTTCTACCCTTGTATGGACATATAGCTTCCCTGCAGTTTCTTTCTCTGCTGGTTTCCATGGTGCTGAGATATATGTCTTGTGCAAGATTTGGAGGGGGCACTGTGCTGGTGTCGGCCCACAGGCAGGGGCAGTACTCTGGGGGCGTGTCCTGCTTGGTGTTTGCAGAGATCTGACTCATGCATTGACTGCTTTCCTCTTGTGTTTTCTCCTGTAGCTCGAGAGGACAATGTGGCCACTTTCCGAGGCTCAGAGTACCTGTGCTACGACCTGTCTCAGAACCCAATCCAGAGCAGCAGTGATGAAATCACCCTGTCCTTTAAGACCTGGCAGCGGAACGGGCTCATCCTCCACACGGGCAAGTCTGCTGACTATGTCAACCTGGCTCTGAAGGATGGCGCGGTCTCCTTGGTCATTAACCTGGGGTCCGGGGCCTTCGAGGCCATTGTGGAGCCAGTGAATGGAAAATTCAACGACAACGCCTGGCACGATGTCAAAGTGACACGCAACCTCCGGCAGGTAATGCTGAGGGGAGAGAGTGCCCGGAGGCTCGTCTTAGGTAGCTGGGGCAGAAGTTTGGGTAGCAGTTGATGAATGAGGTGGATATAGATACGGTTTTGGATTTGTCCGAGTCTTTCTCCGAGTCTGCAATTTCACAAGGAAAATTATTAAAAATATGCTTCTTCTCATACTTTAATTCTCCTTTTGTTCTTATTATTTAAGAAAACAGTTCAGTTTTATAGATAATAAAAGTTATAAGTCCTTTCATTCCTTTTATTCTGCTTTCCTTTTTATCATTTTCTTAATTACATTTGAATCTTGTATTATTGCTAAATTCAATTAGAGACAGTGTTTTGTTTCTACAGCTTGGTAGATTTTCCTCATTATTTCTTTGACTATATGTTTTCCTTTTTAAGTAAGTTAGCCATTTCCGTGTTGCTATAATTTTAATTCCCTCCAGCAAAAAAAGTCTTCCTTTTTCTCTTTTAATTTACCACCCTTCACCCAATTTTTTTTTTCGGTTGTTATGTTAACCTCTAGCCTTAGAATGAATTAGCCGGAATCTTTCTGAATCCCTCTGTTTCTCTGTTCCTTGGTGCGGTGGTCCTCCTTTATTACCCCTGTCTCTACCTCCAAGACTCTTCAGTTGATTGGGAGGCCTGGAAAGTGGAAGGACCCAAATAAAAAAAGTCAACTCCGGAGCAGCCTTTCCTGGTTCTGTCCCGGCTTGAGAACTCCCATCGCTTGCCGTTCTAAGCAGGCACCTCTGTCAGGTGACGACACTCTCAGAAAGCCTTAGCCAAGTGAAGTTGTTATCAGTTGCATAACTAATAATAATAATAATAATACCACCTCACCAGCCCACATCAGTTAAAAAAAGCTTTTTCTATAAAAGTAGGCCTGTGCCGAGACTGCCTTTTTTAGGTTGCTATTATCGTTTGGTTTTTCTTCTTATGAATTTGTCATTAAACCCAGTTGGATGGCATTCATTCTTTATTAATCAGAAGACATTATGCAAATTTCCAGAAAGTGCTTATCAAATTTTCTTCTGCAATATGATTGATTTAATGCCTTCTAATGTAAATATGAAAGCATAAGAACTGACAGGTATTTGCATATGTTTTCTGTTTGATAAAATTGTAGCTCCTTAATAATGCTAAGTAACTGGAGAAGGCTCACACACATTTGAAGCACACAATATTCGAAGCATCCTTTTCCATACTTACGGATGTCAAAAAAGCCACCTGGTTGGGAAATTCTCTTCTATCTGTTGTGAAGCCTCCAAATAACACAAGATTTAGAGTTCCCAGTCATTTTAATACACATGGATTAGACATTTTGAGTCATTGTTCTTTCTGTGTTTTTTCTTCAAGGCCAAAGAACTCTATTGTTGATGTTTTTCTTCATCATCCTCCATCCATACTTACTCAGAAGAGACATTCTCAACTGTCAAGAGAGCCCAAATCAAATTTCCATTTGCTAACATATAAGGGATTGATATATTTGAGTGGCAGAGACCAGACCAAAAAGTGAAATATGACCTTTTGTCAGTTTTGACTGGCAGGTACACAATAACATCCTTTAGGCGTTAGGCAGTGGAGGAGAGATTTTTCATGTTACTAGAGAGCAGAATTGGGTTGTGATTCTCACAACCAATCTGTTTCTCTACCTCTCTCTCACCATACATATTTTCCTGCCATTCTAGAAATGATTCCAACTGGCTAGATAAAAGCTCACTTTTATTTCTAATAAAAACACTTTTCTAAACTAGAATCAGGCTCCAGTTTATTCCTTTAAACTGAGAGGGAAATAAACCAAACTGGTTGTGTTGTTTAATCAGAGCAAGGAAAACCTGGAGGTTTTCTTCTCCAAGTTCTAAGACCTAGCTCCTCTCTGTGCCCTTGGACAAGCCATTTAACCTTTCTACACTTCCATTTCCATTATGAAACGGTGATTACACTCCATCCCAGCCATGTGCGATGGCTAAATATGCAAAGTACCTTATGTTCCAGAAGGATTATGAGCTTATCCATGGTCTGGGTGCTAGACTTGCTATGACATGTACATGATTTACAGGCCAAGTATTTTGTCACAAGGGTGACTGTGTCTGTCTGTCACCAAGGATGCAGCTAAGCAGACCTATCAGTTCTAGACAAGTCTACAGGATGTTGGGGCATTTCTTGGCAGAGGGAGTATGAATGTAAAATTCACCTAAGATTGGAGCTCACCAGAACCCTGACTGAATTTTGCCTCTAAATGCAATTTATTGAAAGAGGGAAATCTCAAAAAAGCAGAGTTGATTTTGTAAATGTAAATTTTCCAATGATGAACCATCTAATATTATTTTGCCCATTAAAAATAAATTTATAGCATCTTTTTGAGTTTCTTAGGATACACTTGAAGGTGTGGGAAGCCCTATTTCTATTAAACTATAAATTGCTTCATAAATATTTGATAACAAGCTTATGGCATTTTCATCTAATTTTTTTTTGGTAAGATTGAAAGGTTTTTGTGGTAAAAATTCATTTGAGAAAAGCTTACTTGAACTTCATTACCAAACGGAACAGAGCTTATCCCATTTCTTCCTTCATGGTCATCTACTCATGGGTCTGCATTTGAGTCAAGTCAGGGCCATGGCCAGATACTTAATCAAAGGAAGGAGTGTGGACTCTTTGTTCTAAACCATAACTGGGGTTAGGGACCATGGTAGTTAGGTATTTCTGTGGGGGGTTTTTGGGGTATTGCTTTTTTTTTTTTTGTGGTCCATGACCTTGCCTGAGTCTAATGTCATGGCCACCACATGAATTGCCTTAGCTCTATATGACATTTTTGTCAAACCTCAAACACAGAACTGGGGTTACCAGTGTTCCAGTTTTCCGGCCTCCCAGCTCAGGGTGTGTTGGCAGTTTAGCATTGGAAAACAGCAAGGAGGAGACTAATTGCAGGGCCTCCCTTATGTTTAACTGACCAGTCCTCTCTGTTATCTGTACAAGAAACTGCTTAAAAGCTTGAAAAGCATTCTTCAGGAGGAATGGTGGAAGAGTGAGTTCAACAGGAAGCATTCTGGGAAAGGAAGAACAATAATAACTTCATTGGGTAATAGAGAAGTCTCCAACTATTTTGATGCATTCTGACCACACAGTTATTCTAAACTGAGAGAAAAGGAAAGAGAAGAATGCTCCCTTTCTGCTGCACAAATCCATACAAATTCAGTGGGGTCATTGACCTTTACGTTACCTATGGAAACCCAGAGTAAGGTATATAATGTAGACTTCCTGTGCCAGGTGTGACCTGTACATGTTTTAAGTTCTTTTTGTTCTAGGGGAAAGCCACGATTGTCCACACATTTAGTCAGAGTCAGATGTGAAAAAAAAAATCCCTAACATATTGGTATTTCTATCTACTTATCTACATGTAGAATGATAAACTTTGGGGGTATTTTTTTTCAGGACAGGTGGATTATGTATGTGCTAGAGGGTGGGAGGGGAAAGGGGATGGTGTTCATTCAGAAGAGCCCTCGGAAAGTAAGTACGATGCTAATTCTAACCGGGGTGAGGTCTGGTCTGAGTGGTATTTGGAAGAAGTGGGGATTTAAAGGACAAGGTGGACTGCACCTCCTTTCCTGGCTGTGCCCTGGGTGCTGAGGTTTTCCATAGAGTCCTGGTCTCATTGTCTTCTCCCACTCTCTTTTTCTGTGTTGGGTGCCTTTTTTTTGAAAAACTAACACAAGATCATTCATGCAATGTGTCATTTTACTAACCGACTAATGTACTAACACCCTAACGACTCATCTTTGTTTTTTAGTTTTTTTAATTAACAATCGTTCTGTTCACAATTTTTAATTTCCTTTCTTCCCCCTTTTCCGCAAAGCACTCAGGCATCGGACACGCTATGGTAAACAAACTACATTGTCTGGTAGATATCATTCTTATTGTCTCTTTTTTTGGGTTTGCCGTGTGTTGCCCCCCTTTCCTCCCCCAATTCCCCTTTTATCCTCTTTATACTTATTTCTCCTTCTTTTAAAACTTTTGTTGAATTAAATACAAATTTTTCTTTTTCTTAAAAAAAAAAAAAGGGGATGAACCTGTCCTGCAAATGTTATTTAGACAAGTTTGGTTGAAACTGTTTCCTTTCCAAAAAATATTTTTTAAGGAAAGTTTCTCCATTTAGCTAAATTTGTTTTCTTTGGTTTTCTTATTTTGCAACTTTGAAGCTACAGAATAGGGATGGCAGGATTTATACTGAGAAATTTTCTAATCTCCGTGTCTTCCTACCCCCCTCTCTCTTCCTCCGTTTACTCTCCTCATTCCTTAATCCCTGCTTTCTTTCCCCTTTGTGTGGCTAAGGCTGCCACAGATGATCTGGAGAGGAAAGTGCTCTACTTCCTACCTGTATTCTTTTCCCTTCTCTCACCTCACTCCCCACTGTGGCCAAAGGGAGCTTCTCCAATTGTGTTCTCCATACAAACTCTGCATGGCATGTTCCTGTCTCGTGGATGTCTCTGTTGGCATCAGAATTTATTTGTTCTCTCATTTTCCTCCTCATTACTAACAGCCTACCAATAATTATCAACCCAATTCCATTTCCTTCTCTCTCTCTGTCTCTCTTTTTTGTCTTCACTCTTTTTTATTCTCCTCTCATCCTTCATATATTTTGGGGTTGGGTTTGGACTTTTTCTTTTCTTTTTTTACAGTAAGGGAGGTGGCAAACAGGGGAAAGACTACCTTTTATAGTTTTGAGTGATATATTTTTCACTTCCATCTTGTTTTTCAGTTTGTGCAGTGCATGTAAGGATGAAGTGGATTTTGATTCTTTCCTTTAGTTCTCCTCACCCTTTCCTACTTCCCTACCTTTTTTCTTCTGCCTTCTCTCTTGGCTCCAGATAATTTTTGCATGGGTGTGTCAGCGTATGGTGTGTGCACGCTTTGAGGCCCCATCTCTTCTCTCTGCCCTCTGCTCCTTTCATGGATGTTGGGTATATGGGTGCTCTTTCTTCTCTGTGGGCATTATTATTATTATTTTGATTATTATGCCTTCATAATTCCTTTCTTTTTGTTGAAGTTGACCTTTTGGTTTGGGTCATTTCTTCTCTTGGTGGTGGTGATGGCAGCGAAGGGAGGGGTAGGGGTTGGTGTCCTGGGGAAGCCCATGGCATGTATCGTCCATAACACATCACAATCGAGACCCTTCTTCTTCCCTCCCTGAATGCATGTTTGTCAGTGTGGTATGAGTTCCAAAAGAAAGAAATAAGAAAGAAAAGAAAAAGAAAAGAAAAAAGGAAAAAAAAAACCCATAAACACCAAAGGCCAACCCCTAACAAACTCATCGTCAAATGTCTCCTTTGCTGTTTTTCACTACCACCATAATTAACAACCAGTAAAAAAGTAAATGATCATTTATCAATGAACTGAGACAAGTGATGTCGTCTAGGATAGTTCCATTTTCTAGCCTGACTGAGAGCACAGTGGGTAGAGCAACTTGCTGAGCTTGGCAGTGCCAACACACTGCCCCAGGAGTCTACAGGGGAACGCTGGAGGCTTGGGCCACAGGGAAGGCAGACCAGAAAATGGAACTTGGCAGCACATACCAAAATCAAACCAAATTAGAAAGAATTCCTCACCAAAATCTTAATGAAAGTGAAGCCACAGGTGGGGAAAGCCACCGGATTGCAATAGGACTATAAGGTCATTGTTGGGATTTTTTTTTTGTCCCTATGTCCCTCCACCAGGTGACAATCTCTGTGGATGGCATCCTTACCACGACAGGCTACACTCAGGAGGACTACACCATGCTGGGCTCGGATGACTTCTTCTACGTGGGAGGAAGCCCAAGTACCGCTGACCTGCCAGGCTCTCCCGTCAGCAACAACTTCATGGGCTGCCTTAAAGAGGTAAAGTTCACATGCTCCACTTAATACACTGCCTAAGAACAAATAAAAATTTCTGTTCAGTGACTCGCTCTGTCACTTAATCTATTCTATGAGGCCACAGGTGGTAGCAGATAAGACTTTGGACTTGGAAGTAGAGTCCTAGGTTTTAGTTAGAGCTTAAGCTGATTGCATGACCTTGGGTTCACTGCTAAAGTGCTCTGTTCTGTTTTCTCATCTAAGTAATGGCAGACCTTATTTCACAGGTAGCTGTGCTTTGTAAATTAGATAACACAAATGAAAGGACTTTGGAATCATAAGGAACTAGACACCTGTAAAGTTTGATTTTTGTACTTTTGACTTGACACGTAGGGAAGCTCTAACTAAAAATGGCTCAATCTATGGTTGTGTGTCTTACCTAAAATATAACATCTATATTATTTTACCTTGGCCAAGCTTGGTGTTCCCAAGGATCTCATTATTTGAGATGAAGGGAAATTCTCAGGATATAACATTAAGGCCCAGAAAACTGGCTTTACTTTTATTCCTTTTCTTTCTCTGAAAGCTGTGAGAAAGCAGTGGGGCTTCACCATTACTCATTTATCACTTTTGTAGCTGATGTGTTGAGACCTGTGTCTGAGAGCAGAGGAGCTTTGGTCAAGTGTAAGTTCAATCTCTAAGGTCAGTTGTTGAGGCAAAAAGAATCAGACTTGATTTGGGAGAATTCTTGTAGAACACTGTGTCATCAGAGCAGTATACTGAACATTTTTGTTAATCTAAGCTTGATTGCCTAAGATAGCTATACCATTTCTTTGAGGAATATTTTGAGCAGCTAACAATGTTCTTTCTTATAAAAATCCCTGTGACATGTTATGAGCCTCTTCTCGGGACATATGTTTTATTCCTATTAAGGTTATTTGCAATTTGTTGAACATCAGTCATATATGAGATAGTATCGCACATACATTCATTCATACCACACAACTGTGAGTCATGTCCAGATAGGAGTTGTGCCTGTTATGCTTGGTATATAATAGATACATAATAAGTATTTTATGAATGGATAAATTTATCAGATATCCATTGGGTACCTCTTTTGTACTATAGCTCACTTTAGCTATGGTCTCTGTATTCAAAGACTTTATAATCTATTTGGGAAATGAGATTGATAAGTGAACAGTTATAATTCAAAACACCGTGTGTTCAGTCCCACAGACTAAATCTTCCAGTTGAGTAGAAGAAACAGATAAGTTTTAGAGGGGAGTCCGTTTTGGAGAAAAAATGATGCTTGAGTTGAGCTGGACGTTGCTGCAATAAACCAAGTGTGAGCTGAGAGGAAGGGGGTAGGAAAGAGAGACGTGACAAGGAGGGAAAATCCAGGTACAGCTTTGTGTTGTTCTTGATCTGAAGGACAGATTACAGAGTATTTCTGTCTCTCTAGGACATTACCTAGTCTTTGGCCAACAGCGGAGACTGCATTGGTCATTCCCAGGGGAACTGCAGTAGGTATAGAACATTTTTTTTTCCTGGGATTTACTCCTATTTGGATAGAATAAAGGTATAACTTACTCAGTGTCTGATGAACCCCTAAAGGCTCTTAAACACTGTATTTGAATTGCACTCTCATCAGAAATAGGTGGATTCTGTTACCACATATGAGGCTCAGGAATGAATGAGGCATCGGCTGTGGTGGAGAATACATCTATTCCAGCCCTGGGCATGGAATTTCTCCTGGATAGGGTCCAGGGGTGGCCTTTAGGGCCAATATTATTTCTGATTATATTGAACCATCTCTCAATTACATATTTTCAGACAAAGGAGGAGTTTTCCAAATCTGTCAATCAGGAAAGATGCTCTTGAACATTTTGAAACAAACCTCATAAAAACATCTCTAATGACTTTATGAATGAAGAACCTAAAGTAAACAAAATCTCCCTCCTGCCCCACCTCTCCCTCTCCTTATTGAAAAAGTGTCAATAATAGTAAGTAGTAATAAAAATATACTACACATACCATAGCCAGCAGAATAAACTTGCATTTAAATCCAGGTCAAATTAGAAAAAAGAAAATCCAAAACATTGGGGGAAGTGGCATGCAAAATAATAACTTTATTAACTTCTGCCAACATCTGTCCTTTAGGTACATCATATATATAGTCTTTCCAAGGAACTTGAGAGGCTTTCTCATTTGTCTGAGTGTTTTAAACAGATACTTCTGAGTGTAATGTAGTCCTGGAACATTCTTTGTTTCCACTTAATCATTACAATTTACTTTTCTGCAGGCAGGTCTAGGAAATTCTCTCGTTTCTGGTATTTCTCTTTGGCAATGTAGTAAACAGCAAAATCTTTCAACTCATTGGGGTTTGCTCCTTGGTAAATCCCACTTACCCATGCTAATTATTTACCTTTAGAAGAGTCCCCATTTACTTTAAAATTTCTTCTTCTCTCCCTTATCTCTATCGTCCTTTTCCTGTCTTCTATTGCCATTTATGGTTTTAAGTTACTATAAGCTGAGCTGGGTGCTTTTATATGTCTTTTTCTTCAAAATGGGGACACTGTAAAGGGCCTATGGGATTTCTGTTTCAGATTGTTGATACTAAGTTCTGGCTCCCCTGTTAAGCCTAGATGACTGATCGTACCTTTTAACTTGATACTATCATAGAAGCCACAACAAAGAGTGTCCAAGTTGTCATCAAACTATCGTGGTTCTCCACACACCCTAGTGTATCAACACCAGATTTGTGTCCAATTAAACATCACAGCCTCAGCATTGAATTCCCCTTCATGTTTTCATGTTTTAACATGTCTGCTTGATTTTTGTTTTTGTAGTGTCCCCAGCTCATAGAATGGTTCTTGGCACCTAGCGAGCTCTCAATAAATATTTGCTGAGTGAAGTCACATGTTCATATATTAATAACTAGCTTTTAGATAGATGCTTTTAGGCATTATTGACCATCTTGACATTGATGACAATAGTTGAATCTTTCAGAAAGCCTATCTGATATGAGAGAAGTATTATATAAAAAGGCTCAGCAAGGCTAAGAGAAATGGGATAGAACTTCTAGGAAAAATGGGATTGAAAAAGCTTTGAGGGAGACATCATAGTATAATGAAAAGAATACTGGTTTTAAGATCAGAAAACCTGGTTGGAAATATCAGCTTTAACACTGGCTCTGTGACCTAGCATACGCTACTGATCTTATTTGAGTCTCAGTTTTCAAACCCATTATGGAGATAATAAGACCTCTGTTGTGTTCTTAAGAACAAATGAAACAAAAGTGACACCATACAGAAATATACAATGGCGTTTTTCTATGATTGTTATTAAGAATTATGTAATGCATCTTATAAAAACAGTTTATGTATATAAATGTAAGCATAAGCGAATGTGTTTATATTTGCTTATCTCCATAATTTCCCCATTTCTGTGAATCACTGCTTATGGGAAAAGAAAAAAAAAAACAACTTTATTGTGAGGTTTGCCCTGATAAAGTTCTCTCATCTTTGCTGAAGCAGGGATAACTCATCCCATCCTCCCTCAGCCATTGCGTTGTCTGTTGCCTTCAAACATTTGTTTATTTGACAACTATCAACCTTCTTTCTATTAAAATGTGAGCTCCATGAGGACAAAGGCCTCATCTGTCCACAGGTGTTTCCTCAACACCTAGAAGAGTCCTTGGCATAAAATAATATACTCAATAAGTATGTCTTTAATAAATAAGTAATGAATCAGCTAACCTAATGGAGCTTTAAAATCTAGTGGAATTTAGATTAACAGATACATACTGAAATCCTGCAGTATGCCAGGACTGTGCTAAGACATGAAGATGAATCAGGCACAGTTCCCACCTTAGAGGACTTCATAGTAGGGAAGACAGACACCAAAATAGAATTTTAGCAAAAGGTAGTTAATGTACAAAAAGGTATTCACGGGTGCAATGGGACTGTTGAGGAGAAGGGCTTAACATGTCTTGGGTTTCAGGAAAACTCTGTGGGACACGGTGCCCAAGGTGAATCTTGAAAATGAATAGACATGAACAGGGAAGAATGTAGGGAATGGTGCCTCAGGATGATGGGGCAGCATGAGCAAAGGCATGGAGACACAGGTCATATAATGGTGTCTAGGTGATAAACTTACAGTTTGCTAACTTCAGGGCATAAAATATAGATTCGGAGTTCTAAATATATAGCAATAAAGTTAGGAGGAACCAAGTCATAGAGAGCTTTGTTTTCTAGTAATGGGGAGCCATTGAAAGATCTTAAGTAGTAGAATGACACCTTGTCCATCAGGCTCCTTGAAGAGCTGAGGATAGCCCACCTACTACCTTCTACCCTTGAAGAGCTGATATTAGCCCACCTACTACCTTCCCCTGATGTATTTTTTGTCCTAGGAGGTTGAAGAACATGGTTGGGAAGGGTGGCCCCCTGGCTTTAGCACTGATCCAGGAAAGTGCCTCTCTGAATCTGAACAATTTCTGCAGGAAAGTGCTTCATTCTGATTTCCATTTCAGTTTCTAGTGGCCCTCCCTGTCGGCACATACATACCTTCCTTCCTCTGCTCTTGGGATTACTGAGCTATTGTTGGATGAAGTATAGTGCAATAGAGGAAAGCCAAGGCAAGACTCAGTTACATGGATAGTGTCACTTGCAGACTCACCAGGACCAGTGAGCTGACTCAAGCCCATAACAATGTCCTCCTATGTGTCAGGATCATCTGTGTTGTTTAATTTGGTTCTTTCTACATCCTCTTCCATTCTCTTCAATCTGTTACTTTTCCCCTGATATGTCAGTTCTCCAACTGGTTCTTTATTTTCCTTTGGAGAAGCTCAAGACCGACTGGTTCATCTCGTCTCTTTTTTCCATGGCATCTCTACCGGGGAAGAAGGAAAAGCAGGAGAATTGAAAGAGTGGAACACATATTTAAAGGAAAAAAGATTGAGTAGAACATCATTATACACATTACATTCCACATCCCTTTGTGATTATTAGCCATTTAAAGCTGAATGGGATTTTGCAGCCAGAGATAGTCTCTGAGCAGATGATTAATGGTTTAATCTGTAATAACTTTACATTTTATAGAACCCTGATAGGAGTCCACATCTGGTGAGCCAGGCTATTTAAGGCTGTGTTAATTCTGTTAATTGCTATACGTTTGTTTGAATTGCTGGCACCTGCGGGCTTTGGGATAATGTGTTCTTGCTTTTAAAAAATTTTTAATATACTCATTTTACCCTGTCTCACTGTCTTCTGTTGCTCTCTTTTATGCTATCACTTAATTTCTCTTCTAGTTTTTCTTTTGTGTTCTCCTCTTGTGTCTTCACTCATTATACTTCCCCACCACCCCGTTCTTATTTCCTAGCCTCTTTACTTGTTCTGGTATCCTTCCTGATTTTTCAGGTGGTGAAAAATATCTCTGTCCATAATCAGGTAAATTTACATATGGCATTTGACCTAAAAATTCCCTTTTTCCTAGCATCAAGAATACTGTGGGGTCCTATGGTGAGCAAAGATCAAGTCAGTGGTTTAGAGTCAGCATGGAAGATGGGAAGAGGGTTGGCTTTAGAAGCATAAGTCTAGGGTTTGAATCTTGCCTAGACTTATTCATTACCAGCCCTAAGACTTCTAGAAAATCACATGACTGCTCTTAGCCTTAGTTTTGTAATCAGATAATACCTACTTCATGGATTTTTATGTCCGAAGTTAATGAGATTAAAAAAGGGGGTACTTTATAAACTGTAAAGTACTGTACAGATACTGTTGATATTATTTGTTATTAAATGAAATCAAATTGATCAGATCTGGCCAAGGAGCCACTTATTGCTCTTCGCTGGCCCATAATTGAAAACTTGCAGAAGTTCGGAGAGTTCAGTGTAGTTTAATAAAAGAGGAACTGACTTGGAACCTGGTTAGCAGATCCAATTCACATGCAAATTAGAAAAGCATACGACCTCTTGGAGCATTCATGTCTTGACCTGTCAAATGCAGCCAGTAATCACTGACAGAATAAATACACACCACTGTGGAGAACTATTACTGTAGAAATGAACATTTTTATTTATTAGGTTTTGCATAGTGTGGTCAAATTTATTCCCCCATTCTTAGAAAGATATGCAGAAAAGCATTTTGTGGGGTTGGAGGGAAAATACTGATACGGAATGGAATAATCAACCCAAAAAAGTCACCAAGAGGGACAAGATTCTAACAAGGCAGAAAGAAGTGGAAACATGAATCATTAGCTGGGTAATAGAAGAATGTGGCAAAAGAAGAAAAGAAAAGAGAAACCATGTCTCAGGAGCTAACTATGCCTACCAAGTTGACCATAGAAATTGTCATTTTCATGGATTAAAAAGGTCAAATATTTGGGTGGCAAACACACAATAGAACATACTGATGTCAAATTATAATGTACACCTGAAAATTATGTAATTAACCAATGTTACCATAATAAACTTAATAATTTTTTAAAAAGTCAAATATTGCAATGTCACCTGACTCAATTTAGAATGAAATTTTTGAAAGAAGATAAATTGGATCTTCTGGAAAAGAGATTTTCTTCTGGATTATAAGGAACTGAAAAGGGCGGGAGAGAGAATGCCAATCTGTCACAGAGGAAGAAGAAAGAAAACTGAGCTACTAGGGTTGTGTATTGATGATGAAGCTTATTACACAGAGGAGCAAGGTGTGAGCACTTAGCCAGGATCGCTAGATGAAATTGGTATATACCTAAAGAATAGTATCAGGAGGGCTGAAGCCTCAGGGGTATTTGATGCTATGATAAATAGAAAGAGATTCTTAGAGTTGATAGGCTATTGATAGAGAACTAAATACACTAAACATTTTTGTTTTGTTCTGGTTTTTAGAGATCTGGTATCCATTTTCCCTTCTTTTCATTAGTGTTTCTTAATTTTTATTTCCTCTCATTCTCAGTTCAGTTATTCAGTGGCACTGACCCTACTCCAGGCTCCCATGGTGAGCATGTAAGCACTAAGGCAGTTAGGGACTTCCATTGCCCTGGCTGTGGTTATTTTGTTCATAGGTAGGTACCTTACCCAGTTTGGATAAGTGACATACAGGCTTAGGACTTAAGTTGATATGTTGTGGAAAGGCAGTTCTCTGTTTTTTGGACTAGAACTTGGAATGATAGGAAACTAAACTTCTGGCCACCATCATGTCACCACACAGGGACATAATCTGAGGCCGAATTAATAGAGGTATGATCTATAAAACAAAGTATGTGACAACCCTGTAGTATAATTGATTGACTAAGAGATCAGGCTCTAGAGCTAGAGTTTTTGGCTGCAAAGCCCAGCTGTACCCCATTTGCTATGAAATGCTGTGCAAGTTCCTCAACTTTCTTTGTGCCTCACTTTGCTTATTTATTAAATGGGGAGAATAATTATACCTCCTTCATAGGATTGTGGTAGTAATTGAGATAACAAATGTAAAACCCCCGGAACAATCCTTGGTATGTAGAAGATACTTAGTAAGTTGTACTTATCATCATCATCATCACTCTGCTAATATGATTACTGGGAGTGTTTCTATTCAGTTGTGGATAATAAACCTTTAAAAGGTTAGTTGAATAATTGATGGATTACAACATGTTTAGAGGTGAGCTATGAAAACTATAAAAAGGCTCAAGAGCCTGACATAAAAACTCTTGGCTGGCGGATCCAGGAATGTTTAATCTAAGGAAGAAAATATCCCTGAGCTCATGGTTGAGAGTTGTCTTCATACATTAAAGGCTTTTTTTTTGGAAGTGGGATTAAACTAGCTCATCTATATTCAAGAAGAACTAAGGAAAATGAGTGGTAATTGAATATGTAATACAAGGAAGACATGTCAGTGAGAGCTGTCCAAAGCTGCCTTCAGAGTAATGCATTCTTTGTCACTTAAGCATCCAAGCAGAGTCTGGATATCCCACCTTGCTGAAATTGTAGAGTAGGTTATAGTGTCAACTGAGTAGATGGTCATGATTTTCTAATTTCCTTCCAATCATAAGATCTTATAGCTGTACAATAAATTAGTCTTCTGATAAGAAAGAATAAAGCAGATCGACTAGGCCAAGTTTAATGTGTTGAAGACTTTCTTGATTAACCTTCAAACCAATTGACTATACATGTCTCTCTGAGACTCATAAGGCTGCCCTTGTGGTAGGATTTGAGGTTCCCAGCCACTGCCATCACCTATTAGTCACTTGTAATTATTTCTCGTTCCTCAGACCTTAACTGGAATCATCTCTAAAACTATTATAACCACAGCAATTATAATCATAATAGCAACAATAAAGACTAATGATTATTGAGCACTTAACAGTGTGTATCTATCTACATGGTGCTAAGTGCTTCATAGTATACTGTAATTCAATTCTCTCACCAAACTTATGAATTTAAAGAGGGGGAGTGTTTTGCTCAGGATCACGGAGTTGGCCAGGGTTGGAGTTCAGATGTCAATACCACCGCCAACCTGACCCTGCTGCTGTCTCCACTAACTCAAGTCAAAAAACTTGGTGAAGAAGGAAGGGTTGTGAGCCCCTCAGGTAAAGTCAGTGATACTGTGGTTAAACTCACTCTAGGAAATGGTCTCTCACTGCTGTTAGGAGCTCCACTTCATTTAACCTGGCAAAAATGCTCTGCTGGGAGACTGGGTACAGTTATCTAGTTCTTTCATCTTGCCCTTGATTATTTGGAGAAGAAGGGTGTTTCTGCTTGATTTCCCACTTTGACTAGGCAGATTGGTATTGTTCAACCTGTTAATGGAGGAGCAATTTTCATTGTGGCACCTGAGTGGGAAGTAGCTCCTCTTGGTGTCAATGCCAGGCAGCAGAACACCTTGGTTGTGACACGTGCAACACATCTTTACTTTGTCCCAGCAGATATTTCTTGTGAAGTTGATGCTGTTTGCCTCCAGTGCCCCCAGGAAGCCAGAATGAGGAGCAGCTACTTTTAAGTCTTGTTATGAATTTTAAGTCTGATTCTGGAAGTCTCTTATTTACCTTCACATTTTTTTTTCTCTTCAGGATAAATTCAGTGGAACTTATTGCTTTCTAAAAATGTCATTTATTTACAGCAAATGTAATCTACCACAGTATTCCCACTGAGACAAAAATCTCTTGTGTCTTCAAATGCCTCAAAGGAGACAAAAAAGTAGTCATTGTACACATATACCTACAGGGATAAAGTGATAATTGAGCTAATTAATTAGCTAATGTTTTTTAAAATTGCAAATGCAGAAACAACTATTTCATTAGTGCTAGGATGCTGTCGGAACCTAGTGCTGTGTCCCCTGTGTGGACAGTGTGCCACAACTAGTTTCAATGTAGATTTCAAGAAAGATATAAGAACAGATTTATTTCACAAATCAATGTAGCATAGGGCAGTGACATCGCCCATCAATTATCAACCAGTAGAATTCCCCTCCTTCTCTGTCCCTCAGCCACTCCCTTACCAGCCAGTATTGGCAGATGGTCTATCTTATGCTTCATAGAGAAAATAGAAATGATTTAGCTTATGCTTGATAAACTTCTCTCCCTCTATTTTAGATTTGCCATCAAAGTTACTAATTGCTACCTTCTTTTCTCCTGTCTTACAGGATGAGCTCTCCTCCTCCTGTCTGAGTGTAACTGTTCTCTTTTGACACTTTTGAGATTTAGCACCTTTAAGGAGTTTTTCTCTTTTTAGATATTCTCTTCATCTCTTTCTATTCCTGCAGCTAGAGACATGCTCGAAATCCTTTCCTCTGTCCTATCTCCTGCTGAACTTACACCTTAGCTCACTCATTCCTTACTTGCAGTGAAAAAGAACTTGTATATATGCCACCTGGTCCCTCCTCAACCCCTACAGTTCCATGCAGACTCTGACAGGGTGTACCTGTCCTCAGCACTTTAGTAGACCTGTTTTTCTATTTTATCTTGCTTTATTAGGAGCCCTTTATTATATGCTTTCACAGCCCTCAGTTCTTAACTTCATTGCATTATAATTGCTATTACTGTATTTTAATGATCTGCATTCCTATATTCTCCTATAGACTGAGCTTCTACAAGACAGGGAACTAGGATTTGTAAAGATTGAGTACTCTCATTAGAGTTAAACATAGGCTCTGGCACCTTAATATGTGGAAAATAATCTTCCATAAATTAATAAATATTTGTGAACATTAATAATAGAATTATTGCTCTAAATTTCTCCACAGTATATTTTTATTCCTTTATTTATGAGTGAAGTAAATATTCATGGAGTGCCTACTCTAATATAACATCTGTTTTAAGTGTTGGAGTATATAGTGGATGAGACAATGTATAAAGTCCTTGAGCCTATAGAATTCATGTTATGGTTGAAGGACACTAATAGTAAATGTGTAAACAACAATTAAAATGCTTTATAATGATGATAAGTGGTATGAAAGAAATAAGTGAATGATGGGATAGTAAATGGCAAAGAGGTTGGGTCTCCATTATGAGACTGCGTGATCAGAGAAGGGCTCTCTGAGGAGATGGTTATTAAGCTGGGACCTAGGACAAAAGAAAGAGCGAGCCACACAAAGATCTGGGAGAAGTCATTTTAGCCACAGGAAGCTGCAATGACAAAAATGACCCCAGAGAAAGAAAAGCTTGGCATGTTCTAGAAGACCACAAGGGGACAGCTGTGGCTGTGGCTCAGTGGGAGCTAT
The DNA here is from genome assembly GCA_004027375.1 of Macroglossus sobrinus. NCBI lineage: Eukaryota > Metazoa > Chordata > Mammalia > Chiroptera > Pteropodidae > Macroglossus > Macroglossus sobrinus. Next base: position 745,563 of record PVKZ01000054.1, on the reverse strand, counting down.
GACGAGAGGGACAAAATGTCTGTGACTACTCATCCTGCTTTTCTTAAAAGGTCCAACCTAGGCAATATCAGTGTATCAGACTCATCTCTGCTCAGGGTCTTCGTTTACTTGTTTATCTCCATTCTAGGTTGATTTCTCTCTCCTTTTATCCCAGAGGGTAAGGTGTCCCTGCATGTTTATAAGCTCACCTGTTCACCTGTGCTGATCATCTCCTCTTCTCCTGTCACCTCCTAGAGTCTACTCTTTAATTATCAACTCTCTCTCTTGTATCTTTGAACTTTGCCTCTCAATTTGTTTCTTTGTAGGCTGCAAACATGTGCTACTTTACTATGTCTTCACACAAAACCCTTTCCTTGACCTATAGCTTCTTAAACTCAGGAAGACAAAGAAATGCTGCTTTGCCATCAGTGATAGGAAAGGAGTGATATTTGAGAATGGAATAGGTCACATAGGATGACCTATTTCTTCTCTGGAAGAGAGATGGGGCAATGTGCTAAGTGGGGGAAGAATGTAGACATGGTTAAATATAGTCCAGTACATTTAGAACAGACACTACTGTCCTCACCCATTCACTCAAGTTGGAAATTTTGGAGTGTACTTTGGCCTTTACTTCTCATGCATGCCCCTTTTTCTTTGTCTTCATTAATCAGTCACAAAATTCCATCATAAGTTTTCTTGTTCTATTTCTCACTCATTTTTCTTTTTTTACTTCCACTTCTATCTCTTCTCTCTTCCTCTGTCCGACACCTCACCTGCTGTTGTGGTAGCTAGTGAGTCTTCCCACCTCCATCCTCCCTGCTCTTCTCCATGTTTGCATGCTGCCCTACCTTGCTCTTTGTGCTCTTTTTAAGAAATAGCCAATGCCTGTGAGAACATGTCTTTTTCAGCCTCCCACTCATGGCCTTCTGTAGTTAGACTTCAACTTTGTTTCACTTTCTCATACTTCCTCCCTGTATTTAACCAGAGTGGCTATTTCATGTTATTCTAAATATATTTCGAGTTCTTCTAACACTTCTTCACTTGGTTTTTCTGACCAAGGAGTCCTTCCTCTCTCCCTGCAGCCTGACACTTACCTGTTCTTTCAGGACCCTTCTCACGCTTACCCGCCTGGCTGACCACCTGGGTTAACATTGGTCTCCCTCACTGCTCAGTTCTGAGCATGCTGATATGGTGCAGTTTGTGTGAACTCAGACATTGCAGGCAGACTTCCAGGTTCAGATTTTGGGTCTGCTTCTTACTACTAACATGCCCTTGGTCAAGTTCATTAGCTTCTCAGAAGCTCGGTTTCTTCATCTATAAGATGGGTAACTTAATAGTACATACTTCACAGAGTTTTTATGAGAATTAAATGAAATGATGTAATACTAGCACAGGATCAGTGCTCAATAAATGTTAGCTATTATTGTCTTTTATTTGGTCCTTAAAACACCCCACATTCATTTGTTAGTTTTGCTGGTAGGTATACCTCTGTGGCAGAGAAGTTTTTGAACTTTCAGCAATGCAGTATATGCTATAGGTTAATTAAAGAGAGAGGGAAGTAATTTATACCCCTTGAATGAATTTCTTGATTGACTGTACGGAAGTTGCTGTTTCTCTATATTATAATTTGACCCCAATTGAAATGATCCTCTCTGCAAAATGAAAATAAATTCTTTGTTATTGACAGTAAAAAAAACTCATTCAGAGATAAATGAAATATATATGTACATATAAAATCTGAATGCTTAAATTTAATATTTTTAAATTCCCAGTAATCAGAAGGAGTTGTGATGTTTATCTTTCTTAGAATAATTTTTCTTTATAGACACTTTTATTGTAATAGTTCTGATAGGTGATGTAGGTGATGTTTAAAATGCTAAAGGAAATAAAACTTAGTTGTAACATTGGGTATTGGCTTGATGACCACCAATTTCCCTTTCAAGTTAAAAATTCTTATAAATTTTAAATTGCTTTCAAATGTCTTACAATCCTTGAATCACTTTTAAATGATTGATTTAATGAGCTTCTCTTATGTTCCAGGCATGGTATTTTGAATACAAAGTGAACTGGGCATATTTCCTTTCTCAGAAGACCTTATAGTTCAGGGTTGTCAGCTTTTTCTGTAAAGACTCAGGTTACTGATTCCAACTGGGGACAATTTTGATCCCAGGGAACATTTGGCAATATCTGTAGACATTTTGTTTGTTAAAACTGGAGTGAGGGGGTTGGTGGAGTGGAATAAAGACATAGTGAAGTGATGATGGGGCAGGAGCACTACTGGAAGTTACTGGGTAGAGGTCAGGGCTGTTGCTATACACCCTACAATGCATAGGTCAGCCCCTCTTTGACAAAGTATTATCCAGTCTCAAATCTCAATAGTGCCAAGTTTGAGAAACTCTGGACCAGATAGAAAATAGATAGTGAGGATATGACTTTGTGGCTCATAGACTCTGTGTCATAACTATAAAACTCTGCCTTTGTAGCATGAGTGCAGTCTTAGATATTAAGTAAACAAATGGGTGTGTCTGTGTTTCAATAAAGCTTTATTTACATATGCAGGAAGTGGGTTGGATTTTGCTCCATAGTTGTTGTTTGCTGAGCCCTGTTCTAGTTGAAATGGCAGACAAAATCAGATAATTGATTGCAATGTATTATGATATATTAAGCTATCTGATCAGTTTTTACAGGCTTACACTACAGTTCAAAATATAGGTACTTAGCCTGACCTGAGATATTAGAGATTATTTCTTGAAGGAGAAAGAACATGAGCAGAAATTTTTTTTTTTTTTAAGAACGTGGAGTTAGGCAAAAGGAACAATTCCAGGACAAAGAAATAGCATCAGCAAAGGCATAAAAATGTGAGATAATGAGTGTGGGGAACTAATAAGAACACAAGAGTAGTGGCAGTGATGGTAGTAGTGATAGTAGTAGCAGAGAACATGTGATGAGTGCTTACTATTTCATGTGTTCTAAGTATTTAATGTGTTCTGACTCATTTCACAGAAACAGAGCTGATTATGGCTTGGTGATGCAGGACCAGGTTGGAGATGTGTGTATGCACCAGAACTAGGAATTTATTCTACAGTTGGGTAAAAATAGGAATGAGAAGATCAGGGAGGAAGCAGTTAGTAAGACTTACCAGCTTTATTGGACCTTAGGATTAAGGGCAGAGAGAGGTTACAAATGCCTGGAACTCAGAGACACTGGAGGAGAGGCAGGCTTAATGGAGACATTGCTAAGTTTAGTTTTGAATATATTGTGTTGGAGGTACTAGTGTTATCTGAAGTTCAGGGTAAAGTTTAGAGAGGTGTCGGTACCTATAACCAATATGTAAGGAGTATAATTAAATTAATCAGAATTGACGAAATTAGGTGAGAAAGCACACTAAATAGGACAATGGATTTAAAAAAAATAATCCTGAGAATCACTAAGAGGAGAGTGGATTTAAAAGAAAATGTTAGAGGGGGTGGCTCCATAGTGTGGTGGTTAGCATGTTTGATTTACACACATAAGGTCCTGGAGTCACACCTTGGGAGCATGCTGAGAGCTTGTAGGAGTAGACGTCCCACCTTTAGAGATCAGTTCAAAGGAAATGGCAACATCCATAAGTCAAAGGTGGAAGTGGGGGAAGGGGATTAAAGAAGGGGGGAAGAGAGAGAGAGAGAGAGAGAGAGAGAGCGAGAGAGAGAGAGAGAGAGAGAGAGAGAGAGAGAGAGAGAGAGAGAGAGAGAGAGAAAAGGAAACGTTAGAGAGGTAGGAAGAGACCAGAGGAAGTGGTATCATGGGAAGCCAGGAAAGTAGAAAGTTTCCAGGCAGCAGTGGTATGTGTAGTCAGCATAGCTCAGTACCAAAGAGAGGACCAATAAGTTGAGAACTGGAAGTGCCATTGTAGCAGAAACTTCAGAGGTCATGGGTAATTTTGTTTTGCTTCTGAATTGGGAGGACTTATTCATTTTGACATTCAGAGGCAAAAAGTCGGTAAAGTATAGAAGCTAAAGAAATAAAAAACATATATGTTGACACAACATCCTAGGGGAGAATTTCAAAATTTTCTAATGTATTCATTAAATACAGTACATATAAGAAGTCTTAGTAAGAAATATTTTATAGGCTTATTTTGAATTGCTATAATTTTTTTAAATGTTTTTTATGTTAAAAAGAACCAACAAGTTTTTAAATGAAATCTTTTAATAATTGATGTTTTACAATTATATTCTCCTCTCCCTTAATTGATTAGCTCTGTCATTAAATTTTATTGAAGTTGTAGGCTTGAGGGACTCAACATCTATTTGTTATAATAAAATTTAAAAGCCACAGTTGTAGAGCAATAAAACTTTGGGGATATTTTATGTGATTAGCAAATGGAACACAAACTTCATAGATTTGAAACTTTAAGATGCCAGAGAATATCTAGAAGACAGTGTCCATCCAGTTGAGTTCAATTCAGTTCATTCTTTGAATGTCACGTATTTTTACTAACAACGATATAACAGGATTTTTTGCTCTTAAACAGCTTTTCATCTTATTGGTTTTATATGTTTATTGCACAAAGGGTTTCCAGCAACTAAGAATGTTGATGAAAAAAGATTTAAGTACACAAAGCACTTGAGTAATATAATCACAAAGAAATGTAACAAAATGCTATTATCACATGGTACAACAATATGTACTAAGGACTTTAAGGAAAGGATCTAGCAGGTATTGGAACATTGGGATCAGCTCCATCTACCAGGTCAGCCTGTGTGGTATTCTTCTCCAGACAAACTCAACTAAATTACTTTTAATAGAAGAACAAATGCAAATGATGAATAACCAAGGGGTGATTTAGGCATCAAAATGCTGTTTTCTCCTTGAGGACAAACTGTGTCTTGTTCACCTTTGTATTCCCCCACTGGGCCAATGCACTGTGGCTACCATGTATTAAGTGCACAGTCAATACTGAACTGATTACGTCTGGTCATTGCATTAGTGCAGCTGAGGCAGGTGAGACCAGGTGCTTTATGGATGCTCTCCAAATAGTGGTGCTATTGATGAAGAACATTGAGGTCCAAGGGAAAATGAGTTGTGAGAACTCCACCTGTAGAATGTCCTTGGTAGGAGGTGAGACTAACTATTGGATGCACTGTCAGTGGGGATTGGCTGCACTCTCTGGGATCCTCCCTCCATTTTAACTGATTCATAAAAGCATTTTAACTGATTCATAACTGCTTCCTATGTGAATGAATGAGCCATTTCTGGCTTAAGATGGACAAATAAAAAGTTACCCATGCTTCTACCATAGTACTTTCTTATGAAAGAAGTTTAAGGGTAAGGGAAAGTTTATATGAAAAAATGTGAAATCCACAAAACCATTTCCCACCTCTAAGGGTTTATAACACTAGCGGTTTCATGAAAATAGTGTTGGGAAGGCTGCTCTGTGATTTTTGCTAGCTGTTAGTGCCTAAAGGCAAAAAACAGAAACAAAAACAAAAAACCCAACAAATTCTGAAAGAGATTGGTGAAAATTATATACTCTGATAACACTGCTAGTTGTCAGGTTTTTCTCTAATGAACAGCTTATCAGTAAATGTTCTTGGAGGTTAATTAACACATTAGGGCTTAGTGGCATAAAGTGTAGTAGAATGTCCATTATACTAATGCAAATTTGGATTTACTGTGAATTGAATCCTGTGACTTGATATCTAAGTCTCCCTTCATAAATTAACAGACCTGTGTACTAGCCTTGCTAAGACTGGCAGTGACAAAGGACTGAGGCGAATGAATCAAGCCTGGGTGGGTGGGACTCACTCTTCAGAATCTCATTTTACAGGATAGCCAGGCAGTCTAAGCAATGATTCAAGTTGCTGTTGATGCCAAGGAGTGTCATCCACTAGGTGGACAGGACATTCAGAGATAGTAGGATTCAGATAGAGCTGTGTGTGGTTCTAAGAGACCTGTCAAATTAGATGTGTGGATAAGGTAAAGAGTTAGATTCCAGGACTTCTTGGTTGGCCCATAGTCTGGGTGGCATAAAAAATAGACATTTATTTCTGACCATTATGGTGGTTGAGAAGTCCAAAATCAAGGTGCCTGCAGGAGGACCTTCTTGCTAGTTTGCAGACAGCTGTCTTCTTGCTGTGTCCTTGCATGGTGGAGAAATAGATCATCTCTCTGTTTCTCTTCTTATAAGGGCTTTAATCCCTTATTGAGGGCTCCACCCTCATGAGTTAGTTACCTTTTAAAGGCCCCACTGCCTGATACCATCACACTGGAGGCTAGGGCTTCAACATATGAGTTTGGAGGTTGGGGTGGGGCACAAAATGTAGTTCCTAGCACTGGGGGAGGCGTGGTACTCAAAGCAGGGAAAGCTTTTAGGTGAAGGGCCACTGTTATATCAAGTTTTTCAGGAGGAATGGAGCACAAGGCAGCAGAAACCAGAGAAGCCAGGCCTGTAGTAAGTAGTCTGTGTAACAGCAGGAGTGTCACACAGTGGCCTTATGGGAGTTAATAGGTCAGGAGTGGCCTGGCCCCTATGTTTGCAGACCTAATCCCACACTCTTAACCAGAAACTGGGTAGAGGTCCTACTGGGCCTCCTATCCCTGTTAGGACTGGCTCGGGAAAGAAGGGAACTCAGGGCCCTGTGAGTCTCTCAAATTATGCTCTGTTGTCTTGAGGTTAAAACAAGGCAGGAGCCTGTCTAGCATAGTTGAAAGCCTCGTTCAAATCTATTTGTTTATTGAAAGAGATTAGTGTTTGGTGTTTAGAGACTTCTAACACTTTTGTAGGCCATGATACACACACACACACACACACACACACACACATATATACATATACATATATATACACACATACACACACATACATACATATACATATACATATATACATATATGTACACATCTATATGTGTATATATGTATGTGTATATATGTGTGTATATATATATGCACATACATACATACATACACATATATATGTGTGTATATATATGTTGTGTGTGTGTGTGTGTGTGTGTGTGTGTGTGCAATTTTTTTTTTTTTTTTTGCAAACAATGGGGCTCTGGCTGATATACACAGTTCCCAGCACACTGAAATTCATAATTAACAAGAGACTCTCAAATTCTCAAGGAAGAGAAAATCATTACTTTCTTTAGTTATATCTTCAAATGAATCAGTAGTGCTCACAAAGGAAAATAGAGTCTCTCTCACTGAAGGCTTATGTCCAGGTCACTTTGGCCGGGAACAACATTTCTTACCACACCATGAGTGTTTATGTGGCCTGGGCAAAATAAGTTGTGGTTTCAGTGCCAGTCCATTAGTAGTTAGTGTGATGGGTGAGAATTCTGTAATTGGTCCCAGGGTAAAAACAGCCTGGTGTTTATAGACTGTCAAAGGAAAGGTGGTTGGAGAGGCAGGTGACTTGTCAGCTTTTCACCAATGACTTATTTCTTTCAGTTCACATCAGATGTTTTAGTTGAATCAAGAAAAAACAGTCCTTTTTGTCTCATCCTAAATTCAGTGTGCTGGTTGGAAATATCCATAGAAAGCATCCCTCAATCTTTGTAATTTTTCATTACAAAAGAGGAGCAAGGCTTTCTCTAGTTAAGGACAGTACAAACTGTTTCGGATGTAAGATGTAGTCCAAGAATTACGGAGGCAAAGGAGTACAGAAGTTACAGTGTGTTCTCCACACAGCAAGGACTCAGTGTAGGATGATGAACAGAGTGGTAGCCAAGTAAGTTGTACCAGGGGCAGAAGAAGCACTTATTCATTGTATGGAATGTATCAGAGCAAAAGCAGCTTTGAAGCTCTCTCTGGTCTCTCTGTTCTGTGGACTGACTTAAGGCCTAGATGAGAGGCAGAATTGGGAGGATTTCTTTTCCTTGAATCATACCTTCTTGACCACTTGGCCTTCTAAGCATAGGTGGCAAGAGAGATCTCCCATATGAGAATCAGCTCAAGGTCATCTTATATCTGCCAAAGCATGGGAGAGAAGAAATGAAGTAACAAGAGGAATCTAAGTCTCATGTAAAGAAAGACCTAAAAGATGGCTCTTTTGAGAGCCCAATATACAGTCAAAGGAAAAGAGGCCCAAGAAGAAGGCCATATACAGAGATCCAGGAGAGTTACTGGCCCAGTTTATTTCCATTTTTTAGATTGTTGTTTCTTTAAAAATTTCTACCCTACTAGAGTAGCTCCATTGGATCATTGATGAGTTAATTTTGCCCTATATTAATTTCAAAGCTTGAGGTAAGGTGAGAAGAGAAGCTTTGAGTTACTTCTAGGGATATTATAGGAGTAAATGGGTTTTACTTCTATACCAGCTCAGATAGACTGGTAGAGGTAGAGCTCCAGAGGATACTGGCATTAGAGGAAACAACTATCCTTGAGTTGCTATGTTGCTTTCTAGTTCATGTTTTAAATTTTTCCTATATGTATTTATGTCCTTAGGCAATATATATACTACAATTTGAGTGTTTAAAATTTATATAAATAGTATCTTACTGAACATATCTTTGTACATCTTTCTTTTTCAACATAACATTTAGAAGCTTTATATTGATTCATGTAGACTTCATTCATTCATGTTAACTCTTATTTACTGTCCTATTGTAGGAATTTGACCCTTAATCTGACCTTTCTAATGTGGCTGGCCTTTATCTTGCTCCAAATGTTCAGTATTACAGTGAAGGCTATAGTGAAAATGCCTGTATATTTTTTATTCACATCTGTGTCAGAGTTTACTCGGAACATATACCTAGAAGTTAATTGCCTGCTGGGTTGTAAGTTGGGTGTATCTTTAAGTTTACCAGATAATGCGAAATTGCTCTCCAAGGGAGTGTACAAGTTTACACTCCCCCTAGCAGTATGCAGATGTTCCTGTTTGCTTGCATCTTTGACAGTATTTGGCATTTCCAGTAAATCAGATAACACAGTAAAACTAACTCAATAGAGTATAAAGCAGCTTTACCCTGTAAAATGTATACCTACAATCTTCTCTCATTTCATGTTCCTTATTCCTACTAAGAATCTACAGGTGTCAAGAGTGTATAAATTGCATGCTTCCTTCCTCATTTCCTTTTTATTCTGCTAAGTCCCAGTGAGAAGCCTCTCATTCAGGTATCAGTTTGGAGCTGGTCTTGCTTATCAGCCAAAATTTGCTCTTTCCACTTAAAACTGTTGTAGTTCTTCCAGTTCTTACAGAACTTTGTTACCCACAACCCCAATATCTTACATATATTGTCTTTCAAAAATGTTAGGATATATGAGAAGAGCATATTCAATACATACTTGCAAAACATAACCAAATCCCCAAAGCAGGTATGATGACTGAAGAATTAAAAATGAAGGCACCAAAACTATTATAAAAGGATGTTTTCATGGAAAAAACTGTTCCCCAAATATATTTATTCTCTGCTCACTTTAGGCTTTCCCCTCTGAGGTATTGATAGGTAATCTTTGTGTTCTTTCTAGAATTAAAATGTGCGGTTAATATTTGAGTCTCTTGTACCTATGTTTCCAAGAAGTACCCTCATGAAAAGTCATTAAGTTATGTCTTAGAGTCTTTGTGGCCCATTTAGTTGATCATTACCATTAGTGTGGACTCTTTGATGTATAACTATTTTTCTTATATTTCTACAATAGTTGAAATAAAATATTTGTTTTGGCTTTATGATGAAAAAACAAAACAAAAAACCTGGATTATATAGTTTAATGTGAAGACTCGGCTATGTAAAAGACAAAGTCCCTGCCCTTAATTAATCAATTGATTTCAATTTAAGTTAATTTTAATAGCATGCTATTATATGGAAAACTAACAACATTTTCAGGATCAGTACATTGAGATTTTTTCATCAAGAGTGATATCAAGTTTGCCTTTTTGTAAGTAGGAAGTGAAGTTTGATGCTACAATGGCCTTATAGACAACCCAAAGAAATAGTTTTATTGTGCTCCTATGAAGATGAAGAATTATCTATTAAAATTACATTTTCAACACACAAGAGTTTTTGATGATTAGTAACTGGTATCCTATCAAATAAATGCATTATTTGGAAAAAATGTAAGTTTAATTCAGAATGAAATTGTTAATAACCTTAACACTGTAAAAAATAAAACCGATTAACAGCAGTTGTCATTTATAATGATTCTTGGGCTGTTTTGAGGGTGTTTCGCAACTAAGGAAACTGGATCTCATTTTGAGGCCAAAATGAATGGACAATCAAGCAGTTCAATAGAGATCAGCTTTATTTATTGCTCATGGCAATGCTCATGATGATGGCTAGTAATCACATAGTGCTTTATAAGTGATAAAATTCCATATTTAAATCTATTGGGTTATAAAAATCTGTTTAAAATAGGACTCTGATGCCTACTAAGTTTGTGATGGAAGTATTGAAATGGAATAATTCACTGTTTTCATTTCAAATATATGAATTCCTAATTTTATAGCAAAAAAATGTAGTTTGGCAAGGATAGAAACCTTGAAATCATTGAATTATTATGCTTGAATATAATTCTGAATATTCATTGATTAATTTATTAAATAGTTACGTATTAAGTACTTCTATATGTCAGGTACTGTGCTAAGTGTTGGAGATAAAATGATGATCAGATAGAAGATATCCTTCTCCTTGTTGAGATCTGAGTTCTAGTTTCCATAATCCTGTGTATCAATGTGATACTTAAGGATGTAAGATTCTATAGCCAAATAGAAGGATTCCTGTATCTCTAGGGCTTTTATATTTAACTTGAAAAGTAACATTTAAAATGACCTAAGATTACTTATGCATGTATTCTTCTATTAGGTTCTAAATATTTTGACTGCAGTAAGAATTTTTATTATAAATGTGTCTTATATTCAGTGTTGAAAAAGAAGCAAATGAGGCTAGAGACACAAACACAAAGAAAAATTATAGCACAAAGTGAGCATTTTTAATGTACAAATATACAGAAAGAGAGGATGAGGCAAAGGCTGAAAACTAAAAGTTTATGATTTTTATAAGAAAAAAATTTAATTCATTCTCAAACAGTTTTGAAAGGCTGAAAAGACATTTTCCCTTGGTGTTATTCTCACTGTATCTTTTTCCAGTTTACTTCAAGTTTACTTCAATTCAGTTTATCAATGTATATTAAATATCTATTATATGTTAGCTAGCATAATGCTAGCCACAGACATAATAAAATTAATATAAAATGATTTCTTTTTTTCAAGGGGCCCAGAGACTAGTCAGAAATACTGAAAATAATTGTAGTAATTATGATGAAGAATAAATGTGCCACATTAGAAATATGTTTAAAATACTATGTGAAATTTCTGGTTTTGTTGGGTAAGCTTGTATCAGAGTAACCCTGTCACTAAGAACAATTAGAAAAGATGGACAATGCATAAAAATGGTCAGTCTGAAGGCATCAGAGACCTACCAGGCAGAGAGGACTTGAAGGGCCAAGATTCTGAGAAAAAAGAAGGGAAGCACAAAGAGGTGAGAGCAAAAGTCAGCATATATTTTCTCCTCAAGCTTTTTTCCAAGAGACCAAGCAGGAGTAGTGGCATCACAGAGGCTGAGAATTTGAGCAGAACTTTCAGTCATCTCATGGAGCTGGGGAGACAAAAATTGAGTCCAGATTTATTTAAGGAGGAAGGGGCTTGATAAATATTCTAGGTGGCTCCTGAAGGAGTGTACCCTAGGAATAAGAAGACCTGACACCAATAGACCACTTCCCACAAAGACTGAAACATAACTTTGAATCAGTTCAATTTCAGAATGGATTAAGAAGATCTGCTACTGTTCTAAACACCTGTCAGAAGCAAAAGTATTTTCTTCTTGTAGGATGTTATGATATGAGATTATATAGAACCTCAAATGATTTTTTTCAAGCTTTTATACACAGAGTCTAGTAGTTAGTTAAATATTGACAAGTATATCCAGAGATAAGACTAAGTACCAAAAACTAAGATTGAAAATTGACACTAGAAATAAACATATAGGAAGCTATATGCTGGATTACCAAAAACAAACTTTTAAGATAACTGTAACAAATACCCTCAAGTAAATAGAAGAGATGGAGAATTTTGTTAATATGTGGGATCTATGTAAATATCAGATAGAAGTGTAGAATGGAAAATACAGTACCTAAAATTAACAACTCAATAGATATTTAGGAATATAAGACACAGCTGAAGAGAGGATTGTTATATAGAAAGTAGATCATCAGGAAATATACAGAGTGGGGAGAAAAGACAGATGAAAGCATAAGAAGATAAGACATATCCAACACAGTGAGAGATCTAATATACATTGAATTAGCTTCTGAGGACTAGAGAAAAAGAATGGAAAAGAAACCATAGTTAAAGATGTGTTCACTGAAAAATTTTCCAAAATGGGAGAAAGACGTCAAGCCACTGAGTAAGCACTGCCTGGAAATGCAAGCAGAATAAATACAGAAGCAGTAAAACTGCTGAAAACAAAACACAGAAATAAACTTTGAAAAGCAACCAAAGAGAAAGATACATTACCTTCATAGAAGCAACAATAAGACTTAAAGTTGACTTCTCAAGAGAAATGATGGAAGGCAGAAGGTAATGCAATAACATTCTCAAAATGCTAAAAGAAAATTGCTTCCTCTGATAGAATTCTATGATCAGAAAAAGTATTCATTTAAAAATGGAAAATATAGACAGACAAAAAAAATGAGTATTTATTTCTGGTATATTTTCTCTAGAAGAAATACTAAAGGAAATTCTTTAGGCAAAAGGAGGATGTTCTCAGATAGGAGCGCCAAAGTGCAAGAAGGCATGAACAGCACTAGATAGTGTAAATCTATTGATAGTATAAGGTGATAATAGATTGGAAGACATTATGTTGCTAACTTTGAAAATGAAGGAAGGAGCCACAAGCCAAGGAATGTGGGTGGCCTGTAGAAGCTGGAAAAGGTAAGAGAACAGATTCTCCCCGGGAGCCTCTAGAAGGAACCAGCCCTGCTGACACTGTTGCTGTAGCCCAGTGTGGTCCATTTTAGACTTCTGACCTCCAGAACTCTCAGTTAAATATATGTTGCTTTAACAAAAAAATGATAATATATAATGGAATTTATATGTAAAATTTTAAAAAATAGCAGAAAAGTTAGGAAGAAGGTAAATGGAGTTAAAGGGTTCTAAGGACTTTGAGTTGTCTGGGAAGTGGCAAAAATAGGCTTTAAGAGGGAAAATTGTCACAAAAAGAAGTGGCAGATCCATCAAAGAAGTCGAATTTGTCAATAAAACTTTGTTTCAAAGAGAAATCCTGGCCATGTGGATTCTCAGGTGAATTCTTTCAAACATTTGAAGAAAATGGAAAGATGGTGGCATTAAACTGGACAATTAGACCAATGGAACAGTGTGTTCAGAAACTGACCCACACACGTATGGACACTTGATTTATATTAAAGATGATTCTGCATAACAGCAGGGCAAGTATAATCTTTACAATATATGGTTCTCGATCAATTGGATGTCTTTTCGGAAAAAATAAATATTGGCTTCTGCCTCATACCATGCACATAAACCAACTTGAAGTGAATTGTTGATATAAATGTAAAAGATAAAACCATAAAGCAGCTAGAAGAAAATAGAGGTGAATATCTTCATAGGCAAAATTGTTAAAGAGGGTACAGAAAGTACTTACTATAAAAGAAAAGATTGAGAAACTATATTAAAACCATTTAAGGACCTCATCAACAAAGAAGTAAGTTTCAGAGTGGGTGAAGATATTTATAATACATATAAGCCATAACAACCTCTGATCCAGAATATATTAAGAACTCTTAAAAAAACACTTATTTTTAAAAATTGGACAAGAAACTTAAACGAGTACTTCACAGACAAGTATGTACAAATGACCAGTGAATGAATGAAAAGGTGCTCAACAACATTAGTTCTGAAGTAAGTGTGAATTAAAACAATATAATGTCACTACATACTCACTAGCATGGCTACCTCAAAAAGACTGACAAAATCAAGTTTTGGAGAGGTTGAGAAACCACTGAAACTCTCATCCTCTGAGACTGGTACAAGAATTTTGTGAAAAGTGGGACAAGTATTTGGAAAATCTTGTGACAATTTACTAAAGCTGATCATATACATACTCTGTGATCCAGCAAATCCATTCCTAGGTGTATGCCAACAGAAATGCATACATTTGCATATCATATGTATACAAATATGTTGATGAGCACACTGTTTAAAATAGCCCCAGACTGGAAGTACCCTGATTGGCCATGAATGACAGAATAAGTAAATAGACTGTGTTATATTAACAAAATGGAATGTTATACAACAATAAAAATGAATGAGCTATGTATGTACAATAACAGATTAAACCTCACATAATATTGAATACAAGAAGTCAGACACAGAAGAGTACAAAATAGTACTATTCTGTGATGGTGTAAGTCAGTTATCTTTGAAGAAAAATGAGTTAAGTGGAGGCAAGTGGGAAGCTTCTGGGTGCTGATTGTTTTATTTCTTGATGATTCGGATAGTGAGTAAATAAAGATGATCACTCTGAAAATTACTTCAGCTGCTGACTTTTGCGCACTTTTCCTAGTGTATGTTTTAATTAAACAAAAGTTTTAACAACTATGTCAGCCAAGAAGAATGAACAGTATATTTTACTGGACAGGGCTTGAAGCAAATTTGATTATTGGCCATGATTTCACCAGACAGAAGAGATAGGGAAAGAATATTCCATTAAAGGAACATTCTAGACCAAAAATACAGAAGTGAGAGCATTCATGTTATTTTTCATAAACAAGTATTTCAGTGTGTCTAGAACATGGGGCATATATGGGGAGAAAAGTAGAAGATTAAGCTAAAAGTTAGGTTGGATCATGTTTATAGAGTGTCATAAATTGCACAGCATAAAGAGATGACAGGTTATTGAGCAGCAATGGTAACAGAATTTTGGATTGGGCTGCATTTGAAATACCAAGAAATAAGGAATGGTTTTGCCAGTGAATTCTGAATTTAGAATTTGACCTCCTTTTTCTGCGTCCACTTTCCTGCCCTATTTGTGTATGAATACAGAATCTTCAGTCTTCAGTCTTATTTTAATTTATTCCTTGATTTGTAGCAACCGAAAGTAGAGTGGTTTGGTTTTATCAATTTGTGTCAAGAACTCTTTTTTTGTAGTTGTTATCTGTTGTCCCTCTCCTCTACAGATGTCATTAAGTGATTTTCCCAGGTTTAAGATGGTCTATACTGAGGACCTCAGTGCCTGAGATGGCTGGTCCACCTCCTGAACCAACTTGTCCACAGTCTGAGGAAATGTACCCTTAACTGATAACCTAGTATTTCAAGTGAGCTATAGATTGGCAGGAAGGTACCGTAAACACACTTCACTTAATTTCTGAGTTAATTACCCAGGGGAAAAGTATTATCAGAAACATAGTAACTGCATTAGGAAGGAGCAGATGTAGTGTTTCCCAATCTACCTTCACTTGGCACCCAGAGTCCTTTATAGCAGCAAGCAGCTGTGATAGACACTGTTCATTTGGAAAGCTCACATCATATTATGACCCTGCCTTATGTGATTGGGACTTATGTCACATTCCGAAAGAATTGACATTGATAATCTCTACATGTCCATTTAAAGGAATGTTTTCAAATAATGGAATCTCCTGGCTCTTGACTCAAATGTGGCATAGCAATGTCCTCATCTGGGGCAGGGTGGGGTGGGAGGAATCAGCATCCATGTGCAGGTGTTCAGTGTAAGTAGTGTTGCTTCTAGCTTTGTTGTGCTGTAGAAAACTGTTTGCCATTTAGACACACCATAAGAGAGAAAAATAGAAATAAGCAGGAATTTGAACTGGAATTTTCCTGAATCTTTACAGTAGGGTCCTCCCTGTACTTTCAGTTTTCAAAGTCATAAGATACTTTAGGTCAGTGGTTTGTAACTTGTTTTGTGGAGACCTCAGTTTCCTTGATAACAGCATAGGAAGAAACAAGGTTTTTTTTTTTTTTTTTTCTCCCTTTGGTTCTAAATCATTTCCAGGTAGTGACATTTCAGTGAAGAATGGACTTGGCTTATTTCATTAACTAGTTGAGCCTGAAGGAAAGTAACTAGACGTCCTAAAGCAGTTGATTGATTCAAAAGAAATGTTTTTGGAAAAGCGGGTCTCCTGCTTAATTTCCCATACCCATCCCATGTGTGTCCTGTTGTCAGTGATGGAAGATGACTGGGTAAAAGATGTGTGGTAGATCAGGACGTATTCAGGTCATGATTGATACCCCTTTGCTGGTTCATTCCAATATTGGAAGTGAGTGAGATTTGCCAAAACCTATATGGCAGGTTGTGCTCTGGATTCTGATTCACTTCTTTGTTCGTTCACTCTCCTGCCCAGTTCTCCTTCAGAGTCATGGATGAGTGTGAGCCTGCCTGCATCACGAAGCATCAGCAAGGCAGGTGAATGGTGCAGGGACAGGTGGGTACTCACACTGAGGGAATTAGGCAGGGACCCAAAAGAGTGGGACAGTTTGATAGTCATTGGGCTGTTTGAGCCTGGTGCTTAGTAAGGCAGTTGACTGTACTCTTGTGGAATTACCTCAGCTCCAGGCTGATCCTCAGCTCTGCAATTTTAGCTAGTAATGGTAATAATAATTATTATTATTTTAGCTCATAATAATTTCAATTTTAACTAATAATAGCAAGAAAAAAGAATTGGAAGAAGCGTTAATCAATTACTTCCTATATGCTAAGCAGTGTTCTAAGTGCTTATATTATGAACTTAACTAGTCCTCACACTAACTCTAGGAGATAAGTACTATAGGATCACTGGGGAGGAAAAAAAGGAAACCAAAGCACAAAGATAGTTTGCTCAAGGCCATACAGCTAGTTAAGGATCAAACGAATTAAAATCCAGAGTCTGGTTCTAGAGCTCATATTGATAGCCATTATACTCTACTTCCCTACTAACTGTATATCAGTAATTATCAGAAAGTGAGAAATTGTTTTGCAGACTAACAAAAATTCACTAGTGACTTAGTAATATTTTAAGATACCAATATATTAAATACCATGGAGGAAAATCACTCCAGTGCTTTGCTGTCCAATACGTTAGCCATAAACCACATCTGGCTATTGTACCCTTGAAGTGGGCCTGGTCTGAATTGAGGTGTGCTGTAAGTATAAAACACACCTTGGATTTTGAACATTTAGTGAAAAAAAAGTGAAACATTACATAAAAAATTTGTTATGTTGATTATGTGTTGAAATGTTTAAAAAGTTGGATGTATTAGATAGGTAAAATATATTATTAAAATTAATTTCACCTGTTTCCTTTTACTTTTTAAAAATGTGGCTACTAGAAAATTTAAAATTGCATATGTGAGTTATAGTTCTATTGGATGGAATTGCTGTAGAAACTGAAAAACATGAATAATCTAGAGCACCCCTCTCCTCATAGCTGTGAAACTCAGTCGTTGATCTGGACTAGCTTGTGGTCTGCATGAGGCGGATTGTCCACCATTTTCACTGAGGAATCAGAGCAAGAGGTGCTGGTCCATGTTAGGGATACTTCACTTAGGTTATAAGAGCAAACTGAACTATTCTTGTTCCAGTAGAGTGCCCCGCTTCACAAAGCAGAATGTAGAAGGGTAAACTAAGTAAAAGGAAGTAAGTACAAATATTTAGGTATTTGCAGGTGATTGGGATTCAAAGAGATGGAGCAAGATTCTGTAGAATGCACTTTATTAGTAACAGTGAGTGTATTCTAGAGGAGTGAAAGGCACGTACGTGTGTTTAGGGTAGCTAGCTCGGGGTCAAAGTATAGAGAATCCTGGAAATCAGGAAAAGAAGTACTTTTAGACTGGCGAAAGCTTGCTTTGCAAGTGTCCTTTTAGAATTCTTTATTGATCAACATAATATTTTTTCACGATTGACTTCATAATTTATAACATGCTGACATTTCCAAATTTGCTGCTATTTTACATTAGTGACACCTTAGATTAATGATTTCCTGGTGAAAATTAGAGAGACCTCTTAATCACACTAGCAATATTTATATAAACACATTCTATGGATGGTTTACTTGGAAAACACCCAAAGATGCATAATGACATCCATTGAATAAAGATTCTCATCATTCTACTTGGGGGTCTTTCTCTTTTCCTCACAAGTTTTTGTACTTTAAAATTTATAATGGACTGTATATTGTTTGGGGGCTTCTCTTCACTGACTGCATTAAGCATCCTGATCCTGGAGTTAGAAGAAATTAGGATGGAGCCAGGATCTAACAGCTGGGGAACATGGATGTTAGACAAGTGTTACAGCCAGGCTCTAGGTGTTAGGAGTAGGGAGGCCTCTAGAGAAGTGGTTCCCAACCTTTTTGGTACCATGCACCAGTGCTCCTATGAAAATCTAATGCCTGATGATCTGAAATGGAGCTGAGGTGATGAATCTAACACTGGAGAGCAGCTGCAGAGACAGATGAAGCTTCGCTTGCTGGCCTGCTGCTCATCTCCTGCTGTGAGGTCCAGTTTCTAATAGGCCATGGAGTGGTACTGGTCCACAGCCCGTGTGTTGAGGACCCCTGCTCTAAAGAATAATTTGGCAGGAGTTTCTTCTCTATTTAGATTAATTAGCTGTAAAAAGCTTAGGTAGATGAATTGTCCTTGACTGTAGATATAGGGTAAAATGGTGACTATGTATATCTTAAATGGAGTAAAAGTGGACAGTTTCCTCCTTTAAGCTAGGAATAATGTCATTTTATGACACTGGAATATAATTTGGCTCATTTTCATTTCTTGTAGTCTGTTGGATTTCTTGTTCCATCACCTCGCTCCCTCTCCCTCCCTCCTTTCTCTCCTTATTACTCCATTTTTCACTCCTTCCTTCTTCTCCAGTATGTTTCACTTCTCCTACTGAATTCCTTTTAGCGGTGACTTGACTTCTACTAGTTACCCAAGCCAGGGACTTGCAAGTTATTATTATTTTCCTCCTTTCCCTTAAACATCCCTCCAAGACCCATCTGTCCCTAAAGCATGTTGACTTGTCTTCTCCATTGTCACTATCTTAGTTCAATTATTCATTCTTTTCTGGATTATTATGATGTTATGGGCCATAGATGAAGTGTAGGATGGCAGCGTGAAGAAGATATTGACGGGAGGAGACATTGGAGTTTGACTTGGGAGTTGGACTTGAGACTTGTACTAGTCCATGTGAGACAATCCAGATTCCATCTCTCCAGAGCAGAAATGGCCATTCTGCACTGAGACTCCACTACACATTACTCTTCTAACTTCACTGCGCGCGCGCGTGCACACACACACACACACACACACACACACACACACATACATATATATAAACTTACACGTGTAACACTTTTACTGAACGGTAAGCTCTTTAAGATAAGGGCCATGTCATTTATTATAGGGCCTGATAGTAAATTCTCTATGGTTGTTTACTGGATGATTAAATTAAATGGAGGCCTCAGTAGGACCAATGTCAGCAGAAATGGAGCAGAGAAAATGAATGTGAAAGACCTGTTGGATATGGAATCAAATATACATGGTAAGGAGTTGATACTATGGGTAATGAGTAGGGAAGGATCAGATATATCTATAAAAATTTAAACTTGGGTGACCATTAATAGAAATAAAGAAATCAGAATGAGGAATTGCTGAGCTTGCTTTTAGACAGGTTGATTTTAAGGTTCTGCAGAGAATTTTAATTTTAGATAGTTGTCTGCTCCAGCAGACAACTCAAATTTAGGACCTAGAGCTTTGGACGGTGTTTAGGTTAGAGATGAAGATGTTCCAGTGGATGAAATTGACAACTGAGGTAGAGTAGTGAGAAAGGAAGAGCCTCCATCAGATGCTTTAGGAAAGGAATTTGGGAAAAATGCTGGTAACAGAGGCCAAAAAATGAGTCATCAAAGAGTTATTTGGCAAGTATACAGTCAGAAAACCCCAGAAAATAGAATTTTGAGAAGGGAAACAGAAAAATGTCAGCTATTGCACAGATTGAGTATTCTGAAAACTGAAGCCTATTTTAATTAATAAGTTATTGGTAATCTTATTTCAGAATTATTTACTCATGAATTAAATATGTTTTATCTTGGGAGACACCTAAGTTAAAATACAGTATTTTGAATGTTGTAGAAAAAGGTGGTACAAATTCTCTTTTCTTTCATCTATGGTTAAATCAAATTCTTTTTATTGATTTTTCTTGGAACTCTGTCCTCTAGCCTCACAGCCAAGTGATATCCAGTGAAAGAAGCCAAAGAGATAAAAGCTAAGTGTCTGAATTTGTTCTGTTACCACTTTTGACTTAATCTGCTCATTATTAGCAAAAGATTTAGTGTTTAGCAAAAGATTTAGTGTTACTGATAGATTCAAGTTGATGCCTTGCCTTTTCTTTGCTCTGGATATAGGGAAACTCTAGTCTCTCTTGATTTTTCCCCTTTTCTATGCATTTATAGTTTGAATAAGAGTAAGAGAGCCCTAGCTGGATCCTAATAATCTTTCCAGGGCAGTAGGCCACAATATTAGTATTTTCTTTGGGCAGCTAGTTATGGAGGTCAGAGAAGTATGCCATGGTTTATATCTCTCCTCCATCCTTGGATTGCAGTAGATACAGAAGACACTGGTCAAAACTTTGTCAAGCAGGAAAGTAAAGATTTTCTACATCTGTGTTGAAAGAAGACCTAGACAAGGGCATGGCCAGTAAGTAGCCCATTAGAAATGAGGAAAATAGTGGGGTTAATGCTATGAAAGTTCCAGGGAAGGTCTTTGAAGAAAAATTCTGGAACCATAAATTTAACTATGTACTATTTGCTTTGTTTATTGGTAGAAACACTTTACTATATTTGTGTGTGTGTGTGTGTGTGTGTGTGTGTGTGTGTGTGAGAGAGAGAGAGAGAGAGAGAGAGAGAGTGTGAGTGTGTGTGTGTGTGTGAGTGTGAGTGAGTGATAGAGGTTACTTCTATGCCAGTCCAAAAATAAACTCTAAAGATTAAAGAGCCAGAGGAAAGAATGGGTAGGTTTTTCCCAAGTCTCAGTTTTCTTTCAGAACACTTGTTAGACCTTTGGTGATAGGGAAGTCCCCAATCACCATCTGTTCCCTAGACTCTTGACATACATTCTTGTCCCCTTGATCACTCCAGTTTGGACTGATTAGGTGGTACAAAGCTTTCTAGCTGCTAATTTGGATTCCAAGGAAGGTTGCTAAATGGAGTGACTATTGATTTAAATATACACCATATACAAGTCTTTGTTGAGGTTTGGTTTGTGATCATAGGATTCTCTAGTTGAGGATGATTTCCTGAGATATCATAATAGCATTGGGGTAGAAAAAAGGTTTTTTCTAAATGCTTTTGTCCAAAGTAATTGAAATATTTGCACCAAGCACATGACCTAATGGTTTTGAAAATGCATTTGGGAGTCAGATAGTCTTGAGTTCAAATCCCAGCTCTGCCACTTGAAAGCTTTGCAAGCCTGGGCAAGTCATTTGACTTCTTCAAGTCTCAGTTCCTCATGATGAGGTTACCTTTTAGAATTGTTGTGATAATTACAAGAAATTCTAAATATAAAGCATTTATCATGGTTCTTGGCACTTACTATATATCCTTTATTATTGGTATTAGATGGAGCAAATCTAGATATTCTTCATTATCTACCCTTCATTGTCAGTATTAGATGGAGAAATGGATACCTCAGCAGACCTGGCCAGTATATCTTCTCTAGAGTTTCCAACCAGTCATCAAGTCCAATCAACTTTATCTCTGAGATTTTCCTGGAATCTTCCCCTCCTTTTCCATTGTCACCATGCCTGCTCTAGACCTGGCTGTTACTTTTTCTTATTTGCCTTTTTTTTGAGTAATACCCTATACACTAGTGGTCCCCAAACTTTATGACCCCAGGGATCGGTGCTCCTATGAGAATCTAATGCCTGATGATCTGAGGTGGAGCTGAGGTGGTGATGCTAGTGCTGGGGAGTGGCTGCAAATACGGATGAAGCTTCTCTTGCTTGCTAGCTCGCCCACTGCTCACCTCCTGCTGTGTGTCCCAGTTCCTAACAAGCCACTGACTGGTACCTGTCCACAGCCTGGGGATTGGAAAACCCTGCTAAACACAGTGCCATGTTGTCTTTCATAAAATTTTTTCTGATTATTTTTTTTCTCTGCTCAAATACCTTCTTTGGATCCTCAGTGCTCAGCTTCATATTTAAGTCTGTGATTTGGCATGAATCTATTTTATCAGCTTAATTATGAATTTTTCATTTTCTTTATGCATTTCTCTTTCATGACATATGTAATATTCCCAAGCCAATAATAATTCTTTTCATTGTACTTTTTTTTTCTTTTGGTCTTATATACATCATGTTTCTGTAGATTTTCAAGTTGTTTTTCTACTTTTTCTCTTTCTTCCTTTTAATTCATTTTTTTTTATGTGGCCTCTACATTAATCTTTTATATAATGCCAACCTGACCTCATCATTCTCCTGCTTGGGTGGTTCCCCTGTGCCTTTAGAATTAAGTTAAAATTTCTCAGCTGAATGTAGGTGATTGTCTGGGGTCTTATCCAGTTTCCTTCTCTACCATCACTCCACTATACACGATTCAGCCATACTGATCACTCTCCACTCTGTGAATATGCCAGGAGTTCTCACCCGTCTTTCTTTTCTCATGCTGTTTCTCTTACCTTCCTCTTTCTCCTGGCTCATGCTAATCATTTATCTAGTCTCACCTTAGTATCCTATTCTTTTAAAGTCATTTTCTGATCAACTTTTTCTCCTGCCAAAAGGTTGTATTAGGAGCTCATCTCTGCTTTCATGATAATTCAGAACACCTTTTTAAAAACCTGTCATGCAAAATTGCTAACTTTTCTGACTGTCTTCTAACAGAGGAATTTGATGGTGTATATTTTTCAGTTTTGCATTTTCACAGAGCATGACACTGAATAAATAATGACCATGCGTATATGTCTGTTTTCTTTAATAATAGAATTAATTTTTGAGGGAAAAACCAGTCTCCCTTTTATCCTCCACATTTCCAAGCATTGTCTTCTGTATATAGTAGTTGCTTAATAAGTGCTCAGTGGATGAATAACAATGTACATATCTGTCTTCCACAGAAGATGCTAAATTTCTCAGGGAAGACATCGTATTATAAAAATTAGATAACTTTTGGGACAGTGAATTATACATATTTATGCTTTATTTAATTCTTGTGTTTAATTTTTGCTCTTATTTCAACTCATTTGAACTTCAGTTATGTTGAGTTTTTGGAGTCAGGTAGCTTCTCTATATTATGTAAGCATATACCTGATAAAACTATGGGATCAGAAAACCTGATAGCTAAGGTTAGCTGGTGATTTAAACTTCATAGACTGAGTGACTACACTTAAAACTAGGAGTGCATAATCCTTATTTGATTCTTCCTCCCTAATCCTGAGGAGTCTATTTACAGCAAACCTCAAAGTATACAGGCCTTGCCTGGGGGATTATTACAAGTCAAACTCTGACATGGGCTGAAGAATCAGCAGAGGGAGAGTGTATTAATTTCCTGTGGCTTCTGTAACAAAATACCACAAATTTGTTGGCTTAACACAAATTTATTATCTCACAGTTCTGGAGGTCAAAAGTCTGAAATAAGTTTCACTTGCTGAAATCAAAACGTAGGCAAAGCCATGCTTCCTCTGGAGGTTCCAGGAGAGTCTGTTCCTTGCCTCTTCCTGCTTCTGGTAGCTGCTGACATTCCTTGGCTTGTGGCTGCATCACTCCAATCTCTGCCTCCACCTTCACATTGCTTTCTCTGAGTATGTGTCTAATCAACCTTGGCCTCCTCCTTACAAGGATGTGAATGATTGCATTTAGGGTCAACCTGGATAATACAGA
The DNA here is from genome assembly GCA_004027375.1 of Macroglossus sobrinus. Lineage (NCBI taxonomy): Eukaryota > Metazoa > Chordata > Mammalia > Chiroptera > Pteropodidae > Macroglossus > Macroglossus sobrinus. The sequence continues at coordinate 721,729 of PVKZ01000054.1, read as the reverse complement.
ATACTCTCTCAGCTCAAGAGCTTTAACTGAATCATATTTGCAAAAACCCTTTTGAAATAAGGTAATATTTATAGGCTCCTGATAGCTTTGTGGAACATTATTCAGCCTATTGTAGAGACCGATGTCTTTCCACTTTTGCAGACTCAAAGTGCTTCATCTTCTAGGAACTGGAAGACTAACAGGTATGCCACATTAGTAAGAAGCTTCCAAACTAATTGCCTCATTTAAAAGAAGCCAGGAGCAGCTGTCAAGAAGGGGCTAATTTAGGTCAGTCTTATGTCACTGGATAGGCGGGTGTGATCACATTCCCAGCTCTCATTATGAGAATAAATAGTTAATACTTATTGAGAAGCTAATTAAGTAAGCAGGAGAGCTAGTTGGAGTTCTGAGCAAGTCAGCAGTGGCAACCAGTTCCTATTGTCTGGCTCTGTTTTGTATGGATCTTATTCTAGTTCAGGTGTGCTCAGCTGATCTGGCACTCTTCTGTGTCCAGCAGTAGCTTTGCCATCTGTTTCATCAGGAGGATCACCAAAGATACAGGTGGTCACTGGAGGGGAGTTTAGGTGGGATCGAGAGAGAGGAAGGGTTCTATAGCAGGCTACCCATGCAAGGCCTGAGCATAGAATTCACCAGATTTTGAATTAGGGAAGAACTTCAGTACTTGAGCTTTGGATGCAGACACTTGCTGGTTCCTATCCACCTCTGTTACATCTCTCTCTTATAGCTTAAGGAAAGCATAGGCCCCCGGAGACATCTCCTGCGAGGCTTTCACAGGTGCTCCTGCACGTGCTGCTTTCAGTGTGCATACCTGACTGTAATCTGCTAGCCTAAGTCACAGACAGGAAAGACTAAGGTTTTTAGTGATTCTCTTATAATCCAGGTAGCTGGGGAAGCTAGATTTAAGGGGGGATCTAAAGGAAAGCTCAATTTTTTTTTCTGCTGTATAAAAGCAGGATAGTAATAGCTATTGATTGCACAGAATCTTAGGTGAGAGCCTACCTGCATTTCATTCTGGCTCTTATATAATAAGAGCTGGCTATTATGTAATAGCTGTGTGATTTTATGCAGATATTAAAATCTCTAATTTCTAGTTTACTCTTCTGTAAAATGACAATAATAGTACCCAACACATACCATGCCAGGAGCTGTTCCAAGCAATTTGCATAGACTTAATCTATTAATCCCCACAACAACCCTATGGGTTAAGTACTGTTAATATCCCACTTTAAAGATGAGAAAACTGAGGTACAGAGGTTAAGTAACCTGTCTGAGTTACACAGTAACAAGTAGCAAAGCAAGGATTTTAACCCAGATTGCTTAACTGCAAATGTCTCAAAAACCCTAGTTTATACTGCCTCTCAACCCTCAGGCTGTTGTAAGTGTAAAATAGGGTATCTATCCACCCCAGGTGGCATTGGAAAGTTCTGGGTTGCATCTGTTGTCCAGGTAAACTACTAATAGTTCTCTTTTACTCTCAAAAGTACCATAGTGTCATGTCTCAGTTTGGATATTTGTCACATGAGGATTAAATAATTGTATGTTTAATACTAAGAACAATTCTGGGCCCACAGCAAACCTTCCTTTAAGGTCAGCTATTGCTACTTCCACTTCTACCGTCACCACCACAACTGCCGCCCACGATCATCCCAAGTCTGGGGGGCTCAGAGCCAGGGGTTAACTCAGGTTCTGGAAATATGTTTCCTGGGAGCTACCATTTCTTGTTTTCATAGCCTCGTAGACAGTGCTCATTGGTGACTGCACAACAGTCTTTCCTTCTTTGTGTCCTAGGCAGCTACTCTTAATTGATCAAACTTGACATGTGAAATCCAAAGTATTTCCCATACCTAGTTTCATTAAATCAAAGAACCCAAGATCCCAGTGCATGGAAAATCTGAATTTAAGCTGAGCTTGTGGGTTTCTCCATTTATATTGAAACTTATGCAATTTCTACAAATGATAATGAATTTTGGACCTCTTTAGGCTCACTATATTTCTTCTCTACAATACTCTTCTCTGCCTATTTCTCTAACATTTCTACCTCTAAAAGAATTTTAATTCATAATCATTTTCTCTTCTATGCACATAATTTGATAAAAGGTCATCAAAATACTATAGGAATGGGCATGCTGTAAATAAGGAGCAATAAGTCATAATGGGAATTATAGTTACACCTAAGATTCATGATTTAGAAAAGCCATCTTTAAATGTGATTTGTGTAACTGGTAGTGAAATTCATTTTACACTGGTTTTGCATGGTGTAAGGGACATCTAGTGGTTATCTAGGTCTCTGCAGATTTATTTAAAGTAATGTAAAGTCATAGGTATAAATATTGGGGCTAAGTGCCATCACCCTGAAAGGAAGCCCCCCCCCCCCAAAGGAGGGTGGCCTTATTTATTGCATGGCCTTTATGTTGAAGTTAACAAAGGATACAGAAACGTGTTCAGAAAAAATTGAGTCCTAGCATTTCTATTGACATTATTGTCAGTTTGAACCTCTTATTTGCTGGTTTTTTTTTTTTTTTTTTTTCTGCACCAGGTTGGAAATGATGCTGTTATCAGGTACCTGCCAGCCTGGCATATACTACTTATCACTTCCTGTGCCTCTTCTGCTGATTGCAGAGGGGCTCTTTGGACTACTTTGAAAAGCCATCTGATTGGAGCCTTTATTAGGCTAAGAAACAGAGCTGCTTAGCAGGCTAGGCAATAACTAGTTTGTAATTGCTTTCGACAGGCAGAGCTCCTTTGGAAGTTGCTTGGCCATCAGGAAACCATACAGTTCTGGTCCACGTGTACTTTGTATAAATGTTTTCATGTTTTAAGAGGATGAACTGCAAAGACCCTGAGTGAACTTGGTGTCCTTCTTAGCTCCAGAGTCCTCCAGAAATTTGCCCATTGGTCGTCGGTCAGCACCTCTTTGTAGGACATGTCACTATCCATGGTCCTGAATTCACTGCACCTGTCTTTCCGGGCTGTGTAGACTACTTGATTTCCTTCTATGTCACTATTGTTTCCATCCAACCATGTTAGACTTCTTGAGAATTCTATTTCATTGAATCATTTTATAGTATTTTCCTCCATTCTTCTGCCTTTGGGATTCTCGTATAATTTTTTTCTCCAGGAGCTATTTGGCATTCCTATTGAAATCTCTTTTTTCAGAGTAGTTGGTAGCAGCCAGAAGTTGGTAGCTAAGACCAACAGCTTAATTGTTTGGGATTCGTTCTTGCATTTTGACTCTGAGTACAGGTAATAAATGTTCTGAGATACTGTTTTAAATCTCCATGTGTTTTGTATGACAGTCCAAGCTACATTGTCATAAAGAAGTATATAGTAGTTCCTTAGCATACTCCAGAGTGGGAGGTGGTATTGGTATTAAGCTTTGTCAGCAAATCTCTTAGCATATCCTAGAATTTGTGCTTGTTTTTTGCTGCTTCTGTTAGTGTTCTGCCAAGACACAAACTAATGACAACTGCCACTCTGGAATGCAAGATTTCCATATTGACACCCTTAAAATACAAACACATTTTCTAAGTGTGTACACTAGGGAAAACTAAACTAAATGTTCAGTGATTCTATCAAATTCTTTTTAACTGTCTGTGATACTTTTGCCTTCTAACTTCTCATCTCATTACTTATTGTCAGGTGGAATGAATATAGAGGCTGCTTTTTGCATTATTGTCCTCACTGACTTAGAGGCATCAGAATGTAGCCTTTGTCATCTTCCTTGCCCTTCTTTCTTCACACTCTTCTGCATCCTTTTGCAAACATGTACTGACTTTGTGTTATACACTGGAGTAGGCACTTAGAGACACAGAGAAAAGAGGCACAGTTTCCTTCACTTGAGAAGCTCTCAGTCTGTTGGGAGAGACAGACAATTATAGCACAACATGATAATTTCTATGACATCAGTTAGAATATGGAGCCATAGGAGGAGAGAGGAGGAAATGAGAGTGGGAAAAGCAAGAATGTTGCTGAAGGCTTCCCATACCTGAATTGAGCCTCAAATGGTGAGCAGTAGTCATTCAGATAGATAATTGAGGTAAGGCGTATCCTGGGTATGGTTTATTGGAAGAATCCAGAACTTTGGCAAGGTTATTGATGATGAGGTAGAGACTAGATCAGGAAGAGTCTTTCATATAAAGCTTAAAAGTTTGTGTTTGATTCTGAAGTTGATAAAGAACCATTGTAGGGTTTTAAGTAGGGAATGAAATGTTATCCCCAGGGAAAACAGTGAGACAATTAAAGTCATTTCTAGTCTTTGGAATAAAAATAATAGTAGATTCCTAGTGATTCAGGAAGGCACCTTTTAAATTTTGTCACCTTTCTAATCAAACTGCTAAAGCCTTCCTTTCTACTCTAATGGTTCCTTTTTTCCCCAATTGCATAATGTCTGTATTTTTAGAACTTTTCATAGTCAGGTACCACCTACTCATCTGATCTTAGTTCCTCTGCTTTGTGACATGTAACTTTCACTCTAGTCAGGTTGGTTCTCTCATCAGATATTCTAAGACAGAAGGAAATTTAGGTGTTCGCTGGGCAGGTCTGTTTAGTACATAAGTAAATGCAAGAAGTTAGTGTGTGTATTTATTGAGCCCCTACTATGTGGCAGGCATTTTGCTACACACTAGGGATACATTGGTTGCCATAGCCAAAACTCTGTGTTCACAGACTAGTAGGCCATAAGTGCCTATTCCAGTGTGTGACACAAAGTCAGTACATGTTTGTAAGAGGATGTACAAGAGTAGGGAGAAAGAAGGGCAAGGAAGATGACAAAGACAAAGACTAGCTTATAGACTAGAGGACCATAATAGTGCCATTCTTGGAAAGTAGAGAGTAGAGACGGAGAGAAATATCATCTGAGTCAAGTTTCTGATCATGGGCTTTTGCACATTCATTAACTGGAGTGACAGATACATCTCACTTCATGTCTGGTATAAAATATATCCCCCCTTTAAGCACCCTCCAACATTTTGTAAGTGTATTGGTGGCATGGGTTATACCTTATGTTCCTTTAGTGGTCTAAAACTAAAGGTTATTTAACATATTTACGTGAATTTTTGTTTCCAATATTCTAGTATAGCTAGTCAATTTACATTAAGTTGGCTTTTGTGTTAGAGGATAACAAGGTTCACCTCCAGTCTCATCTCTTAGTAACTGGTGGTAATTTTCTTGAGTGCTGCCTGGAGAAGAATTCCGAGGCTCTATCTGGGTTTAATGGGAAATGGAGTAGAATAGAATGACGCCAATTAACAACAAATGCCATCTGCCACGAAGGAAGAGTAGAAACACATATTTGCCAACATGGCTCTAAGAGATTAGAGAGTTTGCTATCCAGGGGTGGCCAGAAGGATCATCTGGCAGATTTCTCTAATTCATTTAGAAAGTTTTTTTTTCCCACTATCCATTGACAAGGCCTGTCTATGGCCCACAGATGCAAGTTCACATCTTATTTCTTTGCCTGGGTCTGTCTGTGTCAAGTCTGTGGTCTAGCTAAGCCAAGTTCTTGCTGCATTAATTTAGTAGAAGTTTAGTAGACTCTGTGAAGATGATAAAGCCTGTATTAAAGCATATTTCTTGTGATAGACTGAGCCTTTACAGTATCCTAAATAACCTACAAACTTGACTGGCTGAAATTTTTTTTTATGGGATATAGGAACATATGGCCACCTGTCCATCATCAGCTTTTTTTTTTTAACTGCACAAACATCCTAAGAAATTTCTTCTTGAGAATAAAAATGAGATCTTTACTGTGATTGTGCCCAGAATTAGAAATCTTTCTCAACTTCTTACTGTCTATAACTGAGAATAAACCTATCTGATTATGTCCTTCTCACAAAGACTCCATCAGACAAATAAATGTTTGCCTAAGTCTTAAGTGCAAGTGGTAATGACCTGTGTTATTAGCAAGGCTGTTGGGCTGGCACATATGGGCATTTGATTCATGGGGGGCAGAGTAACTGGTGCACAGCATGCGCCCTCCCCTTCTCCCTCTCACACCCTCGCACTCCTCTCTGCTTACCTCCCCTTTCCTCCCTCTCCGCCACACCCCCTGCCCCGCAATGCTTGCATGTTCCAGATACTGGATGCTTTCTTCAAAATGAGGAAGGGACTGAGGACTTTTCTGGTTCAACATCCATTCACCTGGATTTTTTTGTGTTATTCCAGTTTGCTTTATGTCTCAGACTAGTGGTCCATAATAGTGCCATTAGAAGGAGCCAGATGTAGACGTGGTTCCATAATGTAGCAATTTGCATGTTTGCTTTACACGCAGATGGTCCTGGGTTCGTGCCCCAGTGGAATCACGGTCCATAGTCTACGGCCATGCCACCCTGAACAAGCCCGATGTCTGATCTCGGAAGCTAAGCAGGATCAGGCCTGGTTAGTACTTGGATTGGAGACCATCTAAGAAGAGCAGGTGCTGTAGGCATATATAATAATTAAAAAAACAAGGAGCCAAATAGAAGCTGCATTATTTTCTTGGCCACCATTTCACAAGTGGAACCTTAGATAAGAGATTATCAACTGGTGGTCCCTGGTGAGATCTGGCTACCAGATATGTTTTATTAGACCCACAATGTATTAGATCTCATATTTAAAAAATTAATTAACTGCCAACATTCTACTACTTGTTTCAATTTTATCAGGAGTCTTTTTGACCTTTATTTCAAGCCTAGAATATAGATATTTTTTGGCTTCTGCGTTGCAAATCTGAAACTCAGTTCCCATTTTCTATCTCTGGTGCTTAGTTTTTATCTTGGCGGATCCTGATCGTTGTTAACAGAATATAAAGCATGAAAATGGTGGTATGCATGGTATGTAGCAGTGGGGTTTGATGTCAGCTGCAGCTCAGCAGTCGGTTAGTTTATTGACCCCTGTTAGCAAGACTATAGATGCAGATGTGGCTCTGGCTATGCCAAATATTAGGTTCTTCTGACTTTGGAAGCTAAGAGGACCATCTGTTGCCACATTTGTGCTTAGACTTCACTGTTGGATTTTGGTCAGTGGTACACTGTGATAGAAAATGATGTTAATGATAATGAATCCTAAATCTGTGCAGAGGTATGGTGTGTGTGTGAGTGTGTATGTGAAAGAGAGAGAGACAGAGAGACAGAGAGACAGACAAGGAACAGGGAAAAACCAGCATTAAGCATTTATATATATAGTATAAATGCCACATTAAGCAATTATACATATATAATTTAAAAATTTTTTTATTTCAGAGTTTGTTAAATCCAGAATCTGTCACTAGTTCCAGACCTGTCTCTTGAGTTGTGATAGGCTTGCAACTTATCCTCAGAAAGAATCTTTTCTTCCTAATGATTCCATGCCAGGCTAAACTGTCTGTTGATTTAGTTCTGGCTTTTCACAGAAAATAACAAAATTATAATGATAACTAGCATTTATTGAGTATTTATGAAGGGCTAGAAACTGTGTAAAGTACTTCTGTATATGATAGTATCATCTCATTTATTTCTTACAACATTGTGAAGCGAGACTTGTAATTTACATCCTATAGTTTAAGTACCTGAGTCTGAGACAAATTAAATATTTCATCCAAGGTCACATAGCTAGCAGGTGTGAAGCTGGACTCAAACCCTTGCTGGTGAGACTGCAGAGGCCATGTTCTCATGTGGTATTGCCATTTGAATTCAACATCTAAGTAAATGAAGATATAAGCATTTATTGAGCAGCAGGATAGTTAGACGCTATTTCAAATTTTAAAAGATGTAATACATACATTTTGCTGATAAGGTATTTGAAGTCTGTTGAGAAGACAAGACTTGTGCTTATTCAAAGACAGCAAGGTTGAGGGTTGTGAGTGACAAATGAGTGGAGCCAACAGTTCCTAGGAGGGGAAATTATAGCAGACCAGAGTCATCAGTTGCCTGCAGGACAGAGGGGAAGTGGGGTAGAGAAAGTAGGATGTGTGACTCTGTGGCTACCCAGAAGTAAGATTCTTTCACAGTGCTTCTTATTTATTTACCCTGAGTAGAAATGTTACTCAATAATAAGATTAGTCCAAAAGTTTATCTAGAAGCTATACCATCCTGGAGCTGAAGAGAAAAAGCTCATTTCATTATTATCTACTGTCAAAGGATTAAATTTTGGTGACAGAAATCTATCTTTTTCTTTTACTTGTTGTATGTGAACTGCTCCACACATAGGTATAATTGAAAGGCTTTATTGGGATTTATAGTTGATACTGTTCCACATCAAAGCACCCTGACTCTGTCTTCTCACGGTTCTGTTTTGTCTAACCTATACACTTGAGAGACTGTCCCCTGGTGTCCTGACCTTCAGACATCCTCCACTGACCTGGATCGGAGCAGTGGTGCTCAGTGATGAAGTCATGGACCTATAAATTATGGTCTTGTAAGTTGACCTGGTTATTTTTATTGAAATTGTCCTATATGTTGACCCACAGAGAATTAAAGGTGCTTTAAAAACAAGGGGATAGAAAGGCCAGATGGTAAACCTCCTATTCCTTGACAAGAGAAACTGTACCAAGAAGCCATCTGGACACTGCAGGGCACATGCCCACACTCCCCCGTTCCCTCTAGTTCCCTCACTGGAGTGCGTGGGGATCTGGCATTTACAACAGAATACATGGAAACATGTTCTTAGAAAATGGAAAACAGAGTGGCCTGGGATGAGATGGGTGAGGGCAAAGAGAAATACTTCTGTGAGCTGGAACTGTCTCTCCTCATTAGATTCACCCTCATGGACCTGCCGTGTAACACAAGCATCATGGAAGAGTTTAATTGTAAAAAGTACATCACGTATATTAGAATAGTCTTTTTTTCCCATTTAAGGCAGGTGGTTTAGGTAATAGGGAAGATAGCTTTGTCACTGGCAGGCAATATCAGGATTCTAAGTTTATGAAATGGTAGGGATCGGCCAGGACTGGAGCAGCCAGGTAGGACCCGGAATGGATTTGGATGTAGATCCTGGTGAAGGGGCACCATTTAAAGAGATTGAGAGGAGAGGATGACCCTGTAGCCTGGGAAACCCATGGGACAAAGATGCAGAAGCTCTACCACCAAGTTCATACAGAGGCCTCAGGTGACTGTGCAGGGAGGAGTAGGCATCTATTAGAGAGGGACATGCCAGGTGTGATGGTCTTTGAACACAGGAGAGAGCTGCGTGCAGGTTTGTGCATGACAGAGGGGTTTCTGTTTCCTGGGTAGGCATAGGCTACTGCAGAGTCTAGAAGCTGCCACTCCTTGCCCCAGTGCAATCAGAAAGATCTGGGTTCAAGTCCTGGATATGCCTTTAATGGGCTTTGTGATCTTGGTCATACCTATCCCCTCTGGACCTCATTTATGTAAAATGGGTCTCATGCCTACTTTACATGCTTAATGTAGATAATGTACAGTGGTGTTTTTAAAGTGTCTGGCACACTGTAGGCACTCAGTAGGTGACAACTATTTTTATTATATTCTTTTTGCTACGATCGCTTGCCTTACTCCTGGTATCGTTTTCTATTCGTCTGTATTAAAGATTATGGAGGCATACAAGTACAGTTCTGAGAGAGTCTGTCTTAACTCAGACGTTGTCCTCAACTGTTTTACTGTCTGGACTTCTGAGCAGGAGATGTGAGTCCAAACAGCAGTTTTTATAAGCTTGTGGGTAGAGTAGAAAGACCAGCTTGTCATTCTTCGTGACTCTGTCTCTGCCTCCCAAGCTATGTGACATCTTCCCCCATGGGGAGCCATTTCTACTTTGTCTTTAATTGCTCCTCCTTGGGGTAACTTGTCAGCCAAGGAAGGCTGCTTTCTGTCACTGGATGCCACATCTCTTTCTAGTTCAGTCATCAGTTGGGGACTTTGATTTAGCTTAAAGTCTGATTTTACAGAGAACACTGTACCAGATGCTAATTTACCTTGCAAAGAGGTCCAGTAGAGTTTTTTGCCTTTGTGTCCTACCCAAGGTGTTGGTACATTTCTGCATGGCTGTGGCCATGGCCCTACACTGGGCAGGTGGAGAAGACATGGGAATAAACAAAGGAGAACGCAGCAGTTACCTGACTCTTAGTAAGATAGGTGCAGAAACTGCATATGTGACAAGTAAATTTCAGGGTCAGAGAGTAGAGACCTCACCTGCAAAGAGCTTTTGAGAGAAGTCTGATTATTTTGGCAGTTTTTGGACCCTATTCTGCTGTCTGTCTCTCTGGAAATCTTCATTCTAGTTACTCACCTCCTGTCCCAGTCTCAGCTGCGTACCCTTCTCACAGAAGACTTCCCCTTCACAGGACTATGCATCTCTTTAAAATACTTTTTTTTTTTCTTTTTTTCCCCTCGTCTCCTGTAGGGATGCCTGAACTCTCTTTCCATTTATTGTTCAATGGAGCCAAGCCTCAGTCTGTGCCTTTGGGATGAGGTATTGCTATGCATTAATAATTAACCTTGACAAGGAGCTCCAGTCATAGGCATTTAACCCAGTGTAGAGGAAGCCAGAGTTTGGTTATGACAGAGAGATCTCATCTGCTGGGGCTTAATAGTTGTGGTTAGAAAGGAGAAGCTGTCAGTCATTAAACTTTTATTATTTGTTTTCTGGTTCACTCACTTAAGTGGTTGCCTAAGGATTCTGCACTGTTTTCCATTTGCTCATGGTCAGTCTAGTAGAGGTACGATGTAAAATTTAGTTTTTGAACTGGAGAGTTGAACATGCGTGTCTTTCCACATAGCGTTAGAGACCTGGCTTCTGATGTTCACAGTGGGAAAGCATGTGGACTCTGGAGCCCAGCACCCTGGGTTCAAGTGCTGCTTTGTCACTCACCAGCACTGTGACTGAGGGCTGGTTCCCTAACTACTCTCCACATCCATTTCTACATCGGTAAAATGAGGAAATGACGGGGACATTTCAAATGGGTGTTGTCAGAATTAAGGAGATAGTAGGTCTTAGATTATTAGCATTGTGCTTGGTAAGAAGTATTAGTATCGTTATTTTCAGTGTTATTGACTATGTTTAGGCCCAAGGACAGGGTCATATCACAGGTGAGGCATTTTTAATTTTTTGTCATTGGTGATACGTTAAAAGGCAGATAGTGCTGTTTGATTCTCTCCTGGTGATGGAGGAGGGAAGGGAAGCAGTTGTACAGCTGGATGTTAGGGATTGAATGATAGGTGCTGGAACAACTCATTCAATTAACTTTTTATCACTGAGATGGATTGTAAGACTTATTTCCACACTTAAGTCTTATTATTTTACTGAAGATGGAGTTGATAACACAGCCTTCTCTGGGCTGTGGATATGATGAAATCAGATTAACAACTACAACCACCACCCCTCAAAATAGCTTAGAGTTTTATATCTTCACTATGTGCCATTCCTAAGTGCTGTACATGTATTAACTCATTTCATTCTTAGAAAATCATTTATTCCTATGTTCCTATTTTCAGAGGAGAAAACAGACCCAGATAAGTTAAATCACTTTGCTAAGGTCACATAGCTAAGTAGTGAATGTGGGACTTGAACCTAAATCCTGACTTAGAATTTGAGTAAGATAATGTATAGGACCTAGCAAAGTGATTGGAATAATCAGTGCTTTAATGTTAGCCTTTCCCTTCTATTTTATTTCTGTTTATTTTGTACATGTGACATTGCTTAGATATCAGAGGTCTAGGACCTATTTCAGGCCAGTGCATTAGAATTTGGGTCTAGTAGCAGCAAAACCTTTTTGCAATTCTAATTTTGGCAAATAAGATTAATCCCTGCTTTTATGTGGATTATACCAGGTTTAGAAAGTCATAATATATATATTTTTTGTTTTTTAGGTTGTTTCATTCTCTCACTATATGTATCTGGATGACACACACAATGTGCAAAGGAACACAGATCTGCTTCCCTGCCAACTCTTAACACTTAATCATTTTCTTTAAGCAATATACCCACACAGTTAAAAAAAAAAATCAAATACAGTAGGGTACTGTGAAACATAAGTCTCCCTCACATCCCTGAATATTAATTTGACAAATCGACTCTCCAGTGACAATTTTATAGTTTCTTGTGTTTTAAAGATGTTTTATGCATTTATGAGCATTTTTACCTATAACACTTTCCTCCCCCCAAACACACATTTTCTACAATGATAGCATAATGCATGCTCTGATCTGTTTCTTGCTAATTTCACTTCGTAATATTCCTTGGAGAGCATCCACAGCAAAATTGGGGGTACTATTTGCTTTTTAAGGATGATATAATTTTTCATCATAAGGATGTGCCAATCTATTATTGGTGGTCATTTAGGTTGTTTCAAGCTGGTCTTTTACTGAGAACACTTTAATAAATATCTTTGTACATAAATATTTGCATCTGTGTAACTCAATCTCTCTTGCTTTCCACTTGCAAGCTTATGTTGTATAACTTTCTGGCAAAACAAAAATTGTCCAGAAGGAGACAGACAAAAAGAATAGAATGGAAATGTAGGAGCTTATTTAGGGCTTATGTACATCCCAGAGGTCTCTTCAGATGCTTTTTCAAATGCTGTGTCTCATGTTTCTCATAATGTTTCAAACTATTGTATCCTGAAGCCTTATCTTGGGCTTCTTTCCTGGATGCCTGCGAGCAATAGATGGTTACTGTTAGCAAATTGATTCATGTGACACTTGTTTGGCTTTTGACAGGTTGTTTATAAGAATAATGACATCCGTCTGGAGCTATCTCGCCTGGCCCGGATTGGGGACACCAAGATGAAAATCTACGGTGAAGTTGTTTTCAAGTGCGAGAATGTGGCCACGCTGGACCCCATCAACTTTGAGACCCCAGAGGCTTATATCAGCTTGCCCAAATGGAACACCAAACGCATGGGTTCCATCTCCTTTGACTTCCGCACCACTGAGCCTAATGGCCTGATCCTCTTCACCCATGGCAAGCCCCAGGAGAGGAAGGATGCTCGGAGCCAGAAGAACACCAAGGTGGACTTCTTTGCCGTGGAACTCCTCGATGGCAACCTGTACCTGCTGCTTGACATGGGCTCTGGAACTATCAAAGTGAAAGCCACTCAGAAGAAAGCCAACGATGGAGAATGGTACCATGTGGACATTCAGCGAGATGGCAGATCAGGTAGGAAGAGGCGATGTAGGTCACTGAGACTAGAGGGAAGCTTTGGCTTTTCAGTTTGTTTCATGGCTTTATATTTTTTTAACTTTTGCACTTGCATGCTTGTTGATTCTTTTGCTGTTCTCTTTAATGATTGTTGTAAGATTTTTTTTTTTTGAGCAATTCACCTGTTTCCTCTATGGCTCAAATTCTGCTCTTCATCTACCCTGTCACTCATTGCACAGTCATCTCAGTGATAGCTCCAAGACCCTGGAGCTAAGGGTGGTTTTTCATGTCGCATTTCTACAGCTACAAAGCAACTGTCATGTCACTGATGTGATTGTTTTTCCTCTCTTTTTCTCTTCTTTTACTTTTTCTCATCATCATGGGAATGAATTGTGACATCACAGATGCTGCATTATGTGGTTACTCTGTAGGATAAGCTTTACTGTGCAAGGGTTTATGCAATGATACACCCTTTAATAATTGGCAAGAGCCATGTTTCAGAGAAAAATCATGACAAGAAAGGAAAAGGAAAATTGATTTTTCCTGAAGTCATGTTCAATTTAAAGCCTTTCTTTGGTGTGAAAGCCTATATTTCATTCTTTGCTCAGACCTCAGTAACTCTCCCTTCCTCTTCCTAACCTTTTACATTTAGTTTAAATGGCTTTGTTTGTTTCTGCAGCCCCAGATCAAACAAGCTAGCCCTAGGCAGTACATAGCCACTCTGGAAGTGTAGCAGGGAGAGGAAGAGAAAAGAAAACCCTACAAATAGTCTGGAGCTTTTGAATGCCTGAGCAGTCTGTTAGTTTTCTTTGTGGACCATGTGACAATGAAGGTCACATTCTGTGCCATCAGAAAGGACATTTAACCTGAAGTGATAGTTAAAACATTTGAATTTTGAACATATTTTCCGATTCTTCATTTACGTAGTATTATACTCAGGAAGGGTTTTGCTGTATTTGCTGTAGTTTTTAAGAATTCACTCTCCTGGTAAACACAAAAAGTCTTTCATTTGGAGATTTTCTTTCTAGATGAATTTATTTGGCCAATAATAGAAAGAAATGTGTACCCCTCCTCCCAAAGGCTGTAGCCAGGAAGAGCTTTTCTGCATAATTCCAGAGCTAGAGTGATGATGGAGATGAACAGCGTTGCCCTTCAGAGGCACTTGATGGGTTCTATGCAGAGGGCAGATTGTCTGAAATCTGATCATATCCAAGAGGCTCCAAATTAAGTGTGCTTTTGAGCAAGAATGAAGTTTGTAGTTTTTTTAACAGAAAAATACACAAAAATTATTTTTTTCTGGAGGCTGGATTTCTCTTTTTCTCGTTTAAGTTTATCCTTAAAATGTCAGCAGGGTGGAGGCATAAAACTGTCTCAGAATTATAAAGGGAATGCTCTTGTTGGCTTTTGAGACCATGTATTTGGGTCTCTGGAGGCAGGGAAGTTTTGATGGGTTTTGTAATTGGCTAACCCAAACCCTGTCACAGCTTAAACATTACCTACCTCTGTCACAGGCAGGCTAGAACCCATAAAATTGCCATTTATCTCTTTCAGTTTATTCTCAGTGCTAACTACTTTTTCAAGTAGAGCAGTTATTTTGTTTTGTTAGAACTGTCAGTGAACCCAGCTTTGACAGATGTGTTTGAATTTCAAAAACCTTGAATTTCATACCTGGGAGCTATAACCTTGGCCAGTACTTTGGAATACCGATAAATTTGATCAAAACCTATACATGTTTACCAAGTAAACAAATAATTGTCCTATGAAAACAGTGTAACATAAAATTTTAACATGATCTATTAAATGTTATTTCTTCATGAGGATATTTTGTAGTATGTTGTTTTGAGTTATGAACCTATTCTAAAATGAATAGTTATAAAAACATCATTGTACCCAAATGTGGTGCCTCTTTCCTTGCTCATCCTAAAGAGTGTGACTGAGAGGTGATCTAGAAATACTTTTGTGATCACTCTCCAGTTGGGAGACTGATTTTTAAGACTTGATAAGTGCATTAAAAACAATTGTGGTCATACACCCAGTGGACAGATTTCCCTCAGGGTATAATTCAGGCTCCAGCATTTAAATTGGTTCTGGTACTGTCCTTATTCATCAGTAGATTCTCTTCTCTTTTGGTTGGGCATCAGAGAGGGTAGTTCTATAGAGGAGTTACAAACCAACTCATTTGTGAAATAGTGGACATAGTAACTCCTATCTCACAAGATTGTTTTAAGGAAAAGTCTCCCCAAAGGGACATAAAGTACTTAAATCATGGCCAGGACATTATTACTGTTACATAGGTTTTTAAAAGATTAAAAAACGAAAAAAGACAAAAGAGAGATTTCTCCAGGAGAAAACTTCTAGGAAGAGCTCAAGGGAAACAAGCTGTTGGCTTAATCCTCCCTGAGGTCCTTTATGCTCTTTCTACCCCTGTGTTGACTTTGTAATTTAGAGTGTAGGTCACATTCTTAATCTCAGCTGATCTTCTCAGCCCTCAGGCCATATCCCTTTCATAGTTTAGAGAATTGTGATTCAGACAGAAGTGAAGGCTGGCTGATGGATGGTACGACCCAGTTATCTTGGTACCAATGAAACACTTTAAGAATACTAAATAATTTTTGCTAAATACTTTCATAGCATGATGTTTATATATCACCTTGATGTTACACTTTAGGAAATTGAGCTGTAAGTGACTCAGGGACCGGCCTTGGGTTATTTTCACCACTGAGGACTAGAATCCTTGTTCCCAAGTTCCCAGGTCAGGCTCTGTAATGTCAAGAGCCCAGTCTCTCTCTGACCTCGTCTCCTGCTCACGGCCCTTTGCCTTTTCTACCCTAGCCACAGCCCCGCCTCTCCCAGGTTCTTCGTTGGTGTCATTCCCTCTGTCTGGCATGTTCATAACCCTGGACTCTGCAAGGTTGGATCCTTCTCAGCATTCTGGTTTCAACTCACCTGTCACCTGCTCAGAAAGGCCTTCACTGACTACACTTAAAGTGGAACCCGGGGGCTGCCGCTGTGGCACCCATTTTACTCTCTTCCTAACATCCGCCATTAGCTAATTTCTCTTATTTGTTGGGTAATTTGTTTAGTTTCCATCCCTCTGCTCTGGAACATCAGCTCCATGAGAACAGGGATGTGCCTGTCAAGTTTATCTATGTGTAGAACCATACCAGAGGTAGAACAGGTGTTCAATACATGTTTGTTAAATAAATGAAAAAACATGTTCTGGTTAAAATTTATCAAAGGCAATGTGTTCACTGGCAGGCCTAGTAGCCAATGCCAGTGTGAAGGGTATCGGCGCATGGAAGGTTCCATCTTTTGGGGTGGTGAGCTAGTGGTTAAGACTTAGGCGAGCATTTACAGAGCCCTTACTCTGCCCCGGGCACAGAGGAAGTAGAACTTCACATATATGAGCTCATTTAATCATCATACCAACCCATGAGATGGGGACAGTTATTTTCCCATTTTACAAATGAGGAAACTAAGGCTCAGGAAGATGAAATTGTTCTTCAAGGTTATAGCTAGTACATGGTGGAGCTGGGATTTGAACACAGGCAGGAACTCAGCCCATATGGTATGTGACCTCTCAGCCAGGACTTCTAGCTAGAGAAAAGACATCATACTAGGTACCAGGCCACTGGGATGGCCTATCTCCTATGGGTTAGGCTGTATTACCTGGCAGAGATGAGAACCACATTACCTGCATTGTCCTTTCCAGCATGTTACAGCATTTTGTTCTCTTGCATTGTTCTCTCCTGGTCCAGTAACACTAGTCACTAGTCTCAGAACTCACCTACTGGGTTCCTTTCATTTGGTTCATCAACGGGCAGCCACATCTGCAGTGCTAGGAAGCCATTAGCTCACTCTGTTTCTGTTCTCCCATCGCAGGTACCATATCAGTGAACAGCAGGCGCACGCCTTTCACTGCCAGTGGGGAGAGTGAAATCCTGGATCTGGAGGGCGACATGTATCTGGGCGGGCTGCCGGAGAACCGTGCTGGCCTCATCCTGCCCACCGAGCTCTGGACCGCCATGCTCAACTACGGCTATGTGGGCTGCATCCGCGACCTGTTCATCGACGGGCGCAGCAAGAACATCCGGCAGCTGGCGGAGATGCAGAATGCCGCGGGCGTCAAGTCCTCCTGTTCACGAATGAGCGCTAAGCAGTGTGACAGCTACCCCTGCAAGAACAACGCTGTGTGCAAGGACGGCTGGAACCGCTTCATCTGCGACTGTACGGGCACGGGCTACTGGGGAAGGACCTGCGAAAGGGGTAAGTCGGCCCTTGTGGGAGGCATGTTGGGTCTGCCTGAGTGTGTGTGTCTGCCGCAGCTGTGTCCCTGGATAGCTTTCTTTTCTATCACAAGTGCTACTTTTGGACCTACTTGTGCTTTCTTTCTTCTAGAGAGTGTTTTCTTGGGTTTATTTCTTTCCAGATCATACCATTTCTATAGCTCTGGATACATGAATTTGTTTGACTAGGGTTGAGTTGCAGAAAGGGAACATTTAGAATAAACATTACCATGATCATGATACTCTTTTGATTAAGTATCAGACATCTATTTAGAGAGGGCGAATACATCTCTTTTGAGATTCTGGATTAATTAACCAAATCTCTGTTTTATTTATTCATTTAACTCATGTTTTTGATGCTTTCTGCATGCTAACTTTTGGTTTAGGCTTTAGAAATACAGTGTTGAACAAGACAGACCCAGCCCCATTCTTACAGAGCTTTCTCCCTTGTTGAATATTTAGCCATTAATAAGTAATTTTAAAGGTGATGTGTTTTTTTAAGAGACATATGATATATTTGTTAAGAACATGAATTCTGGAGCCAGACTGGGTAGAGAAATCGTTCATCATGGAACGATGTGAACCTTAGCAAGATAATTAATATCTTTGATTCCCTCATCTGTAAAATGTGAATAATCAGGTACCTTCTTCACAAGAGGGTGACAAAGTGAGTCAATAGGTTCCTGGACTATAGTAAGCATTTAATGAGTCCTGGTAATTGTTACAGTCATAATTATTGTCATCAACATTGTTAAAGGGAAAGTAGAGAGAAGTTTGGGAAGCCTTTGCCTTTTGGGCAAAGGAAGGAATATGCAAGCTGAGGCTCAAAATATGAATAAGGTTTAGCTTGGCAAGGAGGTGGGAGAAAGGTGTGTGTCCTAGACAGGAAGGACAGCATGTGTCAAAAGACAGAGGAAAGAGATGACCATGGCACACTTGAGGAACTGGACAAAGTCTAAAATGGACTGGAGTATGGAGTAACATGGGGAGAAGTGTAGAAGAGGTGGTTGGCTAAAGAGCTGGGGAGCAGACACCGGAGCCTGATGGATGGGAACAAGCCAGAATGCTAGGAAGAGCCCCTTTCTATTCACCACTTTAGCATTATTCATTTACAATGAATTTGTAGTTTGGGTAAAGGGCAAAGGTAAAGGTAAACATGATATCAAGACAAGATTCCAGTCTATAAACCATATCCAGATTGCAGCCTGGTTTATTGTTTTAGGTGCCAAGCATACAGAACCAAGCTGGCTGTCCATGGGTTGAAAGTCTCTATTTTATATTAAAGAATGATCTGCATACTTATCAAGTGTTTGTTGAGGGCGTAGCTTTAGGGCTTTGAGGATACTGCATCTGTAATAGGTAGCTCCTGCCCTCAGAAAGCTTATCATTTATTTAGCTGAGGAGTTGAGACATCTATACAAAAAGCAATAATAAATAATACAAAGCATTAGCATGGGCTCTGTAGCTGGACCAAACTAGGAAGACATGGAGATTCAGAGAAAAGAAGACTGTTTTGAGGAAGGACCTGAAGGGTCTCATTCCTAGAAACTGCCAGTGAGCAGAACTGTCCAAGTATCATAAGTCTGGTGATGAAGACATATCCGGGAACAGGAACTGGATGACCAGTCAACTATGTTTTTAAGGAGTGGTTTTTGTGAGGTCATCTATATTACTAGTTGTGTTTCAAAAGAACTGCAAATGTACCTTGAATTGGACCAAGAACAAGATACAGGTCTTTGGAGTGAATGCGAAAGAGCCTTCTTGGGACTAATGGAATTTAAATTCAGGTTCATTGACTTTTTAGAGTAGCAACAACCAGAATATGAGCTAAGATGAGGAAGCAGCAATCTGAAATGGAAATGGGCTACATGGGGCTAACTAGTCTATCAGACTCCTGGACTTTCCAAACTTCTTTGTAGGGTAGACTATCCTGGTGCTGGTTGGGGAGAGGGAAAGGCCATTTGACCTCTGAGATGCATGAGACAGTTTGGGTATTGCTAGGGTATTGCAGGTCTTCCACCATCTATGAAGGTAATGTAAGAAATGAAGGTCACTTTAGACATCTCACTTCTTCTTCTTGAGTCTCTTCCTAACTCAAGGGTCTTATGATTGCTGAAGATGGGCAGCAGTGACTGTAGACATCTGTGTAAGTTGACTCTGCATTCACCTATTCCAAGGGCAGATCAATGGGAGTTGGTCCAAGATCTGCTAAGTACGGTGAAAGTCACTGTACCTTTTACATTGTCACTTTTGACTAGTCATTAAAAGGCAGCTGATTGGGGATATATGGGGGACAATTATTCCTGGTACAGTGAATCCAAAAGTCATTCATTCTGGCCAAATGGAAAGGAGCCTAGCAAATTTAAGACATTTGATCTATACATCGCTCAAATTCCAGACGGTTCAACTGATTGTTTTGTTCCACCACTAATTGTTTTTTGGCCCTGCATTGTTCCTGACAACATGTTCAGAATGAAACAGTGGAGTGTAAAAATAACAGGACTCCACTCTTCTAGCAAAGAAAATAGAGCTTCCTGATGACATTTTTTTTCTTTATTAAAACTGATTCCTCGGGAGGGGCGGGATGCTCTTGAGTAGTTTTTATTCATTTTTCACACATGCAACAGACATTTATTGAAACCCTAGTGTGTTCCAGGCATTGTATTAGATGTAGGAGTTGCAAAAAAGCTGACACAGCCCCCGATTTTGATGAAGGAGTGTATATTCCTTCCAGAGAAACAAAGGGAAATGTGGGAAAAGTGATAACATGTGGCAGACGTTGTGTTGGAGGTCTGTAGGGGAACGATGGGGCACACATGGGAGAGGCCATGTCTTCGGGGGAGAAGTGATGGTTAGGAAAAGGGGGCCTAAGGCTTCTTGGATATTTTGGTCTCCTATTTCTAACAAAATTATGACCTCTTGCTACCTGTCACCCTCAGTGTTCACTGTAGGCGCTTCTAAGAGTGGTGAAGGAAAAGTCTTTAAGATTGTTTGAATGGGAGCATGATCTCCCTTGGATCAAGGAATGCTGCCCCACCTGCCATAACACCTTCAACCTTCTTCTAGAAGGATTAACCCTAAGTCTAGAATACATCATTTGCAGTACATGTGATGTCTAGGACAGTTCCTAAGGCAGTGTGTCCCATCTAGCCCACACTGAGTCCTATACTTGGGCTTCACAGTGGGATCAGTCCCTTGATATTGCTAGTGCATATCAGGAACAGTAATGACAGAAAGAGGCATTTATTTATATAAAATGGAGAAAGCATAGGTAGGATGCTGAAAACTGATATTCAGAGAAGAAGCAGAGTTGGGGATGGCCCAGGTCAGAGCAAATAGCCCAAATAGATCAAAATAGCCTAAGAACTCAAGCAAGGTGAGCAAGCAGATTAGTTGAGCAGGCAACTCCCAGATCAAAGTTGTCGGCCCAAGACAAGGGAGTAAAGTAAGGGAACTAGGAAATATATGAGTATATGAGACTAAGGTTAATTTTCATGAGTATCTTTCTCTTAGAGTAAAAATGGATGACTCTTGCTCATACTCTCACCAGAGTGCTTCTACTGCCTATGAAGATGAGCAGCTCTAAATCTTGACATATGACAATTGGCTTGATGTCGTATTTAGATTTTTCAGCATGATCTGATACTATTCTAAGAAGATGTAGCTATATCTACCCATCCCAGTTGTTCAGTTGTAGCTATTTTGGTTTGTTATTCATAGTGAAGTGGGAGACGTCTCCATGACCTAAAAAGCAAAGGCCTGTTTTAGCTACTCAATGTCAGTCAGTTTAGTTGAAATGCTTTAATCTGCTGGAAGACCACCTGTCATCCTGTGAAGTTCTCTTGTACCAAGGAAGCATTCTAGCTTGTCTCTGTAAAAAAGATGTGATCAATTGACCTGGGACAACATAGGCATCTTCTTGCCAGTGTAGCCAGCTATTTAATTCACTTGGTGGGAGCCAGTTGTCAGTAGGCAAGGATATAGATTTGATTCATTTGTGGACTATCAAGCTTCAATTTGAGGCCACTGCAGATTCTGCCCTCTTCCCTGGATGTTTTTTTTCTGAATGTTTGCCATTTATTTAGCAAGAAAGAAAATAAGATTCAGTGAAAGCCCATCCTATGATGAGAAAAATAATCTACAGCGCCACACTTAGAGTCAGGATGGCTAGTGGTTAGTGGCATGAATTTTAGAGTCAGATGGAGCTTGATTCCTGTGTTTGTTCTGTCACTCACTAGCTAGGTGATTTATAACAAATTTCTCTCTTAATTCTGCCAAGTCTCAGATTCCTTATCTGTAAAATGGGGACACTAATAAATACTTACTAAGTACGGGTTTTCTTGGTTGCAAGCTACAAAACTGACTATGAATAACAGAGTCAAGGAAAAGGGTTCACTGCATAATTACCTAGAGAGGTATCAGTCGAATGAAGATCTCACTGACTACGTCTTACAAAAGGAAGCAGAGCACATGTGGGGGCCCCAAGGCACTGTGATTGAAGTGGTTCATCTCTCTTGAACTGCAGGTTCTGGATTTTTCCACTAACAGCTTACATTTTCAAAAAAGAGAACTTCATTGCCCTAATTCTTTTTTGTCTGTCCCTTCACCAATGAGCTCTGTCCAGGTGGGCAGTCACCTAGAATGGATATGAATGATCATACATATGTGTGATCATTTCTCTATATATAAAATCTTACTGTACTTTTTCCTTAGTGCTCTTTCATGGGTAACCTCAGGGTACCCTGACTCATAAGGCCATGTCTTATTGTAGATGTCCAACCATGTTGACATATTTCTGTTTGATAAAAGAAAATATTTTCTGGGAGCATGGAAAGTAGATGCCTTTGATAACATTAGTTTGTAGAACCAAAAAAAATATGATGGAGAGCAGTCTTTTCTCTGGTCCCTGAGATTTTATTCATCTGACACAAGCACCAGCTGAAAACCAAGAGTGAAAGATATTTTGAGTTCTCTCAAATGACTCTTATTCCAACAGGAAAAGAGGGCGGGCAGCAGCTGCTCCCCCGCTTCCAGCTCAGGGACTTCCCTTTCAGCCAGCCCCTCTGATTGCTGTGGTGTGCCCCTGGAGCAGCAGCAGAACATTCTGCCTGGAAGGGGTGAGATGCTGCCTACAGATGAGGCTGAATGTGACATTTGGATTCCACATGGAAATCATGACATCAGAAAATAGTAGAGTTGGTAGATACCATTGATGTTATCTGTACCTAATCTTTGTTTCTATAGGTGAGGAATCGGAAGCCCTATGAAGTAAACATGACTTTAACTTAGAATAACTGTAGAATGGTTAACAGGCAGAATTCATGATTCCTAATCCATTGCACTTTCCGTTACACTGAACACACCTTCCTCTTATGCTATAAGGTCCTACTGTAAGAGGTTCTATTGTAAAGCCATTGAGGGAAAAACAGTGCATATCTTTGTTTCCCCACAGTCTCTAATACTGTGCTATATACATGCTATGTAATTATTAAGCATTGGAAGGGCCCAGGCCTCTGTCCTGGGTCTTCTCTTGGCATGTATATGCCTTTTGGTACCCTCATCTATTGCCATGGTGTCAGAGACCTCTACATGTCAGTGACTCTCAAGTCAGATCTGTAGCCTGTAACTCTCTCTGGAATCCCAGATTTCTATATCCACTTGTCTATTTGACATCTGCATTTGGATATCTGATAGGTATCTTAATCACAACATTGGAAAACAGAATTGAAAAGCACAACATTGAAAAACAGAAATCTTGAGCTATTATTTTTCCCTGCATTAAATGTTTTGTACTTTTAATGTTCCTCATCTCAGTAAATGGCATCACCAATATCCTTGGGATTTTCCTTGATTTTTCTCCTGTCTCATTCATCTGTCAGCTCTTCATCTAAACCCATCCTATATCCCTCCCTTTCTACCATCATTATCAATCTACACTAATTTCTTTTTTGGACAACTGGATAGCATATCATATGATTATGAAAAGCTGAAGTTCATTTTGTGCCTTTCTTAGACTATTCAAGTTAGATTGTTAAGATATATATGTACTCAACACATTAATTAGCTTTAGTTTTAATGGCTTTTGGTCTCCCAAATTATACGAAATGAAGCTCTGCTAATTCTTTATAATTAATTTCAATATTGACTTAGCAATTCCATAAATGAGTATCTAGCTCTTCTCTGTACCAGGCTTGGTGAGCCTAGTTGGAAGGGTGCACATTTGTAGAAGTCAAGGTTTCAGGTCTTCCATGAGCTCGCACTCTAGTGGAAGGGATGGAGATGTAATCTGCAAATTGTAATGCAATCTACTAAGGGCAGTGATTCAGGGAGTAATTATAGGAAAGAAAATGTAATGATTAGAAAGCAAAATCTCAGACTCATAGGTCTGCTTAGACTGACTCAGTGGTATAAGGACAAAAGAAACTCTGGCTTCCAAGGTCAAACATAATAATACTGGTTGCTTTCACTGGTTCCAGTGGCACTGAGGATCTTCCCAATTCCTCAGGGCTATCCAGGCCCTTTATTTAAATATGTGACCTTTAGATTCTTATTTGGATCCTCTGGTGTCTCTGTTATGCAAAAATAAAATGAGGCAATTGGGTTTCATGCTCTCTTAGGGCCCTTTCTGTTCTAAACTCTTGATTCTCAAATGTCATCAGCTTGGCAATGTCTCCCCT
The DNA here is from genome assembly GCA_004027375.1 of Macroglossus sobrinus. NCBI lineage: Eukaryota > Metazoa > Chordata > Mammalia > Chiroptera > Pteropodidae > Macroglossus > Macroglossus sobrinus. Next base: position 697,722 of record PVKZ01000054.1, on the reverse strand, counting down.
TATCCCGAGACAAGGGGTAAAGGTGAGTGAAGGGCAGGACAGGAATGTGAGTCCTTGTTCCTTGCAGTCTGAAGAACTGTCTGGGTTAGGAGGCTGGTTTTAGTGATATCAGCACTGCAATGAAGTCTGAGAAAATGAATACCTTGGTGTACTGGGAATACTTCAGGCCCATGATATGTAAGTTTTAATTGATGGATTAATGAATATAACCTTGGATTTCTAAAGAGCTTTAAAAGGCTATTTCCTTTTAGGTCCATTGTTACTCACTTTTAATGGGTAATGACATGTATCAGAGAAAAGGGCTTCCCAAGAAATATACAATTCCTCAACATCAACCAACATGTCTCCATTTTCTCTAATTAATTGATGTTTAGGTTATACAGATGTATCTCTGGTGATGACCATGGCAATGCTCAGATTCAGCCTCTTCTTTCTTCTCTCCCTGTTTTCCATATTTCCTTTTCCATGGGCCCAGGATTGTATGAGCCCTGACAATTGTTCCATAGGCCGTGAATCCTTCCTAAGTGTTATCTCAGGGTCTGAGATAACCCTAATCACAGCTGCTCCTTTTACTCCAAAAGAGAGTCAGAGAAGGAGATTCTAATTGTCCTGGAGTCTTGATGCTCCAGGGGTTCCAGAAAGACAGGCTGGAGGCTTTAGAGATCTTTGAAAAATCTACAGCTTGGGCTGTATTCAGCCTGAGAAAGTGAGGGTCAGCACATTGGAGCAGCGCGTGACTGCTGCTTAGAACTTCATCGCAGAATCTGCGGTTCTGTCAAATGCAGGGACATGGTAGCCATATATATTGCCACTCTGTACCTTTATTTACTGCCTTTGCTAAAAGCTGTTTAACTGCAAAAAGACATCTTCCCATTATAGGTGCAATCAATTGAGATGCTGCTAAATTATGAGAAACAAGGGCTTCACAACTCAACACAAGAAGATTGTCATGGCCTTTTCTAGCATCTCTGGTTCCGCCTGTCTTTTCAGATAGGTAAATTCTTCCTTTCTCTGATCTGGATTAAGGGGAAAGGAAAGTTAAGAGATCTGCTATTTATTGAAAAAAATTATGTTTCAGCTCTATGTTAAGTTTTTAATATACACTGGGCCGTTCAATCCTTACATCCATTCTGAAGACTGAGTAGTATTATTCTCATTTTCTAGTTGAAGAACTTAAGGGCCCTATCCATTTATGCCAAAGCCCTGTTGGGTACTGTGCACCAGGGGCTATGTTGAGCCCTTGGGATCCAAAAGCATTGATTATGACACTCCTCATAAACCTGTCAATATATTCTGATATCTGAGGAAGGTGGGACACAGATGCAGGGAGAAATATCATGGACTGCATCACAGATTGGGTGACACTAGAGCTGAGGCTTGGTGGAGTGGCAAGAATCTCCCATGTAGACCATGCAGGAAAAAGTGTTTGATGCAAAAAGAACAGATATGCAAAGGTGAATTCAGTAAATGAGAAGTGTTCCTTGTAGATGAAAGCTGAGACTTGGAGAGTGAGAGAAAGGAATTTTAGGGGACACTTTAGAAGGTGTGGCTGGAGGAGTGGAAGGGCAAGATGTTGAAGTATCTCATTTGCTTTTCCAATAAGCTTAGCCCTTATCTTATAGGAGGCATGCCATTTCTACCAAAGGGACGGCAAAGATCACTTTGGCAGAGGGTGGATGGGATATGGGAGGCAGTAGGCCAACAGGCCAATGTGCATTATTCAGTTTGCATTTGTGTTATTCTGGGAATGAGAAATGAGAGCTCTAACTGAGGTAGAAAGAATAAAGGTCACTTTTTGGGGAAACATCCAATAGATTTAATGGGCAATGTTGATAGGATTCACTAACCAATTATACTCAGCTAAAGAGTGGCTAAGGCTGGATTAGAACAGGGCTTTGACCACAGAAGCCTATTGTTTCTTTCCTGTACCATTCAGCTATCTCGAGTCAGTCGAAAATCCTGAGGAGGAGTGAGGAGGGGTGAAGTAACAAGGGGGTGCAGCTAGGAGTCGTCTACACATGCCAGCCCCACTCTGAACATATGTGACTTACCCTAGGTTCGTGCCTCAGTTTCCATATTTACCACTGAGAATATCATCCATGTCTGTTTAATTGGCTTTTTGGGTCCTTCCGTTAGAGTCAAAGTGTGTTCACATTGTTAATAAGCCAACCTGCCCCTTTCTGAATCCAGAATTAAGTAATTCAAGATTGAAAAAATTATCTGACTGGTGTTTTCATTTTAATGTTTTTTATGTTATAGAAATGTCCAGATATGATTTCCGTGTTTAAATGTATGATATAGGTTAGAACTTAAAAGTGGGAAGGAAGGTTCTGGCAGAAAGGAACATACCAAAGCATGTTTTTCTTCATACTTCAAATGGTTTATATTTGGAGTGAAGACAGGACTCTAGTGTAATCCCAGATTTTGAAGAATTATGTTAAAATGGTGTTTTGCTACTGTGATGATCTCAGCCAAGATTTGCATATATATGACTAGAAAAATTGTAGTTTGTTTTTCTTTCTTGTGTAAAAGTGACCGTGTTTGAAATTAAGCTTAAAGATTTTTTTTCAGACATAGGTAAATTATATATATATATATATATATTTGTATTTTGGCCTCTCATTAGGACTTTCTAGCAATGATGCTCAATACTGAGGATTTTGTAGTTTCCCTCTAGTTTCTGAGATGTTTCTGTACTTGATTTCACATCATGAGTTCTGTTTTAATCTAATCTGGAATCATTAAGGGGAAGAAACAGCAGACATGTAACAATCATGAATAGAAGACCCAGACTTAAAACCTAACATTGATTGCCCTGAAGAAAACCAGATAGAATTATTTATCTTGTCAAAGGCTCATATTACCTAGCACAAACACCTCACCCCTAATTTTAGATGAGTAAACTGAGGCCTCCACATAGGAAATGAGTTGCCCAAAGAATACAATACAGCATTCCTAGTCCCTCATTTTGTTTCTTCTATAGTTGGATTTTTCAAAGAAATATACATGAATGGTGTCTGAGCATATTTTGCGAAGCTATATGTTTATGTCCCTATCACCTATTAAGTAGTAGAGTCATGGCATTATAGCAAAGGCATTTGGCCAGTCTCCAGTAATTTATTTTTGTTGGTAAATTTTGTCTGAAATGGTATAAATTGATTTAAAAGAAACATGAAGGGAAAAAACTTGTATACATTTCACTTCTTTTTCATCAGCCAACACATCTTACCCCATGAATGACAAATCCAACCAACAGAGAGGATTTTGGTGTGACAAGTACATCTGGGACTTAGGGCTCCAAACCCTGGGTATAAATGGCTCTTGGAAGGCCCCCTTCTGTGGGCTATTGGACAGCTTTCTCCCTGGTGGGCAGATGCAGTCTTTCTTGGAGAACATCATTTTATGCTCCTTAGCATGTTTAACCTTTACAGCAAGGCATTCTCATCAAAATGACAAACCCCAACAGAGCCTTCTGAGAGGCCAGTAAATCAGAAACCTTATGAAATCTGTGGGATTAGCATACTTCCTCTTTTGTTTCCCCAGGGGAAGAACCCCTGTGCCTTTCAGATTTTAATCTTCTCTGCAGGCCTCTTGTCTGGAACTTCCTGCTGTGGCCCACTGGTATTTGAATATTGTTTTCATAAGCTCTCCCAGGGCCACCTATTGACACCAGCTAAGGCCATCACATTCTTTATCTCCATCAGCAACATTGTAAAGGAAAGATAAGGGCTCTAATGTTTGCTTAGTTGAATTCTCCCCACCCCTGAAGTCTTTCTTTCTGGGTCTGAAGATAGTGGCTGGCTCTTAATGTCACCACACATGGTGTCAGGCTGTTGTTTGCAGGGACCTCATTTCCAGTTGGCTGTCTCTATCCTTCTTCCCCCATGTCTCAGTCTGTAATGAAACTCCTTTCACAAGCAGTCCAGCTTCTCCAGTCCCTGTAAGATGGAACCTTCTGTGGAAATCCACAAAGCCAGTCTTACATCGAGAGCAGAAGTGGAAGAAAAGACTGATGAGTAAAAGTCCTGTTAGCTGTACAGGCGATAAAAACATTTCTTGGTGCTTGGGGGAGGGTGACTCTTTTATCAGAATTTACTGATTCACATTTACAGTTGGAAAGGACTTCTGAGGTTTTGAGTCTACCCCAGTAACTGATGTGTCAGCCCTTGTGAAAATCCTTAAAATGTTATATGGACTCTTTGGGAATATTTACTCTGTTTCCATATGCTGTACTAAATCCATATTTTGAATCCGGGACCAGAGTTCTCCATCCTAAAAATATCAGAAAGTGCTCTAGCTTTGTGCCTTTGGGATGGTCTTCCTGTGTAGTGGGGTGCTTGTGCAGTGCAACTCAGAACCTTTCTTCACCAGCTTAGTGAGTCCTTGTGATTTTTTTTTTAACATGTAATAGTTCCTTTATTTATTGCAAATAGGCTAGGCAATTAATTCACAGTTAGCAACTTATGGCCTGGAAAATTTCATTAGCCAAACTTTATATTATCAACACATCTGTTTAAAAAGAAATGCTTAAAAAAGTGGTCTGAATATCCAGATTCCTGATCATTGCCAAGAAGAGGGCAACCACTGAAAGGCAGTTTTGGAGGGAGTGTCATGTCGTACCAACATTATCAAAGCCACTGAAGTCTGCACATAAGGGGATGTAAAAAGGGAATTCATATTTACTGAGTACCTTCTTTGTGCCAGGTATAATTTTGTACTTAAGATGTAGGAGTTTGGAAGTCAGACAGAGCTGGATATGAATCCCAAGTCCATCACTGATTCTTGTGTGTTTTTAACCTCTCTGAGCCTGTTTTCTGACCTATAAAATAAGCCTTATATGAAGCTTAAATAGGATGATTGTGTAAAAATCTTAGCACAACACCTATAACTTTCAAGTGTTGAATACATGAATAAGTGTTATTATTCTAATTTAAAATTTAGAATAAGCTATAAAGTGTGTGGTATCATTCATATTTTTAAGGTAATTAAGCCAAGGCTCAGAAAGATTAAATCACTTGCCATAGTCCAATGTATTAGAGGTAGGATTTTTTACAACTCAGTCTATCGGATTTTCTGCTATATTTTGCCATTCCTCAAAATAGGAGATCTTGGAGGTGGGATTAGGTATTTTGGGAGGGATAATGAGCTATGAGATGGTGAGGGACTGTTTTGTTTACTTTCCAACCCATTCTCTGCTTCAGAACTTTCAGGGGGTGAACCTAAGGAATAAGCAGGCATAGAAGCTGCCCCACTGGAGTAAATTTAGGGTTTAGAAAAACAGTCAGGATCTTTCACACTCTTTTCCTCATTTTCTTGGTTACCAAGTAAAGAAGAGGAACTCTAAGGTTCCATGGGGCTGGTCCAGAAAAGCATGAAGTGGGTGCAGCTCAGGATTAGAAAGAAAAACTTTGCCCTGTTACAATATATCCAGGGCCACAATGTACCCCTAACTCACGCTTGCATACACACACACACTTCAGCCCTAAAAACTAAACCTCTCTAGATCTTGTTTTGCTTGTCTGTTTCCTGCATTAGACTATGAGCAGTCAAGCCTGTATCAAGTATCATAGCACCAAGGATAGAAAAGAGGCTCAATCTGTATATAGAGAAGAAAGCCATGAAAGGATAAATGAATGGGACTAACTCTAAGATTTACTATACTAAGGTTAGAATGCTGGTTTATTATCTGACAAATCTGGAGAAATTTGGTGCCTGAACACCCCTCCTCTCTACCTCTTGAAACACACACACACACACACACACACACACACACACACACACAAATACAAATGTTAGAATTTTCTAGTGGGCACAGACGGGATGGGCCTAGAGAAAAATTATCTGGGAACTTAGGGAACTAGCCTCAACATTGCTTAAAATGACCAGATGAACAAGCACGGAAAGAAGGTTGGATAGAAGGAGAAAAAGGCCTATCCATCCAATGCAGGAACTTCCACCATTTGAAACAATGGGCTGACTTTGCCACTGTCCATCGTAAGAAGAGCTCCCAGTGGGAGATACACTTTGCTCCTTCCCACTCAGTTTTCTGTTGCTCCTCCCCATTCTCCTTTCCTACCTCTTCCCCTCTTTTCTTTATCCCTTCTCTTCTTTTTAAAATTTTTAAAAAATTTTTCAATTATAGTTGATATACAATATTATATTAGTTTCAGATGTAGGACGTAGTGATTAGACATTAACATAACTTACAAAGGGTTCACCCCAGGAAATCTAGTACCCATCAGACATCATACATAATTATTATAATATTACTGACTGTATTTCTCATGTTTCACTTTACATCTTCATGACTATTTTGTAACTACCAATTTGTACCTCTTAATCCTTACCCCTTTTTCACACACATCCCCAGTTCCCTTTCCATATGGCAACCATCTATGAGTTTGTTTTTGTTTTGTTTATTTTGTTCTTTAGATTCCATATGTAAGTGAGTCATATGGCATTTGTCCTCTGTCTGACTTACTCCACTCACCGCACTACTCTCTAAGTCTATCCATGTTGTGGCAGATGGCAAGATTTCATTCTTTTTTTATGGCTGAATAATATTCCATTGTATAAATATACCACGTGTTCTTTATCCATTCACTTATTGATGGATATCCAAGTTGCTTCCATATCTTGACTATTGTAAATAATGATGAAATGAACATAGGGATTTATATGTTTCTTTGAAGTAGTGTTTTGGGTTACTTTGGATAAATACCTAAAAGTGAGATTACTGGGTCCTTCTTTGCCTCTTGTTATAGCCTTTGTTTTCAAGTTTATTAGGCTGGTATAAGTATCATTACCCTAGCTTTTTGTTTGTTTCCATTTTTATGAGATATCTTTTTTAATCTTTTTACTTTCAGTCTATGTGTGTCTTTTGATCTGTAGTGAGTTTCTGGTAGACAGCATATGTAAGGGTCTTATTTTCTTACCCATTCCACCACACTGTCTTTTGATTAGAACACCTAATCCATTTACATTTAAAGGAATTGTTGATGGATATGTAATTATTGCCATTTTAACATTCATATTTTTGATCCTTTTTTCTTTCTTCTACTTCTTCTTGAAGTCTCTCCAGCATTTCCTGAAATACTAGTTTGGTGGTTATAAATTTTTTTTCTTTTTCTTTTCTGGGAAGCTCTTTATCTGTCCTTTGATTCTAAATGATAACTTTTCTGGGTAGAGTAGTCTTGGTTATAGATCCTTGCTTTTCATCATTGAATATTTCATGACAATTCCTTCTGTCCTGCAAAGTTTTGTTGAGAAATCAGCTAACAGTCTTATGGAAGCTCCCTTGTAGGTAACTAATTGCTTTTCTCTTATTGCTTTTAAGATTCTATTTATATTTAATATTTGGCATTTTAATGATGATGTGGCTTGGTGTTGGCCTCTTTCTTTGGGTTCATTTTGTTTGGGACTCTATGTGCTTCCTGGGCTTGTATCTCTATTTCTTTTGCCAGGTTAGGGAAGTTTTCTGTCATTATTTCTTCAAATAGGTTTTCCATTCCTCATTCTTTCTCTTCTCCTCTGGTACTCCTGTAATGTTAATGTTGGCATGCTGCTTGTTGTCCCAGAGACCCCTTAAACCTCATTTATTTGGCTTTTTTTTCTTGTTGCTGTGATGTTTGGGTGTTTTTCTGCTACTTTATCTTCTAAATCGCTGACTAAGTCCTCCTTTTCTTCTGATCTACTGTCGATTCTAATGTATTCTTCATTTCAGTTATTGTATTCTTTATTTCTGACTGGTTCTTCTTTATGTTTGCTATCTCTTTGTTCAAGTTCTCACTGAGTTGTTCTACTCTTTCCCTAAGTTTACTGAGTATCCTTATAACCAGTGTTTTGAACTCTGCATCTGGTAGATTGATTGTCTCCTTTTTGGTGTATTCTTTTTTCTGGAGCTTTGTTCTGTTCTTTCATCTAGGACATATTTCTTTGTCTCTCTATTTTGGTTGCCTCCCTTGTTTGTTTCTATATATTAAGTAGGGCTGCTATGTCTCCCAGTCTTAGTAGAGTGGCCTTATGTAGCAGGTGTCATGTGTATCCCAGAGGCACAGTCTCCCTGGTCACCTAAGCTCGGTGCTTCAGGTGAGTTCCTTGTGTGGGTTTTGTATGCCCTCTTTTTTGTAGTCGAGCCTTTGCACATCAATGGGAGGGATTAACCCTTTGGCTGATTGGTTATGATGACTAGCTGATGATGACAGTAGAGGAGCTGTTGTGCAGGGGCTGCCCCTAAGGAGCAGGATTTGCTTTAGCAGGGCTCTGGTGCCTGCCACTCTGCCCTTTGGGTGAATCGTCCTTAGATGTTGCCCCTGGTCCTGCTCCAGCTTGGTCCAAAGCCAACCACTGTGCTTGCCTAACCTGGAGCCTCCTGGGAGGGGCCCTACACAGACCAAGTTTAGCTGCAGCTGAGCCACCAAGCAACCTGCAGATGGCTGCCCCCCACACTGGCTTGAAGGTACCTTGAGAGGCCAGATGCAAACAAGTCCAGCTGCCTTCATTGCTGGGATGGGGCTGCTCAGCAAGAGGTGGGGGCAGTTGAGGCTGCTTGTTAAGGTTTTGTGAAACTTTGAGAAATTTTAGGGAAGTTTGACAGGCCATTTGTGTGGAAAATCACTGGAAGCATCTTGAATGGGTCTGCAAGTTGGAAGGGGCAAGGTCTCTGGGAATCACTGGGGCAGGGCAACCAGTGTTAGCTAGACTGAAGAAGACTCAGATATTGTGGCTACCTGCATTTGCACACTGGGTAGTGGGATAGCTCAACAAAGGAACAGTGATTTCTGTCAACACTTCTATGTGGGATAAAGTTGCCCTTCCAGCCCTTGCCCTGAAGCCAGAAAATTCAATTTCTCTCTGTATGTCCCTGGTACCTTTTGGGTTGCTTATTCAGTGCTGGAGCTCAGAGTAGATGAATTTGTCAGTGGGTAAGTTCATGCACCGACCATTTAAATGGAATGTCTGAGGTTCCTGCAGCCTTCTGTGTCACTCAGCCACAATCTTCACTGATTTTCATATCCAGATTTTGTGGGGACTTCTTTTCTCGGAATTCGAACCCTGGGGGTGGGGAGCGAAGTGTGAGGCTGAGACCTCTCGGTCCTCTGGGGGCCTCTGCAGCTGAAATATCCCTTCCGATTCTCGATTGCCACATGCTAGTGTAGAACTAGCATGTTCAGCATTTCTGCCCCTCCTGACAGTCTCAAGGTGGCCTCTTCTGTGTGTCACCAGTTGTAGGACTTCTGTTCAGCTAGACTTCAGGCAACTCACAATGATGATGGTTCTGTTGTTTAGTTGTAATATTGATGTGATCGTGAGAGGAGGCAAGTATAGCATTTACCTACTCTGCCACCATGACTGGCAATCTCCCCACTCCTTTTGATTATTTCTTTTAGGTCAACCCCACACAGTCCTTCCTTCCTTTCTCTATCCAACTTTTAGGCTTGCTGCCACCATAATGTCTACCTTTTAATGGACAATTCCCTGCTAGAGGAATGAAGCTGAACCTTGTTTTTTTTTAGAATGATTGGCCTGGCGTCTGAAATATAATGTGGGTTAGTGCCTAGGGCTACCGAGATTACCGAGACAGCTGGTAGAGGGGAAGGACAGGCCCCCAAGGCCTCTGCAAGCACACTGTTTAGCCTAGAAGCCATCTCCTTTTGAACTGTGATAAATGAGAAAGGGTTTTAGCAAAAGGAAACAATGACTATAAAACCAGGTATCTAAACTACAAGTGGGGATTGCAGAGCAGAGCACTGGAATATCAGTTCCTACTTGAGGAAATAACTTTGCTGCTGCGAAAGAGCCCCTCTCTGCCTAATGCTGGTGTCCCCCACCCCACAACCCCTGCTTTCTGCAAATGGGATTTGAATGGCAGTTTAGGTATGATGGTGAAGAAATATGTCCTCAGGATGAAGCTGAACAGAATTATTTCTCTGTAAATTTTTGTTTCCTCTTTCTTTTTTTTCTCCCTTCAGTCCTCTCACTTCTTTTCACGTTTCTTTCATTTTCCTTTTCTTGCCCTCAATTCTTCACAATATTTTTGTTTCTTTTCTATATGTAGAACATGTTTGACTCATCCCATTTCTTTTCACTATGAAGTGGTGTCCCTGGAGGCTTTCATGGAGCAGTTGATATAAAGAATCTTGACTTTGGAAGGCTGTAATTCTGTCTTCATAAAATGCTACTCAATAAACCAATCTCTAGATTATAGCTTTGTTAGGAGTGTTTACCACTGTTGGATAGAAGCTTCATAAAGAATTGTCGTCAGTGGGTTATTATCATTGTTCTAAATCATGGGTCTTCAGTTTAAAAAAATAAATATTGATTTTTATGATTACAAAAGCAATATATGTTTACTGTAGAAAATTTGGAATATATGGAAATTTACTAATTTAGATTATTTATTTATTATTTACTTAGCCAGTATTAACTGAATACTTATTTCATGGTAAACGATAAAAAGCTGAAATCATACATAATTATTCTAGCCGGAAATGGCATTATTAACATATTGGTAAGCTTTATTCCTTTGGTCAATATGTATATAAAACATATATTTTAATGTCATTTAAAAATAATTTTTCTATCCTGAGTTTTTTAGTTAGAATTATCTCATAAATTCAATTATGTCATAATTTTATAATTATAACATAATTTTAATTTAGCATTATGTTATAATCTTTGTCTCAAATTATAATAAAATCTTCAAAAGTATGATTTTTAATGACTTCACAGTAGCTCTATTTGCCAACTATTGCCTCAGTAATATTGTTAACATAACTAAGTGGCTTATAACAAGCAACATTTAAATTTTATTCAGACAGGTCTGTGCATAGGTTGGATTGCTATCCTCCTAGCTGTGAAATGACTGGACATGGCTGCAGGTTTGGAAATCAGATTACGATCTGCTCTATGGTCTCTGTATTCTCCTTGGACCAGAAGCTACCCTGCATATGTTCTCCTCTTGGCAAATGGCAGGAGTGCAGGAGGGAGCTTGGAAGCATCTATTGCCCCCTGAGACTTTAGTCCACATCTGGCATATTGTCACTTCTATCTACACGTCTTAGATTGAACAAGTCAGAGCGCCAATCCTATCATGGGGTAGGTTAATATGCTACATCTACTCTAGTGGAAGTACTGCAAAGTGACAGGCAAAGGGTGTGGGTATATAATTCAAAAACAGGGGAGGTGTGAAGTATTGTGAACACAGGTTCAGTGTACTGTTTTAAACTATCTTATTTTTGTTATCATTAATAACCAGAGGTTGATCAAAGAAGACTAATTATTGATCCTTTCTGTTAGGCTCTATTTTGCCCCCACGTTGGTGTGATAGATATTACAAAACCCTTTTCCAACCACATGTGCTACAGAGGATGTCAGAGCCTTTTTCGTGAGCCCAGTTTTCTCTCATACCTGTCTCTGCTTTATGGTTCCAACATATCTTTTTATTGATATTTCAACTCATCACATCTGTAGGAATTTGATATCTTGCTTTATAGATTGTCTCCTAGACCAGATAAGAAACTAGCTCTGATTTTAATGCAGAGGATGCTTATGACCGTTATTGCAGAAGCGCTTAAAGAGATATAGCCTAAGACCTAGCAGGGTTAATTCCAGAAAATCTTCAGCTTCAGAACCTAGAGGTGAAGCAGAAAGATTTGATACCTGGTTTGAGGTTTGTTTTATAAAATGTAATGGAGGGAGGCCAGGAAAGATTAGTGGGATAAAGGTGATCAGACACTTGGACTCTCTAGGAATAGCAAGAAATGACTGAATTTATTTAAAAAAAAAAATCAGAAATACTGAACTTCAATCTTGTAATCTGTAGTAAAATTTGGAATTATTTTTTTTTCCTTGAGGTTTTGTCAGAGCTTTGAGGAATGGTATTCAGACTATTAATTTTGGTACTTCTCTCTTCTTAACACTTGGGGTCCTGGTTCTCTACTGATGGACCTTTTAATGTTGTTGTTGTTGTTGTTTTTTATTTGTTCCTCTGCTTTTTAGTTGGTGTTTGTTTTTTGAAATTCATACTTTATTTCACACAGTAGATAGCATGCTCTAGGAAAGTCAGGACCATGCTTCCTCTGTTGCCCAGGGCCTGGCATATAGAATGTGCTTAATACGCATTAGTCAATGGTGTTAGGTTCAGGACATGGGCATCCTCAACCTTTTCGTCCAGAGACTTGACTGATCTTTTAATCCAAACACTTGACAGATCTTTTATTCACCCATATATTCTACCTCTCATGCACAACGTCTTGCTGGAGGCTTATATTTCATGCTTACAACCAAATATTTTTCTGCAGGAATCCTAATTTTATGTATTAATTTCGGATGTAATTTTCCAAGGAGGAAGCATGATTATTCATGCAGAATTTGCCAGTGTCAAAACATCAGTCAGTGTTAGGAGAACCAATTTAAAGTAGTCAGAAGTAACAGAGACTACTAATTAAATTGATGAGGTTTTGTAACTTGTATTTTCTCCAAAGAGAAACTTTTCCTGACAAGAATTTTGTGAGGAAGCAACTATATAGCAATAGGACACTGTGAATATGACTGAAAGTAGAAATTGATTTAGGGGATGGTGGAAGGGATATTGTGTGAGAGTAAGGCTAATGTTATGGAATGTTAGCAAGAAACCTTCTATTACCATGGCTTACTACCATTTAACGAATATTGATTGAGACCCTATCATGTGATAGCCATTATGATAAGAACAAAGGAAACAAAGAGTAAAAGATGTCTCCACTATTCAGGAGCTCAAGGTCACCCTAGGAAGAGCAGGTAACTGCCTCCAGGAAGACAGATTGGATGTGAAGCCCATTCAACCAAGATCCTGTTCTTAGTGCTACGTGAATGACCTTGTTTAAATGTAAGATTGGTTGGAGGTGGAAGAGGAGAGGGGAAGAGAATGGGCTTATGTCTCAGTTAGAATAAAACTCCAACTTTTCTACTCAAATAAATAGAGCATGGTAAGACTTTTCTTTAAGGAAATAGAGAAACTTTGGCTAGGATTGGATCTGGGTATTGGTATACAAATCCTGGTTTAAAAGAGTCCAAAACATATATCTGCATATGCAAAGATCAATGAAACACAAACACACACATACACATGTACACACGTGTGCACACCACCTTTCTAGCTTACTGGTCCATTTATCTTCCATTCTTTGACTGATGATATAATTGGTTTCAGATGCAAGATTAAAATAGTCATTTTAATATGACTACAGTTAATACTGCTGTATGTATATTTGAAAATTGTTAAGAAAGTAGATCTTCAAAATTTTCATCACAAGGAAAAAACTTTTTTAAAATTTTTATATCTATGTGAGCTGATGGACATTAACTAAACTTCTTGTGATAATCATCTCACAATACATTAAGTCAAGTCATTATGCCATACACCTTAAAACTATACAGTTCTGTATGTCAATTATAGCTAAATAAAATTGGAGAGGGGGTATCATTTTATCCAAAAACTCCACATTTCAAAGACATATGATACTGTATAGAAGAAAGCTCTTGCATATCATAATATTCTTCACACTGTCATTTAAAATGATATTCACTCAAATATTACTACCAGTAATATGCCAGACACTATGTTAGCCCTCGAGGGCTACAATGATGGGCAAAAATCGACTCATCTTTGACATGCTAGAACTTAAAGTCTAATGATTGGAGAAAGGCATCAAACAATCATCAACTAAACATGCAATTTAAAATTGTTAAACTAGAGAAGTATGGAGAGCCAGGCTTGGTTGGGGGATCGGGGAAAATTTTCCTGGAGGAATGATACTTGAGCCCATATTTGAGAATAAGCTAGAGGTAACCAGACAAGGATAGATGTAGTCTTCCAGGCAGAAGGTTGTTGCAAAGCCCAAGGGATAGAAAAGAGTATGGCCAGTTAAGAGGCCAAGGAACACAAGATGTGTTGTTGGGATTAGAGCACAGAGATGGAGGGCAGAAGGGGAGGCAGGGGCTTAGCCATCCAGTCCTCTGCTTGTAGAGTGTCATACCAATTTAGAATTTATCCTCAAGGCAATAGCAGATTATTAAATAGCTATATGCGTACAAGTTACATGACTGATTTATTTTTTAAAGATCACTTTGGCTATGGGATAGAGAATGGATTGGAGGAGAATAAGAATTGATGCTAAAATATTTGTTCTCCAGGAAAGAGTCAGTGGTGGACTAAATTTGGGTTAGGTCAGTCACCGTGGAGGTGAAGTGATGTGGGTGAATTTGAGATATATTTAGAAGGCCCTATAAGCACAGCATTTTAAACGGCAAAGAAAAACAAACCAGGGCTTAGTAAGGAAGATACTTTTATTCAAAAATTGACAAAGCTTTCAATCTAAAGCAGAGAAATAGAAAATAAGTAGAATGCATTTAAGTGTGTGTGTATGTGTGTGTGTATGTATGTATGTATGTATGTATGTATGTATGTAATGTATGTATGTATGTATGTGTGTATGTATGTATAGGATAAATACTTTGGAGTAAGTTAATCAGAGAAAGAAAGAGGATGGGGAAGTGCCAGAATGTTGCTCTGTGTGGCGTAGTAGGGAGGCTACTATGTATGCCCTTTGAGACTACAGGCACAGTTAAGCTAATTTGTTTTTGGTGAAATTTAGCAGTTGGTAGGTTTCCCTTCCTTCCGTGGCCCCACCTTCCTTCCTTTCATTCCTTAGTGCATTAGCATCTGTGATATTGACTATGTTAGTCACTGGGGAATGTAAAGATGGATGTTTCTTTTTCCATTTATCTACCTACTTTCTAACAGTGTACTTCCCAATTCGTTCCACAAAAGGTTAAGACACATGACAACATATAGGAAGTTATCCATCTATTAATTACCCTGCCGTGCAGATCTGAAAGCCGAATTGTCCCCTTGGTACCCGAGGGTCCAGCGCAGCTCCTGAGTGCACTGTGGGAAATCATGATAGAATTGGCACTGTGGGCCTTATCCTGCACCCCTGTGGCAAGCCGTAAAAATCTGCTAGGCCCATCTTGAGGCCTCCTATCAGGACTACCCCAGTCTGTGCCCTTTGCAAGTGGTGTGTACCCAAATTCAAATTGTAGGTAGGGCCTTGAGGCGTGGAGCTACAGCTGTACCCAAGAGCTTTGCTCCCAACAACACCCCCCCACCCCTACCCTCACGTGCAGGAGAAGGAGGTAAAGAATTTACCAGGAAATGGCAGAAAAAGGGCATAGGAGTGGGAACATATTCAAATTAATTTCAGAAATTCAGTCTTAGCTATAAACGACAGCTGTGGGTTTAATCACTGAAACCCTCTTTCCACTGAAGAGTAGCATGTGTGTCCCCTGAGGAGGGGGAACATTATCAAGCAGTTAAGTCATTAGAGGCTGCTTAGGGGCTGGCAGGAAGTCTGCAGAGAAAGGGGAGATGGATCCATTTGCGGCAGTGAGTGTAGCAGCTCCAGGTACCTAATACCATCCTCCTAACTCCCTCCCTTCCCTTAGTCTCTGAGGATTGCCTGGGGGTGTGTGTCACTGACTTGGGTGAGAGGTAACACCACTTACAAGAGAAGCCAATATTGAGCCAGGAAGGACCACACCTCAACCTGGACTTGAAAAAACTAGTAGACTTTTTGATTTTTAAGGTTTGGGGTTTCAGGAGGGAATTGTCTTTTTCCCATCTGTCATCACTGACACTTATGTCATCAAGAGCAACTGCAACCACAGTACACCCCAACAACTTCAATAGTTAATGCTAATGTAGCACTTTCTAACACCTCCAATGTCACGCCTTATTCATGTACTGTTTATTGACCATCACCTATGTGCCATACATTGTGCCAAGCAATAAAGCAAAACTAAGGCAGCCTTACTCCTTTACCTTGTAGAGCTTACTGTCTAGAGGAAACGATTAGATGATGGAGCATCTGATGAACCCACATTTGGTCCCCAAAGATGTTAGCTCACCTGTTTCTTCCTCACTGCTAGCCTAGATGGAGGATGCCAGCTGATGTAAGCACTTCATCCTTTTTTCCTGTTTACCTCTCAGAGCCCACTCTTAGAAAAGTAGTATCTCTCCTTGTTTTCCATCTGGGTGTTGCTGCCCATAGCTTCAGGGGGACCAGGGGCAACTGCAGAGAAGGTCATCAGACACAAGACCTTCTTCTTTCTATTTATTGCCCTGGCCTATTTTAGGGTAAAGCCCTAAGCATGGAGAGGTAGGTTGGAAAGGCACAGGCTCAGAGAAACAGTCCTTGCCTCATTCTTCTTCCTTCCTTCTGTGGTTTTCTCCTTCTTTGTCTTTTCTCTATTTTATGATTTTATTTTTCATTTTAACTCTGTGGGTGGGCTTTTAAACCAGAGCCAGAAGCAAACAGGCATCATATCATATCAGGAGAATAATGAGAAGACAGAAGGTGGAAGGAGCTGTGAGTAAAGCAAAGTGCCGGGCAGAATCGACACTGACTGTGCAGTGCTCACAGGGCAACTGCGCCCACAGAAGAGAGGAGGAGAACATTGCAGCCATAAAGTGAAAGCCCTGTCGGCCTTGAATACAGATTGGAATGAAAAAACGTGCATCGATGACAAGCACCAAGATGTGCTTGTTATGCTGTCCCCATTCCTCTCCTAGACCTGCCTACAAACACCCAGGCTCCGCTCTCCTCCCCACACCCCCTTCTCAGTCATCGATTCTCCCTCACCAGTCCTCACCTCTTCCATTCAGGTCTGGGTTAACACACAGGTGTTGCTCTCTCTCATAATTTTTATTCTGCCATGACTTTTCCTTTCTCTGCTTCCCTCCTCTATCAGTTAGGAATGTCTCCAGCTAAAAGTGGGAGAAAAATCCAAGAACAGTAGTTTAGACAAATAGGAATTTTTTCCCCTTACATATAAAGAAATTACAAGCTAGGCAATCCATGGCTGCTGCCACAGGATAATGCTGCCATTAGGAAATACATTTTTTTCTCTCTTCATTATCCATAGCGTGTTGGCTTCAATCCTCAGGTATGTTCTATCCTCATGGTTATAACATGGCTCTTGCACATCCAGGCATTATAACCTCATTCTGGGCTATAGGAAGAAGGAAAGAAATAATATCCATAAGTGAAACTATAATATTTAAGTTCTCAACAGCAAATTTTTTATAAGCCTACTAAGACCAGTAATTGCAGTAGGGGATGCAGTTGCCATGGCTTGTTTGGACGACTCTGCTTCATCTTCTGGGGGTGAGGTGGGAGCCTACTTTCTCTGAGAATAGCAGCTCTCCACCCCTTAACAAACCAGAGTTCTGTCACCAGGGAGGAAGGGAAGCAATAGTCATTGGGTAAGTAATGGACAGCATCTGCCACCCTTCTTTGAGGTCCTCCTTTTGTCTAGCGTTGGTCCCCTGGAGTCTCTTAATTTGGGAGATATGTGGAGAGCAGTGTCTGTTTATGCAAATATTTTTTATTTCCAAAATAAACCCAAGGTCAGTTTCTGACATTCCATTGCACTTTCAAATTCTCAGGGCCCTCCTTTCGTCTCTGGATTAGAATTCTAATTTTGGAAGGTTTTCCAGGCTTGCATTTCCAAAAGACACCACTTGGTTTTGCAGCTGTGTTTGAATGGGCCATAGCTCCCTGGTTAAACTGGTTAAATCCTCATTTTCCATCCATCCATTTGCCTAATTGAACATCACTGGATGTCTAGGGCTTAAGAACCCAGACAGGTCTTCATTCTTTTCTCCTAACAGGTAGTGACAAAGCATTTGTTTTCTGATCTCATCTTTTCCCACTGCAGTACTCCTCAACCTACTACCTTTTCATCCTTTTTCAAATAGTAGTAAAATTCTTCTAAAAAATACCCAACTTCACCACCAAGGTACATGTCCTCACGTTTAACATATAGCAGAGCTCTTCAACTTGCAAGGGAGTTTTACATATAATAATCATTGATCTTACACTACTGCCCTCCACATATCTGTGTCCTCCACATGAAGACCTTGTGGAATGTTTCTGTTAGCATCTAGTATTCTCTTCATGGATAATTAGGAATAAAAATTAACCCAGCTTCTGGGAATACCTGGAGCCAAACATATATCTCAACCTCATAAGCTCTTATGCTCTAATTATCTGCAATAATCTTCTCCCTCGAGACTATATGTTACATTTTAATTTCCGTTTTGTCTGGTAATGCCATTTTTTTTTTCTTTATGTTAGCTCTAAATTTTAATTTTATAGGTTGCCCAAGTCTGCCTGTTTAAAAGAAAATAACCCTGGGCAGTGGGCTGTGTTGTCCTTGTTTTATATACGAGGATGCTGGAGTTGCTGAGAGTTTAAGTCTGAGGTGGCAGAGATGTTTCCTGTTAGGTACCTACTCTGACTGGCAAATTTTAGCCTTGACTGCTATATGGAGAAGCATTGAGAATCTGTGTCCTTCACCAGGAAAGAGGCTGCCATGGCAAATTGGTGGTGACCATGACAAGTTTCATGGCAGGAGGAAGAGGATGCAATGTTTTCCCCCTAAGAAATCCAGAAATCTTCATTTTTCACTCATACGGAAGTGCAGAATTTCTCTCACCCCCTCTCTGTTCCTCTAGCCCTTTCTATTCTAGCAGTAAGTGGGAAAATAGGATTGAAGCAAAGAAGGAAATGAACCCTTCAGCTTAATGAAAAGGCATCAACATTTTATTTGGGTTGGAAGCCAGAGAAGTAGAGGGTAGAAAGCTGACCAGCTCTACGAGGGAGTGGTAGAAGTGTCATGGTATTCTTACCTTGACATCTATAGAAACACTGGTCGCCCCTGGATGTAATGCAGCCTCATTGCAACAAATCAAGTTGTCCAGGGGGCTAATTGCTTTCTCATGTTTACTCCATGTGAGAATTATCTTTTTTAGCTGGCTTCCCACAGGAAATTACGGCATCTGGTGATTGTTTACTTCTAAGACTTCATGTAGCACAATGCAGGAGTGTCTGAACGAACATTTTTGGACAGACCATGATGCTATGGGAGAACACACACACACACACATGTTGGCAGGCATCCGTCCCAAGCCCACAGGCTCTCTCCAGGACTTGGCGCTGAACACAGTCAGAAGGCAGTCATGCCATGGTCCAATGAATTACTGCACGTTAAGTTTTGGCAGTTTCACTATTTGCCCTCTAGAGCTTGCATTAGGCACTAAATAATAATAATGAGGAAATTCAATTAAAAACTATTTTGGAGCCAGAGAAGGTAATGACTATAAATAAGAGAGGGAATAAGCCATATCACCTGCTGCATGGACATTGTGAAAATAGCTTGTTTTGCTTAAACATCAGTTTAGCAACATTAAATTTAAAGGGTGCTTCCATTAGCAAAAGGTATGTAGTGTGTGATATAGAGTGATTGTTGCAAATTTGGCCAGGTTTTCTGTCTGGAGTAAGAGAAAATCTGGCCAGGGCATGCCCAACAGCTTACTCACGAATTCCTAATGTCCATTAAAAGTGGAATTATGACTAAAATAAAGGCCTGTCTTTAACTATGTAATACTGTTTTATTTCATTTTATAGGTAATGAAAGTTTATAGGCAAGTTAAATTTTAAGCTTTTAAATAATTTATTACAGGAATTGCTCTCATGTAGACTCAGGATAAGAATGCTCTTCTTTTAGCTATAACTTCTTAATTTTCTACTTCTTGCAAAATAAACAGCTTAGTTAAATAAACTTAGTTAAATAAACCACCATTAACCAATTCATTAAGTAAAGTCTAATAGCCCTTTTATTATCAATCATAATCACTTCTTTATTTAAATTGAGCCTTATTTAGTTTATTGTCTCCATTATTGCCTGAGAGAGCAGGAGAAATTTTATGTCATCAGGCTTATGCAGGAGAGAGTAATTTTAAGGTCATGGGCTTCACAGTCAAAAAGGTTTAGATATGAATCCCAGCTTCCTTATTAACCAGCATGGACACTTTTCTTAAATGATTATAGCCTCTTAAATCTTCAGTTTCTTTTTCCGAAAAAATAGGTTATCTATTCTGTCCACGGAAATTGTCAGTGACGTGGGGGAAGATGACCTTCTCACAGCCTTCTTCCCTGTCTGGTGTTCAGATTGCAGGATTTTTCATGAGTTGGGCTAAGCAGGGTAAAGGTCTTAAATGTTGATGTGTGTTCGATCAGCACTCCAGTATCAGTCCATTATTACTCTTCGTTACCTACGTATCTTTCTAAGGGATCTCCTCCACTTGTGTGGGATCAATGTCTGTCTATCTGGCTGATTCCAAATTTTATCCCTACAACTAGAACTTCCCATGGGCCTCAGACACAGACAGCTGCTTACCGAACATTTCTAATTAGCTATTTCACATTAACTCAAAAGAAGATTCTTATCATACATCAAAGTATCAACACCAGATATCTGAGAACCATCTTTAGCCAAATAGAGTTTAGTAAGACTAAAGCACCAAGTATGTGAAGGAGACAAAAGAGAGAAAGAAGGCAAGAGCCAGATTGTGAAGGACCATGCATGTCAAGTGGAAAATGTTCATCTTTATTCTGAAGGCAGTGGAGGGCTCTTTCAGTGGAAGGCTTCTCAGCAAGTGTGTAACATGGTCAGATTTAAGTTTGGTTACAATTTCTCTAAGAATCGTATAGGGGATGGTTTGAAGAGAACTTTACTGAACTCAGGCAAAGCAAAGAGAAAGCTATTGAAGTAATCTGAGCATTCAAAGAGAATACTCCATTCTGGACAATGAAATTCTGGTTGCTTTAGAGTCATAACCTCATAGTTGAAAGTGCTTCTACATAAGTGAGTAAAATTTTCCTTTACAAACAAAGTAACAGGATACTCCAGAAGTTTCTCAGCCTGCCCAAGGTTATGAAGCTGGCAGATAGCAAATACCAGATTGGCATTTTACAGTCCTAAGATACAGTTTTGTGGGTTTGCTTAGAGAAAAAAAGAATTTCAATTGTCTGTGCTTCATACATTTTTATGTGGCAGCTTCCTTGAAAAGGAACAAAACTTGAAAGGCTTTGTTTTGGTAGCATTTTTTTTTTTCCAATTCACAGATGTGGGTTTTTAGGCTTGAGAAGGTTGTGACGTTTCTTACGTCACATAATTAGTGGCAAACTTATTTAATGAATTCAAATCTCTTAATATCCAGGGTCAGTTTTTCCATCTTTGTTCCAGAGGTTTTATTGACATAAAACCAGGGCAACATAGGCACTTAGTAACTCCTATTTGCATTTTGACAATTGATTCTCTATTGTTTAGATTAAAACATGGTTATTTTTGAAGAATGTCTATGTTAGAATGAAAATAACAGGAGTCATTGAGTCAGTCAGAACTGGGTTCAGATCATAATTCCAAGATTTCCATAACATCTCAGAACCCTAGTTTCTTCCTTATAAAATAAGGGCTACTGTACCGACCTCTTGGGAATTATAAGGGTTAAGCAAGATTAAATGCACTAATTATTTAATATACATAATAAGAACTCAATCAATATTAGTTTATTACCACTTAAACTAGGATACTGATTTATGAAAGCGGGATTAAATACATTCTGGAAAAGTAATGGTATTGCTAGGCTCTGATTCTGACAGCTCAAATCATAGGCCATGGCAAGTTCGAGAAAATGAAATGTCAAAGGCTCTTTAGATTAAAAGGCCGTTAATATCCTCTAAGCTGTAAGCAGCTCTTTGCCCATGTTTATGAAGGTTGGTTTTGAATCAGGTCAGAAATGACATATATTGGTGACATCATCTGAGACACAGGATTCTCAGGAGACCCAGTTATATCACATTGGGTTGTGCTAAGTGAGAACACACAGAGACCTTTATGAATTTCACAAAGGCATGCTCTTTGCTGGGAGCATGTAACTATGTGTTGACCTTTAGTAGGATAAGTTCTTATAATGGAGCTACACTGGGGACAAACTCTCGTGACTTTGTTAACCTTAGGAAGATAACAACATGGTTGACTTAACAAGCCACACTGGGTGTCTTGAATTGTAAAAGTAGGAGTCCCTGAACACAGAGGAAATCCATAACTTAACTGATGGCACCTGATGACTTTATCTAAAAGAGAACAGAGGGAGTGCTTTTCATTTAAGGAGTATGGGAAATGTGAACCAAATAAGACTGTGTCTAGCAGAGATGCCTGACCAGTCATGGGCGTGCTCACTTTTACTTGTGTTAGGTTGCTTGCACAACCCCATCACATTTGCTTCTCATACTCTCTTCTAATCAGCATCTTAGCAAGGAAGGGGAATGGGAAGCACCTTTTACAAGAGTACTACCTTTTTAACACATTTTCCAAGTAACAAACTGACATAGTTCCTGTTAAGACTATGATGAAAAGATTGTTGAAGGAGCCAGACTTTGACGTGAGCTTAAAGATAAGCAAATCCTGACTCTGCACCATGTCATGATTCTCAGGTGTTAAAATCAGGCTATGCCTCTGCTTGTAAGGAGTAGGTAGGTGGCCAGTGCAGGTATGGGCAGCCCTGTTTTAGAGAAGAGGAAAGCCGAGCGCCCGAGATGTCAAGTGAGTTGCCAAGACAAGAAAACTCATAAATGGCAGAGCCAGGACTAGAGATTGAGAGTCTAGGGCTCCACACTCTATCACTTTTTGCCTCTCGGGCCAGTGTGAACTTTAAGGCACGACAGATTTGAGCTCAAATCCTTATGTGAATATCTGCCATATTTTTAACTTCCCTGAGCCTCAGATTTCTCATTCATGATATGGGTATCATAAGTTGACTTCTTATGTTGATGAAATGAAATAACATATGCAAGTGAGATGTTTAATAAATGTTAGTTCCCTTGCCTTATCCGTTTCCTCATCGAGGAAATCAAGGTGCATCGAACCTTAGGGATCTACTCAGGCCACATGAGTGGTATATAGTAAGAGATAAGAACAAGGATTCAACCAGTTTTTTCTGCCCTCAATTTAATGTACCTTGGTGGCATTTGCAGTGCCTGGTATGAGAGTTTCCTCTTACTTTGTTCTTGGAGGAGTTGATTTTCTTTTTCTGAATTCCTTCTTATTTGAACTCATAGCTCTTTGCTTTTCACCTTCCAGTCTCTGAAATTGTAGGTTTTTTTCCGATGAGTTCTGTAGAAAATGGCATTGCATCCAAGCTTGTTCATACTTTCGGGAGCTACTTTACTTTCTGCGTGGTAACCATCATCTTAGAAATCTCCTGAAACTTACAATCTCACACTATCAGCCTCTTAACGTACAGACTATTTCCCCTTCTGTTCAAAGGCCTTTTCTGCCTCTTTTGTTTTCCCCTTATCCATTCCTGTCTCATCTCCCTATACCTTGATCTGAAGCTTTTATACATAGTGGAACTTTATTGCAGTCTGTTTTGAAGTCAGTCACTTTTCTATTATAAATGTACTTATTTAAGAGCTTTGATTTTTCCTTTTCCACAGATGAGAGCCTCTGGTACTGGTGAAATGTTAAGATAAAGCACATCCTCTGGGGGAGATGTGGGTGAGGGGCATAATGCATCTTTTCTTTCCCTCTCACTTTTTCCAGTTTAATTCCACATAACAGATATTTATTGAGCACCTTTTCTGTGTCGGGAGCTGTTCCAGGTTCAGAGGATATATAACTAAGACAGAGCCCTTTACAGAGCTGACATGTATTACAGTGTTGCCATGAGGGGAATACAGGGGTAAATACAGGTTTACCTGATATAAAGTGAGGCAGGAAGGCTGTGTAGGACTTAGCCTTGGGAAGGAGCTAGAGTAAGAAGGTAGCATTCAGGGCCAAGAGAATGATATGATCAAAGACCCAAAGCCAAGGAAGGGCATAGTATGTTTGGAAAACAGAAAAACTTTAGCCTGAGGGTAAAGGTCAAAGTAGGAAGAGAGACAAGATAAGGTAGGAAAGGTGGGCATTGAGAAACCACCGAGAGGTCTAAATGAGGGGTTGACTTGATGTGAGATTTCTTTTTAAATGGCCATTCTGATCACAGTGTCCAGACAGGGGAAGTGAAGGACAGCAAACAGAGAAACAGAAGAGACACAGCTAAGAGGCTAACTTAGCCTTAGATAGTGATAGCAGAGAGAGAAAAGATTAGAAAGATTGGGTTTAGAAATGGCAGAATATACTGAGGGAGAGTGGGGAGGCAAGTAACTATATTCTCTGAGAGAGTTAATCTGATCACCCAAATTAAACTAAAATGTGAAAAGACAAATGCTGAGGCTGGAGCATCTGTAACTGGTAATTATCAGTAGCCCTTGGAAGGCTGCCTTCAAAGCAGTGACTATGTGGGACTATCAGATACCATAGTGGAACGAAACCTGGGAACAGGTGGGCAGAGCTTCCTCACATCATAGCTGCTAACTCTGCTCATGGAAGGCAGTGTGAGAGCTGCAACCACACAACTCAGAAATGCCTTCTCTCTGTTAGGGCTGGGTGCTCTTTTCTCACAAAACACCAAATGAGAGAGTCTTAGAAACTTATAGCTGGGGAGAAAAATAGTTTTCTGAGGAAGTGAACCAATTAAATTATCAAACAAGCTGAGCAGCCACTTCTTCCTGGCTCTACTGTGGGACTCCTGATGGATGGCTGTGTGCCCTGTGGTAAAGAGATGGCTCTGGAAATGCACAGAAACTATTGATTTCAAGTAGACAAATGAGAAACGAATCCAATCTAATCAGCTAATCAAAACCCATCACTTTGTCCTGAATAATGCCCATATATTGCCTAGCACTGTTATTAAGAAAAGCTTTTATGCTTATTTCACCTTCAGTAACCTTCATCCAAGTTCTCAGATTTCTCCTGATTTTATTTTCACTGAGATCTTGATTTGTTAAAACAATCAATTCCCTTGGCTGATTGTTCAGACACTTTTGTTAGTTTCACTTACGTGTTTGGGGTGTAGTCTGTTGTAGTTCAAGAAATAGAAGAAGAGATACTATTTAAATTTTTTAAAGTCTGAAGCTGGGGGTCTGGGAAAAGCCATGAGTTTATTTCATTTATTTATTTATAATCCCAGTTGAGCCTGTCTTAGTCCTACTAGGAATGCAGACACAGCTCAGAAGAGAATGCCTGAGTAGAAAGGAGGCAGAAGCATCTGAACTCCATCCCTCTGGGCTTCTATCTTTCTGGATTTCCTTTCTTTTCTTCCACAACTTTCTATACCTTCAGGCCCAGGTGCTGGCCAGGGACAGTCCACACACCTGCCAGGGTACCCAGCTCCTGCAAGTTTATTTTCCAATGAGAGTTGTGAAGGTGCCATTTCTAGGATTTTCCTATCTTATCCTGTCAAGAAAAATTCTCCGTAGGTGTGAGCCCTTCACATCACCTTTTCTGACCTAAGATTATGTTGAATTACTGCTCTGCAGCTACTTCAGCCTCTAAAATTCCTGCCTGGTCCTTGGTCTTTGTTTGAGAAAGACATTTTTATAAATTTCTTGTCTGGAATGTCATGGAAGACTTTATGAATCCAGCTCTTGTAAATGCCACCCCCTCTACCTGGCCATCACCCATCAGTTGGTCTGAAGAACATTTACAGGTCAGTGTTTCAGGTTGGATCACTCTGTTGAAGGTAGATTTTGTCCCCTATTGTTCTAAACTTTCTCTTTGCCTGACCCTCTATATAATCAGAAGAGCAAATGGCATCATGCCCTTGAGCTTGTCTGCATTTATCATTCTCTATCAGTTAACAGGGTCTCTCCGTGTATTGTGCCCTGTGGTGGCCCACAATGTTTCTTTCCTGCAGAATGATACCTTTTTCTCCAAACATTTGCAGAACAAATACCACTAATTCATGCATGATGTATGTGGTCTGTGAATGAGCAACTTTCCCTTATTCTAAGAAGGACAAATTACAGGAGCATCAAGCTTAGAGGATGTTTCAGGTATAGAGGTATAGGTGATCTTGCTTTGCTTAATATCTGGTGTGATGTTGGAAGAAAGGCAGACAAATGGGGAAGTTGGGATAACTTGAGTGAAGTGTCTTTCCATATTTTAAAGAGCGATAGGCTGACCTGATTTTATAGTAAAGTTTTAAGACAATTGAGGAAGCTGTATTAAAACAAGCCTTCAAGATACCCAGAGTAGTTAGACAAAGAACAAAATTTTACTTGCTCAATCCCCTCTTCCCACCCTCCACCAAGAAAGAGTATAGACCCCACCCCTAAAACCAATGTCTCTGCTGTTAGAACCTGGCCAGGCATGCTAGCCTTAATCATTAGGGTGATTTTGTAGGTAAAATCCCAAAGCACTTTTTCAGTTACCTCACTGTATTTTTGTATCTCTTCATGTTGGTGAAGGCCGAGCATTATAGAAGCTTGAGTTGCTTTCTGTTAGCTCTGAGGTCAAGGAAGCAGCGCTGACCCTTCCTCCAATTTCTCTTTGATGGCTTATTACTCAGGAACCCCAGAGGAGCAGTTGTCCAGAATCCTACCATGCCAGTTTTATAATATTGAAAATACATTAAACTGCAATTAAGAGTGACAGGCATAATTTCTACCAAGATGGGGGAGGCAGTTTAGCATAAGGAGACACAGAGTTTTTAGACTCTCCGAAGCCTCTTAAAAATAGAAATCCTTGGCTTTGGCTATGATACTGGTTATGTTCAAGCCTCGCCTTTTTTTTTTTTTTTAAATATATTCTCTACAGTTTCACAGTTAATGTCTACTCTGTGGTGTCTGTGACCCAGAAGATACCTCAGACAGGATCCTGAGGACGTTGCATCAATCCGCAATTGAGGTGGTGGAGCGAAGGCAGCTGCCCACCACTGCACCCCGGTGTTCTGACCGAAGGAAGCAGAGCATGTTTTTCACATGGGGATAAATTCCCTTTACAGATAATGAATTGAAAGTCACTCCCAGTGTAGTGATATGCATCTGGGGATGGACTAGCCCAGGGGAGGAGTCCAGCTGCTGCTCCTCTCCTCTTTCTCCGTCTATGTTTCTCTCGTAGTCCTTCTTCCTCACCCCCTATTTTATGTCCCCTGTCCCTCTGTTTTCACAACCAGTGCTAATGGAAAATCACAGTTATTAGACCACATTAAGCTCCCAAAAGTGGGTGAAGAGGCTGTGAGTGTCTCAAGTCCTGGACACATGTGGCCCTGCCACCTCCTTCTCATTAAGGGATGTCCACTCTTTTTCCACTGCTGGCTGCTTCCTGGGTGCGTGTGCTGGCCCTGGTAGACATGGAAGTGTGGGGTGAAGGAGGAGAGTGCTATAGAAGCTTCTGCGTGGATGGGGACCCCGACCAACAATGTGACCATCTGGTGCCACAGCAGTACCTGGGAACTTGTTAGAAATCTGGGCCCCACCCGAGACCCATTCAGTTGCATTTTGTAGTTTATTAAGACTGCCAGGTGATTCATATACACTTTAAAGTTTGAGAAGCACTGGGCCAGGAAATATGTAGGTGGGTGCTATGTACTGAGTGTTTGTGTCCCCCCAAAACTCATATGTTGAAATCTTAACTCCCAGTGTGATGGTGTTAGGAAGTGGGGGCTTTGGGAGATGATTAGGTCATAAGGGGAGACCTCATGAATGGACTAGTGGCCTTATAAAAGAGGCCCTAGAGAGTTCCCTTGCCCCTTCCACTCTGTGAGGACAAAAGAAAAAGACAGCTTTCTGTGAACCAGGAGGCAGGTCCACTCACCAGATGCTGAATTTGTGGGCACCTTGATCTTGGATTTCCTATCCTCCAGAACTGTGAGAATTAAAATATTTGTTGTTTGAGCTATGGTCTATGATATTTTTGTTATAGCAGCCTGAATGGACTGAACTAATGGGTGAATCCCCGAACTCAAACTGGGAGAATCTCAGATATTAGGAAAATCATGAGCTACTACTATGGAAAGAATTTGTTTCTGTAGAAACTGAAGTCACCAGTGGCAAATAATGAGGAAATATTTGTGATTTTCCTGAGGAATTGTGTGTGTGTGTGTGTGTGTGTGTGTGTGTGTTTGTGTGTTTATGTGTGTGTGAATTCACGCACAAGTCTTGGCTTTCTAAAAGAGCATTTTAGGGGAGTAAAATAATAATGATAATGCCATTGGACCAGTATTTATTTAGAGCTCCTACGTGCTAAGCCCTGGGGATAAAGTAATGCATAACGAAAAACCTAGTGTCCCTCTTAATTACAGGGAAGGGAATTATTGAGTAAGTATTCCCACACAAGGTTCCATCGGGATTCTTAAACATAGGGTCACCTCTTAGAAGAAGAGTTGTTAAGCTGAAACTTGAAGTATGAACAGGCATAGGGGTAGAAGAATATACAGGCAGAAAAACAGGGTGGACAGAAGCCCAAAGGCTGCAAGAGCCCTGCCATCAGGGCCAATTCCGATTGGTCAGAATTGGGGCACAGCAGAGGGCTGTGAGATGAAGCTGGACGGTGGGCCAAGGTCAGTTCATGAAGGGGTTTTTTATCTTGGTCATTTAGAGCTTTATTTTAAGGAATTTGGGAAGTTGTCGAAAGAGGGGGCATTGACGAGAGAATTTTGAGCAGGAAGTGGGCAGTGAGAGAATGTCCTGTCATCAGTGCTTCATTGACAGTATTCAAGGAGGCCTAGACCACTCAGGCTGGGGGAAGGGTATGCCACTGTGTTGCTTTCAGGGAGACAGATACGCTGGACCCAGGTATTAATTTGGAAAGAAGATACTTACACATTCTTCTCTCCTTGAATGACCAGAAAATGAGGAGAAATAGGTTTGAGTTTTGGATGGTAGGGAAGCAAACTACCTCCAAATCCAGTTGACCATAACATCATTGAAGGATATTCATTCCCACTCAGCAAGGCCTGGGCACTTTTAGGAACTAGGGATACAGCAGTGAGCAAAACAGAAAAAAAAAATCTGTATCTTTGGAGCTTATGTTCAGGGGCAGGGGTGGCAAGGAGCTTACATAGATTCCCTCCTTCAAATTCTGGACACTGAAACTGCTGGAGGTTTTGGCTATTTAGAGATTCCACTCTCTTTGTGGTTTCAGCCATTATCACCTTTACAGTAAGATGTGTTACCTGAAAGGGTTTTTAAGAAAGTTAAGTCTGTTATCTCCTGTGTCTGTGGATATAGCATTTGTTTTGGATGCTCATGGTGAATTACGATGATAATGGCAGCTACAATATGTTTATTCTGTGCTAGACATAGGTCTAAGTACCATACATGATTAATTCAGTCAATCCACAAGACTTATTAGAAAGGAATTATCATCAGCATTTTATGGATGAGGAAACCGAAGCTCACCCAGGCTGTGATTGGCAGAGCTAAGATCCAAATACATTGGATCACTGGGACTAGCACGTGCAAAGACCTTGTGCAGAGAAGAAACGGGGCAAGAATAAGGAACTGAAAGATGGTGTCTGTGGCCTGGAGTGGAGAGAATGGGGAAAGACACCAGGACTGGGGCTGAAGAAAGAGGCGGGGGCCAACTGAAGCAGGACCTTGTAGGCCCGCCATAGTTACTTCTTACTAGATAAGCCTTGGTCAGCCAAGGAAGGTTGACAAGCAATGGGTGACATAACTAGAGTTTTTCTCTTCACCCTTAATACTTATTTTCTCCAACAAACTCAGATCTCAGTTCAAAGGTCATTTGCTTTGGGAAGCTGTCCCTACCATCCCTAACTAGAACAAATCTGCCTGTTATAGGTTCCATTAATTCCACATATTTTTCCACTCTAACACTTGGGGAAATCATAATTTATGCTCATTAGTGCAGTGGTTCTCAAATATATGATCTCCACATCACCACATCAGTATCACCTGGGAACTTGTTAGAAGTTCAAATTCTTCCAGTCTACCTCAAACATATTGAATCTATCCAGTGAACTTATAGTTCTAGTGGCTGGTAGGCACATTCAGTGAAGTTGCAGGTTTTCCCTTTGGAAGAAACATCAATGACATGATAGCTATAGGTAGAAAACTACTTTGTTGAGTAGATTCCATTGATATTTTAGGGATAGAGTAAGGGAAAAGTGACAGTGACCTACCAAACTGAAATAAACCTACTTTGGTTCCTTTCTTACTCAAATATTTATTGAGTATATTATACTGGATGCTCCTGGGGTTACCAAATTGAGTACTATCCTCAAAGAGCTTATATTATCTGTATGTCTGCTTATCTACTGTGTATGTGTGTGTGTGCGTGCACGCGTGTGCTTGTGTACATTCTGAATGTCTGCATGATTTTATAACAAAATGCTGGGCAGACAGTGATGTATTCAAGAGAATGATAATCAGATGAGGAAAAATACTTCCAATTGAAAAATATAGATTGCTTTATGCATTTGCGTGATGTTTTTGGACATGAAATTTATGAGAAATATTTCTTACAAGGCTTCTTATAGCAACTAAAATAATATTAGGGACATTCTATTTCCCATTGAATTATTTACCCAAAGCCATTTAGGACCTACTTTGGACAATGTTTATGCGTTTGTGTGGGAAGTATAATATCCAAGGGAAACTATGTCCATATTTTTTAACACTTCAAAACGGTTCCTTATGGAATGAGAGTTCGGTGGGTTTTGCTTTAAATCATTCCACTTCTCTCTTGCTCCCACTCTAAGAAATTGCCTTAAAAAAAAAAAAGCAGCTGCACTTAGCAGCTGGATTGGAATCATGGCATTGAGGAACTGGGGGATTTGCACAATTAACAGCTAGATATAGATACCAGCTCTAGGATGAGAATGTTTAATGGTGTGCCACCAACTCTGGTCCATGTGAAAGACTGATTAAAATCTTATTTCCATTTCTTCCAGGTTCTTACAACTCCCGTTTTTCTTCTTTAATTTTGCATCGGGTGGGTTATTGCATTTGGTGAATGTGAAACCGATGCTATTTAACAGACTGTTTTCTCTTTTCAGCTGATGTCTGTGACATTTTGTATTTACTCTGATTTTGAAAACTAGTCTTGCAGTTGTGGCAGAAGTTGTTTCTCCTCTTTGAACATGCTTTCCCTGAACCTTAAAAAAATACATACATACATACATACATATATACATACATACACACACACACACACACACACACATACACATACACACACACAGACATGAATTTTAAGACTAGGGGTCCAGATTTTTAAATTATGATTAAAATGGGATTTTGTGTGGCTAAATTTTTCAACAAACATCATGTACCTCCTGTGAGCTGGGCAAACGTAGGCACCAGGAAAGGAACGGTGTTTGTCTTCAAAATACTAGAACTCTAAGTTTCACAAAGGAGGCACAAAGGATGAATGCCAAATAATGTGATAAATGTAATGGAATTCTAAATACAATGTGGTATCCGGGGTTGGATCCTGGAACAGAAGGAGGATATTAGCAGAAAACTGGTGGAATCTGGATAAAGTCTGGAGTTCAGTTAACGGTAATGAGCCAGTGTTAATTTCTCAGTTTTGACAAACATACCATGGTTATGTAAGATGATGATGTCAGGCAAAACTGGTGAAGGGCATAAGGGAACTGTCTGTACTAAGTTCACAACTTTTCTATAAATCTAAAATTATTCCAAAATAAAATGTTTATTTTTAAATAAAAGTACTAGGATTTTAATAAAAATTGTCAATAAGTTATTTGTGGGAAATAATTGTTTTCAGGAAAGCACCCCATACTTGTCCCCTTTTCCCCAAGACTTAGAAGATATGTGAGGAATTGACTTACCATTGGAGAATGAACCTATCTTTTGTGTATCAGGGCTATGCAAAATGATCATGGCCTTGTGAAGCAGAACTAGGCTTGAATTCAGAGAACTCAATACCTGTTTGCCACTGTATAATTGTGAATCATGAGTCAGTCAATCCATCTGAGCCTTAGGTTTTTCATCTGTATAATGAACATATTGTTTTGCTTGTGCAGATAATGGGACTATTCTAAGTAGCAAATTCGAAATGAGGTAGTGCTGTAAAAGTGCTGTCATCTTGTGCTCTGGAAATGTGGGAAAGGTGCTTAGAAACCATCTGACTGTGGCTCACATGACAGTTGACAGTGGTACTTCTTGGACCTCAGCCTTCGGCATCCTAAAAGCTGGTTCTTTATGAAAGATAGAGAAACAAGGCCTTCCTGGACAAAAAGGGCCAGCGTGCTTTATCCTCTTCTGGTGGATGGCCAGAGCATTTGCAGCCTTTTCTTGGCCTTCCCTGTGCCTGCAAAGGGAGGTTCCAGTCAGCTCTCTTATGCATTTTAGGAACTCAGCTAAGTTCCACCTTGAGGCAGCTCCATTTTTTTTTTCTTTCTTACTGCACCTCAAATGGTCTCATAACAGCACTGTACTGTTAAATGTGTCATTTTCTGAGAATGCTCCAGTGCTTCCCCTTTACACCTCCAGGGTTTAGTTTGTCAGTCTATCACATTCTGGTTTATTTCAGCATACTTAGCATAAAGCCTGTAGCAGTGGGATGCAGAAACCTTCGTTAAGCTGAACTGTGGCCTGTGAACCATTCCTAGCAAAGAGGGATATGTATGGATTTTCCCTTAAGGAAAATATCTAATACTCAGTTTTGTCTTCTTTCGCTTTGCTCTCTGTGTACCAGCAAAGCAGCAGTGCTGGCTCAGAAAAGAGAGACCTCCCAGCAGGTCATCCACACACACCCCGTCCGGGCTTTGACTTTCCTCAGCTGGATGTAGGAGGAAAGATGGTCTCACTTCAGCTTCGCCTGTGCCACAGATACACACTGAAGACCTGCTCCTTCTGAGCAGCTGTCATCCACCTGAGGGTAGGAGGGTTGCTGCCCATAAAGGAGCTGTTACTACCCAGGTTGCTAGAGGCAGTACATCAACATTCTCATGGCTCTAAAGCATTACATCATCAGTGCCTGTTTGGTGGTATTACCTCTTGGTGAAAATAGCACTTAACAACAAGAACAGCATTCAGTGAATTCCTATTAGGAGCCTGATATACCATATCTCATTTGGTATTCCCATATAATACCGGAAGATATATTACTCTTAAATAGATTTTTACAAGTGAGAAAACTAGGGATCAGAGAAATTAAATAACTTATCTAAATATAACCATAAGGTAATAGGAAGCAGGGGGGAAAATTTGCATAATTTGCATGATGTTGGTTATGCAAATATATAGCCAAGCACTGACATACTACTTTTCCTAATTCATGACACGTATCACTCATCAGTGTTTACATACAACTCCTCACCCACCTTGAGATTCTGGAATTGGCCTCACATGGGTTTCATTATTTATTGATCAGAGTTGGCATTAAATAGAAATTCTATTTTCTATTCAGTGAAGAAATGTTTGTTAAAAGAAAGGAGGATAGAAATCCCTATGCTGGGGCAGCCAAGGGAAAGCTTCACAGTTGAGTAGAAATTAAGCTTGGCCTTGAACGAAAGGTGTAGGACCTGGATAAGCAGTTAATTATGATAGTAGCTTCACTATTGAGTGCTCACTGCCAGTTCTTGCCCATGGCTGCTGTTAATTCATTGAAA
The DNA here is from genome assembly GCA_004027375.1 of Macroglossus sobrinus. NCBI lineage: Eukaryota > Metazoa > Chordata > Mammalia > Chiroptera > Pteropodidae > Macroglossus > Macroglossus sobrinus. The sequence continues at coordinate 664,349 of PVKZ01000054.1, read as the reverse complement.
TTCCACAACATTTCTAGGAGATACATACCATCAGTACCCCCATTTTATAGGGGAGAAATTGAAACACAGAAAGATTAAGCAGTTTATACAAGATCACACAGTCCTTCAAAACAGAGCCAGGATTCTAACCCAGGTAATTTGGATCTAGAGCCTGCACTCTTCGTCAATATATCATCCTCTTTTAATAGGACAGAGATGTCTATTCACTGGTGTACCATCCTAAGTGTCTGACATATAGTAAGTGCTTAATATATAGGAAATGAATCACTACCTTCTTCCTTTGGTCAAATAAAAGAGGGAAAGTATCCCAGATAGGGGAAATAGCCAAAGCAATAACAGAGAGGAGGAAATGCCAATGACATGTTAATGATAAATTAATTTTTATGTAGGGCAGGAATTGAACATACATTTGGTAAGGTGGATTGGGGCCAACTTAAGGCATTTGGGCTTTCTTTGGTGTACTCATTATCAAGAACATCACTCTATCCCTGGCCAGGTTTGCACAAACCATCCTACAATGTTTTATAGTTCCATATGTCCAAGATTATGTAAAATTACTTAATGGTGGTTTTCAGTCTAATGAAATAAACTGTCCCCAAGTTTTTCTTATAAGCCCTTTGAATAGTGGTGGGTCAAGATTAAACAAATGATGTGTTTGTGGAAGTACAAAGGGTTAAAATATTCTGTAGAAGTTAGTATGAAGAGATAAGAGATATCATGGCTTAGAAAAGAGCAGGTAAAATACCTTGCTTTGAGATCTTAGTTATTGACACCTTTTTCCTGTGCTTTTCAAAGTACTGATTACCAATTAGAACAGTTTAGATTAATAACATCTGGAATTTTCTGAGCAACTCATGCTGCATGTAAATTGAAGATATTTCAATGTGTTATGTTGTATTATCACTGTAGAATGCCATATCTAAAATTGGGGAAAGGAAATTAATCACCAAAAACAATCTTCGTTGAGAATTCAGCTATACAAAAAGACAGAAATGGATCAAAATCCCCCACAGTCATTCTCCCTGGACCATTCACAAAGTGTATTTCTTGTTAAAACCTAGACATCCTGAGAAAAATCTTCTGTCTCAGAAAATGGAATTAATCCAGGTAGTATTTGGACTCCTGCTGTTAATGAAGTCAGGAGAAATGATTCCTAGGTTACCAATGGGCTGAGAGTGTGAAAGGCAAAGCCTGTTAAAAACCACAGGGAATTGTCCATAAAAGAAGGTGGCTCTGTGAATGTGTGGTGGCTCTGATTTCCAGAGGGGATTGTGTAGTAAATCAGTCTCTCCAAAGATATTTAGCTTGTTTAGCTCCATGACATTTTCACACATAATGCTTTTATTTTTCATTGCAGGCAGAGGAGAGAGTATCAATTCTGAACCAAACTGAGGTTGGACTTTATTGTGTTCTCCCATCTATAAACTCTTATCGGGGTGGTAAACTGGGAATTAAACCTAGCAGTTTGAAAAAAAAAAACAGCAATTATTTCATTAATGAAAGAGTCTGTGGCTGGTGATAAAATACACATCAGGGCCTCATTTGAAGAATTAACTAGGATTAAGGAACAGCCACTTTTTGTGGGAGCTTCTCCCAGGAATTTCTGTTTATAAACATGTGAGATATGACTGCTGATGGGCACAGTTTGGACAGCGTTTGGTATAAGCCCTGGGGGAGATGAAATAGCAAGGACATGATGGCATTTAGAGTCGATGCAGCTGTTTTCTGTGTATATTATCTCATTGGAACGCTCAAAGCAGTTCACATCAGCAAGGTGTTATTATCCTCATTTTACAGATTAAGAAACTGATGTTCAGATGGATTAGATGCCTAACTTCAGGTTTTGCAGAGAGAAAGTGGGAGCAGGTATTCAGACTCAGATCTGTCTTACTCCAAAGACCATTCTCTTTAGCACCAAACAGTGGATAGTGATTCCCAAACGTTTATTTGTTTTGCATAAATGCATCATCGTTCATGCTGGACTGAGCCTGTCTTAGAATGTTGCGATGAGTTGATGGCTCCTAATCTCTCTTTTAGCATGTAACACACCTCTCTAAGCCTGTCATCTAATGCATGAAGTACTATTCATTCATTCTATTCATGCATTATTTAAAGTGAAAAAGATTTGTTTTTATACCTAATGGAGAGACAGTTAGCTAAGGGAGTGGACAGGTGTAGATTTGAATAGCAGCTCTTGTTACCAGCTGTCACTCTGCCTCTGAGAAAGCTACTTAATCTTTGAAGCTCAGTTTCCTCGCTTGTAAAATGGAATTTACACTAGTATTGACTAAATATTTTTGAAAGGATAAGTGTGGTACTATCTGTCAGCACCTAGTCAACACACATTGGAGGTGTCAAGAAATGGGTGCTGGATGAAAAGAGATAGGTAAGACACAGTCTCAGTAAACTCATAGTGGGGTCAGGGAGCAGACAGATAATCAATGCCAATCCAGTTTTCTCACCTGAAAAATGGAGATAATGATACTATTTGTCTCATAGGGTTGTTGTGAGAATTAAATAGGCTAATGTGTAGAGAGCATTTAGAATTGTGCCTGGCACATAGTAAATGCTCAGTAAATTTTGGCTATAATAGTAATTATGAAGTGCTCAAACATAGGCTTGCACTGATGTTATCGTTGCTCAGAGGAGAAAGGGTCAATCATTGGGCTAAATCAAGATGGCTTCACAGAAACAGTAACATTTGAGCTGGGTCTCCGTGCATGTGGAAGAGCCTTCCATGCTGTCCAAAATTCTGCTCCCTAATGGCCAATTTAATAAATAAACTTTAGTGCAATGGAGTGAAAGTTGACAATGGCCGGGGTCCTGGTACATGTTGGCATAAGGATGGAAGGGAATGCAACATCATTGTCAACGAATCTCAAAACTTACAAAAACAAAAATACTCGACTAAGTACAGGTTAAAGGCAACTCTGTCCACTTTGCTGTTGACCCACTGAGTTAATAATGTCCTTTATTAGGAACCTCAGCACATGTTTGGGAACAAAATTCTCTGGGGTTTAATTGTAAAGGAAGGTATAATGGAATAGACAGGTCTCCATTCAAATGTGGCTTTACTACTGACTAGCTGGGTGATCTTGGAGTAATTTCATTGACTTTCTGAGGTTTCATTTCCCCAGATCTTTAAAATAAGTAACAATTACATATTTTGAAGCATTCTTGTAAACATTTAAGATAATACCCATAAAATGTGTGATGTTTGGTAGATTCTCAGAAAAAGAAAATACTATTTATATATTTATAAATATAAATACAATTATAACATAGTTACATATAAATCTATAATTATAGACATATATACAACATATGATATGTATAACATAAATATAATTGTAGGTAAGTGCCTAGCACTATGCTAAGGGCTCTATAGGAAATATTTTTTAAATTTCTCAGTTAATACATGAGTACATATACATATTATTCTTATTTTTATAGAGAAGGAAGTTCAAACAAAGTATATGGCTTTCACAGTGGGATGTTGACATATATGAAGGAAAACATGCCAACAGGCATGGTTGGAGAATGTAAATTTCTTTGACAACAAAGGATACAGAAGCATACAAAGATAGTGTAGTAGTAGATAGGTTTTATAGCAGCATGTTCACAATGAGGTCCAGCTTCTCAGGTCTCCCAGTGTCTTCAATGGGGTGTGCAGCTGTGGATGACAGCACCCACCTGGAGTAAGAATTCTACTGGGTTCAAGAAGTTCCCTTTGCTATTTTCAAAGGGGGTTTATCTCCTGGTACTTCTCCCTTCATACACACCATTCTAGGAATTCTGGCTCCCCACTGGCTGGCCTGTCCACCAGTTATAAATAATGAGTGCATGGGGACTGCAGCACATTTCTGGTAGTTGACTGTGATACTGGATATCAGTTCCCCAGAAGCATTCCCTGTGGGAATTGGCTTTAGGTCTAAAGTTTTCTATTGCAGGGCCCTCAGTAACTTGCCCAAGATCACACAACCAGGGCAGGGAAAAATTTGAAGCCACAGGTGATCTGTGTGACTACTGAGTGCTCCTAATGAGCATACCATATGCAGTTAAGATTTGGATTGTGCATGATTTGCTAATTAGTTTAGAGTGGAGGGAGGAAAGCAAAATATCAATTTCCAAAGCAACAGAAGTTATGTAAAGGCATGCCTTGTGCTATTACACATTGCTTTATTGTGCTTCACAGATGTTTCAGTTTTCATAAATTGAAGGCAAGACCCTCCACCTACAAAAAGATTACGACCTGCTTTATTGTGATACTTGCTTTATTGTGGTGGTCTGGATCCGAACCTACAATATCTCTGTGGTATGTCTGTATTCTATAAATAAGGTATGCATTTCATGATACTCCTAGAAGTAAAGATCAAAGGAATTAAAAAAGAGATAATTAAGGTCTGGGCCTAGAATGACCACAGGGAAGAGAGCACATACATGTCCCAGGAGGGCTCACTACACCTTTGGAGACACCATCAGGCTTCCCTGTGTTCCAGCTGAAATACAACCACCATCTCTCACTTTCTTTTCAAAATTAAGCTGCCCATCTTTCACACTCCAAAAGAACATGTGGGAAACATTTTTTTTTAACAACTTTTCACTTTTTAATTTTTATTTTATTTTTTGGTTTAGCTGTGTGTGATTGATTTGCTTTAGTTCCACAAAGAATAACAATCACTAAGCTTATGTTGTAAGAATGTGAAGAATTTTTCTCTTTGCCAAAGTGACTACTGGCTTGGGAGAAAGTTTGGAATGAGTGGTGAGAAGCAGCTCAGCATAGAGGAAATAAGTGGTAATTTCCTGATCATAGAAAATTTTGAGAAAACCCTCAAGGTTGGGGCAATACAAAAAAGAGGCAGTAAATGAGATCTGGCTTCCAAAGGTTTTCATGGGCACATCATTAGACCTCACTCAGCTACCTACCTCCTGGGGTCCTTTAACAAGGCTGTGAGGTATTAGGCAAATGTACTAGCCTGCCCAGCTCTGCCCGAGGGCTGAGGGATCAATACCTGGGAGGCACCTGTGTAATCCATTCATGACACCCAAATTGAAATTAGACAAGGTTTGTTTTGCTAGTGAAGAGGATAGATAGAAACATTATTTGACCTTGAGCTGGGCAATTAGAGTGAGGGGGCTGAATTTACGTCAGGATCACCAGTTAGGGAAGATGTGGCACATTATACCTTTTCCAGAATTTCTCTCCCACATTTGTTTGCCTGGCATACTTTTAATTATACTTGAAGCTCCAAATAACTGTTCTTCTTAGAAACTACTTTCCTCAGGCAGACTTCATAGCTTCCACATTTGTCCTTGAGGGGACTCCATATATTACAATGATTCCCTGACAAGTTTATACTCCTGCTGGAGTCAGTGAAAGATTGTGAACAATGGCTTATTTCTCTATGTACTGCTACTCTTTACTAAGTGAATTTATTGACTACAATGTTTTCAATAAATGTTTATTGGATGAATAAATGTTGAAAGCTGCATGCATTATAGCCATTACCCCACCCATTGATTCTTTGGGCAAGGTCACCTGACTTCTCTCTGTTTCAGTTTGCAAATCTATAGCCTGCAGAAATCTCTCACTCACCTGGCTATGATCTCTAGTTGAGCTGTCTCTGAGCTTCTCAGTGGTTATGACAAAAAGAACTTTAACAGTCTGCGACTGTGCCAGGAGCCATTAGACAGACTGAAATACCTTTAGCTGATGGAGACAGTGTTTATGCGAAGATTCAGGACCCAGCCCGTTTAGCAGGGATTGGTCTGGGTCAGTGCCAGAGGTAACTGCTGCACCTCCTGCTGTACCGTCAGGCATCCTTGTGTTCCAGCTGCAATACAACCACCACGTGTTACTTTCCTCTCAAAATTAAGCTGCCCATGAAGCCATCCTTGATTTGGGTCAGTGCCAGAGATAATTACAATAGAGGTAAGTCAACCTAGGTTTGAGGCCCTTCTCTGAAACTAAAGATGACATCTTAGTTTAAAAGTTTTAATAATCATGGATGGTCCTCAGCAAACACCTGCTGAAGTAGCACCTCTTGTTCTCTTTGCCCTGAGCAGCTTCTTATAAAGCAAAATAAGGGAGAAAATAAGCAATGAGAAGGGAAGAAGTGCATCAGGCTTTATACACTAAGTAATTTCTGTCTTATGTGCCTGTCGTTTTGTTTATACCCATAAACCTCAGTGTACCAGGTCATTTGCAGAAGGAAAACATTTATAGTAGACTACTTAATTGCAAAAAAAAAAAAAAAAAAAAGGAATTGCTTTTAGGGTGCTTTAAAATTTTTTAAAAATATCTTACACATCTCCACTGCTTTCACCTATAGCAATAATTTTCAGCTTAAGGCCTATGTCCAAGGATAGGATATCTAGAGTTGATTGCTGATAACTGACTCAATTTGAATTCCATGTGATGAATCAAATTTTTGAACTCTCACATTTCTTTTATTGCCTTCTTTGGATTCAATGCTGTGTCTTTGTGGGGCCAGACACGAAGAGGAGCAATCACAGGAAACAGAGCCATCACTGCAGTAAAGGGGACATTATCCAATGCTATCTTGTGAGTTCAGGACTCAGCATATAGTGGTTTGGAAAGAACATGGGCTTTACAATCAGGTAGACCTCATTGAGTTTGAAACTCAGCTTGTCCCTTATTATATTATCTTGGGCAGGATTCTTTAATTCCATCTTCCCAACTCTCCAGATCTTTAAAATGAGGTTTGTCATTCCTCGTAGAGCTTCCGTGATGGTTGACTAAGAAAAGTCTCCCTGGATATCAAGATCCCCAACACTCAGGTCGCACCTATCCTCCTACATAATTTCCCAGAAGCTGCCTGTACTAGTGTTCTCTTGCTGAATAACAAATGACCACAGACTTAGCTGCTTAAAACAACACACATTTATTACCTCAGAGTTTCTGTAAGTAATGAGTTGAGGCACAGATTTCTTGAGTTCTCAGCCTTAAGGCCTTATAAGCCTGTGGTCTCATCTGAGATTCAGGATCTTATTCCAGACAACATGTATTCAGTTTCTTGAGGTTGTAGGACTGAGGCCCTTAGCATGCAGCGGTTCCCTGACATGTGGTCATTTCCATAGGCAGATTATAGCATAGCAATTTGCTTCTTCAAAGCCAGCAGTAAAGAAAGCAAAAAAACAAATATGTATATATTTATATGTATTAATTTAATCACAGGAGTAACACCCTATAACTTTTGCTATATTCTATCTTTTAGAAGCAAGTCACAGGTCTCATTTATACTCAGGAGGTGAGAATCATACTAAGATGTGAATATTTAGAGGTAAAGTAGATCACCAGAGTCACCATATTCTCAAAGTTCTACAACCCCGGCACAAGCCACAGTGTGCCCTCCCATCTATGCTGTTTACTGATTGTTTTAGTGAAATTAGTTTCATCTTTCCAAGGAAATCAGAGATGGCAAACACTTGGGAAAACAGCTATTTTTACATCCCTCACTGTTATAAAGATAAATGATACAGGGCTTCAGTTCCCTTTGGGTCCAGACTCAGTCTCAGAATTCTTTGAAAGATAATGTAGAAGACAGGAGCTCCCATTTGATCAGCGTTAGAAGGTGTTATAAAACCTATTTGCCATCCTTGAACTACACTGTACATCCTAGTGAGCTAAGAATATGGATTTGCCTAGCGTAGTAGAGAGGGAACTGATCTCAGCTCTGTACCTGAGGTCCTTAAATGCACTGGCACTTTTAGTAAGGATAATGGTAATTTGTATGGCACTAATAGGAATTCCCACTTATAAAATATGTCCTTTACTCCGTTAAAAATCAGAAAAATCAGAAAAATCAGAAAAACATTAAAGATAACTGATGAAAATGTAATAGAACACAATTCTGTTTACAAGGAAAGAGAAGTATAGGTTGTGTAACTAGAGATATTGTTAACACAGCTAAGAGACTATATGAGTTTGAGTTACTTGGAAAGGAGAAACATATCTGTAAATGCATTTATTTTTCTGGCAATATTTGCTTTTTTTGTATGCCTCTCTATGTGCTGATGGTTTCCTTATTATGCCTTCATGATTATTATATGAGTGAATTACAAGGAATGCTATTATTCTCATATTTTCTGAGCTTTACAAGACATAAAAGAACACCACGTGCTGTCCTTAGGTTAAGTTTAAGTTAGAGATAAACAAAATTCATGTACAAGAAAAAGTTCTTATAAGATAGCAGAGATGTATTATTGATCTAAGGCTCATTTGTTTTAATAGAGGTTCTTAGTCATGGATTATCAGTGGAAAGCATATTAGTAAGTGCAGTTTCAACAAGATCTTGATCTTCTAGGTGCATAAGGGATTGCTACAGAATAAGAAATAAGGAAATAATATTTGCAGAAATAGAGAAAAGATATATGCATCTATTTTATCTAAGTATGTACAAATATATGTAAATAGGTCCTTATGGAAAGAAACTATGCTTGAGTATGTCTTCTGCCCTTAAAAGTCTGGCACAGTGCTAGGTACAGAGTAAACATGCAATTACTATTTACATATTTCAAGGATAGAATCTGGGCACTAAGATGGCAATATTTGGCAATAGTCATTTTAATCCAAGGGAATGGAAATTAATTGCCAGAAAACCTCCAAACCAATCTTATGAAATCTATAACCTAATTTTAACCCCAGGGATTGTGGATGGTGATGCCTATGTCCATTCTATTGAATAGGATGTACGAGTGTTTTTTTAAATAAATATTTACAGATCTATTTTACTTACTTCTAAGGCTGTGACCTTTGGGGATCTTTCTTAGATTCTAATCATGAAATAAAAAATGAAATTACTGGATCTGTTTGCATACTACATCAAAATATATGTAATGCTGGCATGAATTTAGAAAAATGTGCTTCAAGTAGGATATCCTCCTTTGAGTCTTGAGGAATACATTAAATGGTCACTATAGTAGTTACTTTGGGCCACAAACTGGCTGGCTTAAAACAATGGTAATTTATTATCTCACAGTTCTAGAGGTCAGAAGGAAAACATTAGTGTCAGCACCCCCACACTCCCTCTGTAGACTCCGGAGGATGACCCTTACTTGCCTCCTCCAGCACCTGGTGCTGCCAGGAATCCTTGGCACTTCACTGCTTGTAGATGCTTCGCTCTGACCTCTGCCTCTGTCTTCACATAGCAGTCTTTCTCTGTGTATGGATGTCTTCGTGTCCAAATGTCCCTTTCCTTATAAGGAAATCAGTCATTGTTTTAGGGCCAACTCTACCCAGTATAGCCTCACCTTAATTTGATCACATCTGCAAAGATCCTTTTTCCAAATAAGGTCACATTTGTAGCTCCTAGGGATTAGGACTTGAACATATCTTTTTGAGAGACACAGTTGGCTTCTCTTCTCCTGAGCTACCCAGTGATCGAAACCCAGCAGTTTTCTCTAAAGACTTGGCACTTCAAAAGTAGAGCCTGTAATCAAAATGTCCCAGTTACTTTAGGAGCTCACCCTCAGCCCTGCCTACTAACTTTAATAGGGTTCATGTCTATGAACAATACTGACCCCGAGGCAAGACTGTAAAGAGGTCCAGAAGGCAACAGCGATGAGGACACACCGAATCACGCTGTGAGTCCCAGTAGAATGAGTACAGCACAGAGGAAGGTGGGTGGAGGTCTGGAAAAGGGGGATGACTGTGGGAGGGCAATAGCAATTTGCAGGAGAGGGAGTGGGCAGACACAGTGTGAGCAGATGCATAGAGCTGAGACTACATGGGGTACCTTGAGTGGCTGATGAGTGTCCAGTTTGGCTTGAGTGTAAGATAAGTATAGAGGAACAGAGATAGAGGGGTGTGGCATCATAGGTTTTAGTATTCATTGTGTGAGAAAGGGAAAAGGAACTGCATGAGGTTTTCTTGCCTGGTTTCACTGCTAGGTGATGAATAGGCTTGATATCTCTAGGTATAAGTGCAGCGTGTGTATGTGTGTGTGTGTGTGTGTGTGTGTGTGTGTGTGTGTGTGTGTGTGTGTTTTGGTTAAGCCTGTATTTGTACAGGCTTCGTAAAAATAGCATTTATTGACACTGACAATTACTGAGTGATAAGATAAGGTATCAAGATGTTAATTTTTATACAACACTATGATTTGTGTTGTATTAATATTTGCATTTCATTTTGTAGGTGAGTAAAATGAGGCTTAAGACAATAAGGAATTCATCCACACAGCCCTGGCGAGTGTTGGGTCTCTGTGTAAGTCAGGGTTCTTCAGAGAAACAGAACCAATAGGAGATATATACACATACCTATAGTCATATGTATGTATCCCTACATAGATATAGTCCACAAGGTATGGAGATTTGTCTTAAGAATTGGCTTACATGATTATGGAGGCCAAGAGGCCCCACAATGTGTTGTCTGCAATTTGGAGAACTAGGAAAGACAGTGCTCTTATTTGGTCGGAGATCAAAGGCCTGAGAACCAGGCAGTACTGATATCCAGAGGCCGGTGAAGATAGATGCCTCAGCTCAGCACAGAACCAACTGACCTGTCCTCTGCTTTTGCTGCTGTTATTGTTATATTTGGGCCTTCAGTGAATTGGATTATGGTCCTCCACACTGGGGAGGGCCATCTACTTTTTTTAGTTCACCAATCCAAATGCTAATCTCTTCCAGAAACGTCCTCACAGACATACCCAGCAATGGTGTTTTACCAGCTCTGGGTATCCCCTAACACAGCCAACGCAAAGTTAATCATCACAGCCTAGGAAGGGAACCCAGTTCTGGCAGGTCCCAGAGCATATGTTAACCTCCACGGCGGACCTGTACTTGGCCCCAGGGAAACCAACACTGGTGTTGAATGCTTAGCTGTGATTCATTTCAGTGAATTTTCCACATCATCTTGGGACTAATGCCCACATGTACAGGAATGTTTGAAGATAAATTCATAATATTCATGCACTTGATCACTGGATGGGAATGTATCTGGGAGCAAAGATGGCTCCTGTGTCTTCATTCCTGTTTACAAAAATTGGTGGATTTGCTGAATGAGGAAATAGTGGCCAAATGACAATAGATAAAAAAATTTGAGGGTAAAAGAAACATTTTGGAAAACTTTAGATTATTTGCTTTCTTGATAAGGAATAAGAAATTAAGAGACTTGAAGTGACTTTTGACTCAAATGGGAAATTATTGGTCAGGGAAATACTAGAATCGAGTTTTTCTTGCTCTAAGTTCAGCATATTTTCTAATTTTATACATGCATACATATATGTGTGTATGTATATATGTATATTTTCTTTAAGTAAATGTATATTTAAAGGAAATTGCAAAGAATATTTGGAGAGCAGAGGCAAAGTAAGGCAAGGGCATGGTGGATCCAGAAGGAAAAATGGAAAGAGACGTCTGTTAAGAAAAAGTGCACAAATCTGGAGAGGTGCTAAAGCATACTGTCTGGAATCCTGGCAAATATTCTCCAGTTTAAAAAGCATTGTAAATTTTCTATCAGTCATTACAGGTAATGCAGATAGAAGAGAAGTAGCAACCAGTACAGCATAGTTTTATGGAGGGCCCTTTAACAGAACCCTCCTGTGGCTCTATGCTATATTAATGTTTGCCTTGTTCTAGTGTCCTGGGCTTCATAGAACTTTGTATCACTTAAGTAAGTCCATGGTTGCTAATTATGCTGAACACCTTCGGAGATGGCATCATGGAGCAAGACTGGGCAACCCCACTCTAATGGGCTTGACTGTGGTTCTTGGAGTGAAAACCACGTCTTGAAAGCTGATGCAAGACAGCTCTTGGGAGGTTTTGTAAGATTTACCTGCAAATTGAGGGATCAGTGTCTAAGCTATTTAGTACCTCCTGACATCTCAGATGGATTCTAGGTGGTTCCCCAGGGGTACAGTCTAACTATCATCTACATAAATTTATCTGCCCCCTAATTGGGGCCCATTCCTGTCTTATGAGAGCCTCAGAACCTAGTTTTAGAGGTAGGACAAGCATACAGGAAGTGATGAATGAGCATTAACTGCCGAGTCGCATATTTCTAATGGCCTATTCAAGGTGTAGGAAGAGAAGAAATCCAAGGAGGCTGCAATGCTCAGAACTGGGGCGGTGAGAGTAGCAGAATTTAAAGGCACTGGGAATGCTTTGGAGAAACAGACTGTGGGCATCAGTGGATTCCAGAAAGTGGGAACAGCCAGCAGATAGGGAATGAGCCACAGGGTGGCTTGAGTGGAACAGAAAGGTGTTTCTTTTGATTATATCAAGGTTGTTAAAAAAAAAAAAAGCCAAGTTTGTTTATCTTTAGTACTCCTTAATACTTACTAATTTTCTTTATTTGCCAAGAGATATCATGCCTCAGGCTCAGAGTCTTTAAAGGGCAGCAGTATCTTCTGAGACTTTATTAGCATTATTTTATTTCCATTCTATTTATTTTTATAATTAACTTCCAGAAGGAAGTGATACTGGTTTTGCATTTCTAACATATTAACCATAAATTCACTTTAAAATTATAATATGTGCATGTAGAAAGAAGTGAGGCAATTTAAAGAAAAAGATGAAATAAGTTAAAATTTAGGCAGTACATAGATACGGTAAATATATGACAATGCTACATCATTGACCAAAGTTTGGGAAAACTGCTGTTGACAAACAGTGGTCATTGTGGAATGTTGATCCTGGTCTTCAGGTTTCTAATCCTTCCATTACTCACCAGGGATATTCCAGCAAAATGGGATTGCTTCATTGTTCTGCATGGACCATTTATTTTTTCCCTTACTTATCCTGGCTGACTTTCTTAAAGTGGAAATATTTTCTTCAGAGAACTCAAATCTGGCCTTATGCTCACTAGGACCCAGTAAATATTTGATGATTAAATTAGTAAAATAACGAGAAATATTTTTGTCATGACTTTTCGAAAAGTCCAAAGATCAGACTGAAGTCAGTGCTTCTCAAACTCAACCTGCTAGCCTGTCATGTGAGGATTTTGTTAAAAAGCAGATGCTGACTCAGCAGATCTGGGATGGGGCTTGAGGTTCCACATTTCCAACAAGCTCCCAGGTGATGCTGATGCCAGTGGTCTGTGGCTGTTTGTGGAGTTGTAAAGTTTGGGGTGATACTTGAGCTGGGGAGAACCCAAATGCACTCTAATGTCTTGTAGCACTTTAAAATTTTGATCAAAATGTTATTTGAAAGAAAAAAATTTAGAAAAAAAGTTTTTCCTCCAAACATTTAAGGAGTTCCCCGCCCCCGCCTTCCCGTAAACTTGAACAGTGTCCTTCAATTCTACAGTCTCCTGTTTTATTTCTTTTGCTCATTTTTGGTCATGTTTTGTTCTTGTTTCTCATAAAATAGAGGCCTGATTGGCCCATGATGAACACTGAGCTGAGGAGCACTGTGAAGTAGTGTATGATCACATTATGTAATCTGATTAAGGTAGGTAGGTTTGTACTTGAAGAGTCAGGGTGCCTCAGGTTACACCATAAGGGCTAAAACTGTTCCACAAACTCACATCCTCTAACCCTCACTGGGTGCTTTTCCCCCTCAATACTCGTCGCCATCCTGATGTAACAAAATCTTTCAACTTAAGTGATTGGCATTGCAGGTGCGCCTACTGGTGGGAGATTCCGTGGGTCAAATCTATTGAACCTTGCAGAGATGAGATTCCTCCCTTCCTTCCTTCCTTTCTGTGTCCTTCCTTCCCAGAAGCCTAGTAAAGAAAGCATGAGTGTCAGCCAGGTACTCCCCTGCCACAGGGAGCTGCCTACCAGCAAGAACCTGGTAATTATCATCTTACGAGAGTACATTTTGGGGATGGGCAAATCTCTGGCAGCAAGACAAAGGAACCAACATAGAATTCAGCTCCCCCTCTTCCTCTGTGGTTATAAACCTTTTTTTTATTTTTAAAATTTGTATTTTAAGTTTCGAAGCTTCAGTCAAGAACTACAAATTAAGTTGTGTACTGTAGTCTTTCCCTGCTCATATGCTGTTGCTAGGCTGTAATTACTGCTTGACACCTTTCCTCAGTGTTGACATCTTCACCAGCCAGAAAAACCAAAACACAATTATTTATTTTAGATTGGTTTTCTTCAATTAATTTTAATAATTCATATACTTTTTCCTTAATTTCTTATTTGCATGTTTCATGTCTGTTATTACTTAGTTCCTGTGATATTTCCCAGAAATATGGAATTAGCTATGCAAGATGCCATATTCAGAAGACTCAGCAGTCACACAGCATTAAGCATCAGAACTAAATCCTAAGCCCCAGTGGTTTAGAGACAGTTTGTGATAAAGGATTAGGACCTGAGGTCCCTTGAGGAACCTGTCTCTTTATCTGTCTACCTACCCACCTAACTACCTTTCTAACTACCTATAACTATATATATTTGTATATATGTACAAACATGTATATATGTGCATATGTACGTATATATAATAATAAAATCAACATATGCCCATTTTGAAAAAAATGGGAAATATTGAAAAATAGACTGTAAAAGTTAACTATTATCCAAAATGTATCAATCAGAAATAACTGCAATTTACATTCTAGTATAGTAAGCATTTTTCTAACCATAGGAGAGTGCACATTTAATTTTTTTTCTATTTCTGTTTGGTATCTTAACATTCTCTTGTAAGCAAATCCCTATGTTGTTAAACATCTGGCCTTTTTACATATGTTGTATGTCAAATACATCTCAATTTAAAAAGTCTTTGGCCTTATTGTTTTAAATTACATGTGTTTTTGCTTAATCATCAAATAATAGATGTTTGCTATAGAAAATTTGGTAAAAACTGAAAAATATAAGAAAAAATCTAATCTTACTAACTGTAGATTATAATCTATAATCCCACTACTCACAGTTAACAACTATTACTCTGTAGTTTATTTCCTTCATATATATATAGATATAGATATTACGGAACTAAATGAAATGTGATTATTTCTAACAAAACTGAGTCAGTTATTGCATCGCAATTTCTTTGCACTTCAGTTTTAGTATGAACCTTCCCCATGTTAATGAATGTTCTTTGAAATCATTTTTAAATGGCTACATAATATTTCCTTGTGTGTTAACTAATAATAAATTATAAGAATCTAATATCTAAGCTAAAGAGTTCATTTAGGCCATATCTGTGTCTGAACAAAGAGAACAATATTATAGTTTGAGGGTTATCATAGTTCCTTACATGTTATACAACTCAAATATCAGAATATATCTTAAATAATCCCATGCTATAAATATTACTGTTATCATCATTATTAGTAGCTATCACATATTGATCTTTATTATCCATTACGTACATTATCTAGTCAATATTGCAACCCTGAAGTGGATACTGTTATCCTCAATTATAGTTGAGGAACCTGAGAGTCAAAAATAGAGGTTAAATAGCTTGTGGTTAATGAAGTAGCTAAGCTTACATTCCATATATCTAATTTCATCATCCTTGCTCTTAACCACTACAGTGGTTAATAGTATCACCTAATAGTATCAGTAGATTCATCTATACCTTTCTTGAATGTATTTTCAGCCTGTGTGACATTTATAATCAATATTTTCATTCCACTCCTAATGTGTATAATTCACTATGCTCGATTCTGTTGAGAAATACACAGAAGCAAAAGCCATGTACTTGCTCAAGAGCTTCTACAATCTTATTACAGGTGCAGTGTATAAATATGTACAAAGTTTAGATTAATAAAAGACTTACACATCCATACGAGTTAATAGGATAAGAGCTATCCCATAGTAGTACAGAAATAATTGTCAAATTGATGTTATGGTTCAGAATAATGACATGTTATTGTGGGATAAGATCACCTGGAATATTCAATAAGTGTCTCTGAGGCAGAGAATAGATAACTGCTGGTTATCGTAAAACATCCTCTTTTTAATTTGGAGACATGCTCCTTCATTTTGACATTCCTGAATTTGTTAAACAAGACCATGTTTGATGCCTTTATTTTAAAATAATTTTATTTAGCCAGTTAGTAGATTGCATTAATGCTTGGAGACTCACCTAGTACCAATAAAGTTATGATCCAAGAATCCATTTCAGACAATCACACACCCATACCTAAGATGATAGACTTTGGTCAAACATAATCTGAAAATTATTTCATGGAGCATAGTCGTGTGGCTATTTTTCATGCATGGTTCAAACATGTATAAATTTTTTCCAGCATGTATAAATATAATGCTATCTTAATTTAGAGTGTGTCAGTTACCTGCTAGACCCTTCCCACATTTTAACTATGAGTCTTAGACCAGTGGAGAAACCATAATTCTAACTCAGTGTTGTATAACTTCAAAGTGCCCCTTTATCATTTTTATTCTGCCTCTGATGAAATACCTTTTTTTTTTTTGTGGGGATCCTTATATAACATAGAGATAGATATAATTCTTCTAATGGTCTCATAATTTTGTATAAACCCAGGCAGATAATCATATAGGGGATATAGGGTTTAGGGAAATTCACTCTGATAACTATGAGAAGAAATGTATAGGTCAGTGTGGCATTATATTTAATCCCTTTTCATCTTATTACATATTTGGCTCAGGATATAAAATGTGTACTGCCATGAGATCTGTGCCTTAGGTATGTATGTATGTATGTATGTATGTATGTATGTATGTATTTATTTAAATAATTCTTCTCTAAAACAAAATTTTGGTCAGCAGAGGTGATGGAAATGCTACCTGGTTAGTCTCGTTTGCTAGGATGTGACCTGCATCGTGAAGGACTTAGAAACGATGAACTTTCAACCTGAAAGGAATATCTAAGATTGTTGAGTCCAGTGGGTCTCAAACTTCAGTGTGTATCAGAGTCCCCCTGCAAGGCTTAGTAAAACACAGCTTGCTGGGTCCCACCCTCAAAGCTTCTGATCTAGTAGGTCTTGGATGAGGCCTGAGAGTGTGTGTTTGTACATGTTTTCAGGTGATGCTGATGTTGCTGATCTGGGAACTATACTTTGAGAACCACTGCTCTGGTTTAAGCCTTTCTTTTTACAGATGAGAAAACCGAGGACACAAGAGAGGTCAGCAGTGTACATATATAAGTCAGATCCTGTCCCTTCCCTGATAAAAAGCCCTTCTGTGGCTTCCTGTTGTACTTGGAATAAAATCCCAAATCCTTATGATTTGGTCCCTGCCCATCCTTCCACACATGGTCTCTATAGAGACTAATTGGACTTTATTTCAGTTATCAAGTGCCATGTTCTTATTTCAGCAAAAAAAGCAACTAATATGGTACAGAAGAAAGAGTGAAGGTTTGACTTATAGAAGCGTTCAGTTTTCAATGCTTGACATTTATTTGGGGCTCTAAATATCGCTAACATTAGCCTCATGTTTAGTGATTGATCAGTCTACACATCCATATAATGGGTCCATCTTGATATCTCTCTATATTTAATCTCATTCTAATATTTTATCCTCATTATAATAATAGCTAACATTTATTAATCTGCTATGTGCCAGATACTGTGCCAAATTATTTAACAAATGTTATCACATTTAATCTTCATAATGAGGGATCTGAGGCTTAGAAGATTAAGCAACTTTTTAAATGTCACACAGCTAAGAAGAATCAGTACTGAGATTTAG
The DNA here is from genome assembly GCA_004027375.1 of Macroglossus sobrinus. Classification (NCBI taxonomy): domain Eukaryota; kingdom Metazoa; phylum Chordata; class Mammalia; order Chiroptera; family Pteropodidae; genus Macroglossus; species Macroglossus sobrinus. The sequence continues at coordinate 646,764 of PVKZ01000054.1, read as the reverse complement.
ACCCCAGCTTCTGGGGCTGGAATCTCCATTCTTGAATAGACAGTAAACAGTAATGCCTCACAGTTATAACCTGAAAGAAATACTATGTTTGTCTCAACAGCCCCAACTGGTGAAATAATGAGACCCCTTTCCTTGCTAATCATTTATCAGAAAATCAGGTGGTACTTTTTGAGGGAGAAAAGAGATTTAGCTTTAAAGGACCTTTACAAAGACAAAGAAGAGATTAAATTGTGATAAGACATTAAAACAAAGTTTAATACCTCAAGATGTAATGTCCTTTGGCTTGATAATTGAAGAATTTATGTGGGAGTCAGTAGAAGAAAAAGCATTCGATCTACTTTACATGCTACATTTCAACTGTTTTGAGAGTGGTTTATCCCTCCTATATTCTCAGTAATAGGAAAGCCTAATATACCAAAATTGCTTTTAAGGTAAAGGAATTCCACAGGCAGCAACCCATGAGGTGGTAACAATAGACCTCGTTTTAGTCTGAAGTTACAAAAAGACATCAAACACTTATTCCTCAGTGAAGTTAATTTTTGACCAAAATGCAGTCATTGATTTGATGAATAAATAATCTCTTTATGTCTTAAAGATTAGAAAAAAAATTGGAACAATCTTACTTTGCTCCTGAAACAAGTCTGAAATAAGGAGTTTTACAGAAGTAAATTCTGCCAGTGTTTTGTTCATTTGTTTCCTCTTAGCAAACTACCAAAGTATCACTACTTTCTGAAATTTCGCCATTAAAATTTCTTCCCCCCTTCTTTTCTTCCTTTTTTATTCGTTTTCCATTCTTATTTTCTTTCATTCAAGTATTAATTTCCTCATTTATTCTATACATAGTTATTCATACTTACAATGTGTCTTGTTTGTTTTAAATAATGAAACCCATTAGAACTGAAGTTCAAATATGGGACCACTGTAGTAGTGAGACCACCTGTCATGAAGACCCCTGCAAAGTTCAGAAACTGAATAAATTTGGTTGGAAAGCAATGCAAGTCCAATTTTATATCATTATAACATCTTTCACTCCAAAGCATAACTGTATGTGCAATTAAATATACTTCTAATGAAATTTGTAAAAAAAAAAAAAACCCTCCAGCAAATATAATTCAATATTTAAAAAATATACATCATATAGGAGGAGAGTTTTTCTTAGGAGTATGATAATACAACATCAGGAAATAGATTAAATTTAATATAAGATGATAATGATATTAAAGATAAAAGAGAAAAACAAAATCTTTTAAATAAATACAGAAATTTGATATAGTCTATATATTATTAAAAATAATCTAAACAATCTTAGATTGGAAAAGAACTTTTTACTTTGAAAATAAGAAGCTATCAAAAATCTATAGCAGATATATTTATTTTGATTAGGAATGAAACAAGGATGCCCTCTATCACTTCTGTTTATTACTAGCCAATAGACTAGGACAAAAAAAATATGTGCATAAGAATTTCAGAGGAATACACTGAACTTCCCTTATTTGTAAAAAGTCCATGAGGGTCTATAGGCAAGCTTTTAGAACTAAAAGTGATTTCAGCAAGGTTGGTGCATAGGAGATAAACATATAAACCTAATTAGCCTTTCTCTGCAATTATAATTGCCAATTAAAATGTAGAACAGAAAAACATCTCACGTACAATAGCAACAAAAATATAAGGTAGCTAAGAATAAGTCTTAAAAGATTCAAACCTTGATGGAAAAAAATGGCAAAGTATTATGGAAGATTATAGAATAAAGTCCTGCATAAATCTACATTATCTATTATACTCATGCATGAGTAGACTCAATAATATAAATATGACAATTCTCCCAAAATTATACTGTAAATTCAGTTCAATTCAATTCCACTCAAAATCTCAAGCTGATCCTATAATTCATATATAAATAAGTTCAAGAGGCCACAATAGCCCAGAGAATTCGGGGTAGGAGAAAGGATCATGGGGAGAACAAGAGAAAAGACTCACCCTACCAGATATTAGGACCTATTTTATACTCAAAATAATTCAGTAGTATGGCACAGGCACATAGACCTGTGGGACAGAATAGAGTTCAGTAACTATCTCAGGCAGTGTGGAAAATTGATAAATGGCCAGATGTTACAAATCAGTGGTTAATGAATAATCCAGTCAATAAGTGGTGCTGGGATATTTGATTTTCCATATGGGAAAAATAAAATTAGATTTCATCTTTACATCAAACATGCAAATGAATTAAGAGTATATAAAAATTTAAATGTAAAATATCAAAAAGGGAAATATTTAGAAGAAAATAAAGGTAAATACTGCTGTGACCTATGGGTGGAAAGATTTCTAACAAGGAGCCAGAAAGAAAGCACAGGCCATAAGAAAGTATTGATAAATTTGATTGCAATTAAATTTAAGTCCATGTTCAAAGAAAAACATAATCAAAAGATAAGCTTTAGATTGGGAGAAACTATTGGCAATACATGAAATAAACAAAAGGTTGGTTTCATATTGTATAATGAACTCCTACAAGTCAACAAGAGAAAGATAATCCAGCAGAAAATGAATAAGAGAAATGAATCAGCAAATCTCAGTTGCCCAAACCAAAATGGATAGTAAACATAAAAAGGACATACAACCACACTAGCAATCTTGAGAATGCAAATGCAAACGATGTTGTGATATTCCTTGAAACCACCAGATTAGCAAACATTAATAACTCTGGTGCTATAAAGTCTTGGCAAAGAGGAGGAGAAATGGGAACTCTTGTGTTCTAAATAGTGGGAGTGTAAATTGAGGTGACCACTGTCTAATGCAATTTAACATTGAAGTTGAGCGTGACATTTGGCCTCACAATTGCACATTATGCAAATGCTTTACAAAAACTCTCAAACAAGTTCACATTTAGATAGTTACTAGAATGTACATTGGAATGCTGCTTGTAATGTAACTGAAAAAAATTAGAAACAGTCTAAATCAGCATGAGAGTGTATAAATAAGTTGTGGTATTTTTATATACTAGACATCCATCCGGCAGTACTGCAAACACAGTAGAGCCACGTATAATACTGATGAACCCAACACCATAATATTGAATGAAAAAAGCAAATTATGGAATTACATGTACAGAATGATGCCATTTATATAAAATTTGTAAACATGTAAAGTACTCCAATATATCTATAGATTTATATATACATATAAAGACTATTAAAAATGCATGGATGTGATGAATATCCCAGTAAAAAAGTTACTTCTGGGAAGAGAGGGAAGTGTGACTGCTACCCTGTAATACTTCGTCTCCTCAAAAAAAGAATCTGAAACAAGTACAACAAAATGTTAGAAATTAATAAAAGCCACATCATAGGCACACAGGTATTATGCTATTATTTCTGCTTGGTTGAATGAAATATTTCAAAGTTGAATAAAGAACCATGCAGCCTCGCTGAGATGGTGCCAAGTTCTCAGCCAGGTTTATTCACAAAGTTCCTGCACTTTGTGCTCTCAATGGGACTGATTAAAATTATGTATGACCACACAGAATAAGTATTCCGACTCTGAGAAAATGTCAACCTTGCGAATGTTTAATTCTGAAATATCAAATGTCAGCTATAGGCGTATAAAACCAACTAAGGACTTAAAAAAATAACAATGAAAACAAAATAAAAGCTCTTTGATAAAGAGTTCAGAAGAGTATATAATCTCTTCTCCCCCTCTAGAATCAGACCCCAGAGATTGGCATTAGCCTTCCTGAGGTATGATTTGTCTATATGAGGAACTGCCAGTCCCAAACCCCATACTGCATACTATAAAACAAAAGGAAACTCTCTCATGCAAAGGAAAAACCACAAAATGGTTTCACCTTCCCACATAACTTCCTTCAGCTCCCCAAACAGCTTTCCATTCCTGACCTTCTCGTTGGAAACCCCTCCTTGAGCACTTACACGCAGCTCTGCAAATGTTAGAGTGACATTTGGACTGGGCTTGCGTGATCAGCTCTCCCGCTCGTCTGGGCTCCCCCAGGGGCCTGCCAAGCTCCAGCACAGCAGTATTAGCCTTGCAGGCCTCACCTCCCAGAGCTAGCAATAACATTTACCAGCTACAGTTTTTTCCATCTTCAAATATTTCCTCTGGTCCACGTGACAGTGATCCAACTCCTCCATAGAGTGGAACCTAAAGAGAATGGTTTAGAGAGAGGAGAGCCCTCCTTTAAGAAGTTTTAACATTTACCTTTCATTAAATATTTTACTTGTGTTTTAATTGGGCTTTCCTCCCAGGATTCTGATATGTTTAGGAAATATTAATTATTAAAATTGCACATCTGTAGAGGAAGGGCCTGCCTTTGATTATTCTAATGTCAGTGGAAACAGAAAAAAATGGCTCTGGTTGATGAGGAATGGGATGTTTACTGAAATCCTTGAGAATCCAGAGCTGGCCAGGAAATTGTCCAATTATTAATCATAACTGTAGAAAACAATTTGGAAGCCTTCCTATGCTTAATTTATGCCCAGGACTGGGTTAGTCAAGACTTAAAGGAGTCTCTTTTGTTCATTGTATCTTCACTGCCTCAGTGAATTGATGAAGATGAATCGACTATTTCTCTAGCCTAATTAGTCACATGCTAATATTATCCTTATCTTATTAATGAGGAAACTGAGGATCAGAGAGGTTAAGTAACTTCTTTAGTTACAAAGCTAGCATGTGTCAGGTCTCGAATACAGCCTGAGAACCTAATTGCTCTGCTATAATCAGGACTCACAGAGGCACATATGTTTCATAAATATGATGATAACCATTGGCAGGCAGAGTTAAAAAATGAATAAGAACAAAATAGAATTCTAGTTGATAAATAAAGAAGGAAAAGAGGGCAAGAGAGAATCACCATTAGGCAGACACCACAGTAAGAAATGTCACAGATAAGATCCACCAATGGATGCTAAAATTAGCAGGTGAAGTTTGAGGAGAAACTCGATTTGCATAGGCTAAATTATCTTCCCCAAGATACATATCAAGTAAAAAGGAAAAGACAGTTCTTTAACAATGAAAAGACCTGGGAGATACCAACCTATCCAAGTAATCAAGAAAACATCACTGGTAACAAGGCATGTCAAAATCATGAACCCTTTGACCAGTACTCTTTAAAAGGACGTGAAAGACATAAAGAACTATTAGATTAAAGAAGATGAAGGAGAAATAATAACTAATGCAAAGTGAGATCCTGAGATAGAAAAGAACATTGGTGGAAAAAAGTCATAACTTTTGAATAAGATCTGAAGTTTATTTAAAATGTAATGCCAACGTTAATTTTCTATTTTTCATAATCATACTATGGTTATGTAAAATGTTTGCTTTTGGGAAGTAGGGAGAGAGGTGTGAGAACACATGGATATTTTTGCAATTTTCTGTAAGTATGTAAATTTGAAATAAAAAGTTTAAAACAACAATAAAAACAAAGTAAAACAAAAAATGAACATATTTGCCTTCAGCTTTGCTTGCAGCATCGAGAGAAGTAAACGTAAAATAAAATGAAGGGAACACAAAAACAGTCTTGTAGACGCTGCCTGTAATTTATGTATACACCAGATAGAATGGGGCCACAAAGAAGCAGTGGTCAGTCTTACCTAGAAAGGGAGTACAGTTGTCCTGAGGCTTTGCAGAGAAGGTGATGCTTGAGGTCTTTTGTTTATCTATCATCTCTTCTATTGAGCACCTACCGTGGGCCAGGCAGGCATTCTTCTAGAAAACAGCTATATAGCCATAAACAAAAAAGAAAAAGCACCTGCCATTATAGAGCTTGTATTCTAGAGGAGGGGTCAGATAAACACATGGACAAGAAATATTAGATATTTTAAGTGCTGTGATGAAAAATAAATAAGCTGATGTGATAGAATAGAGCAGGGGAGAGGGACGGTTAGACAGTATGGTTGAGGAATACTTCTCTGAGGAAATGATTGTTAAGTTATTTGGGCCAGGGCCTGAATGAGAAGGAACCAACCATAGAAAAAGATCAGGGAGTGGGTAATTTCATGCTGAAGAACAGGTTGGCTGATGCCCAAACGTGTGTCTTTGTGTTCAAGGAAACAAAAGGAAACCAGGGTGCTGGGCTGTAATGGACAAGGAGAGAATAGTGGGATGAACTATAGAAGTAGAGTGACCAGGTAGCTTTAAGTTTAAACTAGCACACTTCTGAATAAAAGATGGTGCTATTAATAATTACACCAGGACAATAGAAGTGAAATGGAAATTTCTGGGCCCAGCCTGGGCAGATTAATACCCTATAGAGAGGAAACAGATCATGTAGGACATTGTAAGTCAGGCAGGGAATATAAACATGTTCTAAGTTCATCAGGAAGGCATGGGAAGTTGTAGCAGGGGAAGGAAGTGATTGCTCTGGCTGCCATGTGTAGAATAGGCTTGAGAGCAAAGACTGAAATTAGGGAGGAATAATCAGAAGTCTAGCTAGAAGACAGAAGTTGGGGCTTTAGCTAAGGGAGTAGACATGGAAAAGAAGAAAAGTGCTAGATTCACTTAGTTATGAAGGCAGAGCCCAGCAGCCTTGCTTACTCTTGGTAGATAGGCCAGCTGGATAAGGAGTGTAGGAGATTCCATAAAAAGGGAATCTCACAAGCAAAGTCAAACTGAAGAGTATAGTCTCACAGCCAGTAGTGTATTCTATGGCAAAAGTGAAGAGGCACAGTGGGGACAGGCACTCGGACGAGAGATGTGACCTGGGGCCAGATTATCTAAGATTTAAAATTCAGTGCTAAGTAGTAGGTATGTGGTACCACTGAAAGTACTTGACTTGAAAGTGGCATGATTTGATTTGTTTCTAGCCCAATAGAAAAATAATAAGGTAAAATAATAATAAAAGAAAAAACACACTCTGAAAACGGAGATACCTTCCGATAGCTAGAAAAATAAACAAGAAACCAGAAACATTTGAGGGTGGTATAATAAGGTGAGGGGTTTTTATTTTTACTAGAAACTGTCTACCTATTCATCGAACACACCCTTGATTGTCTCATGGATTATAGTATGATTAAGTGTTGACTCAGGGACTGCTGAATAGGGTCACTGAGTCATAAAGAAGCTTCACGAGGAAAACATCAGAGACAAATTAATGTCATGCACCATATACCTTACTTCTGATCCAGTGCTATTCTTGGCCCACTCATTTCTAAATTTGAGCAATATCTTTCAGACTGGTGTGTCTCACATGCAATTTTGGCAAGCAAAGCTTGGTGACGGAGCCAGATAACTTGTTCCCTGTGGACTTCTAAATTCATCAGCTGTGGGCTGGTAATATAATTTGCAATACACTTTTCCAGCCCCATACAACAACTTTCTGTTTGCAGGGGAATGGGGCCCTGACAAGAAGAAGTGTTTATAGCTTAATTTTAGCAGTGTTCTCCATTGTTGCTGCAGTAGCAGCCAGTGTATGATACATCCTTGTCATCTGCCAGACAGTTACAACTTTTTTTTTCCCTTTGTATTTGGCAAGCTAAGCACAACGTTGGACTTTGCTTAATACCTACCCCAGGATTCTATTACCTTAGGGAGTGGTAGCTGTAGTGTGCACCACCATCTTTTGAGACAAAAAATGAGACATAGTTGTTGGGTACTCCACAGCTGTGGCTTATACTTTGATTAAATTATCTGATGACTTACTCTTCCAGATAAAATTCTAGTAAAATTTTGTTGATAGAAGGTTTAAGGATGGGGAAATCTGTGCTATGCTACCCATGTATATGCAGTCAAATGATTATCTTCTTATTGACTATCTTTTTCTCCCTCTATATTAGAATAACTACTTGCCACATATATCACTAAGTCAACAGAGTTAATCCCCAGGTGACTGTAGCTAAAATTAAAGCTCTACAAAGTAGGAACCTTGTTTTTTCCATTTCTAGATCCCAAGTCTACAACAGTATCTAAAAACACAATCAGAAGTAAAACATTGTGTTGAATAAATAAGTCCCACTATTGACATAGTAAATCTAATGATTTGGAAACGGATACCCCAAATGATGTAGTCTCCTAATAAGAGCATGATGCTCTACTGAGTGTTGGTCAGAAGGTCAGTGAAATGATGCATCAGCCTAAAATCTTGCATAGGATCCAATAATGTTATTATTTCTAATAACATTCTAAGTGTTACAAAACAACATAGCATTCAGTTCTAGGCCTAGTTTATTTACCTGGTGACTCTGATTCTGCTGTGCACATATATGGAGTTGTGAGATTTCCCTCTATTCTCATGTTGCTCTTAGTTTTATCTACTAGGAGATGTCTTTTAATTCATGTCTTTTGTGCATTGGATGCAGTGTCTGGCATTATCACAGTTCTTTTGTATTTGCATCCCATAGATAACTCTGCTTAAGGGATGTTGGACACACACACACACACACACACACACGTATACATACATATAAATGCATATATAATATATACATGTATCAACATTAGATTTTTAAGTATTACATGCATGTGTGAGTCATCTGTTTTAGAACATTGCTGACTTTATACAATCGATTTTGGAAGAAGAATCCAAATAAAAAAAAAGGGGAAGATCTTCAATATCTCTATTAGAAAAAAAAAGTCAAGGCTTTTATTATATCATAATATTATTGTACTTTAATATTATCTCAGCTTCCTCCATTATGAAATAAAAGGTTAGAATGCAGGTAAATTTTAAGTTTCTAACTCTAAATTTCTATGCATTTCAGAGATAGTAATCTCATAACTTCTCTACTTTTTTTTTGAGAAAATGATAAACTGATTCTACTTTTATCAGTTAATCAGACTTTTGTAAATTTCTTCAGTGGTTTGACTTTTCTAGACAATTTTTTTCTTAGAAAATTTGATTTTAGTTAACACTGAAATAATGGCCTAGTCTCTCTGTGTGAAAAATATGCATATGACTGAGGTTTGTTGAGCTGGTGCATTGTGGAACAGTTGACATGTAGAGAGTGTACTCTCTTTTGCTGCCCTAGAGACTTGTTTCTTTGGTCTGGCCTTAGACAGTTCTAAGTGAGCATAGCTGTATGCAGAACAGTTCTCTGAGCCTTCACCCCAATAATTCGGGAATCAAAACAGCAACTATCCTGGGAAACACAACAAGGACAGGCATGCAGCTGATCATTTACTATATCAGCGCAATGATATTGTATAACAATATTCTGGAATAAAGCAAAGGTAATAGGTGTACAAGTCCATTCCCTACAGATCCTTACCTGTAGTTGATCATCCTTGTTAATGGGTCAGAGGTAAAACTTTTATATGTATTTTAGTAACCATATCATAGATGATAATGAGAGAACAAATGGATTCTCTGGAATACTGACAAGAATAATATGATAGAGCAAGCTGTGGGCAAAAATGAAAGTCTACAGAATAGTGCTCTCTTTCAAGATAAATAGCATAGCTGGACCAGGATATTAGGTTAAATCACTGAACATAGTCTGCTCATGACTCTTATGAGCCATATTTGCTATCAAAGGTAAATGTACAAACTCTGACTTTAGGGTTCTTGAGTGCAATGTCTACCATCATTGTGAGAGTGGACCCATTGTGTAAGGGAGTTTGAGAACAGAAGAAAGCAGAATGTCCTCCTTATTTCTCTACCTAATCAAAGTAGTCTTAATAGTGTAAAAGGAAAACTTAACAAAGCACTTAGTGAACTCTTCACAATTACATTCTACTACAGTTTGTAGAGCTCCGTCAAACCTATTTTCTTATATAATTTTTTAATGTTGTTCGATTTACATAAGGGAAAAGGGATGTCAGAGAATGTGTGGCTTTCCCAGGCTTGCATGCCTTAAGAGGTGGAGCTTGGGGTGGAATGTAGGCCTCCTGACATCTAGGCTCTTTATCTTGACCAATACTACCCTAATATGGAAGTATTCTCACATGGAAGCAATGGGCCATTTGTAGACATCAGGGAAATTAAAACTTATAGCCACAATGTTTACTGAGCACAAAGTAATAGCAGACATTTGTATATTTTCATATCCATGCTTCAATGTTCACCTTAGTGATGGATACCTTTTCTTCGTAACTCTGGATCAGTTCTCCTTTCTTCTAAATACTTGTCTACTCAACTTTGCACACTGGAAAGTTATCCTATATGGATTGGTTATAGAGACTCCTTTGCCCTCTCTGTATTCCAGTTGTTTGCCCAATGGGGAAAGCACAAGGGAGATGAGAAGGGAGGATAAGAATGAGGTTTGGATATTTAATTTTCTGTTTCTCTCCTTGTGATATGGCTACCAACTGATTTTGCTCTTTGACCTAAAGTCAGTCTTGTGAGGCACTCATAGCACCCTCTTTCTCGTTCTCGGGGTTCTGGCAATTGACCTTCTCCTTGCTCCATCAGGCCTAGGGCTAGTAATGGCTAGTTTGCTCTTAATAGTTCTGAATACTGCATTACCCCTGGAGGGTTCATTATCCCCTACTTATACCTTTGTAACTATTAACTTTGTTAAAGCTTCATCAAATGGCACAATTTGAATGGGCTGTTCATTTTTCATTAGTATCTTGGCTGATACAGTGTTATTATTATACATGCTGTGGATGGGAAACTGAGTTCCAAGAATGTTTTACAGTTAAACAACTGCAGATCTAAGATTCCATCTAAATCTTCTAAATCCAAGCTTATACACTCAGTGACAACATACTGAGCAATGATTCTGAATGGAAGTCTGACCCATATGTGTAATTACAGCTCTGCACAATAGATCTTTCTTGAATTGACTTAAAGAGTCAGAGAAATTCTCAAGAACATACCACTGTCATTTATAAATGTTTTGAAATTTCACAACATGTTTATAAAATAAAGCAATGGCCAGGGATGCCGCTAAACATCCTGCAATGCACAAGGCCCCTGCCACAGCAAAAAGTTATCTGATTCAGAATGTCAGTAGTGTCACTGTAAAGACACTCTATTTTGCCTTAGGCCAGTAGCTGCATGAGAAGGATGTCTCAAAGGTAGAAAAAGAGAAGAGAGTGAGAAAAATGATTATTTAATGTACTTTGCTTATAGGTTTGGAAATGAGAGTACCTACTCTCTATAGGAGATGACTCAAGGGCTGATGGGAATATAGTGCTAGGAAGTCTATGTGGTATCTCAGTGCACAATAAGAACTGGCAAAGTCCATTGCAGAAAGCACATTGCTCATTGCTTATGATGCTGTATTGATGTCACTGGGCCCCCTGTATTTGTTTGCAATATCACATCAATTGTGTTGTCTAGTAATTTTGTTTTACCCCTTGCTTCTTATTGCCTACCAATCTGGCTTTCTTCTTTAAGACTATATGAGATGTAAATGGTGTCACTTCCTTGTATGTGAAGGGAAAAAGAACCTCTGTACCATCTCCTACAGTCAATTTTTTCTATAGTTTTTTCTTCTCTTCTTGATTAGAACTTCATCACATCTAATACAACATGTGCTTATAGTAAGATTAAAGGATTCTCAAGTTTGGGTTGTTTTTTGTTTCTTTGGTGTTAGATGTAATAATTTGATTATGAAAAGCAGTGGGAAGATGGTAGGTAAAAATTGCTTCTTTCAAGTTAAACAAAAAAAATAGTATATCAGCCAAATAATCATTGACCACCATCTCAGTATCACAAATCTCAAAAAATAAGGGCAAGACAGATGATTCTTAAGCTAAGCCAAGAGGAATGGCCAAGCGTGCTAAGTCTGCCTATACTCTTCTGGCATAGTACTGTCTAGTTGATAAAAATACTGAGAATTATCTCTAATGCCATTATAGAGGGAAACAGACTAGTAGATGTTCTTATCCTGTCTTACTTTTTAATGAAGCATGGTAGAAATGGCTATGGGATGGGAAATACATGTAACAGAAACTGGTAATGGGACTAAAATTCAAAGAGAAGTTATCAGGGTTAAATGGATCAGAAGACATAATGTGTCCTCCTCCATTGCTTTGGGATGCACTCCTTAACCAAGTGGGGTGACTTCTGATATAGGGCATTTAACAAGGCTTTGGACATGAAAACATAGTTTTGGTAAAAGAAGGTCATACAGAGTCTTGATTGAGCTCTTTATCTCTCCCGTTATTTCCTTTATGTACCTCACCATCTATTAAACTATAGAAAAAAATACATAGAACTAAAGATATGATACCATTAAAAACTGTACATGACTCTAGGAATCAGTAAGTCACTGAACCATCATTATGAACAGTTAGAAACTCTGAACAGAGCCACCTGAGTATGAACAAGAAAGTCATTGACATGATAATGCAAATACAAAACAGCAGAAAAATAAAAGAATAAAGAAAGAGACATGGCTTAGTCAGAGAATTTTCTGTAGAATAAAATAAACACAAGGACAGAAAACTTTCCCATGAGTTATATTCTGTAGCTCATTTGAATTATAGAATGACTTAAGAAATTTTAATGCCACAAGAATTCAAAGAAACCATTAAAACTAATTGAGTGAAAAGAAAAGGGATATTGTAGATGGAAGGAAAAATATGAGAGCCAAAATAATGCAATCAAATAACTAATTTGAAATAATTAGTAACAATGGGGTGGGTGCAGAGAAAATATAGCTCAAACATCATAGTGAATGCCAAAGAAAAAGTCAAAAAGACAAAATGCATCACAGAGAAACTAAGATATATGGAGGAAATACAAGAAAATTGGATTCCTGAAATAGAAAAATAACACTTTAACAAAGAAATTGTCCAAAGGTATCAAACTAGAAACTTTTCTTGCTATAAAGAATTGACTCTGACTTTGAAGTTCAAAATAGCACATTGTGTTCTAAGACAATTGACATAGTATGCTCAGTAATGAGATGTGTGTTGATTATGTCATTGGACTTCAAGGGATAAAATAGGCATGTAGACAAAATTTACATTGTTTACCATCTATTAGAGATTACTGGCATTGTAAAGTCTCAAGTACAATAAAGTAGTATATATAATATTCTGTCTGAAATAAGGTGTGACTTTAAGAATTAAATGTAACCATGACATAATCCAAATACAAAGGGCACAGATATTCACAAATATGAACAAATTTTTTTATTATGACACTAGTGATTTTTTTAAAAAAGGTATTACCATAAAATTTAAGCATTTAAAGATGAAATAAAATTACTCAGAAATGGAGAAAGTATGATAAAAGATTTGGTGAGAATGATAACCAGATTTAAATGTACAATAAACTAATAATGATTATACACATTATGAATACAGAACAAAGCACACCTGTGCAGAGATCTCCAGAACCAATCTGGATAATTCTCTGGATGGACTCACAGAACCCAGAAGCTGTTACATTCATGATTATGGTTTAATACAGGAAATGTAACAAAGTAAAATCAGAGAAGGGGAAAGGCATGTGGAGAAGTGTGGAGAAAACAAGGCACAAGATTAAAAGAGTCCTCTCCCAGTTGGAATCAACAGGATGTACTTAAATTCTCCAGCAGTCACATGTGACAACGCAAGCAAAGCATTACCAACCAGGGAAGCTCCCTAAATCTGGAGTCTATATTGGGGGTCAGTCACATAGATGTATAGTGTTTATGTGACTGATTTCAGCTACCAACACTCCAGAGCCCCAGAGGGAAAGCAGTTAGTCACTGTAAGTCACACTGTTTGTATGAATTAAACCAACTGGTACAATGTAGCTCTAGACCTTAGGCATGTAAAGGACTCTTATTAGTCAGAACATTTCAAGAGCTCAATTACCATGAGCTAGTGAAAGGCCAGTTATGAAAATAGACCTGTCTTTGGAGTGTACAAAGTTCAAATAACCCAGGTCTTTTAAGTTAACCCATTCCTATACAACATGTAATAAAAATAACAAAATTAATAACAAAAATTTAGTGATGAAAGAAAAAATGGGAAAGAATAGTGTCTCACTTTTCACAGGAAGAAGTTAGTCTTTACTGGCTAAATTTGAAGTACAGAGTTCAAAATAATGACACCGATCTTTTCACATTTTTAATATCTTATAAATTTTAGTGAGTTCTCTTAGTAGACTACTTCTCTTAAAATTTTTATTTGAAATTTGAATTTTTTTTTGTGTTAACTTCATGTAAAATTAAAGTTAACTTTAGTTAAAATAACAAATTTTTTCCACTTTTTAAAGTGTTACTATTTATGTATCCTTTTATTTGCATATATGCTTAGAAAAATACCTGGAATTATGCTGCCCTAATGTTAATGATGGTTGTTTTTTGGTAGTGTAATGTGAAATATTTTACATTTTTTATTTACACATATGTCTACATCTTTTCAATTTTTAAATAGTGAGTGAATGCTATTTTTTTTAAAAAATAGTGATTTTTCTTTTGAAAAGGGAGAGGAGAATGAAAGACAGGAAATCATGACTCTAAGACTAGTTTAACATGGGAATAGTGCTCTTATTTTGAAAGAAGTGCAAGCATTGTGTGGATAAAGGAAATACATACAAATAAAGTAAATACTATCATTTTCTTCTCCCCTGGATTATTTCTCTTAACACAAGAATTTCAAAGAAAATTTTTTCCACACTAACTTTTATTCCATCACTCAATATCCCAATGCCACCCCCTTCCTTTATTTGGAGGGGTTTCTGAATTGCAGTGGGAATATTGCTTTTCCCTTTACTGGCCAGGAGATGGGAATGTAGAGAGAAGGGTAATTGATCACTGAGGCTAAAGAACAATTATAGAATAGGTAAATAATCAGACAATAAGAAACATCAATGCTGAAGTGTGTTTTTAAAAGTTACGATTGAATAATATTATTTATACTTCTCTAGAAACAGAAATGGGCTTACTATGACAAATACAAATATATGTCACTTTCTCAAAAAAAAAAGGAAAATTTTATGGAGAAAGGTATGTGAGACATTTGTAATAGTCAAAATAGGGAGTCTGGAATGGCTGGGTGAGGAATTTAGCAGACCCTCTCCCCAGTGACACAACCATTTAACTGGTGAAAATTATTAAAACATACAACCATTCAAAATCTCTGAAAATTGTTCTAAGGATATACAACAAATGAAGAAACTATTTTTAAGAGATTTACTAAATTTCACTAACAAAGGTGAGAGCTGTATCTTCTAAACCACAAACTTCTTCCATCTCCTATGCCACTCCTGCTCCTTGTAATGAAGCTTTATTTCCTGCCAAAAGGCAGGAGCCCTCTCTCCTGCCACTTAGGGGTAGGGTTACAGTTTCACCTCAAATGAGGCAGGTAGCTGGTAATTATCAATTCAGCCCAGTCCATGTCGCTGAAGCATTATTTCTGGTAGACTGAGTCAAAAATAGGGCTTGCTTCTCCCATCCAGTCCTCATTTATAGGGCAGAAGCTCAGTCCCAGGTATGGCATGTCAAAAATATTAGGGCTTTAATTATCACTGACCCAGCTTACTCATACATTCCTTGTGGGGGCTGCAAACTGGGAAGACCAGAGTCTACCATCTTTCCCCAGTGTCCACTTATAAAATGGGAGTACCATTCAGGGAGAAGCAAGTCACTGTTTTTACACCAAGCTAGTGTGCAGTGGCACAGTGATTCTGCCCAGGGGTAGATGCAGACTGTCAGGATGGAGAACTGTACAACTCTGCTTGAGGTGACTATTTGGAACAGAGTTTATAAAAGGTCATGGCTAAAGGGCTTTTATACACAGTGGAGATCTTGGTGACTAGCAATTCTGAGTGCAGGTAGCTCTATAATACCAGTAACAATGGCTAAAATGGCGAATTAACCAGAAGTTTAACAGAGAAAAATCAGGGATAGAGAAAGCCATGAAGGGCCGTTCTGGGATCACACTCATCCGCAGGGGTCTAGATGGTTGTATACATTTACTAGGCTACACTCACTCAGGACTAGTTAGAATAGGACATGGGGCAGATTTGAAAGCATTCCAAGCCATACACACATCTATCAGCAAGGGGAAGAGCTGTATTGGCTCAAGGGGCATAAGTATAACCTTTTAACAAACATTGACTTAAGAATGAACTACCTTTATTCAGAACATATTTCTAGGAAATCAAGCTTAAAAAACATAAGCACATTTATCCTTGGTGTTCTAGAAGATTGTGCATATTCTCAAGGCTGCATCTGCTCAAGAAAGACAAGAGGGCATCTTCCAAGTACTAGTTCCTGGCTGAACATGAGGCAAAATTTTAGACTTTCAGAACTGTAAAAGCAGTTTCCTAGTCACATATATCCAATGGATAAAGGGTAAAAATGAACTCACTAAGGTGACTTAAGTATAATATTTGATTACTAAGTGGTGTATACTGGCCCAGGGATAACACCTAGGAAGGCAGGCTAATAGATAAATACGGGAAAACATCTGATCAGGCCAGCAGAGCCTTCACACTGCCAGGAAAATATAGGTCACAGAATTAGTTCAGCCAAGTCATTAGACAAATAAACAAATGGAAAAACAACCAACAATAGTAGCCTTGGTGATGGTGGTGGTGGGGAGTACTACTCAGATTGCTACAATCTGTTATCTAAAATGTCTGGTTGTCAACTAAATTGTGAAACATGCAAAGAAACAGGAAAGTATGTTGCATACACAGGAATAAATACAGGCAATAAAAAATGCTTTTGAGAGATCCCAGTTGTTGGACTTAACAAAGATGACACAGAAGCTATTATGAATATGTTAAAATAATTAAAGTAACTATGTGTAAAGAAGTGAGATAATAAATTAAAGGAAGTGAGATAATGATTTGTCAGAGATAAAAATTACACACACACATGCATACATACATATACATATATATTTTAACTCCAAAATCTCCATTTGGATATTATATATAAATTTTATATATATGTATGTATGTGTATGTATGTATGTGTATATATATGTATACACACATACACACACATATATATGTATGTGTGTGTGTGTGTATAAAAGTTGAAAAGTATAATAACCTAAATGAGGGGTTCAACAATAGATTTGAGTTGGCAGAAAGAAGAATCTACAAACTCGAAGTTAGATCAATAGAGATTATACAATCTGAATATGAGAAAGAAAAATGGAGGAAGATAAATGAACAGAGTGCCCAAGAATTGTGAAACATCATTAAATGTACCAGCATATGTATGATATGAGTACTGGAAGGAATGGATAGAAAGGGACAGAAAAATATTAAAAGAATTAATGAATGAAAATTTGCCAAATTTCATGAAAAACCTTAATCTATACATTAGTGAACTCTAAGGATAAATATAAAGAGACTCACATCCAGACTCATCATAATACAAATGTTGAAAGCAAAAGACAAGAAAATCTTCAACAAGAGAAAAATAATTCATCATATGTAAAAGCATAAAAATAAGATTAACAGCTGATGTCTCTTCAGAAACAATGGAGGCCAAAGGCAGTGAGACAACAATCAAACTGCTGAAAGAAATATAACTGTCAACCAAGAATCCTATATCTAATAAAGCTATCTTCCAAAAGTGAAGGTAAAATAAAGACATTCCCAGATAAACACAAACATAGAATTTATTGCTAGGATTCTTGACTTATAAGAACTATTGAACTAAGTTCTTCAAACTGAAAGGAAGTGACAACAAACAGTAATTTGAATCTACATGAAAATACAAAGAGCTCCAGTTAAGGTAATTTTATGTAGGTAAAGATAAAAAGAGTGTAATTACACATTTCTTTTTCCTCTCTTAACTAATTTAAAAGTAATTGCATAAAATGGTATCTATAAAATTATATTGTTGGACTATAACAGATAGAATTGTAATATATCTGACAATAAAACACAAAAGAATGAAGTAATATTGGAGAAAGGAAATGATACCAGATGGTAACTCAAATCCACAAGAAAAAATGGAGACAGAAATGGTAAATAATAAACTTAATTAAAAAAATTCTATATATTTGAGTTTTTTCTTCTCCTGACTTCTTAAGAAGACACATTTTATAGAACAGTCATTATAACAATGTATTGTTGAATTTGTAACATGTATACACATAATGTGAATAATATAACAAAAAACGAAGATAGGGAAGAGCTATCTAAAAATTTCTGTATCTTACTGAAATTAAATTAATATAAATATAAAACAGAGTCTGATAAATTAAGATGTATATTGTAATCCCTGGTGTAACCACTAAGAAAGTAGCCCAAATGTGAGTCATTAAAAGAATTAAAATGTTAGGAAATATTAATGCAAGATAAAAGGGAGTTGTAAAAGAGGAAAGGAGGAACCAAACAAGAGAACTATATAACAACAATTGTGTGGGTATTCCATGCTGTGGTCTCTCAATATTCAATATTTAATACTCAGTAATCCAGTAGATTTTAGATTAAATAACTTTCCTTTTTTAGAATAATTTTTCCCTCAAATTAGTATTAGATTCATGATACTCCTTATATTTTAAATCTTTTAAGCAAATTAATATAAATCTTGGAACAGGTTTTGTTTGAGCTGATTCCTGTATCTAATTTTCTGCTTCATCACTCTCCTCTTAAAAATATTAGGTTAATAATGGAAAACACTGACAGAGATACACACAAATGTACACATTGAGATACATGCTCTATTTTGCACCATTAGTTATTTAACTATAACTCACCTGATAGTTATTCTCTGATACTGCCAACATTGACAGAAAGATATATTCATTTATACACATGTTCTGGTACTACATATATCCAGAGATATAAAAGTGGCCCTTAATTTTGGAATGTATTTAAATTTAGTGCATCAAAATAATCATTTAATGGCTCAATGAATATCCTAATATTTCTTTAAAAAGGAGTGTACGTGTGTGGGTGTGTAGAGTAGAAGGTACATAGTAATGATTAATGGTGTTCATAATTATATAAATACTAAGAGCATTGTGCATATTTGTGTATAACAATATATTAGAAATATATGTATGACCTATGTTAAATAACTTTATATGTTCATATATAGTATAGAATTTTAATGACATGTATGTATTTGTGTGCATGCACATGTAAATATACACAGGAACACCACACTCTACCATACACATATATATACACACACACAAGAACATTACACTCTACCATGAAACATTAGAGATGTGCTTTGAGTTTTTAAGAAAGATGGGTGTGCTCTTGTCATAGTTGTATGACAATTTGGTAGAATGGTTTAAGTATACAACTATGAGAATCAGACTGTCTATGTTCAACTCTCAGCTCTGCCATTTGTTAGCCTTGTGACCTGGTTTCTATAAAATATAATAATATCTTCTTCATGATGTCCTTGTGAGGATTAAATGTTTTCTTTATGTAAAGTCCTAGACAACAACAGGCAGTAAATGCTCAGTACATTTTAGTTATTGTTATTGATCTTGTGATTCTGCCCTTTCAGGAGATAAAAGGTTTTTTTCCCCACATCTGGAGCATGTGTTAAGTTTAGATTATGTTTCTCATCTAAGAATAGAGCTTCATAATATGGCTTTTATTGTGATGGTATCTGCAACTGTCACACGTTTATCTGTGATCCTCTTAGAGTTTGCATATTGCAATGTACAGATATTAGCACATCATGAATATTACCCAGGTGATGGCTACGTCCCAGGAATAATCAGGTGTATTTATTTCGCTTTTCATGGACTTTTGTGTATTGTGTAAATGATGATGACACAGGGTATGATGATGACACAGACTATTTTGAGAATCTTCCATGTGGTCTGCCTGGTTTCTCCCTGTTCTCATTCCATTTATTCATAAGCGCAGAAGATGTTGGTCTCTTTTGTTCACTGTTCTGTGCAGAACACTCAGAAGAGCACCTGCTACACAGTATCACAAATGAATGCATCACAGTAGCTTATAATCTAAACCATCCACTTGATTTCCAATGTGTACAAGTCCATTCATTTTATGCCAGTCTCAAATTATGTTTATAACTACTTATCAAAATATGCTAGATGCTTCTGTTAAATTGAATAGCTGTCATCTGAGCATCCTCCTTCTTTCTTTCCTTTATGTGCAAAGAGGTGCTATTTGATCTACTTATAAAATCCATGCCATCCCTTTATTGATTACAGATCTCACCAGTCTACCAAGACCAGCTTAAATTCTACCCATCTACTCTCCTCACCTGCATGCCTCTATCTTTCTTGACATATCTTTCTCATCTCATTTAATTATTTTTATTTCCAGTACATTTAATTGTGCATGCCATGTCTCTCTTCAGAACAAGATCTTGCTCTTATACTTTTGCACCCTCCATAGTGCATAAAGGTAGGTAACAACTATTTAGCAACAGCAAATATTTAGCAAATATTTAACCAATGCCAGATACTGAGCCCAGTTTTAGTTTCATAGAATGTGAATGATATTTTCTTTCTGTATTTCTTAAAAATATTTGCTAAATGAACAGTTAAACAAATTCACATTTTGAGCAGTATGCTGTTGCAGAACAGGCTCTGGACTTGGCATTGAGTATACTGGGTTAAATCCAGTCTCTGTAACATTGGGGTGATAACCTTTCCCTCGAAGAGCCTTGGTTTTCTGTTTGAAAGCAAGAATAATAGGCCCAAGTTGTAGCATTAAATGAGATAAAATATTGGAAGGTTGGGGTACTTATAATCAAAGTGCTTGGATGGGAGAAGATATCAAATATGGGTTTATTTCTTCCTCTAGAAGTGCTATTTGAATAAAAGAAAAATGACTAGTTCTCATGGGTGTCATAAGTTTTTTTTGTTTTTGTTTTTTTTTTGTTTTTTTTTTGTTTGTAGCTCCATATCTATCGATCTTCTTTGAATGGGCCAAGCAAACTCTTAACAGTACCTGGCCATTTTTACTGGGGCCAGTCTGTGTCACTGCTCTTTTCTCTTTCTAGAAGCTCTCTGGTAAAATGCTATTTGTTGTCTGTGGTGGTTATAAACTCATTTTCTCCTCCTATCTTTCACAAAATACTTACAGGATTCTATTTTGATTTAATGTGATTTCATTTTATCTATAGCCATTCTAGGAAATACAAGTCACCTGTCTATAAATTTTATGTCCTCTCCATTCTACTCTACTTACACTGGAGCAAAGGGAAATTGCATTCTTTCATCCCAATGATCTCCTCCATTCTTCTTTGCAGAAGCGTCCATCTTGAGCTATGATGGCAGCATGTACATGAAGATCATCATGCCCATGGTCATGCACACCGAGGCAGAGGATGTGTCCTTCCGGTTTATGTCCCAGCGAGCTTATGGGCTGCTGGTGGCTACTACCTCCAGGGACTCTGCTGACACCTTGCGTTTGGAGCTGGATGGAGGACGTGTCAAGCTCATGGTTAACTTAGGTATCGTATGAAGTACCCTCTGCCATTCTGTTTGGGCTTGTCTTCCCTTTCTTTTCTGATTTTCATTGGTTTGATTGATATCTTTGTTTGTTTCTTGAAAGTTAGCTGCTCACCTCTTGTTTAATAGACCAAGGATAAAACCCAACAGCAACAAACACCTTCTCCTTGTTTATGCATGAGGTTTTGATGTCAATTTCTGGTTTCTGACCGTGGTGTTTTTTTTTTTTATTAGATTATTTGTTTTCTAAGTTTCCTTTCTTGGTTTTTTGGAACTGTTTAGCTTTGTGTAAAACACGCTACTTTGGTCCATCTTTTGATCAATCACATTCTCATTAAGTCCAACTCCTTGGTCACCACTCAAAACAGTCAAAGCTGAGGTCAGGGATAGAGCAGGAAATGGAGCCAAAATGGAAGGATGGGGCTAGTGAGAAGTAAGCTATGAGAGTAGCAGAAGAAATGCATTATTTCTAGCTCTACAAATGACAGTGGTGAATTCTGGAGGCCTCGATGACACTGGTATCTCCTTAAACTTTCTTCTAATGGGGAGCACAAGTCAAATTATTTCTTTTGGCCCATTGGAGAAGTAATTCTATAACTCTGGAGTCTCTGACATGTGGAAGGAGAATGTGGCTGATATGTATTTTCGTTTTTCCTCCTGAAATTTTTACCCATCATTCAAAAGTCCTTTCTATAAAGATTTTATGTCACAGTTACTCATCAGTTACTCTGATCTCCTCCTATAATACATATCCATTTTTTCTTAGTATTGAAAAATTATGTAATAACAAACCTGCAGCTTTATTGGGAGAGGATCTGTTCTTCTACTATATTACCTAAAACAAATACTTTGGAAATTCCCCTGCTTATGGCCTTACAGTCTCTCCTGCTTCTGTCTTTGGATTGTAATTGATCTTCTATGGAGAATGGTGGCCTCTTGGTTAATGGAAAGAAGGAAACAGCGCTCTATTTTCTGCTGTTGTAGAAAGTCAGTGGACTGTATCGACAGGATTAGTGATATAACTGAGGCCAGACTGTCTAAGCCTATGGATTGTTTTGGATATGAAGAATATGTCTGGATATAGAGACCCTTTATAAAAATTTCAGTGGAATGATTTGTCAGAGGCATTGAGAAGACATGATAGACAAATATATTAGATGCAAGACCACATAAAACTCTAGATGGCCTGGTGAGAAGGTGGGGTTTTGAATTCATACAGTCTTATCTACCGTCAGGTTAACTGGTCACACTTGGAAAATGCCTATGCTACAATCCTCAATCTCTAGGAAACAGAAGACTGTTTTGAGCAGTGGCTTGTTTAGTTATGTCTTTTCCTTCCAATTTGTGGCTTTTACAATACCGTGCCCTTTTCCTTGTCTACCACCTTCGATTTCTGTTGTCAGAGTGTCTCTTGGTTTTTCTTTTGTTTGTATACATGTGTGTGATTATTTTTAGTTTCGTTTTTTCTCTTTTGCTGAATCTTTATTGTGTCCTTGAGTTTCTAGTCCTCCCCATCATCAGCCATGGAAAATCAAAAGATGGTATTCAACCCTTCAAAGGCCCAAAGCCTGCGGCCCGCATAGCAAACAGCCTTGAGAACAGAGCGTACTGAGCAGCCTGCAGGGGCTGGCATGCCCCTGCCCCTCTCCCCTTCCCTTTCCCGCACTGTCCTCTCAACCTTCAACAAACCAACAAAAGAGAATATTACCTAAAACGAACAACCAGTAATGGATTGTCTACTTCTCTGAAAAACAGCAGAAGAAACACAAAACAAATATTAAACACACACACACACACACACACACACACACACACACACACACACACACTCACACATGCACATAACCTCTTAATAGCTGTCAGAAAAAGAAGATGGAGACAATTTTTACTTCTGCTTCTATTTCAAACAGAGAGCCATAGATTAAGGATGATTCAGTCCTGTGGGGTTATGGGGAAATGCACACTTTCTCTAAACAGACAGTTTTTTTTTTTTTAAATGTTGTTTTGTAAAGATTAGAAAGCCAACTATAATGGGTCTTACATCGAGAGTAGATAAAAGGGAATGAGGAAAGAGATGGGCCGGCTCTCTTTCTTACACACACATACACACTCACACTCACACTCACTCACTCACTCACTCATAGATCCCATGTGTATTCCTAGGAGCATTATTTTTCTATTTTAAACTCTCACAAAGATCTGGGAGATGTGCTTTTCGGAAAGACTTTACTTTTGCCTCTTGGCTTCTTTTGATGCACCATCAGGCCTAAATCCTCCTACTTTCAGGCATGTTACTCAGAGGAGAGTTCGCCCTTCCCTAGAGAGTACTGTGCTTCTCCCGAAACAACTGTTCTTTTTTCCCTGAAGGATACGGCTCACCACAATGACTGGTTTGGATTTATTTAACTTTCTTTCAAACTTGACATGGAAAATTGACCTTCAGTTCTTTATACTTGAGTATACACAACTCTTTATATCCAGGCTTCGTTTGAAGGTTTTCCTCCTACCCCCTCCCCAAAATATACCCCTTCATAAATGTGTTCTTTCTCCTTGTCATGGATTCATATTTCTCTTTTATTGGTTATAGAGGAAAACATCTTCAAGCAGAGTTTGTGTTCACATGCATTCCCCGAAAACTAATTGCAAATGATCACTTTGTTTCCTCACTCCTTTGAAATCACGTCTCTTTTCTAGCACAGGCTCAAATGATATTCCAATTTATTTCACATTGGTCCCTCATAAAAGCTCATGCTATAAAAGTCCAGTATACATTTCTCCGATGTAATGTATCACCTTAAAGTTAAGGAGATGGGGCTTTTCCAAGGGCCTTATTTTCTGAAGACAGCCAGCTGTGGAAACAGCAGACATGAGAAGTATCCTGCAATACACAGCACATTTAAAAATGTTGTTTGCTATTGATCAATCATTTTTTGATCTCTTCAAATTAAAAGGTGTAATAATATCATTACAGTATATTTCAAGATTTTAAAAACTTTGTCTTATTTGAATTTTACAATAACTTTGTGAAATTAATCAAGAAAACATTTTTATGCTTGGTTTTACAGATGTAAAACAAAGAAAGACATATTTAACTTTTCGAAGCTCCCATAAAAAGTTGGTAAGAGAGTTGGGTCTAGAATCCCTGTCTCTGAACTTCTAAGTCAGCATGGATTATCTGTTACCTCCCCAGATCAATACCATGGATCAATGATGTGACAGTCTTAATGACTTCTCACTGCTTTCCTGATGATCACATTTTAAACATATATAGTAGGAAGCTCCTTGTTTCTTAGTGACTGGCTTGAACTGAGCCAAACTAAAAAAAGTCAGTGACATTGGCGTAGCTTCCTTTGTGGCCCTGTACAACCCTCAGCAAAGTGCTCAGAACCCTTCTCGAATGGTGGAGGCTCACAGAGAGTGTCATGCATTTTAGTTAATTGCACTCAAATTCTCCAGTTATTTGCCATCTTGAAATCTCCAAGTCTTCACATTAGTTTAAAGACACCATTCATTTCATGGAACCATTCGGGTGAACCCAGAAGATGAGGTAATATAAAAATAGTATATGCTCAGTTACACAGAAACTGAAGGAGAAAAGCAGACCTTGTTTACAAATATTGGGTTTGTTGCTTTAGGCCCCCCTCCCTCTCGCTTTCCCTCTCGTTAGCACACCCGCCCGCACACCTGTTTTCCTGCTCCCTTTAATGCAACAGGAAGGGGCGTTTCTTTGGCTTTGGGAGATGGTCAGTGCAACCAGTAGCTGAAGCCTCACCTCTCTCTCCCTACCCACCCCCCCGCTTCCCAGGTCTCACCAGGGGCATGGCCTCCTCTGCCTGGTGATCGTACCAGTTGCTCCAGGGCTGTTTGCTCCCACTTTTCTGTTGCGGTTGACGACACATGACAAACCTAACCGCACGAAACCAAACCCAGATTTTTCTCAAGAGATGTTCTTCTGAGGAACACATAAGCTTCCTGCCTCCTTCCTCAGAATGGTTGGGTGTTATCAATTGCTCCTGTCTGGATTTCACGTCATTTCATTCTGCCCTGTCCTTTGCCACTGGTTTCTTTTTAACTTAAAATAGTTTACTTTTGAAATGGTGGCATTATCCTTGACAAGTCCTCCAAAACTTTTAGGTCAGCTTTAGGCAGGAGAAGAGCAAAGTTTCTGACTGTATTTTTTTTCCTATAACTTTCTTCCTTTCTTTTATCATTTTACTTCTACCTTTTTAATATCTGACTTTTTAAACAAATTCTTATTAGAATTCCCACCATCATAAACTCAAGTTAAGTTCAAGTGGGCGGCTTGGTAAAAAGTAACCTAAGACATTTCTGTACCTATTCTGCCCCCAATCCCTTACTAGTGCCCATTGACTCTGCCTAAGACCTTTTACGCTGTGTGTCCATGACCATAAACAGATATTAACAAAAGGGTACTCTGATTTCTGGCACAGACTATCTTGTCTGGTTACCAGCACTGGAAAATTACCCACCCTTCCCTCACTCTTTTTCATACACACAAAAATAAAAACAAAGAATTTTTTTTTCCTCAAGATGCAGAATCACAGAGTGACATAGGTAGGATGTCAAAGGGGCCCAAGGCCTCCTCTCCATGAACCTGTCTCGCCTTCTCCGTAAATGCTGTAGGCACTTGATTTAGCCTGAGCATTTGGGCAGGAAGACGAAGATGGGCTTCATGAGTGGGTTGGTTTGGGAGCCTTTGAAACAATAGCAGAGAACACAAACAATTGTGATAACATTCAACTCCTTTTACCCTACACCCCCATCCCACCTCTCTAAAATCTGGGATGGGTGTTTGTGCGGTTAGCTGTTTGCAAGTGGCCATTTTATGACAGGAAATGACCAGGTGGTGTTAACCCTTTCCTTACCTCTAAGGATGATGGCAAGTCTGCCTACACAAATTTCTATAGCATTTGGGGCCCGACCTAAGAAGAGGGTGGAGGGAATTTGTTTTTAGAAAAAGAGAAAGGGTTAAATACTGCACTTAGAAGCTTCATGGAGATTTTTAATAATGATATGGAGTGTCAGACTGGTGATATATCTTTAGAATACTAATACAAAAATTGTGTTAACACTACTTTTAAAGGTAAATTTTAAGAAGATCAATTGTAGGAGGAAATAGAATATAACTTGTATTTGGTGGGGAAATTTTTGAGTGATTTTCCAAGTTTAACAAAATTAATATTTCAAAGTTCAGGTTTAAAATACTTTATATAAATGAACAGATTTTTTTTTTTTTGAGGAAAAAAGAAGCATACTTGGTGTCTATTGTGGATATATATGTATACCAGTATATATCTCTATACATATGTGTATATATATGTGTGTGTGTGTATATATATATGTATCCAACTTTACTAAATAATATACTGTACATATACACCCACCCTTAAACTGTGCATACTGTATATATATATAAAATGGCCACATTTCTTGCGTGTGTCTGTCCCCGGAAGGGTGGACTGATTGTTTTTGGATGTCTGCAGCTGTTACCTTGAAGGATGCAATTTCATCTTTCATTTATTTTTCCCCATCTAGACTGTATCAGGATAAACTGTAACTCCAGTAAGTTTTCCCTCAAGTTTCATTTTGTTCTTTAAAAAAGCAAAAAAACTGACTTTATTTTGTTTACTGTTTTATGAGCTGTTTTTGATTTGAATTATTTTATTTTTTTGACTATGGATTTGGGAAGAACTGGGGTTGACAAGATGAAGGGCTGGGGTGATGGGAAGGGCTTGGGGTGTGGTTTCTGAATTGGGGCAGGTCCTCTCTTCTTTCCTTGCATTTGCTCTATATGCAGAAAAGGAGGAAAGGGCACCTGGATAATGAAAGAACTTGAAAATGAATTGAAATGGTAATTTGTTGTTTTGGAGTTATAACTCTAGGGTGGGGGTGGGGACACAAAAAGCCAGTAGAGCAACCAGAATGCACTTCTCCACTACCAAAAGCTTCAGAAAATAAAAGCAAAGTTCATGACCCGGAAGGTGGCTGCCAACTCTGACTGACATTTTTTTTCCTGGTATTTATCACTATAGTTTTTTTTTTTTTTTTGCTTTCATTCGTTCGTTTGTTCCTTGTTTGTTTTTAAGAGGGTGGGCAAAACATAGCTCTTGATAATAATGTAACTTTTTAACCAAAGACTGAGACACATTCTAGCTTTTCAGAATGAAGAATTGCAGCCTATCATTTTTATTTTATCCCATTTAAATATTTTAGTTCTTGATGAAGGATCTTAATGAGGTGTAGGCTGAATACCATTCATGTATTTCTTCCTCTGCCTCAGAAATGAACATTAAATGGAGCAGATGAGATTGCGGAATAGGAGTAGAAAGGAAGGATGGGTACGAGGGGAAAAGTAAGCCTAGATGATAGACGGAAGAAAGGAAGAAATATGCTTTGAGTCCCATAGTGTATTATATTAGTTAAAGTAATTAAATAATTAACCATATAGGATAATTAAGGTGATTAACAAACAATCCCAAAATTTCAATGGCTCAACAAAAGAAAGGTTTATTACTTGTTCAGGTGGTGTCCAATGCTAGGAGGGCAGCTCTCCTGGTCAGCTTTCTTCAAAGAGGTAATTCAGAAATCTAGGATTCTTTCATGATCGGGGTCTACCACCTTTGAGAGTTTACTTCAAGCTCTACCCATAGTGAAGAAAGAAAGAGCTTGGTTGTTTATACAGTGTATATTGCCTTGCCCAGAAGTGACCTACATCACTTCTGCCCCTATTTTATTTGTCAGACATGACTTCCTCCTAAATGCAAAGGAAGCTGAGAAATGTAGTCTTTCTGTGGACCCAGGAAGAGAAAATTGGATTGGTTGAGCATCTAACACACATAAGTGTGTTTCTTTCTGTGTTTCTTTCTTGCTAGTGTCTTTCTGTAAGAACAAATGCAGAAAAGGAAATAATACAACTTTTACATTTCATTTCTTTGATTATTCCATCAAACATTTTACACATGTTAGCTGGTTTAACCTTTCTTGGGAGATATGTTATCAGGGTGACAAACTCATAATTAACCTAAATTTTGGCAAATGTTTCATATAAATTAACAAAAATAGAAGAAATGTACAAAAGCTATATAAACAACCACCTCCTAAAGCAGAGTGCTTGATGCTTATTGGGGCGACAGTCTCAGTTAAATTAAGCAATGTCCTATTTTGCTGTGTTTAAACATTTCTAATTAGCCAGATATTTCTCATGTATTTAGATCATTAAAAGCCTAATTGAAACATCTTTCTTCTCCAGAGATTGGAGTTTTCTCTTTCTTTAAGCAGCTTTATTGAGATATAATTTTCATACTGCAAAAATCATTCATTATAAGCCTATAATTCAGTGATTTTTATTACATTTATAGAGTTGTTCAGATATCACCAAAATTCTATTTTAGAACATTTTCATCAGCCCTCAACTCTCCCTTATGTCCATTTGCAGTTAATCCCCTATTTCTATCCTTAGTCTTGGACAACTGTTGTCTTGCTTTTGTCTCTATAAATTTGCCTGTTCTGGACATTTCATATAAATGGAATCATTAGAATATGTAGTGACTTGTGTTTGGCTTCTCAAAAAAATTTTTTATAGCGTTAATGGGAAGCTTTCTATTTTCTTTCTGCATTAGTTTTCAGAGGACGGAGATGAAAGGGGGACCAGAAGGTGGAAAAACCATATCCAAAGCTGAATGTTGCATCTGGTTTTCGAGACTTCTTTACAGAACAGAACTGAGGGGGTTATTTGATTAGCATACCAGGACTTACTTTTTGAGCTCTATTCACGCTTTATCTTGCAATTAATTTCTTACGTTCCATCGGATCGGCCATGGAAAGTCATCATAAGACAAGTTCCAGAATTCTTTCTGCTGGGAAATTCACTATTAGTGAGTCTTCTCCAGAATACAGATTCCAGCAGGTTTTCTAAACCTGATGAAAGATTTTCTATTCAGAGCTAACAAAAGCAGTACTGAGAGGAAATATGTTAGCAATGATGTGTTCTCAACTTTGATCACAGTTATAGAAAAAGTACAACTGGCTTTAATTCAATATTTAGGTAAGGAACTGAGATTGGGTTTTGGAAATCAATTTTGAATTTTCATTATAAACTTTTAACATACCAAGGAAGTTAATTTTGTTGAGAGCATCAGAGAAAGAATACATAGTCCCCAATGAGTGAACAGTGGTTGAGTAGAAACAAAGCAAAATAAAACCAAACTTGAACTAACCTGAGACCATTAGTGCGGAGGTATGTAGCCGTGTACCCAGGGTAATGTAGAGTCACAGAGTAAATGTGATACATTTTTAATTGTTGATTTAGAGTAAAAATTGGAAATCACAATGATGTATTATACAGAAGAATTTAAATAAGCATAAATTTTATTTTATTTATGAATCTAATTCTTATGTTTTAAGAAGAAACATAAGAATTCTTCTCTATTTTATCCCTGGCACTATTAGCACTTGGGTGGAAAAGTTTGAGAAGATTATGTAAGAAAATTAGAAAACAGGAACAGCTGATTAATGCTTCCAAACCCCTCTTCTCATGGACTCCTTGTTAGAATTCATAGTTCAATCTGTTAGATAATCTCAAGTTACTTCTATAATAGATCTGCAGATATTCTTATTCAATTTTTCAATGTGAGAGTACAAGAAATAAGACTGATTTGCAGCCTGAGTTTGAGAGGGAGAGTTTTCCTCATTCTCCTCAACTTTGTCTCCGGTTGTCATTTAAATAGAAGTCATAGGGTGAAACTGCTCAAGTTTCAAACAAAGCTGATTTTTTTCCCTTGAAGGAACATCTTGAATTAAAACTTAAACCAAGTTTGAATATAAGTTCATGAACCTTTCTCATAATTCTATTTTGGAATGACTGTCTCTAGAAAGTCAGCTAGGTAAAAAAACATATGAGTGGCATCATATGTTTTTCTCCTTTTCATCTGCCATAAAATGTTGTTTGTTCAGGGAAATGGCTATTTTCAAGGGTTGTGTGACACTCTTTTTAATGGAGAGAAGAACATGCAAAAGGAGGATGGTCTTCCAGTGTAAGGAGGGCAGCAGTCTTGAGACAAAAGACTCTTCCTTGTGGCTTCATTGGCCGGTCCTTCTCAGTAATTGTGGCCCAGCTCTGTGCCGAGGGTATCCAGGAAACAGAAGTGGTTTTCTGATTAGCTTCTCTCTTTCCTACCTTTCTTACCTTCTCTTTTCCAATTCTCTGTCTTTCTCCATAAACTCTATGATATACTTATAATTACTCATTCTAAATCTTACTACCCCTTCCTTCTAAACCCTTCAAGAGTACCTCACCATACATTCCTCTTTGGCTGTTATCAGAGTGTGCAGATCAAGGTCTTTGGTTGAACTGGGAACATTGCTGGATTCGATTAATCTGGCAGGAACATTTAGAAAGATAAAATAAGGACGTTTCCAGCTTGGGACTTTTAAATTGCAAAAGAGCGACAGAGTTGGCAGTCATCATGGTCACTTGAACTCCAAGGGTGACCTGGAACATTACTAAAGAAAACAGGGCTGCTTCCTGGAGAATATGTAGAGGACGTCACCTGTTCCCATGGTTCCAGTTCTACAAAGCGGGCCTAGTACTCTAACAGGCATGCAGTGCTGAAAACAGGTATGGACTTCTTGTTGGTTTCATGTGTGTTTGCTCAAATGAAAGACTGTAAAATGGTTTGTTGTCTTTTACCTTGTCTGATTGTAATTCTGTCCTGTGATTTCCTATCCTCTACTTTATTCTATCCCTTTCAAGCTGTGTGCAGTATGGCTTAATTAAATATGAGCATAGCATGTTCAAATATAGTGAACAAATATCAATGAATATCAATTCCCTGCCCCCCTATTTTTTCAATCTTTCTTTCCTCTCAAAGGCCAATTCTTCTGTGTGTGGCCATTTTTTCAATCTTTCCAAAAAAGGGTGTCTATATCACATGGAAATTGTGAGTTTGTGTACATGCCTGATTATTTACTTTGAACTTGAAGCTTTACTAATTTATTAGTAACAAGGTTCATTTTTACTTCTTAGACATAGAGGAGAAAAGAAATAGAATACTATATAAAAAATATACTGACCTTAAAACTCTCAAGTGCCACAATGTGTCAGCTTCAGGAATCTTGTCCACTTCCTATAGACTCTGTTATCTTTAAACCATAATAGAGATGCATGATAATATAAGAGCTCTATGAAAATAACATCAAAGGATATACTATCTCCAAATCATACCTGGGAAGGCTGCTAGGATTTACTAAATAGTTCTTATCTTGCATTTGCTTGCCGAGGGCCTGGTTTTTACCTTTTGCTTTAGCTTCTCTGCCTTTAGTTCTAAGCATATTCAGTTTTCAGTGTTTTGGCAAAGTCAACATTGTGTGGGTGGTTCTTGCTTAATTTAGGCATAGCTTAATGAACTGTGGTTTATTACACTAGAATTTCAGATTTTTCTCTTTCTTTTTCTCTATCTTTCCTTTCTATGGTACCAGAATGTATGACTTAATCTTTAGGCACAGTTTACCTAGAAATCTCAGAGCTGAATTGTTTGGCTCATCCCTTTAACTGAGAAACACAAGTTAACCAGGAATCTCCTCAGTTCAACTAGGAATGCTGACCTCTTCACTGTTAAAAGCCCTCTGGGCAGGGAATTACAGAACTGTATTTGGTATCCATTCCAAGATTTGCATAAACATTACTGGCAGCCATTTGCATCTTAGTAGAGTTTTAGTGATGGAAAATCACAAAGAAACTATATTATCTACAAATTACCAACATCACAACTGAGACTTTCTATTTGCATTCTAAATGATTATGCTCTACTTCATCTCTTCTCAAACCTGATTTCTAAAAGATAATACATAATTTTCTTTCTTTTGAATGTTTTATATTTCTTATATGAAACACCTCAAGTGTAAGTTTATTAATAGTATAAATACTAGCCAGATTTGAGTATGATAGGATGCTTCCTAAACATTTTATATTAAACTCATCTTAATATTCAGAATGGTTTTATTTTTAAATAGTTAAATTCTACATGGAACAAAAGACAAAGTTGTAAAAATTCTCCCTTTTACCCTAATCCTAGTCCTTAAATTCTCTTTCTCAGAGGCAACCAAAATTATGTTTGTTGTATATTCTTTCAAAGATAACTTATGAGAATATAGCATTTATTTATAACCATTTTCACCCTCCTCCTCTTTTCTTCCTTCTCTTTCTTGGTACAATGTTAATGCATTCTTCTGAATCTTACCCTTTTTTACTTAAAATGTCTTAGGGATTGTTCCATGATAGAATATAAAGTTCTACTTTATTCTTTTTCAATGGCTACATAATTTACATTTTATGGAGATGTTATAGTTGATTAAATCAGTTTCCTACTGGTATATGTTTAGATTTTTCTCAGATTTTAAGTACTACTCCAAGTAAGACAGTGCTCATTTTCTTCATCTTTACATGCATATACAGGAAGATAAGTTGGATAGTTCTCTAAAAATGGAATTGCTAGGTCAACAGATAAGTACATTATAGGTATTGATAGATATTGCCAAGTTACACTCCACAGAGGTTGTACAGATTTACATTTCTCCCAAGAGTATGTGAATGTTTCTCCTCACCCTTGCTAAACACATTGTATTATCTGACTTTTTATTTATTTTCTAAAAAGTATCTCTTCAAAATGTTGCTATCCCATATTCAAACGATAGCCCATTGTCACTTATGTATCTTTTTCTTCCATCCCTTCAGTTCTTCAAGTACAGGTAGGAACTATTGTCATTTAAAACTTCAGTGACCACTTATACCAGAAATCTTTTAATAGAAAAGTACTAAAAACAAAAAGAAAAACAAACAAAAAAACTACTGTAGTAGCATATTTATGTTAACTCTTTTTTAGTAAACAGGGGTGCTATAGAAAAGTATAGTATCATAGTATTTCTGAGTGATTTTCCTCCTGTATTTCTGTTTATTTATGTTGGAATCCCAGAGGCATTTAGTTCAGTTAGAAAGAGCGAGGAGGACTCAAGCCAAATAGCCTGAGTTCACCTTTGTCTAATACCACTAATGAACTATGTGTGTTTGGACAATTTACTTCAACTCTCAGATTCCTCAGTTGTAAATGGGCATAATTATTGCATTTACCTCTTTAAGTAAGAACAGAACCTAGAACAGAAAACATGCTAAACGTGTGGTGGTGGTGGTGGTGATAATGATGATGGTCAATACTATCATAGTATTTCTACTGAAAGAGGATCTTTTGAGAACTGTTATTGTTCAAGAATGGATAGCTATATACTCTTAAAACCATAGTTGGTAATTTAATAGATGCTTATGAACTGCATATCCTTTCTGTCTTCGGTCAGTTACTCAGGGCAAAAATTAACTCTTTTCAAGGCTATCAGATTTGCACTAGATTCTACATTAATAATACTACCAATAGGACTGTTGATAATACCATCTTTGGATTATATTGAGATTTTCTTCTCCTCAGAGTGTTATGATAAACAAATACTGAGTTTGAGAACTCATAAAAATATTTTGACTTCATGAGTTCTTCTGTGTGTTTGGGATGCTGATCTAATTTTAATAAAAATTTAGTTATGTTCTACAATGCAAATATTATCTTTAAAATATACAGGTCTGATTCAATGACATTATATTTGTGACTTTAATACTTTCTGATATCAATTTTATATAATCTAAAGGGGAACTACAATGAAATAAGATCAAAGAAATAAGAATTTTATGGCAAGGGTATAGATTTCTGGCTGAGAATATTACTGTTTGGTTTCGTTGGCAAATTCCTATGATGGCTTTAAAAATCATCAAGTTCATGGCAGACCATGGTGAGACTGGAGGACTACCTCACTAAGAAAAGAGTTGTCCTTTTTTTGGTTTCAACCACTTTGTTGAAGCATAGCATGATGAGTCAATATGTTAAGAGATTTACACCTGGACCTTTGGGTAACTGAAATTACTCATATGCTGTCCAAAGGCTTGCGGCTTAGTCCTTATCAGATTCACATGTGATTCCCAGAGAAGTAAAAAATTAATGACCATTTAGCAGTTGGGACTACGGTACCATTCATCCCCAATTTCTGGGAATATCCTTTGAGAACAGGTTAAAAGAGAAACTAACAGGAGAAATTTGTCCTTCAATGGCGTTAGTTAGCTAAGGCCACTTTTTCTGTGATTTCAAAATGGTCTCTGGGCTCTAGGATGCACATATATCATCTTTTGGTTCGCTTCTCTATGTACAGTGAGCTCCTGACATGGAAAAGTTCACTCAGGAAGGTACTTCATCATTCATTATTAATCTGGGTTTTAGAAAGGATAAAGGGATTGGGATTACATACCCAAATAAATTGTAGGTGAGAAATGAGATTGAAGTATTAAATTATAAATGAGTGTTTCTTCTCATCAAGGAAGAAGCAGAAGAAATAGCAGAGAAGTAGAAAACAGACAAGTTAAAAACATAAGGCCTCACAAAAGTATATAGCAAAATTAATAGAGTTACTGAATTCTAGGAAAGCCTCCTAAATAAAGTAAAATTTCTCTATCTGTATATCTTAAAAACAGGCAAACACCTTATCAATTTTGAAATGATTTTTTGTGAACTATCAAGCAAAGAGGGGCAATATATAGACTCCTAGAACTATTTCCAATCACGGTTCAAGCTGCTGTACTCAATCCTGTTAAATTAGTTATGCTGTTTGTAGATATATACATACATATAGTAGTATCTTATGTCAGCACAGCTTAAAATTTTTATGCTGCTATCTGCCACTCTATGATTTTCATGACTTGAAGCTACTTTAGTTATACTATATGCTTAATAAATAATTAAATAAGAAATAAGGAAATTAAATGTACCCATCCCTCTACTCTAATGTATTATTTATACAAACGCTGTTAGTAAGAAACAAAAGATATGCAAGCCCCAAAATTAAACTACAATTTTTTGTCTTGTCATTCTAAAAGGAAGAATATTAACTAAAGAGTGAATTTATTCTCTTATCCTTAGTAAGCTAAAAGAATATATATTACTTAATTTGTAAATGAGAAATTTCAGACAAAATGAAGATTTTCATGAAGTCTGATTTGGCCAGGTTTGCTTGGAATCAGAAAAATTTCATGAAGGGAGGCAAATGTGTATCAGTAAGTATTATATGTTGCTACTCTTCCTCATTCTTCATTCACTTATTCCAAGAATATTTACAGAGTGGTAACTGGGTTCCAGGTGTTGATGTCAGTTTTAGGGATTTATACCTTGGATTTCCAAGGAACCTTCATAGTCTGGATACATCTCCACCCCCATTCCGCATTTTCTGTTTCTCTTATGGAAATCGGAACTCAGATTCTTGCATCTCTAAAGTCCAGGTAGAATCTCTCATAGATTTTATTTAGGGATGGTTTATTTCAACATTCAATTCAACGTGATTTTTTCCCCTACAACATATGTGTATTCCTTGTGTTGAGGCCCTGAACACTGTTCTACTTATCTAATATTTTTCCTGAACTCCCTTTTTCTTGTTTTAGCTTGCCCTGCATCACCTGACCACCTGCTTGGAACCACACAGGCTATGTTTCTGCTCTCCTTTCAACAGCTGATATTAACAGGCACTATAATTTTTAGTAAAAATGGTGTTTTTGATTTTCTAATTTGGAAATTTTTTTGTACTCTGATTCATTTTATTTGTCTAATTGCTATAGTAAGATTTGCAAGGTGGTGAGTTCAGTTGCTATTGGTGTTAGGCAGAGTTTATATTTTGAAAATTAGGACCACTTTATGAGTGAGGTGTAAGATGTACAGGTAGCCATTTGGCAAGCTCACATTATCAACCGAAACTCTCCATTTCTCTTTGGTGTCAAATAAATGCATCAATGGCTATAATTCTTTTTTATTATGACATATTTATCATATCTCACATATGTCTGTAGAGAACTTAATTTGAATTCTAGAGCTTCAAGAATAATTAGCCACAAAGTGCAGATCTCCCTAGTGATTCAGAGCATCTCAACAAAAACAGTTTTTCTTAATTTTAGAATCAATTTTGGAAGAAAACTTAAGAGACCAGGGATGTTATTTCTAAAAGAAATGAAATAATTTTCTGGCAGTTCTACTAAGTGACTAAAAGTACAATGCTTTCTAAATCAGAGTTTATTAGAAGTTAGAGAAATAAACTTTAAAGGGATATATACATTTTTCTTCTAAAAAATGAAGTAGTTTCAGAGTAAATCTGATTATATAAAATCTGTATATATAAAAAAATGATACTATTATTCCCAAAGCCTCGTGCCAACCCTTTGTCAGCAGCAGGGTTCCTAGTGGATATGATAGGACACTATTTAGGGAATGGGAAGCAAGAGAGAGTTTCAAGGGATGGAAGCAAGAGCTGTGGTGTTTAGTAATAATAATCTGAGTGGCTGAAATTCTTATGCAATAGAAAAATGTTAATAGGCATATGTATTTCAGAAGAGACAAAATGTAATAGAGATCACGTCTCCTGAAGCAAAGTCTTTGAATGGTTATGGGCTCTGGATCCTCCCTATAGACCTGGCAGAGCACATTTTTAAATATCAACATATTATAAATGGGGAAACCAAGGCTGGTGGAAGCCAAGTGCATTGCATAATGTCTCAGGGTGATTAGTAGCCAGCAAGAGTCTTCATAAATTTCATTTTATGATTCTGAATCACATGAGTGCTCTTCATCATGATATGTCAAGCCATGTTTAAATGATGACATAGAACATTTTTTTTCTTCAGAATTAATTTAAAAGAGGGAGAAGGGCACTGTACAGGTACCAAATTGGAGAAGGTACTATGATCTAAACTCTTGGGTGTAGGATGAACAGCAAGATGAATACAAGGAAATTTAGTTCTGAAATCTAGGAGATGACAGAGTAATGAAATTAGTGTCATCTGCAAATGTGGGCAGAACGAAATCTAAAGCAATAAATAGAAGGCTACTCCTCTGATCCAGAGATAATAAAAAGTAAGAAAAGTAGAAACACTAAAGGTAGAGAAGGCCTGATTATTTCCTATGAGTGGTTTTCCTGCAACAGTCTGTCAGGAAGCCCTTTCCTTTCCTCCCCAGAACCTGAGGGGAAGGGACTACCCCACTGACCCAATTGAGGATGCCCACAGGAGTGAAAGTATGAGAGCAGCAGAGACAGAAGGCATGAAAGGGCAGAAGCAGCAGATGGCAGCAACAAATGTGTGTGAGACAGGCAAAGTCGAAGAGAAAGGGCACAAATAAGGATTCATAATGGAGCAGCAAAAGCCTAGTGTGTTTTATCACTGTAGAAAAATTCTGTATCTTTCTGATCTCAGAGAAAAAGAGGACACAAAAGAAGATGAGTAAAGACAATACGATGAAGCCATTAGACTAAGGGATGGCTAGTGAAGGATTACTACCTCCTTATGAGAAGAAATTGATAGTTGAAATTAAACTCACACTGTATACCTGTCAATAGTTGAATGCTTAACTCAACTGATTTACTTATTATTATTCACAAACTTTCTTTTGATAAAGTAGTCAAAACTTACTGATGGTCAGAAATAGAAACACTAGACATTGGGTGACCCTAATGATTAGGTAGGTGCCCAGGTACCTATCCATGACTGGGTTTACCCTCACCCCTACAATCCTGGTAGAAGACAGAGGGTGAGAATATCATGATTAATATTTCAAAGGCATGAAAATTGAACACAAAGTGAAGATACTAACTCATTCTTATTCCTCTCCAATTGTTCTCTGAACCTTCATCACAGCAAAAATAGATGCTGTTAAGTTTATATAAAGGACATTTACAATAAAATTTTGAAATTTTTGCTGTTATAGAAAGTACATCGCCTTCACAGATGACTAATAATTATAGTAAAAATAATAGCAAAGATTGATTGTTTTTTTGCATGCTAGGACCTGAGATGAGCAGTTTATTTGCATGATTTGTTTAATGTTCACCACAATCTTATAAGGTAGGCGTTGTTATCCTCATTTTAGAAATGAGACTTAGTGATGTGAAAGCTTTGTTCAGCCTCAGATTCAGTTTGTTTAATTCCAAAGCTCCTGGTCCTCACCACAGCACATGTCACCTTTTCGGCTCAAGTGCTGAAGAGTCGATGCCCCAATGAATGCAGTCCACCACTGCAGGACATGCTGATGGTCCTGATGGAAGACATCACTTCTAGTCACTAATAAATCCTCTTTCTTCAAGTTGTCTTTTTGTAACCTTGACCTTTCCAGAGTGAGGCTTCCCCAGCTCAGCTCTATAAGTATATTAGTGTCCCATTCTTGTTCAAAACTAGTCTCTAAGGCACTGTTTAATTCTAAGACTGAAAGGTACTTGGCATTTAGGAATGCCAAGGATGAATCAGGGATTATCATACAGGCACGGAGATGACTGCTAAGAAAGAGGGTCATGGTAAAATGTCATAACTGATCGTTGCTGCATCACCCTTTCCATGCCCAGCGCCTTGTTGGCCTTCTTTTGGTAGTATTGATGTTCTCAGTTTTCAGTCTTTTGTCTCTTTCCATTATATTCTAGTGCTCTAATCTTGGCAAACAGATTGTAGTTACTCCACTTTCCCAGTCTCTCTCATACCTCTGTTCCTGTGACTGTACTTTATGTTATGCCTTATATATATACCCTTCCTTTCTGTATCTGTCTAGCCAACTGCTGCTCATCTTTCATGACAACTCAGGGGTCACCACTCATGCAAAGCCGTTCCTTCTATCCCAGGCAGATCTAGGTTTGTTCACCTTGAAAGTCTCTTAACATTTCGAATGTACATCTTTCAGAACTCTTATCCCATATGTATCATATGTATCTCCTGAACCAATCTCTGGACTTACTCCTCAAAGCTGAGAAAATGTCTATTCATCATTGTATCTTCCCACATTAATGCACATTTACTGAATTAATTAATAATTATAAATTTAGTGACTTGAAACTTTGGGCCATAGTAGATGGATGAGTACAAATTTCTTAGTAGGAGGAGACTTATTCCATATTTACAAAGAGGGAAATGTCATCAGATTAGTTGAAAATACCATAGATTACCATAATAAGGACATTTGTCTGATTCTGGAAAGAGAAATGTGTTTTTAGAAATCTTTACTAAATACTTCTGTGTTAGAAGACTAACTTTTAATATGAGAAAATGTGATTTCGAAGCAATCTGAACCTTCTTTCGCCTAAATGGTGGTGGTACAAAGAGACATTTAAGACACACATTACTTGTATACAGTAATGTTCTGTACATGTCAGTTTTATGTAGGTATTCTGTCTAGCCCATTCTAGATGAGAAATCTATACTCATTCCCGTATTATTTTCATAGACTTTAGCACACTTCAAATTGGTCATAAAGAGTGTGAGGAAGATGACTCAGAGCAGAAAAACAAAGCAAAAGGGGCAGCATTACCAGGTGGAAGGAACAGAACTTTTAGGTTCAGTTAAATCTGTTCTGCTTATTAGCTCTTGGTCCTGAGGCGATTTCTCTCTGCCACTGTTATTATTAGTAATAGCTATAACATTCTTTAATGAAGA
This sequence comes from Macroglossus sobrinus, assembly GCA_004027375.1. Lineage (NCBI taxonomy): Eukaryota > Metazoa > Chordata > Mammalia > Chiroptera > Pteropodidae > Macroglossus > Macroglossus sobrinus. The sequence goes on along the minus strand of PVKZ01000054.1, from coordinate 606,956 downwards.
AGAAAAATATCTGAACAGCCTAGCTCCCAACCACATGATTTCCATCCCAGCATTTAAACAGACACCAAAACCTTGCATCTCACAGCTTGAACTGCTCATTGATCATTTGAACTTGGAATAGTAGAAATATCAGTTTCCCCAAGCCTTCTGGGTACTTGTCTAACCTTTCTGATTTGTCAAAGCAAACTCCTTGTTTTGTACAATGTTTCATAGGAAACAGGACAGAGATCAGTGTTTGAAGAAGCTGAGTGTGCCCAAGATAACTTCTAGGGTTTTAATGGAGGAGTTTTTTGGCAGCTGGTTTAGAATCTTGTGTGAAATGAATTCGGGGCTATTTGATTCATTCAAGTAAGGTCATATTATTAAGAGGAGGATCCTCATCTACCAAAGTCTCAGGGACCAATGGTAATTTTTAATCCTAGAAGGGTTATACTCTCCCTGGTAAAGTTGGGTGGTACAAGTGACATACATTTATATGTTTGCCCATGATGAACTATATGCAGAAGAAACCAAAACAACAGAATCATATGGGCCAGTGAGCATATTTAATGAGCATTTATTTTGTGCCAGGTATATGTGTGTATATATGTATATATTATCCTTTTATCACCACAGCAATTATATGCATAGGCAGGGCCAGCTGCATAATCTGTGGAATCTGGTGCAAAATGAAAAAAAACAAGCTCCTTGTTTCAAAAGCAGGAAAAAAGTTTTTACTTTTTGCAGTCTTTCTCTTTCACATTAACCTGTCATGATGTCATGTAAAAAGTTTAAAACACAATGTTTTTATCTAGAGTGCTCCCTCAAGCATGGAAATACTCATGAGGTGAGTGCAGACCCTTCCAGACACTCAAGACCTCACCCTGTGACTCTGCCTGTGAAGACAGTTTCCAGGTGGAGGTGGGAAAAAAACTTTTCCTGGGGAAGCAAGACCACTCATGAGTCAGTGCTTCCACTGAACTTCACTTATAAAACACAAAATCAAAGATGCAATTCTTATGAATTTTAAGACAGACACTGCGAAGCACTGAACCTGAAATGCTCAGGGTTCCATATGACTGTGCTAGCTGCACACCTATGAAGCTGGTCTTGGAAGCACGTGATAGTATTATATTTGTACACCATATAATTACCAAAATATACTATGGCTATTATATACAACTTCGCTAATTCTTAATTTCAGTAGACTATTAATACTGTATTTTGTAAATTTATAATTGCTCCCAGATGTCCTTCCTCAGGGCCAAAGATGAATTATGAAGCCCGAGAACTGCCCTTTCCATAAAGGTTTTGCATAACGGCATGTAACAACCCATCACATTTTCCTGTCCAATGGAAACATGCCTTATTTTTGAATGTCAATGTTTAAGAGACTGAAGTTTATGACTGGTATAATTTTGCTTGTAAAACTCAGTTATCCCTTAGTGGGTATGCTCAGTAGACATGTGTGCCTATGTAATGATGTCTTCACTTCCTTTTCCCAGGGATTGTCTTTTTTTTTGATGCCCAGTCATAACTGGGAGGTCAAAATCCTAGTCCATTTTTACTGAACCTCAGCCTTCAAGAGTCTGAATTACCATTTATTTCTCTAGTAGAACATCGGCAACTAGGAAACAGAATTTGGATATTATCACACTAATGTACCATTGCTGCAGAAATCCCTTGGACTAACTGAGAGGGGACAAAAGGAACAATCCAGGAATAATCCAGGAATAATTGGCTATTCAATGTCTTTAAAATGATGCTATCCAACATCTTGGTTTCTGATTTGTTATTCCATATTCACCTTTACCTAATATAAAAATGATTCATTTGAATCCCTTTCAAAGGGAATGAATGATGGGAAAACTATTGGGTCTTAGAATATTTAGAAGGAAAAACTCTGTCCTTTCCAGTGCATTCCACAGAACATTTGGAACAGAACAAGAGCAAATGGGTTTCAAGCTAATGAGTGAAAGCGAAACACTTGCTGTGGCTATAATGACTGCCATTTCTAAGGGCTGCCAGGCCAGGCCATTTTTCAGTGTCTTGCTGGAAAGAATAATTTATGTAGGCTTCCACTGTGCGCAGTCGTTACTGGCTTGCCTTGTCCCTGCCTTTGTGATTTGGGGTACTGCAGTGGAAGCTGACATGCTGAGCTATTTGGCTGTCTCGGCCTCATGGCCAGCTCTTATTCAAAATAATGTCAGGGGAAAATGACAACACCGCTTCAGGGATGTAAGCTAGATTCACATAGTTTTTGTATTCATGGAAGAGCATTTCCTTGTACTGTAAGTGTACTTTGTTCTGTGTAACAACATATTTAGTCGAGTGTGACTTTATTGTCACCACCTTTGAAGGCACATATTCACTCTCCTGTGGAGTAGTAATGTCCTTCTACTGAAATTGTTTTGTATAAAGAACTGGTTTACTTGGATCCTCTGTATTCAGACTGATGGTTTATGTCACAGTTATCTGCAAGCAGCAAGTGTTTATTGATGAGGATTTTATTACCTTTCTGTGTGATTAAATCTTGGTGTAGCTTTTCCCTCTAAATCACCATTTAATTTATAGTTCAATTATAATTGATCTAAGTGCTACCAGTAAGTAATTCTGTTGATGACAAGTTACATGTTTGTGAGGCAGGTTAACTTTCAAACTCATCCTCTTTTAGAGAGAAATCTTGCTTCAACTAAAAACAATGAAGCCCTTACTTAAATATTTATCTCACAAATGAGAGTCATTGACATTCAATACAGTTCATTAAATATTTCCATCAAGTGTAGCATGCTTGGAGGTCCACTCTAAAAAGTCTATACAGAGGTTAGCTAACTTTTTCTATAAATGATCAGATAGTAAATATTTTAGACTTGTGAGCCATATAGTTTCTGTCATAACTACATCATCTGTTGCAATTCAGTTCTCTCGTCATACTAGTACAAAAACAGCAACAGAGAATATGTAAACTAATGGGAAAGGCTGAGTTCCAGTACAACTTTATTTATTAAAATAGGCAGCAGGCCAGATTTGGCCCCAAACAGCCATAATTTGCTGATCCCTGGACTAGGACCACATGAGAGGTGTATATGTAGAAACTGTATTTGAAAAGTAGACAAAACTACCTAGGATTCCAACCTATAATATAAATGGAAGTTTGAAAAACTATTTAAAACAATTTTTATTCCAGATGCTTGTAAGGAAATGCTGAATGAGATCAACACTGTCCCTATCCTTATGAGGCTTGCATCTATTTGAGATGTTTGTGAACTTGTAAATATGTGTATGTATCAAATAATGGCTAATGCAATGGATAAAATTGAGTGGAGTAAAGTAAATGTCTGGAGGTGGAAGAATGTATAGCTTTAGATAGGAGTTTTCTGGAAGGCTTTCTGAGAAAATGACATGTACTTTTGGACATTTGAGACTTGCATGATGAGACAGGTCTGGGGAGGGTTTAGGGAAAGAGCACTCTGTGCAGAAGCATTCACAAAAAATCAAGGACTTAGGAAAGAGTATATAGTTGGTGTATTTGAAGAAAGGAAACACACTGGTGTGATTAAACCATGGCATGTAGGGAAGAGAAAAAGGGACCATTTGTCTTTATCTTTTATAGTTCCTATTAGACTGACCTATAATCATAGTTTTACATGAGTTAAGGAACATCCCTAGTGATTCACCATCATCCTTTTCTTTATTCTTTTTTATTTCTTTGGGGAGACAGATTCACAGGTATCTGGGGTGTTTGATGTCAAAATAATTTTAATCCACTGTTATTAAACTGGAAGCAAACCAGTGTTTCATTTGAGGGATAGTTAAATAACTGTTGTAACCGCATTTAAAGAAATGTTGAGACAGGAGATCAGAGGTGAGACTTTTAGGGTTAAGAGAGCCATATATGAGACTCACAGGTCTAATCATTTGAGCAATATAGAAGATTTCACAATAGCCCATGATCTCGAATTGCTAAACTGGGTAAAATGGTTCAAACGTTAGTAATTTCAGTGTGGATGCCCCAAACTCAACAGTTGATGGGATACTGTTAAGTGAAAAAACCTTATCTTACCCTAAAAAAATCAACCCAGTTTCTTTTACATAAAATATTGCATCAGGTTCAGTATTATATGGTAATTTTATGAAGCTTTGGAAATAAAACTGTTTTAAATCCATTGTTGTTTGGGGGTTGTGAAAACACTTATCCAAGAAGAATTGCTTGTATCTAAATAATTTGACTCAGAATGAAGTCCTTTGCCTCAATTAAGTAGAATTTGAGGGAATGGTTCTAACTGAATTAAGGCCAGCTCAGGGAAGTTAATTAGAGTGTTTTGCCTTGAAAGACAGTTTTCTAGGCAATGTGTTTGATAAAAATGCTTCAGATGAATGCTAAAGAATTCCGTGTTCTGGTGAGATATGACTAAAATGAATAAGCACTAGCCTGTTACAACTCCAGATAGCCAGAGGGAAAAGTCAGTCAGTCTCAATTAATGAAAGAGCACATCATGGATTTTTAGAAAAATAAAATTGCTTTCAGATATGCTTTCAGATAATGACTAGACCAAGATAATTGTGTGCTGTGTATCTCCATCCTAATAAATGAATTTAGAGAATACATAAGCCTGACTTACTACTAACATTTTAGTTGATTAAAATAAAATATTCTTCCAAGTTACTTGTCACATCCTTAAAATTATTTTACTTTTATAAACAAGGCTAATAGGCTCAGCAAAACTGATTTTATACCTTAAACTTGCTACATACAGCCATTCTTTATGGATGCCGTAAAGTTATGTATTAGCCTAGATTACATTACAAATTCTAAATTTGTGTTTGATTCTGAATTAATAAGTTTTATTGGTTAGAAGCCTAAATGCATAGATGCTAGCATAATACAGGCTTTCCAGAAGTTTGTTTTTCATGAAAGTAAAAGTAAGAGGTTATATTTTGTAACAGAGGGTATTTTTTTTTTTAACCTTGTCTTAGCACAAGATATTACAGGGACTTAAAAAAATTAAATTTAAGCTAGGATTAATGTATCTACTTTTCATTGGTGTTTTATATGTACATCTAGCATAATACCATATGCCAGGGAGCATTAAAGAAAATTATTTAACAATAAAGTAGTATTTGCTTAGCCCGATTTATGTTTTTCTTTTCTCTAAGAGGATATAATGTATTCCTTTGAGCATCCTGAATTTCTTCCTGGGAGTTGGCAGCAGCAACTGTTATAAAGGGAGCATTTTTGAAATATAATCTTAATCACATCTAGTGCTGTATCCATCAGAGCTTCCATTTTATGTGGCACGTTCAACTTCATTATCTGACAACAATGAAATGATGCTATTTTAGACATCTATGGAAGTTTTATTGAATATCATCAAATGTTTAGCAAATATTTAAAACATTTCACATATTCTTACAACCAGGAATCACACATTGAAGAGTATTTCCTGGTTTGGGAACTTTAATGTAATGAAAAAGTAAGAAATAGATCTTGGCCTGACATGGGAGTAGAATGAGCTGATAGCTTTATTAACTGCTTGCTGTTCTTATAGAACAGGATAATAGACATGTTATTTTTCCTCTAAACTCATTGCCAGGCTAAGACCATGCATGGGACTTACTCTTGTGGCTAAAGTTGGCGATAAAACTTAGACTTTTGATTTCCAAACTATAGCATGCGGGTAGCAGAAAGCTGATGAAGCAGGCCACAGTCCTCACTGCAGATGGATAGGACAATAACACATTCATTTATTTGCAATTTTAGCAGAGTTTTCATGGATGAATATGAACACACCTCCATTTCCTAAAAACTCTTCAGGTTTGGAATGCCAGTGCCATCACAATTTACTTTTTCTAATGTTTTTAGTAATATCCCACAAAAATAATGTTATTTTCATTAAATTTTATATTCAATTGTTTTATACATGGTGGAACCATAACTTAAAGTAGATAAAATTGCTCTGTCTCATTCTTGGCTTTTGTTCAGGGTCACATATAAAAAAAATTTTTTTTGCAAGATGTTTGTCTATTTCTTTTGGCCTTGAAATGAGAAATAAATAAATAAATATATATATATTAGAAAATTGTTTCTAACTCAGAGGATACTTAGCATTGTATCCCGGATCAAAATGGCTATCAAGTTTTCCAGCTGCATATAATTATACCTGCCAAATTGCTAGTGATGGTGACTTCAAGAAGTCCATCAAGGTGCTTACACAGCCAACTGTTCTGTTCTGTCGTACTTGCTACGAATGGATGATCCTCCTAGATTCCAGCTTGTTACTACTTAGCTCCTTTATAAGGAGCCAGCCATTCATGAAAATCAGCTGTAAATACACATTATTCAGATTTTTCATAATTAAACTAACAGCTTATTGTAAGATGGTGTATGCCATGAGAACTTGCTAGTAGGCTAAATAGGAATGAAGCTGTAGTCTTTGTTTCTTCTTGCCATTTGCTTCGCACAGGTCCTCTCTGTGTTTTTATGTACAATAGTGGGTCATACCAGCCTTCTTCTTGGTGCAGAAAAAGAGGAGGATGAGAGGATGAATACATGAGAGCACCCAGAACAGAGGCAGGCACCACTGTAAGCAAAAGGCATCTATCTCCTTAGACGTTTCCTCCCAACTTTTGAAAATGAATGAATCTCAGTTGTAGTTTAAATAATATGTCAAATACTAGGACCTGAGAAAACTGAGTATTCTTATCAGTATCCCCAAGATGCAATAATTTTGGTTCATTAGAAGACTTACCTTATTATGCAGAACTTTGAAAAGGAGCCCATCTATCAATGGTAAAGTGTTGAATCTGTTGAAGCTACACCAGGCACTGTAGAGTTCTCTCCAGGTCTGGTCCACATGGAACTTACAATGTAGTTTCACACATGAGACAGCTCCCTGGGGAACAAATAAAAATATTGCCCTTGAAGGTTCATAACCAAGGGATGAGAAATGGATCTGAGTGCGTTTGACGCCCCACCTCCAGCTCCCTTCTCAGCCCCCACGCTGCGGGAAAGCTGCTCAGACTAGACATGGCTACGTTTCTGTTGGTTTCTCCCAAGTTCTCTTATTTCTATTGGTAAATAAAAATTTTTCCCCCATGCTCTTTAACAAATTATCTAATTAGTATACAATAAATTGTTTGATGCGCCAGGAAATTTTATTTTTTTTTTGTTTTTGCCTAATGTCTTTTGAGTGACCTCTTCCTTCAGGAATTCTTGGAGCTCCAGTCTTGCTAGCCCCTAATTGTCAGGAAACCTCCAGGATTCCTCGTCCTGTGAAGTTTACAGAACCTTCCTTTCCACAATTGCTTATCACCATTTCCAGAGGAAATCAGTGTGTTTAGCTACTTTTTAGGCATGGCAAGATGGACATCCTTTAGACTGAGCATTCTGCTTTTTCTTATACTTAATCTAAGAAATTCAAATAATTCTTTTCTCTTGCTGCTTATTCTTAGAGTATTTTAATAAGAAAAGCATCAAAGCGCCTCAGGCAAGACAGAGAATCTTGGGTCAAGAAAACTCAGAGACATACTTGGAGAAAGCATTTAAAAAAATTCAAAGATCTTGTCTCTGGCCCTGCCACCCTGAATGAGCCTGATCTCATCTGATCTCGAAAGCTAAGCAGCTTTGGGAAACCACCTTGGAATATCAGGAAAAAACAAAAGATTCAAAGATCTTGATCAGCTAGGGTAGAGGAAAACTATTTCAGGTGGTAATAAGAGTTGTAGGAAGTGGCCTTCGAAATCTAAAAAAAAATCCAAACTTTTAAAGACCCACTCTGTTCCTGGTACTGTGATCAGCAATTTCTGTTCATTTTTTTCATTTAGTCCTCTCAACAACCCTGCCATTATTATTTCTTTCAGAGGTGAGGAAACCAGTGTGTGCAATATTATTCACCCAATATTTATTGCATATTCATATTTCTAAGTGCTGATAATGTAGCTCCAAATGAGGCAGCTTATATTTTAGAGAAGGGACACAGGCCATTAGTAAATAAATAGCATAATTTTTTCTGGGGCTATATGTTACGAAGAAGGTACAGCATTCCCTTGTGAGTAGGGGGTTGGGGGATATGTTAGGGGACTGGTCAGGAAGGCCCCCCTAGGAGGGGACCGTTATGCTGAGACCTGAAGGAAGAGGGGAGATTGCCTAGGGGAGATGTAGACCAGAGAAGCAGTTCAGGCAGAGGGTCTTGCTGGTGTGAGGGTGGGAACACAGTGAGTATGTTTGCAGGATAGAAAGAAAGCATATGTGGTTGGAGAATGAACAGGGTGTGGGGGCTAGTAATTAAAGAGACAAGTGCCAGGTAGGGTCTTGATAGTTAAGACAAGGAGTTTGGATCTTTTGCTAAAAGCAACAGGAAGCTTTGAGGATGTTTTAAGTAGAAGAGTGATGTGATCCAATTTATATACTTTAAAGTTCTCTCAAGCTATGGAGGAGTTTGTTCAAGGTAGGACTGGTACAAAGAGAAATGAGGGAGGGGGTAAAATTGCTCACCTGGGACTCAAACCCAAATTCCTCCACCTTCAAAACCGGTCCCTGTAGAACAAAGCCTGTACTGTTTTACTTGACCACCAGTGTTAAGAGGTTGGAATGGAAGAATGTAGACAGTAGTAAGAGGAAACCCAGACTGTAAAGCGCTAAAGCCAGAGTTTCCATTATTTTAGGAAAATTAAACAGGTCGGTCAGTGCTAATACCTGGGAATCTGGGGCAGGTCGCCTTTGAGTGACAGGCCTGTGTGTCACTTACCGTGTTGATCTTTAACCCTGGGACCAGGTCATGGTAAGGAGGCCCCTATCTACACCATCTAAGAGGAGTTTCATTTCTGAGTCCCCGTGCAAAGCGGGCTTGGTGGTTTGAATTTGCCGAAACTCTGTTGCTGACTTTTCTCTCCCTTTTTGCTCATAGCTTGTCTAGTCAATGCTGCATTCATGAACATGGACTAGGTGCAGAAGGCAGCAAGCTTTGGAAGGTTGAAGATGAAGTTGGACATTAAATAATTGACCCCGCCCTGCTAAAGCTAGAAGCACATACAGCATGTGGTGGGGAAAAGAGAGAAGGCTCCTTGAGAATTTGTGTGTGAATGTGTGTTGCAGCCTCTCTGCCTCTCCTCTTCCTCCCCCTGCCCCACCCCCTGTTCATCTGTGAAGCCTGATTTTTTATACTGGCTGTCTCTGGAAGGCTTAGCCTTAGTCATGTTTGTTCTCCCGTTCTCCTTATTGTGCATCACTCCCAAGTCTATCTGCTTATGTCAGTTCTTTACCAGTTCCCTTTGGCTGTCTGCTCTTTATCATATCATTGATCAGTCAATCCTGGGCGGCTCAGGTTGGGAGGAGAGAGAGCACTGGAAAAGGAAAGCTGGAGTAAAGAATAGCTGTGGACCATCAGTTAAAATGGTTCCAAAAATAGCTCAGCCAGGAGGATGGTGATAGCTCTGCTTGCTGCCGCCCCCAATGGGATTTACGCACTTTGCTAAGATTCTCTGATGAAATGTATTCCACCAGCTGCTTTTGCAGTTGGTGATAGCTGGTGGTAGCAGCAGTGGGCCAGCCACACCTTCCGAGAAGGAATTGGAAGCAATGCGTTTGAGGTACAATAGGCTCCCACAAGGAGATGAGACTTGCCAGAGCCTATTAGAACTTCCCAGGTATGAGGCAACTGTGTTCTTTATAAGCTATAATCAGGGCACTTGGCATCCAGCTTCCCACCCCCCAGAAACCAAAACTTTTTTAATGAGGTAGAAGAATGAAGGATGAAAAATGGTTATATTACCCCACCCACTGTATGTCTGTTGGTTACTTCGTTGTTGCTGTGTATTGTATACACAGACTTTTTTCTCTGTTGTACCTTCTGCTGGAGATTCAGTTACATAAAACTCTCAGACTTGTAACACTTTGGTTTTATCCGGGACCTTCATTTACCAACCTCTGCAAAGTTGCTGCATCTAATACTGTAGTATAAATAATTACGACTTTTGTAAAGGGCTCAGCCCCTTGAATTTGCTAAGTAGAAAATTTCATGTAGAAAATGCAATTTTTTCACTTCGATCTGTCTAGTGAGGTGACCCTTTTCAAAATGAAATATTTTCTCACAGACTTAGGATTTTGTAACCAAGCCCCCTCCAGCCACCGTTCCTCTAATCAAAGGTTTTTTTTTTTTTTTTTTTTTTTTTGCATCTTGATTCTCCTCTGAAGCACTGGGGTTACCCCTGTAATTTGGCACATTTGTAGTCTTGCTTTGACACACAACACACTGAATCAATTTTTAAAGACCTTTTCCAAAATTTGTCTACTTCATTCTAAAATCCTGAAGTGTTTAAATTGTAGGTACTTGAAAAAAATTAAGATGTTTAAAATTTTAAGACCAAGGAGACTTAGGAAATGGTCAGGACACAAAATAAAAGGAAAAGAGAAAAGAGAATGTTACTTATTCTATTATCTGTCATGATGCAGGAATGGGGAAGGGGAAGGAGAAAAACAACTCTCTCCTTATAAATTCTGGCTTCTCCTGCTGCCATGAGTATACATATTGTTATTCAAAAAGGCTTTTGTCTACTTCTTGGTAGACTATTTAATGAAGAGCAATTTTGTTGCCTAAGTGAGTGGCTGGCTAGAATGCAGTTTCTTCTGCTCCACGCACAGAACATCTCACTCAGTAGGTCAATTTGGGGCCAAGAATCTGCATTTTAACATATGCTCTTGCTTAGTAATTCTGATGTACAGGTTGTTACTCCACCCCCTCCCCCACCCCTACATACACATACAGGGGTTGTTACAATTTGGAACCCCTGAGAAGAAAAGAAATGAGGGAAAGTAAAGCAGTGTCATTACTTAATTTCCTAATATGTATTGTTGTTTCATTTCATTTTGTTTTAATTTGTTGCACAGTTACTGCTTTTTATGGATAATCCATGTCGAGGTGTGGATAGGACAGTTTCCATTAGCAGAAAGACTTTCAGCATTGAGGAAGAGCAGGGAGAAAGTAGACAATGGTGGTGAGAGGTTTCAGCTGAAGTCCCAGTGTGTCAGGGGCAGCCATTTCCGTGTTGCAACACAAATAAGACCCACACACAATTCCTTTCCTGATGCAGCAGGAAGGTGTATCATGAGGTACCATGAGGTGCTCAGCTGCTCCCTCCCCTGAAGTCCTGGGTTCTATGAAGTTAGTGTTCAAGTTCACTTAACCTACATCGCCACCTACTGTCCACCCTCCTCCCTGATTATGAAGCTTTGCTTGGGGCTGGGTGGGGATGAGGCGTGAGAGCTACACAGTGGTGAATACAAAGGATACTGTGAATGCAGGTCTCTGGATCCCTATTCAGGATGCTTGATTTGCAATGGTTTATTCAGAATTATGGCATTTCTATCCGTATTTTTAAGGTCGTCCTTTGTCTTAATCCAGAAGCAAATTACCTTTGGATTAGAAATAGCAGCCAAATTCCTGTTAAAATGAAAACAAACCACTCTCCACCTTGTTAATGCTAACTAAGGCCCTCTTTGTTGGCTTTAAAATTTTTATTGATTTGAAGATTTAATGTTAGCTCCGATTGTGAATAACGGTCACTTTGGGCCTTTGAGTGCTCCTGGCAGGTGTCAAGCTAATTTATAGAAGGGAATCTGAAAATGCTTTGCCCCAATCTTTTGTTTCTTTATTTTGGTGTCTTTCCTCCTCGAGATGTTTGTTACTTAGGTGGATCAAGAAACACTCCAAAATAGCACTCTTCTCTCATTCCGTTAAAGTGAGAAATGTCCTTTGGGAAATACCTACTGGTGGTTATTGGCTCCTTGCTCTTGTCTCTGGTGTCTTCAGACCTGGAGACAGAAATCATCCTACGAGTTTCTCTGTTTGCATTCTTTGACTGTTCCCTTCCACACATTTGTTCTTCATTTACTCTTGTATTGAAAACATCAGTTTTCGGAGCTTCTACCTTTAGTGAAGACCTACTTTTGCTTGTTGTTATTATCACAGAATAGCATTCCAGGAAACAGATATTTGCATAGATGGAAAATCTTGCTTTTATAATTTTTAGATTTAGGTTAGGCAGCATTATTTCAAGTTGATTTATAGAACCTAAAACTGAATATCTGTATTAGAATCCAGGGAAAGCTAGAGTTTTTATTGAGTGATATTATATATATGGAATGATTTTAGAGATATCTTCACCGTTAGTGATACACATCGGATATTTGATATTTGGTATCAGACACAGAGTGATTACCAACAAGAATGAAATAGGACTAGTACAATCCCTTTCCTCCTCCCCCACTTTTACCTCTACTATCTGGGGAATGTAGTAGTTTTTATAACCAAGAACAAAGTCTTTAATGCTCTTACCTTTGTTCTGCTAAGAAAATTTCTTCCAATAATAAAAAAAAAACTTAAAAAGTCATTATAGTACCTCTCTATTTTAGCAATTCTTTATAAAAGCTATCTTTAAGCATGATGTGCTTTTATGTCATGATAAGATTAATTCTAAAAAATTATAGGCTCACAGCCTCACTTAAAAGTATTACTTCATTCTGGTTCTATGATTTCTTATTGGCTTCTTTATTGTCTAGGAGAATGTGGATGCATTGCTGTTCCTGATAACTATATTTATAATATGGAATTGAAATCTTACACGTTGGATGGTATTAATGATAGCTACCCTTTATTGAGCACTCACTGTCTGCCAGGCCTTTGGCAAACTGTTACATGCACTATTTTATTCTCAGAATAACTCTAAGAGGTCACTACTATTCTTTCCACGTTACAGATGATGGAAATTGAGACAGAGAGGTTGACTTGGCCTAACGGCACACATTTAGTAAATGGCAGGAAATGAACTTGAATCTAGAGCTAGCCTCTTTCCGAAGTTCATATTCTTAAACATGTGGCTCAAAATCATTCTGTCTTAAGTCCCTCTCTAGTCCACAATTTTATCTCTGCTCATTTTTGAGAGTTTTCTTGTCGCGGTCGATTTTTTCTTCCTTAGAATTTCCTCTCATTGAATCGCTGTGCCAAGATTTCAGTCTCGATTTTTAGCCCTTTGTTCTTTATCCGGGAAGGACAGAGGACGTGTGCCTGTCACAGTGAGCATGAGGGGCGTCATAGTCGAGGGAAAAGGACCACTTCCCTGCCCAGTAACCCCCTTCGTGTCCCCAGTTGGCCGCAGTTGCTCTGGTCAGAGCGAGGCGTTGGCTGGTCCCTGCAGGAAGGGGAGCGTGCGCGCCTCTGCCCATTTCTACCCAGCGCCTCCTGCGCGGTCATAGCTGAATTCCAGAAGGCCTCGCGCTCTGGGGTTAGAGCATCCAAACTCACTAGGGAGTCCGCCCTCCCCCGTGCTCAGCACAGCCCTGTGGAGGCGCTCTTCAGAGTGAAGGTCCCAAAAGCCAGAGAGCTTGTTATTGCTAGAAATCGAAGGGACCCATACCTTGCTCTTCTCTTTCTAAAAAGAGTTATTGCAATTCTCAAACCTTTGGCCCGACACTTTGAATAGAGGAGTTGTGTTTCTTGAAAACATTCTCTAACTCAGTTAAAAAGAAAAAAAAAAAATCAAGCTCCCAGACTTGACTTATCGTGAAAAACACTTGGAGCATTGTTGTTGTTGTTGTTGTTGTTGTTTTTTGGAGGGGAAAAAGATTCTTAGGATTTAGACATATTCCTTTTCATAAATGCCTCTGGAGGATTTGACAGTCTGTCTGTGTTAGGATCTCCCTTCCATCAAATTCCAGTCTCTTTCTGCAGGAGGAGAGTAAAGGAAAAATTTCTGTCGGCTAAGAGGTTAAAGTTTAAATCCTCTTTCTGCTTTTGGGACCTCTTTGCTAAATTTCATTTCCGAGGACAGTTCTTGTTAAGTGGGTACTTCCATCTAATGTGCTGTTTAACTGAGATTTTGGCTAAGAGGTGTCAGTGGGCAGGCAGCCAGATCCAATACTGCAAAAAGCTTTGGAGAAGCAGCTGCTGGAGGGGAGAGGGGGGTGGCTTTATCCAGAAGATGTGAAGCGCGTAGGCATCTGTGCTCCAAACCCTCCAGTACCCTCACTCGTTTAACAGCTGTTTGGTGAACACTGTATGTGAGGGAGAGCAGTGAGTGCCAGAGACTTAGTGGTGAGTAGACATGGTCTCTTCCTTCATGATGCTCACTACTTAGTGCTAGAGACAGACACTAAATAAATAAATATATTAGGGCAAAGTTAAAAACTTAACTACGTAAGTGCCACGAAGGGAGCTTCCAGTGTGCAAGGGAATAGGACCAGAAGACCTGTTTTTCTCTGAGGTGGCTGTGGAGCATCAAGGAAGGCCTTCCTAAGCAGGTGACACTTGAGCTGAACTTAGAATGATGGGTAGGAGTTAGCTGTGCTAAGAGAATGAGGCATGTGAAGGATCTTTACAGAACTTAACATGTATGTGGCTGAAGCAAAGAGAGGGATGAGCAGAGCAGCAGCAGATGAGGCTGGAGAGGATGGGAAGGGTCAGACAGTGCAGGCCATAGCCATGATAAGGAATTCGCTCTTCATTTTAAAAGTGACCGAGCTTGTGTCCTTTCACCTTGATCAACACAAGTCCTCAGCCTTCTCGCCTTTTCTGCTTGTCATCTGTCCATGTCCTTTACCTGAGCCTTTCCCACTGATCTGTAGTGCCATCTGTAGTGAAGAAAGTGTTGTGACAATCAGTGAGTGCAAAAGGGCTGCACACCCACTTAGGGCTGGCTCTGCACACCACTCCTCGAGTGAGCAAAGGGATGCAAATGAAAAGTGTGTTCTCTGAAGGCTGGGCTCATCACCTCACCGCATTGCCTCTCACGCTCGCCACCCTCCCTGCCTACCTTTCTCTTCCCCACTGCACCCTGCCCAAGGCATGCTGACTAGCCTTGTCACTCCGGCCGCTAATTTGCCTAGCTGAAGCCAGTAAGATCATGTGCCTTAGGATGTGGGAGCGTTCTGCAAGAATGAAGTGAAACCACCACATCTACATGCATATATACTACTTAGGCAGCTCCTGCCTCTCTCAGAGATGTGCAAATAGTCTCTAAGTGTTTTTACACATCAGTGCTCCAATAAGGAAAACTTGTATAAAGACTAATTATTTTTGTACTTCCTTTATAGAACATGAACATATTTGAGTTTTTTTTTTTAACTTATTCTGGAGCATTAATGCAAGGCCCAGGAATATCAGTTTTACAGATTTGCTTTTCTGTTCTCAGAATACGTTTAAAACAGAGACCAAAACGCCTACCTACATGTTTTCTTTGGTGACCGTTTTCAAAACATCTGTCTTCTAATGGAACTGTTGAGTAGAAAGAATGGACATTAATAAGCTATAATGCAGATGGTTTTATGATCATTACTGTCGTCACCATTGTCCAAGAGGCACTTATTAAGTGCCAAATCCCGTTTAGTATTGCTGTAAGTTGTGTTACATAATGCAAATTACAAAGTCATCATCCTTGTCCTGGGGAAATTTCAGTCTATGAGACAGTTTTGACTTATGAACATTTGAAAAGGGCATAAAGGTAACAAGAACCAAAACCAGAGACTGTAAGGGATTGAACCGTTATGTAAGTGGACTTAAGGTATTTATATCACTTATAAGTTAAAAGCCAGAACAAACTGGGGTGCTGTTGTATTAGTCAGGATAGGTTAGGTTGTGCTGTGGAAACAAACTCCATATCTCAGTAGCTTAATTAACACAGTGGAGTTTATTTCTCACTCCATACTTTATATCCATCACAGAATGGCAGGGTGCTCTGCTTTGTGACATCATTATTCAGGGACCTACGCTGATGGACCCTTCACCATCCGCAATGTTGCTGGTCATGCCAGAAGGAAGAAATAAATAAGGGGCCTTGAAATGTTTCTGGCCTTGAAATGTTTCTGCCCAGAAGTGACACTTTACTTCCGGCTACATTCCATTAGCCCAGGTTAGTCCCATGGGGAGATGTAACTCCAAGGGAACAAGGAATTGCAGTCCTACTCTGTGCCCTGAAAGAAGAAAGCCAGATTATTGGTGATACAGTGAGAAACTTCTGATCAAATTCAATAATAATTATTCTAGTCACAATAATTGATCAATCTTACCAAATTAGAATAACACTACTACTAATCAGTAATAGAACACTTGCTACATACCAAATGCTTTGTTAAACAATTCAGATACATTATTACATTTAATACTTTACCAGCCTATAAGGTGGATTCTATTTTTTCCCTTTTTTTCCAGTGATGAAATTAAAACTGGAAGTCTTTACATATCCAGTCTAAAGTCACACAGTTGATATTTAAGAGAGCTATGATTTAAATCTACTTTCTTCTAATTTAAGAATTTAAGCACTTCTTCAAGTTTTCTATCATGTAATTGAAGTCTGTTGACTAAATCTGTATAAAGCTAGAAAGAACAGACCAGAGCCATTTCTGACCTGGTCAATTAGAATTGCTAAGAAGCATCTCTACTTGCTTAAAAATCATCTCCGGTTTTGTTGGTTTTTGGAACCAAATTAATTATTTTTGTTTGTGTAAACCATTTTTCAGCTATTTTCTGCTTACTCTCTTTTCCCCTCATTGTTGGTTAGGTAATTCTTTTACAAAAATCCATAGAGTTCCCTGAGAATCAACTTTATAGACTCACATCTTTGTGGCACCACCTCAGATTACTAGGGCTTAGAGTATCTTGTGATCATGCCCACTGAAATATTATTAGGAAAGCCTTCTAGGTGAGGAATTCTTTAAGAAAACTTAGGCAGTTCTTTTAAAATTCACTTATAGTTATGTTTCCTCAAATCACTTTTTTTCAAATGTTTTTTTTTTACCCTCTCATTTGTGAATTCTCTTTCTTTTGTTTTAGAACATTTTATTAGTCCATAATTTTTCTTTCCGCTATATCTTCAGTATCATAGCATTAGTTATTTCTTGAATCTGACCATTAATAATCTGTTCAGGTTATTGTCCTGGAGAGTGATATTTTGGTAAGACATTCATTCTTTCTGTCTTAAATATTTGTTGTTGAGATACAATGAGGCTTGATTACTTTGGCTCCATGCATAGCAACATATTCATTTATTAATTTATTTCTTTTATTCATTCAACAAATATTTATTGAGAGACATAGATAATTATACAGATTCTTAGAGCTTGGAAGAATCTTAAAACCTTTTAGGCCAAATCTACTGTCATTTCTACCCATTTAATACCAAGCATGTAAAAAATCAGCAGTACCAGCTTCCTCGATGTTAAAGTCTACTGCATGAGAGCAGCAATTGAAGGAATGTTTATTTTCTACTTCATCTTGGATAATCCCGTTCACCCCAGTAAGGAAGGGAGGCACTACTGTGAAATTAGAAGCTTGTGTTTATATAACTTGTCTTTAGTACTAATTCAAACATTTTGAATCAAATATGAAGAACGCTAATTCACATAATAGTCTGAAGAGCCTAGATTTTAAATCTGTTATGGTTGATTCCAAGTGTCTGTTGACCTGAGGAGAGTCTAGAGTACCACGTTCTGAGTTCTGCAGCCAGGCAGGCTCATGTCAGGAGGCTTGAGAGATGTTGCAGAAAAAATGCCAGAGACCTAGTGTGTCAGTTCCTGTGGCTGACATACAAAGTACCGCAGACTGGTTGACCTGCAGCAGACATATTTATTCTTTCACTGTCCTGGGGGCTAGAAATCTGAAGTCTAAGGGCTGACAAAGTCATGCTCCATACAGAGACTCTTGGGTGTGATTCTCTTCCATATCTCTTCCAGCTTCTGCTGTCAGCATCCTTGTCTTGTGGCTACATCACTCCAGTTTCTGCCTTCATGTTCACAGGACCTTCTCTGCTGCTTGTGTTTACTCTTCTTTGTGTCTAACTTGTAAGGATATATGTGGTTGTATTTTGAGCCCTCCTGGCTAATCCAGGATATGTTCCTCTTCTCAAGGTGCTTAACTTAATGAAGTCTTTTGTCATATAAAGTAATATTCACAGGTCTTGGGGATTAGAATGTGTATCTATATTTAGGGAGGGGTACCATCCAATCCACTATACCTAAGTTCAAGTTCTTGTTCTTTGACTAATCATCCTGATTGAGCAAGTTATCCCCATGTCCCTAAAATTCAGGTTTCTCATCAGCAAGATGAGAATAACAGTGTCCAATTCACAGAGTTATAAGGAGAAATAAGAGGTAAAATATATCTGAAGTTACCCAGCTCAGTTCTTTGCATAATTAGTTGCCATATTTCCAGGCATTCAGAGGGTATAACAGATTTTAAACTAATTTACTTTAAAGAAAAAGATAAGGCTGACTTATATTTGGTCAAGAACTTGTTAAGGTTTTATGGTTTGGTTGAAAAATATTATTGAACAACTGCAAAATGGTTTTATATTTAGTTCATCATTATACATAAAGCAACCACAAAATGGTTCTGTATTCAGATAACCATTACATGTTGACTATGCTTTATTTAGTAATAATTTTTTCTGCCGGCTTTCTGCTGCTTCCTACTCACTAGCATCTTTTGTAATTTATTACTATGTATTGCCAAATTCTTTAAATTATAATGGGTGATAGTTATAGTAACAAGCCAGTGACATCTTGGTGTCATAAGCTTGCAAAAAAAATCTGTTGACACAATCCGCTTTGGCTGAATAGAAATAAATAAGCAGTATAAAATTTATCATCTGCATCTTATAGAATTCTTATTTGAGTTAGGTACTTAAAGATTCACATTTTGGCTCTTTCTTAATTGAACTGCAATTTCTACACCCAGAGGTAAAACAGTCATCAAAAAGATACTAGTACAATACAATACCCATGTTTTGTGGTAATACATGGTATTGATTTTATTCAATTGTCTGTGATCTGAAATAGCTCTGCCTCTCATGGTTAGGAGACAACTGAAGAGATATTGCTGCATTCACAGATATGAATAGCATAATGAAAGTCAAAATTTAACCTTTTAATGTGTTCCTCCATAAATTATTATTTTTAGTAATTTTAATTTCTGCGGTCACACCTTTTCTTTATCTTCTTATTTCACTTTCCTGTTTCCTACTTATATACTTTTGCCTCCACTGGTTTCTGCTTTTTCTTTTGGCTATGTAAAGAACATTGACTTTGAATACGAGTTATATTCTATTCAGTGAATTATAGTAAAGGTGATGTGTATGTGACATTAGAATAGGCACTATGCAAAGTAATGGGCCATATTGCTGTCCAGGTATCTTCCAGCTCAAACATTCCATGGACTTACATACTGATGAGTATTAGCTCCTAAATTTAAGATCATACATATGCTATAGCTGAATTTTCTCACTACCTTATATCTCTGCTCTCCAATCTAAAGAAAAAAAAGTATCCTTTTGTATCTTTGTTTTTTGGGTTATATTACCCTGTTAAAAAAATAATAAGGACTTTAAGCCTAGATTTTCCAGGAGTGTTATTTGTGTGTGTGTGTGTGTGTGTGTGTGTGTATGCATATAAGTAAGTGAGATTATTGTTTTTACTCATTAACATTTTTAGAGGTCTTCAGAGTTTCCAGGTAAGTTTATTTCTTTAAGATATGGCTACTTTCTTTGATGTAGCCATTTTACATCTTCTAAGAAATGGTGACAAAAACATCTGCTTCATACACATTTTATCTGTTCATCGTTTCCATGCCTTTCAACCCCCCTTCTAAGTCAATGACAAAAAAAAAAAAAGCTAATATGATTTTAGATGCCAATTGTGTCCTCTCTGTGAATGTTTTCTATATTTGAAATGGCTCAGGAATTATTGTGCCTCTACCCACAATAATTTAGAATGAGAGGAATTGGATAATGGTCGTTTCTTTCACCTCCTGGGATTTCAAAAGCTCTGTTTTCTTTTATACCTGATCAGGTCTGCCAGTTGCAAAGCTATACATTGTAGTGGAGAAGTGCATATGGTTAATATGACAATTACAATCAGTTCTTTACAATCTTTGCTGCTGTTACGGGATTTAAATGCTATAATATATGTCAGAGGACAAAATAATGTTTCTGTGTTTTCTGCTTACAGATGTTTTTATGACTGGGTTTTGCTCATAAACAGGTGGTTCTAAGTTACATTCCTTCCATATATTCATTTATCTTTCCTATATCTTTACCTGTGTTCCCTGATGTGCCATTAAACACAATTGTTGAGATTCCAGCAACTCCAAGGAAATCTCAGGTCCTGGATAGGCTCCCTTGAATATGTGACGATGAAAATGAAACCATTTATGGTCAATGGAAGTAGATAAAATGAATTTAGTTGATTCTCAAAGACGCCCTTGCTATTCTCAGACCTCTGTGGTCTGCCTTCCTTCTCTCTTCTTCATCTTCTCTCAACTATTTTCTATCCTTGCTTAATGTCTACTTTTCCAGCTTTGCCTCAATGAAATACTGTGCCTAGCTTCTTCTCACCTGTTTGGTCTCAAGTTCAGAGCATGTTGTGAAGACTGTTGCATGTGGAAATGAATTTATGTGCTTTTGATATGCAGTTACGTCCTTTCTGATGTTGTAAATTGGATCCACACAGTGTACACGTTGCCGCCTCGTTATTGTTGAGCGTAGCTGAAAAATAGGTAAGACCATCTTTTTCTTTCAGCCCACCTTCTACCTGCGCACCTCTCAGCCCTGCCTGAAAGGTAGGTATGAAGAGGTTCATGGGAAATGAAACCCTGTCTGAGAGCTTTTTTCCCTTGAGTGTATCTTGTTTCAACAACACATTTCTAGTCAATGACCATCTGGTGAAGCTGACAGCCTTTAGTTCTTCTAATTTTTAACTGTCTGAAAAAATGTACCCAACCTGCCATGGATTATGACTGAATTATAAACCACAAAGCATAATAAAGTCATTCACTTTCAACATGTCAAATCTGACTTGAATTGTATCTTGCCCAGAATTTGATGGCCTTTTCCTAGCACTTAAGAGAGCAGGCCTGTCTACTGTTCAAAAAGCACTTGGTCATTTCTCAGAGAACCATTAGCTTTGTGTGGCTGTCTGGACACAAGCATCAGTGGGTCTGAGAGAAGAGGACTGTCTAGTGAGGTAGAGAGCATGGAGGAGTGGGTATGAGGTTCACTGGGGAAAGGCAAAGCCATAGCCATCTCTTCCCAAGAAAGAAGAGAATGATATTCTGCATTTGGGTACTGTATACTTATCCTGAAAATAACGATGTGCTTTGCACTGGAATACTTTAGATAAATGCATATGCTTTACAATTCCGATTGCCCTTCTCCCATTGTTCTCCACTATTAAAAATAATCATATTCTGAAAATGTCAGTGGAATGTGGTTATAGTGAAGCTACATTTTTCGAGAACCAGGTGTCAGCTCTGTCAGATTTCTATGAATAGGCTCATTTTCCAAAGAAAGAAAGGTCACTTACCTCCCTACTTGTAAAACTGTCAGGATTTTGGGGAAAAACTATGGTAGGCTGTCTCTTCACACAAGAAAGAAAATCTGGTTTGCAAGATATTTGGGGTATTGTAGTGAATAAAGGATATTAATAGAATTCCACCCCCAGCCTCTCGAGCTAAAAACTGATCTGCCTAGAATTTGAGAAGGAAAGGCATCTTAAAGAGGTAGCCATTGCTCGGTCCTTTTGCAACATGAAGGTGTTACACTGAGTGTGGAGGGAGAAATGTGGGCTTTGGTACATATTACAAGTTTACTATCTCCTATACTTTCATCCCCATTCTTGATGGGGATTCCCGTCTATTTAGTGAGAAGACTTAAGATGGGATGGTGCTTGGGGATCTTCTCTCTATAGACTAAGATAATGTTGGGTGTCTTATATTATGGCATGGATGGATGGATGGGTGAAGGAGTGTCACAAAAAGAAGGTTTTTTGGAAAGTAGATCTTCCACATTTCTGAAGGCTCTCCTTCAGGTGCTGGATAGCCTTGAAAAGAAAGGAAAGCAAGCCCTCTGGTGGTCATCATGCAGAAGTGCATCTGCTAAGCCACTGAGATGCACTACAAGCCATTTTATCAAGCAGGGAAGGAAATGTCAAGTTTAACTAGTTGGGTGAAGTCTAAGGACATGCCATCCTGAGCAAGCCCGATCCCGTCTCATCTCAGAAGCTAAGCAGGGTTGGACCTGGTTAGTACTTGGATGGGAGACCACCTAGGAAGAGAAGGTGCTGTGGGTGTGAAAAACAAAAAATAAGGAATTGTAAGCTGACAAGGTCCTTGCAACCAAGGGTTGCCTCAAAAAAAAAAAAAAAAGGTGAATTTCAGAATAATTTATTTATTCCAGATTATAAGTGAGGTTATTAATGGACCTGTCACCTCCAAGCGTTTTCAAAGAAAAAAGAGGAGTCTGTAAGGTATTAGAGGTCATCTTCTGAAATTGTTCACCCTTTTATCAAACTCCTACTATGGACCAATTAGGACCAATGGGACACTAATAAAAACTCAAGCTCTCAGTTACTTTGTAGGTGAGATTAAAGTAAAACTGAGAACCCAGATATTAAGAGTAATTTTTTTGCAAGCATGAATAAGCTTTTTGTTTCTGTTGGAAAAGGAGGTTAAAGAAAGGGGACTGACCTCCTCCTTGCTAAGTTGAGTGGCTGGTGAAGTTAATCTAGGCCTTAGAGTTAGTCCAGGCCTTGATGGGTACGAGTAGAATAAATGAAGGAAATGGAGATGAACATTCTCATTATAAGGCCAAGGGAGCATGAATAGATTTGTTTTGAAGTTAGTATCAAGGAAGTGTAGAGAGTTAATGGTGGATAATGATATATAGAGATAACTTTGTAAATGAGTAAGAAATGAATTATGAAAATATTTAAAGTAGTTTAATATAAATTGAATCAAGGGGGTATTTTCAGTACTCATTATGAAACTAGAGACAGTATAGATTCTGGACTTCAGGGGTGGATCTAGGTTCAAACCCCAGGTCTGACACTTAGATGAGTCCTTAAGCAAGTTACTTCATGTCTCTGTGCCCATTTCCCCCCATCCGTTAAACTGTGATAAAAATAAAATTTATTTTTAGAATCGGAGATATGCAAACATTATCTAGATCCAAGACATAAAAGTTGAATACAAGGATAGTCCAAGTTATCCCAAAACTGCCTCTGACTCTGGTGGTGAGTTTCTCACTACTAGTATGCACAAAGAGAAACTGAGGGATCCGTTGGCAAGGCCACCATGAGGATTTATGAATCAGACCACTAATTGGACCAGGTAGCATCAGGGACCTTCCAACCTAGATGGTGATTCTAAAAAGTCCATGATGACCCACAGAAAGCTAACTGAGATGTGCAGGTAGTAATGACACCAGTTTATATTTCGTGTTGGAAAAAAAATGCTTAAATTTGGTACAGAATGCTCTGTTCTATGTAAAAATATACCATCATTTAATTAATGCAGCCTATAGTTGAAATGACAATCTCAAGCTGTTTCTCTTCACCTCATCAAGAGGAGAAGTGAAATGGGAGGGAGAGGGGAGTAGGAAGGGGCGGGGGGGGGTGAGGACAAGGCTTCTAGAGCCAATATGTCAGCTCTTTAAAGCTACTGTAAGAAAAGTGAACAAAGATCCCATCCTGAGTGTGACAGAGGGTGGAAGATTCAGGGAACATGAGACTTTAAGTGAAGTTCACCCAATTCTTATTATTTGAAAAGTGAAGGGTGGGGAAGAAATGTTGACAGCAAAGATTTCAGGGAGAACAGGCACAGTAATTCCTGGTACTATAGAACCCCACTTTTTTATGGACCATATGTGGGGAAGGGAGGTAGAACTTGGAGTTCAGGAAGGTTTCAAAGGCAAAATGCAATCACTTCCCCTTAATTAACTCAAATAATGCATGGCAGGTTATGTTGGCTTGCCTGTAGCTGAGACAGAGGTGGTAGACCACCTCTGAGACCTTACAGAGAGAGGGACTCCTGGTGTGCCAGAGCAGAAAGGGCCTAGAAACCTCATAGACTAATTGCAGAGATGAGAAAACAAATGGAGCACAATTACAGAGCTCACCCAAGGTTATGTGGTCTCTCAGTGACAAAGCTGTAACAGCACTGCCTATCCTTAGTATTCTCTCCAAGGCTCTGTGTGTGATGGAGTCTGCAGTGGTTTGAGTTAGCCCTAGAGGGTTAAGCTGCCTGTAGTACCTTTGGATACAGATAAAGATTTGGTGTATTCTTTTTAACAAAAGGTTAAAAAAGAAAGATAAAAATTAGAATGATATCTACCTACATCTATTTCAATCAAGATTTCTTTTAAAGTTACTTTAGAATATTATTAATACCAGTGGCTATTTCCATGTGGCTGTTTTAATTAAAATGTTATATAATTTTTTATAAATAAAGTGATGAAAATTTCTGGTGATAGCCCTATAGGGGACTGAGCAAGGAAGCCATCAGAATTGCAGGTGAAGCAGTACTCCATCATTTAGATCACATGACCGAAATGCTACCACCACTGCGTAAAATCTGCTAAAATTGCAACTTTATATTTTCCAGGGGTGAACACACCTTTTATCAAAAGAGGAAGCTAAGCATTAAAATTACAAATTTGCATAAAATATTATGGGAAGGAATGAAATAAAGAAAACAAATATTATCCTATTTTAGTTCTTTTGAGGAAAATAATTTTATGAATAATTTCAGAAGAGTTATTCAATGGTCATAGATTTTATTTTGCTTTATAATTTGACCATTCTTCAAGGTTTTGTATTCTCTTTTTGAGCTGAGACATGTGGAACTAGACAGATAATGTTTTTAAAAACCATTTGTTTTTCTGATGATTGAGAGAAATAGGAAGTAGGAAATCTTTTGGAATTATTGGGGATTGGGACAGTGCAGTAAATAGTACCCCCTTCTGAATTCATTATCAATTGAGATAAACTCAGGAGTTGAATAGATACAGGTTAAAGTCTTCCATTTGGAGGCATGCGGGTAAATGTTTAACATTTGGTGGGGGAGGGAGCTGATTTTTAGTGTTAATAGATTTCTGTGGTGTAAATATTCCCACTTTGGTCAAATTCAGGCTACCAATGTGATGTCACTGAACTCGGAGTTGAGCAGAATTCAACACATTTGGCTCCTGCAAGCCAGGACAGTTTTGGACACCGATGCTTGAGTCTATTGCTTACAGAGTGGGGCTTAGGTCTCATAGCTAAGCAGTCTGATTAGTGCTACACTTTAGAATTAGGCAAACTTAAGATACAGTTTTTTTTTTTTTGGTGGTATGCACTTATGAAACTTTCAAGAAGGAGCAAAGGAGAAATGCTTGCTTTAGGTACATTGGCATCAAGAGTCAATCTTCTTCTAGGCTCTGCCAATACAGTAAGTTAACAGTCTCAGTCAAGCTAGGGAGAATGGCCAGGAGTGTTGCTTGTGTGAATGGTCTCTCCAAGTGAAGGAGATAATAAAAATGGGAAGAAAGTGTTACCCCTTAGCAGAATCAGAATTCAGAATGATTCTCAGAAAACCTTTGTAGGATTAGTGTCAACAAGGTTGGAAGCAGATTTGAAATCTCTATTATTTTGGTGTATCGATATTCACAGGGAAATTATCTTTGAGGCTGGGAAATGGCAAGAATTTTGGTTACCAGAAAAAATAGGAGCTGGGGGTGGCATTTAAAAATAGTTACAGTAATGTACCCTAATGCTTGTTTTATTTTGTAGGAAGATACAGAAAAATTCTTATTTAGTACCTTGAAATTAAATTATTTTCCCAGCTGGGTGCAACTGAAAGAAGCAGGACAGGCATCGAACTTTCCTTAGACAACTTTATTGCCTAAGAGCAGATGATGGACTATTTTAGTATTTGAAATGGTATCTGGCAAAAGCAGAGTACTTGATCATCTCACTTCTTTCTAGTTGATGTTCAAGAGCTTCTGCACCCAGATTTATACCTCTTTGCTTACCATTCATCATTGTTAATACCCAGTATCCTGAGAAAGTAAGCCTGGAACTGACTGCGTGAGTCAGTTCCTTCCTGGGAGAGGATGGTGTATTATCCTGTCACTGTTGTATTGTTATTTAACATGTGACAGTTTTAAAATTAACAATAATTATACATTAGATTACTATTATACCAGCTTGGGCCTAAGTGGCCATATTGATAGCTTATTTTTAAGTGTAAAATGTCTGGTTATAAGTCAAGTGTCTGAAAGAACTTTTGTTGTTACATCAGGCTGTAAGAGGAATCTTCAGAATCCACCTTCTGATTCTCTTGCCTATGACATCATGTCCAAATGTGTCTGCATTTGCATCTTTTTGTCAGACTGTTTGACCAGCTGTGGAGATTGGGACCCTGAACTCTGAAGTCAGATGAAGGTGATTTTGGTCCAGGCTCTGTCATTTAACAGACATGCTAGCTAATTTTTCCCAATTTGAGCTTTTTCAGATGTAAAATGAGAATGATAACACATCTACTTCAGAGGGCTCTAGTGAAGATTAAATGTGGTAGTGTATGTAATACATTTTGTATAGGGCCAAGTGCACAATAATTTGTCAAAATAGATTGGCAATTCTTATTTAAAATTTTTATGCTTTTGTAAAATTGTGTATAACTTTACAGCAATGCACAGCTACCTCTAATGGATGTTTGATAATGGACTCATTCTCTAGAATTTTGGCATTACTGTTTCCCAAAGAAACTCCTACTAATGAAACAATCAATTTATCTTTCCAACTCACAGTTTTTCAGGTTTACATCTATTTCTTTACTTTGTCACTACCCTGACTTCTTGTCTTTCTAGTATGCAAGGTCTTCATTTATTTCCCTTTCTTCCCCATGTAAAAGTCTGATTTAGGAAAATGATATAATAAACTCTTTCATAATAAAGATGTTATTAGTATTCTTAAGGCATTGCAGCTGAGATATACTCTAAGAGTATAATTTCAGTATTCAGGCCACGGGCGAGAGAGGTGTTTGTTTGGCAATAGATTCCTTTCGACACCTCTGAAATCACAGCCATATTTGTAACTATCTACTCTGCAGTCCATATGGCAGCCTTTAATTATACCTGTTGGAATAATCCACTTAGCCAAGGTCAAGCATTCTCTGATTACATGTTCTGTTGCTATTTCCTAGTTGTCATACATCCGTGGCAGCTGTCATCAGCCAAATCTGGTCTAATTTTTAATGGCACTGATCCTGTCCTGAGTTTCCATAACACAAGCTTCAGCCTTGTCAAACATGCTTTGCTTCAGCTGAGTTAGTCGTCAGTTTGTGGACCTTATCTTGGTATGCTAATTGCCACATTCTACTATAGGTAAGCTCTATATGTGGCTTCAGCTCCCTCTCCTAGCTTTACTTTTTCTTCATTTCAAAAAATTCTGTGCAGCATATCAATCAGCAAAAACATCTGCTAGTTTCCTCTCCAGAATGAGCCACATTTCAATAGAGGTGAATTTAGTCTAATTCTATCTAACAGTTACGTTTGAAATGCCAAAAATGAATAACTTATCATTTATTGAGCACCTACAGTATTATAGTGTTATAGTCATTTGCTTGCATATTTGATTATATGCATTAGCTAATTTTATCCTCTCAATAATCTGTGAGATATACAATCCTCTCAATCCTTTCAAATGAGTTTATTGAGACTCATAGTGGTTAGATATTCTGTTCAAGGTTTATAACTAGTAAATGACAGAGGAAGGATAAAACTAAAAGGTTTCTGGCTTGAAAGTCTCAGCCTTCCCCCCAGACTAGGATTTTATTAAGAACTAAGTTAGAATGAAAAATATGAAAGAAACATGTAACTATAGCCCCTTGTCTTTATATGGTTTGTGGTTTCTCAGGGTAGAATGATCTTTGTTTTTCTCTTGGACGATTCAAAGTTTAGTAGAGACACATGGTTTTGACATTATTACTTTGGCAAAGATAAGTAGAACAAACAAGACAAAAACCTACTTAAAATTTTGCTAATCTCTTCTGATAAAGGTGAAGTGAGTTATAGGAAAGCATCTGGACATTTTTTAGCTTTACTGTTAGAGCAAAAACTATAATCCTCGTTTCTGTTGTATGTGTCATACCTGTGCATTTCTGAATGATACGTCTGTGAACCATCTCTTCACACAGTGTTTCATCTGTGAAACTGAGATCATGAGAAGGAACAGTTTTAGCACAGAAAAAAAGGGCCTGTTTTCTACCAAATTTTAAGATCCCAGAGGCAATGAATTTGCTGTCAAATGTAATTTGAATAGAGTGCATAAGATACCTTTTTTCAAATTTAGCGACAACATAGGTTTTAGTGTGGGGTATTGTTCCACTGGAGATTCATTCACTATTATATATCTTCTTAGAATACACAGACTTTTTCTTACAGCCCTTTCAAGGAGAGCTTGTTATTAAAATGACACAGAACTTTATAGTCACAGTAGTTTATCTATAATTTTTCTATGGAATAAGGTCTAAAGATAGTCCTATAAAAAGGGAAGCATCAGAGACTATCTTTCTAGTTATGATTCAACCACTAAGAAGCTATATGACATTGGTTAAGCCTCTTTACTATTTCTCTGAGTCTTACTTCTTCACTGTTACTCTGAGAGGGTCAGAGTATTTAAACCTTAATGTGTCTTCTTTGTTCCACTGACGTTGTTTCGCACAACCCTAATCTATAGCTTAAGATTGCTTCATTAAACCTTGTAACCACACTGTACCTACACATGTTCCTTAGGTGATTTTCTAGGTTTTTTTTTACAGTTGCAAAGTACTTTGTCCTTTATGATAAGTTGGACTTCTATACCGCTTTAGTTCAATGTGTTTTTCCTTATGTTGATAACAAGGCTGAGGGCATGAAAAAAGCAGATATTCTTTATGATGTCCACCTTAAGAATTTAGAGGATCTATCCAAAATATAATTGCCCCAAAATAAACAACTATTTATGAAATAACTATAAGTAACCATCCATCAATTAACCTAAATTCTTCTTGAATCTCTGGTAAACTTATACGGTATATTTTGAGTACTTGGGAATTTGAAATATTATTTTATGAATCCTTTATCAGCGAACAGCAAGGTAAGATCATAGATGCCTCCTGACTCCCTTTTGTATCTCGTTAACCATCTTGAAGCTATCTTATCTCAGTTTTTTCAGAGGACGAAGTTCAGTAAAGTAACAAGACTGTGAATGTATCTGTTGACTTGCAAAGTTTCCAATATTTATTCTATCCTGTAGGCTGTCTCATGGATAAGTAATATTAACTATAAAGGTGATATTCAGCCTCTGTTGTGCTGTATATGATTCTGTTTAAGACCCATGGCTTCATGTATTAGGGAATAACATATGTTTCTGTGTTAGACCTTAAATATAAAACCATTTAGGAAAACTTGTTCTCCTTATACAGGATTATGATAACATGAATTGATTTTTTTTTCCCCATAGGAATAGGTTAGGTGTATTTGCTGTCTTTGCCAAGCTTTTTCTCACTTTTTAGACTCAATATGTATATACCTCCTTCTTTTTTTAACATTTACAATATAAGATGAACATTTAAGATGAGCCAAAAAAAAAAAAAAAGAAGCAAAAAACAAACCCTAATTAAACAGTGCTGAAAAAATTATTCTGGCAGTTTTAAAGCTAAAACTCACAATCCACTAGAAGCATGGAAGCTGTAGAGTACTGAACGAGGCACTACAGATATTGGAATTTTTAGAAATTTGCTTATACTTTGTAATTACTTTAGGGAAATCCAAGCTCTCTGCAATTAGCATTGTGTAACTGAACACTTATGGAGTCTCTGCATGTAGTTTATATGCACAATAAGCACCTACTATGTGTAAAACATTATGGAGGATATGGATGTATATTAAAATAATTTAGCCAGTATGAGGAAGGAGGGCATAATAATTTAGATTATTAGGAGAGAACAGTCAGATGGATATGAATGGGGAAGCACTATTTCCAGCAGAGGTGATAAACTAACACTCATACATAGGAAAAGTAATAATACATTAAGACCCACAAATAGGGAAAGTCAATGTATATTTATATTGCAACAGGAGACACATTAGAGATGGTCGGAGGAAGAAAACAGAGATATGCCAGTATCATAGTAGGTAGAAAGGGAGGAAATGCAGATAGAAGGTGGGAGGGGGGAAATGTAGTGGATGTTATAGAATGCCCAAAGAAAATCAGACTCTTAGGTAATACACAAACCTAAGATTCTGAATTAGTTTCTCCTACTAGCCTTTTTTTTATTATTGTAGGGCTTCTGCAGATGGGAGATGTAATGCTATAAAAAGAAAGTAAGAAAGTAAGCTTATAAAGGAAGGTTTCTGGAAATAAACCAGAAAAGCAGTTTGGTAGTGAACAACTTCTGGTGATAGAGAGTATATACCTCTCTCTGCATAAGGAAGATAGGGAATTCCATCTGCAAAAGGCTTGTAATAGGCCATCGATGCCGGTAAAGTCTGTGCTAAGGCAATGGGAGCTCAGGTGTCAATGACAAGGCCACCCTTGACTGTGGCCCTGACACCTTTCTGGTGAATTTAAAACTCAATGACAGTCTTCAGCCTGCCATGATGGCAGGTTGAAATCTGTCATAGTCTAGAGCTATGACATTGGAATGTTCCCCTTGGTTGGGAGTATAAATGGAGACTTTGGGTTTAGGGGGAGTGGGTGGTTTTGTGTGTGAGTGTGTGTGTATGCGTGCGCATGTGTGCACGTGTGTTTTCAGCATGGTGGGCTAGATGTTAGAATCATACTCTACTTTCACCAGAACAGTTGAGTCCCTCCTCTTCTGAAGGGAGAGGCAGAGATGAAAGTTGTCTAGGGAGTAGGTATCTCAATGTTTTCTTCATGAAGACATTTACAATTTTGAGACCAAAGCATTTTAGTGAAGCTAATTAACAAAGGACGCAATCGACTTTATTTGGGGCTTATAAATTGTTCAACTTCTTTGGAATTCTACTCTACATCATTCTGACATTTGATCTTTGTTTTTCAGATCTGGTTTTATACATAGTTAAGTGCTTGATTGCCTTAGGTCTCTAGAGGAGTCTCTCTTTTTTTTTTTGTTAACTCTGATTGAGCCTTTATTCTCCTCTGCATGACTCCTTAGCCTGTACATCTGAAATGTTTGTTTCCAGGGAAAAGTTAAAGTCAAATATGTGAGCTCATTTTCTCTGTATTAAGAAAGATCTTCACAGTTTAGAATTCAAATAGTCAGTGTTTCAAGCCTTTGGTGCTCTGTTAGAAGTCTGTATTTTTGTACATTTTTCATAGGCATGGATGATACAGAGGGTCATATCTGCCTTGTGTAAGTCTGAAATAATGAGCAAGAAAACCAAAGAGCTGATAATAATGGTAAGCCACTTCATTTTCCCCCATTCATGATGTGGCTCTCTAGATTTTACATTCTGATGAAGCATAGGGAGCCTACAGTTTACCTACTTCTATCTGATATAAGCCCCATTTGGTTGAGCTCCTATAGCCAAGTTGTGGATACCTCTCAGGTGTTGATATTGAACTTATACCTGAATGAGTGGATATACCCAGGCCTGAGAATATCTATAACAAGATCATTCAAAGCCAAGGACACACACATTGAGAGCACACATAGTAATGTATGGACAAGTTTGGCATATTCGAAGAACAGATTGACCAGGGAAGTTTAAGAATGGATATTTGCAGACAAAGATTTATTAGTGATGATAAATGTCCACATCGATTTAGGGGAGCTGTGAATTTAGCTTAAAGTAACTAAAATGTTCTGTGCCATCAGTATATCTTTAAGGGTTTCTTTAAGATTGTGGAACTTGGATAAATGATATATTGGATCAACAGGCATGCTGAGTAACTTTTGTTATATGATTTATTTGATTACATCTCTAATCTGTATTTATATGATGTGGCTTTATAACTTACTGATTATTATATTGAATGGTCACCTGTATTGTACTTCATCTATTCTACAACCATTTACTAGTGTTCTACTATATGCCAAGTAGGTTCTGCATATACAAAGGTGAATAAGACCCCACTCTTATAAAAATATATACAAAAATGGAGGTGACATAGTATTCTTAGTATATTTACTGGGAAATACTTTTTTTTTCTTTTTTAAAATATAAAGAATAGTAAAAGGAACTTTCAGAAGATAGTGGAATTGATTAATATAGGTGACCACAGCTGAAGTGTAGGAAGTTAAAATATAATTTTGCAGATCTAAAAAGCCTTTCGACATCTACTTTTAAAATGGAATTAAGGCCTATATAATATTATGGTGGGGGAGTTTACACATTTAAATTAATAAGCATCATTATTAATGCATCTCTCTGGCTACACTTGTTCTTTGCTTATAAAGCCCCAAACCTAAGATAAACTCCTGTCTAAAATACAAGTCGATGCAGCTCTTTACTTGGCTCTGCAGACCTGTTAAAACCACAAGTTTCCAACTCAGAAGAATCTCTTCCAGTCTGACAAAGAAATTAACATATTTCCCGAATTTATATGAACCAATCTTGGTTTAAAATAGGTTATATATTCATAATAGCCAAGATAAATTCCCAAAAGAAGACAAAGTCTGGATTACTCTGAGATTTTGAAATGCCACCAGCTAGGCCCCAAGGAGCTATCCAAGGTGCTGAATATCTCCTGGGGATAGCGTGCTAAGTCTCAGTGCTTGACCTACTGTCTCCTACCTTTATCCATCTACATACTACCTGCCCTGGTTACTCTTTACATGATCTCAGCTACCATATGTGGCAAACTATTGTTTTCACTCCTGCTTATTCCACCTTCTAAACTTGTATATTCTTCAACTCATATTTAACCAGCTATCAAATTTTTACCTATAGCCTCCTATGCACAAGTGCCTTGGATCACAAATCTGCTGAAACAATGTGATCGTTAATTTTATCCTCAATTATAAAGTAATTAAAATTTTTATTAAAGTTTGTAAAAATGTAGGCCTAAAAATAGCCTATAACTTATTAATTCATTTAATCATGCATAAAAAATTATTGAAAAATGCACATGATCTTTTTATTCCTCCCTTCTTCCTTCTCCTTATACTTCTTCTTCAACATTGTCTTCATCTCCTCTTCTTTTTCTCTTTCTCTTCAACATCATCATTATTGTCATAAACGTAACAAGTAAAGATATTTTAACTGGAGAAATATTTACATAAAACATAGGATCTTGGTAAAATGTAGGTTTTAAAGCAATGTTACAATAGTTTAGGCTTAGTAGTTGAAAATACAAAAAAACCTAAACATAAGTAGTTTCCCATAAATATATTATTTTTGAACTGGGTAAAGTACTTTAATTATTCTCATAAATAGAATGAAGACTAGATTCCTCTAGCTTCTTTTAGGAAAGCTCTCCTTGCTAACTAGAAAACTCAGAATACACTTAGGGAATTGAGTTGGTTGTTGCTAGTCAATTATTATGACAGGATTTTACACTATCCCATCTGTATATCATTCTATAATTTCATCCATTGCAGATTAAGAAGAATGACATGACTAGACTAGTTAAGGATCTGAATTTTGGGATCAAATGGTCAGATTATTATCTTACATCTGACAGTCCCTATCCAGATAATCTTGATTAAATCATCAACTTACATCAAACCTGAGATGACAAAACATACACTGAAGATTGCTTTCAGGATTATGTGAGATAGTGTAGACTCAGAATTAAGTATAGAAACAGACATCTAATAGGCATTCAATAAAAGTGAATTATCATCATAAACCATTAATGCATCTTTTCTGTTCTTTATCTGACCTAAAACTATATGGAAAGTTTAAAGTACTGTATTTCCTATGAGTATTTGACATTTCGTGAGAGTATGTTGGCAGCAGTCCTATACATGGCACCAATTTAATGTCTCTTAAAATGTTGTGAGCTATAAAGAAATGTCACCCATTCATGAACAACCATTCTTAACCCACAGTCAACCAGTTGATTACAATTGATCTGTTGTCCATGCTATCATAATGACATTTGGAATATATTACCATTTCTTTTAACATGGTAGTTAAAAATCAGTAGGCAGATAATGTAATATTGACATAATGAGTAAAATAATGATTGATAGTGAAGTTGTAAAAGTAAGAAGGTTCAATGTGTTTGAAAGTCACAGAGCTTTGAAAAGTGTGAGAGATAAGGAATACTGATGAATAAAATGTGACAACCTGACTGTGGCTTTGAATATAGAAATGAACCGAAGAATTTATTAAGCTAGTCATTCATAAAGAGTACAGCCTATGGAAATGTAAACATGGCTAATAATAGTATCTTTTAAATGGTTATCAAAGTGTCTGTTAGAAGAAAACTAGATTTATGCTTTATGACTTATTCAAAATCATTGTATTTCCTAGCATTATCTCCAGTAAAATAGTTCTAGTTTAAAATATATTAAAGTGGATACTTCAAAAATTAGGTTCTTGTGGAAACAAACAAAAAGGATTATGTTTTTTTCCCCCAGAGACTGCTATAGATGTAAATTTACAATTAGACAGATAAGATGGTCAGTGTACAGAGGTTTGGTTTTATGGCAAGAACTAACAGGTATTCAGTCAGTAAGAGATGTCAAGTAGAACAGCACTACTTAGGCAGTAGGGAAATTTCAGAGCCTCTGAACTAGAACAATAGTGTTATATTATAAGATATGCTATAGTTGTTTTTTTCCACAATGACCCTCGCTCTTTAATGAGAGTGTGTTTTTGTAGAAGGGAGATAAGCCAAATGGCAACTAATTCATCACCAGATTTATAGCCAAGTTACCAAAAGATTGGAACTAATCAGGCTTCTTTTTCAAAATGAGTGATGATATTCAGAGCCTCTTTGGTTGTACAGATATTTAGATTGTGGTTGTCCTAAGAAGTCTATAGTCTGTGCTGGTTTTAAATTTGAGATCAGATTGCTGGTGCCCAGGGTACCATAGCTCTAAGGGGAAGGTGTTCTGAGGAAGGAAAAGAAAAAAGAATATTTTTCGTCATCACACTGAGAAAGTCATTGCACTGAAAAAGTGCCAACAAACCCTAAATAATTTTGTGTTGATTATACTAAATTAGAATAGTGATAGCTATAATCATTTGATCCCTGAGGCATTAATGAAAATTCAGCATTATTTTGTGTGGAATATGTATCATTACCCTTGAGTTTAGGAATGATTATTAGTAAGTCTGATTAAATCTGGAAGCAGTGACACAAGCTATCTTTAACCCACTAATGACAGGGCCATATTGTCATTTTATGATGAATGAACACAGTTTAGCATTTTTAGCACTTGGTGTGGAAAATAAGCCTGCATTAATTTTCTTGATTAGACTGCAGAGTAGTACAGAGAAGCTTAAAAAGAATGCTACTTAATGAAATAGTGTTCCTGCTGATTGATTAACTATCATAGCTTCCAGAACCCACAGGACTGGTTGACTTTATATGATCATAGATATCATTAAGCAACATGCTAGAGATCACAAATTTCTGAATGCAGGGGTACAAAAAAATAAAAATAATATACTACCACTTCACATGCATATATTGCCCTTCTCTTTACAAATATTTTCATGTGTATTTTATTGTTTTATTAACGTAGTAACTGATATAATGAGTTAGACTTTTTACCACTTGTTTTATGAGTCAGAAAGCAGAAGCACAGTACAGTTCAGCTATTTGCCTAAAGTCCCAAGGCTCATCAAAAAATTCAGTATTGGAACCCCAGTGTCTTTGCTCTCAGTGTAATATATTTTTGCTCTAAGTAAAAAATTAATTTTCTTTATAATTACAGGCAAATTATTTGATATTATTTTGAATGCTCTCTTTTAAAAAGATTTATTCTGTATTCATAGACAACATTAGAGATTCTAGCTGATCAAATGGGTCACAGTCCTGATTTAATTTTTAGTACAAGGCAAAGCTGTTCCTAAAATTTCCAGGCAATTGGGGCATGTTCTGATCTCAGCATAGCATCTGACACTCGG
This sequence comes from Macroglossus sobrinus, assembly GCA_004027375.1. Lineage (NCBI taxonomy): Eukaryota > Metazoa > Chordata > Mammalia > Chiroptera > Pteropodidae > Macroglossus > Macroglossus sobrinus. The sequence continues at coordinate 571,127 of PVKZ01000054.1, read as the reverse complement.
TAGTAGTTTGATAATTTAGCTATTTTTCTTCTAATTCCCATGCAAATACTGTGACTTTCTATGGTTTAAGGAAGGAACTTTTCAAACTCTTAGTTTAACTAAAAACTTTGTTGATGGCCTACATGATCTTATTAAAACTCTGTTCACATGTGACCACTCAATAACAAAGCATAAAAATTAGGGACAGCAGAACCAAACCCTGCTTTAAAATTCATGACTAGAGGGAGTTAGTATTTCCGTCAAAGCCACAGAATTTCTACTTGAAACACAGTTTTGCAAATGAATGACACCTCCTGTCTATAGCATTAACACCACAATGGGATTCTGTTGAATAGCTTGAATTTAGGGCAATCAGAGCCAAAGATTTAAAAGTTACTGGAGTCCTACAGGTCCTGCTTTGCATGTTACTGATCAGGTTCTTTGCGGAAGATAAATGAATAAACAAATTGTAATACAGTGAAATAAAAAGGGTTTGGACAAGGAACAATGCTAGTGCCTAGGAGAGAGAAAAAACTATCCTGGAAGTAGATATAGGGTGGGGAAAACTCTCTGAAAGGGACATTTAAATACCTAACTAAACAAAGCCCCTCGCAATTTCTTTCAACTTACCATGCAGATATTCAATCAATTACCAGGTGATTGTCAATTTTACCTCAAATCATTTCTCTATACAGAGTCCTCCTCTTCACCCATCACTGACCTACATGGAATTCTCATTATCTCTGTTTAAAATAGGCTGGCTTATTTTGTATTTTCATTTACATGCATATCACCCTCAAAACCATCATTCAGACAATTTAAAACCTTAACACTTAGCACATCTCTCTCTTGATTAAAACCCTTCAAGGGCCTCTTGCTGAGTACACGATAATGTCTATGGGCCTATCTATTCCCTGTGGTCCCGCTCTCCCTACTCTGCAGCCTTCTCATGATGGTGTTTATGCTGTGGAATTATTTTTTGTTTCAAGAACATTATGTTTCATTTCATGCCTTCATGCTTTTTCCTCTTCTTGTAATGCTTTTTCATATCCTTCTCCCATAGGACACATTTTCTGCATGATTCAGTGTCCCTCATCCAATGTGATGTTGCTGTTTTTTTCCCATCTCAGATCTCCACTGGATTAGGTGCACTTCTCTGTCTTTAGAGCACCTGTGCATAATGTATCTCATTTACCCCTATATTTCTCAGTAAACACAATGCTTGGCACATAATATTTGCTGAACAAATGTTGGTTGATCCGATCATAAGAATAACTTGGATGGATAAGTAAGTAATTGCTAGCACAAGTGTAGAAAAGACGAGGAGGTATAAAATCAGATGACATAGTGTATTAATTTTCTGTTGCTGAGCAACAAATTACCACAAATTTAGTAGCTTGAAACAATATCCATTTATTATCTTACAGTTTCTATAGGTCACTGGTGCAAGTGAGCTTTACTGGGTTTTCTCTTCATGGTCTCACCTTGATTGTAAGGCTGAAATCAAGGTGCTATTAGACTGAATTCCCATCTAGAGGTTGATAAGGTAATATCTACTTCAAAGCTTCCTTGGGTTGTTGGCAGAATTTATTTCTGTGGCTGTAGAATTCATGGCAGCTTGCTTCTTCAAAGCCAGCAGTGGAGAGAGAGCACCTCTACTGCTTCAAGTCTCTGCCTTCACAGAAGGCTTAGGCCCTCTTTAAAAGGATAAGCTGGTTAGATCTGGCCCATCCAGGATGTTCTTGTTTTGATTAACTCAGTTTTTACTTAGAGACTTTAATTACATCTGCAAGATTCTTTGCCTTTGCCATATTCAAACATGATAATAGGAATTATATCCTGTCACCTTTGCTATATTCTGCCATCTAGAAGCAAGTCCACACTTCAGGGGACGCCTCTTGGTCATGGATGTAATTACCAGGAGGCAAGATCGTAGGTCCTGTCTTAGAATTTTGCTCATTATACACATAGCTTAAATTAACTCAAAAAATAGATTTCTGTGAGTAAGTTGAGGAACATGGGGCCAGAAGGAAAGGCAGACTGTGTCAGGAAGTGCCTATGTGATCTTCTAAGAAATGTTTATTGTCATGTAGGAAGTCATAAGGGATTAAGAAAGATTATAATTTAGAGCATAACTTTTTTTGGTAGAAAATAAGAGAGATTTGGAAAATTAGAGGAGGAACAAACTGTAAGCATGGCAGCTAAACAGGAAGTATCGAGGTGCCAGATGGAAAGTGGGGAAAGATTAATAATTGACAGTACTTGATTGCTGATTGATTGAGCAAAGAGTAAGGGGATATTCAGAATCATAGTTTCCAGTTGGCACCATTGGGTGACCAGATTTGAAGTTGGTTTTGAATATTCCTGAGAGACACTGAGGTGGTAACTATTTTTAGCATAGACAGTGAATCTCATTTTGTGCCTTTGTTCTCATTCTTGCCTTTCTCTCTCACTTGCTTTTTCTTGTTTCAAAAAGGATCTCAAATGGCTTACCAGCACGATCCTGCTGTATTCATACCAATTGGCAATGACTTGGCATAATGCCTTCAGGGAGAAGTGTTTTATTTTCAAATGGCTGGTGAATTAGACAGAATTACGCTTCCTCAGGTTATCTGAATCCATGAGGTTGGGAGCAGTTTAAAAGGACAGTGACCCCGCTTTCAGTTCTGAATTCTGATTTGGATCCATTATTTGGCAACTAATTCAGGCTTTTTTAAATCTAAGCCATTTATGTGCCTAACATGATTAGATAAGGATAGGAATACACAGTGTTGGAATACAGGTAGGCAAAAGTATTTTTTGTTTTATCCTTTTTCCACAGCCTCTAAGTAAATTCTGGACATCCTTTGCAATCTATGTTAATGTTTCTGGAAATATATGATTTATCTTATGTCTCTACCCTTAGATGGGAAAAAATTAATAGACCAGATGATCATCTATTCTTAATTTTATGATATAAAATTCACAGCCTTCCTATTCATGTGTTTTGTCTCCAAAATATTTGTCTTATATCCAATGAAAATCTTTGGTTAATAAAAGCTTTTAGTTCAGAGGTATGAATTTTTGCCTGAGGTGCTACTTTGTTGGTTTTAAAATGTGTGATATTATTTAATTCAGTAAAATTTCTGTGGATTGATGTATGCCCTTTGAATACTTAATATTAGAGAAGTACCTTGGTCTGTAAGAGTCACTCAAATAGAGGAATTTTGAAAATTGGGAGTATAAGCTTTCTCCCCATTGGGAATCATGGCTTGGATTTATGGACATCCAGCCTCTGTTTCATCCAGTGATATGCTTCCCCACTTATTCTGCCAGACTTTTTTATTGTTAGTTAGGTCTTAAAAGGAAAACTATTTCCTCTATAATACTTCTGACACCAGGTATGTGAGTTTTTCCATACCAAGTAAATCTCCAGTTCTTGGTGGACCTTGACTGGGTATCCTGCAGTTTAACTCAATTTTGACACTAACTGCCTGGAATTAATGCAGACACCACAGGCGAAGAGCTCAGTCCCATAGGATTATTACTATACCCTTCCTCACCCCTAACTTCAGATGCTAATAGCAAGTCCCAATTTGTCATCTGCACTTCTGACCAAGTGGCTGTTAACCACTGGTTCTCACAATCCCCTCCTCAGGTTTCATAATTTACAATAATGGCTCACAGATCTCAGGGAAATGTATTTACTCATTTATTATAAAGGCTGTAATAAAGGATACAGATGAACAGCCAGATGAAGAGGTACATTGGGCAAGGTATGGGGAAGGGGTACTGAAATTCCATACCCTCTGCAGGTGTACCACCACCCCCAGCACCTCTGTGTGTTCACCACCCCAGAAGCACTCTAACCCCCGTATTTAGGATTCTTTTGGAGGTTCCGTTACTTAGGCATGATTAAATTGTTGGCCGTTGGTGATTGGTTCAATCCTCAACATCTTCCATTCCCCAGAGGTCTGGGGATGGGGCTGGAAGTTCCAACCCTATAATCATGTGATTGGTTTCCCTGGAAACTAGCCCCCATCCTCTGATAGTCACCTCATTAGCATAAAGCCAAGTATGTTTCATAGGGGTTTATTCTGAATAAAAAAGATGTTCCTCTCACTCCTATCACTCGAGAAATTATAAAAATTTTAGAAGCTCTGTGCCAGGAACCTGACACAAAGATCAAATATATATTTCTTTTATATCACAGTATCACAGATGTGTTCTCTGTGTAATCTGTCTCTATAAAAGCCACTTACATTTGCTTACAAACTGTTGACTGCCTCACCCAAGTTCCATATTACTGGATTCCATTTACTCTCTACTGTCTTTTTTTTTTAAGTAAAATTTTGTGTTTCTTTTAATCAAATTGCCATACATAAATATATGAAAATATTTCTGCAATGCTTATAATGAAAATAATAAGATGGAAAAATATTTGTGCAACCTCTCCCCATTCAATCCAGAGACAACACTTCCAATTCTTTTAGTTCTTTCTTTTGGTTTTATTTTTATATTTATGAATCATGTGTTAACAGTGTTATTTTTTGTTTTGGTTTCTTTACATTTTATATATTAATGCTCATATAGACATCATTATTTTCTAAATATCTTCAGTTTGATCTTTCAATCCTTTTGTTGATTAAATCTCAGCTATCAAATATGTATAAACATATATATTTATATATATTATTTTCTAACAGCTTTGTGTTTATTTTTGTATATAGCATTTGATCTGTGTTAATAGATGCAAGTTATTTTTGTTAACATATTAAGAATGGGGCTTTAAAACTTATTTATCTGTTCCCTGCACTGTGTTTCTATTTTATTCCTTCCTCTTCTCCTCCCCCTCCTTTCTACCCACCTGGTTCAAGTCTGGGGTTTGGAATGAGGAGCCTGGGCTTCATGGAGGAGAAATGCCAGAAGGCATTGATGAGTGGCACCATGGAAGGGAATAATACAGTAGATACCTGATAATCTGCACCCCCAGAACCAAGGCTGAGAGTAAGAATCCACAAATGACACTGCGGGACAGACTTCAAAGAGCAGAGACTTCAGCATTGGGATAGAGAGATTTGGTCATGGAGGCAAATCCCAGTGAATATAGTTGGAGGGGTTTTGAAGTGAGTGGAGACAGTTCCTTGGGCATCTGTTGAAAACAGGACATAAGAATTGAGAATGCCAAACCAGCTTGGATGACGTTGTTTTGCTGAAGAATTTGAATCAGAAGCCAATTGAGGTATCTGTTATTACTGACAAATTTAAGAGGTTCTAGAACTGGCAAAATACCTAGGTCTGAGCTAAGTTAAAAGACATAGCATGACCAGCTGGGACTAGAACACAGCAAACTTGCTAATTAGTCTGGAGGAAGCCAATTGCCCACATATTTATGGACTGCTAATTGCTAAAGTTAGCAGCTTGCTCTGAAGACAAGAATAACAGCATGCTAGTTACTTTCGTGTAGTATAAAGTGGTCTCTGGGATATAGGCTACATCAAATTTAAAAATATTCTATTGTTATTAAGCTAAAAGCATACACTGCTATTAATAAAGATGTACTTTGGAAGATAGGTCCTTTTTTTTCTTAGATTGTAAGGTGAGAAATTATAGAATATATCTGACTCTAGGCTGGGCATTTGTGCTAAGGATTTAATTTTAAAGATACAAGTTCTCCATTTGAATATCATTTCCCAACTGTTCTAAAACATATCCCAATAAAAGAGCCAAATAAATAATTTAAATATGTTTTTTATTCGAAATATTTTGAGATTCCCCCCGCAAATGTTGTTTCAATCCAGTTGTTTGTGAAAAGAGAATGTTCTTAAAGAATTTTTTTCTACTTCTTGCAACATTGTGGGCATTCAAAAAATATTTGTAGAAGGAAAGAATGAATGTATAAATGAACAGATACGGAAAGCATTGTGTGCATTAAAATGATAGAATTCCACATTTTAAGGAACCATAGAGAACAACTATGGTTGTTCATTCATGGATGAGGAAGATGAAGTAAAGAAGTGAAAGAAAGTAGGAAGACTGCTCTGGGGTTCCCCCACTGGTTAGTAGCAGAAACCTGCCTGGAACCCATTTCTCAAGTCAATCCATCCAGCACTCTTCATTCTAAGTTAGTTTTCATTCAACATAAGAATGAATTACTTATGAAGGGCTGATTCTGACCCAAATTACATTAAATCAGCAAAGTCTGGCTTTATTAAAGGCTCAGATGCCAAATGAGACAGGTAAAGCATCTTTAAAACAAAAAGAAAGCCAAAGTAGTTGGTGTATTTGGTTTTATCAAGGAATGAAGTTTTTCAAAGGCGAAGAGGGGGAAATTGGAAAATCTGTGCCATAGATTTAATTTGAAAGGCGAATTTCAGACTCGATATGAAAGAGGTAAGCTAGCCCTGAGGAGTTATAACTGCATAGCAGGAGAAAGCCGATTTCCTTTTCCAGCAAGTCAATAGAAGTTCATGTATCTGCTTATTTATTTGTCTCTTGCATTGGTAACTGAAATCCCCTAATTAGCTTGACAGCATACTTAGCTAATGCATAGCAATTATATATGGCAGGACAAATTTGATGAAGATGGAAATAAGTAGATGAATATTTAGACCCAGCAATACCACTAATGGTTCAGATACCAGGTAACATTTCTGCACTGGTAGAATTTATTAGAAGTGGCTGTGAATTGTTCCTCTTTTTAATTAAAGGTCTGGTTGCATTACCAAAGGGTCATTGATAACAATAAATGGCGAAGTCACTTATCAAATGTATGATTCTGCCTAAATTATTAATAATTCTGAGCATAGTGTTTCTCATCTGTACAGATAGGTTTATAATGACACCTACCACATGAGGTTGTGAGAATTAAATGAGGTTTTGCATAGTGCATTCCATATAAAAAGCAGTCAATAAATGTTAGCTATTTTTATTGTTGTCCGCCACTCCAAGGGAGCCATATTGTACGAAACCATACTTTCATTGCTGCTGCACTGAAGCCTCAGTAAATCATTGTTTTCTCACTGGTCTACTCTACAATTTGTTGATATGTCTGTCTCAAGATCCTCCCCAAGAGGGCAATGCAATTGAAAGATCTCTCTTCACTTGGGATTCTGAACATTTGGTTCAAATCCAAAGTTCACAGGTACAATTTGTGCTATCTATTCTAGAACTCCCTGGGAGGTGAGGCTCATTTATTTGATCACTTTCTGGCTGAGTGAACTTATCTCTCTCAAATTTCCTTAGGTTATTTTAATAGTCTCTAAAATTGAGGCAATCATGCCCATTCCACTGGGATGCTGTGAGGATCTAATGGAGGCATATAGGTGTTCATTTGCAAACTTCATGTGTTGAATGAATATTGGTTATTGATATTCTCCGAAGGTTCACATTCAATTATTCTGTCAAGGCCCAGTGTAAAAGCCCCCTCTTCTCTGATCCCCTCTGAGCTCCCCAACCTCCAGAAAGGTGTTAGCTCTCCTTCCTCTGCACTCCCACTGCATTTCAGCTGGTTCTCCTTGGTGCTCAGAGAACATACTGCCTTGTAGAACAGTAATATTTTATTCCTGCTACTGCCTTCAGAAGAAAGCATCCATATATAATTGCCCGCCTTGCTCCTCATAGTACATAACACAGAATCTTGCTTATAGTAAGTGCTCAACAAATATTTGATTAATGAATAAACAAGCTTTCATGAACCCATATGCCCTGCTAAGATCTGTGAGTTATACAGAAATAGTAAAAGCAAATAAAGACTTAATTGCAATTTTATCTCTTCAATGAGATGATCAAATACTTTAGGATTTGAAATTAATTATAAATTAACTCATCCTTTATTCATTCATCCTGTTATTTAATAAACATATGTTGAGCATATTTCAGGTGCTCAGCTGCTGTGATGGGCACTGGGAATTTGATTTCACAAAAATGAATTGTTTCATCCCACAGAGCTTACTAGTACTAAGAAATTGTAAGGAAAAATACCACAACTTGCTTAATCAGACTAAATATTTAGACTTTTCTTTTTAAAAAGAGATCAATAAAGAATTCTTAACCGCCTTTTTTGTTCATTATTAATTCTAACGACTTGGTCACTGTTCATTAGGAAGATTAAATTTGGCTACAGTGAGTAGGCCAGGCAGATCGTTTTTTCTGGTTAAACAAATGTAAACAAACAGAAAAACTCCTATAGCTTCTGGGTAAAATTTGCTTTGAATTATTTTTCATATTCACAAGTAATTGGGCATGTCCTCTTCAGTTAAAAATAAATATATGAAAGTACATTGATCTACTTTTCTTGACAGCACGTTTTGAAAACCATAGCTATGTTACTTAACCATGTTTTCTTCACTTATTTAAAGGTCCAGAGGCACAAGTAACCTTCAGAGAGTATTTCCACATAACAAGACAAAATTATTGAATGAAATTAAATTTTTTAAAATTGAAGTATCAAACAATTCTGCATTGCCATTGAACCAGTCAATATCATACAAAATGAATTTCTCGGTTATTGTACTATCTTGTAGGCAATTTGAGTTTAAGAAAAACTTTCTTTCGTTGTACAAGCCAAGGCTGTTTATTATTAATGCCTTCAAAGCAGCAGAAGCCACTGGAGTATCACATTTCAAAGACGAGGAATGGATCTTATTAACAACCCATGCTGCTTCCTCCTTCCTCAACCCACCTTCCTACCCCCATACACTCACTGAGACCACCTCTAAACTTCTATTTTTCCATGGCTCTGGGGGCTTATGATCAAAGCAGAGGAGGCTTGGAGTGCTTATGTGCCACTGTTTTCCACATTAGGTCAAAGACTTCATGAATGGAAAACACTCAAACTGATTCCCCTTTTGTGTCAGGGTCCTGGTAAGAAAACTGGTAACACACTCAAATAAGATGAGAGCTGACCTATTTATAATCACATGAGTAGGACAAGTCTGTGGTCAGGGAAGCTGATACAGTATGATAAAGCACCTAACTGCTACCACTGATAGACCTCAAGGAGTAAGAGGAGGGAATAGTTACCAGAACCCAGAAAGAGAGCAGTGGCTCTTAACTAGGAGAGGGCTTCCCAACAGGACCTGCAAATTTCAGTAGAGAAATGTAAATGCTGCCAACCTTGAGGACTGGCTAGAAGAAAACCAGGAGTATTAATATCTCATGCTCACTTTTCCCACTGGCCAGCTTTCTGCTAATGCCTCCTATTTGATTCAACCGAGAAAGATGAGCTTCCCAGAGTAGGTAGGGTGGAGAGGGAGTTCAAAGGGACAAACAGAATATCAAGTACACCCTTTATGTAATAAAGAACATATACCCTTTATGTAATAAGGGATGTCTGTGTGTGTGTGTGTGTGTGTATTATGCATCTGGTATAGTACTCACAGCAGAAAGCTTGCTTTCCTTCAAGAGGGTTTATAGATGTTGTTCATTTAATATTCATAAAACATGTCTGGAGTCAAGCATTTATATTCTCATGTGATGTACCAAGATGATATTAATGTAGATGTTCACAAATACCTTCCTTATTGCAGCTCAACAACCTCATAAACTCTCTTCTCATTTTTTCTGAGGAGGAGGGATTCCTTTTAAAAAAATATTTAAATTAGTTTCAGATATACAGTACATTGGTTAGACATCTATATAGTTCGTAAAACAACCCCCCCCCAATTGCTCCCTCCTTCCACTGGCCCTCCACTTAGCCATCATATTAATGCTAATTGCATTCCCTATGCCGTGCTCCCCATCTCCATGACCATCCATCAGCTACTAATTTGTACTTCTTGCTGGAAGAGAGACTAAGTTAATCCAAACGATGAGTAAGTGAGAGCAAATGAGTGAAGTGGGAAGGAGCAAAAAGCATACAGGCTAGATATGGAATAGGAGTTTCTCAGTAGTTTTAAGAGCTAAAGCACCATAGCAATTTAAAAGTATGAAGAAAGTAAAGAATGGGTGGGAAAACAGACACAAAATAGTGCTTGTTTAGACTGTTCATTGGGTTACTTTTATCGACCCTCAAGAAACTTGAGGGAAGAGCATAATTTTAACATTTCTTTTGGTTATTATACTGCACTTTTGAGTGAGACACAGCTCAAAGACTGAACCACATGGTTTCTGCATTTCTTGGGGTTATACTCTCTTCACATTCATTTGAACTGAGAATTAAAGAGGTTAAGTGTCTTTGCCTCTGATCACACACTCAGAGAGTACAGAGTTGTTACTCCAGCCCTGGTTCGTTGGTTCCTCATTCATTAGTCTCAATTCAGCTTTGGCTGAATTTACCTTTGCTGGATTTGTTGACTCTTCTAGGGGAAGGATTTCTTTTAATACATGGTAAGTATATGGTACACTCTTAAGAGTTGGAGAGATTAGTGCTTTATACTCTTTGTGTAAAGAGGCTAGAATAGTAATGCTCAAGTGTCATTGAATCATTCAGGTGAATAGTTCCATGCTTAAATCATGCTTGTTTTATTTTTTGTATAATGTGAATGCATTTTTTAAAGTTAAGAACTGGACTTATTTATTTTCTTTAATCCATTTATTTATGACATTATTATTATAAGAATGTTGTTCTGATTTCTAATTGCTCTTAAAGCCTTGTTTGAATCCTAGTACAAATCTTTGTGTTACATATCATCTGTGACCTATCTCTACTTTCCCACATTCACTGCCTTTTATAATCAGAAAGTATTTATTAAACAGATATTTTTTGCATATTTAGAATAAATCACATTGAGTTTTGTTCCTGGGATATGAAAGATAGATTAAAGAAAACACCAGTGTGGGGAGGTAGGAACTGCCAACAGCAGAATATATTGTACATATATGACCTGTGAACTTTTTTTACACTCCTGCCCTCAAGAGCTCCTAGTATCCCTTCAGACTTTCTGTCTGCAGCCAAAATCACAGACATTTCCATAGTTGCTCACCTTTCTGATTCTAATGGGTTGGCTGTATATTTTATTTAGATTTCTTATTAAGACCATCTACCTATCCAACTTGAATCTGTGGAGCTATATTTTCCTATTCTAGATTCAGTAATTGGTTACATGGTTACATGATGACAACTAACTCTCTTCATACCCTGCATCATTCTAAAACAAAAATGAGTTTATGTCCCTTTGGTTATTAATGAAATACTAAAGAAAACAGACTTTAAAGCCTAACAGCCTGTATCTGAATTCTAGCTCAATTACTGATTTGCTGTGTGACCTTAGACAAGTCACTGGAACTATCTGGGCCTCCATTTTCTCATTTTTAAAAAGGGCAATGATAGTACCTATTTCTTAGCCTTCTTATGAGGATTTATTTATAAATTAATAAATAGTAGTTAGGAGAGTACCTCACACATAGCAAACATTCAGTAAATGTTGGCTGTTATTGACCACTGCCCTAACATGATGATGTAAGCTTCATATTATTCTCAGTTAAGATTTATTTTCACTTGAGATTTCAGTTAAGATTTACCTGGCTCAGTGAAACTACCTTGTACTTTAGTGTTAGACACACCTAGTTTAAATTCCAGCTCCTTCCATTACTAGGTATGCACACTTGGTCAGGTTATTTGACTTTTATTAACACCAATTCTCATATTCATAAAGCAGGATGGCTATAGGTCTGTATATATATCTTAGATAGTTGGCATGTGATATGAAGTTTGACATATGTAAATTATATAAATATAAAAAATATATATGAAAAGATTTTCATTCATAGAAAGCATTCATTAAATGTGACTACTGTTTTTAGAAAACATGATTATAATTAAACAAAAACAGAAAAAATGTTAAGGCCAAGATTTTCATGTTTTATAAAAGGGGAATTGATTCAAAAGTCTTAGATTCAAATCTGCAAATGAGGCTAAATCAAAGTGTTTTGAAGTTATCTAACCCACTAAACAAATTGCATTAATACATAACGATTGTTTTATTTGCCCATTTAAATAATTATTGTTAGATTGATGATTCCTACTTTGTGGTTCTGTATGTGGTTGCAGTAACAGTCCACCATTTGTGTCTCCAAATTTCTATGATGTCATTGGAAGTTTAATAGAGCATCAGATCAGCATATGCTGAAGAGCATTACTCTGCTGACTTGGCATAATTCTAAGACAAAAGCAAATAATCTTGACAGTTCAGATAGTTAGTTTGGTTTTATTAATGCACATAGACATATCTCAGGCTATCTGAAAATTGAATTTAGATTTCTAACTTCTATTAACTAGAATAAACATTAACTATATGAACAGACTCCCAAATCTCAGCAAACTAACTCAAAAGAAGAGTCTTGCTTTATTATTAGTTTTGCTCACTCAGATGTAGTTTGAGCAGCTAGGATCGGGGAAGGGAAGTGAGATACTGTTACGCACAGTTTCACAGGACTCAAGTTGACAGAGGTTCTGCCACCTTCAACATTGAACTTTCAAGGTGGTTCAGAGTGTCAGAATTCAGCTGAGAGACATACCTGGAAGTGGCAAACATCACTTCTGGTCACAAGGCCCCATTTAGTTGCAAAGAGAGCTGGGAAATGTCTCTAGTTGACTAAGACTGCAACTACAATACAAATATGGCCTTATTTGAACAACTCAACTCTGTGGAGTTGAGGGACACTGAATGATCTCTGCCATACCCCGATTACGATGGCAGTAGCGTTAGTCCCATTTTTCTCTCTCTCATTCCTTAATTCATACTAAAGAAACAAATAAAAAGAAAAGCACTGAATTGTATTTGTTTATGTAGAATAAAAACCTTATTTAATCTATCATTGTACCTCTGGCGCCTGACACAGAGCTTAGCATATATTAGATATTCAGTAAGTATTACTTGAGTTATCAAATGAGCATACTCCTTCTTTCTTTCCTTCTCCTTTCCTCCTTTCCCTTGTATTTCCTTTCTTTCCCCCCACTGATCCTAGATACTTTCAGAGGCTTTATTTTCTTCTGGACACTGAAGAAATAAGTGATGGAAAGTCAAAGACAAATTTAATCTTGGGGACAAGGTATATTGAAAAGAATAAGAAAAGACTATAAAATATTAGGAAACATTTCAGAATTGTTGGTTTCATTAAAATGTTTAACAGTCTTAAGACTGTCTAAAAAATCTTGAGTTTATCTGTCAAACACAGATATGCCACTCTCGGGAGTTTAGACTCAGCTCTGTCTTTAACCTGTGCTAGTGAGACCTGGCTCTTAACAGAATGCTGCCCTCGGGGTCCAGACTGTGGATCCTGCACAGGTGGACTGTTTCTATTCTGTGGTGAAAGCCCTCTTGTGCTTTGCTGTTAACTGTAATATAACCTAAGATCTAGGTCATGGTAAACTGGGCATTGTATTTCATTGGTGGTGGGGATTATCTAGTTTTGTTTTGTTTTTCATCACGTTGCAAGGAGTTTTTCTGTAAGGTTCTTGATGTCTTCATGGAATTTAAAATGCTCTGATTCTATCTGCATCCCAACTTTGTTCTTTTTGATGGTGATGGTAATGGTGATGGTGATGTTGGCACCAGCCATTTAATCAACATCAGCAACTATGTGCTTGACACGGCACCATTCACATTATATATATTATTTCTTTTACTCCTCACATCAGCCATATTAGATATGTCTCATTGTTTATATTTAGATATCTGGGAAATTGTATTCAGATAGATTTATAAACTGTCTGTCAATGATTTTAGAAAAGAACAGAGCTAGAATTCAAATACAGATTTGCTTGACCCCGAAACCTGTGCACTCAGCCACTCCAGCTGATGGTCATTTGTTTTAGGCTGTTGAGGGTGAAAGATTATTTTATCCTCTCTTTGTAGAAATATTTCCACAGACCTTAGAGTAAGTTTTTAAAAATATAAAATGAGGCTTGACTAAAATACAGATATCTGGGTGCCTGCTTTTTTGCCCAGGGTTCAAGAACCCTAGAGTGTTTCTGAATGTACTATAGGAATTCCAGGGACTTCTTAAATTTGGGGTATTGTATTATTATGAAAATTAGGTCCATATGTTTTATTAAATTATCAAGGCCTGTGACCTCAAGGTTAAATACAATTGCATTCTGTTACATGGTCTCTTTTCCTGAACATGCAGAGAGGTGCTTGTTTGATTAAAGGCTAATTCTCTAATTCCAAAGGTACAACAAAAACAGACGCTCTCCCCCTCCCCCATGAATGAATCATCATAGAAATTACACAGACTCATAGAATATGAATAAAATTATTTAGAAACAAAGTTTACAGGAAACTCATGGTCTTTATGAAGCCTGGAAAGAAGAAAGAGATGGCCTCTAAAAAGGAGGAGAGAAGGAGTTACAGCTTTTGCTGAATCAAGCTCATTGGAGGTGGCAGTCATACGCGTGGTGATAGCAGAATTGTTTCCTATTTAGATCTTCTATGGAACTGGGAACAGGTTCTCACTGAAGTGGCTGTGAGCTCTGCCTTGAGTCACAGGCTTGTGCCTGTGGCCCCGGAATTGGATGCATCTCCGGTTGCCCTTGGCTTCCCAGGAAAGTGTGGCCCCCAGGCCCTTCTTCTTTGGAGGGGTCACCTGGATTTGGTCCTGGCTTTCATATCTTGGCATTCAGAAGTGGACAGACCAAGGCCGAGTTGCCAGTAGGCCTTTAAAAGGGTGCTTCTAAAAACCAGGTATGCCTGGACATTTCAGCAACAGTGTTTATACGTAGATTCCAAATGCTAAGTTATAGTCATTATTCAGCTTTCTACTTAAGACCTTCAATTCATTTAGGAGACAAAGAGATTGTGGTTCACCACAAAATGGCAGATGCTGGGGAGCCCTTGTATCCAAGAGGAGATTTTCTGGGAACCCCTGACAATCAAGAGAATCTGTTTTGTTTCTAAGTTGATAATGAGTTATTGAATTCTGAGTATCTAGCATTAGTTTTCAGGGTAGGGTGGGTGAAATGTTGCCATTAACTGTTTCCTCATATAAGCCATAATTTCTGCTCTTTAAAAACTTACAGTTAATCAGTATAGACAGTACCAGTCGGGAACAATATAAGACAGTTTGGTAACAAATCCTAAATAGTATTGTGCTTTAGTACAATTCAAAGTAACAAGTTTTTAAAATAACATTTTTTCTATTTCCAGGAAAAGTGAGTTTTCCATTTTGAAAGCATGGAGAAATTCTAAGCAACAGGTTACTTTTTTTCCTCTTCACATCATCCCCAACCCACGTCTAATTTTCTTCATATTGCTCTTTGTTAGAACCCACAAAATTTTTCAAAAGTTATTCTCAAGCATAGTTTTGAAAAGTAAATCTATATGAGTCAGATTTTAAAAATATTTTATAGTGGAACTATACAACCATACATAAAAAAGTACCTAGGAGAATTACCGATACAGAAGACAGATCTTTTCAGAAGCCTGCAATTTATTGAGGAGGAGTGTCTCTCTCTCTCTCTCTTTCTCTCTCTCTCTCTCTCTCTCTCTCTCTCTCTCTCTCTCTCTCTCTCTCTCTCTCACACACACACACACACACACACACACACACACACAACAGATTTGGAACCAGAAAAACAACATTCAGGTGGGTGTCTGCCTGTTTCCACTTGTGTGGCCTTGAACAAGTCACTTAATTTCTCAACACACATTTTCTCATACAAGACAAGGAGATATCTGATTTCATAAGGTTATTATTATGTCAGATGGAATCACACTTAAGCAAACACCCTAAAAATTGTGAAGTGTAATGAAAATGTTAGTTTGCATTATCTAAATCATGTAGAGATTCAGGAGGACTCATCGATTTATTTTCATTTTTAGAACTCAATTTTTTCATAACCAATTTCATTCTTTATTATATTTAATCTGACTAACAAAAGGTCTTGTTCAAAGGGGAAGGATAAATAAAATTAACTTTCTGTAAATCCTTTAAAAGTTTTATTATTCATCTCTTCATTGGGGAAATGTGTGAATGCATTTTCCTTTGTAAAGCCCTCTTTCTATAAACATCCTTTGAGCTATGCCTTTTGAATCTGGGATCATGATTTTATTGCCTTTCGACTATTAGTTTACTTCACCAGCTGCATCCTGGCTCCTGATATAGTCAGTTGAGCCCTTTCTATGCTTTTTAGAATGGCTGTCCCTCCACTTCTGGATATTTTCCTCAAATGTTGCTGTTATAATGTAGTAGTTACGATGATGTTCTAAAATTATATGGTTTTTCATTCATTCAACACACATTTCAAGAACACCTGATATGAGCATAGAGTACCTGCTGGAATCACCGATGGAGAAAACAAATTCCTTACCTCAAGGAGTAGGGAGATGAAACACTCTCACCCCTGTACTGCAAGTGTAAGGAGTTGAATGGGGGGCAAAGATATGTCTTCCAGAACCCATAAATATGACTTGGTTTGTAATAAGGATCTTTGCAGGTATAATTAAGTTAGAACTTTAAGTTGAGATCATCCTGAATTATCCAGGTGGTCTCTAAAGTCAATGAAAATGTCCTTATATGAGACAGAGACCTCTTTCACCTTCTGATGTCTGTGGAGTGTCCCCTAGATCCTTCAGAGGGATGTGTGGCCCTGTTGACATTTTGATTTCAGAATTCTGGCCTCCAAAACTGAGAGAATAAATTTCTGTATTTTTGAGCCACCAAATTTGTGATAATTTACTATGGCAGCCCTAGGAGTCTAATACGATAAGGAATAGGATAATCGACACAATCCATAAAATTACATAAAAGGACCAAGGTTCTGTGGAAGTTTAGTGTAAAAGTTCACTTCTTATTAGAAGTAAGTTCTTTACAATTAGTCTAGAAACATTGAATTATGAAAATATTGCCTGGTGAGTATCAGTTATATTTACAATAATAAAATTGCAAATAACAAGCTGAGCACAAATCGTTTCCTGTACTTTTAGTTTTATGCCAGCATCCTATGTTAAGGTTTAATTTTTAATTGCCATTTCATGAAACAAATGCCAATTTCTCATGGAACTGTGTTCTTTAAACAGAAGTGTAGCTCCTTCCTTGTCAATAGCAATCTGTGTTATAACTAAAATCACAAACAGAAATGAGCTCTGGATTTTCATAGTCTCTTTTTAGCTTGTTAGGCAATAAATATTTATAAACTTGACAGAATTCATGTGGACACAGATCTAACAGTATTGAAACCTTACAGAAGGGTAGGCCCTTTTCTCTTGATCTCACCAATAACGTTAGAGAGAGTAGGTCAGGAAATTTGGATGAAGCCGTATCTAGTCTCATGGGCTGAAAAGCCAAAAATATCTTTAGGCACTCATAATTTTGGTTTCATGGGTTAAAGTGTTTTAGAGCAAATCAGTGTTGTTTGGTGGAGTTGACAATGGGATTCGAATGTCGATATCATTTAATCGGTAATTAAAGCCACCAGGGCAGCACTGTACCCCCTAATCAAAATGCTGTCACCATTCCCTTTCATTCTCAAAATAGCTAAAGATAAGGTATTGTCACTAATGAGTAGAATAGGTAATTTCTATGTTTAAAATGTTAACATTTTCATTTCTGAGTTTTGTCTGGCTTAGTTGAGGATGACTCCAGATGGTAACTGGATGAAATAAGATTTTTGGCCCCAGAAGATACAGGTCAGTGGGAGCTTCCTAGTAGGTCACCATGTCTATATTAATGTCACTACAACAGCATTGACAGCATCTTCCAGGTTGTGCCAGGTAAACATTTTCTATGTATTTACCACTTCAGTTCATAACAACCAGGAAGCAGGTATGCAATTATTGTTCATATTTATTTCCCTGATGAGGTGACCGAAGCTTAGGGCAGTTATGCAATTCATTCAAGGTCATGCTCTAGAAATGGGAAGAGCTGGGATTTGAACCCTGGCAGGATGACTCTACCATCTGTGCTTTTAAGCTCTGCTGGTGGGTAGGGATGGTCTGCTGAAGAATTATGTGTATCTGGAATATGAGTAATGTCTACCCTGATGTCAGGGAACTGACTGTAAATCCATAGAATGAGACATGAAAATTCCACACCTCTTTGTCTTGAAACCGAGGCATTATATAGCATGGGTTAACTGAATATGCAGGCAGAATGAGAGCTTCATAGGAACACAGATGGACACTCTTCAGACAGACATTCATATTGAATTTTAATGGTGCTCTCTGCAGAACACATTTGCAAAATGGATCAGAGCATATTCATACTTTCCTTTAGCTTGCCAAAGCGAGATGATTAAGAAACCTGCTTGTACTTTAAATATTCTTACCATATATATGCATATTTCAAATGCATGTGTCTGCAATAAATATTTGTTGAAGGAATATGAATGTATATACACAAACATACATGAAGCAACATGAACACACGCGTTTAATTTGATAAATATTTGTTGCATACTTACTGAATATAAACTTGTACTGAAGAGGGATGGAAATACACAGGATTCTGTTCCCAGGGAGCTATTTAAGGGGAGGTGAGACATGTTCACCAGTATTCTGGCGGTGGTTCTCAAAGTGAGGTCTCTGGCCTAGCAGCATTGACACCACTTGGAGACTTGTAAGAAGTGCAGTTTTTACAGCTCGCCATTGACCTCCTAATCAGAACTGTGTGGATGGCGGGTTGTTTGTAAAAGTCCCCCAGGGGAGTCTGATACACATTAAAGTGTCACTGGGCTACAGAAAAGCTTTAATGTGCTAAAGGAAAGCTAGAGATTGCTTTCAGCTAGGGACATTTGAGAAGACTTGCAGAAGGAGGTAGTATTTGAGCAGTGTTGGAGGAAAAGTAGATTTTGGCTGATAGAAATGGGTAAGAAGGGGAACAAAGTCAAAGAGAAGAGCGTGAGTCAAGATTAGCTTGTTTGGGTCAGAGTACAGGCTGCTATGGCTGAAAGCCAAGGTTGAGGACAGACAGTGGAAACCCTGAATGACATACATGTGAACGTATGCACCATTTGGAAAGCACTGGGGGTTCATTGGTGGTTTCTGAGTGGGAGCAGAAGTGTAATCAAAGCTACTTTTGTTTTTTCTTTTCTCTTCTCTTCTCTTCTCTTCTCTTCTCTTCTCTTCTCTTCTCTTCTCTTCTCTTCTCTTCTCTCTCTCTTTTCTTTCTTTTCTTTCTTTTTGTATCCATTGAATATAATTCGGCAGATGCGCCAAGCTAATAGAACTTCACAGTCTTAAATCAATCTTTGTTCCCCCATTAAGAACACTTAAACATTAAGAATTATTTATTTGTCTCAGCTGGGACTATATTAGTCTCTGTTCTTTCTTGACTACTATGACTCCAGAAACTTGATTTCAGTAATTCAGTGATGCCCAAGTCACCCCCTTCTGTGTGTGTGTGTGTGTGTGTGTGTGTGTGTGTGTGTGCGCGCGCGCGCGCGCGCGCACGCGCGCACTGTTTGATTATAGTAAGTCAAACAGCTGCTTTTGAATTCAGCTGGGCTTTCGGAAGCTGCATAAAGACAAAAAAAATGTTGCTGGCTGCTTGTGCTTTCTTTGTTGTTTGGCAATTGGAAGGCTGACTGTGCTCTGAAGTGGTGCAGGTGGCCTCTCCCAAATACTCATTCCAGTGTCTCTACCAGTTCAGCATCATAAGAGAGTTCTCTGGAAGGGAAATAATTCTGTCCCTATCCCTGATTAGTGCTATTTATCCAGTGATGTGGGCACCTGCTTGGCCACCCACCTTCCTTTTCTTCGTTTCCCGCTTGCGTCATTCGTCTCTTCCTGGGGTCAGCCTGTGTGTTTCAGTTGATCCACATTTTGGATGAGCTCATTCATTCACTGGCTTTCTCCTTGCAGTTCTCATTGTGCCTTCTTTTGTTGGCATAATTGATCCTCTGCTTTGCAGGAGCAGGTGGATGAATTGGTTTATTGCTTTAAAAAAAAAAATCTTCCCACTTCTTTTATTACACTAGACGTTAGTCAATCTTTGGTTTGGCCAGATCGTTCTCCCTCTATTGACTAATCTCTTTGTATATTTATCAGGCTCGTAGTTAGGCTGTGCATGCTGGGTCTGCTGGTGAGTGTGGAAGGTGGAAAGCCCACTGATAGAATAGCTGTGATTCATAATGTTCCAGTGGAAAGGGACTGAATCACGGAGGTTAGAAGTCCCGATTATCACTCACCACTTTTGCTGAGAGGCCCTTTTAGATCCTAATGGAATGATTCCATCTATCCTCCTCACATTTCTAATGGAATTGCAGAATTTGACGGCAACATTTTTTAGTTGTTTTGTGCACATCTCATCTAACACTGCAGGACCTTTGCTACACACAATTTTGGACCTTTCCTCAATTTTGGACTTTTTGATGATGTGAATTTACTTAGTTTAAAAGTCAGTTTATCCAGTTTAGTTTTAAGTGATCCAGCTACTAGAATTCTATATTTCGAGGAGACTTTTACAGTATAGCTAATTGCATGGTACTGTATGGTAATCTCATTGTTAATTAATATGAGATTACATAAGGTCTCAAAAGGACATTTGGTGTCCACTAGAGATATCAAATATTTTGTCTCAGCACAGTACACTTCTCTCTTTCATCCAGTAAAATAATATTACTGCTATCACCGCTGCTGCTACTACTAGAAGCAGCTAAATATGATGATTAATTACTACAGCATTTTCTAATTCTAATAATTTAAGCAAAGCCATTACCTTACATGTTCTCTAATTTATTCAGTTCAACATCTATGCCCAAGGTTCTATGCAGGATTCTGTGAAGTTAATGAATGTGAATGGGATATGATTACTAGCTTCCAGGGCTTGAGAGTTGAGTGAGAAAGAGACATGGACAGAATATATGTATGTTTAAAAATCTAAAGATGATACCTAAAGGAAATATGAATAATAGATGATATTGATCAGTAGAGAGGGAAAAAGGCATAGAAATAGAAGAGTATCCCCCATAGGATTAGGAGAGCATTTGTGAGTTCTGCTCAGTTCAGAGGGCCTAGAGCCTATGAGAGGCGGTAGAATATAGTTCGGAAAGGTAGACTGGGGAAGGAAAGGTGACAAAGTATTTAATTTGGTGAGCAGTGGGGAACCATTAATGATTTTGAACAGAGGTTGGAAAACTATGGCCCATGGTCCAAATCCAGCCCATTACCTATTTTTGAAAATAAAGTTTTATTTGAACACGGCTGTACTCATTTGCTTTTACATGTATTGGCTGCTTTCATGCTGCAATGGCAGATTTGAATAGTTGTGACAGAGACCATCTGGCCAGAGAGCTGAAAATATTTGCCATCTGGCTCTTTACAGAAATTTTTCTGACCCCTGGTACGCTGCCAAAAAGTACAACGTTCTTTTGTGCTAGGATGGGCAATCCAGAATCATAATAGACAATCATGAAACCATAGATATTTCTAGAGCAGCATTTTGCATGTAGAGGCTCAACTATTTAAATGGATGAATGAATGAGTGAGTAAAAACGTATTTCTGTGAAGATAATGTGACAACAGTATTAACAATGGGTGATAGATACTGCTTTTATTTATTTTCTCCCAACAAAAGGCCACTGTGAGGGTAGTCAGAGAACAATGTCCATCTTGAGCTACATTCTGTTTTTCTAGGGAGAAGCATCTGAAAACTTCTGGGCAGGTTTGTCATCAGAAGGAACTCACAAGAGGATGAAGCTACAGTTTTGGGAAAGGCCACTTTGCAGAAACGTTGGATGAAATACCCAGTGAGATGCGGAATGGAGGGACGGTGGGAATGAATTGTGATGGCTGATGGCCGTGGCACTTCTCAAACAGTTGAGACAGTCCTACCTCTATCTGCATTAATTTCCCACCTTCTCTTTGCACTAGCCAGAACCCAGTTCTCAAACATTACACATTTCTTACAAGCCATGTACTGAGAACTTCCTTCCTTGCACGTATCAATTATTTACTAGTTACAGATGGAGGAGGACTTAATTAATCCAGGGTTATTTTGCACATAATTTTATTTCATCATCAACAACTTCCTTGGCTCTCAGTGGATGGCATATAATTTATTAACTTATACTTAGTGATCTTTTAAAAATAATTTCTGCATGGTTAACTCACTTAAAGTTTATGGCATTTAGCTCACATCATCAATAGCTTTGTCAATTTTCAGTGGCAGAGAATATATTCTGCCTTTCTGGTGTGCAGCAGTGTGCCCCAGAGGTCCCATAGAAAGCCTGGACCTTTCTAACGTGTGCTAGGGCTGGGAAGGAGCACCTGCCCTCCCTCCCGCCATCACTCCCTGCCTTCTTTTTAATAAATGCGATACTTATAGCTGGAATAACTGTGGAGTTTCTTAATGGGCCAGCATGGCACAGATAAAAGATGGTGACATATTTATAATTAAGCACTTAGAAGTTAAACTTTTAGAGGATTCCCAAGCTAATTGGTACCCGTTGATCAAAACTGGGGATTCTGAGTGGAAGGAATTCGGTGAGTGTTTCGGTATCTATATAAATACATTGAAAATCTAGCCATTATTTTAAACAAGGCCTCGAAGAATGATGCACATGTGACTCAGTTTTCCAGGGAACTATGGCAAGGAGAATTCCCCAGGGGACAGTGATCCTATGGACAGTGTTGGACTTCTTATATCATTTTATCTTCAACAAGCAAGAATGACAAGGGAAAGGTGATGGGAACTGTTCCCATTAAGCGGAGATGCATAAACATCTTCAAGTAGTGTTGTCCAAAGCACAGCTGGGTTATGGGGCGGGAGGAGGGAGAGAAAGGGGAGAGATGTGGCTGATATATCATGCTATAGGTTATATTCTGTGGGTGGATTTATGTTTTCCTCTTAAGTTCTCTATATTCCATCTCTAGTATCTTCTAACAAATTACTCACATGCCCACCTGTTTTTGTAAGCATATTGTTCTGATTGGAAATAATTGGAATGATTGATGGTTATATAAAATCACCAGGGCTCTGGCCTTTTCATTTATCATAGAACTTACAGAGATCATCTTGGTATAGTGGAGGGGTTCTCAAGCCATAGTATCGAGAAGAGTCGTGGGGGTTGGTAGCAATGTTTGTTTGTTTTTTTAAAATCATCGTAGGTTTACCAGACTCTCATGCTCTCATCTCCAAGTGTGCTTCTGCAGTGGGAGATGAGGGGCAGGGCGAGCTGCCCAGTCAGAACCCTGACTGTGTCTGAGAGAGCGATTCTGTCTGAGCGAGCGTCATGTCTCTGTCGTGAGCCAGAGACAGTCAGTGTGGCCTTTTCCTCTAGGAGATACAATTCCTGAAGAAAGGTGGGAGGAAGCCGGAGTGGAGGAGCGGGAGCAGGGAAACAGTCTCTCCTTTGCAGCAGCAGCTTTTACCTTTTGCTCTGGGAAACCAGAGGAGGGAGAATAGCAACGAAGGAGGAGAAACAGCCAAGTAGCAGAGAGGAAAAACAGAGATGACTTCAGGAAGGTTTATCCATCCTGAGCAACCGAGAAACAGAATAGAAGCTGTCACAGGGGATGGGGAGCCTGGTCTCCTGGTGGTTCCAACCCCAAGTGTAAGAATTGGTTCCTCCTAGATTGTTTCACCTGGGAGGATTTTACTCACCTCTGGGTCACACTTATCAGATGAGAAATGTGACCTCTGTCCCATGGGCACTAGTCGAATTCACTGGAGTGTGCTGGTTTGCTGGTGTGGGCTCCAGGGGCAGTTGGTGCCCCGCCAGCCCGTGTCACTGTTGTTTTCATTGTACTTTGCAGTACGTTGAGCATGAGAGTTTTAGCTTTTGATGCACTGGAGTTGGGATACAGTAGGTTATTATACTTTGTAGGTACCCGTCACTTTAGGGTAATATACAATCTTTATAGATTTGATGCGGCATGTTCACATTTATGAGAAAAAAAGGAAATTTTAGCTGATACAGTTACATTTTGCATGTCCTATAAATGCAGACTGTTCAGTGTAATCACTTTTGTGAAACTAAAGTAAAATAATCTCTGACAGGCTCCTATCCAATTTCTAATTCTCTAAGTTTTATTTTGAAAAGAAAATAACTCAAGCTATTTCCTACCTTTATTTCGAGCTATAGACCTTTGATTTTCTTTTTCATTTTTGCTAAAGTGTTATCAATCCTTCAAATGAGACAAGGTAGAATTTTTGTGTGTAATTTTTTCTTGGCCTTTAAGGAGCTATAGGAAACCAATATAGAAATATTGTTCCTTCATAATTGTAATTATCTATTTCACTTTGATTTCCTCGAACTTAATTGGTGAAGTACTTTGTCTTCCTCGATCTAAAATCAACTGTAGGTTTTGTTTTAATATAATACAAACTAATAAGAACATTTCTGGACACTTAGTCTATGCCACCTTCTATTCTTTGTTCTCTAAATGTTCTAACGTTTAACATCACAACACTAGGAGTGAGTCCTCTTATTGTTCCCATTTTGCAGATGAGGAAACTGAGACTTAAAGTAGGTACTTAGCTTGTGGCTAAGATCTCAGGAGCCTGAATGCCTGGGTTTAAAGTCCCTGGGAATTTTGCCTCGGGGGCCTTTGCCTACTTCTGAGTCCAGTGGGCTCATGGCTTCAGCCCCACCTTCTGCTTTGATGTCTGCCTTCCTTCTCACTTATTATATTTAGCTTCCTTTGAAGGTGACATGCACTTTCTTTTTTTTTTTTTCTTCAATAACTATCATTACTATGTGTGTGGTGCAAAGTTGGGGCCTCTAATGATGAATTTAAAAAACTACTTTGCCTGCAAATGTTTTCCTTTTTCTTATTCTGCAGGACATCCGTAAAGTCCAGGACATGGATGGATGCATGCAATATTGTTACGAACTTCATTAAAGAAATAAAATGGTATTATATATGTTTTCATACTTTATGAGTACCCTTTAAAGAAAATTCTCCTGGGAACTAAGGATAAAAATACCATCTTCTCAAGTTTAGGTTGCCCTGGGGAGAAAGGAGAAAGGCAGAGAAATGGAAGGATGAGAGTATCTACTATTGATATTATTGTGATAAATTAATTAAACTGCACTGTTATTGAGTGCCTGCTCTAGCTAGGTCATCTTCATATGTTTGTTATCTCTTTATTCCTCAGAACAGCTATGCTCAGTTGATGTGATAAGCCCCATTTTGCAGATGTACAAGTGCAGGGAGATCAAGTAACTTGCCCAAGGTCATCGAGACGCTGGGCTGGTTGGGGTTTCCTGTCAGGTCAGGTCTGAAGCCTTAGTTCCTTCCCTCACATATAGTCACATTGCTGCCTGCAGTTAATATTCTGTCTGTTCTCTCATCCACCTGTCAGACCTACCTCAAAAAGCATGACAAAAATATTTTCCATCTGCTAATAATGCTTTTTAAAATAATTTCTCCCTCAATGCACGAATCTTAAGCCCTGGTAAGTCTTTCAGGAGATGACTTGTCTCTGATCTCCCATGTTCCCCGTTTCCTATTAGGTGTCACCTTTAGGGGCCCAACCTGGAGGTTTCTTTTCTTGACCATTTAAATTCTCTTTTATTCTTACTCTTTTCTAGGCCATGTATGTTGGCCCTAAGTCACATGCTACCCTTTTGTATTTCTATTTAAATATTTTGCATATCTGTATTTTATCATCCCAACTGGACAGTTGGTGTTTTTAAGGGAGAAAGTATGAATTTTTTATTTATTATTTTTTTTTAGGGCCTGATTTATAGTTTATGAAATAAAAGGCTAACTGTGGTAAAATGTAAACCTTTTGAAAGTTAGTGAAATCATTTCCACCAAAGTTGTTCTTAATTTCAGTTCATTTGTTATTTTTGTATTTAATGATAAACAATTCATAGTCCCACATCCTCTTCAGCCTCACACGAGGTGATGGCTGTGGGGCCCTGGAGAGCTCCTTGTCGCCTTCCCTTCCCTGTTTTAGGCCCAGATCTCAGGTGGGAAAGGTGGTGGGGAAAACCTGATGCTCTCCCCACCCTAGATGCGAGTCGCTCTGAGCTGCCCTTGACTATCCAGGGTGCCTCCTTACCGCCTGTAAATTTCTGGTTTTAAAAGTCTGGGCTAAGAATTTTCCTTTTCCTAGTTTGTTACTTTTTTTCTTTTCCTTTCCTCATATCCCCCTGAAATATTCAAGAGTGGAGGCTGAGCCCGCAATCCATCTTACTAGAAGCCTATTTGAAGGTTGTCTTGTGTATACGGGGTCTAGAAATAGAGACTGAGAGTTTGATTCCAGCATGAAGGCCAGGCGTCAGTAATGATCCACCTTGTAGTGTGTTAAATAGACTCTGGCATCAACTAAATTATTTCTGCAAGACTGGAGCATTTTGATCAAAAGAGACAAGCAGACAAAGAGATTTGTAAAAGCATTTTGTTTCCTGGCCCACAGACGTGCTAGCGAATAGGCAGTCTTGTGCAGAATCTTACACTCGAGCTCTCTCTTGTGGCAACATTCAGACACGCCACGCTGTGTGGTCACATTATGCCATGAAAGGAACAGTATTTTATCTGACCTCCACACCTTATTTCCAACTCATGTTTTAACCTAGAATGTGTGTTTGGTCATTCCTTCTGTATTTATTTGTTTTTATGTTCATTTAATTTTGCATTGTCTGTGATACAGTGGTAAGTTATTACATGCATTTAAAAAAACCGATATTTAAAAATGCCATTAAATGTTTTCTTGGAGGCACTTAAAATAGTAGGAGTAAAAAAGGAGGAGGAGGAACAATGCTAATGCTATAACAAATCCGAATTAGCACCTAATTCTAAAATATCGTTTCTTAAACTACACGGGCCCTTATATTGTCTTGGTCATTTTTTTTTTCTCCTTTCTACACCTGTGTTCTGAGGGCAGAAACCAGGAAGTTCCATCTTTCTAGTCTAACATAGCACAATATCTGGCACAGGGGCCTAAAAAATATGTCTTAACCAGCACCCTTTCCAGTTTCTGAAATGCTGAGCTAACAAAAGTTAAAATTAGAATCTTTTTCATGTGATGCTAGAATTTCTAACTCCACTGAAAAGTGACCTTTTGTCATGACTTTGCCTTTTAAATCATCATAGTCTCTCCCCTTAAACAAAAACGTCACCGTTGTTCACATCACAGAGCAAATCCTGTGACTATGGCATAAAACAACATGCAATAGCAGAAGCCATTTGTCCAGTGGCTCAATTTTATATTATGCCTCTAATGAAGTGCTGTTTAAAGAAAAACATGCATTTGCTGCCTTGCTAGTAGTCACCTGGCTTGTCTTCATGCTTGACTGTATGGGGAATGAGCTCAGACACACCCAGGTGGGGTGGTTGATGCCTGCATTTACACAGCATGTACCGTTTGGAGCACACTCACTCGATGCCAGGCACTTGGTTTGCATCATCACAATATAGCTTCACCACCAGCAATAGGATGTAGGTTCGGTTTTGATACATGTCTGCTTGCAGATGAGACTGGCTCAGAGAGATTAAGTGACATATCAAGATGGTCCAAATAGTAACAGGCAGAGTGGGAATCAAAATCAGGCGCTGTGGTTATACAGACTGGTCACTCTTTAGGGCGGTGGTTCTCAATTGGGGGCGATTGTGCATCCTAGGGATATTGAACAGTGTCCGGGGTGTCATTGATTGTCACCCCAGGAGGGGTATGACTGGCATTTAGTGGCAGTGGCCAGGAATGCTGCCGGACATCTCAGAATGCACTGGATAGTCACCGCAACAAAGAGTTATCCAGCCTAACATATCAATAGTGTCCAGGATGAGAAAGCCTGTCTTATGGGAATAAACCAGGTAGAAATTCATGGCATCTGAGTTTATTTATAGGCTAACCAACCTTGACCTATGCTGTTTTTGTCCTATTACCTTTCTTTAAGGGTCATTTAAATTCAAATTCCAACCTTTCCGAAGGCCATTTTTATTTGCGCAATTTTCTCAGAGTTCCAGCCCTGAATCTGTGAATCCAAAGTACCTGTCACTCCTTACTTTTCCCTTTGTGGCTTCCTCCTCCAAGTCACAGGTACTCTTTTCTTCTCCTTAGCCAGGCATGGAACTTGGTTTCGGTTTCTCTTTTGCACTGTTCTTTCCACGCATTCTCTCTGATCAGTGACTGAGTACTGATGTCCTTTCTTTATGCCGATCCTCATAACTCATTGCTATTTCTTCCACTACAGCTTTGACCAAGGTCTTCTTTATGTCTCATGACATTACTGTAATAGCCTTCCAGCTGACCTCCCTCATTTTCTATTTTCCATTTTCATCATTGCCTTACACAACCATCCAGTTAATTCCCTAAACTATAAACTATAGTTGGTGGAGCCCTTCTGCCATCGGAATAGTCTGATTGCATCTAGTGTTTAAGATGCCTCAGGATCTGATCCACATCTGGCTTTCTAGCCCTGTCATCTTCATCTGAAGTAACTCCTCACCCTCTCTTGACTATCCCATGCTCATTCTCTCCTCCTTACCTTTGCCCATCTGTGGTCTCCAGGTGACTAGTCCCAGTTCTTCTCCACCTCTACAAAGATTTTACATCCTTATGACCCGATCATGATCACTTCGTTCTCTTTCTTTCCTCTTCTCTGTACCACTTACGTTGGCTCTAATTCACATGCTCTCCCTTTATGATTTGATTTAAATATTTTATATGTTTGTGTTTTATTGCTCCAACTGGACAGTTTTTTTTCAAAGGAGAAGCTATGAATTTTTCATTTTCTTTCCCAGCACTTGATGTCATAGTTTATTGCAGAAATTTCTAACAGTGGAATCTGAGTATAATGTAATCATTTTGAGAGTTCATCATCTAAAAATGATAAACATGACTTAATATATGTCTTTTATAAAGCATATTAATATTCTTCCAACTTGAAATATAATTCATAATCTGTAAGTAAAGCTTATAGAAAGTACTTGAAAATAATGAAACTAAAGTGGATAGAGTTTGTATGACTGTTACATTCCAAATCAATATGTTAGGGAATTTCTGTAACTGCTACTTAAGCCAACATAGGTTAAAAAAAAAGATTTCATAGAGTGGAAAATTGTAAATTTTAGGGGGGTGATGGGGAAAAATGAGATCATTAATGTTCTATAAAAGGAATGGATAGATAAAATTAAAAAGTTACATTTCTTAACATCTACGATAGTAAATTAAGTCATTTAGAAATCAAGCCACTGATTTTATTAGTGCATTTGCCATTAATTTAACTAATTTTTAAACTTGATTATGGTACAGTTCTACTCGCTATTAGAAGATGAAACATCTGTGATAGTAAGGATTGCAGGGATCTCTCTGTGAACGTTGGGTAATTATAACTTCACTGAATCAGATTTAAATTCATCAAAGGCTATTTACATTCTGGCCTCCTCTAATTTTACAGTTTTATTTTTTAACGTTTCTGTTTACACTGCATCCTGCACACCAATCAAACAGAACGCCAAGAACATTCTCCTGGTGTTTTCCCATCTCCACCACCTACTTCTAGTGTTTCTTCCATCCAGAACTCTTCCCAAGAGTTTTCGCTATGGCAGATCTCTTCTTGACATCACTCAAATATCACCTATACCTTCAACTAACTTTTCTTGATCCCTAGAAATAATCAGACCTTTCTCTGAACTTCCTTACCCTTTTTTTTACTTTTGTGTGTATGTCACTTATCTTTTTATTATGTCCAGTCATGTGAATGGGCGTGGTTTAACTTTTGTAAAAAATAATTTCTTGAGGGAAAGAATTGTCTCCAGTGCATCTTTATTCTCCTGACTCTTTGCAAACCCAGTGCCTTAGCTGCAGAAAGGGCAGGAGTTGAACTGGCCTCTCTGACTAGATTCAGAGACTTCAGTCTAGTTTCAGGACACATTTATTTATATTCTCTGTCCCCTCTTCTTCTTTTTTGCATTTTGCTTTCTTTCTTTCCCACTTGCTGTTCCTATTGGAGCTGTGGCCTGTATGACTAAGAGGAAAGAAAAGTTTTTAATGCCAGTTCCACTAAGAAAAATAGGGAAGGCCTTTGATAACCTTGGCTCGGAGCATGTGCTCATCCCTGGCTCAATAAACGTGGCCAACATGACACAGTGTGATGATTGACCTGATCTGTGGCACAGGTCCTTCTCTCAGTTATGAAACCATGTCTGTTAGAAACAGGGACAGGAGTGCTGGGGGGACAAAGCCCGTATCCCCTAAAAGTAGAAAGAAGAAGAAGAAACTGTTCATAGTCTCAACACACAAAGACAGATATTGATAACATTTTGGCATTGTCTTTAAGCCTTTTTTTATATTCACAGTTGAAATTGGACCAAATATGTTTTTTTGGATATTATTTTCTTATTGCTATAAAGTCAACATTGTTTTTGCAAACTCTTTGTAAACATATGGGGTGCTTTGGGATAGCATTTTATGAACATGCCAGAGATAAGCACATCTGATATTATGTCATATAACTAGTGTTCTGTCTCCATTACACCACAGTTTTCGAGCTGCTCAGATAGAGATTTAAGGGAAAACTAAGTAGTGTGTGGACTTTAAACTATGTGATCATAACCAACGTTTTCTTAGGCCACATTTTCCCTAGTAGATTTTGTTTACAGCCTTCCCAACTTGTACACAAATGTCCTGTTACCACATAGACTTCAAAATGGGATTACTTAAAGATTACAGTTAAATTAGCATATTCAAGATGAAAAGCATATATTACATGTCTTCAGAACATTAGGCATGTCTACATAATATAAAATACATATTTTGGTGAGAAATAACCTAATACAATCAGCTGACATCCTCATTAATAACATTTCTAGCTAAATTCAAAGCTCTTATAGCCTTTCCATTATAGAACCAAGGAGTGCAGAGTTGTAGGGGACCCTTCAAAATGTCAAGTTCAATGTTTCAACTTTACAGATGTCCCTTCTGCAAACTCGTAATAGCCAGTCATGTTTTCTTAGTTTAATTATGTCCAGTTACAGGTTGTGGGGAACACACCGCCTC
Organism: Macroglossus sobrinus; assembly: GCA_004027375.1. Taxonomy (NCBI): domain Eukaryota; kingdom Metazoa; phylum Chordata; class Mammalia; order Chiroptera; family Pteropodidae; genus Macroglossus; species Macroglossus sobrinus. The sequence goes on along the minus strand of PVKZ01000054.1, from coordinate 540,335 downwards.
ACCAGTTTGCTTCTTCCATAGTTGAATAGTTTTATTTCTGGATTACTGGGACTCCTTTCCCCCATCAATCTTGGTCAGAATCAGCTGTCATTCACTGGTCTTATATTGATGATAATTTTCCTTTTAGAATTATATAAAAAATCTTTTTACATATCTATACACCTACTGATTATTTATCTATACAAAATTTCTTTATGTAAAGAAAATTATTACATCTTCCCCTTACCTCTCTCTTCATATTACTAACTACACTCAGATCTTTTGGTCATTGCTTATGAGGTGGTTTACTTAATGCTGCTATTCTTGTTGCATTTTCTCTATGTTCAAATTTTTTTAAAAATGTGTCTCCAAAGTAAGCTAGTTCTGCCACAAGAGAGAGTCCATGGGGCCTTTCCTTGCTGTGATATGGACTTTTGCTTACATTCTGAATATGGCAAAAATAGTCCAGCGATCAGAACCCAAATGCTTAGACTCCCACTCTGGTTCCACCTTGTTCTGGCAGTGTGACCTTGGACAAGTCACATGCTCTCTGCACATAGGTGTTCTCATCTGCCGAGTGCAGACATCGGTGGTAGCTACTCTGTTGATTGTGAAGAGGATCATATTCTTGGCCAACAGTGAGCTCTCTGCTGCAAATATTTTCTACTGTGCTGTAGTCTAACCTTCAGTGCTATTTTAACAGGCAAATCATGACCATTCGTTACCACTTCTGGGCCTTTAAACCTGTGTTTACCCTTGTCTGGAGCGTTCTTTCCCAGGGTAGGCATTGGTCTGGCTCCTTTTCATCTCGGCATCTCGAGAATCAGTCCTCAGTGAAGCCTTTCTGACTGCTGTTTCAATAGCATTGCTCCTACTCTGTGCCTGTGCTCTATTTTATTCTCTCCACTGATCTGATCACTGTCTGCCATTGTTTTCATCATTAATCTGCTGGATTATTAGCTCCTTTTCTCTCTCTCCACTGGAATGTAAGAGACATGAGGCCGGAAACTGACTTTGGCTCATTCACTGACGTTAGAGCACCTGGCATATGGTAAACACCCAGCAAACTGTTGGGTAAAAGCTTTGGGTCCATGAAAGCTTCCAGATACTTTTCAGATGATTGTTTTTTTTTTTTTTTCTAAGATAGATCTCCTCTATCTCATAGTAATGTAATGGATATTTAAAACTTGAATCCTGACTCCATATTGATCCTTACTAAATTTGACCTCACTTTCCATCCAGTGTTCCCATGTTATTTTGAATTTGATGCTGGAATAGTAATTATGATTATTTTATGGTAACAGTAACCTTATGCATATGTTGAGTGCTTATTATATATGAGGCAGTCATAAATCTTAACATAATTGTCTCATTTAATACTTAAAACAACCCTATAGGGCAAATACAATTTTATCCTCATTTTGAAAACAAGAAAGCCAACTAACAGTGAAGTCTAGTAACTTGTCAAAGTCCCACAGCTAGTGAATCATAGGGCTGGGATTTGAACCAGGCAGTCTAACTTCATAGGCCGTATATTCACTCGTGTTATATAAACAACACCTTCAAGTATTGCCCAAGCCAATACTAAGCCTTTGTGACATGCCAGTATTTTTTATTCTGCTTAATACTGAGCCAGTAATCAATACATTTTGGTCATGTTGTCAACTAGCTCAGTATCCAGAAGGCTGAACACATGCAAAGTTGCTATGGAGAAGTTGGTAAATGCTTAATAAAAGGCAGAACACACGATATGACATTTCTATGAAATATTAACTATTCTAGCAGAAATATTGCTTTACCAATCCTATTTTACTATAGTTTGAAAAGCATATCTTTTCTCCATGTTCACATTTCATCTTATTTCCCAGAGGATTTACAGCAACTTGCCACAGTTATACATACTGAAATAATGGCATGATGTAAGTAAGAATAAAAAATCAGACCTAGAGGAAAATAAGAATAAAAGACAGGAGACTCCGGGGTGGAGGATGGCTGAGAGAGAGACAATATTCAGATTTTAAGGGATCACATAGCTGCCTTGGTTGAACCTCAATGTGTGTGTGTGTGTGTGTGTGTGTGTGTGTCTGTGTGTGTGTGTGTGTTTTAAAGCTTCCTGATAGCCCATTAAAAAATGGAGACATGATCAGTTCTTACTGTCAGTGAGGAAAACCTATACCAGTTGTTCAAGGAAAACCCAATTTTCCTATTACCTAGCTTGATAATACATTTCTATGTGGATCTTTTTGTAAGTTTGTTCAGTGATTGGATGGACAGTGTCTTTCACAGCACACCTACCATGAACTTCTTGGTTTTGTATGACTATGACCATGGCACAGAGATTCAAGGCAGGCAAATGTGGAAAGGATGGAACCCCCAGATCAGATGGTGAAGGAACAGACAGAACTTAGAGGGCTGCTGATTCTTCTAACAATTCTCCACTGATATTTACCTTACCTGAGATTTTGAATAAATTTGGGCAGCAGACGTCTCCAAGTAGGATTCCCTGGAGGAGTATTTGAAATTTTCTGAGTGGTTTACTGTTGGATCCATGTATTTTAAGAAATGTGTGAGAAAATATAGAGGACCACAGCCTTTTGTGGAAATTAAGGACCTCACCAAATTTCATTTTTTTTTTAATTAAAGGGCCCTTTCCATTACTGTATATGAGAGAGAAATTAGCTTTACCTATTGTTACCAGTATTTAAGTATTCATCCCTTTTTCATTCATTTAGACTTTCACCAAATTTTTATTGAGCACCTACTATGCCTTAGACACTTGGGTTATAGCAGTGAATAAGACAGATATGGTCCCTCTCCTGAGACTCTACATCCTAGTGAGTAAAGCAAACATTAAAAAAGGTACTAAATTATTTCATTGAATTTTAATAAGATCTACTAAAGACAAGTTCATGGTGAAAAGTAAGTATATAGATGAGAGATAGAACACTCTGTGACCCTTCTGGTCTGGTGAGAGTATCCCTGCATTATAGAAGTTGTTGCCGTGAAGCTGTTGCCACAGCCTTCTAATCACAAGTGGCCTGCTCTAATCCTCACACACTTTCCTGTTCAGCAGTATGGTGTCCTGTGGTGATTTTCAAAGTCTTTTCAAAAGAATGTGAATCTTTTGCTAGAAAAGTAAAATTTATTTGGAGTACATCCATAGAAAACAGACAAAATCTGAGCTGCTGTTGTTTGGGGTGGGCTTATAGGGAGGTGGGAGCTCTTGCTTGGCGTCCTCGATTCTTGGCAGTCACCTCTTCATGATCCTTGTGTGGAAGTAGTTTGAAAATCACTCTTCTGGAAGTATTAACACTACCTAGCATTTCTTTACTTATTGGCTCTCTGCTAGCCCCACAGATAGCGCCTGTACTGTAATCCCAGTGCTGTTCCCAGTTCTTTGCTGGACTCTCTCAACACTTCTTGTACTGACCCAATCCAAGGAACAAACTTTGGCATCTTCTTTGTATTTGTGCAACCAAAACTGGACCTTCTTCCACTGCTGTGGTTTCCTACCAATGATCATTGTTCATGCCCTGCTTCCTACTTAGGTTTGTTACCATCAATCCCACTTACTATCCCTGCTGCTGTGTGTGCATGGAGTGGTGAAGGAGGTCAGAGAGAAAGAACAGTAATTGTATTTATCAATCCAGTTAGTATGTTTTGAGCTCCAAATATGGGCTAAGCATTGTCCAAGGAGGTTAGGATACAACGATGAACAACAACATAATACCCCAATCCCTGCCCTCTTGGAGGTTACATCCTAGTAGAGGGTACAGACAATAAACAAATACATAAGAAAATAACACTGTATGACACGTGGTAATAAATTCTTTGGAGAGAAATGAAGAAAGCAGAAGGATAAGGTTGTTGGGGTGAGAGGGTGAAGGTTTACCATTTCAAAGAATGAGGCCGAAGACCACGTCACTGAAAAGGGGACATTCGAGTAAAGACAGGAAAGAGTGAGTGAGTGAGTGACACAGCTGTCTGGGACAAGAACATTTCTAACAGGGCAAATGGCAGTTGTGAAAGTACTTAGCCAGGGGCCTGAGAATATGTGAAACAACGCAGGGGCCAGTGTGGCTGAAGCAAAATGAGCAAGAGATGAGGTCAGAAGAGCAGCAGTGAGACAGATCATAAATGGTCTTCTCAGCTGTTGTTGGGACCCTGGTCTCTACGCTGATAGAGGACTGCCTGGGGGCGATGTGATCTGACCTTATAGAAGGAGCACCCTAGCTGCTGTGTGGTAAATAGAACAGAGGATGTAAGGGCAGGTGCAGGGACATCATTTGGAAGTGATTGTCATAAAACAGGGAAAATAAAGTGTGAGGAGGGGACATAAGTTGCTTAACCAGGTTTCTCCCTCTGTTCTAATTAATAAGAGCACTCTTAAAACTAAGCCGATAGGGGGCCAAAGGAAGAAAAGTATAAAGTCGGAACTGGCTGAGATAGCAAATGGGCAATGATTTAATGGATGGAAAAAGAAATATTGGAAAGAGATGTTTGTATAAGAGCAGGGTGTGGAAGATGATCCTGACACTCAACCAATATTTTTCTGTTGTCAATGGGATATAAAAGTATAAAGATATCAGAATAAAAATAGAGGGAAAAGTCAAGGGTAGAGTTTTCAATCTGAGAGTTTCAGGTATGTAGAGTTTTATATGGTTTATAAAATAGTTATTTAATATAGTTTATGAACAGTTGAATTATTAAGCCACTTTTTCCTTCATCTTTTCTAAAATCTTACTTTTTGTGAAATGAACAAGACTATGGGTTTAAGAGAGTTAGATAATATTTATTTTTCCATTTAGTGAATGCCCAGAATATTATGAGAAATATTCTAGATAACAGAGATACAATGAAACAAAATTTGTGCCTTTAAGGAGCCTGTAGTCTAATGGGAAAATATGTAGAAATGAACAAACTGTACTGTAGCGTGATACACTGAAGGGGATTGCCTAACTCTCATTGAAGGATTAAATGAATCAGAGTCTTCCTCTGTGTAGTGTCTTGAAGAACAAATAAGAAAGTCAGAGATTGTGCATGGGAGGGAGGGAAGAGTTCCAGGCAGAAGAAACTTTAGGTGCCAAGGTGCAGAGGGCAACGTCACGTGGCTGTTTAGTGTTTGAAAGCAGAGATACACGGAACTCGGAGAGTGTCTTGTCACAGGAACCAAAGTATGACATCTAATGTACAAAACAGCTCAAGTCATCGACTTCAGGATGTATTTTATGCCATTTCTTGTTCAAATCAGGACAGTTTTGACAATGAAAATGGATGCTATTAATAATTTTATTGGAGGGGGTAGGAGAGAGGGAGACAGACTGTAGACATGGAGTAGTGTGAGTAAATATCATGAGGGCAAAACAGAAGAGGTGACTTTTGAGAAAGGTTTATCAAAATCATGAGAATCAAGATAGAAGCTAGACTGGGAGTATGTCCTCTTCCTCTTGTCTGTGAAGCAGTCCTCAACCAAATGTTCTTGCTTAATATAGGACGCAGCTCTCAATGGCATCTATACCTGAGTCCTACTTCCAGTCTAAGGGGCACATCTACTTCATTGACCATTTACAATGGCTGAGTGATTAATGGCTCAGTCTTAGTCCAGTGTTCGAACTGAGTCTTCTTGGCTCTGTTGATCAACAGCACCCACTGCTTCTCAGTGTCAAGGCTGTCTATAGATAGTGAACAGCAAAGATTTTGGACAGTTTTTGCTTTACAGGAAAAAAAAGATTAGTATAAGATTGGGAGCATGAACAACAGACCAGCTACTAGTTTTTCCTTACTGGAAAATTCTCTATTAAAACTTTTGGCCTATGAGGAATTGAAATAGATGGCCTCTAGATGCCCATCCAGTGCTAATATCCACGATTCTGTATATTACTGATGATGGGCCAGTTTTCTAGGTGCAGGGTTACTTTTTTCAATTTATAACAACATAGACATTTGGAAGCACAATTGTTGAAATCTGACACCAAAACACTAATTTATCTTATGTAGACCATGTATCAGTTTACCTTAATATTGGCAATTAGTTTTCATATCTATTTCTTAAGGAAGGAAATGAATTGATATTATCAAATTAGACAAGTAAATTGAGTGCCCACGTGCAAGCAACTACAAAGCATAGCAAAATGTCAAGGTATACTGGAAAAAAGTAAGATTGCTCAGCTCTTCTGAACCCGAAACTGCAATTTTAAATCTAAAGTGGCATAGATTTGATTTTGCTTACTTAATAATTCATTCAATCATTTGTCCAGAAAGAAGTATTGAACACTTTTTTTTTCTGACAAAACTAATTCTCCTTTTTTCTGACACCAACTTGGGTGTCCAACAATTTTGAATAGAATTGAATAATTCTGACAATACCTGCAGTCAGTGGAGACCCCACAGGTCAAGGGCTCAGTCCATCAAGACAGCCCCCTGCCACTTCAAATACCAGCTGCAAATGAAGTGCCCAGGCTACCCACACTTCTGCCTAGTCAACTGCAAATTGAAGGTTCTCATGATCCCTCCTTGGAGTCAGTAATTTGCTAGACTGAGTCACAGAACTCAAGCAAGCACTTTGCTTATGATTTCTGGTTTATGATTAAAAATGTAACTTGGGAACAGTCACATGAAAGAGGTGCGGAGGGCAAGGCGTGGGGCAAGGGAGGGTGCAAAGAGCATCCATTCTCTCTCTGAGCATGCCATCTTCCCAGGACGGTGGTGTGTTCACCGGTCTGGAAGCTTCTTAAACCCTATCATTTGGGGGGTTTATCAAGGTTTTATTATGTCGCCATGATGGATCAAATTATTGGCCATTTGTCGTTGAACTCAGTCTCTAACTCCTCCTCCCACACTCTGGAGGTTGGAGGGTGGACTGAGAGTTCTAACCTTCTAATAATTTTCTTCCCTATCATTTAGGAGTTTTATCAAGGTTTCATTATGTCGCCATGATGGATCAAATTATTGGCCATTTGTCGTTGAACTCAGTTTCTAACTCCTCCCCCACACTCTGGAGGTTGGAGGGTGGACTGAGAGTGCTAACCTTCTAATCTAATAGTTTTCCTGGCAACCAGCTCCTGTCCTGAGGCTCTCTAGGCCCTCTTCCTGCATGAGTCATCTCATTAGCAGTAAATTCTGTGCTAGGAACCTGGGAAAAGACCACATATTTACTTTTTATTATACTGCAGACACTCCCATGCAAGTTGGGTGCGGGGCACCGGGATTGCAGTGATGCATGGAGGAGGTAGTTCCTGTCCTCATGGAACTTCAAGTCAGGCAAACTCAGTGAAGGGGAGATCAGCATAGAGAAGTCAGTGAAAGTTGAAACATAAATAAAACAACCCCATTCTCATAAGCATTTGCCTCTGCATGTGAGTGAGGTCAAGGAGTAAACTGGGAGCAGGAAGGAGGTGCTGGATGTGGGACGGAGATGAAAACTGGAGAAGGTAACCCTGAATTTTTGATAACCTGAGTCACTTTTATCCCATCTCTTCGATGCGGTCTGAGGTTGGCACAATTATTATTATTTTTTTTTTAATTAAAACAGGACAAGTGCTAGATGGAAGGGCCAGGAGAGTATAACCAAATAGAGAAGATGTTTTTAAATTCTTTTCTGGAGTGTAATCCAGGTTGTACAGTTCATGGAGAATTATACATGCATGTACAATATACACATGGGTTAATTAATACATGAATTGATAAATTTCTAAAACAATATACAAGTTAATGGATTATTAAGTACAAACTAGTTATGTGGAGAAGTATATTGCTCTTCTTTCTTTAAATTTTGAATTTGGGCAATTTGCAGTGTGAATTCTTAAGGAAATCTTAAAACTTCTTTTGAGAACTGCTCAAAAATAATCCTTGAACAGGCATATTTGTCAGAAATACTCAAATCTTGTTTTGCTCTGGTTTTCCTCATCCTCCTATACTTCTCTATGTCTCTAAACAGAAAGTTGTTTAGTTCTGGTGAAGTTGTAACAGTGATGGTTTTACTGAAATCACGAATAATTTTTCCCTATGACCACACAGAGACTTTCTTTTCACTCAGAATGGAAGAATGCATCTAGAATATTTCATTGCCCTAAATGGGTATTTTATGCCTTTTGAGTGAATGGTTCTCTCTTATAAAAACATTCATGGTTATAATGAACTTGGGCCTAATTGGGTCAAACCTGTGAGTAAAACAAGATGCTCTAATCTGTAGTTCAAACATTTTGAACTTCTCAGAATATAATTAGGTACAGAGAATACTTATCTCAAAATCTTACTCTGTGAACTTTTTGAATTATTGTTACAGTGTCTGAAATATCTCCTGTCTTCAATTCTGAGGCTGATGTGAGAAAACAAAACAAAACAAAAACTGTGCATCAAAGTAAAAATGCCTATCTTTGTTAGAACAAGTTCATGCTGTCTCCAGGCTTCACCCAGCTGAAGCACAGCTGATGAAAGGGGCTTTGAATGTACTGTTTTACTGTTCAGTTTTCTATGGTTAATAATCATGTTCTCCACTGTCTTTCACATAACTGAGAATTTTGCAGGTGTTGTCACAGCAGCCGCTTTTTCCTGTGGCCTCTCAATAAGTGGCACTGTCACCTTGTGGGGAGCAGACAGGGGAGAAGTTCTTTGAGTTGCTCAAAGTTACAGAATAGTGAGGACACTGTTGGATTTGACTCAAGAGAGACTGAGCTCTCCTGTGTGGGTGTGATTGTGTAATTTTCAAAATTTTCATAAACTGAATGTGTAGACTTCTAACTCATTTTAGAATAGGAGTTTAAATCTAGTCACTTCACGCTGTGGAAAGTAAAGTCAGAGAAATTCCTGGAAGAAAAATGTAAGGGATTATTTCTCTTGTGATGAATTTTTTAGAGATTCTCAATTCTTTGAGGAATACACATGCCATGTTTTTTTTTTTCTTCCAGTCTCTTTCAATCTTACTATGCTGAATATCTACTTAACTGTATCTTGAGCAAGTTTCACAATTTCTCATTTATTTATTATAACTTCGTCCAGTTTGGTTTAAAGTTTTTATCTCTTACCTGATTTAAGTTCTACCACCCCCTCACAGACTAGACTTGTTACTTAGAGGCTACTTGACTTCAAGGCTGAGCTCCTTCTTAGATGGAGGGCTTAGAAATAGGAAGGGGTCTCGGTGGGGGTGGGACAGGCAGGATTTTTTTAGATCTCATACTGCTGGTGGAATGCACCTCACGCTTGCTCTGTGTGACTCTGCTCAATTCACTGTTGATGGGGTGATTTCTGACTAGATAGTATATGTTTTTTTTTTACAGAGCACAGGGGTCAAATTTATCTTGGCCCCTCTCCCTCTGAGGACCCCTTAAAGAGGTGGAATGTTTGATCCCAAGCCCTCCACAAGCACACTGTCACCTCTCCAAGGTTGGGCTCAGCTGGTTGTTTGACCCAGTGACTGCCAAGGACATCGTTCTCCTCTTCTCACCTCCATGTTCCTTCAAGTAGAACCACAGGAATTATTGAGGGTCTTTTTAGGACTCCAGAGTCTCTGAGGAGTTGTATAGTTACTGCATCCTTTAGTTCTCAGGTGTGGCCTCTCTTAGCTCTAATGGCACAGGCTACTGTAGCTGGCCCAAACCTCCCAAAATGGCTGGCATTAGTCGTTATGTTTACATATCCCTGCATATCCAGGACACAGATGCCAGGCGCTGTAAGAAATCTCTCACATGGATGCTCCAGGGGTGGACAAGAGAGAGAGAGAGAGTGTGTGTGTGCGTGTTTGTGTGGTGGCAGGGGGGCTCCAGGTTCACTAGCCTCGCTAGCATTTAGTTAGGGAATGAGCTGAAGATGTTTCTCTCAGTGAGTGGTTGCAAGTAAAGGTTTCACGGCTCCTTCCTTAAGCCAGGTGTTAATTGGGAAAGGGGAAAAGAAAAACTCTCCATGAAATCTTCGTTTCCTATAAAAATAAACACATAGCCAAACAGACAAAAACAGTTCCCACCACCCACCAAGCATGGGCAGTTGGTTGTGGGCGGGTAGCTTTTGCTTTCACCTGTCTGTGGGAGGCGTCTGTGTCCATGGCAGTTTATTGGTGGGTCTGTGTGGGTCTTGGGCATAATTCTCAGATGTCAGAAAAGTTCTTACCTTCCTGCTGAATACTTTTTATTTTGTACAGCTCTCACGGCTCCTAGACTAGTGACAGAAAGAAAACAAAAAGAGATGTAATATATTTTTATATTTCCTGTTCTTGATGTTGAATGTGGCAGTCTGTTTTCCAAACAGCTCTTTTTAAGGTTGGAGTTTGAGCACGTTAGATACTCTGAAGGCAGCAGCATAGACATAGAAAGGGATGTTGGCACACTGCACCCCGATTTCAGTCCTTTTACCTTTTAGTGACAGCTGCGGAGGCTAAGATTTCACCAAGAGAGAAAGGCTTTGATGTGCTGTTTTGTACATGCTGCACAGTTTCTTTAAGGTGGCATTCTTTAGTCAATGTTCCTGTCCCCATGGAGAGAAGGGAACTGAGGGATTAAAAAATGCCAGGAGGTAGGGGGATATCCATTCTTTGATGGAGTTTTGCTTTGCCATGTTTTCCAACTGTGAGTTATTTTATTTGTGAATTCACCTGATAGTAGCTTATGTTTATTAAGCATTTATTATGTACCAAACACTGTGCTAAGGGTTTCTTATGCTTTGTGCTGCTTCATGCTCATAGCAGCCTCATTGGGGATGTGCTATTAGGGTAGAAGCACTACTGTGACCTTCTGACAAGGTCAACATTGATTGGTTAACCAACTCCTTTTGGCTTTTCTTCTTTAGCCCACTGATAATCTATCATTGTTCCAAATTTATGCAAGGACATTCTAAGGTATATTTTCAGATGCCTTATTAAAATCTTTAATGCATGTTGTTATGATAGCTAGCAATTAGTATGGGGTTAACACGTGCCAGTTTTTATGCTAATTTATATGCAAATCTTATATAATCCAAAACAAACATAAAAATGGAATATTATCAGCTTTTTTCAAAACAATGATGAAAAGAGGATAAGGGACATTCTCAAAGATTACAGACACCAGGATTTAGCCAGGTCCATCTGTCTCCAGAGTCCAAAGTTTTAACCACTGCTTTGCTAGCTTCCTTCATGGGCAATTGTCAGAATAGAAAAAAATACTTCTAGTGAACCCAAGCTGTGCTTAAGTGCTTATTGTTTCGTCTTCTTAGTGATAAAATATTCCCTATGCAATTTGATAAAAAATTTGGGCCCATTAATTTTGTTAATTTTTTAAAGTAAAGCAATAAAATGCCCTTTTATGGAAACTAAAGATTTGAACTTAAAACATTTTCAGGCAGGAAAATAGAACTTAATGTAAGATCTATAAATAAAATTACACCTGTTAAAATTAGATGCTACTAATGTGCTAAAAGTGATTGCTTAGGTCCTAGGAACTTAAACTAAAATGACTCTCAGAAATAAGGGAGTTTCTTAGGAGCTGAGAAGTTGATTTAAACATTTTATAGAAAAGAAAAGAAGATGCTGCCTGTTTGAGGCACCAGACAGGCACTGATGCGGTGTGATGTAGAGCACAGCGTTAACTAGTCTGCCCGCTCAAACTCTGTTGCCAAAATTTTCAGTGAAGGTTATTAGGCATTTTAAAGTACCTTTAATTTTAAAATATGCTGGTGGGATAAAAAGAAATCTCTTACTAAATTTAATTTTTCAGTAACCTATACTAGTAAGCATCCATTTTTTTGTAATTAGTTAATATACAATAACAATAATAGATTATATAGCAAGTAATTTGCGTTCTAATATTCAAGGTTGAATTGTGTGCGTGTGCGTATGTGTGTGCGTGCGTGCATGGTGTAACTCTTTATATTAATGTCCATACTGAATTCTGGAAAATTTTAGTGTTTTACCCCCAATTTCTGTTAAACTGAAACCGTAACAGCCTTTTGTGGGGTTTCCAACTCATACTACGTTCAGGAATCTGTAATGATTCTGGTGACATTTTCAAGGTAGATTTTACTCACTGCAGAGATACAGCCTCTTTCTTATCAGGTGAATGTCTCAGTCCTGCTGACTCGGCACACCTTCTGGTTTCTCTTGTCAACTTATTGCAGTAAAGCAGAGGCACCAGCTCAAAAAGCCATGGAGCTGAGCATGGGCATTCACAAAGAGGAACCCTGGGCGAGGCTTTAATTTTTTAATTCAAACAGTGATCGTCAGCAAACAGGAAGACCGGGTGTTTTTAAGTTCAGATTTCAGTAGGTAGAGAGGTTGAATTTATTTATAATTCGTGCATATTGGCAAGTTCTGGGTAATTTCTGTAACTCTTTGGTTTGCCTTTTAAATGAGGAAAGACTCCGGCAAACTGAGATAACATAAATTGTGAAAGTCTGTCTAGAAATCAATTGTTAAGCTACTGATAGAATTTAAAAGCAGGAAATCTACAAAATGAGGTCAGTTTCTATAGTGGGAGAAAATGTGTGTCCAGAAGTACATTGAGCCATTGAGAACATTATGTATATGTATTTCTTGTATGCACACTGCTATACGAAGGTAACAAAACTCAATGTTAGCCTGATAGGAACTTGCTTGCCAGAGAACCATTCGAAACCCACACAGGCACAGAAAGATGACTTACATGTGTGCAAAACTGGAAAAATAAAACAATGTGGAAATGTAGTAGTGATGGTTCAGCTCTTTTAGTTCTGTCCAGGTCCATTGTTTTTGCCAAGCCCTCCCTGTGTGGACACAGGTGGTCGACTCTGAAAGGAACATGCCAGTTATCACTGAGGAAGGGACTTGGTGGAATCCTGAGAGGTGATCTTAAGTTGACCTTCAGTATTCAGATATCCTCACTGAAAGTGGCTATACTAACTAGAGGACTCAGGGCTTCCGTCTTGATATGCTATGTCCAACACTGGCCCCAAGAGTTCTCGGCACAGACTTCTTCATTTACTTATAGTGATATATATGCCATCCATCTCAGTTTCGGTGTCTCTGAAAAGGGCATAAGTTGTTGGAAAGATTGATAGGATAATTAAATTATGTGGAACTCATTGAAAAGTTTACATAGGGAGTGTTCAATAAATATTCACATTATAATTATTACAGTTATTACAATGTTCCTTCACAGCCAAGGAAACTCAGGCTCAAGAAGGTTAAGTGGCTTTCCCAGGATCACAGAGTTAGTAAATGGAAAAGCAGGAGTTTGAACCCCACCCTTTCTGACTCTAAGTCGAGTGCTTTTTCTAATATGTCATCATTTGTATTCGTCGAAAAAGTATTTTCCAAGTTCTGACTATGCAAGTACTCTGTCAAGTGCTGATCAGTCAGGCTCAGTCCTTTTCCTCCTGGAGCCACAGGCCAGCTGCGTCTGAAAGCACTTCTCCCCATGCCACGCAGTTGCTGGCATTCAGGACTGACACTCCTGATTCTCCACCAAGCTCTAGGCTCTTCTATAACGTGGAAAGAATGAGACTGCCTTAGGCTGACATCGAGCAGGACGGGGGAGGTTTTCCTAAGAACAGAAATGACCAGACGTCTCTAATGCAGTCTGAGAGAGCAGTGACAGTGACAACCACAACAGCCAAGTGGAGCACCGCGGATGAGGGGGTGTTGTGGCATGTTGGCCACAGCCGAAATCGCTCTGGCAGCCTCAGCGCATACTACATAAGTCTTACACAGTCTTCACCTTTACTTAGAGTAGTACTAAGAGTTTGGACTCTCACACTGCACCTCTGGGTTTGTATCTTACCTCTGCTGCTTAGGAATGGTATGATTTTGTGTGGGTTACGTAAGTTCTCTGTGCCTCAGTTTCCTCATCTGTAAAGTCAGGATCACAATAGTACTGATTTCACAGGAACTGTATAGCTAGGACTGCTTAGCAGATAGTGTTCAATAATGTTAGTTAGCATTAATATATTATCTTATTTAATTATCACATTCTGCCTGGAAAATAGACATTTATTTATTTTTAGTAATTTTTAAATTTTTTATTATAGTTCACATACAGTCTGAGTTTCAGGTGTACAACATAGTGATAGACATTTATATAATTAACTCAGTGATTATCCCAATAGATCTAGTACCTACCTGATACCATACATAGTTATTACAATATTATTGACTATATGAATGGATAAAATGAGGTGGTACATATGTACAATGGAATATTAGCCATAAAAAAGAATGAAATCTTGCCATCTGCCACAACATGGAGGGACCTAGAGGGTATTGTATTGAGGGGAAGAAGTCAGAGAAAGATAAATGCCATATGATTTTATTTATATGTGGAATCTAAAAAATAAAATAAATGAACAAACAAAACATAAGCAAACTCATACAGAGAATATTTGATAGTTGTCTGGTAGGGGGTAAGGGGATGGGTGAAAAGGGGGAGGGGATTAAGAAGTGCAAATTGGTAGTTAAAGATAGTCATAGGTATGCATAGTATAGCATAAGGAAATAGACTTTATTGATATCTCTGCTGAACAGATGAAGAACCAAGTTTACACAGCTAATAAGTGCCAAAAATAAAGTCGAATAAAAACCATCTGACTCTCCAACCTGTGCTTTACGCTCTGTGCTGAACCACCTCCTGAGTAACCTGAGGAGAACTGGGTTCAGTATTTGGAAGACAAAAATAGAATTCAGACAGTTTCTAGGTCCAAACGATTTTGACGAGGGTTTTAAGTGTTCTATAAGAGATGTATAATTCAAGTGTCTTAGGGTGTGGGTTGGGAGCAGGGAGTGTCAAGACATTGCTGTTTGTGGATTGGGAACTGAATGAAATATATTGGCATCTGAAGTGTAAGATAGATGGTGGGAAATTGATGTTTTTAAGTTTCATTTAGACATGGGAAATAATTTCCACTCAGCACATCCTCGGCTTTACCATTTTGTGTGACCTGGGTCACAACTGATAAATATATTATTTAACCTTTCTGAGCATCAGTATCCTAAACTAGGGATGGGGGGAGGGATTGTAATATCTGATTTCTGTTGAAATTAGGCACTGTTTCTAGGTACAACATCATGCCTCATGCCAGAGACAGTTTCCATCCCCTTTCCAATGGATGACAGAGAAATCATCCTCCATTTGACAGGAAAAAGAAATCTAGATGGTGAGAACATCAGCAGCAGAAGTACACAGGTAGAAATCATAGGAGTGTTTGGAAAATTGCAAATGAAATAAACCTGTGCAAGTACATGTCACACAGTTTATGTTCAGGGAAGAGGTGTAAGGTGAGAATGGAAAGGAAGATGGTTTACCTATATGGAATGATCTTTTTAAAAAGTTTATTACCCACAGAATCCACTGACATTTTTTGAGTGAGAAATAACAAGACAGGAATTGAGTTTAAGAGAGGAAATTGTCTTCAGTTTCTAGGGCAGATTGGACATCAACAGAAAGGCAGAAGGAGCTGGAAATAAAGGTATCTATTAGAATAGTGTGATCAAGGTTAAATCAAAACAGTGTCTCTTGTAATGAAAAGAAATAAAGCAATTAGAAGGACAATATGTAGTCACATTAGTTAGCTACTGTTGAGAAGAAAGAACCTTCAAAACAACATAACTTTTTGATTCAGAAGTTTGAAAGTTCTCTTCTAGAGCTTTTCTATACAACAGCCATGTCTTTACGAATTTGACTAAGGAGAACATGTTCATTTGACTGGAGAAATGGTACAATATACTTATACGGTGGCAAGTATTTCAAAATAAACAAGTAAAGACAGGTAGACAGACAGACAGATAGAGAGGAGAGAGAGAGCATGCCAGCGCCACAGCACATGAGCTAGCATGCACACACACTAGAGTTCAAATCAAGGGCCATACTTGGAAGTGAAAGAAATTTCTTTCAGTGATTACGCTACTCTCTGTGTGTTTGGCCCTCCATGGAGTAATATCTAATAGTGTAGTTGGCCAATCAGATGCCTCTTACTTTTCATTGTGATGGTCAAGTGAAGAATCTGGAAACATTTTCTAATTAGCACAACTGACTACATTTGTACTTTTAAGGGTTTTTTAAAGAGTATAATTTATTTCCCAAAATGGAAATTATTGCTCCTGATGCTAGAAACTTAGAAACTAAATTTCATTCTAATGGTTTTAAATTTCAAACCCATTTTATTGGTCTCCAGAAGCATAACTTTCTCTACTCTGAAACATTTCTTTGCCTTCTGCGGAAAGGTTAGCATCTGTGGAAAGGAATATATATTGGAGGGAGAATATTGCCTGGACAGTCCGTGCCTCACACATTTGTCTGGCATAAGCTTTGCTCTTCACGTCTTTTCTGTACAAAATGAAAAATAAATGTTATCTCCACGTGGTTCCTCAATATTGGCTCCACACTGCACAGCAGGAAGGTGCTAGAAAGATGATCTCCAAGTGCATTTTCTCCAGTGAGGTGATTTATTTAGCAGCACCCCAGATTCTGCTGGGGACTCATTTATTCTAACAGTGGGATTGATTTGAGGTGCCAGCAGAAGGTTTAAGCAGGGGAGTTTTATTGTACCTCATGCAAAGTTTCATTATCAACACTGTTTAAGCAAGAGACTGGGTAATCCATAAGCATTTCTATTTGGCTTTTCAATGTATTTTTGTGTTTATAATTCAGTATTAGTGACTAAAGGAAATAACATATTGACAGTAGGTGTTCTGTAAAGTTCAGGAGAGTTTGACTATGGTAGAGATGAATTATCTGGCATTGAGTGACTACGTCATCTTACAAACAGACGCTATTATCAGGGAGATCTGTCGTGACAGTGCTTGAGCGATGCCAGAATTCTCTGTGCTTGTGTTCTGGTTCTTTATTTCCTCCTGACTATACTGTAGAGAGAAACTGAGTTATTTCTTTGGGGTATGCAAACTTCCGCATGGGTAGGGTTAAGCTTGTCCTGGCTCAACGGTGTGCCTTTTCCTCTCCACAGCATAGTGTAGTGGGTAAGGACTCTTTAGCTGATGCTGTTGGTGTTCTGCCCACCTGTGTTCCCTCAGCCTGTCTCCATGTCACACGTGGACAGTTTGCAAACCAGTGGCTGCCTGCATCTATCTCAGGGTGTTTTCTGGCTATGGGAGCCTGTTTGATTATGCTCAAGACAGTGCCAGGCAGGTGAACTGGTCAATAAATTAGGTCTGGAATTTGTAGATAAATATTCTGGCTTCCTTTTCTCTCAGAGATGATTCTAAGGTGTGTTCCCCACACTCTCTCACAGGCTCCCTGGCGAGACCAAATCCCAGTTGTCCATAGTACTAACCTGGCCATTACCTGGATTTCTCCTCTTCCATTTCTCACTGACCCACTTCTCACCTTGTTTCCTAAGATGCTCTCTCAAACTACCTGCACTCAAATTCTTGTTTCAAGATATGCTTTTAGGTGCGACCCTAGGTGAGGTTAGGTACAGATTTTAGAGCAGGACTACCTCATGGCAAATTCTGGCTTTATTACTATAGTTTTTAACTTGAAGAAATGATCAGACATCTATTTTTTTTACTCCAGTTTCCTCATCTCTAGAAAAGGTATATGATAATAATTGCATAATGTTTTTATGAAGCTTAATTGAAATAATACATATCAAGTGCCCAGCATAATGTCTGCTACACTAAGTTTTCCATACACATTAGCTTTCGTCATCATTATCATTAATGTTGGTATATGTAAAATCATCTCTAAGTAGATGGCATGAACAGTTGTAAATAACTACAAGATATCTCATACCCATGTAAACCCTTGGAGCTTAAAGTTCTTCCAGTTCCTTCTGGTCTGTTACTTATATACCGAAGTAAGTGGAAGAGACATGAAGACTTTAAGAAAGGACCAAACTAGCGGAGTGAGCAGCCAGGCTTCCCTTGCTTCAGTGAACAGTCTGATGTGGACACATCAGAGAGCATCATGAGGTAGAAGTGAAATAAATTAACATTGAGATTCATGTTTCTGGCATATTAAGATGATAGAGAAATTATTTTCTAGAGCTTTTGCTAAAATTTGTTAAAATTCACTCAGCAGTGCCTCTGCCTAAATCTAACATGGTCTATTAAGAAGGAATATTCTAACAAGCACTTGCTGAGTGCCTATCATGTCCCAGATATTCCATTTGATATCCAGTGATTAGGACAAATATGAGTGGTCCCTGCTCTCAAGTCTTGTTGGAGAGATGGACAAGGCAACAGATAAATTCCAGCGCATATACGGCCATGGCTGTACTGAGAAAGGCAAAGCATTTATTTAAGGTAAGTCAGGGAAGAAGGAAGAAAGGTAATTTTAATCTACTTTGATGTGCATTGGAAGTAACTTTATGGAAGCTTAAAGAATGCATTGCATGTAAGATAAATAAGGCATAATGCTGCTAAATGGGGAGCTAACATTTAAACCATCCAAAGCTCTTAATCTCACGCTAGGCTGTAGTGGTGACAGTGGAAAGGCACAGTGGATTGTATGTCAGGTGTATCTTACCTCTAGACTACAAGAAATTCTAGTGATTCCCTAGGTATACAGTTGTAATGCTCTAGGGCATGTGGCACTTTGAATTTTTGTTGTTGTTCCTTACACAGAAAATAATATGAAACTGAGGTAATTCATACATCTGAAATTTGAGTTGAGAGAGAAAAGAAGGCTGAGGCATCTGAATGGCCTGCTATTTAAACTAGGAATAAAAGGACGATTTTGTTTTCCTAAGCGAGAATGAGAGCATCAGGCGAAGGGGCTGAGATCAGGAGTGATGTAGACAGAGATTTGCCTTTGCCTCTCCTTGATTCACAGCTTGAAGTCGTCCCCCTCCCCCACTTTAGGTGACTTCCACTCTAAGGTAGAGTTAACCAACCCCTGTGACTTATCAGATTGTTTGGATATAGAACTAAAGAGTTTTTTGTTTGTTTGTTTGTTTTTGTTGTTGTTGTTTTTTCCCCAAACAGCCAAGACCTTCAGGTTGTAAAGCAGGATTTGAGGAGCAGGCTGCTTGATGGGGGTCAAGAGGTAAAGAATCAATAGCATCTTGTATCTAAAATACTAAGTAGTGTCCTGCCACAAACAAGTAATGGTTTCAGCCCTTAGCAGATTAAATAAGAGATAAGAACACAAGAAACAAAAATAAAAACCGGGCTATAATCAATTTATATTCAATAATCATAGTACTAGTTGATATTAGATAAGAAAATAGATGGGATTAATCAGAGAGGGAGTGAGGAAAAGACACCAGCATTTATTGAACACTCAGTGCTGTGGGTGTCAGTAGTCCCATTTCACAGATGGGGATACTGAGCATGAGACAGTGTCAAACGCAGTGCTTGAAATGGGTGGAAGGAAACTAGAGCCCAAGTTCAGTGCTCAACTCTGAGAAAAACGTTCTCTCCATGGTGGTGTCCAGGTGAAAACATCCCGAAGGAGCTGGCATTGGGTTACAGTTCCAAGGGGGAGAGAAATGTGACTTTGCCATTAGGTGCTGGGAAATGATCTCAAGAACACGGAAGTTGACAAGCAAATTCTTGGAAGCAGGAGGAGATTGTGATCTTGGAAATCAAGGAAACCATTTGGCTAGAAGGAGAATGTGAGCTTGGGAACTAGGTAGACATGGGTGAATCTGGCTCTGCGGCACTGGCTGGTGGAAGATTTTGACTCAAGTTGAAGAGTTTGCAATAAGCATTTGAGTCAAGTTGAATTCAGTAATATTTTTGAAGTCTTATTTTTTGTTTTTCAAGGTCAGGTGCTAGAGAACAAACGTGAGTAAAGCTAGCCTCCAGCCTCATGAAGGTCACAGTTTTGTGCCTTAGATGTTAGCCCTGGGCTGTATTGAAAAGTGGTCTGATTTTATGTTTGATCTGGAAAAGGATGACATAGAAAAATGGCTTTTTTGAAGTAGTAGATATGTAATCAAAGTCTGATTGCAGTGAATGAAATATCCCAAGGTATTTTATCACAGCTGAAGTAATGCTATGATAATGTAGATGTAACCGGACAGGAGGCAGATAAGGCTCTTGAGGACAAGAAAAAGGAGAGGATGCATCTGTGAGATGTGGCTGGGGCATGGTGCTTGGACTTGGCAACTTCGGTGTGATGTAAGACTGCAGCAGGTAACACAGAGCACATGCTGTTAATTCGTAGCCTTGATCTCTGTCTTCCCAGTAATTAGGAGAATGGAGGAGTGTTGTTGTTGTTGTTGTTGTTTTTCACATAGTTCTTCCAGCCTTTTATTTTCTTATTTCTTAAACAAGGTAGAAACCAATATATAGAAGAGGTTAGTGAATTGGTTAAAAATCCAGGTACATTCTATGCACTAGTCAGAATTCTTGGAGTTTCTGGATTGTACAAATATGAGATAACATATCTTGTAGGGACTCAAAATCTTTGCATGGGGTAAGAGAGAGAGGCCAAAGCAGTTCTAATGCTTTTAGTCTGTGACAAATTATTTCTTATTTAAATTATCTGTTTCTCCCTTGCGATCCGAAGATGCCCAGTGCATATCTATTATAGCAGATTTCACTTTGTACTAAACTGGTGGAGTTACTTTTATGTCTCTACCATTAGATTTTGTATTTCCTAAGAGCAAGAACTGTGTCTTTTTTTTTTTTTTGACTGATTTTCAGGCACTTAAAATGGAATGTGGTAGTTAGAGGTCAATAAATATTGGAATGAAGAAATGCCCTCTGAAGTAAGTGGCAAACTCTTTCTTTATACTTACTGTTGTAGTTTATAAAGGAGACACACATTTAATTCAAGCTAAAGAGGCAATTTGACAATTCTCTATAAATTTGCTGCAATAGAATATGCCAAGAAGACTCAATAGACTTCTTTATTGAACTCTGTGGATCTTCAATCATTTGGCAAGCAATTTTTGGGCATCTACTTTATGGCAGATAATGCGCTAAACATTGGGGATTATCTTCAATGGTTTTAAAATACCTACTGTTGATGTGGAAACATACATGTGAAAACATACCGAAGCCTGTGGGATATAGTAATCTGGTCACTTTATGCTATCAAAGGAAGAGTCACCGTTATTTGAGCTTACTTTAGTTGAGCCTTGTAAATTGTTATCTGAGAATAGAACGCAGGGGGGCACCAGAGAACAAGGAACTATACAAAAGAAAACACTGAACTGCTGCTGGCTTTAGAAGAGAGAACTTGCTAAACTGATTAACATTCTGCAGTCTCTTTCTAGCTCAGGCAGATAGAAACCTACACATGAAAGGGACGGGAACGTGTATGAAGAGAACCCAGAGAGTAGCCTTGCATACAAGATGCTGTAAAGCATTTTAAGGTACTCCCTGGGTCCAGCCAAAGCACTGTTTCTGGAGAGAAAGCCCGTAGAGCAGATTCACCAACCACTGCAGCTCCAGCTGTTCTATAGATGTCTTACCTCCAGGCCCCTCAGCACATAGCAGGTCTTCTTGGTGCTGGAGATCCAAGGGTGCTGTTTAAAAGAAAGACAATAGGCTTAAACTTGACTCACTTCCATGTACTTCCTTGTGTCTAAGCAGATGGCTCTAGGCACAAAGAAGAGATGAGTCAGTCACTGTAGTTTTGAGACAACAATGCTTTATCAATTTCTGGCGCTGGACTGACTATGATTCGAATTTAAAAAATGCCACCCATGGCTTCCATGATATCAATAGGTACAACTCATATCATTTCACTGGGAGCTGTGGCAGTTTGTAGGTGACAGCCATCAAAGAAAACCCAGTTCTTTTTACTCAAAGGGCTGTGGGTCTGTATATAAATATATATAGCACTAATCTGCTCTCTCTAGCTCTGGAATGCTGGACCCACATTTCTGATTACCTACTAGTCATTTCAACTTCTATATAACATGAATACCTCAAACTCAGGACGTTCAAAATAGAGCTTGTCAGTGTCTCTTCCAAACCCAGCTCTCCCTCTCTTTGTTTCATCTAAAATAAGTGGCAAGACTGAGGTAAACAGGCTGGAAATCTGGAAGCTAACCTTCAGTTTTGTGCAGTCCCCCTCCCAAAACTCATCTCAGTCATCCAGCTGATCATGGAGCTATCTCTTCTATTTATACCTTTCATTTATTCCTCTCTACTACAGAATATTTTAAATTCAGGTTTATTTTATTCTTTCCTGAATTCAGTGGTTTCTGTAGTCTCTCTGTTCTGTTCTTCATCTAATCCACTCCTCACTCGGCAAAAGTTTTCTATTATTTACAGACTACATTCAATTCCTTAGCATTATGTATCTGTCTATTATCTTTCCTACCTTAGTTCTCATTTTACTCTCCAATGCACACAAACACTAGTGGCCTCCCCACGTTGTCCATCTTCTAAAATTTAATCACGTTTTGCCTGCAATAACCTCTTCTGCATAAGATATCGCATACAGATTAAGCACATGGGCTCTAGAACTGGACCAGGAGCCTGGCAAACTGCAACTTGCGGGCCAAATATTTCTCACCATCTCTTTTCATAAATAAGTTTTTATTGAAACACAAGAATGAACTATGCTCACAATAAAAGATACCAGACAAAAAAAGTACATATTGTATGGTTCCATTTGTGTAAATCTAGAAAATGCAAACTGATCTGTAGGGACAGAAGATGGGTCTGGTTGCTTGAAGAGGTGCATGAGGAAGAAATTTTAAAGTAGTGTGAGGAAACTTTTGGGGGTGATGAATGTGTTCTTTATTTTGATTTTGGTGATGATTTCATGGGTTTATTCATATGTCAAACTTATCAAATTGTCCTCCTCAAATAGGTACAGTTTATCATATGTCAACTTGAACTCAGAATTTAAAGGAAATTTAAAAGAAAACTTAGAAATTAGAGTTAACATTCAGCAGCAGATGCTCCCAGCATCTCAGCCTCAGACCGGATGGAGAGTTACTTGTGTCTCGATAGAGAAGTCACTAAAGTGATTTCCCAGATTTCCAGGTTCTGACGTTGTTACTAGTTCTAAGAATTTGGTCACATCACTTAAAATTTGGGGGCTTTTGGCTGCTCATTGAAGACACAGGAGGACTGGACTGGATTGCAATCAAGTCACCTAACTTTCTAGAGTCCTCTGATCTCCGTTTTACAGATTTATTCCACAAATGGTTTGGGTATGCTCACCCTTTGTCAAGCAGCGTGTTACTGGCAAGTGCCCACCCTCCCCCTCCTGTACAGATGATGGCTTGGCTATTAAACGTACTTCTTTCCTAAGTATTGCATCTCTCCTTGAAACTTCAGGGGCTTGTCTGGTGAAATATTCCCTTATCATAGCAGAGCAATAGGGCTGCTCGGTTTCTTTGTTTGCGTAAATCACTGTTCTGAATTGCCCATTATGTAATTTGGCCTCTTAGACTCATCTTCTCCATTTCGAAATTTAACACTAGTAGGATGTTTTTAGTTGGATTGAAAAACCATAATCTTAAGAAAGAAATGTAAGAGAAACTTGGAACTATATGAACATTTTTTGAGATATGGTGGACTTTAGAACAGAAGGTGGCACTGGGGCATTTTCTCTCTCTTAGGGCCTCGTAAGTGACACTGGCTTCACACAGTTCCCTTAGAGTTGAGTTGACTGCCACAGGGATTTGTAAGCTCCTTAAGATATTCCAAAGCTTATGGCCAAACAATGATCCCTTGAAAGGAAAATTTTCTGGAGTTTCTTCAACACCCAGCTGCTAAAAATCTAAATGACCCGACACTAGCTTTGCTTATCTCTATGTCAGTTCTCTCAGCAACACAGCAGCAGTCTTAGGATGCTTAAAGGTGCATGTTTTTAACATTGGTATAAACCAGGGACCAAAGAAATAAGAATACTGTGTAGTCTCATTTAGATAGGCAATTATTATTGACTTTAAGGTAGGCTTTGAAATAGTCATAATACCAGTTGCTAATTATTCATTTATTAATCTACATGGAGTTAAACACGGATGGGGCAAACATGGGAGGGAGTCTGTGCTGGACACATTCTCTGTGTTACTTCATGTATCTCTTACCACAGCCCCCGACGAAAATGATTGTTATTCTTATTAGTGTACAACTCAGAGAGACTGAGGTTGAGAGATATTTAGGGGTTTGTCCAAGGTCACACAGCTAGTAGCTGCTAGAGCGGTAATTTGAAGCCAAGTCTGGCTAGCTCTAAATCTAAGGTTCCTCTTTATACCCCACTGGTTTACTACTTATTGTGAGGCATTCGAATTATCATTTGGCTATTTCCTTCTCCTGGTGTTTTTAGTGTGCTGGTTTCAGTTTCTTTGGGGCATCCTGCTGGCCTGCATGAGAGATTATGAACGATATTGTAATCATGGTGGGCCATTATCTCTGCAAGCTCTCCTGACACCTTAGGTGTACCAGAAAGAATAGATAATCCTAGGTGGATATGGAAAAATCTCAGCCTTTCTTTATTTGACATTAGAATTCCCCCCCCCTCCCCCCGTATAGTTTCTGCATGGACTTTGTGGAGTTTCAGGAGTTGGATTTATTTTGGTTGAACAATAAAGAATTCCGTTCTTCAGAACATTTCCTCCTGTGTGTGCTTGGAGCTCCTAGTTCTTGTCTAAACCTTTCTTTATGAAACATGAGTTGAATTTCTTTGGTTAAAAAAGTCGGTCAGGAGTTGGTCTCTCCGCCTCCACCCTCTCTGCCCTCCCAGGCTTTACACTTGAAGGGCCAAACTGATTTTTCTAAAACAATAATCTGATCATGTCATTCCCTGTGTCATGTGGGAAATCACCTTGACACTCCTAGTACACTCAGGCCAGCTGCCCTAAAAATCATGGAACAGAAAGGCTCATAGACCAAATTATGATATGTGGCAACTTAAAGCATGCAGCAAAAAGCAAGGGGAAAAGATTAGGCAGATACTCACACTTAAGATAGTGTGCAAGCAGGGTGGAAGGTCTCCTCTACCTGAATTCTTGGTTCTATAATGTTCATAGATCTTGTTTTTTCTCTGCAATATCATCCTTCTTTGCTGATTGGGATGGTTACAAGGACCAGAGTGAGGGCTAAGAAATGGGATACAGCAGCTGGGAGGTGTCTGGGGCCATCACACACTTCCCCCCTACTGGAGAGACACCGGGAAAATAGACCTGGTCACAGCTGTAGCTCACCACTTAACCTGATGATCAGATCTATGTTTTGTCTGAGTGTCTCAAGCAGAGAAAACATGGGGCCAGAATGGGACCAGAATGGGTGTCACCAGTGGGTTGACCAGTTTAGGGATGACAGCTATTAATCAGACGTGTTCTGAGCTTTATAAATATTTTAGGTTTGCTATGTACTTCCGTCTCTTTTTATTGGCAAATAGCTCTCTTATTTATTCCATCTTTTAAAATCTTTTTCAAAATACATATGTTGCCTGTATTTTCTCTGTTTAACAGGTCTCAGAGGTTACCATTTTTTTCTCTATGCTTTAACACATGAGGTTTATTCATCCCATTTATTTTTATTATTGTCTATAGCAAAACTGAATGATCTTAATACACAAACACATTGCTGCCTATTGAAAATACTTAAAGATCTTTTTTCCTCTAAAAGATAAAATATAAATTTTTATTTTACTTTGTATGTTTTAGGCTAAATGACCTTATGATTTACTCCTGGATACCTCTTTAGACTCATCTCCTACCTCTTATAAAAATACTCTCCACTTCTCTACCACATAGAGCTGTTCATTATTCTCTGAATTTGCCAACCTCTTTCAACTCTGCACAGAATGTCTTTCCATCTCTGGTCTGCCTGGAGCACTAGTTCCTGTTCATCCATTAAGGAGCATCAGCTTTGCTGTCTCTAAGAAGTCTCACCTGAAAACCGCTATCTTCCTAATCTCGAACCCAGACCAAAAGGCACACACAGGCACACACACGTACACAAATACCTTCTCCCTCTCACTATGTGCCTGTGATAGAATGCAGAGTACACACTACTGTTAGAGCACTTGAAACATTGTATTACATTTTTTACACAGCTGTCTCCTTCATTAGACTCTAAGTAACTTTGATGCAGGGATCTTAACGTATTTTTCCTTTTATCGCCAGCCACTAGCCAAAGCCTAGCACTGTAATAAATGAGCAGTATTTGATGACTTATCAAGTTAATGAATATTTAATAACAAAAACATAAATGTTATTTTGAAACCATTGGATGGATATTTGTTCTTAGTAAAGAGAATTTTTACACTTGTCATTTTAAAATTCAGTCTCTGTGGACTTTTTCCTGATTCCTAACTTTGAACTTTTTTTCCAAGGCACTATTTATTTCTATTACTTGATTTTTAAAAATCACTTAAATATAAATTTATAAATATCTTTATAAATGAATCATAACAAGTAGCGATAATCTGTTGGGCACCCGCTGTGTGCCAAACTGTATTATCACTGATCTCAGGGGAATTGGATCAGATCACAGCACTGCATGAGTGGTAGCGGGATAATGAGTCAGAGGAGCACACGTAGTTTCAAACAGGAGAGTCACATGTAATAAGCACATACTCACATTTTCTCCCTATTTTCATGTTAGAACATGTCAGTTCACTCACCATTTGAATTTCAATGTTCATAAGCTGAATTTATAAACATTCATATAAATGTCTGTTGACTAGCCCTTGCACTAAACCTGAAAAAGATGGGCGCTTGGAGTCTGCAGCCAGCATTACCTCAAAATCAATGGGAGAACAAAAGGTTACTGAGACCAGGGTGATCCACCACAAATCTAATTGTGGGACTCTTGAGTTCCAACAGATGTTACAGGTGGATCCCAGTCAATGTCAGTTCACTGAATAATCAAATGCCCCCATATGCAAATATCTCCTCCCCAGCAACATGATTAAGAACTTATAGGGATTTTCCTTTCCTTATCCATAGAATTCCTTGGGCTTTTCCTGCTGCCTTGCACACCCACCCCATTCTCACCCAGCCTGAGTATCATCTCAAAGACGTACCTTTTGTTCCTCTACCAGGTTGTTTTCAGAAGCAGTGCCGGTCAGGTCACTAGGCCTGGTCCTACATGCCACTCACACATTCGTCATCCATTCAGAAAGCAGTTTAGTATAAGCATGCAGACTGGACACAGATAAGCCTGGCTTTGGATCTACTTTCTAGCTGTTTGCCCTTGGCCAAGATAATTTAACATCCCAACTTCTTACTTTCATCATCTATAAAATGGGATTACAGTGCTTACTTCACAGTATTGTGATAATTAAACCTTAAGCCCTAATGCAAAGTATAGCACTTACTTCATGTCCCATCATCTCTGCTAGTCTCCTGCAGCCTTTCACCCTAGCAATCCCTATGCCATCTCTGGGACTGTCTACCCTCTGAAATGGACAAGGACTCTATTTTAGTGCTTTGCATTCTATAAGACCTACCTTTAGTAAAAGGGGTGTGGAAAGGAAGCATCATTTAGAAGCATTGGAAATCTGAGAGCTTGCTTCTGGATCAGAGAGTAGAGAGAACTGTGAGGTGGTATTCTGGCCACAGTGGACTAACTTTGAGTTGGAGGTAAAAGGCCATCTGAGTAGACAGTGTAGTGAGCAGCTGATACAGCATGTATAGCTCTGCAGCCAATGCATGGGCTTGTTTAAGAAGAGTCACCCCAGTTAGACATGGGCCACAACGCTCCTTCCTCAAGCATGGACCCACCATATACCCTTCAAAGCTCTCCCAAGTCCCTCCTAATTTCTCTCCTCAGAACATCCTTTTCTCTTTCCTCACCAAATAACTAGCTGATCACTAACCTCCAACAATCTTATCCTTGATTTACTCTGTCTTTCCTGTGACCGTCAGCAGCCCTTTCTCTGCCTCTTAACTCTTTCTGTCTTCACACCAAGCCTCTATCCCCAGCCACGGGAGCCACAACCAGTGGTTCAGACCCAGAGAATTTCTGGTGCCCATGTGCTAGACACTAGAGGTTTAGAAAAAAAGGAATAATAAGTTCACTGAATTATGCATTTGAAATGATTTTTTTCAATTAGGATTGGTACCTAAAAATCTACCAAATATATCAGAATAGGGGATAATCCCCAGTAATGTGTAGAAAGAAACAAAAATGAATATCTTGAGAGGATGTCTTTAAAATCATCTTTGTTTCTCAATTGCTGATAAGGGTATATTGGGAAAAAAAAAAAAAAGAAAAGAAGAAACAGAAAAACAGCTCTAAAATCTATGAGTATTTTTACTTTACCAGCCAGTGATACTGATCTTGAGTTCTAATATATTAAGTAATACAAATATTTATCTCATAGAAAAATTGAGGTGTACAGGTAAAACACTGCTTTTGGTGTCACAAAGATACAAGTTCCAACCTGGTTTCTGCCACTTTCAACCTAAAACCTTATTCTTGTTGTTTAAAGTCCCTGAACCTCAGTATTTTCCCCTGTAAAGTGGACAAGAAATCTAACATCACACAGTATTAGATAATGATGAGAGTTAGTGGGGCACAGACAATGGAGTGCATGGTCCATAGTAGGCAGACTTTAAACAAGACTTTTGGTATTTCTTTTTCAACCAGTTTCTTTTTCAACCAGTGACATGGACAGAGCGGGAGGAGAGAGAGGAAAGAAACTTTTGTGAGAACCATCTCTTTGCTTGCAGATATCATACTCCAGTTTGGTTTCATGAAGCGATAGAGTTAAGGATATCTGCCATGAGAGGACACTGTTGAAATTTCAGTTTGCTATAGGCCTCTACTCCAGGCCTCGAATGTGGGTTTCGTAATCACATGCCTGGTAGGGAGAAAGACATTTAAACCATCAGTACAATTGGTAACGTTCCCTTAGCATGTACCAGACACTAGTCACTATTAAATGTTTTACACATATTGCCTTGATTAATTCTCACAACACCTTGTGAAGTAGCTACTATTCTTAGTCTCTAGTATACAGATGAAAGAAATAGTTATAATGATTTAAAGACTTGGTGGGAAAGGCTTCAATGTGGCAATATTTAGGTTCTCAGAGTGCATAGGATTAAACTGATGATGTAACCTGGTACAATCTGGTGTAGTTGGAATATTATATGTGTTATGAAAGGCGAGGTTGTAAAAATTTACGCTGGGGCCAAATCCCTAATGTCTATATGTATGCTTTTATTGCACCTAGACCCTTAGCGGCGTTTGGGGATTTTAAGGAACTGACATGAAGAAATTTCTGTTGAAGAATAATAATTCCAACCACAGGGTGAAAGGTTGGTAGATAGGGAGACTGAGAACACAACTATAATGATACCTGAAGTGAGAGTGGAGAGGCCAGAGCCAGTGCAGTAGGGTGGGATCTAATGGAGAGAATGCCTTCAGGTGACACCTAGGAAACAGAGCTGCCCAACCTGGCTGCAGCCCAGGAGGTGAGGGAGAAGGGACAGGTCAGGTGACTGTCAGCTTAATGGCTTGAGGTACTGGATAGTGGCGACCTTAGGCGAGACACTGGAGGAGAGAATGGACTGGGGAAATAAGAGATGCTAGGAGATAGCCTGGAAAAAATTAAAATAGGAAAACAGAGTTGAAGAGAGAAATACAGGTTGGCAAATGACAAAAAAATGTCTAGAGTCCTGGGATCTGAATATTTCACTTTTTCCATAGATGCCTCTTATTAAGTTTAGAATGTGAGAACTACTGACCTAGATTACTTCTTACCAGCTCTGAAAAATCAAAAAGTTAAAATGACAGGACCATTCCAGGTATGTAAATGGCATCACCCTGGGTGCGATGTGCCATTTATCATCCCATATAGATTGCAAACAGAGGAGTTTATTTTATGATGGTAGGAAGAAAACTCAGATAATTTCATGCTTCTGAAATATGTGCTACTAAACACTTTTGTATATTCTGTGTTCTGTGAGCATTTTAAAGATAAAATCTTAAGAGTTCTATTTTTCTGGAAGAGAGATTTATCTCTAAGCAATTTGACAAATATTGAGATTTCTCTTAATCTGTTTTTCCCTATGATTTTTCTCTGTTTCTATCTTCTCCCATTTTATTTTGATGCTTTTATCTTTTTTGTCTTTGTCTTTTATGCACCCAGAAATTAAAGGGATGTCTATTGTCTACACTGATTTAATAGCTTTATATTATTTTTTTTTCCATAGGACATGTGTAGAATATTTTACTGTGAGGATTATCTTTTTATGTTTTAGCCACTTCAATTTAGCCATCCCTTGGTTAATAGAGGTTGTGTAGTGTAGGAGTTAAGGGCAAAACAGAACCAGACTGCTTAGATTCAAATCCCAGCAGTTACTACTTATGTGACCTTGAAAAATTGACTAAACTTTTTTCTCAAGTATAAAGTGTGGATAATAATAGGACCTGCGTATTAGTCAGCTGGGTTTGGTTATGCTGCAGTAACAAATGCCTCCATGTAATCTTAGTGACTTTAAAGACCAGAATCTTATTTTTCATGCACAGTAATGCAGCTCTGCTTCATGTTTGCTTTATTTCTGGACCCTCGCTAAAGAAGCAGCCCCAATCTGTTACATCTTGGGTTTGTAGCAAAGGAGAAAGAGCTGGTGGGGCCCTTCAACCTTCTAAGTGACTTAAGCCATTTCTGCTCATAATTTTTTGGTTATGACAAGAACCACACAAAATGCCTGACAACATGGGACAAGAAATATAATCCTCCATAAATGATGGACCTCTAAAGTAAAAGACTGATAGGAAGGGGCAGCAAATATTGTCAGAAATAATATACTATAGTAACCATGTGGGATTGATGTGAGTATTAAACTAATCAATATAGGTAAGACTCGAATGATGTCTGGTGACTGATGTCTGATAGGTAAAATACACATATTAGCTACTATTAACAGAGCCTAATGCAGGCATGAGAAGAATCTTCAGTTTTGAGAATCCACCATGCTTGTCAAGGACAGTGCTAGTTAGAGTTGAGAAGGCTACAGAAATGATGGTCCTGAATGAAAAATGTAAAGAGAAAAGGATAGTTAATGACTTGGATTTCCAGATAGACTAAGTGGCCCACAAGCAGGGTACCCGGTGACACTGCTGCACCCATTTCTCCCACACAACTAGTTTTTATTTCTTTATCTCTCCCAGTAGACTGTAGGCTCCTTGATTACAGCGAGTTTGCCTTGTTCGTCTTTGTACCCCCCAGAAACATCCACAATGCCTTTATTGTACTGAACTTTCCAATTAAACTCATCTTCCTTTATACAGCCAGAAGTAGGTAGTGATTTAACACTGTTTGATGGAAACAGTTTCCTTCTTCTTGGTGTCTCCAGCTAATCAGAAATTCACGGTGCATGGATAAAGCAGTCAGCAGTCTGAAGTTCACTACCAGGCTGTATCCAAACCATTGCATGAAGGTGTAAGATAGCCAAGGTAGCCACTTTGCATGCCTTCCCCAAGGCCACGTATGATGCATTAGGGGTCAATTTCATTTAAGTCTTACTTAAGGGAAGACAAATACATTTGAATTAAAATACCCTTGATCTATTTTTGTTGATGTTCTGTTTTAACTTTTTTTTTTGTCTATGTGCTTGTCTTGCAAGTTTTATTTTAGCGGGTACCATAAAGAGATGATATTTCTAGTGAGATGAAAAGCTATAATTTCTCATGTTTAAAACCTACATACATGTTATTTTAAGAGGGAGAAGGATCATCGTCTTAGTGAACTAGGACCAAAATAAGGTCATTGTTCTGCTAATCCATCTTTCTGGATCTCCCAGTTGCACAAACCAGATGTTAAGAAGATAAGAGGGTACACTCAGGGGACCAGGACCATTCTGTGTGGGAACTGCCTTTGTCCACAATGGATGATCAGCTAATGCCTTCAGTCTTATAAGCCAATAGACCTTGTAATTGTCATTCCAAGGAGATAGTCTGGAAGTATCCTTTCTCTGCCAATCTTACCTTAGATTTAGTACTTTCTATTTTGGGAAGGAGGTTCTGCAGACATAGGGATTGATATAGAATTTCTGTTTCACAGAACTCTGTCTTGGGATTCTTTTAAAACCCAGTGACCATAGCTTGTAACCAAAATAAAGTTGAGATATGGTAATTGTTTAGAAACATAGAGCCTGAGGGAACTTTGGATTTGGAGACCATGCCTCGTGGCTTTTGTCTCAAATAGAGGTAAGCTAGTGAAGAATGACAGTGATCTCACCTCCTCAAAAGCTTCCATGGTTCTCGTGGGTCCCTGTTGACCTCACGCTGGAGAGCCCTGTGATTGTCCTCAGAGACCTGTGCCACTTCTCACAACTTCAAGTTCGGTCAATATTTGGTACTTTATGATAACCGCTCAGTCTGCCTATAATGGTGAGAGGAGACCACTGTTCCTTGTCCCCTTTGGACTTTATGGACTTCAGACAGCTAGAGGTTAATGGGAAGAGTTCTGTCTGTGGAGTCAAGAAACCTGGAATATTGATTTAATTTCATGATTTAATAGCCTTGGGAAAGTCATCTCATCAGAGGCAATTGATGTATTTCCTACTTCACAAGATTGTTGTAATGTCTGAGTCACTAGGGAGGAAATGATCAACTGCTCTATGAGTGTCATTTTCATCTGCATTCCTTTGATAGCAGAGCCTGAGACAAGAACTTGGGGTCAGGTGGTTTATTTGGGAGGGAGCCCCAGAAGTGAGAGTTCAGGAGCAGAGAGAATGAGCAGTGAAGGAAGAAACACCAGTGCGAGTGCCAATGTTGGGTTTTCTGCCATGAGTCATGTGGACATGGGGGAGAAGGAGGGCGTTGTAATGGATGCCTTCAAGAATCGTCCACTCACATGATAGGAGTTTGGGGCATGTATCCATTAGCTCCAACCCTCCCCTTGTTCGACAGCCTTCCTCTCGTTTTCCCCACTACGTGGTTGTTGTTGCATGCAGGTGGGAAAGGCAGTCATGACTTTAGAGAAGGTCTGAGAGCTGGCCCTGCTTGAGGCGGGGACTGTTAGACTGTGTGAGCTTACAATAATGGTCTTCAGCTTCCATGGCTGACATCCAGGGTCGGCTGAGGGGACGTGGCTGAGAGCACCCAAAGTGTCTGCTGCAGGTGCACACAAGTACGATGTAGTAACCCTCCACTTTCATCTCCAGTATAAACTTCTGACTTTTTTTTTTTTTTTAGCTTTATTAGTATATTCTGCATGTTAGGGCTTGGCCCCAGTCTTACAAATAAATTTTAAAAATTAATGTAAAATCAGATAATAGTTGTAGTTAGCCCCTCACATGAGTTTTTCTGTTTCATATTTAGCAGTATTCTTCCATTTCCTTTATGTCCTTTGCTTGGTCTCCCCTTATTCCTCCTCAGATCTCTAGACTGGGACAACCCAGGTACATAACCATGACAAAGTTGTGAGAACAAATGAGCACAATGGAGAAGTTTTTGCAGACAGACTGACTGGACACTGAGACCCGTAGCTGCGTGACCAGGACAGGCTGTGGAGCTTTGCTCTGCCTCTTTATTTGTAAAGCGGCAGCAAAACATATCAGCTTCAAATTACAAAACTAAATAACGTTAGGTATTCAGAGCAACTGGCATCTCTTTATAAATGTTTCTTTCATCCTTATATTAGTTTCTCAGAAAGCTGTATTTTTTTTTCTGGCTGGGAAAAATGTATTTAAAACAAAAAGTAGTATCTGTATTTTACTTTTATCTGCTGCCTGCTGTCTTTTAGCTCCAAAATGAATTAGGAATTAACTCCTAATTCACTCAGCTGCCAGAATGCAATGTGCAGGTCTTCTCTGCTCTTGGTCCTTTTCTTCTTCCACTCATAGCAAATTTTCTCTGTCATTTATTTTTTAATCCAATTCTGTGTATTCACTTATTAATTCAATTATATGTATTTATTACTGTACTGAATACCTTCCCAAACTGGCCTTATTCAATCTATTGCTAAATTACAGTTTTCAACTCCCTTCTGCTTCCCTTCTAGTTCTTCTCCCTTCCTCAACCTATTTACTAATCTTTTATTTAATTCATTCAATTCTATTTATTCTCTCCTTAGTTTTTTTTTTTCCTAGTATTTTGAGCACCTTCTTGGTGTTAGGTATTCTGCTTAGTCTTATGGGGTTAGAAAGGTAGCATGTTCTTTTTCCTCAAAGGGCATAGACATGGAGGAAATGAATATATATTTTTAACAGTCTGCAATACAAGGTTCAGAGTGATGATTTACACAAAGTACAGCTGAATTACTGAGAGCTGTATACTTCTAGCTGGGGGTGGAGGTGGGGGTGGGGCAGTGCAGAGAAGGCTGAGAAGGGATGCGTAGAGGTAGAGAAGGTATGAAAATGTGTGTGTGTGTGTGTGTGTGTGTGTGTGTGTGTGTGTGTAAAGACGAATCTTTGTCGCCTTTAAAATCAGTGTGTGTGTGTCTGTGTGTGTGTGTGTGTCTTTAGTGCTAAACAATAAGAACACATAGTCAAAAAGACCCTATGATACAGTCACATTTTATATCATCAAAGGAAGTCTAATTTGTATTAATTATATCATGACAATGATGTGAAAATATTTGTATGTTTTAGAGTTATATTTAAACAAGAGTAGAATTTTCACAAAATCATCTTTCTGCCTATCCTGGAGCAAATTGCCCTCAGTTCTTGAAAAGTGGCTTCATGGGGAGAGATTATCATAAGAAAACTTGAGATTGTCCTCAGCTCCCCATGTTAAGCAATGCTGTAAATTTATGACTTAAGGTAGAGATTTGGCAGTAAATTAGGGGCAAGATTCTTTTTCATCTTTTGTGGAGTCATTTGTTCTTTGAGAGATAAATCTGCCCTGAATTCATTCCATTTCAAAATCAAGGTGCTCCAGTCTCCCAGCTGAGATGAATAGTTTCATTCTGCACAGTGATCACAATTTAGAGATTCTGTTCAATGGTCTGGCGGGCTTTGCTTTGTAATATTAGGGGCTCTCCTTGTTCCAGTCCCAAGGCATGGGCTAGAGCACATAACTGAAACCGAGCAGGAAAAAAAGAAAGAAAGGGAGAAAGGGTAGGAGGGAAGGAATGAAGGAAAGGAAGAAAGGGGGGAAGGGTAGAAGAGAGAGAGAGAGGGAGGGAGGAGAGAGAAAGACAACAAGAACCAATAACCTTGTGTTATTAGTAGACAGTGGTGGCCCAAGGTGCAAATTAACACCTTTCTAAGAATCATGCAAGCAGTGAACTTTGAGTCACACTTCTCAGATGTAGGAAGCTGCCAGGAGATGGCACTGAGTGTTTCTGCTACTAGGTGGGAGAGACACAAGTAGCAGTCAGCTCCCCCAGCTCATAGGGTTAGTCATGTCTTACTCTTTCTGGAATCATTCCCTTCTCAGTTGAGAGTGCCTTCATCCACTCAGGCTTTCAGACCAAACCTGCGATGAACCACTGATTCTTTTCTTTCCTTCTTTTCCACTTCATCCCTTAAACCAATCCCAAACCCTGTTGACCCCACCTCTAAAATACATGCAAATCTCACACTTCCATTTCTATCGCTATCTCCCTAGTCCAAGTCACTTTCACTTCCTGTCTTTAGCAGCTTCCCAGAACAGCTCCTTGTTTCCATAATTGGCCTTTTTTTTTTTTTTTGGTCTAGTGCATCCATAGCAACCAGAATAATTTTTAAAACTTAAATTATATCATATGGTCCCCTTGTTTAAAACACCCCAGTGACTTCCAGTTGCATATGGGTCTCTGTACCATGTTGTCGAGGGCCTCTTGTGATCTGGACTCTGCCTACTCCTCCACCTTCTCTCTTACCACACTCTCTCCCTCCACCTTCTCTCTTACCACACTCTCTCACACGAGCTCCAGCCATGATGGGCTTTTTTTGTTATTATTCTTCTGACATGCCAACCTCCTTCTGGGCTTCTGCTCTCACTGTTCCCATCCTCTCAGATATTTATATGCTTTGCTCCTTCTCAAATGTACCCCCCTCAGAGAAGCCTCCTCTGACCATCTCACCAGGCGGTCAGAGCCAGAATCAAGAAATCACCATCGAATGACCTTTCAAGAATATTCTATAAAGTAGTCAATCCTCTGTTCCCACTCCCCAGTCCAATTACTTTTCATCGTATTACCCTATCTTCTTTTCTTCATATAAAACAACCCTATCTGAAATCTTATATTCTTTAATTTGTGTACTGCCCTCTATCCTCTCCCACTTCAATCTAGACTGTAAGTTGTGTAAGGGAAGGGACCTGTCTTCGTCTTCTGCACTAGAAGGGGCCTGGCCCCATGCCGATGCTCAGTTTCTTAAATACACGAATAGCTTGTCTCTGTGCTACACCCGTGGAGGTTAGTAACAGCACTCCAGTAGCACCCAGAAGAGTGGAGAAGAGGATGAACCATAGGGGAAGGGTGGGCAGCCCACAGTAGAGCATGTTATGTGTGGCATGCTTGATGGTACATTTCATTTTTCAATCTCGATAAATATTGGTGGTGTTTTTTGTGGGGTTTAATGAGAAGCAGGTCCTCCAGGAAGATGCACGTGCTCAGCCTGAGTAACTGGGTCACCTGTCTTTATCATACATTTCGCTGGGAGGCTGCTTAGAGGAGGGTTTCCTATGTCTTTCATATCTGTTATAGGAAGGATGACATCTCTCCCCAAGATTTGAGAACTCCAGTGAGAATGAAATGTGCTCTTTGAAATGTTACAGCAAACTGACTGATTGAGTAAATATGATTTAAAAGTTTTTCAAAGAAAATGAGTACTTTTGAAAACAAAAAGTTTATAAAAATGTAACACCTCTACCTCTCTGCTGTCAACAAGAAAACCAGAACCTGAAATATTTTTGGACAGAAAATAAAGTGCTTCTTTTCTATCTCCCTGTCACACGCTCCTTAGTCTTTACTTTCAGTCTTTTTCCCTCATCACTCCTGCTTTTACTTGCCTAACTTATTCTCTCTGGGTAGGAAGACAGAAAATAAATGGTGCGATAGTCTTAGTAGAATGTTAGTCACAGCTGACCTGTGGTACCGGTGGAAACGAAGGTAAGTTTTCTCTTTTTAAATATTTTTGGTGTTTTTTAAACCTAAGAAAGACATTTGTTTTGAGTATTTATTTACCATATCATTTAAATGCATCATCACTATGCCTTTCTAAGGGAGAGAATTTCATACTTTTATGTATCATAGAAATTTTGATTTATGTGAAACATAGTTCCAAAGGGAACCAAGTTAATGTTCCTTTTCCTTCTTGTGCAAATAGAAAGATGTTCAGGTAAAGCAAAGTGATTATGGTAGAGGTGCTCCTCCTTAATCTCTCCCTCCCCACTCCCCAAACAAAAAGAAGTTTCCTAATGGTACCCACCCATTCTTGAAATAGCACTTTGTGACAGATGGAAGGAATTCTACTCCCTGCATATGAGCAAAACCATCTGGATTAGTTGGTTTGGTCAGGTCTGTTATCAAACTAATGTATATTGGGTGGGAGGGTGGGGAGGCGGGGAGAGGAATATATCTTATAGTTTTTCTGGTTATATTGCTCCTGGGGGGAATTTAAAAAAATCATGAATATGAACAGTCTGCTATAGACAGACAGACAGACAGACAGATAGATAGATAGATAGATAGATAGATAAATTTTAAACAATTAAAATCCAGAGTTCACCGTGTTAAGGTGTGTGCCTTTAGTAATGCACAGATGTGTGTTTCCACCACATATTCCCATTCCCTAACTGATGAAACAGGGAACCAACCATCTACTAACTTCTGAGTATCATCTTCTCATTAATCAGCAATGACTTCTCTTTCAAAAAGTGCTTTTCTCATAATTTTTCATTTAGATTTTATTATTAGTTCTGACTCCTTAAAGAAATAGGACTTCCATAAGGTTTCTAGGGGATAAATTAAAAAAAAAAATGATCTAGTCTGTGTCATCAGAGAATTAGACCATTTTCTGTGAGACGAGCCTTAACTAAAAA
Organism: Macroglossus sobrinus; assembly: GCA_004027375.1. Lineage (NCBI taxonomy): Eukaryota > Metazoa > Chordata > Mammalia > Chiroptera > Pteropodidae > Macroglossus > Macroglossus sobrinus. The sequence goes on along the minus strand of PVKZ01000054.1, from coordinate 502,609 downwards.
AGATGATGCTAAATGATTTTGTAGTGAGACTAGATCAAGAGTGGCATGTAGGTGGTGTTACCCAGAGGATTTGTGAAAGGCCCTTGGTCCTACAGTGGTGAACAATTCAGCACTGCACTTCTACAGACGTCTGCATCCTCGAGATCTTCAACCGTGATTTTGTTTCTTAACTCCAGTCACAGGTGTCATTACCTGAGAAATTCAACTATAGAGTGTCGAATAAGTTTTCTGTATTTAGATCTAACAGTGATAATCTAAACAGATTATTCAAGGGAATCAAAGAGAATTTTTTTTGTGATTAGTATTTACTACTTAAACTATAAAAGAAGGACTCATTCATCTACTACATTCATCCAGTATGTAACTAATTGCAGATTCTATTTCTAGCTACTAAAAAGAAAAAGGGCAATGCAGGACAATTGATGGCTTTGAGTTTTGTTGTTCATGTTGTTGCTTCAAGTTCCTACCAGTTCTATTTTTAAATTCTAACTTAAAAAGAAAAGTTTCTCCTTCTTATCTGGACCATCCTTGATTTATAGGGAAGAACTTTTTACACTCATTGTTTTACTGATGCTTTTTCACTGGATCTGTGCTTGAATCTGCCAGAGAAATCTTTCCTAGACTTGATCTTCCTGCTTTTGAACCTAACGATTTGTATGTTTTGACTTTTAACTTGTGTCTGCTTCTTACATCACTTATCAGTCCAGTTTTATGCTTAGGCTACAGATTAGATCTGCTCTTCCCCTCTGTTCACCTATATTTCCAGCTGAGTTTAAACATCACTTTCCTTCTCTTGAGATGAATTGAGCTTTTGGCTTGACTAAAGATAAACTCTACTTTTGGAATCAAAAGTTTTCCAGAAGCTCAGAGATTTTTGTATTTATTCCTTGAAAATAAATATTGATTAATACTCATTTCCCTGACATTTTAATGAGATGCTGGTGAATCTTTTTTTCTACATTTAGATTAAGAATATTGGGGTTAGAAGTATCAAATGTAACCAGGAAGTGGGTCATGAATGGTTTTTTTTTCACATTTTAGACCAGCACATCTCAAAGTTTTAAAGTTAAATGGACAGTTAAATATTTTTGTTTTAATATGGCCATAATGGTCATTTCAGCAAACCAGAAGAGCTGAAGGTCCTATAGGATATCAGCAGTGTTTAAAACACTGGATAGAGGCAAAGCTTGTTTTATATCTCAGTGGCTAATGTGGCACTAATGTAGCAATGTCCTAAACTGACTGTGTTTGTGTTAGTTTTTCTTCCTTTCATCTTGTCCCCAATTATAAAAATTAAGTGATATACAAAAATTGCCTAGAGAACAGATGCCACCTATAGGAGACGTTTTAAGAGTTTGTATTTGTAACAGTTCTGCTTTCATAGCCAATATTTTCCATATCTTTCTTTGCTTTCTTCTTTCTTATTGAAACATTTGCATGTAGAATAAAGAGGATAAAAACATTAAAAAAAAACAAAGACAGATTTGTTTCTTCTGAGAACATCTGTTCTTGTTTCAAAGTACTCACGTGATGTGGTCCACTTTCTCCCAATGCTCACACAATTTGCTCTTGTAAAGGCTATCATTATATTAATCTTAGATCTGAATTTAACAAATGGTGCTATCTAGTAAGATGAAATGTACATGTTATAATGTATAATTGTATACATTTTACATTATAACATATACGTTTTAGATAATATTAGAGACAGACACATACACAAAGAGAGGCTAAGATTGCTGTATTATTGAATTATTTTTTTTCCTAAGATTTATTGATTTCATGGCACCATTACCCAATTGGGGAGATATTTGGTCCACTCTAAGGTTTCTTCACTGAATTCTCAGGATTCTTGTGAATTTGAGTTGCACTTGGTGAATCACCTACTGAATATACTACAGTTAAAAGAAACCTTTCCAAAAAATAAAAAAGAAAAAGAAAACAAAATGAAACCTTTCCCTTTTGAATATACATATTTTTTAGAATAAAGTCACCCCGGACTTTAACTGCTATTATAACTTTCATGACCAGCATTTAATAGGAATACTAATTACTCAAAATTAAAGGGTAGAACTTAAATTACCTAGTTTGAAAGATCTCTACCCAAGTACACTCTTTCTTATTTTCTTCCTTAAACAGTATATAATACCTTCAGTCTTGGGAATAGAGGAGAAGGGAGAGTGGCTAGTAAAAGCTACATAATAAAGCTTTCAAAATCACTTACATAAATATATATTGACCTTGTTTGGTCACATCCAAAGAAAGAAAGCCTTATGTAGACCTCAGTTATTCAACAAGTACTCATTAACACATATACTGTGTGCCTGGCTCTGTGTTCTTTTATGTTGGAGCCAAGTGTGCAGTCTTTTGAAGTATTTCAGATGCACAATATCCATAGGGGTTTATTGCTCCATTAATATTTCATTTTTTCAGTTTATTTCCTGAGATAGGGCTTTTTATATATTGATTGATTAACAAAATTTAAGAAGCATTGTTCTTCATGGGCTCAGCTGTCCATATAAAAGTACAAATTTGATCTAAGTTATCTCATTCTATGCAGTCTTCTTTGTCTTTTAAAATTACGTCTCATTTGAGTGAAACATGACATTTCTTCCCCCACTACTAGCCAAATTGTTTTAATGTCTCAGTGTCTATCTTGCCAGCTTTTGCTCCTAACTACTATAATTTCTTATTCACCCTAGGGTACATTTGAACATCATCTTAAGCATCTTGAGCATGAATCTTTTGAGACAACTTGCTTTATTCCTTTATTTGGTGACATGTTCTACTGAATATTCTTTTGACATGAACAGATTCAGTGTTGGAATTTTACATTATTTCAGTTTTTAGGTCTTTGGATCTTTTTGGAGTATGATGAACAATTGTATAATTCAGGGGCCCTCACATTCCCTTCAGGAGCATTATTTATAATGGTATTATTATTGTTGTGATGATTACTATCATGATTTATATGGCCGCTGGTATGGCCATGGGTTAATGGAAATGTCAAGTTAAGAGCATTCATTACAGAGCTCTTTTCTCATCCAATGGGTGGCTACTCTCCCAAAGCCAGACTGGTGTATTATGCCTAAATTACCAAATTTAAAAAAAAAAATGTATGGTGAATTTCCTGTAGCTTCAAGAAATTCACTTGAAATCTCAGACTTGGGGAAACAAAATGACAGCTGATAACTGTTTTCTGTAAACGTTCCCTTACTGCCACTGGCATTTAAAGCCTGTGTCTATAGACGAAGGAGGGCACTTATTTCTTTCATTACTTTGTCATTGTTATGTTTGAATTGAAATTTTTGCACCTGGAAACTCTTATAGAGTATCCTGTTGGATCACTGAAACTGGATGGGCTTGGGGAAGGAATATGGTTCCTTAAATGCTGCTAGGCCATGTGCACCAGTGTGGCTTTAATGACTGATGTCATGAGCACTACTTTTTAGGATGATTCTAACTTTGGCACTTACCACCGTCCTTAGGCAAAGGACCTGAGACCCTGTATGCAGGGCAGAAGCTCAACGACAATGAATGGCACACCGTTCGGGTGGTGCGGAGAGGAAAAAGCCTTAAGTTAACTGTGGACGATGATGTGGCTGAGGGTGAGTAAAGCTAACGTGCAGTTAGTCTCGCTTTGCTCTCGTAGTCCTCTTGGTCATTCAGTGAGCAAAGCGTTTTTTCAGAACATTTTAATTTGCTTAACAGAAGTTATGTATCATGTTCTCTGTTGACAAGCTCAGGTAAGGCTAAGAAAATCTTCCTCTTTATTTTCAAAATACCTGTTCATTGATGTGTATTGTAGAACTGACCTGCCACTGTAATTATATATTGATGAGTCTGCTTAGGCATAAAGTATGTGTCTGGAGAACAGATATAAGGTTCTATAGACCCTTCTATTATCCAGTTATTAAAAAATCACATATCAGTCACTCTAAGTACAAATTTCTTCCTTCAATGAATGAGTCACACTCTAGAAGAGGAAGATAGACAATAGGTAATAGGTAAAATGATAGGTAAAAATAAGTACCTTGACCAGTGTGTGGTTCTTAGAGAGTTCTGAATTCATTTATTCAATTATTCATTTATTTAGTCATTGTTAATTGAGTTCCTACTGTGTACCAAACACTGCTTTAGAAGACACCAGGAATATGGTGGTCGACAAATAGGCAAGTCCTTAGCCTGGTGGAATTTACATTCTAGGAGGACAATGAATATATGAATGAATCCATACATAGGTAAGGACATTCAGAGTCTCACACAAGCACCACGTATTTTTTGAGAGCCTGTTATATGTCAGCAGTGGGCTGGGGATTGTGGAAAATAAAAAGAAAGCACAAGAGATTACCCTTTTCCTCAAACAGTTAACCATTCTAGTAGGTTAGATAGGACTTGTGTATTTGAAAATAAGACAAGGAATATATAATGAGATTCTAATTTGAGTGGGTAAGATTATAATTATCAGTCAGAACAGAAAATTATCAATTTGGGCTGAAGAAAGCAGGAGTGATTTATGAAGGTAGATCCTAAGGTGGAAATTGATTAATGAGGTCTATGGTGCAACAGAGAGGGCACCTTCAAGTGCATTTTTCGTGCTGCATCCTGGAAGCCTACCCTCTGTAGTACCCCACGGCAGTGCATATCTGTTAACCTAGAATTCTCGTCCATGTGGGGAATGAAAACTTGGGGCAGCATGGAGCATTGCATGGAACAGTGTTGGCATCAGGAGACCTGGACTCTGGTCTTAATTCTCTGTAGGATGTTGGGAAAGTTACCGTTTCTGGGCCTTGTAAAATGAAGTAAGTGCTCCAAGCCATTTTTGCAGTGTCTTCTGTGAATAAGACAGTCAGGCTTGAGCCAGGAGCCCTGGGATTTAATACAGTCATTGTCACTAAAATGCTTTATGCCTTTGAGATAGATTACTAAACCTCTTTTCCTCATTTTTAAACTTGAAATTCTATTATTGCTAAGGCCATTTTCAACATAAAAGTTCTGCAGTATTGGCCTGGTAATTTAATTTTATATTCATGAGCCTGAGCTTTTTTACATCTGGAATCAGGAATTGTAGTGAACCATGTATGTATGTGTGCAGGTAGGGAGGGTGTGTGTGTGTGTGTGTGTGTGTGTGTGTGTGTGTGTGTGTGTGTGTGTGTGTAAGTAGAGAAAGAGAGTCAGTACATAGAGGAAGAGCATGAGGCATGTATCTAATGCCCAGTAGACATTAGAGACTATGTTAGCTGTCTTATACACACCAGCTCCTTCCGTCTCTGTTGCACGGTTAGTATTCATATTGTCATTTTATATAAGCGGAACATGAAATTTAGAGGGAAAAATGCAATTTAAGCTCCAAATCCATGTCTGTGTGATTTCACCAAATGATGCTGCTTGCTGGATTTCCTAATTCATCATAAGAAAGTTATCTTACAATGTAGGAAAAAAATATAATGGAATGGACCAGGGTGAGGTGGGGAATACAATTCAATAGGTAAATCCCACTCTCCTCTTCCCCCAAATTAAAACAGGGCCACAACAACTATCCCAAACCTTCCAAATGTACAGAGACCTAATTTAGTAGTAGGGGGTAAGGTTTTTGTTTTACAAGGCCTTATGTAATGAATGTAAGCAGTGAGATGCAAAAATAGTTATAATGTTTAGAACCCACCCACGGCCAACCTGAATTTATCACTTGAGAAACACTCATGGGGTGTTAGTGCAGACAGGATCCTGCAAAGGCAGCAGTGATGAGTCAGGTCACACATGCCTTTCTAACTCCTGGGTTTTTTGCCTAGTAAGCCAAAGTGATGCTACACACAGCATGTTTTAAATAGCTGCCACTAGATGGCGACCTCACCCCAGTTTCTTCCAATAGTGATTTCCTTTTATTTCCATAGGAAATTACATGCCCCGAAAGCTGTAGTCATTAAGAATTGCAGAACTGAGGGTACTGTAATGTGTTTTGCCCATCGGTCATTATTTTTTTTTACAGAAACTTTAGAATAAAGGTAATTAGAAAGTGTGCTTTCTCTTACACTAATAATTTAAAAGCAAAACTAACCTGTAGTAGGCCCCAAATCATCCAGTAATTTGATATTTGAAATTAATGAAGCGCTTTCATTTTCTGCCTTACCCCCTACTTTGCTGCTGATGGAAAAAAGCAGCCATAAGGATAAAGAAATTTGGGAGAAGAAAAGAGCTATTTTGCTTATGAGCTACAACCTTGGGTTGCTTTTTACAGTGATAAGGGGTTTGGGAATTTTAATTTTAGCTCACAGAAGTCATAAAATCAGGCAATGAAACTAAAATACCACTCAGTCCTCATGTTATTAAGTAGTGTCTTATTGGCTTATTTAGTAATCCCTTTCATGCAGTTTAAGTTCCCCCAGGGTGTCGAATTTTCAGCTGGTTTGTAGAAATGATGCAAAGAATAAGTGAGACTCATATGAAATCAAAAGCAAGGAAATAAATATTCCTTAGCCCAGTGGTTTTTATTTATTATAATACAATGCGTTCCTGGAAATGTATTAAGTTCAGTCAACACTTAATAAGGATTGATTGATTGATCGAGCTGGATTTCTATTGTCAAGAGTAAATGATAAGACTACTTCACTGGGTTATGCTCCTCAGAACTGGGGCCTAATGCTGCGTGAGCCACCCACTCCACTAAGAACTTCTTGCTGGTACACAGAGTCACCTTCTTTGGTCCATTCTGGTCCACGTCGATGTTTCCCTCCCACCATCACCCCACATTGCACATATAGTACCAAGATGTAAAAGGTCATGTTCCAAAGTTTTCCATGGAAAACTTGCTCCTCATGTTAAAAATATGATGAGCTAGATGTGGGAAATGTTAGGTTAAACTAAATGAAGAGGATTGCTTCATTGTAAGACTTATTAGGAGCCTTTAATATGCTAAGACAGATTGATATTAATCAATAATTAAGTATGCAGTGTTTGCCAGATTTAGTTGGCTCCAAAAGTTTTTTAAACTGAAGCATTTTACAGCATATACTTTTGAAAAATGTTGATATTGTGGAAAAAGGATTTGGGGTAGTGGAGCTGGAAGATTGTGGATAAAATTTGCATCCTTTACTGAAACTGTATAAGCCTTCCTTTCTTAACTTCTCTTCTCGGGAACCATGGGAGGTCAAATTGCCTCCTCTAAGCCATTCCCATTATTTCTTTGCTAAGCTCTTGGTCTTGGCCAGGAACCTCATTAAAGAAATGACAATGATCTGAATTCTGACTCCAAAGAAAATGTCTCAAATACAGCCTCCTTCTCAGGTGTCAGGGATGCTTGCTGTGCTCAGGATCCTATGCTAAATCCTATGAAAGAGGGAAGAGGTGGGCCTTACTTAAAAAGAGCTTATATTTTCATAAAAGAAATAAAACAGTAAGCAAAACAACCAAAAAATGATTAACGTATTTCAGAGAAAAGAAAAAAAAAGGAATGCTGCAAATTAGTAATAGCTAATGGTTTGAGCACTAGGTACTGTTCTAAGTGCTCTCTATGTATTGATATATTTAATTCTGATAACTTCATGTCTATTTCACAGATGGGAAATAGACATGAAGTTATCTTTTCTATTTCACAGAAAAGTTAAGTAACCCAGACAGTCCAATCTTTGAGCCTACATGCTCATCCCCTCTATGCTGATGTCTCATATGAAGTTACAGTTTAAACTGGGCCAAGGTTTTGCCTAGTTTTATGTTCCCAACAGGCTTTGTCCCTGAGGGCTGGTCTGTAAACTGCTCTTTGTTAGCGAGATGTGGAAGAAAATGTACCAATAGGACTCAAGGCAACATAGCTGTCCTAGTGAAGGTGCTGGATGTGTTACCCATGGATTAGATGGGATGACATTATGACATGTGACCACGGGAAGAAGTGTGAATTCATTACAGCAGCTTCTGCATGGACATTTCACCTGTTAAATTCCACCTATAGCTTTTCTTGGGCAATAGTGCAAGGAACCAGTCAAGCCTTTTCTTCAAAGAGTATATATAGCATAGACAGTTTAGTGTACATATTAAGATATGAGCTTTGAAATTAAACACACTTAGATTCAATTGGGGGTCTACTACTTACCACCTGTATGAACTTTGATCAAATCGCTTGACTTCTCTAAGCTGAATACCTTCACCTCTAAAGCTAGATAATGATACCTTTCTACAGTTTTATTGTGATAATGACATTTGATGGTTGTTGCGAAGTGCCTACCACAATGCTGGGTATATAGGGAGTATTCAGTAGTAATTTTTCCTTGTTATCATTCTCTCGAGTTACTCCTCGTTTCTTTGAAATTTGAAAGCAGCTTCTGTGAGTGTGCATATATTCTGCCCTTAATGGAAAGGAATTTTAGTTTATAGACTGCATTCAGAGGAGATAAGTGAAAAGGTTCCCTGTTATTAAAATATTGATAAAGTGATATGCAGATTAAAAAAAATTTTTGCTTAGTTCGGTACCTGTTTCAAACTCTAAGCAATTTTTTCAGTGCTTTCTCTTGGTAAAATAGCATACTTTTTGGAGACCTCCATCCACAGCAAAGTGAGTTCCTTTATCACACAATGAAGGCAATTCCTTTTCTAATTTGGCCTCACATCACCTTCTCCCAGCTCCTCACCAGTTTCTTATCTGAGTCATCCTAGACCCTCAATCAGTCTGTGTCCCTGGGCTAAGCATTCAAATTCCATTGTTAGTTTCCCTTCTATTACTTATCCAAGACCTTCTTCAATCTCTCTTCTATCTCAATCTTACATGATTTTCATGTAATTTTTACATGATTTTCTTGCTTTATGAAATTCATTTTCTAGTGAGCAGAATTTCCTAAGCCCTCAGTTCTGGAGGTCATTACATTAATAATTTCTCTAAAAGATCCCAGTTGGCTTTAAAATTATTCCTTTTGGAACTCCAGGCTTCACCAGTGATCACCCCATTACTACTTCTTAGTTTCCATTGCTGTTTTATTTGTTTGTTTTTTATAATATAAAAATTAGCATGACTACCAGCATCATCATAGTTCAGTTCTTGTGTCCCCATTGAGATTGGCTATGATTTTTTCCTCCCCATTCATGCAGCCCCAGCCTAAATAGCTAAATCGACATTGGGTATTTATTTCAGTTACTTTATTGTTTTAGAGCATTGAATTTAGGTTATGCTACTTTGCATTCTCATGACTAGACCAATTTTTAATGCTAGTAATTTTATCCAGTAATTCTCTTTCCTAGTTATTCAATTTTAGCAGATTTATGTTGCATTTTGACTTTTATTCTATCACAATTTTATATTTAAATTATCCAATATCAGTACTTTATTTTTGCTTTTATGAAGAGAATGATTTGTAGCTAGTTGTCAAAACACCACATAGAAACTTACAAAATACAGATCTGATTTTTGTGCTTATGAGTGATTATTTGAATTAGGTCTGAGTATGTTCCTCAAGAGACAAAATTAATATTGAAGGTATGATTTCCTTCAATCTCCCAGGTATTGAAATTTAAGGGACCCAAGAAAAAATAACCTCCTCTTTTGGCTACCTGAGTTCTGTGCCAAGAGAGGAAAAAAACACAGGTAGAGACCAAATATCATTTTTATTTAATTTTTTTTTAACACTGATGGTGAAAAAGGTGGCTTTTACCTACCTACTGAAGTTCAGAGTTAGATGGAATTGCTTCTCAAACACTAATTCAGGACAGGGCAGGCAGCCATCACTGAAGCAAGGCTTGCCTCTCAAACACCCAAGCTGTGGATGAGTGACATAGATTGTTTCTTGAAAGCAGTCTTGGTCCCCTAAAGAGAAACAGGAAGTGCCAAGGGCTGAGCTATGCACATATAGTTTCTCTTTGAAGATTATCCTTAATCTTTCAGATTACATTACTTCTTTTTCTCTGGAAAGTTGTACAAGATGGGGGTAAAGAGATACTGGGGTTATCTTGTGGGTGGAGCTTTTTCAACATGGAAGATGGCAGAAGCAGGGAATTCTTCTTCCCTTCCTTTTAGTGCTAGTGGCATTAGGACAGGACTTGTTAAATTTTAATATGATTCATCTATATAAATGTTGAGGGAGCCACCTTCTACACCATGCTAATGATGTTTTCCTGGACTTTGTTATTGAAATTTCCAGTCTCTATGTGTTTATTTCAAACCCTCCTCCTGACCTCTGCTTCAGTCACTCTCCATGTCTAGTAAATTGGGTAATGGAAGTTTATTTCTATCAGCTGGAGATCTCTCAGGTGCAGAAGTCAGAAGCTCAACTCAACTGTGTTAAGCAATTTAAAAGTCCAGAGTGGATTGGCTGGATCCAGATCTTCAAAAGACTTTATCCTAAAGAGAATGTGTCTCTCTGTTTTCTGGTTGTTGCCTGGGTCCCAGTCTCCTCAGGCTGGACCAGCCCCCTCTGGTTATCGCATGGCCTCCAGCATTCCAGGCTTTCAAGTTACCCCTTCAGCAAGCCTTGTTTATACCCCATGCCCCTTTCATGCATGTTCTAGCAAAAGCCTTGGATCTGAATTATTACTGGACCAGCTTGGGCTGTCACTAATGCAAGTGGTTCTCAGGGTGTTTTCTAGATCAGCCACATAGGCATCAACTCAGAACTTGTTAGAAATGCAGATTCTCAGGTCTACCTCATACTTTTGAATCATAAACTCAGAGTGTGGGATTTAACAAGCCCTCCAAGTGATTCAGATGCATACTAAAGTTTGAAGACTTCTTCTCAGTCCTTAGATCATACTCTGGCTGGGGGATAAAATGTTGACTGGTCCAGCCTGAATAGTTTGATTACTTCAGGAGCTATGATGTGGTCTGCGTCATCCAACTCAGATAGTTCAGATGTGAAGTTGAGAGGGTTGCTTTCCAAAGGAAATGCAGGTGTAACCAGAAAAAGCAGAAGTTGCTGGGCAGATAAAATTAACAGATATTCTACAGTAGAACCTTTTCCAAAGTATAGTCACTCACCACTTGACAGGTTTATGTTCTAAGGATGCGTCTGTAGTCTTGTCCTCATGCAAGCATCATGGGGTGTATTTACACATACCTAGATGGTCTAGCCTCCTACACATCGAGGCTGTATGGTGTAGCCTGTTGCTCCTACGCTACAAGCCTGTAAACGTGTCACTGTACAAAACAACATGAGATGAAATTAAACACAAGACAAAATGGTGCAATTAAGAGACGTGGTGAATGCAAGATATAAGAGGCTGCTGCTGGCTGTTTTACAGTAAACTTTTATAAGTAGAAAGGGTACACTCTGAAATAATGATAAAAGTAAACTAAATACATAAAGCAGGGGCTGTCATTCATTGTCTTTATTAAGTATTATGTACTGTGCAAAATCATATGTGCTGTACTTTTATATGACTGGTGGCGCAGTACATTTATTTACACCAGCATCTCCACAAACGTGAGTAATATATTACACTATGATGCTGCTACAGCTCTTAAGTCATATGAAGTTTCAGCTCTATTATGACCTCACGGGACCATCTTTGTATATGTGGCCCATTGTTGACCAAAAAGTTGTTACATGGTACTTAATTGTACTAGGTACTGAATTAGTATGTGGTGAGTTATTCCACCAAGAAGTATTTGGAAGTGAATACCCAAGGCTTGTTTGTTGTGTCTTTACAAGGGTTAGAACAACAAAAAAAAAAACCCTTTTCTTCTTATGGAATTTCTAAGTACTAAATTGCTTTCTTGAAGGAGAAAACCAGTAATTTTCTCTTTGAATTCGAGTTACCTATGATCTCATAATTTCCCTTATATGCTGAGGCATTCTGAACAGCTGCACAAGAGCATGGGATGCAGGGCACGTAACTTGGACTGGGCCAGTAATCTGCTCCCCTACAAGGCCAAGTCAGCTACATACTGTATCAAGGATTTTGTTTTTTGGACTTGGCTAAAGGAAACTAAATATTTTGTATAGATAAAAATTAGACCTAAAAGATACAGTAAGGGTGCTGTGATGAAACATAATAACTTGTCCTGTTCATCTCTCATTTACATTTTCACAGGTACGATGGTGGGAGACCACACCCGCTTGGAATTCCACAATATTGAAACCGGCATCATGACGGAGAAACGTTACATCTCTGTTGTCCCCTCCAGTTTCATCGGCCACTTGCAGAGCCTCATGTTTAATGGACTGCTCTACATTGACTTGTGCAAAAATGGCGACATTGATTACTGTGAACTAAAGGCTCGTTTTGGACTGAGGAACATCATCGCCGACCCTGTCACCTTCAAGACCAAGAGCAGCTACCTGAGCCTGGCTACCCTGCAGGCTTACACCTCCATGCACCTCTTCTTCCAGTTCAAGACCACCTCAGCTGATGGCTTCATTCTCTTCAATAGTGGGGATGGCAATGACTTCATTGCCGTGGAGCTAGTCAAGGGGTAAGTGGAAGGGGTCATATGGTTTACACTAGATAGCTGAGCTCAAGCCGTATGTAAAATATGGATATGAAAAGTGTCAGTTCTACTCCTTGCCCTCTATTTCTGATACATGCTCTCATTCTCGTTGATTAAAAAATATATCTGTGTAATGATTAGGGCTGGAAGGGAGAGAAATTTATAAATTTATTTAAAGATCTTCCACTAACTCATACTATCAAGCTTTTTACTATGGAATGTAGTCCTTTAATTCTATGGGGGAAAAAAAACTTATGGGTATATTGCATCTATCTCTGGGGCAATACTATCTGTAACCACTATGTTTATAAGAAGAAATGAAATAGAGATATTTTCAGAACTACATGCAAATTTTAAAAAGCTATCTTCAAGACATTTTACTACCATGTTTTGGAAAAACATTCAAATCAAAACAAAAGCAAAAGCCAGAACAAAACCCTAAAAACAGATCCATGACCGACCGTGAGTTTATATGTCATCCCCTATTGTTTTGGAGTACACCATCTGCGTTACTCCTGGACTTTTACTAGGTGGTATTAAAAAAGTAGATCCTATGAGCATGGAATTAAAGTGAAGTCTGATAGAATAGGATATGACTGTTGTATCCTACATCTGGCTTTACTTGTTCCTGTGTGATGGGGGATTCGAAGCCCCCACTGCCAGTTTTGCACACATCGCCAGGAAACCACTTCAGGGAATCTCTCATCATCAGTCGGTGGTTTTCTCTTACAGGTACATCCACTACGTGTTTGACCTCGGAAATGGTCCCAATGTGATCAAAGGAAACAGTGACCGCCCCCTTAATGACAACCAGTGGCACAATGTTGTCATCACCCGGGACAACAGTAACACTCACAGCCTGAAAGTGGACATGAAGGTGGTCACTCAGGTCATCAACGGTGCCAAAAATCTGGATTTGAAAGGTAAACCTTGTAAAAGAACTTTATCCTTCTTAGAACATTTCTTACAATCAAAAGACTTTTTCAGAGGCAAACTACAGGTTAGGAGCACTGTGCATTTTTAATGCATCATGCTTGTCCCATTTTAACAATGTTGATTATACCATAATGTGATTTATTCCGTTTTTACTTAGACCACTCCTCAAGGAATGGTTCATTTTCTCAGAGACTGATGATAGGGTAATAAATGTCAAAATGATTAGGAACCCTAATACGGAAGAAGGAAAATAGGTTTTGGGATCTCAGCTGAATCGTTTACTGTCTGGGTGACTTTGGTAAAATTTCTTAGCCAGGTTCAGCTTCTGTATACATTTTTGAAACATTAGGGAAACAATTGTTACTACCTTTATGGATTGTTAGGAAGTTTGATGGAATAATATCTGTAAAACCCTCAGCATATTACTGGTAATAAGCACATGCAAACAATAAATGATTGCTTTATTGAAAATGCTGTTAATCCTTATTATAAAGTGGTAACAGTACCCACTTTATAATATGAGGATATGAGGATCAAAATGTGTGAGATGCGAGATGACTTTTATAAAATGAATGATACATAAGAAATGTTAGTTTCTTCTTTGTAAAATGTAGAAATTCTGGGAATTATTTCCTTTATGCTGTTTTTCTCTCAGAGCTCTATGATCATTATTCAGTACATGGCCTAAGGTGCGCTGGCTTTAGTTGACATGGTTTTCTTTCCTTTACTCATTCACTTTTACTGCCTTCTTTTCTTTCCAGGTGACCTCTACATAGCAGGCCTGGCCCAAGGCATGTACAGCAACCTCCCAAAGCTTGTGGCCTCTCGGGATGGCTTTCAGGGCTGTCTGGCATCAGTGGACTTGAATGGACGCCTGCCCGACCTCATCAATGATGCTCTCCATCGGAGTGGACAGATTGAGCGTGGCTGTGAAGGTACAACCTTTTTTCTTGTTAAGCTACAGCCTTGTTGCAAGCCCCAAGCCTCTTTGCTGCCTCTGCCAGTGCCTCCTTCCTTGGTTTACCAGTTCTCTCTCATTCCCATTTGCCATTTGATATCGCATCATCATCAATGTCCCTCTGTCACTGCTGAGTATGTTAAGACATGCACAGGCTCCTGGAATGTATGTCGGCAGATGTCTTCCCAGGGTCACATCCTTGCTGATTGAGGACCGTTCCTGGCGTTGGCATCAGGCTCCTCCTGAATTGTACCTTTGCTTCTAGCATGGCTAAAAGGGCATCAGGAACTTTTATTTATATTTTAACACATGAGGAGGTATAAAGCAGAGACTTTTATGTGGCTATCACCATAAATAAAAATATTTCTTCTATTGCTAAAAGTAACCACATTATTTAATGTAAACCCAACAGGAAGCAGGAAAATGATGTCAGAATGCCATGATGAGGGAAGGGAACAAACATTTATTGAGTACTTACTAGATGTCAGGCTTTGTTAGGGAGAGCTTTAGTGTGGTATGGTGGAACAGCATGGGCTATGGCGTTAAAAAGACCTAGATTTGGGTCCAGGTAGTAGCAATGTGTGACATTTGGCAAGTTATATAACCTCTTTGATCTAAACTCTCCTAACTTATAAAATTAAGGGGCAATAAAACTTGCTTTGGAAGGTATTGTACATAAATCAGAGATATACATAAAATGTCTGATGGATACATAGTAAGTACTCAGTTAATGGTAAGATTATAAATATTGCAAATATTATTTTATGTGAGACATCTAATAACACTACATGCTCACCAGTGCAGCACAACAAACCATGCTCAGCCTGTTCCTGTAGATGATCTGCTGTCTATTGAGGTGTTTAATTTTACAGGTCTTCACTCTTGAGTCCCACAGTTCTTTACTATGTGTAAAAATTATTTAATTTTAACCAGCAGAGGGCAGCAGTGAACATTTTCAGCCTTTCCTAGAGGCTTTGGGTAGGCTGAAAAGATGACTCAACTTAAATTGAAAGGCAAAGAGGATGTCTGATCTGTTACCAAGACCTGTGTGTTCTTTTGTCTGATTGAGCCTCATGGTCCTTTGTGCAATATATTGTTTCCTTGTATTCCTTGTTAATTTACTACATCAAACTTGTTCATTCATCTCCTGTGTTCGACTTCATTTATCGCTCTGTTCTTAACCAGCTTTAATCTGAGTTGGCTTGCCACCTTAAAGCACATTTTTATGAAAGCTTCCCATCAGCTTCCCAGGCTGATTTGTCATATGGAAGTTATTTCTCTTTGCCTAAGAGTAAGTTTCCCATAAGGCATTAGTAATAAGACTTATTATTTCTATAACCCATTCCAGTTTTCCTTTATCCAGGAATATTTCCTAAATTCTATGGGCCAAATATAGTGTGTGTATATGAGAGGCAGAAGGTTGGGAATCGCCAAGCACTTAAAGTAACCACTTTGCCTTCTTTCCCTGGAAATGCACAGTTTCATTCAACTCAAGAATTTTTTTGCCTTATTGACCTTTTCATTAGTTCTTTCAGGTGTTAAAAGGTAATCTTGAGATTGATGCAACATTTGGGAATTAAATTGGGTACCTGAGATTAGATCATGGAATGACAGTAATTCCAATTATACTGGATTAATTAATCATATCAAATGTAATCATAATATAAAAGCACAGATTAAAAAGCATAAGGCATTCTTTAAATGCTACATTTAAATTACATTTGTAATTTGAAATATTCTTGTAGCTACATTTTAAAAGAGAACAATAAATAAATAAACAAATAAATAAATAAATAAATAAAGTTAGAGAGCAACGGATGAAATTAATTTTAATTCTACATTTTATTTAACTTAACCCAGCGTATCCAAAATATATCATTTCAGCATGTAATCAATATAAAATTAAGACATTTTACTTTTTTTTATACTAAGTCTTCAAAATCGAGTGTGTCTTTTATATTTGTAGGACATTTCAGTTCAGACCATATCTCTTTAAAGTGCTCAGTAGTCATTATATTGGAAGAATAGTTTTACAGAATATAAAACTCAGAGTGTAAGAATATAATGCTATAGTAGTCAAAAGGAAGACTAAATTAACTTTTACAGAAGTAGATTAAAATATATAGTATAGAGCGGGGAATGGACCCCAGTTAAGAAAGCTTCAAGAGAAGCAATAAGAGCATCAACGAAAGGAAATTATCCATCAGGGTGGAGGAAATGTTCCTGTCCCTCCCTACAGCTCCACTGTTCACTTTAGTGTGACTCATCACATGCATTATGGTCGGTCCTGACCTTCCGCTGAGTATGGGTGATTGTTCCAAGCTGAATACTGTGACTTGATGGCTCTACATCTGAATCTATGGCAAATCCCATGGGCCTAATAACACTGCACTCTATTGCCATGGAGATAATTGTGATGGTTCCCCACAGCGCATTATGACTGCCCCGCTGGGTAGGATGAAGCGGAGGATGAGTGCTGAGGGAAGAAGGCCCTTGTTTATTGTACACAGATGACTTGGATAATTAGCCTAAGTGGCCAGGAAAAATGGCCAAAAAGTGGGTTAAGGCATAAATTGCCATCATTGGAAATTTGCACCATTGTGGATAAGCCCTTCTGAGAGACCCCAGGAGCTCTTTAGGATGCCAGGGAGGATGATGGGGAAGGGAATCAAGGACGCAGAACCTAGGAGGGACTGCAAAAAAGTGTTATTCTCATTCCGTATCTCTTTATAGGTTGAGTGTGAGACACAAAGCAGGCCTTGGAGTGTTAGGCAGTATGGGGATCATAGAAAATATGCCATTTCTTGTTATATCATTTATGTGTCTAGAATAGGAAACAGGTAAGGGATGAAGAGTCATTACTAAGAACTAAGACCTGAATCTCTTCAAGATGGTAAATGTGCTTTATTCTCACATGTATGGGGTCCACAGACTGGGAGATAGCATATGTTCTTGTCAAAGTCATTGGTAATGACATTTCAAGATCTTAATTAGTAAGTGTATTATTTTCCCTATAATATCTAACCCCAAAGAGTTCAAAATTATTTTTAAAACACATTAATCCACTCCTCATTGGCTCTTAGTTATTATAGGAAGAAAAACATTTTGAACTAGGTTTTGATTTTATGTCTCTAATATATGCAGAATGTATAATTTAGATTAAGTGCAATTTCTGGACAACTCTTAGCCAACATACAACCGTGACTTGCAGTCTCTCAATTTGGGCTAGGAATTTTAAAAATGTCTGGTTCAATACTTAGGATTTTATAAAGTCTTATTCAATACTCAGCTTGTAAATATCTCTTTCTATCTGGAGGCCAGCTTTGCTATAGAGACCAAAGCATGTATCGGTTAGAAATGCAATTCCAAAATTGCAGATGGTAAACTTCTGAGAGAAACACTTGTGCTCCATTTTGAGACTGGCATGAATAAATAAAAAAGACATTGGTTTGGTGCCTTTTTGTCTACAGCCATTTGGATTTCGCTGTATTTTATAAATGGATCTCTTTTGTGATATCAAATCATCCTGATACAAATGCCCGTTTTTAGTGCTACATTCCTTGGTGACATTTTCAGGAGGTTGTAAGAACTGCTCCCAAGTGACTCTTCCATGCTTATCTCCTCCATGTTCAGAATTATTTCTGTGGGCTCTATTGGGTTGTGCACATGTGTCTTTTAGTCTGGCCACGCACTACCCTTATTTCTTCATGTTTATCCTGACTGATGGGAGATTATTTTTCTGGACCATGTGCCTGGGGGTTGGCTGTGTGGATGTGGGAAGGCTCTCGTTACCACTGCTTGTGCTTTGTCAAGTCCAGTGTTTCCCTGCTCCTGCTCTGCTGTTGTGGCTCCGACCAGGCCTGCTCCACCCCGGTCTGTGCATCCCCTGTCTGTGCTGTCTCTGGAGAACCTGTAGCATCTCAATTGTCCGTCTGAGTGATGCTGGTTATGCCGACTGTACCTTCATTTCTGTAATGTTACCCTGGTTTACTCTACCTCTTACTAACCTCTGGTTATTGTTTTCACCTTTTCTGTTCTTTTGCTAACAAAGTTGCGTTGACCAAAGCTGACCTGCAAGGTAGAGAAGGTTCTTGTTCCCATTATCACTTTGGACTGAAAGATGCCCTGTGTAACCCTCGGTATCTTTTCTTTGGAGGTTTTCAAGCTGTCACACCTCTTGGACAGCAGCGGTTGTGGGAGGGGGCTGAACTCTGTGTTCTTCAGAAACTGGCAGAAAACCCAGATCAACGCATGAAAAATAACAAAGGCGAGACCTCTCGGGGATGAGAACACAATTCTGTTTTGGGGGGGCGGTGGGACCAAAGAGGTTTGACAGCCTCCTGTATTGTGACTACCCACAAAAACATTAACCCACTTCTGGAAATGGTTAACGCCTCTTCAAGTAGTTGCCATGAAGGAGCTGGCTCTTTTTAATTTATTCACTATAGATAGAAGGCAGCACTTGTAAATGAAAAAGGAAGAAAGGCTGCTAGAGTTCTCAATTTATTATTTTCTAATCAGGGAGGTCATTTCTCAGAGCAGGGATTGTGAGTGCTTGGGCCTTATGGAGGAGAATGCCATTTTCTCTTAACTCATTTTAAAGAAATATTTGTAGGCATTTGGGAGATATTAATATCATTAAAATGTTCCAGGGATTTATATTTCCTGTTGGGGATTTTGGTTGAGTAATTTCCTGTTTTGCAATATAAAGAAAAACGTACTTTGGGAAAGAAAGAGATCTGTCAATTTTATCCTGAATACTCTTTAAAATGCCTTTATGTTAGATCTCAGGGCATATCTTCTACAGAAACTGTTTCTTATACCATTAAGAAAGGCACTTTTCAAAGTCAGTAATGGACCACTGGTCCTGTTGTGTCAGGCTGCTCTCAGAATAGCAACTCAGGAAAAGGCATTTTAGGTATCTTTGGCTGAGAGTTAAGCAGGGGATTGAGCCTCAGGTGGTCTCTGCAGAGTTTGCAATCAGCCAAAGTTGTTAGAAGTAGTTAAGACAAAGGTGTCTTTAAAAAAATTACTTTTCACCTGAAAGATCACTTAGTTGCTATGACTTCTTGTAAGTCATACAAGTAGCCAGTATAAGTGTCTGTCACTTTGGTGGATATCAACTAATAAGACCTTTCTCTAGCCATTTTGCAACTCTGTTTTTCTCTATCTCCTTTTAGCAAATTTACATATATCCAAATATATAATAAAACTAATGAAAAGAACATGCATCAGATTAGTCTTTTGATGTCCAAAGTAGCTATAGAATAGTTTCATTTTTAAAGTATGTGTGGCCCTTTCAGTAATTCTGAGGGTGTTGATTCTTAGACACTCTGTTTAATTGTGAAAATAGGTCTTCTACATGTCACCTGTAAACAGAGAGGAGAGAGGATTGGGGCAGGAGTCAGTCTACACTTGGAGACAATAAACAGATTTATTAGAGAAAAGTGGATAACTGTGTAGACATAGCCATTCTTCATGGTAAGAACTGTGGATTTTGCATTCCCAGGATCTAGTACAGGGGGGACTCTATATGTAGCAAAATGATCTTAAAATTACCATTCAAAGGAAAAATGTCCATAGGAATCATAAACAGAAGTGGTTGATTTCTATGCTTATTGTAAATTGTCGATCAAAGAGCAGATACAGATTTGGGGCCTAATAGTTTGGGTTATCTTTACTTTCCTATTTTACAAGCAGTCTAGTCATCAAAATGGCTTTTGTGGTATTACTTCGTTGACCCACACTCTCTTCCAGTCTTAGAATAACTGGATAATCTCTTTGTGGCAGGAGCTGTTATTCTTTGTAATTATTTTGGATCGTCTCACTCTCCATATTATAGCATAAGAACTTTTGGTCTTTACATTTTATTTTTCTGACATTGGAGTATGGGCCACTTACTCATGCTGGCTTCTTCAGGTGCAACCTGTGGGCACAGATAGCACTAATTACCATTAAGTGTGAAGGGAAGTATAAACATGTGACAAAGATATGAGACAATTGGAAATATAAAGGCAGATTCCATTCAGAAGAAAATAGAACACTGGGGTCTAGGAAGTGGCATAATAAGTCTGGACAAGTCAACAGCTTGCTTCCTCTTATTGTGTTGATGGCATAGTGTTCTTTTTTTTATATTATTGATTTATTTAACTTCTTCAGTGATTGTGTTGTTCAATTTAACAGGAGCTCAGCTACTCCCATGTATTAGGTACTAAGGTTACAGATGCGGTACAGTCTCTGACTTCAACTAAATCAGTAGGAGATCAGCCAGTGATTGAAATGCAGGGTGCAAACTGCTCTGCTGGCATGGGCATGGAGCGTGCTGTGTGAGCTGCTGGGAACCCTGCCAGACTGCAGGTGGTGATGGTGGTCCCAGTGGGTACCCAGGGCAGATCTTCTCAGGTGGAGTTTGAGCTGAGTCTCAAGGGCAACATATTTTAGGTGGATGAGAGGTAGAACCACATTCAAGAATTTGACCAGTTTGGGGACCTATGAGAACCTCAATTTGGCTAAAATGAGGTACACGTGGGAATGTGATAGAAGATGAAGCTGGAGTGGCGGGATGGAAATGGGTGATTACAGACTTTTTATGGAAGCAGTTGGATTTTCCCCTGAAGGTGCTGCAAGAAGGACAGAGTCTTGGGTCAGACTTTTATTTTCTGAAGATCACGCTGACAGCGGGACAGAGAATGCATGAAAAGGACAGGAACAGGAAGCAGAGCATAAGAGAGAAGTAACACATTTTAAGCAAAGGAAAGAGGCATGAACCTGAGGCCTGTTCCTTTAGTGGGCTAAGAAGGTAAACAGATTTTCCTCCCAGATGAAACCTTTAAGAAGTAAGAGAGAAAATGAGCTTTTTCTCCTGTTTGTTTTTTTCTCCATCCCCACAGTGTTACTCTTTTTCTTAGCAGATACATTTACACATTAGGGCAAAAGATTTCGAGAAAGAACTTCACTGACCAGGTCAGATTTTGCATTCCTCCAGGATGGGAGAGGGAGTAGGAGCTTTATGGAGGCACTTGAGCAAGTGTCACAGTGCTGAGAGGGGCAGTCTCTTGAATCTTAGGATCCCTTGAATAGAATGGCACTATCTGTGGACCCTTCAGAAGTAATTTTCTAATTCCTTTATATTGGCAAGAGAGGTAATCCTGGAGAGGAAAAGATTCCCCCAAATCTGGTCCACATGAAAAAGGAGCAACACAAGTAGACAATAAATAAGATTTGACCTATTGGGAGCAAGGCAGATGAGTCATAAACTATGAGAAAAAAAACAGAAAAGCTCTTAATTGGGTTAGGTCATTAATCAGAATATCTTCTCCACACTTTCCATTATAATTTCCCTTAGCAAGTTTTATTTCTGGAGTTGAACGACTTCTTTTCTAGAAATGTATGTTGTCCTCTGCCCAGATGGTAGACAGGGATTGATTAGATCTGGTTCCAAGTGCTGCATATCTTGAGTAAGTCAATAAATGTGTGGGGTTTGGAAGCCTTGAAAACTGGAAAATTCTTTCAGGCCATTTTAGATAAGAGTTGATATCAGCCAAACGTGTCTAGTAGGTAAAGGGGATTTTAATTCTCCAACATTCTGTACTGTGAGAAATATAGTTCCCCACTTCATTTTCTCCAAAGCTAAGGGCTGAATCACATTCTCCATTGTTTTTTGTGTGGTAAAATGTAGCATTTGACCTAATAGAAATCAGTTCCTCAAAAATGGTTTGCACTATGGCAGTTGATAAGAGAGACAGGAATTAAACAGAATTCCCATAGTGGTTTCTGCCTATTGTCCCAACATTATATAACAGGTTTCTTACAGAGGACTTACGGGTCTTATTTCTGGACTGCTGACTGACTACACACCCAACTAAAATGAGTAGAGAGAACTTGATTTTCCTTTCCAACAGAATTGATAATGCCCTTTATTGAGGGTCTACTTAGTGTAGGCATATGCCACAGGCTTGGCACATTGTATGTCCTTTATGGCCACAGCCTCGTCTGGTAGATATTATCACCAGTTAACTCATGGATGACATTGTAGGCACTGCACGTGTTACCTTATTTAATCCTCACAGCACATAAGGTAGTAACAGTTTCTATAATTTCCATTATGTAGGTGAGGATATGGGTTCAGAGAGTTTAGGTAACTAGCCCAAGGTCACGTTGCTAGTAAGCAATAAAGCTAGATTTTAAAGCCTGGGTGGGACCTTTTCCCTGCTGTGCTATATGGTATGAGTCTGGATCTGCCTATTTCCAAAGCAGAAACAGTGTATAGATGAACAAAGAGTATCGAAAGTGTCCTCCAATCTGACTTTATGGAAGATAGTTTTCATACCAACACTATTTCACTAAGTTTGACCTGATATTTGCACAATTTTATTAAAGAAAAATATTTTAAATTACCTGCCTTTTGTAGAGTCAAGCTTTTGAAACCCCTTTTCTTTCTCCTTCTCTTAAAAGTACCCTCCACTACCCCAACAGTTAGCTACGTCAGTGCCAAGAAAAGAAGAAAACAAAAAATGAGGCTTCAGGTTACATTTTCTGAAGCAGTATTGATTTTGAGGGCCTGTTCATGATTTTAAAAAGAAAGAATGATCTAATCATTTGACCTGTGACTCAGGCATCTTCAGAAAATAGGGCAGATTGAACAAGATGGCTTTATGATGCCAGCCGTTCTCTCAACTATACAAATACCCCATCGGGCAGACACTGACTCCTATCTCTCCATTGTTGTGGAAGTATCATGTGGGTGAATTGCTTTGCTCACAAAGTCTAATTATGCTTTGAAGTTTATTGGTCATCAAGGGCAGTGCTGGCACCAGTAGAGAGTTTTCAGAAATTTTGCAAGATTGTTGACATCGCATATTAGTTTGAATTCGACTATGGTAGGAATATTTTACTCCATGGAAATCAGGTTACAGACATTTTTTTTCCACCTGGAGTTCTGGTTGTTAAATGTTTCTTGGCACAGGACCAATCAGAGGCCATTGGAGATAAAGTCCTCATGTGGGCATCTTGGTTTCATCCAGGTTCCATGCTTATCTTGACTTATTTTATACCTAATGTATGATGAAAGGGCTGAAGTGATCGAAGAGTATAGGGGTATTATTGAAACTGCCTCCCATGTTAGATTTTATTGTCAGTCTTTGTCACTCATTGTCCTAACCAAGTAACTTTTCTGACCTCTCACTTGAAGAGGGAAAACTTTAAGCACCAGAGCATGCCTGATAAGAGCATTTCGATGCTTTTCTGAGCATTAGCAAGGCATAGATCCTTGCCTCCAGGACAGGGAAGTCAGATCTTGAGAACACAGCTGCTCTTGGGTCTTTCTGCCAGTGAAATTTTATAATATTTAGGACCCCGTTCTCTGGCTTTGCTTAATCTTCTTTAAAATGAGAACTAGAACATTTACTCCTCAGTTGGCTTTGTCTTTATAAAGAAATACACTTTGACACGTTTGAGCATCATCGCTTTTTTATTTTAAAATTAAACAGATGTGAATTGGATTTTTGCCAATTAAAAGGGATGCATCTAATGTCTGTAAATTACTCTCTTCAGAAAAGCCAAGAAGCCCCAACACTATAAATGTGGGAATACTTCCAAGAGCCACAGAAGCTTTGTTAATGGGACCAAGATGTACGTGTAGCTGAGTACATAGGCTATTCCTAATGTCTATTTCTATGCTATTTCTAATGAATACCCTCCATGAAGCCTCGATTTAATTCTCATATTCTAGCATTAAAGACTATAAATTGCTCAGGAAGCTGATAAGGGTCTCTCTCTGTCTGTCTCTCTGTCTCTCTGTCTCTCTGTCTCTCTGTTTCTCTGTCTCTCTGTCTCTCTGTCTGTCTCTCTGTCTCTCTCTCTCTCTCTCTCTCTCTCTTACTCTCACTCACACACACAAATACATACATCTATATTTGTTCATCTTTCATTAACTGCTTTCTTTTTCCTCCTTCTTATCCAAGTACTGCTCTCTCATTCTCAAGTACAGCCCCACCTGGTGCTTACAACTGGGCTATTGGCCTTGGGCCTTTAGTATAAATGGACACTGAGAATCAGAAGAGATGTATCACTTCCAGGGGCCCCCACTAACCAAACCCACCTCCGAAAAGCTGAAAGGTTTATGCACTTGTCAGGAGTAGAAAAGTTGAAGGTAGAAGATGAAGTCTCTCTAGCTCATCCATGACATCTCTCGTAAACCCTTTGACAAGTACCTCATGCTTTGAGATTAATGATGATGAATATTGTTTAACCAGCCTGGGCTACCAGCCTCAGGCCTTTAGTAGAAATGGTGTTGGGGAATCAGAACTCTGTCACTTCTAGGTGCCCCTGCTCACCAGATCCAGATCCCTAATATGGCCAAGACCAGCTGGTACTGGTTTAGCAATATTTATTGATTTTAAATTGGGGAGTTCGAGGCATAAGTTTGGTTAAGTCCTATGTCGGGCAATGGCAAAAAGAAAATATACTCTGATCCAAGTGTCCTGTGCTTCAAGCAGCACTTATATCTCAAGGACCTTTAAGTAGAAAGATACTCTGTCAACTTCTGATTTTCTAGACCATGAAGAGGAATTGACTGAATCAGTTTGCATGTACTGCAAAGGTGCATTTTAGTAGTCACAGGCATGAAATGACTGTCTGAGACAGTTCTTAGAGACAAAAACAATGCCACAGTCAAGCAGAATGACAGGACATTTGTGGCAGCCATCAGAATTATCATCTTAAAACAGAAAAAAGTCCCAGTGTGATGCTTTCCAATGAACTAAAAGCAGAACTGGGAGTTAGAAACTGAAGCTCTAACATCACTGACAACTTATTTTGTCTTTTCATGCATACTTCTGTCGCCTTGTCAGTTTCCCTACTATACGAAGAAAAGTCACCATTTTTTTTTTTCTCAAAAGGCTATAGATTGATCATATATCAAAATAAAAGTGGTGTATGCTATCCCTATACAGAGATTTGCTAAAGGCTTGGTGCAGCTTTAAGGTATTAATAATGATAATAAAACTCTTTGTATATGTAATCTCAAAGGTTTGTTACATAAGAATGTCTAGAATTTTAAGCTGATTTGGGAGAAGAATGTTTTACATAAAATTATTATTCTTATGTCCCTAGGAGCGTCTTATGTTTATAAATGTATGCATACAGATTTTTGTTCAGATAATTGGACAAAACTAGATCTTTCTGTTTATTTTAGTTATATTTTAAATTGAAATGACATTTGAAAAGTTTTTCTTTTTTTAAAAGACACCATCTTACATTCAGATATCATCTTTCTTTAGTTGTAGGTTAGAAATACCTAATTTAAATCGCTCTTGTTCACCAGTATCAACACACACACACACACCCACACACACCCACACACACACACCCACCCCCCCCTGGATCAGCCGTGGAGTTAGCAAGCTTGAATTTGAAACTTCACTCTGCTACTTGCCTGTGTGACCTTGCAAATAATGACCTAACTTTTCTGAAAACCTTGCCTTTTGACTGGATCAACAGTCAAAAATTATTTTAATTCTGTATGTATTTCATTGGAAAACAAATTATTTTTTCTGATTCTTTAATAGTATTAATTATAGTTGCTTAATCATGTGTTTATGAAGATTAATTAAATTAATATCTGGAATGAACTTAGTGCAATGTCTGGCACATAAGTGCTATATAAGTGCCTTGTTTTGTTATGGTTGTATTCTCTTATTTGTACAAGATTATCTTGTGTCAACAAATGTGCAGTTAGAATGAAAATTTTTTTCAGGGCATTTTGGTTTGTTTCTTTAATTTCTCTTTTTTTGAGAGACTGCTATCTATGAAAACTAGGTACATTGTTGTAAAATAGTCTGTTCAGGAAGGGATGTACTCAGATAGTTTGAAGTAAGAATAGGAACTTACATTATCATCTTGAAAGTGGTTTTGAGTTTAGCCCAATGTCTTTCATTCAACGCAGTTATTGCATACTGTCTGTCGGCATTGGGGACACAAAAGGGTCCTTGTCTCAGCCTCTGGTGAGGTTGTATGAGTTTAATAGTTAAAACATGGGAGGAAATGTGGTCAATTAAATGATCTGCCCTCCTACCCCAAAAAAGAAAGGCTTTATTCTAAATAGAAAATTGTTTATATGATCTGAAATTGGTAAATTCTATGGGTAAATCGTTAGGAAAATCATTGATTTTAAGTCATAAAATGACTTTATTTTTTTATTTTTTTTGTTTTTGTTCTTTTTTATTCAATAACATTTTCTGAGACCTTTATACCGAATAGTTTATCAGAACTTAGAGACATAAAGGTGAGCAAAAGAAATAAGACTTCTGCTCTCAAAGGTCTTATATTCCAGCAGGATGAAACAGACCATAAAGAATTTAATAAATAACTTATAGGTTGTGTAATTGTGAGTTAAACAGGGAGACATGACAGTAGATAAAATACTGATGAGACTTCTTTAAATAGGATAGTGTGAAGAAAGCCCATTTTGAGCTGAAACTTAATAAGAATAAACCAGTTATTTGAAACTCTTCAAGAAGGACATTTCAGAAAGAGAGTCAAGCAAGAGGAACTGACCTTGAAGGTGGGGATGGGCTTGAAGTAAGAGGGCAGAGGTCCTGCAGTGGGAGCAGAGCTCAGAACCACCCGTTGACCAGTCACAGCTGATCCCGAGCCCCGCCCCCAGTCCACACAGGTCTGCAGGTTTTAAAAGTGCCCAGGTGATACAGGTGCTGCTGATTTGGGCTCCACACTGTGAGCACTGCTGTGTTAGAGTAGATGGGGGCAAGTAGAGTAGATGGGGAGATGAGAAGGCAATGCCAGTCCCCCTGGTCCCCACTGAAACCATGCTTCTTTAGGTGGTTACAATGTAGTCAGTGTTTGGGGTTTACCTGATTCTGCATGGCGCTCTCCCCTTAATGCATGCGAAACAAATTCTGTGGAATTGGGGAATAACCTACAATTCTCTCTGTATATGATTCCTGACCAAACTTTGGCAAATGGCACAGACTGCTCACTTCGCAGAGCCCAGACATTTTCCCACACTCAGGTTGTGGAAGTATAAGACAGAGGCAAGTCAGGCAGCTGCAATCAAATCAGCCCAAAATTACTGAAACACTGTCTCTGCATCTGGCAGGCACAATGCGCTCAGTGCAGCAAGGACACAAGCAAATCATATTACATGATTTTTAACAGCAAGCAGCATTCAGTCTTTTGGGGATAAATAGAAAAAAAAAAACAGAAACAAAAAAACACACAAGGGAAAGAAAACATGAAATGTGAAATAATGGAATAATCAGAGAGTTATATAAGCAGAGGACACTGAAATGTGTAATAAAGTGTTAAATTGAATATTATATACAAAAGTTAATGATGCAGATAATAAGTGCAGTGACCACTAAGAAGGGGGAGAATTGTTTGAAATTATTAGGGAATGTTTCATACGGAGGACACATTTCAGTTGGTCCTTGGAAAATGGTTAAAATTTGGTCAGAGGGGCAGGGAGAAGGTATGGAAAGGCCTCTGTCGTCAGATTCAATCAACACACAGAGAATTATTGTGTTTCCCAAAGTTTTTGCTGTTTTGCTGCCTTTCAAGGGAAAGCCTTCCATATGTTTCTGATTCTGAGTTCAATTGAATTACTAGCCCATTGTCTGGTGAGAGCTGTTTGGTGAGGGAGCCCCATGGACTTCTCAGAAGCTTTTATCCTTTGAAAGAATCTGTTCTGATTTGCCATTGTTAATGAAACTTGTATTACACAATGCTCAAATTTAAGACCTACTGAGAATGTGGCCATGTACCTCCTTTCATCTCCACATGGGGGAACCACATGGCATGTAGGGGCTGCAGAAACCCAGCAGCAGTGCTGCTCCCCCAGCATTAGTAATTGTCTTGAATTTTCTTATGTCATATTCTAATAGCTTTGTAGTAGGAGTGATGAACTGTACTGCTTTCACCTTTCATGAGTAAATACAAAATGTCTTGCCACCCAGAAGATGCACCCTTTGTAATCATGCATTGCTTCTGAATATGTATCCTTAAGACTCTACATACTTAGATTTCAGTATCCTTGCCTGTGTCAGGCTTCCTTTGGAACTTGTGAAATGTACACTTATGCAGTGGATATATTTTAACTCTCAAGGTTTTTTGTTTGTTTTGTTTTGTTTTTGCATCAGATCCTGACTGATACATTTGATGAATCAAAGGACTCACCTCCTTTGTTGAGGCTTTCTGGGAAATTCATGGAGTTATCCTAAATGTTAAAATATTTTCTGTTAGCTCAGATAATTCCAAAGGTGTAGGTTCATCATTAATCCCAAAGTTAAGAAGATAAAAATGAAAAAATGAGAATGGTTAAAGAGAGGCCCTGGATGACCTCAAAAGAGATCTTAATGGCAGGCTATATGACAGAGATCTCCAAACTCTTTTACTTGCTCATTCATATCCACAAAAAAATTTGAGAAAGCCCCCCAAATAAGTATACTTATTTATATATCATATACACGTGCCATTATAGTTAAGTTACTTGCATACGAAAGACACACAAAAATAGAAATAATAAAGAATGAAATTTAAAAAAAGAACAAAACTTCTAATATTGTCTTTTGATACTTCAAATAAATCTCTTTTGCATCCTCTGGTGTGCGCACGCTCTGAGTGCACCTATGTAAACCAAAGCAGCAGTGTGGTGCAGGGCACTGGTTCTCAAACATAAGGCTACATCACGATTTTTTGGAAGCTTGTGAAAACACAGATTCTGCCTCCCCCCACAGATGTCTCTAATTCAGTAGGTCTGAGATGGGGCTCAAGGATCTGCATTTCTAACCACTTCCCAGGTGATGCTGGCCTGAGGATTGTAGTTTGAGAACTACTGATGTGGTTAAGAGCTTGGGTCCCAAAGTTAGTCTGCTGACGTTGGACATTAGGATTCTTTAATTACCAAATGTATGACCTTGGGTAAATTATTTTACCCCTCTGAGCTCAGTGTTTTAATCTTTGAAATGGCAGTCAAAAACATTTACCTCTTAGAGTCATCGGAGAGCTTAAAGAGATAACACTAAGTGCCTAGCACCCAATGCTTTTAACCTACAAGTCACCAGTACGTGGTGGCTGCTATCTCCTCCCCCTCCTCATCATTATTATGAACTATCTTTTTAATGTAATAAAGTAGACTTTAGGGAATTTTGTACCTTAATTCATAAGAATTATGGGAATGTGTTTTTCTGCTTTAGCATTACATATTTAGAAAGACCGTGCTACAAAGTCTGCCTAAAAGAGAACAGTGTGTTCAGCCCTCTCCCTTCTGTGTGTAACTGTTGACAGTTTGTGGCTAAGTGTGTATTTCTGTCGTCTTTTGTATACACTGAATACTTGTTGCATGATATAGAGTTGACATTTTTGGTGGTGTGTCTTTGATTGTTTTGGGGCATGAGAATAGTAAATTCAAGTGATTGCTTTGAATTTGATGAATTTTTAACATGTCTCTGTCTACTTTTTCTTCTCTTTGCCTCTTCTGATGCATTGCTAGGACCAAGTACCACTTGCCAGGAAGATTCGTGTGCCAACCAGGGGGTCTGCATGCAGCAGTGGGAGGGATTCACCTGCGACTGTTCCATGACCTCATATTCTGGAAACCAGTGCAATGATCGTGAGTACAACCTTTTCATATTTATATTTTTTCAAAGAGCTTAGAGGTTTGGAGAAACCTTAAGGGACATTATGTAAAAGGATGGCTCTTCTGAAAGATTCATGAGCAGTTTTCTCCTCCAGAAACTTGGAAAACAAGGGACTAGTTCTCTTAAGCAAAAATCAGGGACATTTCCTGCTCAGCCATGTTAGATGTTTTCTCATTTCCTTATTCTCAGTGTTTTTTCTTTGTATTTGATCACCCGTGACTGTAAAACAAAACAATTCAGGAAATATTTTTGTTCCAAGGAGTTCAGTTTTTAATTAACTTAATCATCTGGATAACAATTTTGAGACTCCCATTTACATTGCCTAGAATTTAGAGGATATTTAAGAACATAGCTATTTTCTCTAAAATTCTGAATTTAGAGAACTTTTTAGATCTTTCAAATGATGAAGATATTCAGAGCTCATTATGTTTCCCAGTTAGAAAAGTTTAAAGTATTTTCAGGGGCCTTTCAAATGTAAGGCAGAGATTTCCTCTGGCTAAATTTATTGATACATATTTGGTATATATGATTACATATGTATATATAAATGTGTATATATAGTTATTTTGTTTATTTTGTATGTTTATAAGTATGTATCTGTGTATTTGGTTCATATTGGAAAAGAGCCATTGGCTGTCTTTGTCCACTAGTGATGCTTCAGGCACACAGTCAATTTAGTTCTAGAAGATTGATTTCATGATGGTGATTCTAGCACTGATGGTTGACATACTTTAATTCTGTGGGAATCTATAACCTATTTCTCCACTTCTTTCTTATGTTATTTTCCTAATGTGGACACTTCTAAAGGTGAACAAACACTTGAAATGTATGAATACTTATTGCAAAAAAGATTTGTTTAAAAGCCCTGACTTTGTGGTCCTGCTGGCCATCTGATTTTCTAAATGCAGCCTTTATTATAGGAGTTTGTTTTACAATCTGAACTTATTTGATTGGTCTCTTGGTTTTATAAAAAAGATGCATGATGTTTTCTGAGCAAACAGTACAGCCCTGTTGCAGTTTGCCTATGTGGAGCAGGTTCTAATTGCAATTCTATCTCTATTATGTGTGTTTGGTTTCCCTTGATTTCTTATTGCTCAACATTTTCATGTGTGTAGTTGTCTCTTTTTTTTTTTTCATTTTTCTCATAGCTTTTTGTCTTCATGTGGTCTGTCATTAAGATACACCAAGGAGAAACAGGTGGGGAATCTGTTCATGTAGAGAGAAAATCCTTTAATACTCATTGATCTAAATGTAAGCATATCCCTCTATATTCATAACACAAATGGCACACTATCTGCAGAAGATTTTGGCATCACAGTGCTCTTTCCAAGTATTTGGTATTTTTGAAAGGCCTGTTTCCATATTTATGATTTGGAAATACCCTTTCTCTCTGAGACAGGCAGTTATGGACTCATCCAGAGTAGCTTGGGAATTACGCTGTACGTTCTTTCTTTCCCCTAAATGGTGGCATAACGCTTCTCTATTCTCACAAGTTTATTCCATATCACACATACACACCACTTCCAGTAGAAAATGGACTGCACACAGAATGGGCAGAAGGTAAGTCACTCTAACAGCGGTGAATGTGCACAGTCTTCAGAAGGTATGTATGTATTTTTCTCTCATTGACAAGTTTTTTTCTGCCACCCAGGCAAGGTAGTGTTTTCTGCTAAATATCAACCAGTATTCTTTCTGCTTTCTATGATTGTTTCTGATTTTGTCAAGAGCGAATTTTGTCTTAGTCCAGAGTGAGGACTATCATGTTATCCGACTTGAACAATTTGTTGATATATAATGAAGTGAATGAGGATCGGGAAAGGTCAGCTTTCTTCTGTGGCAATAGCTTCTCAGTGTTTCAGACATCTTTCAAAATGTTTCTGAGATACCCAGGCTTAGGATAATATATTTTGGATTTTATTCTGTAAACGATGCAGTTCAATTTTTGATTGTAGAAGACCTCTGAGTCCAAATCTCTAAAAGAATCTGCTTGTCCAGTCCCCTCTTGGGGAGTGGACCAGGGCTTCTGTATTTGGATGACTGTATGGAAATGGGAGCAAGTGCATTTTAATTGCACAGTGTGAGGAATATGTAGAATTCAGATATACAGGATTATAGGGTATACCTTTGGAGATATATTTATATCTATATCTATCTATATATCTATATCTATCTATTTATCTATCTATCTCTATCTATCTATCTATCTATCTATCATCTATTGCTAAAACAATAAGCATTTACTGTTGCTCATGAGGCAAACTTTTAATGCATCCCAACTAAATATATCAAAATGGTGGGATAATTGTTACAATGATGTCTCTTTATCCAATGATCGACATTTAAAGTATGTGAGGGAACCTCTCTTTTGGAACTAGAATCAGAATTGTTTTTTTTTTTTTTCTATCTAGAAAATCTGCCTTACTGCTTCATCATAGATCATTATTGTCTCTGTCGACCTTGACCCTTAGAGTTGTAATTCACTACTTCATCTTTCAAACATCTTTAAAATGAAGTTACCTATCTGATATTTTGTGTGGCTCCTATGTTAGCAATGTCTGTGTAGCTTAGCTTGCATGAGGAGGTGAGCACTGACCCTCAGTGTCACTAGTAGAACTGTACAAGGCTCATGTGTATCATTGGCAAAAGCAGTGGGGGGAAATGCAAAGAAAGGAGAAAGAATAACATATGTGAATGGAAGAAGAAGGAGGATGAGGGAGAAGGAATATAGAGAAGAGCCGAGTTTGAGTCTTCTATAAAAGAGCACAGAGGCCATTAACAATTGCTTTGGGAACATGCATGCCACAGGTGGCCTGCCTTTGACCTAAATGACAGAAATAGGGCATGACAGTTTAAGTGGAGTGCCATCAAGGAAATCTGGCCTTTATCCAATTCTTGGGGTAGTATATTCTGTAGAATGTTGTATATATCTAAAATAAATTCCTTAAAATGTTTTCATAAAACCACATGAATTGGTTAGCAATTCAATCGAATGGCAAAGGACATTTTTTTTGGAGGCATAGGGGAAAGGTTTGAATCTCTCATTTTCTATGAGCTGTTTCTAAGAGTGGCAGATTTATCCTTAATTATTGGAAATGAAAACATCTGAATTTATTACTACACACCCAAGAATAGACAATTGTTCAATAGGGAAATGGCTAGGCTATGAAATTTTCCAAAATAAAGTTCTTTGTTCATCATGTGTAGGAAAGCTAATTATTTCTGAGGATGACTTGTAAGTTTCTAAAGAAATGTTTGCATTTCAGTATCTTCTTCCTTTTTTTCTAGCATTGGTTCTTTCCTATATTACCTTTATTTTTCTCTTGCCTATTTGCCAAATTTGGCATTTGTTGGACAATCTTGAGTTGCTGTCACATTGATGTGACTTCCATGAGTAGAAATTTACATTTAAGAACTATATCTTACTTAGTATGAGTAGACTAAGCTAGAATGGTTTCAACTGTATTTATCATTCTTTGTGAAAGTATGGTGGGTTGATGGAGGTAGTGGGATAAATTCCAGGTTCATTCTTAGGAAGATAGCTGCAAAGCTGATATAGTAGTTGTGAAGATTACATGTATCTCTGTGACTGATTACTTTATATACTAGTGATTCCCTTGTGTTGGCTAAAAACAAAAATATTCTGATTGGAAACTAAAGTATAATTGATTTATTAATTGTCTTAGTTTTATGACATAACTTTTTACCAATTTTATGTTATGTTAAATCATGGAGAGCTTCCTCTAGGTTACTTGTAAGGCTGTTTACAATGGACAAAGTCATCCCAGAAACAATTCTGAGTTCATATAGGATCTAGTAAGATCTATGGAAGGATGCACACATAACATTCTTAAAAGAAAATCTTTATTGTTAAAAATTCAAAATGGAGGCTGACTTTTCAAGGGGTGAATACTACCTGAATGCCAACTTAATGACACAATACTGGGGTTACATTTTAAGAACATCAGTGGAAACTTATAAGGGTTCTCATGGGATATTCTTTTTGTATATTGGGTTCTTATTAGCATTTTAAATCAGGCCTGAGATCTGGGTGGTTTCTATATGTTGTAGCCATTATACCATCAGGTAGAATCCACAATCCTTTTCCCATACAGTGCCACCCCTATTGGCAGACTATTGTTGAGTTTCTCTCTCAACTTCATGACACAGCAAGATGTTGCACAAAATCCAATTCACTCGTACATGCCAACACAAATTCAAAAAAGTTGTCATTTGGGGGGATTTTTTGAAAACAGCCATTTGAAACACCTTATATGTGTCTTCACCGCTGTGGTTCCCTTTTAGTGTGTTCATGGCAACTGTTTTGAGTTGCATATAATTTTCGGATCTTGTTATTGCTTCTGTGCCCTGGAGAAGCAAATGTGGAACACTCTTTGTGTGACACATGAGTCCTTAACACATACCTCATTCCTGGATTTAGAAGCTGGGTGTTTATAATGGCTTTGCAGGATGAACAAAAGAGAATAAGTGTGGGTCCTCAGCCCACCCTCAGCAGTCAGCTATCTGTGCTGTGTTGCTAGTCATCCATTGTGGGCTACTTGGAGAAATTGCTGGGTTCACACTGGCATGTGGTAATAGATGTTCTTTGCTTGCAACAAATCAATAACAGGTAGCTGTGGATCGTGCAGACAGTGGAGTGTGAAGCACCTTTTCAGATAGTTTTCTACTGGAGTGGCTGTTAAACTGCACTGCTGGCTATTGATTGGCCTTTTGCTTTTGATTTACTGTGTGGGTTTATTTTTTTTAATGTAGGTTGGTATATTGATTAAATCTGTTAAACACACATTTCCCATTCAGGCTTCAGAAAAGATAGGCAATATATGCTTTACTTAGTGTGCAAACAAGGGGGCAGACATGTATGTGTTCATTCTGTCTCTTGGGTTTGTATAGGTCCACGCATTATTTTATGGACTTAAAATTTTATTTGTATAGCAGTAATTTCCAAAGATATCAGACTATAGTATGTCCATATTTTTAGTTATGTGTTTTTTTTTCCTACCTCTGTTTTTCTGAAAAATAGGCCATATTTGAGAAGTTCACTACTAAGACAATTGTTTGCTACTTTGCACATACTTTGTCATTTATCCATTCATTCATTCACTGGACATTTATTATTTGAAGATATGATCATGGATAAGATGCAGTCCTGTTCTTGAAGACACTATAGTCTAATGGGGGAAGATGCATATGAAAGTGCTTCAGTAGAAATATAAGCAGCATCTAGTGAGGAGTCAAATTAGAATGACATCACCGTTTCTGGGACTGAGACCCATCAAAAAGAGCTTTTGCTATTAGGAAACTTTTCACTAACAAATGAGACTTGAAAAATTTGTAAGTACTTCCTCAACAAACATGGTGCAAAAGAAGGTTGTAAAGGAAAAGCAGCATTCCAGTGAGCAGACAGGTAAATGGCATTGACAGCTAACGTGCTGGCTGGTTCCTTCCAGTCTTTATTCTAAGTGTTTGTATGGCTCAAAATACACTCTGGTTTAAAATTTATGGTGCACTTTATTTTGTTTAACATCATATGATATGCATTTTTTCAAAGAAAAAAAAAACATGATCAGATTTTCTAATCTCATTTAGTAGAATGTACATTCTACTAAGGAATCCTCCATGTTGAATCTATTGCCAGATTCTGAATGTGGGCCTAATAGGGTCCAAATATTGATTTATTTCATTGAACCACTGGTGGACATTTGTCTTGGAAATTTATTTGTATGATCCACATTTTTAAAAGGTTGGTTAGTAATGTATATAAGTCATTAAGTTATAGAAGATAGCATAGTCATTAAGTGGCTTTGGAATCAAATTGCTTTCAGCGTCAATCCTAACTCTAACACTGAGAAACTGAAGTAGCCATTTAGCCTTCTGAATCTTTGGCATAGCACAAGGAGTGTGTTAGATAAATAGGAGTACTGATAATTTATATGATAACTAATAATGTTATGACATTTACCAAGTCCTTATTGTGTTGCTGACACTCTACTAGGAGTTTTATGAAGATGTCATCCCTTTAATCATTCCAAAGTCCCTTAAGAAATATTATACTACTAGTCTTGTTTTAATAGTGGGGAAACTGAGGCCACAGAGTTAAGAAGAAGCTGAAGACTTGACACTAGGTTTTTTTTTTGATATGAAAGCTCACATTCTTATTAGATTAGCTACTGCTTACATTATTGGAAATAATAACAGTTTAACATCAGCATTAAATACTAGACTGGAGTGCTTAAAATTCCAGATAGGCAAGTCTTCACAGACAACCAAATTACATAAGAATATAGAGTGGGAGAAGGGAAGCTCAGTGTTCTTTTATTATATTCTAGAATTATGGATACTTTAGATGTTTTTGTCTTAATACTCAGATGAGGACATTTAGTTAGAATATATTTAGATATTCCAGAATTAGAAGAATACCCTCCATATCTTCGGATATTGCAAATACTTATATTTTCATTCTCTATTGACCTATATTGTCTGATTTCCATTTCCAACTTTATTGCAATTCCAGTACACACCACAAAGCATAGTGGATGAGACAGTGGATGTGGAGTGGATGGCCTGCGATGAAATCTTGACTCTGTTACTTCATAGCTATGTTACCTTGGACAAATTAGTTAATTCCTCTGTATCTCTAAAATGTGGATATTTATAAGCCCTATTTCATAAGAATGTTATAATTTGAGAACATAATTGTGAAGTTTAGGACATGGCACATAATGGCTCCTACAGAACTATTGGCTGCTCTTCTATATAATTTTCAAAAAGTTAAAAAACATGAGTCATATACAAATATAATTTTCATAAAGTAAAAAACGCAACTCTTATATAAATATAGAATGAATATGTCCCAAATTTAGTTAACTCCTAAACGAGGGAAACATGATGCTAAAATTTAAGCAGGATATTTATGGTCATTTAAAGGAATGTTAAAATACAAATTCTGATTTAACATAAAACTGGTGAACATCTCACAGGGCAAAAGGCCCTTAAGGGTTAGTGGTATTTTTACTGTTGCTCTACTGAACAAAAATCTACAGGTTAGTGAGTCATTGCACAGTCTAGGCCCCAAATTAATAGTAAATATCAATGGCAAACTCAGATACATTTCCCATAGAATTAAATATTTATTGGTGCACATGTTAAGCAATATTCCTGTGTGACATTGAAAAGATATGTGGCTCTCTTCTAGCGCCTTGCTAAGTTTTGAATAATTTTTATTTGAAATTGATCTATTCAATTTCAAATTTATTTTTACCTTTAACACCTCTCTCATACACAATTACCTTTTATTTTTTAATCTCTTAACTGTATACCAATCACTGTGATGAATTCATTATGTCATTTTGTCATGCAGCAGTCCCTAATTCTTTTGGCACCAGGGATCGGTGCTCCTGTGAGACTCCAATGCTGATGATCTGAGATGGAGCTGAGATGGTGATGCTAGCACTGGGAAGCAGCTGCGAATACAGATGAAGTTTCTCTGGCTCACCCACTGCTCACCTCCTCCTATGTGGTCCAGTTCCTAAGAGGCCATGGACCAGTATGATTTGTGGCCCTGGGGTTGGGGACCCCTGATTTCAAGAACCCTAGAAAGTAGATACTCTTATGATCCCAGTTTTACAGATGAGAGAATTGAGACACAGTGACTTCAAGCGGTTTGTTCAATGTAATTAAACTATTAGGTTGGGGGTGAAGATTCAGAGTTATGTTTGTCTGACCAAAAAGCCTGGGCTCTTGACTGCCAATGTCTTTAATGCCTCAAGGAAAGCTTCTTAATGAAAACTCATCCTAACACTTAGGGATTTCAATTCTCATTAACTACAAGCTTTATAACTTTTATTGCATCAATTATACTGTAATTTCTAGTGTCTACATTCTTATTGGAGGGAGACATATTTTTCGCTTTTTACTTCATTCATTTTAAGTAAGGGCATCATTAGGACTAGTCTGCCTGGGTAACCAGAGCAGAAGTTTCATCAGACAAATGCCATTTTGCAAGTTCGTTAGGTCAAGGAAGCAGGGGTCCAGAGGAGTCAGTGAAACTGGGAGGAGTAGCCTGGATGCAGAGGATAAGACAGGTACAAAAGAATCATTCACTAACAGGCAGTACCAAAGGTAATAGTTGAAGTTATTTCATTGCATCTTTTTTTTTTTTTTCTGTGTTCACAGATATTTAGTGTAGTTGAAAGAAGGTCAGGGGATGGCGATTAAACCCAGTCTTCTCACAGCCAGGATAAAGGTGCTGGTATTCTTGAGAACCGTTTACAGATGCATTTTAGCTTGTTGCTTATGGGAGTCACT
Source organism: Macroglossus sobrinus (assembly GCA_004027375.1). Taxonomy (NCBI): domain Eukaryota; kingdom Metazoa; phylum Chordata; class Mammalia; order Chiroptera; family Pteropodidae; genus Macroglossus; species Macroglossus sobrinus. Next base: position 464,334 of record PVKZ01000054.1, on the reverse strand, counting down.
CTTGCTTATATATGCCCCTGATTGCAAGAAGGACAATTTTGTACCCCAAAGCTGCTCTGCTACTGATAATAATACACAAGCAATAGCAGATGTTTCAGCAAGAGCCTAGACTGCTTGTAGCTTTTGTTTTGCACAACTCTCCACGAAAATGAACTGGGACTCACAGGTCAAATGTTAGTTTCTACAAATCCTGGTTGACACTGGACCTGTAGTTCAAGGAAAAATAGTCCCCACAATTCAGGGTGCTGTAGCATGCCAGGGATGATTGAGTTGTTGGAATCTGTGGCTTCACTAATTTTATTTCAGCCATCTTCAGCATGCTATATTTGCAGACCATTTTTATTGCTTATGTTTAATTATAGCCCATTTATTTCTGGTGTGCTTGGCTAGTTACTTATTGATGGTGATGGCAGTAATCCACTGAGAGCCTATTGGTTCACAGAAGATAATTTTATATTACCTTGTTAGTGACATACAGGTACAATTTTAATGTATTTTTCAATATAGACTTGTAATTTCCTATATTTATTTTTCTCTACATTTATTTGCATTTATATGCAAGGCACAAAAGATGTACATGACTTTATCTTCCCTTGTGAAATAGGGCTAATAGATATAATTTAGTTTCCTTCCCTTGTTTTTCTCCTGAACTTTTTTTTGGGGGGTGGGCATTAACACCGCAGTTAAGATAAAGGACATTTCTATCTTCTTGAGTTCCCTTCTGCTCCTTCAGTCAGTCCTTCTCACTGCTTGATTTTGTGTCAGCATACAAGAGTTTTGTCTGTTCTTGAATATATATATAAATGGGATTGTACAGTCTGTGATCTTCTGTTTCTCTTTTCTCTAGCTCCGTGGAATGTTTTTGAGATGTATCTATGCCAATGTGCATTCTAGCTGCCTTAATCTCCTGAATCTCAGCTCCGTCTCCATCTGAAGGAGTCCCCATGAGGCTTCCCTCCTTGCTCTGCAGGACAGAAATTTCTCTCAAGGCAGTACACTAGAGTGATGTTAGGATTCACCTTGTTTTTTTTTTTTTTTTTTTTTTTTTTTCCTTTAGGAATCACTATCCTTTGCCTGACATCCAGTGTCTTGCAAGCTGTTGCTTCACATTCATCATCCTTTTCTTGGTTGTCTCAGGTCAATTGTAGATCCAATCTCTATTTTTGTATCTAGTTTGGAAGTGGCCATCAGCCCATTTCTTTTTACTTGTCTTTACCTTGAGATTGGGAAGGGAAGTGGGAGCAATGACAACATGACACATCATAAGCCACAACCTCCTAGGGTCGATTTGAGTCTTTGCATCAGTCCCAGAGCAGCCTTGGCAGTATAGAATATTTTGGAACCTGTTTCTTTGTTGGGGGGAAATGGTCGGAGAGGATCCTTCAACTCCAGTTATAGGCCTGATGCAGTCAAAGAGACTTCTGCAGTCAAAGAGGCTGCACAAGCTAGTTAAAGACCTGCAAATATGCTTCCATCAAGTGTTTCTTTGTCTGAGTTTCGTTCATGAGGTCTGCATTGCTTTTTCTCCCTGATCTCTCTGATAACACTTGATTAAGCTCAGTGGGTGCGGGGATTGATTTGGCTTTTGCAGCTAGCCGTTTCTATTTTGTTTACCTAAAATTATTGTTTGTTTTCTCACCTACCTTTGTCCTGTGGATCTTTGCCACCTGATTCATGTCTCTCTGTCAAATTAAATTAAGAAGTGTTTTCAAACAAAAATTTGGAGACTTCAGGGAAGTGGAGGTCTTTCTCTGTCAGGGAGTGTTTTGGTTCTTGACTGCCCTCATTTTGATCTTCAGACTCTGATGTGTGTTTATTATTTTGATGCATGTCTACAAAAAATGAGGGGACCTTGCATTGTTGATCCTTTTACTTTTAACAGACTTTTAAAAAAATAATTACTCTAATTGTTCAAAATATGGAAACTGCATAAAAACACAAAGCAGTAGAGAAAACGTGTAATCTTACCAATTATTTATATGACTTTGTTTCAAAATATGCATGGTGTCAAGCATATAATAGATGTTCAAAATATATTTGTTAGATGAACAACTGAGCCTTGCATATTTACAAAGTCTGAGTTGTGCAAAGATTCTAGTATTCTTTTCATGAAATAAATAGCATTTCTACCAGGACTAGGTGTTTTCCTGCCAGAAAGAATGCTTTTGGCATCTAGGAATTATAATGAGCATCCCAATATACAATTTTCTTCTTCAGATGAAAATGGAAATGTCAAGATGTTTTTGTTTATTTTCTCTATTGCCCTTATCCCTTCTCACAGAAAGCCTTGCAGTTTCTGAGCAGTTGTACATAGATGCATCTACACACAAAATGATTTTGTAGTAGATTGTAGTTGGAGGGAAAAAGGCCTTATAATGCATATGGGGAAGGAGCCTCTTGTGTTCCAGTTTTTTTCCTGTGGCAGCCACTTTCAAACAAATGTTGTGGTTTGTTTCACATGGTGAAATTTCTGTTAATGCTCTAGTCCTCTAGAGATCTAGTGAGACAGTGGGACTCTTCTGCTTTTAACATCATTCATCCATTTCTGCTGTGTCTTAAGCTGACCAAAACTAATAATGTATGATTGAAGAACTTAGACGTACCGTATAGTGAAAAGTGTAAAATGCAAAGACTTCTTGATTTTTGCACACTCTGGGTTACGAACATTTGATATCTCTGCAGGAGAATTCTGCCAAACCCGGTAAATGCTTTGCAACCACTCTCGGCAGTGTTGATAGGAACTAATAGCTTCTGATTCTGGGCATCATTTCCTAGTAAATTCACTGGATGCTTTTTGTAATCATTCTTCAACCAAATCTCAACTTGCAATTTTACCCAGATATCTTTACATGGATAAAACTAAGTACATGTTTATATAGATATGCATATGTGCATATGTACATACAATAAATAAATCATTTCTTTTATGATTTTTTCCTAATAGTTTTGAAATTTTTTTTTCAAAATACCTTTGTTTCTGTTTCTTACAGAGTCGTGTGTGAACTTTTGATTGCGTCTCAGTCAGTGGCAAGTTACGTGTCCCTGTAATTGTAAAGGCAATGTGTCTGCCTGGGCCACAGATACAGGTATCTGTCGACCTTTAAGGATATTTGGCAGAAAGCCCCTATAGCCCATCTGAATACTCAATATTCAGGGTATAATTTTATGTCTGAAAAAGGATTTAGGCAGAGGGATATCATCTGAGATTTATTTATCTTTAAGAATAATCTTTCTTTCTCCTCTCCCTACCTAAAATTCCCAGATGGCTCCCTCATGCTGGCATTCAAGTGTATCATCTACTTAAAGTGCACATCAGTACCCTGGCAGCTGGGGGCCTTTGGACAAGGGCCCGCAGTCCAAACACATATCATCACACATGTCTGTTGTCCCTGACTCATAAAAAATTCTGAGAACAGAGCAAATGGAAAAGAATGTATCAAATCAAGTGAATTTAGCCAAACAAACCCTCAGTGTTGGTAGAGGCTGTATTCCAGTCCCCACAGCATGCCACATGTATTTCCATCGAACTTATTTAATTTGCATTTGGATTAATTTAGCGTATTTTCCTATTATACAAAGTTTAATGAACAATAAACACAGATATAACCAAATCTCACAGCTATTTCCCAGTGTGGGGTAACATTTTGCATTAGTTATATTTGGTTTCCTAGGTAATATTTGATTGTGGCTATATTTCCTAAAGCTGCATATCTTGTCACAGGCAATGTTTTGGTGGCAGACTCTTCAGACATAGAGCAAGGCAGGAAAGAGTGTCACATTGAAACTACTGATGCTTTGTTGGTGAAAACTAACTGAGCGACATTGGGTGTGTTAAAAAAAAAAATTCTCCCTGCTGCCTCCCTTGGCTTTGAGCTCCCTATTTTTGGCCTCTCTGCTTTTGTTTCTGAAATCTGTCCTGTGTGCTAGTTTCATATTAATCTTCCCAGAATACCTTTTATATCTTAAGGCCCCTCTGCTCATGAACTTTCAGCAGCCCCTCCCTTGGCGTAGTCCAAACCATACTCTTGGTTTTCAAGGTCTTCAGCACTCTGCTTTTTAAAATCTGTCTCATGAACCCCATTTCCTTTCATAGTCACAGATTACTTGTCCTCTAATAAGACTAGTGCTCTTATTGTTACTAGCATGTTATGTCTCATGATGCCTTCGTGCCCACGCTGCTCTGGTTTCTGCCCCCTGAATAGCTTCCTTCCCCTTCACCTGGCTTTTCAGTTGTTAGGGTCTAGCCCAAGTCTCACCTATGCCCTTGAGTTTTCTCTGCCCTCTTTAGTGAACATTGATCTCTCTCCAAAATCTCTCTGCATTTATATTCAGAACCGAGAGAAAGCATGGCTCAGCATCTAAAGGGGATTTCTATGGACGTGAGAGTAAAAGGTGGATTCAAACCCTCCTGGCTCCTTTCCTTCCTAACTAATGGCCTTTGGCAATTAGTTCAATGAAGCCTCACAACATGTACCTTGCAGAAGTCCCAGTTTTGTTAACAGAAATTAGAAATAACAGATATAAAGCAGAGTACTGGACTTAAGAAAGAGTTTTTTTAAGGTTCCAGGTGGCAGCTTAAGTTAAACATGTAAACCCTCTGTTAAAGAAAAATGTCACCAATAAATAAAACAAGTAGAATTTTGAGTAAAATTGATTATCGCTTTAGGTGTGCATCTACCTTGTTTCCTAGAGACCCAGTTGACCTGTGTTGTGGACCATAGTTTCCTCTGGAGTAGATGTTAGCTGTGTGTTGGGAGGATGTGGGTGGTAGGGTTACAGGGATTCGATTATTTGAACAGTACTGATGTTCTGTATATTCTAATTTTAAATGTAAGCATATTCCTAATTATGGGTCTATATAATTCAACCAAAAATCTGCATAGGTTTCAGAGAACCTACTACCTTTCCCGTGAATACCTGATTTTAAAGGCAGTACTACACAGCTCCCAAGAGTGCACCAAAACATTCTGGTAACTTCAGCATCTCCTGTCCTATTTTTGGTTCTTTTCCTGGAATAGAGAAGAGTCACTGGCCAGTGAATCGTTGATTCTTGTCATTGAGGGAACAAAACTGCAACTTTGTAGCTTCTGTTATTACCAGAGATCTCAATACATAACTTCTTAGATAGTAACTCATATTTAAATCATTCATTTACAGTTAAAATATAACCCAATTTAACTTCCACAATGAACTGTCTACAATAGATGATTTTATAGGGTCCTCTCCTCGGTAAAAGCTTAAAAACTCTTTGAGTCTGAGGCTCTATCTAAGGCCAGGCCAGGCCAGGCCAAGTTTGATACTGATATGTACTTTAACTTTGAACATGAGGCTAAGTAATGAAGACCCATGACCAACCTCTTGTTCCCTATTCCCTCTTGATAGTATGAAATCGAGAGCTATGGAGTTGCTGGTTTATTATCTGAGTAGCCTAATGTGCTAATTATTGCCTGCCGTGGGAAGGTGCTGCATATTGATCTCCAGTGGAGTGGAACTGAACAAGGAGCTTTGTCCCAGTGACATTATTACATACCTGTCACCAGGAGGGCTCCGTAATGGGCTCAGCTGCTGACCACTAGAGCATTATACTAAAATCTTAATCATGGTGATTTTGATAATCAGTTTCAAGGAGCACAATGCTCTTATCTCTTTGGAACCTATGAAGCCGACAGTATTTGAGAAAAACAAATGTGATGAGTGTGACTGCTTAACGTGTCGGTGGGGGATTGGTAGAGATAGAATCCAAACGAGAAACCTCAGCCATCTTAAGAACCAGTGCTTCTAAGAATAATTATGAAGATTTGTACTTATATGCTCTTTCTGTTCCTAAGAACAAGGGTTTTAAGAACTTGGTTGGAATATTTAGATGATGGAAATTTAAATTTATTTTAAAGTGTACTCACATAGGAATGATTTTTCTTTTTATATGCAGTTTATTAATTAAAGGGAAGTGTGATTTATCTACATTTGAGCCTTTGTATAGTAGAAATATGCTTATACAATGTTGATTTCTGATGACAAATATTTGATGCCAAGTAAATAGGAGACCACATGTAATTAAGTAATTGCCATCACATGGGCATACTGTTGTTTCATGTGTGTTTTCCCAATGTGAAAAAAATAGCTTCAACATCTATGTCTCACTGAAACTCTGGATTTACTTTGTTGATAAAACATCCCTTGTAGTTCCCTTCAGTGAAGGATAATTTTTTCCTCAATTTTTTATTCCTGGAATCAGAGCACAGCTCACAGTCATCATTCCATGATATCTCTGCTTTTAAGGTCCACGTGTCTTTTACAGTCTTCCCCCATCCTCGTCATCAGCATCTGATGACCTTTGGGATGAGAAGACCATTCTGAACTTGAGTTCCTTGCTCATAGACTGTCTCACTCCATCCTGTGCATTATCCTTGGCAACTTCAATTTTTGATTTTTCTAATAACCTCACTTTTTCAAAATCCTGGTCATCTCACAAAGAGAATTTCCTTTGCTGTTAACTGCTTCCTAAGATTTTGTCTCTCTTTTGCCTTATACTTTCTGATTATACCCTTGCTCTCCATGGTCTCAGAGGTTCATTTGCCTCCATACCTTATCTGGAGTTCCTAGTCAGCGATGGGAACGACATTCCCACCAATGCTCTGCAGCCCTTGCCTCATGATCTGGCCACCCACCACCAGATTCTGAGCAGGTTTCTCTGCCGGGTTTCTCAGATGCTGCCTATGGCCAAGGAAATTCATGTACTTAGCAGTTGGTCCCCTGCAGATCCATATCCTCTTACCTTAGCAATGCCCTCAGTGCATTTCTTATTGTGACCATCTAGGCTTTGGTCCTCAATTCTGACCATTTCCTCTCCTATTCAATGATATCCTGTTCTCTTTTATGCTGGTTAACACTAACCCAATAGGAGCTAGCTGATGTAAACCCTTCTTCCTGAATTTTGTGTTTATGTTTAAACACCTCAAATCTCTATAGCTTGGCAAATAAGACATCACAGAAATTTTCTCCAAACATAAGTTTCCATTTCAAGTCTTGTAGGACTCACCTTCATAAACCTGATCACTGGTGGGAAAAATTCTCTTTCTTAAATGGTCCCAAATGTTCTTTTTTGTCCTACCCTCCTTACCTAGTTTATCTATATATGTTCAGTGGGCTTTGTACTGAGTATTTGTGTAGAATTTACATGTTTACACAACATGCTTACCTATGTATGATTTTTTCAAAATTTGCATTGGAACTATGCGATTATTTTTTCTTTGTACATTGCTTAGCATAGTACCAGTTATGGAAATAGAGTGGTTTCCCCCTCTTTTTCCTTTCAGTAAATCTCTCTCCATCACAGTGCCTATTGCACAAGTAAGTATTTATAAGTTATTCTGGCTCACTATTCACTGTAAAGTCTGTAGAGTGGGTATAATGCTGTATTTATCTTTATATTCTTGATATTTTATGTAGAACCCGAGAGATTATAGATGTTCAATCAACTTTTGATGAACACATAAAACATTAGGTACTCGTTAAGGGTAACGATGATAACTAAAAGCCTACATTGGGAGTATTTAGTGTAGTTAAATTACTATCATGGGTTGGACAAGGCACAATACCATTACTTTATGAAACAGATTATTATACATAATTTATTTTTTCATTTATAGATAAATACCTTAAATATCTTTCATTTTTCATATAAAAAATAAGGCTCAAAAGGAAGTATTGACTTTCAAGTTTGCACAGCTAATGAGTAGCATGGCGTAAGAATCAGGAGTCCTGATTATTGGTTCACTAGCCAATGATCCTAAGCCGATATTTTCTAAAAGTGTTTTGTACAATGCCTTGTCCACTAGTTCTCATTCTCCTTTACACATAGTGACTGAGACTGAAGTAAAGGGCCAGGAGGAGCAGGCAGAGGTGACAGGTTTCCTATGGTGTACAGAAGAGGCATGTTGGAGGAAGTCTGTATGGACATGGAAAAGCAGATACATGGCCCTCCTGTAAAACTTACTGTGTTGTATCCTGAAGAGAGAAAACTTACTGTGTGTGCTAAGTTACTTGTAAGGAAATAATTTTGTTGTCACGATGACTTCACATTTAAATATGAAGTCTTTTTTTTTTTTTTTTGGAAACTTCACTGGTTCACTGGAACTAAGCCCATTTCAAGGTAGTCTACATAGCCAGAGTATCTCCATTTACTCTTTTTTACAGAGTTCAATGTATTCATTTCTCTTTCATTAGAATCTAGGCCGGGTTCTGCTCAGGCGCAGTGTTACCTAGAAAGAACAAAGTGAGCAAGGGCAGGGTGTCAGCAAAGTCAGGGATCATTTGGGGAATAGGTTTAGTTGAAGGACAAGGAGGGCGAAGGAACTTAAGGAGATCCTGGTTGTCAGGGTCTGCAAGCAGGAGATTTTGGAGGAAAAAGACGAATGGAAGTTTTCAAGTAAGTATTTAATATATATGCTTTGAAGGTATTTATAAATGAATAAACAATAAATTGTGTACAAAATAATAATAATCTATTTCATAAAGTAACAGGTTCGTGCCTTGTACAACCCATGGTAGCTAGGTCTTAGAAGAGCCCCATAGCAGAGTGTGAGGGGTGAGTTGAAAGGAGACAGTAAGCCCTGTAAAAGGAGACATCAAAAACAAAACAAAACAATACAAAACAAAACAAAAACAAAAACAAAAAGAAAGAAAAAAGAAAGCAGACACTACATCCATTTGTTTGTTGCTGAATAACCAGACTCTTCTACAGTGTCTGATACACAGTGGAGATGTGATGAATATTTTTTAGAAGAATCAATGAAAACAAGAAAGCCATTCTTAGGAAGCATTTGTAGTAGTAAGGGTAAATTGCAAAAACAAAAAACAAACAAACAAAAAACCACTAGCTAGATTGTTGCCTGTGAGAATTTTAGGGTTAGTCTCAACTTGACTATAAACTGAGTGGAGGCAGATAAAATCAATTATCATATTCAAAGAACTGGTAAAGTGGCAAACACTTAAATCTCCATTCATAATTTTATAAGCTTTGATTATTATTTCTTTTAACCTTAACTTTGTTTTGGGGTTTTACAATTATAGATTTTTTTAAGTTTAAACAATTCACTTTTTGTATTAAAATCTGTTTGTTACTCAAACAGCACATAGTATTTTAGATATACCATGGTTTAAAGAAGGGTTTATTGCATGATTTCCAATGGAATAAACTGTTAATGGTCTCTCATTAAATTATACTTTTAATATCCTTGGTTGTGTGTGGCTAGGAACAGGTTCATTCCAAGTTCATCATTTTCCCTGATGTGGGTGAAATTGCGGTCAGCTACATTCTGCTGCTGCTTCCAGGCTCCAGGCTTCTAGTGGATAGAACTACCAAGGATTCCCTCATTCTTCCTCTCTCAGAATCCTCCCCAATCGCCCTACTAAGCTGAAACACTTGAAGCATTCAGAACTCTTATTTCCTGCCTCAGTTTGAAATGTGTGCAATTTCTCCTTTTTAAAAAGGACAGATTCTGAACATTTACAGTGTGTAGATAACCTTCCCTTCAACAGAATAATCTTTTGATAGAGTTAAAACAAAAAAACATACAGAATTATGATCAAAAAAAGTTCGCGTAGCAAAGACATGAGGAACATCAAATATTTTAGGTTTTATTTTATTTATTTATTTTTTGCACAGTTTGACGTTAGAATTATCAAGGCATCTGTAATGCACAGAGATGTGCTGTATTCTCACAGTTTTGTTCAGGTCATGCACATTATAAAATGGAGCTCTGTTTCTTCACTACATAGTCACTTCCTATATTGCTTCCAGTTGAATGTCTTTTTCTGTCAACTGTTAATATTGGGACTTCAAAGTGTGATGCTGGGTTAAATTCAGCCACATTCCATACTTAGAATTACCTCTCAAAGAGAAGCTTTGGGATTTTTTTTAAAGGACAACAAAAACAAAGCAAATGTTTCGGTGATCGGATTAAATGGCAGAAACTGATAAATCATGGACACATACTACCCCTGAGATGATGCGTGCAAGGTCGGCTATTATTTGCCTCTGTCTTAATCCTATGATTTTCTGGTTCCTTGACTTAGAAAGTTTAGGCTCTGTCTAGTTGCTAAAGCAGGACAATCCAAGGTTACTCGGATTCTCTTTGATTTTATTTTACTATTTGGAAAATAAACCCTACTACTGTTCTGTAAATTATTTAAATAGCCACACTATCTAAATATAGTGGAAGGCTCACTATAGATATGGTCTTGCTTTGAGAAATTAGAGAATTATTTCAAAGACTCAACACTGTTAAACCTTGTCACCTAAAACCCATTTTTGAAGGGAAGGCAACAGAAGAGCCTTTAAAAAAAAGAGCCCTATTTAATTTTAAAATTATGAAAACATTTAGGCACATGGAAAATACAGGAAATATTCAACACCCTGTACCCACCATCCTTATTAACAAGTGTTAGCTTTTTGCTACAATTTCTGAAGACTGTAATTTTTCATTTTTTTATAAAACTTAATGTTTTCATTAATGATTGAACACATGCAAATAATATTTATATGTTAATGTGTGTAAATATAAAAATAACAAAACAAGTACTCATGTACCTACAACCAACTTAAGAATGATATGCTCCTTTTCTTAAAAAAATAATTTATGATTACTGTGAGTTTACCACTTCAAGCCTCCCTTCTTCACCAATGATATAAAAAGGGAAATGCCTAGGGTTTACATTCTGATGATTGCAGTCAATCTGCTTTTTTCCCTATTGCTCTTCAAATTAGGTGGTATGAGTAGTGATGTTTGCTGGAAAGAGATTTGAGGACTTAACCATTGCTGTCCTATTCTGTTCAGGTCTTCTGTGTTCCCTAATTTTCCATCCAGATTATTTCTAGAAAAGCACATCTTTAAATACATATTAAATATAAATGCTTTAAGGGCTTATCAAGTATTGGTTTATACTCTTCATAAGACCCAGGGAAAAACCATATCTAGAAAGGCATTCTTCTTAGTGATACTGGTTTTGAGAGTCACATGGACAGATAAATAGGTTCCAGAAAAGAGAAATGGGAATCTCATATGTAAATCCAGATTGAAAATATAGCCAAAGGAATATTGAAAAGCAGGAGATTCTCCTTCTTGGTTGTCTTTACTGAAAGTCCAGGGACAAAGCAGAATCGTTTACCACTGGTGCCAGTGGTTCAGAGTTAACATGATGCTAAACCCCAGGGGACTCCTTACTCTATGCACGATTAAATCCAGTTGTCAGGTTTAGACAGGAGAGAGCCCTTTTTTTCCTCAAGAAGCCTATAGGGAGGTGCTTTGTAGGGGAGGTTACTTATTTTCCAGAACACAGAGCAAGGATCATCCATCATGATCAAATGGGAGTATTTCATATCATCCATCTCCAGTTAGGATAGCAGTAAAAATTCTATTTTTTTTTACTGCTGTAATCAAGAATCATCTTATAAATAGGAAAAAAAAAACCCAGAAAGATTAGTCCGAGGTTATTAGGAAACAAAACAAAACAAAAAACAAAGAAAGAGAGAGAAGGAGACTTTTCTTTTTCTGTTTCTCTTTTTCTCCTCCATTAATGATTTCTGCAGACAGGTGACCAATTCAGCCATCTGTCTCTTTGTTATAAATGTCTGTGGTGAGTTCGCTCCCTTCTACCTTGAGCTTATAGGAAGGCTTCTTTTGCAAGAGAATGATGTAAGCCACAAATAACATGAGACTGTAAGATGTTTCTGTGTTGTCACCTTTTCTTTTGCAGACAATGGAAAATGACTCTTTCACCAACTGAAATACACAGATTTCTTAAGGTCACTGATGCATACATGTCATTGGAAAAAAATTATTCTCAGTATTGGACAATTTGAAAAACAAAAAGTAGATTTTCAAAATTTATATTAGTGCCTTCTATAATTCATTTAACTAGATCCATTTAAATGTTTCTTTTTTATCCTTTGTTGTAGTAGGTATCTTGATTGGTTCCAGGTAGTATCTATATTCAATCAGGGAAACAAATTTGGAAAGCACATTGGCTATGGATTTGGGCATGGTGACTTGGAAATACTCTTGTCCTCTATTTCATCTCAGTTCAGAGGTGAATTTTGTGCCATAAAATCAATCAAACACCCACACAACCACCTAACCAACCATACAACCAACTACTGTTTGGATCATGTCTCCATATCACAGATTCTGTCCTTGCAGGAGGTTATTCAGCACTCATAGGAGTATAACTCATTCCTAGATTGATAACAACCGAAGGTTGTTGGTTGAAATATATTAGGAGACTAAGGAATTTATAGTCTAAAAAGGGAAAGTATATTGACCTTAGTGAAATTCTATTTCATGTATTTTGTTTCTATCTTCGAAACAATTAGGTAGAAATTAGAATAAGTTAATAAATAGAATGATAGAACTTAAAAATATTTTTGGAATGTTTTCTAATTTTAGATATAATGCTGGGTTATTTATATTCCCTTGTTTGATTTTTAAAACAGTCTTTTAAGTAAATATTGTCATTATCCCAGCAAGTAGATATTATTACTGCTCGCATTTGTAACAGTGAAGGAAAATGAGATATAAGAGTTCAGATATTTAGCTTACAAGCCACAGAACCAGGGAGTAGGTAGCTGGGGTTCAAGTCCAGCCTTGTCTGTTAGGAGCTCATGTTCTTAAAGTTGATGCCATGTTGTTTTTCCATATGCTGTGGCACAAAATAGAACTGTGACCTTACCACCTTCCCAGGGAGGGATCAGACAAAGTCCAGAGAAGATATGGATGGCCAGGAACTCTGGTCGTGGCGATACCACTTGCTATTAGAGGATACTTAGCAAACAGCATCTCACACAGATGGTGTGCAACCCACACATCTCTATTTACGTAAGGCCCCAAGTGTTTGTGTTAACAGGTTTAGGAGATAATAAAAGAAGTTGTTGTTTGTTCTATCTTTTTAAGTCTGCAGTTAATTTTTAGCATAAATTTAAAAGGAGAATTTGTAAATTCACTAGACACTGAGAGACTGGCGATCCAAGAAAACATTTGTCTGTTGGGTTTAAAAGGAGAATCTGTGCAAATGCAGTTGTTTTTCATTTTTCCCACTAGGTGGTGCTTTGGTCTCGTTGGTCAAATTTAATGAGGTTTTTATTTTTTATTTTTTATTTTTTTCCCCTCTCCCTTTAAAGCTGTTGGTCCAGGAAAAAGCCCAACTCAAAGCTGATTAAGAGGACTATGGCTGTTAGATTTGTTCACTTTGGGTCTTCTCCATCATTAGCACTATTTCTTACTAAGATAATTAAACCCATTTGAAAAATTCAGACACTTATTTTTCAACTTTTTTTGCAATAAATTATACTCACTTATTTTGGAAAAGAACATCAGTAGTTGGAACTAGCTCAGTTATCTCATTGGCATATTATCTCAACAGGCTACACTTGTAATGAATCTTTCCTCCTACAAAGTGGAGGAAGTCATGATAAGTGACTAAAACTGTTCAGCTGAGTTGGTTTTGGGGTGTCCACTTGTAAAGCACACTGGCTATGGGACATATACACAGCCCGATATGTGTTTTTTTTTTAAATTTTAATATTAGCAGAAACTAAAGTGAAGGGGACAATAATTTAAACAAGTTGACATCAAAGAAGGCTGTAGAAAATACATAGCATTATTACAAATTCAGTAAAACTTATTAATTATTATGCTTATAAATATCAAATTCACTAATTTTCATTCACATGCAAGGACTTTATTTGTTGACTTGTTGGCAAATGAAACATTCCTGCCATCAAAAAGTAATTTTCTGAGACTAAAATATAAGATAATAGCAGGTGATACAAACAGAAAATTTTCACAAATGGCTTGGCTACAAGATAGCATTTATCTGTTTACTTCCAAATATCTGCTACGTACCAAACAAGGTGGTAGGCACTGAGGATATGAAATATATGCTCATCTCTAAAAGAGCCTGAAGTCTAGTGAGAAAGCTATAGAGATGGCTGAAAGACAGTGTGTTCAGTGACTGGTGATGCCAATCACAGGTTACCAGTAGAAAGTCAGGTGGCCTGGAAGAACACTGGATGGGCAGGTAGTTAAGAAGTTGAGTCTGGAAGGAGGACTATACTGGCAAGAAAAGAAAGGGGAGAGGTATGCAGAGGGAGCAGAATGTAAAAAAGCTTGAGATTTTTGATGAGTGTGGGGAATTCCAAGAGTTTGGTAACCTGGAGCATAATGTTCGTTGGGAGAGTAGGCAGAATCAGGATTAGGAAGACTTTGAATACTGAGTGTATGTTTTTCTAAAAGCTATAGGAGAGTCTTTGAAGATTATGTGCTCTTCACATAACTCTGTAAGAAAGGTAGGCCATTCACCCTTATTTTGCAGAAAGTACAGAGAATCCCAGAGAGCAGGTGAGTCGCCTTAGGTGACTTCCCAGATTCAGAGTCTATGCAAACAGACCATCTATCATGGATTCCTCTCATGGGAATTTTAGATCTTGACTCTTCATCATGAGCTTCCCAAGCTACTGAAAGAATTGGTTATGAAGAACAGATGAGCTCCTTGGCTTAATTATTTAAAGATTGTTTGCTGTTTTCAACATTTTATTTTTCTTAAACTGTAGACAGAGAGGCCTTGGAAGAGTTTTGCTACAATTATACTCATTTAAACTTTGGTAAGCATATTTCCTTCAGAATTTTCAAGCAGAAAATAGTGATGTTTTTGACAGTAATTCTGAGTCCTCCATTCTCTACCAGTCTTGCTATATTTGAAGGTGGTAGGGTAACATGTATGGGTGGGATGGAGCATGTGGTGATAAAGATTTAGTGCAGGGCTTTTTCAGCTTTAAAGTGTTATTTTAAAGGTGGTTGAAAAAATGTTTTTATTGTGTGAATATGATAGTGGCTTACCAACAGCGCCTTGAATCGTAACCATCATGAATTTATTCTGTTCTTGGCATATCCTCTGGTTTTCTTTGCTTTGTTGGAATGGTAGAATTTAAAGCAGACAAGTTTTTGCCTGATTCTATGTGTACCAAAGCTACTTACACAATGTTGATATTCAATACCCACTAAAACAAAAGCAAAATCCCAGTAACAGCTCACTTCACTTTCTGTGGGTAGGCAAGGCTCTCTAAGGGATTATTAACTTCTTTCAAAGAAGCTTTTGTTTTTGAAACATTAAATACATTTCTTGCCACTTTAGATTTTGCCAACCACCTTGTTGACTGTGAAATGCTAAGTCAGGATCTTCATTAAACTGTCTCTGCTTTCCCCTTAATAATTTCATAGTTACAGAATTTATCTACTTTTCCAAATAGGTTAATGAGTCTATCAGTAAGCACCTTACATGACATATATCTCTAAAGTGAATGTTCATTTTAATGCATTCATTTGTTCATAAATATTGTTTTTACTGCTATAGAAAACAAAATATAAGATTTTTTACTTTTTATTTTTATGAAGGTGTAGAGGCCAATGAGATTTTGGAGACAGAACCACCCACACTAGAGAGACCAGAAATCCTGAGGTTGGAGAGAATTTGCATTCTGTCCAGAGAACCTGTAAGGCTCTTGCTATAGGACTTCATTTACTGGCAAACTACTATGCTTAAATGTGCTCCTGCAGCTGGCATTACATGGCAAAGTTACACCCTTTTAGATAAAGGGTACCCTCAAGTGGGTCCCCTCCCTGGTGGCTAAATCTGGTCTAAAAGAGCAGTCTGTTTTTGGCTGCCAGTGATTTTCCAAAGCAAATGTCTTTCTCTTTTGTGCCTCATCCATGCCCCTTTGTGCCCCTTTGCTCTTTCTGGAAACAAAAGCCTGACTAATGCAGCAGCCATAAGCCAAGGGAGCTTGGTCCGAAGTGGCAAGGGCTGGATACAAGGAGCTTCATGCCAAGGAGAGGAAATCTGTGCATCATTACACACCCAGGACCTCTGAATCCACGTTGGTTCACACGTATATTACACTGGGTTATCTTTATCTTTACTTCTGACTCATACCTGTTTTGGTTTTGGTTTAAAGATCTCATCTCCCTAAAATCTGCCTCTGGTCTCAGGCCCTCTCAGCAATGAAGCATAATCTCCAGGATCGAAAATCTTGTGCAAGGGAAATAGTTTTAGATTTGGAAAATGTCTTATAATAGATGGCTAGTGAGGGTGCCTGCAAATTTAAAATACATTCAACAAATATTTTGGCCACGTACTTTACAGCAAGAGTGTGCTAGAGACAGGGCCAGTACAGTGAAAATGCTAGACATGATGTTTATTTTAGTAGAGGATGAAATCAGGTGCACATATCTTATCTCATTCTCTTGGCTGTAATTTCAAAGATTATGATTCTTTTCCAATAACCTAACATCTAACTTATTTGCTTTTAGTGGTAGAGACATTAAATAATAAATCAACACATAGCATATAATGAAGATAGCGATGTTATGAAGATGTTATGAAGACAAATAAAGCAAGGTGACGAGAGAATGAATAGGGGAAGGATAATGTGATTGAGGAAGACTTCTGTGATGAAAGAATGCTTGAGTAGAAATTGCATGAAGTGAGGGTGAGCACTGGGCCTTTGCTCTACAGGAAGCAGTGATGGATATAGGGAAGGTCACAAAGGTATAGAACTGAAGCATCCCAGAGACCTAGAACAACAGAGTTAGAGTTTTACCAAGAAAGACGTAATCTTCAGTGTGAAATTCTTGGTGTCAGAATCCTGTCTTCTTGAGAGGTCTAGGAAGATCACTGCTGAGAATGTGTCCTTGGTGTGACGAGTTGGAGAGCACTGTAGCGAGAGAGCAAGAGCAAAGCCGGTGCAATGTTGTGAGGGGATAGGACGCCCTGAAGTGAAGTAATGAGGGAAGACGAAACCGGGCAGAAGCCAGAGGGTGAAATTGGTCAAGGAAAGATGATAGTTTAATCTGAAAGATTCAGTTATGAATCTAAGTAGAGGGAAAAGAGAGAACTGGCAATTTAGGAGAGGGGTGATGACTGATAGAGCATGGTCTTGGAGGAAGCAGGAGCTGACAAAAGGACGATGTGGTCAGAGGAGCAGTGCCACATGCAGAGCAAAGAGACAAAGACTGGATATGATGAAGGCTAGAGATGACTTCAAGTTTCTTAATGAAATATATTGAGGGTACTAGGTGGTGAGTTTGAGAAGAGGGATGGAGAGTCGAGTTAGGTAAGTGGGAGAGGAAACCCATCAAGGAACATTTAAAAACAAAGTTTGTTGTTGTTGATCTTGAGTGAAATAAGGCATTTAATTTCTTTAGTACACAAGGGCATCCCCATAGAAACAACCTCTAACCACCTTTTCTGGGTTATCTGCATAAACACATTGATGAAACAAATTCTCTTTAAAAAATACACTCTACAGACACATACACCCATGCACCTCTCTACATCCTTGTGTAGTTCATAACCAATTGAACATATGGTGAATACTCTATAAAATCCAATTTTGGAGTCTTAGAGTTTTCTTTTTTTTTTTTTTTAATACTGAGTTTATGATTTAGGTATGTGAGCTTTACATTGTGCTATTTAATAGTGTGAATTTTAGATTCAGGTCATACCACAGTGGAGCTTGATTGTAGTCATAGAATGTGGGTGGTAACTTTTGTAGACATATGATCTCTGTGACCAGGGACTGTACTGGACACTTGATATATGTATCATCCCATTTAAAATTCTTAGCAACCACACTGTAAGCTCAGGGATATTAAGAAATTTGGTCATCTTGTTAAAGGGCATTTTTAGGTTGCAAATGCAGGTCTTTCTGACCCAAACCACTGTCATATCACCTAGTTACAGCCAAAGATTGAAGGATAGTCTTCAGTTTTGATACCGAAGATGCTCTTCAGCTCATGCTGGCTTGAATTTCCTGTGCAGTGGAGGGAGAATAGAAAGTGCATTTTAATAAGCTCCAATTAAATTAATTTCATTTTACTTCTTTTGATGTATGGTCTCTTCAAAATATCCAATTCTACTGATGTTTATTGAGTGCCTCTATTCACTTGGAAAGTACCAGGCACTTCAGGGGATCTATGGATGAGAGTGATTCAGTCCATGCTTCAAGAGCTTACAATCTAGTGGAGAGGACAGGAGTGCGCAATTTGCTTTAATGCTAGATTGAATGTGATAAGTACCATAAGAGGTGGCACAAACAATGGGTTCTTAATTCAGAAATGCAAGGTTATGTGAATAATTAGAAAATTGGCCCAGTAGTGCCTAAACACTGGAAACATTGCACAATAAAACTCTTTGAAAGAGTATTTTAAAAATGATTGTCCATTTGTTTGAATCTGGGCCATGGAATAGTGGAGAATGTACATATGGTGATGATGTCATCTGCCAGACTGTGAAGGTGAGTAACGTCAGCCTGGTTTGTGCTGTAGGGATAGGAGATTTAAGATTCTGGGGCAAGGAGGCAATGTTGCTACAATCCCAGTGGTGGTGTATGGCCTGGTCCTATTCTTGGTTCTTTATATATTTTGTCAGTGAACAGCTGTTCATGACATTGAACTGCTGCTGTGCAAAGATATATATTATGTGAAATTTAGTTTTTATTTTTTCTTTTAGAATACATTTTTGAAGTTGAGGAAGCTGAACTTCAGAAATAACTGTGAACCCAGAGTAGGTCAAATCCTGCATATTCTGAATAAACAATCTTTTAATACATTTCTTAGTAGTTAGAAGTAGGGCACTAGAAACTGCCATACAATTTCTTTTCAGGTTTACTGCAAGGTTTTGGAAGAAAGAAATCAAAGCTAAAGAACATGAATTAGTACGATGCACCATGTACAAATGGGAATTTAATACACGCTTTCTGATTCTTCACTTATTGGTCATTTATATGTGTTAGGTACTGTAGTAGTCACTTCTGAAATGCACAGCTGAAATAAACCTTGCTTCTGCCTTCTGAGAGTTTATATCTAGACAGAAAGTTTGGGGGAATGGTCCCTCAGTAGGTCATTAGCACTCTATCCACTGCCATATTGTAGGGAACACACATCTCACTGCTGGAGCCATTAGTCCACAACTTCCCTAGCACTCCATACTATCACTGTGTGGATGTTTGTCTCCATATTTTTCTGAACGATTTGTTTGCCACACTTTCCTGCCGCAGTCAGTCAGTGCCCCCCTGATGGATTGGCTGAAGCTGCATTTGGTGTTGCTTGGATGAGGTGATGGATGTTTCTCTCTCCTCTCCGGCTGCTTGGAGCCAGAATACAGAAGTGCTGGTTAAAAGGTGATTAATCTTCCCTAATGGTACTGTGTGCTGAAAACAGGATTTTGGCCACCATGTCTTCATTAGCCTTGATCAGAGTCCACATTACCTCAGATTGGGTAATCGGTGATTTGTTATAAAGCAGAGGGTAGAGGCCTTTTCAGCAAGTGTCAACTGCATGAAGTCTTCTCGGAAAGGAAAAAATTATGGCGTCCCAGTTGCCAAGAATCCATAGGGAAATGATTAAAGCTGGAGTGTGGTCCCAGGCACCTCTCCTGCCGAGCATTCCAGTTGATGGAGAGCAACAGCAGGCAGCAACAGTCAGGGTGGACACTCAGTGACAGACCTGACCCTTCTTTTCTTCCTGGATGATTCTGTCTGACTCCAGGGACTGAAACCATTTGGAAAATGTCCTTTACTAAAAGCGAGGACAGATTCTTAGTATCTCTGGGGGTTAGGAGTTCAGACCTTACTCTGTGCCCAGTGATATTCAGGATATGGGGAAGATGGGCATGAGCACCACAGAGCACGTGAAGCTCTCCTTGAGTGGGAGAGACAGATGATAAACATGTATCACATAAGCATTTTGAAGAAAAATGGATTGAGTAAGAAGAGAAAAAAAAATGGGCCAAGTGATGGTTAGGGAAGATGTTTCTGGAAAGAGACATTAGAGCAGAGAATAGGTAAAGCAAAGGATGCCCGGGGTTGTGGGAAGAGCCTTCCAAGACAGAGAGGTTGACCAGTGCACAGTTCATCCTTTAGGAGGTCTACGTTTATTTTGTTTTGTTTTGTTATCTTTATTTTTAGCACCTATCATTCAATATATGATTCAATGTATACAAGTAATGTTAAATGAGCCAAAATAGTTAAATCCCTAGCATATTACTGGTGTGTGAAAAAATGTGAGCTTCTTCCTCTCCATTTGCAGCTCAAGAAGATAATTCAAGATGCATTTCTGTACATGAAGGATTGCTTCCATTTATTGTCTAAACACTACCTCCTGTAACTTTTTATTTTTTAAAAAAATCTTTGATGCTATGACTGTGCAAACAGCATTCATTTTATTGCTCGACTTCACATGGGCACATAATAGTTAATTTTTAAAAACCATTTATACAGATGATATTGATAAAGCTCATGTAACAACTGTAGTAACAACAACAACAACAACAACAAAAAAACGGTGAACACTGGAGTCATATTGGCTTGTTATCAAATACATGGCCTGATGGCCATGTGGCCTTGAGTAGATTCCTTATTTTATGAAGATGGGTTTTCTCATCTAAACAGTTGAGTTAATAATGCTTGCCTCTTTGAGTTACTGTGATGAATAAAAGAGGTAAAACCCACAGCTTATTATATGGCACAGAGAAGGTACTCAGTAAATGTCCATCCCTTTTCTATCTGCCTTTCTGAGGCCCCAGTTGGTATAGAGAAAAATTCAAAATATTAAAAAAGGAAAAATAAAGAACTGAGTCAAAGAAGGTAATATTTCCTACTAGCTAGTTCCCATAAACTCTTTCAGTAGGGAAAAGTATTTCCCCAGTAGCAGAACTATAAAAGTGTTTGAGATTTATTTATCTTGTAATTAAGAGGGGAGAGGAAATCTTCTCTGACAGTAAAGGTGTTGACCCGTGGATACTGAGGTATGTGAAAATAACTCACATCTCAGGTGTTTAATGAAGATCAATAACAATTTGTGGGCCCATCAGCCATATAGTTCCATCACCTCAAATCACACACAGGAACCCTGCTTCTGAAAAGTGACACTTGGTGGGAGGAAATAGCAGAGCTATAACCAATTAGCAAGATTTGCAAAAGAGGCCCATGTGCAAGAATCATGTGTGATCCCAGGGGAAAAAAATATAGGTATAGATATACCTATATCACAAAGCACATTCTTAACCCATCTGCCTCCCACTCTCTACAAAAGCAGAACAAAATTTTCCATGTACTTTATTGAAGTTCTTAGAAAAAACTTTATGGTACAGCAATCTGTATATGTATATTTTTTAACTAAAACTTTGCATGCATGCATCCATCTCTCTCTCTCTCTCTCTCTCTCTCTCTCTCTCTCTCTCTCTCTCTCTCTCACTCTCTCTCTCTCTCTCTCTTTCTCATGTCTTGAATGTCTTGAAAAGCCATAGAATTTTCTTTGTCAATTGATAAAAGAAAAAGCAAAACTCTGCCAGATGTTGGGAGGAATAGTAACCAAGTGATTCAATAAGCACTCTCCTATGGGGACATGGACTCTCTCAGTCAATGTCACACAATGAAATAGTCTCAGATTCATCTAGCATGAGTTATTCCATCTGGTTGTGGCAATTAGGAGCTGAGGATGATGGGAAGTTAAATGACTATCTCTATGTAACAAAACAAAACAGAAAAGGGAACAGCTGGGGGACTGGATGGCTTGAGGATGCAGAATCAGATTTAGAATAAAGAATCTCTTACCTCCAGTTACTGGTTATAATGCCAGTGCAGGTTAATATGAATTGAAGGTTGCTGCTGCGTGATAGCCATTAGCTGTCACTTGCCTGAAATATAACCATGGCCTATATAATGCATTGTGCATCTACGTTTCTAGAACATAATGGCCTTTTTAGTGAAGGTTCAAGCCACCAGATTAATTGTGTAGTCAAGGGGTCAGGCATGAGAATCACAGGGTCATAGAACTTTAGCTCTGGAAATGATGTTGCTGTCATGTCCAGTCTGTGAACTCCCTGAAGTTGTTTGTGTCATTTCTTTGCATGTGCTTTGTTCTAAGGAAAAGAATGCATAGCTTCTGCCAAATCTGAAGGAAGGTGTGGGTTCACCAGCCTTCCTCTATTCTCCCTCCAAATGTTAAGAAAATGATTTGGACTTTGTCTTTTGAGTTGGGCAGACTTGAAAGTAAGTTTTTGTCTTACCACCTACTCTGTGTGACCTTGGGGAAGTCACTTAACTCTATAAGACTTCTTTTACTAATTTATACAACAAGGATGATAATATCTGCCTCATAGAATTTTTATGAAGAAAATATGAGATGACATGTAAAATATTTGCTATAACATATTGCGTCCAATAAATGTTAGTAATAATAACATTAATAGTTATTATTATTATTATTCATTATTATTAATGAAAATACTGAGTCCCAGGAATGTTGAGATATACCCAAGATTAGAAACAGGACCAGAATCTTGGTATCTAATTCACAAGTTTGGCCTTTGGAAAACACGAGGATTATTCTCTCCTTTGTTCTTCCCTTCCTGTCTTGGTAAAGTTAGGCAGGTAACGTAAGGTACTGAAATCAAATGGCTAGTTCTACCATTGCAGGACCAAATTGTCTACTTCTTCATTTTGGAGCTTTTCCCCCCAATATTCTTTAAACATCTTATCTAAACCGGAGTCCGCAAAGAAAAATCACGAAGAGCAAGGGGGTCACACTTCCACTTTGCGGCATCCTTCACCCACCTTGCTCAGGAATCAACTGCGAGGAGCAAGGTCGGAAGTCTGAGTCCTCAATAGTGAGCGAGGGGAGGTCTTTGTGAGAAGCTGCTCTGTTGGGCAGAGAGAGTGGGTCTAACAAAAGGGATGACAGATTAGGAACTGTCTGGTGGCTAATGTGCTGTTTACTGCAGTATAAATGACTGGTGTTTGGGAAATGACAGATGAGAGAGAGCACAAGTATGGACTTAAATGATTTCCAGGTTTTTCTAGTGGAGGAGAGTCATGGTTGGCTGAGAAGTTGACTAGCGGGGGGAGTCATTGGTGGGACTTCCAAAAGAATGAGAAATACACGGAGAAGGCTTTTTAGTTAGATTCGTTGATCAGCAGCTGCCAAAGCTTTTGTGTCATAAATGGAAGGTACTGTGAAGGGGTCTAGTTGTTTTGTTCTTTTCTCACTGCCACATTCACTCCAATGGAACTCTGGTTCCAGGCTAAGTATAGCTATCTCCCCAGAGAGAAAACATGGGGGTAGGCTCAGCCAACCTGGGAGATCCCTAGGGGAGGATGACATAGGAAAAAAGAATAATAAATGTGTCGAAAACACAGCAAGAAAGC
Source organism: Macroglossus sobrinus (assembly GCA_004027375.1). NCBI lineage: Eukaryota > Metazoa > Chordata > Mammalia > Chiroptera > Pteropodidae > Macroglossus > Macroglossus sobrinus. The sequence goes on along the minus strand of PVKZ01000054.1, from coordinate 441,074 downwards.
AAAAAAGCAAGGATGTAAGAAAGTGGAAGAAAGGAAGGGAGGAAAGGAGGAAGGAGAGATGGAGGGAAAGAGGGAGGGGAATGAAGGAGGGAAAGAGAGAGGAAAGGATGGAGGAGGGAATCTAGCATGTCAATTATGCTACATCTGACATATTTCATTGAGTGAATTTATGATGGTCTGACTTGTCCTAGCAGACCATAAGAAGCTTACAATTAATTTGTAGCTATTGTAACCATCTAGCATCCATTTGCTTAGTTTCAACAACAATAATAATGATAATTATAATATAAGGCAGGTTCTCAGACTTAATGTTAGCAGACATATCAACATTGTAACTTGTATTTGCCTTCTGCCTTGTGAGAGGTTCCATGTTCTTACATTCATTTTTTTCCCCAACAAGTATGAAGAAAGTATCTATTTTGCGCCATTTCTTAGTGAACAGACAAAAACAGATGAATTAGAACAAATAATATATATGATACATCGGAAAATGAAAAGAGATGACAGATGATGTGACGGTAACTAAATTGGTATCCAGGGATAGAGAGTAGTAGGATGTTTTAAACCAGATGTTTGGGCAGGCATCTCTGAGGAGATGATTTTTGAGCAGGGCCTAAGTAAAAGAAATGATCAACTTTCATAGATATCTGGGGAGGAACATTCCAGCTGAAGGGAAAAGCAAGTGCAAAGGCCCTGAGGTGAGAGTCATGTGCAAGAGGGATATTGAGAATGCGTCTGGACAGAAGAAAGCAAATGAGAAAATAGGAAATGAGGATAGAAAGGTGGATGTAGTCAGACAATGCAGGACCTTTTAGGATAGTAAGTTAGTAGACTGTTTCCAAAAAGGCAATAAAATAATGTGATATTTGTTTTAAAGTATGGCTCTGGCCACTGTGTGGAAAATAAAGGTGGGAATCATAAGGAAAGGAGGGAAAGTTATTGGAGGGTAATTGAGTAGCAGGCTGGTGACTTGGCCTAAGATGGCAGTTTTGGATTTAGGGTGTATTTTAAAGTTAGATCCAATAGAATTTGTTTATGGATTAGATTAAAGAGTGAAAAAAATAGAGTCTATATGTCCATATATATTTAAAAAAAATATATTTATTCTTTGAGTTCAATGCTTGGTCTTAGTTATTTCATGGGCTTTTCTTATTAGACTTTGAGGCAATCATATTAAATTGTAAAATTTTAATTATTCAGGGATCACAAAATAGCCATTTTGTAGACCACGGTTAGTCTACAAACATTATATTTGGCGCACAGTATTTTAAATCTTTGAGCCAGCATTTAAACATTTAGACATGAGTTATCATTTTGAGAAATGGTAAGATTTGGAGTAAAGAGGTATTTCCATAAAGGCTATCATTGTAACTGAGTAGCAATTGCTATCTGGAGGGGAGGAGTCTTTAGTTCTTCAATGTTACGTCTTAGGCCTGTTTCCTCACCTCTGCTACCTAACTGGCCCTGAAGGTATTTTCATTCCCTTCCTGCTCCCTCATCCCCACTATGTAGTCTGTCTTAGAAAGAAACTCTGAAGACAATCATAAATGTAGATCCATTTGAGTCAAGGGGCCAGGAATAAGGATTATGGTAAGCAATGTATAAATCCATATGCTATTAGACTGTCTTAAGTCTAATTAATGATAAAAAATTTGTTTTGCATAAATATATATTTGGAAAGCTACACAAATTCTAAATTATGAATAAAATATGTATTTACTAAATTTTAATTTTCTGTTTTCTCAATGAACAGATACTAAAATACTAGAAGTATGATTGCTTTCTAGGGGTTGTGTCTTTTTATTTTTTAACCCTTAAGAGAGGAACCTTAAACAATCAGAAGGGTTAGGAACAGCTGTTCTAGTTTGGCCCTCCTCGTACCTGAGAGACAAAAGGACATCCACAGGGGGATGTGAACAGAACAGCTCAGCTGATTAATGGTGGCAGGACCCAGGTCTCTGAACGGGCCGCCTCAGCTCTGTTTCAGTGCTTGCTCCCTCACTCAAAAGTCAAGAGGCTGGAAAGAGATGATTTATGGGACTTGGGCATGCAAATTCCTGATTCTGTTTCAGAGATGACAAATTCCAGTTTACAGATGGATGGAAAGGATTTTCTCCTTGTGAGAGTCCATCGCAGGGCCAGGTCCTTCAACAGCCACACTGTGATATTTTGGAAAGGGTAATTCTGTTTTTGGGGTGGTGTGTGTGAGGGGGAGGTACTGTGTCATATGTTGTAGGATATTTAGCTGCATTCCTGTCCTCTACCCAGTAGATTTTGTAGTATACTCCCAATGATATATACCAGTTATCACAATAAAAAATTTCTCCAGACATTACCACATGTCTTCTGGAGAGGGACAAAATCATCCCCAGTGGAGAATCAATGCTTTAGGACAGACTGCTGCCATTTAGCCCATTGGTCTTTATCTACGGCCTCTTCTCAGAGACCTGTAGGTTTCACAGTTCAGTCCTTCTCTTTGTAAGTATCTTTGCTTTTTTTTTTTTTTTTTTTGCTTTCGAAAGACGTTGATTTCTAATACTTCAAACTGTACGGGTACATGGTTTTTGTCTTTTTCTGTTTACCTCTGTTAATTCTTTTAACTTTTCATTATAGTTTCTCACTTTTTATTTTCATTTTTATTGCTTTTTGTGTCTTTTTGTGTGTCTTCTTAATCCCTTTTTGGTCTGGAGCCTTTCTCTGCTTGTATCTACATCTGTCTCTCTACCTAGATTTCTCTTTTATTTTACTCTTTAGCTTTTTCATGTTTGTCTCCCCAGTCACTCTTGAATTTTTTTTAACTGTGTTTTTGGGTCCTTTCTTGAATTTTTTTTTTTGTGTGGCAGCTTGTTTTTTACTCTGTGTCTCTCTGTTTATATCTCTCCAGCTAGTTTTCATTACCCCTCCCACTTCGGGAGAATGTTGGTATGTTTATATGATATTTCTATTTAAGATTGTCTTTTTCTCCATTTATTGACCTCTCTTCCCATTTTTGCCTTTGTTTTGGAAATGACCTATCTGTACGAAGTCCCATCAGGATCCCATTCTCTGGTCAAGCAATAGAAATCTTTTAATTCTGTTGAATGATAAACCTAAGGGGAGGACGAGGAATGGACTTTTCAGTTAACCAATCAGAGGCAATTCTTTATTTTATTTTATAAAATTGCATTTTATAAAATATACACTTTGAATATTAAACCTAGTAAACATTAAATATTTAATCTTTCATAAAATTGGTATTATAAAAATATATTTTAATGATTCTGTATCATAAGCAATTATCTTAGAAAACTAACAGGTAATTCATTCTTGAAAGTAACTCCCTTTCTAAAGCTAGGTGAAATAAAATCATAGATTTGTAGAGGAAGATAAAATATTTCAGGTGAAGTTTGGAAATTAGAAACTTTAAGAATAAGATTTGGCTACTTGCAAAGTACCTACTTTTTTTCCTTTTTTTCCTGAAGGATGCCCAGTCCAAGAATGAGGGCCTATGAGGTTCACAAGGACAGTGAAAAACCATTTGATCTTCTCATTTTTGTTAGAAAATGAGAATTGTAATAAACTTGCAAAACAGGCTGGAATCCATCTGGTGTAGCCAAATTAATCCTCCTTTAATGATTGTTTATACTTTGTATCCAAAATCAAAACCAGTACCAAGAGTTAATCAATTAAAATGTATAATCCTTGTAGTTCACCAAAACAAAAGGAAATTGTGAACTGAGCGAAAATTATTTTATAGTGTAAGCATGTTAAAAACATGTGTCTTAATGGAACCAGATGTAAATTAATCAAGTTATATTGCTAGTATTTATTATTATTGTTGTTTGTTTAATTGTGATACAGGAAAAGTAATGGCTGCTTAGACTGCAGGGTGTATAAAAAAAGTTTTTAAGGTTTTTGAAACAAAAACAAAAAAAACCCTGAGAAAACCAGGTTGGAAATTTGAATTTAATAGGGAAAATAAGTTAACTAAATAAGGGAAGAAAATGTTTCTCATTCTTCTAGTTTAGGATAAACATCTTTAGAACCATGTCTGAACCTGATTAATCTTAATATTACAATTACACATCATTAAAAATTCAATTCTAGCGAATTGGTATTTGGAAGACATTTGATATTTTATATGGGATATTTGTTTTCTCTGAAAAATCACATAGATTGAAGATCTCAAAGCTTCCTAAAATTTCTAGTAATTAAGTTGAATTTAATCCAGTTCAATCAACTTCTGTGCCTCAGGAAGTTATTGATGTGTTTAGGGCCATGGTTATTGTGCTAGGGTTGGGGAGGAAGATATTACTAGGACAAGATCTCCATTCTTCCAAGATTTCAGATAATTGTTATCAAATATCATTGCTTTGACTCACAGTGTTTCTACCCTAAGCAGAACTAACCCAAAGTGGAAAAAAAATGTCTGAATATAAACAATGTGAAAGTGTGCTCTAACCTGAGGAAGCCTTAAAGAGGAACGTGACAACTGCCATTCTTGTTCTATTAATTCCAATTGATATTTCTTAAAGCTGCCCATTCGGTAGGACCAAGCAATGTCGTGGCTGGTTTCCAGGCCTTCACTCTTCCTCCACTTAAATGCATTCTCCACACTGCAGCCAACTCTTTCTGATATTTAGTGAGCTTTAACAAAACTGTATGGGTTATAACTAGTCAATGGTTCCTTGTTCCTTTCAAGATAAAATCCATGCTCTGATCATGACATTTAAGATTTTTTTCCCCCCGCTTATTATGCATCTTGAGAGGCAGTATGATATACAGTGTTAGAAAATCAAGCACCAGAGCTTGGGTTCAAACCTTAGCCTCCCTTATTATCTATTCTTGTGCCTCTGACAAGTTATGTTACCCTTGTGGCTCAGTTACTTCATCCGTGAGTTGGGGATCATAATGTCACCTACTTCATAGGGTTGCTGTTAATAAAAACCAGCTAGCACCAGTCAGGCATTTCATAGAGAAACAGTAACCTTTAATAAATGTTAACTAGTATTATCGTTACCTCCTCTATCGACTTATTCCCTCACACTGCTCGTCTCTTGTTCTCCGCTGAATTACTTTGAGTTCCTGGAACCTCTGCATGCTGTTCTCTTTGTCCATGTCACTTGGCTAAGTCCAATTTCACCTTCAGGTTGCAGACTTTTAACTCTGCAGAGAATAGTTTGTACCACTTTCCTGCCCTGCAGGCTGTGTGTCCATCCTATGAACTGAGTTAACCACTACCACAACATTTTGTGCCATGTATTTTACTTGTTTAATTCTCTGTTTTTCCTCCCACAATGCACACACTTTAAGTGCAGAAACTCTGCTTTGTTATCTTGGCAGCTCTAGCCCCCCACACAGTGCCTGGTTCATAGATGTGCCCTGCTGCTGAATGAGCGAACCTAGAATGAGAATCCTCTAAAAGGAGTAACCCAATGTAGCTTATCTCACCAAATGTCTGAATGCTAAAGACGTGTGTTCAAGAGAGGTAGGTTTCTCCGTGGAACACTGATAGCCTCCAGATGGTCACAGGTGCATCTTGAATGTGTACATGGTCAAGTAAGAGAAGGACTTAAAGTTACATGTCTCCTGAAGAGTTGCACTTTTAATTAGCTCTGACTGTAGTGAAGAAGCATGTACAAACTAGAGTTTCCTGAATAGTTCAGATTATAGAACCCACCTTTATTAATATGTTGGGAAACTCAAGCATAGTGCCCTAAGCAACAGTTTGGGAGATGCAAGTCAGAACTAATAAAAGCTGCTGCAACCAAGACTTTTCACTTTTCTTCTTAGTCGCAGGACTGTTTCAGGAGGTTGTGAGAGAGCCAATGAGGATTTCAGCCTGGGGTAGAGGCCAGTTTCAGCTGGAACCTTCAATGAGCAATATCTATAACAAGTTGAAGCCATTTAGAGATATAGAATTGCATTAGCTATTACAACCTGGTTTGTGTAAATATTTCTACTTCTTCCTCCAAGAGTATTCTCTGAGTAGAGCAGATGAGGCTTAGTGGCTTTAAAAATGCGGGACTCAGAATTTTTGTGGGTTTATGGACACTGTGAGTTTTTAGGATTTCTCATCACCTGCATCAAAATCACCTGGGTCACTAACTAAAAATATCAATTTCTGGGTCCTCAACTTGTATTTAATGAATCAGATAGCCTGTGAGTTGGAGACCAGTAACTGACATTTGTACCGAGGTCCACTGTGATTCTTATGCCCCCTCATGTTTAAGAACTATGGTTCTGGTTGACCCTGAGTAGAGGCCACTTTGAAAATGGAAATTTAAATAGGTCCATGGTTTACAAAGTCATAAACCATCACATGTGGCATCATTAGGGTCATTTAAAAAATATGTTTAAAATATACATGTTAGAAGTTATAAAGACTTAGATATTTTATTTCATGAGCATAAAAGTTATTGGGCGAGTCACTTAACTCTGAGCCTCATCATACCATCTATGAAATAGAAATGGTGCCATCTGACCTTACGCTGCATGTGAGTTGAGATAATCAAGTAGGAAATACAGAAAAGTAAGTGTGAGATATGAAGTGCTGTTATAAATGAGATACTATAATGCCTATGTGCAAATGTGGTGAAATGGTAGCCTGGTTAGAAATAATAATGTTTTTCTAAGTTACCTAGTTTGGTTTATTATTCTGTAGGGTTTGGGAGTACATTTTGATAACTGAGATTTTAGAACTAACAGTAATTTCAGGTTTATTAAAATTTGAACATGGTTAGGAGAAGGAAAACCTCAGGGATTGTACAGAATAGGATTTTTATAAAGCATTTACTTTGAATCTAACGATAGTTAAACATTAGAAATCATTCATTATTCTAAACTCTTCCAAGTGATTCCATGTTATAAGCAAATGCTATGGAAAATGAATAGAAAATTTATTTATGAAATTAACCCTTTTTCTGATGCCATGAGAGTAAGATCACTAATAATGTCATGTCTAAGAAATCCACCTCAGATTTTCATGGCATTTTAAAATAAATAGGGAAAATCCACAAACCCCATCATCAACTTTAACTTTAGCTATTTTATACTTGTAAGCAAAAGTCCCCTTTCCTCTTATAAATGTAAGCTTTTTTTAAATGGAGGCAAATTTGTTAAGTTCACTCTATTGAAGGTACATTGAAAAAGGTCAACAGATAATAAATTTGACAGGAAGTAGATAAAATCAAAGTTTTATTCATGGACAGTGGTTAAGAATGAAGATATTGAGATAAATTATTTTAAGTGAGAACTATCCTTTTAATAGGTTTCACTCTCCATCCTTGTCTCATTTTTCATTTTCATGAGGATTTTAATGTATTCTTTTTATTATATAAAACATGCCATATTTGCCCTTTTCAGGAAAATGGATCTGATATTCTCCTTTGACAGCCATTCATATGAAAGGAACAGGTCCTATTTCTATCCATCGCCTACATGTACATATTCATAAAAATCATAGATTTTTTAGAAGATATACTTTATGCTTATAGAATATTGTAATCCCAGAAATTCAAAGCACTTTGGTCAATAACTATATAATATTTCCTTTCTCTCTCTACTCAGCACTGCTAACTGCTTTAGGACAAGCAAGATAAACAGGTATACAATTATCAAATTCAGAATATTCAATAAGATGCTTCTTTCTCCTCTAACTTCTTTTAACAAAATTCCAAAGCACTAAATGGTCTTCCTTGTTTAAAGTATCACCATGGCTTATTGATTGATTGATTGATTGATTTAAATTTAATATGATTTTGTTCTGACATCTTTTCTTAAAAGAAGTAAAAATAATTCCTAACAGTAAAATGAAGATACGCCATATACTCCACAATAGTGACACGTATGCATGTGGATGGGGAGGGGGCGTAATAAGGGGTCCTCTCCATTTATCCCTAGTTCTGTGACCTTGATAAATGCAGTGACAGAATCAAAACAGCAAACATGGAAAAGTCAGGGAATTTAACGGAAACTGGGACTTAAACTACTTTGTCATTACTTTGTTGTATTTTTTTTTTTTAAGAAAGTTACAACAAGGAGCAGCTAAGGACTTATAAACTGGCAGCAGATTGTGGTTTATGATAATGACGATCCCAAAAGGACTTGGCTTTCTTGGTGACATTGAAGTAAATTGCACTCATCAAGATGTATACTAAGCAGGATAGATAATGAGATGTATGGAGAAGGCACAATTGTAGTTTTATGGTATTGTTGACTATCAAAATGAGGGGAAGGAAAGAGGTGACCAGATGCAGTTACTTGGGTTAATTTTAATAAACATTATAAGTGACAACATTTCTACTTCTCTTAAGTGCTAAAAATAAATAATGGTATATCAAACAATTGCTGGCCCCTACAGTATTTCAGTCCCTCTTTCTAACTTTTAGTAATTTCAATTTACTCTAAATTCCTAACTTCTTGGTAGGTGAGGTCACATTTGTTGATATTTACTTGGGTTAGTAATAACATTTTTATAGATGAGGAAAGATGAAGGAAGTACTATAGCTTCCTTATCCAGAAACAGACATAGCTCTTATGTATAATCTCATTTCCAGTAGATTACATAAGACATTGAGAAGTTCTACCTATGGAGTAGAAACTTTTGGGCTTGACACATTTTCTACTCTGAATGCTTTGCTTTTAATTAAAACTGATAAAACACGTGTGTGTGTATATGCATGTATGTGTGCATACATGCACACATAGCTGAAGGCTGTCATATCCACATGGCCTAATTCTATTATTTTTAGTGCACTTATGTTGTCTATTTCCCCTGGGTTTTGTAGGCAAACTTTTGTTATTGTGGTACATGATAGCCACATATTATCTGAGTACCACTCCTATCTTCTTAATTCAAGCCCACTCACACCAATTAGAAGGCACAATAAAATGAATAATTTCTGGTCATTTTAGAATTGAGGTGAAGCAAAGATGAGGTTTATTTGATTAAAGTATTTTAATTATAATGGGAAAATAGGTTAGTGACCTCTGTTAGAGAATAAAGTGTCCCGACTTTCTCCTTCCTCCCTTCTCTCCTGAGATTTTTTTTCTCTCTTCCTTTCTCTCTGATGCCACGAAGGATGAGATTCACTCCTAAAAGAGTGTGTCATTTTAAGTTGACTTTCTCAGAGCTGAGCTAAGAGCCATTGCCAAGGCCAGTGGGCGTAAATTCAGTCCGCCTGACGGGAGATGAAGGGCTGTGGGATTTATGACTTATTTGAGTTCTCATACATCACCCTCGGTGTCGCTCGCTTATGATGGCCCTGCCAAAAGATAAAGAAGTGTAGGACGCTTGGTACGGGCCATGGTGACAGGCCAGGGACAAATGTCTCTGTTGGGTAAATTGATTTGAATGGCTCTAGTGAAATATCAGGTTAGGTTGAAAATGTGATTGGGTTTAATGATCCTGCTGACTTCATAGACTGTTGGGATTCCAAATTCTGAACAGGTTAATTAAGGCACCCTATGAAGAGGGTGTGTATGGATATTTGTAAATTTATATAATTATTAATGTCAGTAAATACCACCATGTGAAAATCCAGACTTGTTCTTCTATATAATATATTGAATCTCCATTGAATACAAGAAACATTACTTGCAATTTCTGGAGTATTTATCAAGGAAAAAAAAACTGTTGAGAATATTATTTCTTTCTCCATACCCAAGAAGCAACAGAGACCAAAGGCATAAAAATATTTAATGAAAAGACAGAGAACAGACAGTTTATTCTCTGCTGGTTCAATTTAGTAGACTTAAACTTAATAACATAGTGGAGAGAGGATTTTTTTCCTTTGTATGAAAGTGGAGTTGTGTTAGGCCACTAAACTGAAGATTAAATAAATGGATTAGCTTTTCAATTAAGAAGAAAAATATTGTTACTTTATTTTTTGAGTGCCACATTTCAGTTAAAAATGATAGATTTAGATTCTCTTTGCAGGACCAAAATATCTAGCGGGTTTCTGCTTTTTCATTTAAAGTTGCCTCTAAATTTCTGTCTTGACGTCCAACAGTATTTTTTTACTGATCTTATCTCCAGGTAATTATTGTTGACTGTTTATAGTTTTATTATATTTTGAGGCATGAATAACTGTTTTCATCTTCCACAAGCGTTAGAAAATCCCATTTATTTCTTGCACTTTGCAACAAGGACCCCTACCTATGTGAAAGTGAACTCCAAGGAGAGGCTTCGCTGATGCTCGCTGGTCAACAGAGCCACAGGCCAGCAGCATCCCTGACTCCCGGGCCTTCTGTTACCCGATTCTTTCTTGGTCTTTGGACACATTCTCCATCTTTATTTGGCAGAAATTGTGATTTCTTCATTCAAGTGTGTGGCTGAGAGCCCTTGAGTACCATCTGTAATGGGTGTGAGGAGGATGGTAAATTGGGCTAAGGGGAGAATGAAAACTATCGTCGAATATGTTCTACTTTTAGAACTCATAAGGAGTCGGCATTTGAGAGTGTCTTGCTCATTTGTCAATGCAGCATAGAGTGACAGTGCCAGAACCCACTCTCTATTCTCAGGAGAGGTTCCAGCATAACTGCAAACCTTGAACCCATCTCTGTGAAATGTAGAAGTGTCTCTGTCACAGAACTGACCCTTAGGTGGAGCATGCCTTGTGTCCTTCTGCCTTTCCCTCAGCTCCACCTGACTGTGAGTGACATACCTTTTGAGAGAAATCCGTTTGCTCGCATCTAATTTTAGGTAACACCCCTTTATCTACATTAAGGAACGCAGGGGGGTTTTATGGGCCTCATGGCCCTGTGGGTTTCTAACTCAGGACTAGCACCACAGAGTTTCTGTTCAATATTTTTATTCATTCTTTCTCTGTCTCTGTTTTTTTCTGTGTATGAGAATATTAAGAATCAGAGACAGAGAAATATGTTCAAGATCACACAGCTTGTAAGAGACAAGGCAGTTTTTGGACACTAGGAGAATGTTAGAATGTTCCAGAAGGAGGGCATACGTAAACTGGGTCTGGTGGATGGGTAGGAGTTCAATATGCAAAGATAGTGGGAGAAGCATTCCTGGAAGACGGAACAGCATGAACAAGCACACAAAGTAGAAATAAATAGGGTAGATGTTCATGTAACAGTAAGACCTGAGTTGAAATCTTGACATTTCCTCCTAATAGCTCTTGACTTTAGATCATGGGTTTAACAAACATTTTTGAGAGCCTTCTAAACTCCAGGCACATTACTATCACCTTTTCCCCCTGAAACTTAGTTTCCTTGCTTGTTAAATGAGGGTAATAATCCATGACTCACAGAGTTTTTTTTTTTTTTTTTTTTTTTAAGAAATAATATATGTCAAAGAACCTGGTTTTTAGCAGGTACTTTGATCCATGGAGATCGTGACTGAGTTTAGGTGACTTGCTAAATTTGAGAAAGGGTTATTTAATGTCAGGGAATAGATTCATTACAATGACATAATTAGAATGGATAATCACATTTGCAGAAAAGAGACTACTCTACGAGTAAATGTAATTTATTCATAGAGTGCTGGACCTAGGCTTAGAGAAGATAAGTTCTAGTCTCTGTATCACTTTGGGTTCTGGGGGACTAGAAAATTATTCAATCCATCAATGTCGCAGTATCCTTGCCCTCAAAATTATTATTATTATAAAAATACCTGAGTGTGAATTTAAGCTCTTTTTGAGGGGTCCAATAAGGAAAGTTAAAATTGCTTCTCTCCAGAGCATTAAGCTTATTCAGAAAGGTGCCAGATAGAGTATTATAATGAAAGTAATGTGAAAAGAGGAGCAGCCCCTTAATCATTTTCGCAATGCAGTGGTGCTACTGCAAGTCATAATTTTAATACAAAGATATATAAATTAAATAATGATTCTGGGGTTAGCTGGATCTCCTGATAGTCTAAAGTTTGCCATAGAGAATTGTGGTATCACTTAGCAAGTTCATGTTTAAAGAGAAGAATGGGAAGGGAGGGAGGTTAGAATAGCAGCAACTAGGAAAATGTTAAAGATAGCCTGGAAGAGAAGACTAAAAGGAAAGGGAGAACCAGGAGGAAAACAAAGTGGGGAAACAGATCAGCGGAGCAAGAGAAACCAAAGGGGAGAGGGAATCCTTGCAAAAGGGAAGAAAGCCTACACATTTATCTAACAAAGCAGCCTGTCCCTCTTCACATTGTGGCTGCTGCCTCTTTGCAAAGAACGCAGTTGTGTTGGCGGCCTGATCATCTCTTCTTTACATTCAGTCGAATTCTTGATGATTATGCCATGGGATCCCTACTATTTTCTGTAAAAACACCTGTGAAATTGTAAGGCTTGGCTGATTGATGGCTCTTTTTTTGTAAAGTAGGAATTGAGGTAAGCAAACTTCAAGAGGATATGGAGGTCATCTAGCAAGAGGAAAAAACAGTGAAATTCCAGAGTCTTATCCCACCCACAGTACACTTAACTGGATGAATATTTAATACCTGGTTTTCCCATTATCCCCACTTTAGACTTGAGATAACTGAGGCTAAGACTAGCTAAGAAATTTACCCATGTTTAAATGGCTCGTGAGGGATAGAACCAAATTTGAATTCCATTCTGACTCTAAAGCTCATATTCTATTTTCTAATGTTTTCTCTTAATAAAAATTAGTGCATACACATAATAGGATAGGATTCTGTCTTATGAAGGACTAGTTTTGAAATTTAAGATTATCTTTGGAGAAAGTGTTTATTTCTCTTCTTAATGTTCGTTTGAAAATAAGAATAGGAAAGATATAGCAAATGTGCTTTTGTACTGGGAATATCTAAAATTGTTTACTTTAACAATAAAGTTCTGCCATCTGGTTATTGCATGTTCTCCTAAATTGGTGTGGTTTTTTCCTGCTGTCTTGGAAAGGGAGCAACTAGTACAGAGGAAAGTGTTCACAATGCAGCAAAGGAGTTTTTTTTTGAGGGGGGAGTGGGTAAGATTTTTCTTAATTATTACTGCAGTAGAATGTCTAGCCAAAGCGAGAAACCTTTTATTTCTACTCAGTGAGCAGCCTGAAAGGCTTCAGAATGTATGGCACAAACAAATGCCATTTCATTTTTTTCTACCTCTTAAAGAAAGTTAATCAAGAATTTATTTTTTTTGAATAACTCTGTGTGAAATCAAGCAGCCAGACAATGAAATGGAAATTAGAGAAAATGAAATGATGAGATTATCCTAAAAATATTAAATTCTGTAAAAATGTAAAAAATTCTGCCAAGTGAATTGGTTAATAAAGACCTATAATTATTGCCCTCTGGGTTACCTTTTGCTGGCATCGTTATGGTCCTTCAGTTTCCTCTTTCAAAACCACTTACCTATATTGGCAAATATTCATTTTGGATGCTGGGAGTGGCCAATAGCTTTGAGAGCAAAGCAAGACTGGGGCAAGTGCCAGGAAGTTGGGTAGGCTATGGATTAATATAGATTAGGATCAAGGATCTTAGGTAGGTGACCGTTTGCTTGAGTAAAGCCAGTTTACACTATGACCCTCCATTCTGTTAGGCCTGGCGTGGCAAGGATTTCTTCTTTAAAAAAAAAAAGCAAAGGATTTTAAAGCGTATACTCACCTAGTTTTCCCAAAACTTTTATTTCTGAGAACTACTAGGTCATAAAGATATGGCAATAGACTTGGTGAAGTTTGTTTGGCTCCTAGTACCTTGGTACTTGTCGTCTGGGACAGCCCTTGCTGTGCTAGTCTCAGGTAGGCTGATCGGGGGGCTGCAGCAGGTGAGGGGGGGTGGCTGCCATCCCACCAGGGCAGCAGTGCACACTGTGGTTCTTTAGGATTGTGTACTGGCTGCCTCACTTGCCAGATTCTAGTTCTGTAAAATGTCACCAGAAAGATCTTCTTTGTCTCTGGTAGTGTGACAGTGTGTGGTTAAGAGACATTTATTTTCACTGAGAGAATTTTAAAGCTATCAGGCAAAGGCTGTTTTCTGAATATAGCATAGCTATAGGACTTCTCAACCTCCACACTCATGACATTTTGGACTGGATAGTTCTTTGTCGTGGGGCTGTCTTTTGCATTGCAGGATACTTAACAGCATCCCTGGACTCTACCCACTAGATGCTGTAGCACCTCCTTCAGCTGTGACAATGCAAGGTGCCTCTAGACACTATCAAATGTCCCCCAGGGGGAAAAATTGCCACTGGCTGAAAACCATTACCTTAGATTTTGGACCCTTTAAAATAAGACCACTGATTTTTTTTTCTCCTAATTATTATCTGTAAGGAGAGACCTTCATTTGAGATAGACTTCGAACATAAATTGCTGATTCTTTTTGAGAAAACATACTGCATTTTAACCTTTTAGTGACTGATTGTCCCCAAATGTGAAGTAGGAAGTTGATGGAGGCAGTAGTTATATGCACTTATTTTTGAGCCAGAGTCCCTTGAATTCGAGTTAAGGATTTGCTATCAAGTATCTGTGTGACCTTGGCCAAGTGACTTTGCAGTCCTGAGTCTCCTTTTCTTCTTTCTCTCTCTCTCTCTTTTTTTTTTTTTAGGTGAGGCAACCCTTGGTTGACCTAACGGACTGCAAGGACCTTGTTAGCTTACACTCTCTTATTTTTTTTATTTTTTACACCTGCAGCACCTGGTCTTCCTAGGTTTTCTCCCATCCAAGTACTAACCAGGCCCAACCCTGCTTAGCTTCTGAGATCAGATGGGATTGAACTTGTTCAGGGAAACATGGCCATAGACAAAGTCTCTTTTTCTTTATCTGTGAGATGAGGGGAAAGATGATTGTACCTTTGTCATCCTGTCATAGTGATGATTAAATGAGATAAAAATAGTGAAAGTATGTAGCACAATGCCTGATACATGTTGAATGTTCAATAAACATTTGCTATAGTTATTAATATGGCTAATAATATTTTAAAAAAATTATTAGGCTTGTTATTAAACCAATGTTTATTTACCAACTTTTTTTTCATATTTTTTAAATCTCAGAAAATAGACTTACAAGTGTTCACACACATACACACACACACACACACACACACACAAATGTGACTAGTTCTTGCTTCTACATAATATCTTTGGACAAAACCAGGACATTCAGATTCACCCCTCTACTTTTTCTGCTTCTTACTCTCACTGTACCCAGCTTTTTCCTCCCATTCTTTCCTTCTGGAGCCACCATCAGACAAAGTTCAGATCATTCCCTTGATTTGCAACCTGTGCACGAATGAGAAAACTCCTATAGTGGCTTTTGATTTTATGCTTCATTGCTTAGGTCTCCACATAAACACTATGGCATCTTAGAAAAGGAACCAAAAACAAAAATGACTTTCTTTTGGCCAGAAGTTTATCAAACCTGTGTCTGCAATGGCACAGCAAAGTAGCAAATGAGAAAATCCAGAGTTTTTTTTTTTTTTTTTTAATGGCTGCAGAAGCCAAGTGACCTTGAGGGAGCACTGGCTGCATGTTCCCTTTTCATGGTGTTGCCCACATGCCTTCTCCTCCTCCTCCTTTTACTGCTCCCCATTCAGCTCCTCAACAACAGGTAATCACTCTGCCCTCCCACTCCAGATTTATGGCCAAGAACAGGCCATAAACAGAGAAGGCCAGTCCTAATCCCAGGTGCTGCACCTTCCTGTGTGCCGGAAGTTCGACAGCTTGATGGGACCATAAAAAATAAGCCTGCATCCCCACTCTCCCCATGAATCACGCCCCATGGAAATGACTAGTGAGGCGTGCTGCAGTCACTGCAGGTGACTCACAGCCCGAGGCAGGGCTTCCTCTCACCCACCAGAGCAAAGGATCCTGGTGGATGTCCTCACCGTCGTGTGGCCTGACAATCCAAAGCAGTCACATAACTAAGCAGACCTCAAAAGTCCTTACCAGCTCACAGATTCATAGGGAACAGGCTTCTTCAGTAATCCACATGTCATGATGGAGGCCACTGCAGCTTGCTGATGCTCCGAGAATTACAAAGGTACCACCTGAAATGACACTCCTGCAGGACAGATTTTAGAAATAAGAACACACCTTTCACAGATGCCATTTTCCACCCCTAGTGGCCTCTTAGTGTGTATGTCATTGGCTTGTGTTTCTCAAACATGATAGTGTGTGGTAATCAACAGGGTGACCTTGTTCAGTTTCTGCTTTAGTTGGTCTGAGCAGGGCCCATGAATTTGCACTTATTACAAACCCCTGGGCAGGTGATCATGATGCTGCTAGTCTTTCAACCACATTTGAGTTGTGAGATCCCAGAGTGTTTAAACAGTTTCTTTCCCTCCTCCTTCCTTTCCTCACCTCAGAATTGTTTCTTTTGGAGGGGCCCTTGCCAACTTTTTTCAGAAACAGTAGTCATCTCCCCAGTTGGATTTGGGCAAAACGAACTTCCTCTATGTCCATGAAATATCAGAAACTTTGAGAACTAGAGACATACAGTTATTACTGAGTTTAGTCTCCTTTCCCTGATAAGATTTTTTTAGAAAATACTCTTTTAACAAATGGCCTTCTGTGTTTTTCTCAGATCAGTGCTAAGTTGAAGGGTCTCAACCCAGCTCTGCAGAGAACAGATGGCTCTTTTGTCATTTAGCTCCGAGTACAGCAGAAGATCTGTGGTGTGTTGAAACCTACCTCTGCCCATTGGTCTAACTTTAGGTAACAGAGCAACAGAAAACCTATTCACCTTTCTGCATTTCTGGAAGCTTTTCTATCCTTTCTACATCTGATAGTAGTAGCTATCGTCTATTATATACATTGTTCAAGATATACATTTTGGGCTGTGTGGTCTCAGTGAAAGGGCAGTGAGTGGAAGAAGATGCAGGAAGGGCCTAACCATCTGTATATGTGCATGAGGTTTGGAAGGGTGATTTTCTTCTATGAGTAATGGCTGTAAGCTGATATCAGCGAAGAGTACATATGCTTGTGGCTCAAGGATTTGACCCTGAGACATGTCCTTAGTCAGGAAATCATCCCTAAATGAAATGTGCCACAGACCTTATTTAGCTTTAGTTGCTCTATCAGGTTCCTCCCAATGTGCTTCTTCCAGTGATGTGTGATGTAAATCAATGGGAACACAGCATCTTGCAGTGGAATAAGCATAGGGTCTGAATCAGGCAAACTGGACTCAACTCACAGAGCCTGGCTCTCACTACCAAACTCTCTGAGCTTACATTTCTTCTTCCATAAAAACCCAATGCTATGTACTTAAGAGGGTAATTTTGAACATTATGTGAGCCAAAGTAGAAAGCTCTAGCATGATATCTGACATAATAGGCTTTCAGTAAACTTGAATTCCATTCTCCCTTGGAGCAGGTTGCTTATATTAAATTTGACAAAATTAAGCAATCGTGGCTTAATGCTGTGGGCTCTGGAGTGAGCCTGTCTGGGTTCAAACCCTAGCTCAGCTACTTCCTTACTGTGTGACTGACCATTGTTAGTTTTACTTTAATCTATCTAGGCCTCGGTTTTCTAGATTTTGAAACTTAAATGAATTACTACATGTAAAACACTTAGAAGAGTCTCTGACACATAACTGTTGAATTTTATGATATGGAATTTTTATCATCTAAAGAGTAGCAAGCAGAAATAAGCAACCACATTCCCTCAGCCCCCCTCAAACAAACAAATTTCACGACTACCACCTATCTTTAGTTTTGATATAATAGCTAAGAAGTTATTCTTCTAGACAACTTTGAAGTAGTTCATACCTGGCAGAAGTTAAAACTTTTGAGTTATAGCATTAACAAAAGTTAATTTGGGATGGATCACAAACTTAAATGCAATAGTTGAAATTATCAAGCTTCCAGAGGAAAATATGGGGAAATATCTTTGTGCTTTTGAGGTGCAATGATTTCTTGGAGGGAATATAAAAGCACTAAGCATAAGCATTAAAGGAAATATCAGTAGATTGGATTTGATAAAAATTAAAATTTTCTGTTCTTCAAAAGAGTCTTAGGAAAATTAAAATGTAACCCACAGTCTGGGGAAAAAATATTTTTAAGACATATGTCTAAAAAGGACCTGTATTCCAAATATGTAAAGATCTCTTACAAATCAATAATAAAAAGGCTCTCAGTGAAAAAAATGGGCAAAAGAATTGAAAAACTACTTCATATAAGAAGATATGCAAATGTCAAATAGGCCTGTGAAAAGAGGCTTCACATCTTTAGTAATGAGGGGACTATATATTAAAATCACAATGAGATGACATTTTATACTCCTGAAAATGGTTAAAATTAAAAAGACTGACAACACACAGTGTTGGTGAGCATTGAAACTGCTTGAATTCTCATATATTGTAGGTGGAATATAGAATGCTACAACCACATTGGAAAATTGTTTGGTAATTTCTGATACAGTTAAACAGATTTAAAATAAGGCTCAACTGTTAATTTTTAGGTATTTCAGGTATCCAAGAAAAATGAAGACACATACCCACAAAAATACTTATGTAAAAACACTCATAGTAGCTTTATAATAGCCCCAAACTGGAAAGAAGACATATGCCCAACAATAAGAGAGTGAGTGAACAAAGTATGGTATATTCATGGGATGGATAACTACTGATAATAAAAATTAACTATGGATAAATAAAAAATGTATGCATCTCAAAAGCAGTATATTGTGTGGAAGAAAAAAGATTACATATTATGTAATTCCATTTACATAAAGTTCAAGAACAGGTAAAACTAATCTACATTATTAATCAGAACATTGATTATCTATGAGGGGTGGGTATTAACAAGAAGTGTCATGAGAGAACTTTCTGGGGTGGCAAAAATATTCTATATCCTGATGGCAGTTTTGATTTCATGGATATACTGCTTTGTTAAAACACATCCAAGTGTATACTCATGTTTTACTCTATATAATTGTGCCATAACGTGTGTGTATATGTATATGTGTGTGTGTGTATATATATCTATATCTATATCTATATCTATTTATCTACCTTCCTACCTATCTCTCTCTATATATATATATTTGAATTATTCTTCATTCTAGGAGAGCCTCTCTGAGCTCTGATTATTTGTTATACTCTTTTTTCTACATCAGAATTACTTCTCGGCTGCTGACCATCATCCAGAAAACAGAGAAATATGAATTACCATAACAGTAAAGGAAAGCTCCTTAATTAATTATGTGAATCTCTGTTAAGGTTGTACCTTACCATCTGGATAAATTATTCCATTGTGAAGCCTCTCCAGGGAGAATCTAATACAACTGCCCTTTATTTCTGGGCTTCTGTACTTCAGCTTTCCTGTCTTGTCCTGGGTTATCTCCTGTAGAATAGAATTGATGGTCCTTTCCACTTGAGTTGAACTCTTCATTCAGGTTTTTCCAAGCACTTTATGAACTGTAATTCATTAACATCATCATAAATGGCAATGTTCTGTGAAAAAGAGAGGTGATGGCACCAATTAAAATACTCTTGTAGTCGCACATCAAATCAACGTCAGTCCAAACACCAGAACTCAAAATTCATACGTTTCCTTTCTTCTGCCAGACTGATAGCAGCACAATGCTTGAAACAAAGACAAAACCCCAGTCTATACTCACAGAATGTGCCATACTGCACTTGGCACATGGATCTGCTAAGAGCAGTGACAGGGAGAGAGAAGAAATGGATCTGGACTAGAGAAGGTTCCAGTAGGCAATATATACCACTTCTCTTGAAATATTCATAAGGATATCTACAAAATAATATCCTGCATCCAGTCACAGGATTACAGGGCTGACTTGCAGCATAATCATTTTATTGTTGACTTAAAACCCAAATCATTGAAGCTACATATCCAAGATCACATAGCTGTTCTCCCCCAGATTTGGTGATGGCCGGCCCTGAGCCATTGCATTTATGTGGTCTAGATCACATAAGAGATTTTCTTCTCCCTTGGACTCTGCAACTTTTTATATAACAGAAGCATTTAAATACATTGTTTTATTTGGGCATGGGGTATTAAATAAATAATATGAAAATTCTCTCACACCACAAGGAGTCTAATAATAACTGACAGTTGTAGAGTAAGCACTCTATGCCTAGTACTCTTGAATGTTTTACACGTATTTATTTAAATCTCAGTATCCTACTGTGATACTGCACTATTGAGGATATTGTTATCCTTCCCATTTTACACTTGTGGAAGCTGAAGCATGGAGCAGTGGTTAAAAACCTGCCCCAAATCTTGAAGTTTGCAAGCAATAGAGCCAGAATGGAAAGCAGAATGCTGATTCTAGCAGCCACTGCTCTGACCTGCTTCCTCTGTAGGATAGGAGGTAGAGATTTGTCTCTTCTGAAAAAAGAACTGAAATCTCAATGAAGCAAACCTAAGAATGTCTAATGAATGTATATAATAACAGTTAATATTAAATGGGCAATTGTCACTGTGCAAAATGGTTTATTTCATTTGAATTTTCACAACTCAGTGAGAAAATATATTATCCTTATTACATGCGAAGAAATGGTGATGTGCAATGTTAAAGGGACGTGCTCATGGCCACATGGTAGGGAAAAATGTGACCCCGGACAGCCTGGCTTCAGAGTTGTGTCCCCTGTTCCCTTTATCCTAACATTGCAGGAATGTTAGAATAAAATGTCATTTATTTAGTCCTGCTTTAATTGACAAAATACTAAACAGAGTCTGCACTAAGTAAAATGTCATCAGAGAAATATTTATGGCTTGGCTATTTCTGAGCTGGAAAGTCTGATTTCTATAGACTGCCTTTATTTTTATAGAGCTGGCATCAAACTTGTTTTAGAAAGAAATGGCATTTCTCCAAGGTATCCCTGGTCAGTGTGACCTGGCACATTTCTTGATTTCAACTGTAATTTTCAAGGAAGGGCAAGATTGGGAGGGATGGCAGTATCCTCCCTGGGCAGGTGTCAACATTTGGAGGAGAGGAAAGGGAAGGAATGCTTGTTTCCCAAACAAAGCAGGCCTGGAGAGTTGATTTTGAACTTGACCTAGGACTTGCCTCTTTTCTACTTAGGATGAAAAAGTTTGCGACAGACAAGCAAAGTCATCATTCATGTTGGTATTTTGTGATTGGAGTACAAAAATGTTTCTATTTCTAAAATTATTTTGGTTTTAATTTGAGGTTAGCCATAATTTATGAGTTAAATTTTAATGCTCTGTGAGAAAGTGTAGGGATTTTGTTTTTGAGGAATACTCTTCTTAAGTTTGACAAAAATTAGTTTAAACAGAGATAGGAGTAGCTGTCATATACCTATCCCTGGTGTGGAGACATTGAAAATAAGTCCTAGTGGTGGCTGTAAGGCATTTTGAAGAACTTGGATTCTACTCATCTAAAGTGAATTCTGTACATTTATTGGTACTTTAAAACCGTGGGATGTGTTTCTGTGGCATCCAGGTCATTGGTAGGGACAGGAAATGATTTCTAGGATAAAACTCAGATACGCCTAGGGCAAGGAAACCTGTAGTTCTTATTGTTACAGAGAACTAAGACTGGCTTTTTTAAGATACCAGCTTGCAGAAGACCCGAGGTTTATGAATTCTCATTTACAAACTCCATATTTTATTGTAGTTAACCTGGACTGAGTTTTTTATTGTAAAGAGTAAGGGGCTGCATTCTATACAAGACCATGCCCTGATGGGCTGAGACAGAAAAGTTGGCCTGACCTGTGTCTCCAGTGTTGAAGATGAGCTGTTCCCCCTTGTAGGAAGTATTTTCACTGCCGGGTGGCACGGGGCTTTCCTAGCTTTAAGATGCAAAAACGACTCTTCTTCCAAGTCTTGTCTCTTGGACTATCATTTTGTGAATAATTATTCCAAGTAAGGCCACTTCTACAATCAAGATGCAAAAATTTATTAGACAAGATGGGATCCTCGCCTGCCCATTGGAGATCAGAGGCTGCCTGTGTACAGCACACAGCTGCAGTGTTTTGCAGACTTCCTTCCTTGCATTGGCTTTCGCACCTTGATGTCATTTCTGGAGTGTGTATGAATGTGGTTACCTAACAAGGCTGCATGGAAGCAGTCTGTCTTTAGTGAGAAAAAGGGTAGAGGCTGTAATGAATATTACTCTTTCAGAAAATGCTAGGATTCTGTTTCTTTCATGCTTCACTCATCAGCTATTTAATTAAATTTATCCATTCATTCAAAACCAGTCATGTCATGTGCCTGTTCCTGTGCTGGCACTAAAGATCTAAGGATGAAGGAGACAAAGAAGGATGCTACTCTCATGCAGATTACATCTAATTATGGATATGAAATTGAAGCAACTAAACTCACTGAGAATAAGAGCTCACATCTACCCAGCACTAATACATTCCCACTGCAGTTTTAAAGCTTTCTGAATGTTGACTTGTTAAACTCTTTAAACAAGCCTCTAAGGTATATGCTACTCTGATCTAGTTTTGCAGATCAAGAGACCGAGGAATAGGGGCTTTAGATAAGTAGACCTAGATTGAGATCACACAGGCAGGAAAGAACAGAGCTCGGATTTGAACCTGGGATGTCTGACTCCAGAGTCCATTATTTTAGCCATGATGCTATAATACATCGAATACTGGGGATTATCTATTTTGTATTGGGTGGTCAGGAAGTGACTCTCAAAAGAAAGGCCATTAGAGCTGAAACCTGAAAGATGAAAAAGAGTATTGCATGTGAAATGAGTGTGTGTATGTGTGTACAGTTTTGTGTGTGAGTGTTGTGTGTGTTGTACATGTGTTGAGTGTGTGTAGTGTGTATATTGTGTGTGTATGTTACGTGCATTTTGTGTTGTGTTTGTGTTGTGGGGTTTGTGTGTGTGTTGCGTGTATGTTGTGTGTATGTATTTTGTTCATGGTAGAGCAAGGACCTAATGGCGTCCCTAGCAGAGGAGGCAGAATGCCTGATGGTCCTAGGGAAAAGGAGTAGAGTGAAAGTGAGGAGAGTGAGAGACAGAGGCTTGGACCATTCACACAACGGAAAGACCAGTGGCCCAAAAACTTTGGTAGAAGTGAAAAGACATGTGGGATTGGGATGTCATGTGGGCAGGAGCAAAATGACATGGTGTTATATGCCAATTTTGGAATGTAAAGTCTTTTTAAGATTTTAAACAAAAGAAATTACCTAATTCAATTGAGATTTTAAAAATATCATCTGCTGTCAGGACACAAGAAATGGTGACTGTTGTCGTTGTCCAGGTAAAAGGTGAAGGAGGCTTCACCTTGGATGACAGGTGGGCTCTGTGTGGTATGAGGGTCATCTCCCACTTCACTGCACGTCCAGGT
This sequence comes from Macroglossus sobrinus, assembly GCA_004027375.1. Classification (NCBI taxonomy): domain Eukaryota; kingdom Metazoa; phylum Chordata; class Mammalia; order Chiroptera; family Pteropodidae; genus Macroglossus; species Macroglossus sobrinus. The sequence goes on along the minus strand of PVKZ01000054.1, from coordinate 417,917 downwards.
TCCATTCCCTACTCAAAAAGAGGATTCTTGAATGAAGCGAAAACTTTTCACAGAACTTTGCCCCATTGGGTATTCACTCTCTGTGCAAGGAGTCCTACTCCAGCAGGCCTCCTAGTCAGAATATGCCACTGGACATGCTGAGAATCAAGGGCCCTGACTGAGGAAACCCCAACAGGATGGACAAACTGAGGATTTTGTGTGTGTGGCATAGGAAATTTACTCTGACCACTTGGATGCAGAACCAATGGTACTTGCAAATTTTCTTTTGGGCTTTTTTTTTTTTTTTAATAACTTGTATCTCTTTAATTGCATTATCCAAAGATAACTGACAGCAACAATTTGGGCTGATGCAAAAACAATAATGATAGTCCCTTTATGAAGGTGTCCCCTATCTACCAAAGGCTATTGAAATAGAGGGCACTGTGGTCTTTGCTGGGAGTGTAAACAAGTGTTTTTTGATTACCTTTTGTGAGCTGTGGGATTCAGTTGAAGTGGATGTTGTATGCAAATGCAGCGGTGGCTTGTGAGCTGCAAATGTCTCAAATAACCATCCCCAAATGCACTATGTAGCATTAATATATGGAATTCCACTTCCCTCTGCCCACCACTGTGACTTCTCTGGGCTCTTTCTGTTTCTATTTCTTCATGACATATAGAGACAGCTTAGGCATTGGCTGTCCCTCTGATTCCATTTCACCAAAACATAACTTTGTGATCCTTCCATCTTCTCCCATATTAATAAGACTACTTTTTATCAGATTCCAGGACAGGTGGATGATGATAATGCTGTACTCTATTACAATAATGGCTACTATTAATTGAGCACCTACTGTTTGCCAGGATTGGGCTAGTTGCTGTATACACCATCTTATTTAGTCTTTAGAGCATCTTTAAAGAAAGGTACTATTACTCCTTCTGCACAAATGAAGAAATTGAAGCTAAAACACTCTTGGCTTTATAGTGCTTGGAACAAATGATGTAATCACTTCATTGTGCCCTGCAGAAGTCTAACTACAGAGAGGGAATTGTGTTAAGGTTTGAATATAGGCATGCCTCGGAGGCATTGTGGATTTAGTTCCAGAATAGCTCAGTAAAGTGAGTCTTGATCTTTTTTGCTGGTGGGGTCTTGCCTCTAATATGTAAAAAACAAACATCAGTGAAGGGTAATAAAGTGAAGCAGTTCAAAATGAGGTATGCCTGTAACATGTTTTAAGAGCAAATGAAGAAAGGAAAACATACAAGATCATTTAATTAAATTTGTATACATTTCTCACATGCAATGTGACAGGCCTGAAAAATTGCACAGCTCTTTGGGAGAGATAGAGCAGTATATATGTATTAATATTCTTACCTCGATAGGGGAGAAAAAATGATGCTGTGGGAATACATCACACCTAAACCAGGTAATGATGACCAAATCCTGAATAAATAAATTTTAAGTAGGGAAACGTAGTCTACCAATGGGTGCATTCTAGACTAAGTGAACATGTATAAGAACTCAGACAAATTTAGGGGCTTGCAGACCATTTAGGGTGACTGAACGGGTGCACAGTTAAGGAATACTAAGACACAGTGTTAGAGAGGTGAGCAAGGAGAGAATCATGAAGGGCCTTGTAATGTTAGGAGTTCATACCTTAAGGGCACTAGAGATGTAAAGCATTTAAAGTAGAAGTATAGTATAATTTTATTTGACTTCAGTGGCATGTAGTGTGGATTTGTGGGGAGAAGCTGGAAGGTTTTTGTGTAGTAATCCAGGTGAGAAATGATGGTGGTCTTAACCTAACTTCATCACAGTGGGAATAGAAAAGCATAGATACAAAAGCTTTTAATCAGACAGATAGATACCTGTAAACAAGGATCCATAGGGGTATCTAACAGTTTAAAACATATTTGGAGGACTGTCATGTGGAAGGGGGAGATGATTTATTCTGTGTATTTACAGAGGGCATAGTAAAAGGACTGATGGGAGAAAGTCACTGGGAGGTATATCTTAACTTTAGTACAATAGTATGACCCCAAAATTGAAAGCTTGAGTTTACCATTCATTACTGAACGTGTCCAAGTATTTTATTTTAATTCTAGGCATACTTTTAAATGTTTAGTATGTACTAGGCACTGAACTCACACTTAAGGGGAATGAGATTCTGAAGATAATTAACAACTAATTAAAATCAGTGAAATACATATCCTCCATATGAACAAAGAACTGTTGAAATTAATTCTACCTAGGGTTGAGGAAAGTTATTAATTGAATTGGTGGAAACCAGCCGAGGAGTTGGTTAAAGGGAAAATTGGTATGGTATATGGAGGACATCTACATTGAGTTGCCCTGGGAACACTTGGAAAACACGACTCTAGTGTTTAGAAAATTGTCAGGGCTGGAGAAATATATTGGGGAATTTTCAGTATAAGCAAGGATCCTCAAAGCATGAGTACAGAAGATAAGCAGGTAACATAAATAAGTGAAGTGGACAAGGCATAAGACAATGATAAATAGTGGGGACTGTGAAAATTGGAAAGCAAATGACTTTCACAAAAGGCGTGGCTGCTGCTCAGCTCTAATAAATTGTCACCTTGTAGGGATGTTAGCCCTGTATTGTCAGATCTCCACACTTCATAAATGAAAACAGACACATGGATAATTAGGTGATGTTTTCAATTTTGTTTTTTTTTTTACCCCCACAGTGTAGCTTTGATCTAATCATGGCCTAAGGACTGTCCAGTTGCCTTGGATGTTATAAGTGTTGAAGCTGTGAAATGAAATTTTCCCAAGTGAGCAGAGCACTGGTCTATATGCACTGATGATCCTTCTCAAGTGGAAAACCAAATCTTATTTGATATGCAACCTTTTCCTTTTCTACATCTGAGAATTCAAGCTGCCATAGTGATATCTGAGATCATGCAGTACATTATCAAGAGAAAAACAAAAAACAAAGAGAGATAAAAGCATGATGGAAAATCTAGAACCCTGTGAAGATCTGGGTGTTTACAAAGAGTAATCGAATACATAAGGTGATAACTGTGGGTGTGTTTTCAGACATCAGAAAACGTTTCTTTTTAGTTATAGTGTTTATTTTATAATTAATGGGAATTTACAAATTTACACATTTGTAAATCCCCTTACAAATGTTCCTCTTTATATGCTAGCATTCAAAATGGTACTGCTAACAAATGGTTTCAACACCCTTGTAGAGAACAGAGTCCAAAGATAGCATCCTGTGTAACCTTAGGGGTGATTGAGGAAGGTGACTGGAGACAGTAGGCTTGAGAATTAGCCAGGAGTAGTATTACCAAATCCAAGAGGGAGAGAACTCCAAGAAGAGAGCTCAAGTTTGGGATATTAAGCAGATGGAAATTGGTGAGACATGGGCTTTAAAAGGTAGAGTCTCCTGATGACCTCAGGAGAGGATCTCTAAGGAGAAGAGTTGTCAAGACTCCAGGTTGCTGTGCCCTGGGCATTGGATGGGAGGTCACTGGATGGAGTGATTGCAGACTGCTCTCTTGGTAAATTGGACAGTAAAAAGAAGGAGAGGCAGTCATTTCTTAAGGAGGAAGCAAGGTTAAAGAAAGATTATACTATTTTTTTTCTAATGGAGTAGAACTGATATTGAAACGAGGAGAGCTATTGATAATTGGTGAAGCAAGCTATAGAATGAGGCATAAAATGGAGAGATCAGAATTAGAGCAATTGAGAATTTTCTTCCTTTCAGACAGGTGAAAGCATGCATCTCTGAAGGTAAGCAGAGAGGAAAATCGAGTTATACCTGATGACTACAGGTTTTCTCTGAAGAGGAGATGAAGGGAGGGGTTAGTAGAGAGGCGTGGGCTAGAAAAAAAATGAAAACAAGTTTAGAACAGCTGCTGTAGAGAATTTAATAGGGGCAAATAAAAGGATTGTTGAGGTTCAAACTGAGGTTGGAAACCATTAAGTAGTAATGATCACAGCTGTGAGCATTTCTTCAACAGTCTCAGAGAGCCCAGGCAGAGGAAGGAGAGAGAAGAGGGTCTGGGTTGCTCCCGCACTGGAAAATGACCAGCCAGATTCAGCAGAAGGTCAAGGGAAGAAGAAGTTAAGCAACAGATAAATGGGCAAGCTTGTAAATGGAACACAGGCCTGGGGAAGAAGTCAAAGGACTTAAGAGAGAACCGATTTGCTGAGAGAAAAGAGAGAGCCTGCAGGATAACTATTTTCCTTGGATATTAGAATAAGAGATTCTTGTACTAGGTGTAACTTTGATCTGAGTGACTTCTGAGGTGCCTTCTTATTCCAAAATTTTTTCATTCTAGCAACCGCAGCCAGTTACTGTCAAGGTATTGTCATAATTGTCAAGGTATGTTAAAAAAAAAAAAAAGTCCTGAATACACCAGAGTGTCTCTCTTAGGGCTGGTCTCAAGGAAAATTATGTAGATGATATTTCTCATTTGTACTGCTTACCTCCGTTTGCAGTATCATCTTCCATTTCTTCATCTTATCCCAAGTGGACCAAACCAATGAGGGTGTTATTCTGTGATAGGAAGCCTGTCCTTGGTCCTTATTCAACTCAAAACCTCTCGGTAGATACGTGTCCTGCATCTGTGCAGGCCTAGAAAAGGTCTCCGGTTATTTGTTTTTATTCCATGCAGCCACAAGGAGCTTCACTTTCAAGTCAGCTTTGTTGGCCTTTTTGACTCAAGCCACAAGACAACAATTCTTTTATTATTGTCATTTCTTATAATTTCTACAAGATAGTAGGGGCAAAAAGAATGAGAGCAATTAACTTAGTGTGCTTGAGATAAACAGGAAGAGGTTCAATGCCAGGTGCTATGCTATTTTGAATCCCACCTCTTGAGTCAGACAGCACTATTGTGTACTTCCCAATTTCTGTATGAATACCAGCAAACCTACTTCACTTGCCTCTGGCCTTGGCTTGCAGATTTCGGGAAACACAGAAGTTAAACATGGGTTATTTCTTCAGTGAACCGACAGATTTCTCCTTGGGAACCAGCTCCTTTGCTGCTGAGACAGCTTAAATGTATAAGCGACAAATTTGAAATATGCCCTAGACTCTGTGGGATCAGGGATTTTGAATCCTTGCCAGGGCTTTAGTGCCTCTCGGTATTATACTTCTCAGGTAGATCAAAGTCCCACACGAAGTTCTACTGAAGGAGAGGGTCTTCAGTAGATCTCGAGTGAAAGCAAAATAGCCTTGAAATGGGAACAAGAGATTCAACAGCAGACACTACCTGTAGGAACTTTGATTTCATTACATTTAAGCTTCTTTCTCTAATGGACCATTTCTACCTGAACACTTTTTGAGGATAAGTACTGTGTCTTCTATATCTGCATCTCTAGCTTTTAACAGTCTCTGCCACATGGTACATGCTTATTAAATGTATGTGGAAATTAGTCACATGTTGGATGACAATTTTTCATCCCCATCTCAATTTCAATGGGCGATTAATGGTAAAATGACTTTTCTTACTTTGCATAAATGGTCAAAACTTCAGGTTATGTACATCATCAGGTACTAAGGAAATCTACCCCAAATGGAACCCAGGGAATGTAATGGAACAAATTTGGTATTGAGAATTGGAAAAACCCATTTTTGAATTCTAGCTCAACAGCATGTTAATTTTGTGAGGATAAGTTGCTTAAACTCTCTGTACCTCAGTTTCAGGTAATACTGACATTGTGAGGTTTTTTTTTTCTCTCTCTCTCATTAGTGAAAGAATGAATTTTCCTCTTTATTTTTCTCCCTGACCTCCATATCTCTATGAGTATGTTGTGTTATAGCTACTGCTTCTGTGTGGGTGGAGACCACAGCTGTCCCCTCACTGAGGATAAAGTTTGTGTTCACTGCATCAGTAATTACATGAGGTACTGTGTGAGATGCTCTGACCTTGTTGGTCTCTGTACCATGGTCACCGTAGGGTCATGATAATTCACGATGGACAACCAGACATCTACTCAGTGGCTTACACTTACAGTTCACTCTTCTTTCAGAAACCAGAAAATCGCACATGATCTGCAACATGAAGGAACACGTTTGTTTATTTATTTATTTATTTATTTATTTATTCAATAAGAATTTATTAAGTCTTCTATATGCTAAACACTGGGGATATGGTGGTATGTAAAAAAGAGACATTGTCTTTGTTCCTGTGGAACGTATATCCTAGGGGAAGAGACACACATTAATCAAATACTCGCACAAACAAAAGTACATTTGCAGCAGTGATGAGCGACACAAAGCCATAGAACTTGGCACAGCACTATTAAGAAATTTGACAGAACTGGGAAGGTTAGGAAGAGCTCATCTGAGGAAGTGCTCAGAGTTCTGATGCATGAATAGTTAACTAGGAAAAGGAAGAGCCTCACAGTAGTGAGCAGAGAGCACAAAGCACCTGTGGCAGGGAAGGGACCATGATGAGGGTTTGAAGTGAATGAAGCCAGTGTGGCTGGAGCCAGTGGGCAAGGCTCAAGATAAGCCTTGCAAGCAAGATGTGCTCAGGAGTTTTGTTTTCATTCAAGCTGCGGTGTAAAACTATTCAATGATGCTATGGTCTGAGGAATGATCCGGCATTGTAGAAGCTGGCCCAGCCTGCTTTCTTGAAGACATCCAGCCCCCATGATGAGATCTGTGTCAAGAATTACCCCTTGTCTTTCTTTGCTAACAAAACTGGGTTATATATGAGTAGTGTCCTTGTCCCTACTCACCCTGTCACCTCAAGAGAAGAATGAGCAGTGCACCTCCTCATCCTAGCCCATCCCCCATGTCCACGTACCAGCACAGTGTGCCTGGTGCCAGAGTGGGCAGAAAGAGTAATGGCTGTTGTTTCAGTTTACCTGAGCTAATCTATCACACCTCACCCAGAGACCCCAGCTCCGAGCGCTGAGCATTCTCTGTCCTGAGGTGAAACACAAAAGCAAATAAATAAGTAGGGAGCTGTTTGGAAACCTCTTTGTCACTACTGGAGCATGCTCATTTATTTAGCAAAACGTCTGTAATTTTTAAATTGCTTGATTTAGCCGCTGGCTATTGGGTATCTTCAAGGGGTCCCTTCAAGAGCAGTGCTTCCCCATTACCTGCAAAAACAAGGCAGGCTTTTGATGGCTGGAATTAATTACATGCAAAGATTTTTATTGCTTAGAGCAGGAAGCAGCTGGTTCCTGCAGGGGCCAAGCTGAAATCTGCCAATTCCCCTTCTGTGCTTGTCCCTCCCTCCACACCTACACCCTTTTTTCTTTCATTATGCTCAATGGGTTCAATTCAGTGAGGGAAATTGTAATTAAAACATTTACAAAGCCCCAGTTTTCTCTGTGACTGCCCTTAAGACTGTGAACGTTCACAATTCATTCTTTTTCCAAGTACAACAAAATGGCAAAGTTTCCAGGAATTTCTTACTGACTCAGGCCCCCCAGAATGGTATTAATACATTTGAAAACAACTCCACAATGAGTTATAAGACCAGGGGCAAAAGAGACTGGAGGAAGTTTGCTCTTCAGGGGTTGGGCAGAAATTGCAGTAATGACTAACTTTTTTCAGGGCACGACAGGCTTCTCTGGTAGCCTTGCAGATCCGTTGACATGGTTTATAGTTTTTCTATCTTCCTTCCTTTCCTATTAATTATTCATCCCTCTGGTACCAAGAGAGGGGTCTTGTTTTCCTTTTAGCTGTAATTAGAGTAATCAAAGGGTTTGTAATACTGTCGTGTTTTATTTCTCTGTCTCGATTCATTTTTTTTTTCTGTGCAAGAGAAAAATATAAAACACAAAACATAAACCCTGAGTCTCTGGGTTTTGTGAATTCTTGCAGGGAAAATTGGTTTTACCATAACAGCAATTGGCAGCAGTAATTCTGAGGTGAACAACCTGAAATTACTCCCTTAAAGGCAGTAATTTGTATAGTACGTATTTTGAGAAAGGGGTGGGGGGAGGACTAGGTGATCATTTAGGTGAATTTTAGCAGAGTTTATCTTCATAGTTGGTGATAAATGAGGAAGCAAACTGTTGGTGTATTCAACTAAGGACGTACATTTGCATTTGGCTTTGTTCCTATTGAATAGATTCTGGTTTGAATGACAAATTAAACTCCCAGCTTCCAAACAGTGAATTCTTTTGTTGAGGATTTATACTTTCTAGAAAGGAAAGGTGCCCAGATGCAGTTCTGCTTTGAAGGTAAGGAGGTTAGGCAAACAATGAATTGACAATTATTCTACCTTTTATGTTAACACAACCTTCTTGCAGTTCAGAACTCCATAGGAAATATTGTTTGAAAGATATTTTGCCACATCATCATAGGCATTTCCATGGTGACAGAGTGATGTGTCACAAACAAGTTTGTGCCATCTCTGAATACAAGCTGATGGGAAGAGGAAAAATCAAAAACAAGGCACTGATTTTGGGTTTCACAACATATTTATATTTATTCCAGACAGAGAGACTCCTAAAAATCTTACAATTACAGAGTCAAATAAAACAGTTTAAAACATTGGAATAATGGGTCCTTTTTTATATATTAACTTAAAAAATGAGGATATGGATATAGAGATAGGATAGGTAATTTTTTTTCATTTAAGCCCACTCCTCAGAATGTGTACATTTCTAGCATTTATCTTGGCCCATATACAAGCACCCTTGTTTTTCTGTATCCACATAGTTGTAAAAACCTATGTGTGTGAAGACTTCTACATTGCTCTGTAAGCATCCTGATCATTCATGTGAAACCAAAACAAAGGAAAATGAATTCCTAACGATTTAAAAAGGCAAACTGCCTGTGTTTATATAAACTAATGAGACCTTTAAGCTGCTTAATTTCTCATGATCATCGATGGTTTTTCACCTGGGAGAAAGAATTACAGAGTCAAACATGGAGATGGTGGCACAGCCATGGGTTGGACCCAGGTCTCTTTTCCAGTTGAAGGCTTCATCCACAGCAGCACCACATTGCCTGTGGAGAAGTAAAAGTCTTAGTGAAAACCAAGTTGAAAAGGGCTGAAAATTTCTTTTCAGTTTAAGATACGGGAAATTCAGGGAAGGTAGGTATCATTTATCTTCCCAGGAAGAGTCCCAAGGGAATCGTCACAAAGGGGAATAGTGGAGACACAGGGACAATGGAGTCTTCAGCTGATCAAGTTTCTAAAGTTCTTTTTTGATTCCCAGTTGGCTCTTGATGTTGAAAGATAAACCAAGGCATATTAAAAATTTTAAGAGTTTCTTTGAGCAGAAGTCGATTTGAATCGGGTAGCATGAAATCTAGCACATAGAAGAGATCTCCAAGGTGCTGTACACAATGAAAGTCGTAGTCAGAAGAGAGTTATACTAGGGAAGCAGCTGGTTACTCTTGTTCAGTGGGTTGCAGGGGCCTGTCAGCAGACTAACTATTGCTGGCCAGGCGATTACTGATGGACCGGCTTAAGATTTCATTACTGCGGAAGATCAAACTGTAATTAAGTCTTGGTTTGGTGACATGGGACTTAGCATCAGTGACTCCATTTGGGGCTTACTGTCTTCTTTTTTAACATTAAATATCTTTTCTTCCTCTAGCTTCAGGGACAGGACTTACTATACTACTTTTTTTTTTTAATTTAAAAAGTTCACAAAAATATAAAGCAGACTATAGTTTTATATATATTCTGATTAGAATCAACTGCTTTCAATAGGTCATTCTTTTTTCAGTCTTTTATAAATTATAAAAGTGACATATAGCTGTATTATTCTGCTCTAAAAATATGAAGTTAAAATCCCTTTATGTGCTTCCCCTACCACCCTATGCTCCCAGGCAGATCCCATTTTCCTTAAGCCCCAAGGAAATCACTATTTTGAGTTTGATATGTATATTAGGGTTTTATAGAGAAACAACAAATAGAAGAGATATCTTTATGTATCTATATCTGTGAATTTATTATAAGAAATTGGCTCATATGATTATGGAGGCTGAAAAGTCCAAAAGTCCGCAGTGTGAAGGCCTGAGAACCAAATAAAGTGCCTGTCTGGGTCTGAAGGCAGAAGGAGACCAATGTCTCAGCTCAAGATGGTTAAGCAGAGATAGCACATTTTTTTTCCGCTCAGCCTTTTGCTCTAATCAGGCCCTCAATTGATTGGATGAGGCCTACCCTCATTGGAGAAGGCAATCTGCTATACTTGATAAATCAATTCAAATGTTAATCTCATGCACAAACACCTTCACAGACACACTCAGAATAATGTCTGGCTACCCCTAACCCAGTCAAGTTGACACATAAAATAAACTATCACAGTGTAGATACTTGTGATTTTTAAAATATGTGTTTACATGTATGTATCTATCTAAAAAAAAACTTAACGTGTGATATATAGTTTATTCAATTACTTACACAGTACAACATTGTTTGCACTGTTCCACATCTCGCCTCTTTCTTTCCACATTGTGTTTTTGTTGTCTTGCATCCCTGATAGACTGGGTAATATTCAGAGGGGCTGCATTTGATCTGGATCCTAAAAGATGAGTGAGACTGTGTCAGATCAAGAAAGGAAAGGGACAGGCAGAACAGTAGGATATGCATTGATGCAGAGTCTCATAAGGATATGGAAAGATGGTGGAAAGTTGAAGTTGCTAGAATTTAGGAGGGGAATTGGTGAGAATTGTCTTATACAGAAGATTGAGTAAATTTAGATATGGGGACCATGTAGCCTAGGCCAGAGAATGTGAATTTTTACTAAAAGCCAAGGGGTATGCTAAGTGAAGATGAAGTATATTAGTCTGTGAGCACTGTTATGACAAAGTAGCTCAAACTAGGTGGCTTAAAAGAAATTTGTTGTTCTGGAGGCTAGAAGTTAGAGATTTAGGTATTATCATTGGTTTCCTCTAAGGATTATGAAGAAGAATTTGGTCCATGCTCTCTCCTCTTCTGGTGGTTTGCTTGTAATTTTTGGCATTCTTTGGTCTGTAGACACATCACTGACATCTGCCTTGATGTTCAGATGTTCACATGGTGTTCTCTCTGTGTCCCCCTAACTCCAACTAATATGGGGCCTGAAATATGAGGTTTAGGACTCCAACTTATAAATTTTGGGGGGTTACAATTCAAACCATAACATGAAGTGACACAAATATATTTTGAAGGTGATAATTCTAGCTCTTCTTTAAAGTACAGAGAAATGACGATGAGAACAAGCGTGAGGCTGTGAACATACTGAGGGATTGGAAGCCACTTGAATATGATCCAAACCATCTGGAAACCCTTATCCTCTCTGCACTGTATATCATTTTCCCTTAAAGACCCCAAAGGAGAACAGAGACTTGAAAAAATATTTGTGGATTCCCAGAAGTATGAGAGTTTATCTCTTATCTATCTAGAGTTCTTTTATTTTACTCTCAGAGTTGGTTTCTCGTTGTGTAAGATATACTTCCCTTAGAATGTAAATTTCATTTAATTATATAGGAAATGATTTTACCATAAAATGAAAAACAAACAAACAAACACTTTAACTGTAGACCTGTTGGACAAAAAGAGTTTATAATTTCCATAATTACTTAGGTAAATATATTTCTAGAAAAAAATGGAGAGGAAAGGACTGGGACCCTCTATGTTGATCACATGCTGAGTCAAAGGCAACATGATTTCCAAGTTGCCTACTTAATTCTCTAGACCATGCCTGCTACCTTGAATTTATGTCTTAATAACATGTACATATGTAGCCCAGCTGTTACTGGGATGGTAGGAAGCATAAATTTGATTTTTCTTGACTTCACATTTAAAGTCTCTGCTCATGCATTGAATTAACATAGTTTGTTTGTTTGTTTGTTTACATTTAACTTCCTGGGGGTATCAGATGCTTTATTTTGTGTATTTATTTTTATTTGTGTTCTAGTTGTTGAGTCATTTAAAGTGAAACTCAAAAAAAAGGTAATAATGGCACAACCCAATAAATAGTAGTTTAATAATGTTCAGAATACATATTCATAGTGAATGTAAGTACAAATAAACATACTTCTTTGAAGAATTATTTGAGATTGCCTATTTTTATCTGGATTCTCAGTTATGCTATTGTTCAGTTTGGTCAGAGGTTTAAGGGAATGGGCAGGGCAGGGGAGAAGATAGAGAAGGAACAGCCTTATGGAGTATAGCTTCTCAAAGCCTTTGAATTGATTGGTTAATGTGTTAATAATACCAGGAGGAGAGTTACTGTGTTGTATCCCAGGGACTCTAACATGGAATAATTTTATGTGATGTGGTTGTTGCCAATAAAGGGAGGGTCAAGAGAAGCACACACTGAATTTCCCGTCAGGGCACAGAGCTCCTTTTGCTAGGGCTGTTGCCTAAAAATGAGTGTTAAAACAATGAGAAGAAATTACATCAAGAAAACAGTAGAGGAAAATGTAGGGCAAGGGTCAAAAACCTATGAACAGTTTGATGCCTGACCAACTCGTTTTCATCACTGACGTTATTATTTTATCTTCCTCTCTCTTCTCTGCCTCTCTTTCTATCCTTTCCCTTTGCCCAAATCAGTTTAGCACTGTGATTTCAATACTAAGCCCACACCCAGTTGTGTGGTGAAGACAGCCATTAATTAATTCAATAACTGTTTTAGGAGCTGTACAAAATGAACAAAATTCCCTTGGAATTTTCTTTCTGGGAGGAGGCTGGGAGTGGCTAACAAAATAAATAAGTAAATTTTATAATTTATTGGATGGTGCTAAGTTCTGCAAAGAGAAACAGCAGGAAAAGGGATAGGGATTTGGAAGACTGAAATTTTATGAAAGATGATCAGAGAAGATGCTGCTTTTCTGATGAATTATAAAGTTGTGGCCTGGTAACATTTTAGATGCTTATTCATTAACTTCTTGGAACTTTCTCTGAAAGTGACATTCGAGTTCTAATATCTGGGCACAGATTATTTAATTGTGATGCGTTATGATCATTTAGAAAAGTTTTATTGTAATGTACAACTAGGAGGGCAGCCTGAAGAATGTGGTAGATTTATAGATAGCAGTCATATAATTAAGATGACGATCCCAGGACATGTATCCTCAGGACTTCTTCTAGACCTTTGTTTACAGTTGTTGAATTGTACGTTTTCTTCCATCTCTTTTTCTTTGCTCTAGACTTAGTGTTTTGTATGTGTTAAATTTGGCAAACCACTGTCACAACAAATTAGGGATAGTAAGATGAGCCTCTAACTAGTCATTGTATTGTACATAAATTGCCTGCTTGCTCTAGGTAACATAGAACATCTAATAAGTTAATAATTGATTGTCAGTTTCCATAATGCCCTTGACAGTAAAACATGTGATCATATTCTGAAACATTGATTATATGACTGTACGGTAAAAGGAAGCGATGGTGTTTCTCACCAAAAGGTGAGAGAGAGCGTGAAGGACATGGAAAATGTAAGGGCATTCTCAACAATGTGTCATCAAGTCACCACTCTCATTGCATGTGAGAGTCAGCTGCATGTGTAAAAAGAAACAAATCACGGCTACATGGTATTTGGGAGCCTTGAGTAATTAAAGATCCTCCAGTATCTTTTGGAAAATGTTCAGCAATACTCCAGCTAGTCAGTGCTTATTTCCACATTTCTCTCCACTTGTGTGCGTGCGTTGTTTTTTTTTTTTTTTGCTTTTTTAGAGACATTTGCATGTAATTAAGATAGTTTGACTTTTAAAATTTGCCTTTTCTTTTTGCTATATTATTCCACACCTCAATACTCATTTTATGCCCCCTACCCGCTTTTTTTTTTTTTTTGTCTTTCTGTATCCTGATGGGGAGATAAGTCAGCCAAACCTCAACTGAAAATAAAACAAAACCAGCTTTAAATAAATCTTCCTGATAAGAACTATTCTTATAGTTATTACTATAAATACGTTTATTGTGGAAAAATTTAGGACCAGTCTTAGAAAAAATAAATCACAATTACTTACAAAGATTTGTTTTCAGCATCCTCTGGAAGGTGTGTAGACATATTAGGGAATCTCTGGGAAAGAGTGGAAACATAGAGGATGGGACTCAGTTTAATAAATAGCAGCAGTGTATAAGGGCTATGCACAGGCACTCCCCTTGCCTTGAATGATCAGTGTCAAATTATTTCTACTGGTTAATACATTTTAAGCTGCTTTATTAGCTCTATGGCTTCTTCTTTTGTTTTTTTTTTTTTGGTTTTTGTTTTTTGTTTTTTTTGAAGGACTTGAGAATCTTTGGAAAGTGGACTCCTTGAAAATCCTATTAAACATCTCTCAATAGTTTCTGGTGGCTTCTCAGATGTCTTATTAAATACTGAATTTCAACACTGCTCTAATTTAACACTGGTTCAATTCAGTGGGAGAAATACATTTTTAGAAACCACAAAGAAATGAAAGGTTTTTTTTTTTTTTCATGTACCTTTGTTAGCATTTGGTCTAAACCATTGAATTTAGCAGTGTAAGCAGCTTTGGATATATGTATAAATGGATGGATACGTGGGTGGGTGGGTGGATGGAAGGATGGCTGGATGGGTTTATGAATGGATAGATAAGTAGGTAGATAATAAAGTAACTACCTTGTGATTTCGATCTTGACAGGGCCCTTGATTATCATTCTAACTGGTGTATAGGGGATGGTTTGGTGTCATTCTGGAGTTACTGGTGGGTCCTGATTTTGTTTTTTAATAACCACTTAGACTCAATGCAAGAAAGTAGGGAAAGGTGTTTCTCTGGTGGGTATGAATGTCTGTGAAGCTGGCAAACATTCATAACATAAATCCCAATATATACTCTTTGAGGCAGTCTGTATGAATGGCCAGTCCCAAAGAGTCAAGTGAGGAAAGACCTAAGCAGTTCAATTTTGCACTCTTGTGAAGGTGGCTTCAGTGGTGTCTTGATCGTCGCCAAGACTTTCAAGATTGTTGCTGACTGCATATACTGTTTGTTGTTCTTTTTAATCATTGAGCAGATCACAAACCTCTGGGCCTCCACTAGAAATTGAGTGGTTTGGGCTGGAATAAAAGCAGTGCTATAACACAGCATAATGTAAAGATTATAGTTGTTTTGGTTTGGAAATACAGAAATAAATTCTAACACAAAATCACTTTTAACCTTGAATGTGTCAACCTGTCTGATCTAGTTGATAATTAGGCTTATTTCACAGGGCAGTTGTGAGAACCTAGTGAGATAATGCATGAACCAATGCAGAATGACTCCAAAGGATATAAAATACATTGTTGTTGCTGTATTCGAGTTCATTCTGGTGATACTGTTCAAGGACAGTGTCACTAAAATGATGATCTTTTGTACTTCGTACCCCAAGCTCCCCTCCCCTTCTCTGTTTTTCCAGTGCCATATGTGGTGACATCCCATTATGAGCCTATATGTTGTTATCTGGCTGGAAGTCATGCTATCTGCAATCAACAGATTTCCTCTCCCTTTTTCCCCTCTCTGGAGGTGCTGCAGACTATAGAAACAACTTCAGAGACCTCAAGTATTAATTCTACAGATAGATTTCAGAATACAAAGTTAATATTGACATGTCTTTAACAGTTTTCATCGGAATCCGCTCCGGATATATATCTTAGTGACAGATTGGCATTTATTCTTACAGAAGTTGCATCAGACTAGATAAGAAAATTGCAGATTAAATTAACATTGTCCTCTTGCCGGGCGTAAATTAAATTGATGCCGAAATGGGAGTCCTAGTTAGTCTGTGTGGTGGAAGTTACCAGAACCAATCTTTGGTGGCTTAGGTTCTTAAAGGAATTGGAAAACTCTTTGCAATACAGATGGCCTTAACTGAAACTTTTTCTTCTTAGTTCCTTCCCTTTAAAACCATTACCAACCTTTCTTTTTAAGCTAAGCCAAGGACATATTGAAAGGCTCTATTTCCTTTTCATTCGTTCCTATCTTCGCAAATGCTATTAACATGCATTCACTCCCTTGGTCCAGTCAGATACCAGTCTTTTGTAACGTAGCATAGAAAAGTTTTAAAAGAACATTTTCTCAAGCCAGACTACCTGTGTTCAAATTCCAGCCCTGCCACTTACTTTTTTGTGACCTTGACTTTTCTGTGCCTCAGTGTCCACTTCATAGGAGGGTTTTTAGGAGGATTAAATCAGTCAATCCTTGTGAAGTACTTAGAAAAGTACCTGACATGAAGTATGCTCTATGTAAGTTTTTGTCGTATAAAATAAAGCGTAGTGGATTACCTGCATTGTTCACATCATCTAGCACATTAACTTCCACTCGGTGGGTATGAGATGAGGACTTGATGACTACATAAGTCAATAAATGAGAGTGGGATGGAGGGCACATGGATTCATTTCAATTTTCTGCTAAATAGCTATGCAATATTGCAAATTCAATTTCAACTTCCTTGGAGCTGTCTTCTCATCTGTAAAATGGAAATAATATTTATCTGACTTATTTCAAAGGGCGATTATAATTATCCAAGTGATAATGTGCTTTCATTGAGTTTAATATATACATGTCAAGTGTTAAACCATTTTTATTTATCAAATTAATAAATCACTTTCAGGGGGAAATATGCTGAGTTAAATAGTTAAGGTTAGACAGACTTACCTGGTCCAGAGGTTTGCAGTCAAGACCTGGAAACTGGCAGCCAGTATCAATTCTTGGGAATATAAAAAAGTGTTTCAAGGTCCTCCCATCTCAGTCAAGAAAGAGGCTACTTATTTGCCTATCAGCCCACATGGCTACATTTGGCTACCTCTTCTTATAAAAGGGAACTTAAGCAAACCTTAGGATTTTTTTTTTTATGTCTTTATTACATTCCTCCAGGATGTTAGGCCAGATTCCAAGGAC
The DNA here is from genome assembly GCA_004027375.1 of Macroglossus sobrinus. Lineage (NCBI taxonomy): Eukaryota > Metazoa > Chordata > Mammalia > Chiroptera > Pteropodidae > Macroglossus > Macroglossus sobrinus. Next base: position 401,166 of record PVKZ01000054.1, on the reverse strand, counting down.
AGTGGTTTGGAGCTGTTTGTTTTTATGCTGATGGATGTCGCAGTTTGTAATCTGTGGACTGAAGCAGGGCTTCTCTTCCATTGCTGCTGGCATATCTTATTGCATTTATGAGTCTGACAAGCAGACATATCTCAGGTATATCTCTTATGCTGATCTGTGAGGGAGATAAGCCCCTTGTTTTGCTTGATTGGGAACAAAATAAACAGGTGGCAGAAAATTCTACATTGATTTCTACTTGGGCTGAAACAGTCAGGATAAAATCAGGTCTTCCTTGAGTACAATCTAGCCTCTGCCATTTGATCATTTTGCTTGTTTTCAGAACCATTGAAGGAGGGGCAGTTTCTTCCTGCTTCAACAAACCTATTTTTATTTTCTGATTTTACAAGCTGCTGCCAACTATTTTGTGATGAGTTTTGTGATAGAAGAAATTGAAAGTCAAATAGTGTCAGAGCTTAAACTCTCTTACTTAATTTGCTGTGTAATCTTTATACATTTTATTTTTTTACCTTTTGATTTAGGTTCCTCACCTATAAAGTACATCTATTTCAGTTGACCACCAGACTTCTACAGAATGAAATTATTTTCTTGTTGAAGAGAAACTATGTAAATCTGAATGTGGGCTGAAGGATGGGGGTTGAGGAACTCTAAAGCAGTCAAACCCTGGCTGGAGCTTGCATTTTGATGCACACATTATTATTGTATATATATTTTTATTTTGCGTATTTAAAATCATGGTTTGAATGTCATGATTTCCCAGTGAGACCATAAACTTCTTGAGGGAAGTAGGCCATTGATAATGAGTAAATAATATTTAGAAAGATATAAAATAAATGCTTCTTACTAATCTACTGGTCAGAAAAATTTGGATTGGATTCCTTCTTTCTCACTTAAAGTTTTGACTTTGCAGACTCCGTACTCCCTTGATGATTATTAATTGGTTCCAATGGTACATGTTTCAGATCTTTAATTAAGTCCTCTTATCCGTCTAACTCTGCCAAAACACTTAAAATTTTTTTTCTTCCTGTAATGCTCAAACGTAAGTGGATGCCAAATGAATGTTGTTTGATTATATCCCATCCAGATTTATTGCAAAGAGGACTTAGGGCAGTAGCATTTATTTTAGGTGGTTTTTTTCTTGCTCCTCAGCCTTTTGACTAAGATCAAATGTTATTTTAGGTAGTTTTACAAAAAGCCATTCTTGTGCCTCAGTGTGTTTGGCAGAGGGGCAGGCAAGAGAGGAAAATGAGGCAGATATCCTTTCTCAGCATTAATTAATTTATGATGGAATAGAAAAATGGCAGATCAAATGCCACTGGCCTTTTGCCAAGGTGAACCGAGTGGTGTTAACTAAGACATCATCAGTATGTAAGACTTGGCCTTCTTATCTATGTCCGTGCACTAACCAAGCACCCTGCAGCTTCGTGGTGAGAACCACTTTTGCAGGTTAGATAGAATCTTTTATGGGAAGAAGAGCAGCCTCTGGAAGAATGAAGTGCTGGCAGTCATGAGATTGCCTAATCTATGATTTGACACTTGAGTCTCTGCTCTTGTTCTTCCTCTTTCCTGGGGTTGTGTTTTTAGATCATGGTGACTAAGAAGGAGGAAGTAATGTTGTATTTGTTATTTACTGCTGCACAACAAATGACTCTGAAACTTAGCACCTTTAAACAAAGAGTGTGCAGCTTCTGTGAATCAGGAATCCAGGTGTCTAGCTGGGTGCCTCTGGCTCAGGGTCCTTCACAAGACTTCATCAGGGTGACAGTCATCTAAAGGCTCACCCTGGGAGGGATCTACTTTCAGACTCATTCTTATGGCCATTGAAAGGCTTTAGGTCCTTGCAGAGTATTGGCCTGCACTTATAAGATAGCTTAAAGCACAACAGCTGTCTTTCCTCAGAATAAAGGGGTATATGTGGAGCAGGGAGAGAGAGAATACTCAAGATAGAAGCCATTGTCTTTTTCAATCTGATCTCAAAGTTGACATTTCATCACTCCTGCTCTGTTCTATCCATGCTTTAGAAGTGAGTCAGTTAAGTCCAGTGCACACTGAAGCGGGAGATGACATAAGAGCATGCATACCAGGAGGCGGGGATCATTGGGAGCCATCTTACAGACTGCCTTCTACATGAATCAGGCATTAGGATGCATACATTGCAGGGTTTGCTGTAGTAGAATATATGAAGTACTATCACAGTGCCTGCCACATAGTAGAGGGGCATCGTATGCTATTTCCCATCACCCACATTATATTGTCTGGTGCATGGTGGGCACTCAAGGACTTACATGCCTATGAAATTCTGTCTTATTTTAACAAGTCTCCTTATTACATAGATTAATGTCTGATGTTATCCATTCTAGACAATTTCTTTTCTTTTTTCATTTTCTAGTTACCGTCAAGGGAATGGATTTAAATTTGAAATTAATCATTTAGAAATAAAGAATAGCTGAAATTGATCTAGAGTGACCTTGCTTGAATTACATTTTTAACCATAATTATGAATTCCTTCTTTAGTAAAGGGATGCCTTTGCCGGTCTTCCACAGCAGTCGATAAGAATTAAATTCCCTCACGACCTAGAAAGCATTCTCTCTGTTAATCTGGACTACCCTGGAAGTGCAGTACATAGGAGGCAAAGCACTGGCTACCTGTAATCTTAACCTCATAGCCTGAGGCACTGGTAGACAGCCACACTGTGCCCTTTGTGAACCTGGAAAACAGTGTTTTTTGACTGTATCTTCTGAATTCTTCTGTAGTTGAATCCTTGATCTCCCTTACAGAAGACAAGAAATGATCATCCTTGTCAATCCCATTGTCAAAGATATTTCTTAGGTTTCTTGATACCACATGGGTGAGTACAAAAAGTATGCCATGTTTCACGTGGTCCCTGACCTTTTGGGTGATTATAAGGAGAAATAACAATGACTGAGGTGGAAAATTGAAAATTAAACTATATCTAAACTGAAATGTCCCGTAGACCTAAACCTATCAGCTGTAATACAGATCGACCCTTATAAATGGTGAGATAGTGTGAGACAAATTACATATAACTACTATGTAGACAGGGCATAAAATCTGACAATAGTATGGTGAAGTCTGTGATATAATGCTATACTAAATGGTAGAGTTTGCATAATTTACATTATAGTCAGGCAAGGGGATGAAAACTTCTATCAGGGATTATGTAGCCCATTGATCAAGGATATTTAGGTAGGGTTTATTTGAATTGTTTTATAGACAAGGATGCTAGCCTGAGGGAGATATCTAGAAATGTATGTAGACATATAAATATTACAATATAAAGTTTGTAGATAATGAAGCTGATTTTTATATTGGTTGAAGTGACAAGATAATGAATTTAAAAGATATTTCCCTTCTAATGTGCTTTGTTCAACATGATGTAAGAAGCCCCGGATGTCTGTTGCTGCTGTTAGAATCTGAGGATCTCAGGTTGAATCAAACTTCAGAGGTCATGGAGTTTAGTGAGCCATGAAGGTCTTTTTGTTAACCTATGACCACGTAAGCTACTTTAGTGGCCAGAGTAGCTTCTAAGGGAGAATAAAGCACAAGTGTACTAACCAATGGGAGGTTAGACTTTTGGCAGCTGATCCATGGTATGGATACCATATTTTTTACTGTCTCATGGGCAATGAGTGGCAGAGGCCCATTTCCACTATAAATATTGCTTTCTGACATTATATCACAAAAATCAATCCAAGCTTGCTCTGTGTACCTTCCAGAAGCCCAATACAAAATGATGCCTAAGCCATTTTATTTTAATTTGTTCATGCATGAGGAGACTAAGTTAGATGAAGCTTGTTTCAGTATATACATTTTCTAAACTAGTAGGAGAGCAAGAGGTGCTAAAATAAGGTACTGTTTAATTCATTGTATATATTAACAACTTGGCTCTGATTGTTGATGTTTGTTCCTGCTGTGCAATATATAGTTTTGTCAGATTAAAAACCCCCTTGGATATAATTTTATTTATGCCTACACATATATGTCTAAGAGATAAATGGCCATTTCTGGGAATACTTATAAGTAAAGAATCTGAGTTGTTTTTATACCACTACTAGGAGTTAAGCAAACAACATATTCTCCTTGGACCTCCCTTCTAGGACCTATATAAGCAGGAGGTTACACTGGATAATTTATAAGCTCCTTTCTAGCTCTTACATCCTATTAGTCCATGGTTCTTGTGTAGGACTACTGGGAGATGATGAAAGAGAGGACCTAACTTTTTTTCTGTCACCAGTCTCTATGATTCATGGCATTATGTATTTGTCCTTGAGTCAGCCCTGCTTCTTTTAATGACAAGAGCAAGTCTGTATTCCTCTGCTTCTTATGGGGTCCACTGTGCTACTGAAGATCAGTTCTCTTCACAGCATTCCTCTGACTCCTGGTAGTGTACTCAGTGCCATCATCTTTTCCTTGTGCAGGCTGCCTTTAGCTTTAGTAATATTCTTTAGCTGAATTACCAGGCAAATGTTACCAATGCAACATTAGCCAGTAAGGGGATATAATACAATTTTGGGATCTGGGGAGACAAATCAATGAATTTACAAAATCACAGACTGATTAGAAACTCATTTTATAGTAAAATATCTACCTCTAAAACTATCCTTTTATTCATTGTAAAATAACACCTGGAAAAAATATAAATATGTTAATGAAATAATGGTTCCTCTGTGAAGAAAAGAATATTTATATAAACAGAATATATTCTTCAGTGTTATAAATCATTACATTAAAACTAAAACTTGAATCAGTCTTAAATGAGATAAAAAGGTAGTATAGAAAACTTAAACTTTCAAATATGTGTTTTTAAGGTTCATTATAGCTGTTTGTTTTAGTATTCTTTACTCTCAAATTTTGCCTAGAGATATTCTAAAAAGAACAGTAGATGGATATAAGTGTTTCTGTCTCTTTACTCTGCAAAAGAAATGCCAATAGGCAGGTGAAGGGATTGAAAGGAATGTATAAGAAAGAGAAAATCAGACTGGATCAACTGAGAGTTGTTAGTGTGTATATGAAGATCACTATGCCACTCAATCTGATGAAACCACCTGAAGAAAAAGTGGAACCTTTTCCTAATCAGTCTCACATGAGACTTCCCGGGATTGACAGCTGGGGGAATCTGGAGGTAATGGGGGATTGTGGTTTTCTTTGTCAAGAAATCTGAAACTGGCCACTTTAAAGCCTCTGGATTTCACTGAGATTAATTAAACCCTTAAATGTCCTTGACTCACTCACCTTAGAATCAGAGTCAGTCGTGCTCTTTGCCTAAGGAAGGAAGAAGCAGATATATAAAAGATTTGAAAGGTGGCTTTATGAAATGCAAGAGATGGAGATAAACTATTTTTGAACTACAATTACCAAGTGGAATACATTGTTTTAAGAAAGGTGGTTTTCAAGGTGTATACTTATCTTCAAACTCATCAAGTAGTATATATTAATTATGTGCAGTTTTTTGTGTTCCCCCCCCCAAAAAAGATGTGGCCTCTTTGAGGAGTTTTAATTTGGGAGAGATACCCCAAATAACGGCAGTTTGCACAGTGAGGCTCAAGTCAAACCAGTTAGGATCAATGGCTAAAGGAAATCTGTTTCTATACTCATTCTAATAGTTTTTGATTCTCACACCACAGTTTTCTCCTAGAGCACATATGTGGGGGGTAGACAAATTCCCCTTTCTCATCTCTTTTCCTAGCTCTCATTCTTTCTGGATACCCATATATTTTCCATGGCTACTTTCTTCTTTGTCTTCTTGCCTTTCAAATTCATTACCAGCTTCCTCTGCTTTCTTACATGATATATTGGTGATTTACTCAAGTGCCATATTTAACCAGAGCTTTACAAATGAAGAGAGGAAAGCCTATGACAATTTTTGGATTTCAGACTCCCAAAACAGAATCTTGTCAAATACTTGTTTTGTTCATACTCTACTACTTGTCATAGCCTTTGTCTTACCTCTCCTCCAGTAATTTCCCCCAAACTATAGCGGGGACTTTCTAATTAGTTAAGATCTAGTGACCAAGACACAACTGATTGTCTTTGGCCGAAAGAAAATACTCATCCTGTAATCTGGTGGTTTATCTTCTGTCCTTCGCCCAACAATTTTTTGTTTGTTCGTTTTAAACTTATGCTTCTCTTATTCATCTTCTAGAGATGATTTAACCATTCTTTTAGCATTTCATGAGTATAAGACTAGTACTGTGCTAAATACTGTGCATCTTTTATCTTGTTAACCCTTCAGAATCAGTGAAGTTGGTTCCATCATCACTCTCATTTTGTAGATGGTAAAACTGAGGCTCAGAGGTCCTATGGTTACTAAGTATAAGTGTATAGATTAAGATCAAATCTGCTGACTTGTGATCCCAAATGGTTAATGTTTAACATACTTCCCTATTCTATGCCAGGCATTATGCTAGTTAATGGGAACAGAGAAATATAAAATGTGATCTGTCCAACCTCTCTCCTAATTAAGGAGACAGATATACAAAATATAAATTACTAAATGGTACAAAAGAGGTATGGCAATATTCTGTGACTGAAAAAATAAAGAAGATATGCATTTTCTCATTGCGAACTGAGGATGCCCTACAATAGTCTGGGATGTCAAAAAAGCAGGCTTTACATGGTTACTGTCAGGCATCATAGTTTGTCCCCATGGATTGTTGATATGGATACTGTATAGATAGGAAAATAGATTGAAAAGACAGGTGAGCAAAATGGTCTTTCATTTCTGCTGATGGATTAAAACAATTCCCTGGATTTGGACTTAATGCTCAAGAGGGAAAATATAAATAATTTAATATGTATGCACATAGACATAAATGTACATAGTCATAAATATATCTGCATATGCATATAAAACATACATAAATAACTATATGGCTATGTATACACACAGATACACACATATATATGTATATGTGTGTGAGTATACACATATAATATACATACATACCACACACATTTTAAGAAGTTCTCTTCTGCTAGCTTTTTAAGATTCATTAAAATTTAAGTGCTTAATTGATTAGATCAAACACTCCCCCAAATCTTTCACATATACCTTATCATGTAGAAATAATATACTGTGTGGGGCACTGACTTTATTCTACCTTAGAAAAAGACATAAAATAGTTGCAATAATAACAGTCATGGTGAAGATATCATGAAAATTAGAACTGGATGACTGTTACAGGTAGATTATCTCTTGTCTGAGTCTTTACTTCTTCACATAAGAAACTAAAGTCAAGAGAAGTTTAATGGCTTGACAAAAGAATAATAGGTGGAACTATATTTAGAATTCAGAACCTCTGTCTTCCAAATGAGTCTTTTTTCTACCTCACCATGCCTTTTATTTACATCAGGAATAAATAGAAATCTATCTAATGCAGACTATTGAGGAGAAGTCTAAGCTGAACAAGTAGAACATGTAGGCAATAAAAAACTTGAAGATTTAACTTGCTTCTGGCAAATTTATCTAGTAATTCAAATTCAGCTAAAAAATAATTTCCAAATTTTACAGAAGGGCAAAATAAAGGCTAGATACACCTAAGCATAGATTCTGTCACATAGTCCCAAATAAATGAGATTTTATTTTGGAGGGACCAAGAATTCTTATACTTCTCTGTTTCCATTTGCATTCATAACATAGGAGAGCAGGAAGACATTGATGGAACATTTTTTTTCCCTGCGTTTTTCGTTTAAAAATGGATGGTGACATGCTTCACAGCAGTATCTCCAGACAAAAGATGACAAATTTCCATTTATTTTACATCAGTGGTACTGTGTGAGATGTTGTACTAAGTTTAAGCTTGGTGCTCCTGAGGCACAGAAGTTTTATTCCTACAGCAAGGTGGAACACCCATAAAAATAACAGTTCCATTGCCAGTCACTCTGTCAGGAATATTGGCAGATTGAAGAAGACTTATCTGATTTCACTAAAGCTATTAGTCTGAAACTCTGATCTGTAAATCTGGATGGGAACCATAGGAGGGGGAACAGTGCCTGCCAGAAGCAATAGCTTTTGTACATTCTCAAAAACAAAGGTCGTGGAAAAACATTAGATTGAAAATAGAGCTCTAGAAATGAAGCAAAAGGTGAAGGGAATTTTTATTGACGTCTTGCAATCTTTTAGGCATTCTGCTAGACTTACATTATGTACTTGAAACAGTAATTTGGCTTTATCTTTTTCACCCTTTTTCTATCAACTGGAGTGTGTGCGTGTATGTGTCTACAATGTAAAAAACTTTTGTTGTTATTGTTGTTTTTTCATATGTAAAAATAGAATAATATGACATCTGCTATTAAGGGATATTTTTTTGAGATCCCAGTAAAATATTTTGTGACTAAAAAATTTCTGGACACATGAAGGCAAGAATAAGTAAAAGTATAGGAAGGTATAAGAAAAGTCATTAGGGGTTTTATACAAAATAGCTTTTTAAAATCTACTTAGAATGGAAATTTGTAACTATCAGAGCTAAGTTTTATTCGACATAAAAATATAGTGATACTTAAAGGATAGCATGGGAGAGTTTGGGGGAATGATGGAGATATTCTTTATCTTGATTGTGGTGGTGGTTACTCAGACTGGTACATGTGTAAAATCCATAGATCTGTAAACCAAAAGAAAAAAACCTTCAATTTTACTGTACAATAATTTTAAAAACAAAGTTTAAAACATTCCAGTAAAAGGTTGTCAACTCTAAACCAATGATATATTGGCAGATGTCTAACAAAAATGATGTTTTTAAAATAGTCTTAATTGACTATTAAAGCCTAATTAAAAAGAAAAAAAGAAATATCTGTTTCTCACACAAGATAAAATTACCAACTTTACATCTATTTCTTAATTTTTCCCCTCACATCTATAATAACCCATGACTAGTTCATTGTCTACCTGTCTATGCTATTTGGAAAATTAGAGAAAAAGAAGCCCTTTAAGAATTCAGGGTAATAAGTAAATGTTCCTATTACATTTTCAAGCAGGTCAAACGTGGTGACTTTGGTTGGTTCTTATCCTTGTCTTTGTCCAATTCAACAGTCATTAATTCTCCTATTGATTTTTTTTAAAAAACAAAGGTCAAGCACATGTTCGTAGGTGACACCAATTGCTTTAGAGAGTTTGTCCTTTCACTGTTCTGATTTAAACCCCTCGTGGCATCTTCTACTGCATGGATAGTGATAGATGGGGTTAAGAGTGACACAGAAATGAACTCAGAAGTAAGTTTATAGCACTGCCGGGGACCATCTGTTAATGTAAATGTTTAAGGCAAAATGCATTAAGGCTTAAGAGCTGACGAGACATTTTATTTGCATCCTGCCTTTGAGATTATGCTTGGATTCCTGTCTGGTTTTACCCTTTTATCTGCTGCTATTCATTTGCTGGGATAGAATCCTAAACACATTTAAGTTGTATTTGATGAAATCTGGATTAAACAATAAAAATTAGGAGCTATGTTGGTCTTTGTTGGGAATTTTGAAGTGTAGAAATTAAACACATTTATATGGCTACTTAGCATTTATGATTACCTACTTAAGTGGTTGTTTTAATAAAACTTGTTGTCTTCAGTATTGAAATATTAAGTACTGTATTTTAGGTCTATAATGTCAATCAAGATAAAAATAACGTAAGTTAACTGGTATAAAAATCACTATTAAAACTGTGTGAATTATATTGTAATTTTTTGATGATCTTGTAATAAAAGAGAGATGTTTGAGTGTATTATTTTATTTTTAACCTTTTAAAGAATATTATTGAAGTAGAAATTCAAGTAATGTATCTTTACTGTTCATTGGAAAATGGTCTTTTTCAAAAGGGCAAATAACATTCAGCTACTAGGCGTAAATTAAAAATATTAATTTCCAACTTTAATTAGTGTAATGGCTCAGGATTATAGAATGGGTTTTATGTACTGAAGCAGTTGTACTGAAGTGCAAAAAAGTACAGAAAAAGCAGGAATACTGAGGAGAATTCGAGGAAGAAGAAAAGTGAGGGAGAGGGAGAAAAAGAATCTGAATAAAAGATTAGTTTAATAAATAAGTAAGACCTTTTTTTCGACAGGATTCATATTGGAGTTTTCTTTTCCAGAAGCCTCTCAGTATGGTAAGTTAAAAATTATTAGAAATTTTAAATGGTTTCCCTCTCGATGGATAAAACTACCTGTCCAGCGGTAATGATTCTGAATTATCTTACTTTCTCAAGCTTGTCCTTTGAGATCAGCAAAAAAAAGTCCCATTTTCTCATCTCCCATTTGAGCTGGGGTTGATTGATACATAATTAAGATCACTAAGGAGCAGTAAGCGGTAAGAGCTTCAAAATCTAAATTCTTCCACGATGATTCTCCCCAACTCCTTTTTTTATGAAGAACTTTCTGGTGGTTTTCACATTGCAAATGCTTGGTATTGGGAGAAGGGCTTTTGTGTCACCGTGATAGGAGACAGAATATGGGGTATGCAGAATCTCGAGCTGCAGGGAAAAAAGATCCAGAGAGAATCCAAATGAAATTACAACCTCTTAGGTCACTTAGCCTGTCTCTGTTATTGCATGGAATAGGAAACTGGGCACTCCTGAGGTGAAGTGATTTTTCTCAAGGTTATGCATCTGGTCAGAGGTAGAGGTGGGAAGGAAATCCAGATCTTTCCATCCCCAGTCCTTTGCCCTCTCCACTAGGCCATCAGCCTCTCTGTAATTTGCAATCTTACATTTTCTTTGTAATTGCTTGAGAAGTGGACTTCAACCTTTCCTCTGTCTATGCTTGGAACTATTTGCTTGGGAAAGTTAAAAAGTAGCACAGAGTAATATCCCCCTTGAATTATTTCTCCCATTTTTAAATAGAGGGTGCATGCTGCAGAGGCCTAAGTTTGCATGGGCGACGTGGACACATTCAGTGGACCACTTGGCACTTGATCTGATGGACATTGCAGAGTCATCACACATTCTTGAGTTTTAATGTCAGCAGTTAATGAAAGACATACAAATGGAAGGCTTTTCCTACACTTTCAAGGATCCATAATTTATATTCACTATTTAAAAAATGTTGTTCTAATAAAAATTAGGTAAATTTTAACTGTGGAATGAAACATATTGAAATGAGATAGGACTCATGTACAAAAAGTCTCATACTGTATCTGAAACTCTACAAAATACTAAGAGTTCTCCATGGAGAGGAGCAGGTCTTCAGCGAGGCACAGGCCAAGGCCTTTCTTGTAGTTCTACGAATGCAGAAAGCCTTGTAAAAATTTGAGTGGAAATTGGGAAAAGAAATAGATCTTAATTATGTAAATTGGTTATAAGGGTTCAGATGAGGAAGAGTTCACACACTATCTCTAAAAAAATTTAATACCAGAGAGAGAGAGAGAGACGGACATGTTTTATAACAACTTGGCAGTATCATGTCTGTATTAAAGCACTGTGGGAACACAGAACCAATCATGCCAGCTACAGGTAGGGAAGGCTTCACAGTGGTGTTGACATTTAAGTAGAGTTTTGAAGAATGCAGGTTCTTGGTGGAGAATAGGGAGAAGAGCATTCTGGGTAGAAGAGTTAAGGGGAAGACATATAGCTCCACATGTTTTCAGAGAGGCCTAACTCAATACAGTCATTTAACCCCACCGAACAGATTTCATATCTTTACCACATTTTTTTTAAGAGGCATATGTATAACTCTTTAACAAAGAAATATCAGGCAACCATTCAAAGAGTCTTCTGAAAAGGAGATAAGAGGATGTTTTCAGCCTCACTTGGGAAGCATGTGAGGTGCTAGGCTGCTCCTGCATTTCAGAAATAACAACTAATCATTCTCTGATTATAGCAACACTAGTATTCAAGTAAGTTGGAGCAATTTCAGAATAGTTGGTGATTGCCCAAAGCTAACTCGAAATGAGATGGCGAATTTCCTCTGGAACAAAGCAAAGTTCCTTTGTTACACAGAAGGAAATGGCTACTGATAGGAGAGGAGAGGACAAGCTAGATTCTCACAAACCTCTATCAAAGTCTGTTGCAATATTTTAGATAAATCACTTTAAATATCTGAACTTTGAAGTGTGTCAGCTTCCACTTAATAAGAAAAATCACTTCAGGCTCTCTCACTCTGCTTACCACCTTACCCTTCTCCCTAAAGCTCAACATGAGTTAAGGAGCACTGAAAGCCCAGGTGAATTGTGAACCCTTCACTACCTCCTAATAAAGGTGGTGACTGATGCTCTGCCTAGCCTCCCTCGCGGAGGAATGTCATTTCAAATTCGCTCAAGATAGAGCAAACAAAGGTTTGAACAATTTTAAGATCCTTGCTCTTTTGTGAACTTTTAATATATTCATATGTATGTATATAATATATTATTGAATATTTTATTATACTACAAATAGTGATACTCTTTGAAGAGAACAAATTTCTTGGATTTCCCCTATGACTTGAGCTTAAGTCAAGAGATCTGTTAATAGTTCTTCAAATGTAGTTCCTACAGAAAGGAACAGTTAAGTTGGAATATACTCCACATTTATAGGGAAAGTAGATAAACTAGTCATATAAATACAAGCAGATTTTTTTTTTGTACTTTATTAGCTTTCATATTCTTTGATCTTTCTTTGTAAGCTTTTTTAATATGTCATTCCGAAAATGTGCCTTCTCAGTAAAGGCAGCATATTTAGAAATAAGGCAGCTTGAACCACAGTGCAGCTATTTAATTTTAAGAGAGATCGCTTCTAATTACTGTAATTATTAGTTGTCCCAAACATGTCGACTATTTCAGTGAAATTTAGGAAGTAAGGACATTTGGCATAGCTAATGTGGTCGTCTCTTTTTATTGATGACCATATGATGGTGACCAAAAACCAGAACAAAACAAAAAACATGTTTTCATGGTTTGAGTATCAGGATCAGAAATGTTTGAGGATGTAGTGTTGTTGTGGCAGGGAGGGGCAGAGGAATTCAGCTGCCTTTTAGAATCTTCCTTATCTTCTTCTTGTTTGCCTTGAGCATCTACCAGTAGAAGCTTATGGAGCAGCAGCTAGATGCAAAGCTGTGTGTGGAGGTCCCAACAAGTTAGGCACCCCTGACCACTAGGGGTATTAATAAATTTATAGAAAAAATATGATTTGAGTACTTCAAAATACATTAAAAAGTTAAATACTAAATGTGTAAAATTAAAAAAAAATAACTGCTTTTAGTCTCCAAGAATGTTAGTTGATAGCAAACGAGGACGATGCCTTGGCAAGAAGGTATTTGCTTTGAGTTTCCATGAATGGGAAGAAATCAAATAATCAGACAGGAGAAATAAAAACCCCATAGCTGAGACCAGCATCATTAGCAAAAACATGTCAGCATGATCCCTGTAGATAAAGAATTGTATTTCTCTACCTTAGTTGACAGTTATTTCATATGTGAATGAAAAAGCAAAAGATAGGCATGAGGGCTTGCCTTTTGCTTTCTGCCACTTGTTTTTTAAAGAAACACTGAACTCACACCTATGAATATTTTGACAAGCTTAGAAACCTTTAAAAAATAACTCATGTGCGTGGCAAGACATTACTAAAATCAGATTTTTTTCCCCCATGGAGATGATGACTGCAGAACTTTTCATTCACACCCTCAAACTCGTGCAGAGATCAGCCAGGATCTTCTGCACATTTCAACACCATTCAGGGTGCTTAGAGGGAATACAGGAGACTCCCTGGAGGACTCTCTTAACCTCATTGTACCTCTTAGCCTGTTTCAAGAACACTTATTTGACCTGAATTAAGGTAGTGATTTTTCATCTCTCAATTTGAGGCACAAATCAAGTGGGATTTTGCATTATCTTTGTGCTTTTGAAATAATCACTAAAATTCATATCCAATTACTACTTTGAGCCAAGCTTCTGAACTAACACATGTTAGATTGCTCTAATGTTGAAGTCACCTTCCTTTTGATATCTCAAAGAGTATCTAGCCATGCTATCAATTTTATGGAGGACTTACTACACTATATCTTTAGAAACGTTTTATTTTTTAAATAAGAAGTTTTGGCTAAGGGCTTAAGTCGCTCCTGGTCCTATGTTGGATAGAATAATACTCATCACCTTGAGCAGAAAAGATTTTAGGCTTCTTATTGCTTTCCAGGTAATGTAGTATAGTGATTATCAAGGTCTCTGAATATACATCCCTGGATGTGTAGAACCAAATGAAGGTGTCCAGGCATTTGGAAATTCTCACCCACCTCTTTAGAGAAGAGGATTGTTTTGGCTGGCGTGTGCAATGGCTCTTATGTTGGACATGACCCTTGTCCTCGTGGAATTGTTCACTTTCAATTACTTTCAGATTCTGGGTTTTGTCTTTGTCGTCTCCATCATCTTTCTCCTTTGCTTTCACTCCCCTTCATTGACCTATCAAGTTACCATAACATCGTGCATCTTTTTTTCACCTTACCCTACATGCCTTTTCTAATCGTTCCATTTTCCTGCCCGCTTCATATATTGCCATGGTCTCATAATTGGCGCTTCTCCAACTGCAGTGTCCTTTACCTCTCGTTGTCTCTTCTTGTCATTCCCGCCACTATTCAAAAATCTTCTTTCCCAACTTCTTCCACCAGTTGTCAAAAGAGTGAAATCCACACTTTTTGGGAGGTAGGCTATCCACCACACTGCATAATTCCACATGGTAGGGATTCACAGGATATGCAGGTTACGGAATTAAGCCCTGTCCAGCACGTCCAGACACACTCAGTATTAGAGGGAAACAAAGCCTTTTATTTTTTTAGGAGTTGACTGATTATTTGCCAGTATTCAAAGGAATTTGTAGCAGGGACATAAAGCCTAAGATTTAAAAATAAGGGACCTGGAAGAGAAAACAGATCCCAGAGCACACAGCCATGTTGCTAGAAACAACATGGTATCCACAAGGAGTCCCTGGATTACTAAAGTTTGTTCCCAGCTTCCTTTTCAGTAGGAAATGGTACCATCTCAGTCTCCCATCTTGGTAAAGAAAGCTGGAAATAGGCAGGATGAAGCACGCATTCTCCTTCCTGTACCCATGACAAAATTCTGTCTGGATTGGTGTGATTTCTGTGTTTCGATGTGCTACATGGAATAAAAGCACCTTGCTTATTTCCATGTGCATAGTTAGCTGTTATATGAAAAATTCTGACCACAAAGAAAGCTAAAGAAAGCTAAGTACACATTACAATGGCCTTGGATGTCAGGATAAGACATTTGCCTTAATAGATAGTAAGAAGCTTCATCCATATTCCTTTCCATACCATATCTTTTTCACTTGTTTGTAGAAAGCAAGAAGTATCAAGAATAGTAGCATTTTATAACAGAAATATAAGTTGCATCTGGCTCACGTTCAGCCTCTGAATCCTCAGGAGTTTTTCACGCCCTCTCCCCTCTCCTGCTTTCCAGCTGATTTGACAGAAGGACAGAAGGATTAAGAAATCAAGTAGCTTATCTGAGAGGTTCCCCACAGGGCACTTTGTCCCAGGTGTTCCTGCTTGTAGCTTGTATAATCAGGAGTGTTCTGCGTGCAGAAGGTATTACTATAAAGGTGATTGTTTGAGTCAGTGGGTGATGGTGTCAAGGCAATTATAGCCAGGTGATGTGTGATCCTAAAGACCTAGTTAGTGCCCCAGGAGACCCGGAGACAGGGCTTCTCCCCATACCTTTGCAATCGCACATTCTGAAATGAGGTGGCACCGCTTACCAAACAGGAACAAAAGTGAATCATTAAAGGGGGACAGTGTGTTCCCCTAGTGCTTTTGGGGAAAAAAAATCACTCCAAGTTAATCTTTTCTAATGTGCCCCTTTTTGTTACATTTATATTTTTGCTGGGTTTCTTTGTTCACTTAAAATGAAACTAAAACAGAACTATGAGAATTGAACATGGTTACCTCTAATAACCAAAAAACAAAAACAAAACAATATTTACTTTTTTTTTTTAAAGAAATGGAAAGGACAGTAAATTAGCTATTTTTTTATCATTAAGTTTTCTTTTCTACTTTAAGATTACATATAATAGATAATTCTGCATCAAATTTGAGATTAAAGTTGTGAACGGTTAGTGGCTTATGTCCCATTTGTGGCCACCGATCCTACTGTGTAGGGGGCATCCATGTGAAACTGGATCTCGTTTGAATATTAGGATAAAAGCTATCTCTACGGAGAGATTAGAGACCTTATTTTATTTTCTATTCCTCACTTTTCTTTTTTAATTAAATGATTCAAGGGTGCTATTGAAAAATGTTTCAAATATACTCCTGAGAAGATTGTTTTGTTTTCATAAACGGGGTCATACAATAACTATACATTCCGAACCTCTCTCCCTGTCAGTATGTATAGAAATATGTACGTTCATTTACATTCAAAACGAAACACAATTTGAAATTTTGTTGGAGCAGCATCTTGAATATGTGCATCCAGGTTGGAGTTTCCAAGAAGTGACTGGAAATTAGCCATTTCAGCCACAGCGTGATGGTTTGGTTCTGTGCTTAAATGAGCCTCAGGAAGGAGTTCATACAGCAAACTCCCACTGTGCTCCGTTTTTCTTAAAGACTTGCATAGGGACATGCCACTGGGGCTTCTTTCTTTCTAGTTTTAAAGGATACAATTTTTTCCCCCAAAGGCTCTGTTCAACTGGGTTCCTGCCTTGCTCTCATCTGAGGTGGCTAACTCTGCTTGTGCCCGGCTTTGCAGGGCCTGGAGCAAGGGGGTGGGGGGTGTTGAAGATTATGTAGTGCCCAGAGAACTAGAGTGTGTCATCTAGATTCACTCACTAACACATGTGTACATTTACAGTCAGATTTACCATATGGCAGACACTGAGCCTAGCGTTAGAGACAGAAATATCAGCAAATGTTGTCCATTCATTGCCAAAGGGTGTTACTGATCAGTGAGGGATACAGACAAGGAAACAGGCAGTTAAAAGAAAAGTGAGTCTTGCATTGACCAGCATAGTGCAGAAGCTTCTAGGCAAACTTTGAGGGCGTAAGGAGAAACTTCTAGGACAAGACATCTAATCCAAACACTGAAGGGCAATTAGCACGTAGCTGGGTGAATAGAGATATGGAGAAAAGGAGTGTTGGAGACATAGGAGGCCACAAAGGTTCAGGAGTACCTATTGGGGTCTGGTGCCTTGGGGCAAGTTATACCCAAGACAGGTAAGCATAGCAGATCTCTTTAGCCTTAAAGCAGGGGTCCCCAGTCCTCGGACCGTGAACTGGTACCTGTCAGTGGCTTCTTATGAACCAGGCTCACAGCAGGAGTGGGCAGATAAGTGAGGGAAACTTCATCTGTAATTGCAGCAGCTCCCCAGTACTAACATCACTGCCTCAGCTCCACCTCAGATCATCAAGCATTAGATTCTCATAGGAGCACCAGTCTTTGGTGCCAAAAAGGTTGGGGACTGCTGCCTTAAAGACATCCTAAGGAGTTTGGACTTTATTCTGAGAGTCATGAGGAACAATTAAGACATTTTAAGAGGCATAAGGGTCTGATTAATAAGGTTTTATAAGGTGGAGAACAGATGGAAAGGGGTAGAGAGACCATTAGGATGCTACTGCAGATGCTGGGATAAGAGATGATGGTGGTTTAGACTAGAGAAGCGGCTGTGGGACTGGAAAAATATACAGTGCTTGAGGAGGCATTTCTTGTATCCTGTGAGGAAGTCTGTGCAATTGCAAAAACACCAGCTGAGTTTGGCAACTTTGAGAAACTGCATCAGTTTTACAGGCAAAGCAGTTAACTCTGACGCTGCAAAGCTGAATGCGTGTGGTGCAGAAGTTAGATAAATGTCTGTCTCTGGGGGTATATATACTGTTGCATTTTTTATTGTTTTGTTTTCAAGAGATAATTGCACCCAAGGCTGGAGCTTGCTCATCTTATCTTTTGGACTCAGAGTACAGTGTCTGGTCTATTTTCTACATGACTGGGCTTTACTTCAGAACTGACGAGTCATATATCATTCTGATTGATTTTTTCTTTTCTCTTTCCCCCCCTCAATAAAGTGGGAGGAGTGAAATAGAGATTGTGATGAGACAAGATCAGGACCACACAACCCAAATATACAATTATCAGGAGCTCCCGAGTCACCCTCTGTTGTCCTCTTCTTTTGTTAGTGGGGACTGAGAGAGAGATGTAGAGTTGAATGAGTTCACACAGCGGGTAAGTGGCAGGGAAAATAGGTAAGCAGTCCAGGTTTGGAGTGTTCTGATGGCTGCCAGAGGGGAATGGTAAGAAGGGGATGTAGCAGAGAGATGGGATGATGGGATGACCAACCAGTGTATTTAGCTCCGCGGTCCAGCTAAGCCTTTAATTGTCTACCAAAGCTTTCATTGCTCCTGAATTCTTGGATTTGCTTTGAGCTGTGTCTTCCATTTTAGTTTCCTTTCTTCTTAGTGTCTGTCACTCCAAAGGCAAAGACTCTACTGTAAGCATCCATTTTTAGTAAACAGGAAGATGCAGAATGAAGGGGCTTGTTTGCACATGTACACATTGGAAAAAATCCTCTCTAAGGCTAGGCAGGTTTCTTAAAGTGGATAGGATTGTATCATAATGAAATACATGCCACTTCTTCAGAAAGTTTTTCTATTCTGCAAAATTTTTATTCTCTTTTCAAATTAGTACAACTCTGACTTTGGCCGATTCTCTGATATAGTTCTAAGGGATCAGGATCTTTGAACAAAAAATTATTTTCGTATACATACGTGTGTTCACCCTGGAAGGAACATGTGCCTGTTAAAGTTTTTGGAGAATTCTGAGATTTTTTTAATGACTGTCGATACTCATTATAAAGCCATAGAGAAATGCACACCGTGTTGATCAGCTGTCTCTGGACACCAGCACACCTCACTGACTTCCCTCTGGCAGACCACACATGAGGGTTAGAGGTAAAAGCAATAGAGAGGATTACAAACACAAAGGTAGTCAAACATGAGGCTTAAAAAAAAAATTCTGATCTATACATTTTGGCTTCAAAAAGGTGGTGGTGGTGTGTGTGTGTGTCTGAGTGTATGTGTGTGAAATGGGGGAAAATACCAATGTATCAAAGTGGACAGGTCATTTGGTTGAATGTAATATTCAGAGATTATGAGAGGTAATAATTTCTGGCTGCCATGCTTTATGCTAATGTAGCCGTCCTCTGTTGTATGCTTCTGCTGAGACAGCCACTTTATTCCTGCTTAATTTTCCCTCTGATGTTGGTGGTGGAGGCCTGGGTATCTACAGTCAGCTTTTACCAATTTAACTGGCTGCCACCACAGGCCATTATAAATTATTATTCTTATTTAGCACTTGAATCTACAATTTATTCCTTACTTTCATATTCTGTGAAATATAGTTATAGACTTAGGTCTAAGTTAGCTATGCTTCTTTGTTCTTATAAATCCAAATATATCATTAGAAATAAGCTAAACTTTTTTGAATGCTAAACATTTGTAATCTCTAAGACAGACTGGTAAGTTATCAAGGAGCTACATTCATTCATGCACACATGCATGCATTGGTGCTTTTATTTGCCCATGCATGCAATAGATATTTACTAAACACCCACTTTACACTGGACAATGTTTTAAGCATAGAAGATAAAACAGTGAATGATACGTATTAGGGGAGAGGTATTACCTAGAATGTCTAGAAAATACTTGTCAGATTTGAGGAAACATACTTTCTTCATACTGATAAATCTCAATATAGTTTTTCTCAGTTATCCATACAGCTCCAATGCAAAATCTTGCTTTTTTTTTTTCTCATTATTTTTTAGTCTGCCTTCTGGATTTCATGAAGTAGTCTTTGCCTTTAGTGGGGTGGTATTTTAGTACTTCTCCCTAATGTCTTAGAAAAAAATATTTTCTTCATTTCTTACCTATAGTTGTTATGGAATGTGGTAAATCACTGGAAATCTATATATATGAAAAATTTTGCTGTAAAAATTCATATGCACCTGGATAAACAAAGGGCACTTTCTTTTCTGAATTCTAGATTGTAGTCATTTTTCAAAATTTCTTACAAACTCTTCTAGTTGCACTATTCCCAGTTGGTTAATTGACTTTCTATTTCTGTGTTTCTCTCTCTCTGTCTCTGTCTGTCTGTCTGTCTCTCTCTCTCTCTCTCTCTTTCTCTTTCTGTCTGTCTGTCTGTCTGTCTGTCTCTCTCTCTCTCTCTCTCTCTCTCTCTCTCTCTCTCTCTCTCTGCTGGAAAGAAAGAGCAATTATAAGTTATTAGCATACAGGGGGTGAATTTTCTTGTATCCTCTTGTGTCCCACCACTAATAACTATGTAACTACAGATACTTAACTTCTCTGAGCTATGTTTCCTTACCTGTAGAATTGTGCAATATTTTCTTTGAATAATGAGATAATATGTGGGCGGAAAAACAGTAGTAGTACCATATTGTCCATCTTGCCCATACTTGGTTCTCACCTGTCTTCTCTATGGATCGAGGCCTAATTCCCTTTACCCTGTTTCTGACTCCTGATGCTTCCATTGCTGCTGCCCACATACTCCCCCTCCAGTAGATCCTGATGCTTCTTTCCTGCTTGTTTATTACTCAGGTATTGTATTTGGTTTTTCATACCTGGGATGTCTAAATCTTCACCAGGTAAGTCTTGATCTCTCATGTTGATTCTGTTTTGCCACATACAGATCTAGTTTTGATGGTAAGTCAGTGTGCTTCTGTAAAATATAGCTTTTGAGATAATTTTGATATATAGTGATGAGAAAAACAGCCTTTGGGCAGCCTTTAAATGTTCAGGCTGGTCAAAATGACCTTTTCTACTTTTTGCCATAGTGCCTGGAATATCTTCCATATAGACTCATTTCTTGGCTCTTTAAAAGTTTCTCGTTTTCTAGACTTTTCAACTAACCCTCAAATCCTCCAGGTTAGCATTTGAAATCATACTCAATTGGCACCTGAGATGGGCTAAGCTAAGGTCAAGGTCTTGCATAAATGGAGCATAACCTAAGGTTGGGCAGCAGAGGAAACAGGAGGAGAGAAAGCATCAGAAGCAATTCTATTCATTCATTGCAGTTCTGCCATGGGCTAGCCTCCCATAACCCTAAGAGTTTTGCTGATGCCAGTTATCTAAAAAAGCCTGGCTCTGTGTACCTCAGTAAGAGGAAAAGTCATAGTCATTTTCTGCCTGCTTTTCAAGGGCGAGGATGCCAAAAGAGAGACTTGATGGCATCATAAAGCAACATCAGGTGAAAATTAGGGAATGAATTTACTTGGAGCTTTAGGAAAGGAGTTTTGACTCTGTAGACCGGACTGAAGAGTAAAATTTCACTTCAACTGAGTAATTTGTGGCTGAACTGTGTGAACTTGTGGCTCCGGTACATCTACATTGCATACAGTGGATGCGCCAGGAATATATAACTCCCTTATCAATTATTACAGTATATTCTTTATCACTTTAGAAGGGGAAGCTTGTGTGTGTTTTTTATGTAAATGTAGTATCCCACTGCTCCTCAATGCAACATGTACCATGGTTCTGATCCATGGGATTCTCAGCGTGTGCAACATGTCAGAAATGCTACACACACAATCCAGATAGTTGGCTGCAAAGTCTGCCCTGAAGATCAAATAAAGGAGACACATGCACGTCCTTAACAAGTGCTCAGCAGGTCGTTCGGGTTATATTACTCTCCTACAGCCGCCTCTCAGAAAGGGATTTCTCTACAAAGTGCTTGGCAATGCATCATACCTTTGGAGAACTCTTCTGGGCCTCTATGTCAACTCACATCGAAGAGCCAACTGGAGTAATGAGCTCCCTGCAAAGTCACCTGGAAAGAGGACAGCCCATAGTGCTCACTTTATCTGGGATTTAAAATGCTTTGTTCTTATTGAATTAAAGCATCCCAACCATCCAGTCCTGGAGGCATCCTGTCTTAGCTGATCTCATGTTTACAATACAAGAACAATCTCAGTTGAGCTGATTTGTTTAATGAAAATGTATTTCCCTATTTTAAACTTTTACCCCAACCCCTTAAAAAGTATATGTGTTATGGCACATGATGTTAAAAACTGTTTATTTGCAGTTCTTTTTGTTTGCAGCCTTGTTGCATTTTCTTCTGTAATCTGTAGATATATGCTTCATCTCTTGGAAATAAAGCAAGGTTTTTTTTTGTTTGTTTGTTTTTCCTAGTTGGGTGGTATTTTAGGAAAGTTGCTCCTGGCGTTATCCTGGCTCTGGGTGTGCTGCCCGCGTTTTAGTACATTCTCACCCCACTACACTTTTCTTGTAATGTTGCTGAGTCTGGCTAATTTAGATCCTTTCTCTAAGTTGCTTTCATTTAACTCAAGTTGAGAATGTCTAATACTGTGCTCACAGAGCTGTTGAGTTTAAGAGCTCAGAGAGATGCTCCCCACTGAGGTTTCTGGATGCCACAGCGGTGTCTGGAATAGGAAGCACATCAGAGTGCTTTTGGCAGCAAGTAGCTGAGATTCCTGGCCACTCATAAGATAAGATAACTCTTACAGCTCCAAATATCTTCATGATTCAATATTCAAAGAGTAGAAGGTAAAACATGTGTCTCACTTTTTATAAAAGAGAAAAACTTTTCCCACAAGCCTCCCAGCTACTCCCCAACCCCCTGTAGAGTTCCTCTTATATCTCATTAGTCAGATTGGGCATCTGGTCACCCTAAATCAATCACCAGCAAAGGAGAATGAGATTTCCACAATTAGTGTAGCCCAGTCATGATCCATATTTTGGGGCTGAGGCCATCTTCCTTACAGTGTTACCTAATTCCTGAGTAAAATCAAAATTTAGTTAACAGGTAAAGAAAAACAGATATGGAGTTGGCAGATTTACATCAGCAGATGTAAATCATCGTAGGCAAGCCCAAATGTATGGCAAAATCAGGTTTATATGATAGTCTATTTTGAAACTGTTATGGAGAAGCTAATTTTTAAAAAGTTTTCTTAGAAAGAGAAAGCAAGATTTTTTTTAAAATAGTGGAAAATTTCAAATTTATATGAAAACATTTTTACATTTGATTTTGTTTAAAATTCAAGTGTTCTGAGACCTGAGAAAGTAAGACTATTACAAAAGGTACAGTGACTTTTTTTTAACCTTGCAGATCTTATAAAATGATGAATTTTGGGAAAAATAGCAAATGTAATCAAAATATTGCATTTTTTTGCAGGAAAACTGTAAATATTTATCTTTTATTTCATCTCATGTTCATGCCAAGTCTTTCTCTGATTTCTTCTAACCTGCCAAGGCTTAACTATCACTGATATTTTTGTACTAAGGAGCTTTTTGGTCTTTGCTGCTGATGGAAGCCTGAGAAAGAGCTTTGTGTGAGGGAATAGTCAAAACAGAAGAAAAATAATCTTCTAGAGACAAAATGTTTTCAAGCATGAATGAAACATGTGAAAGGTTATGCCCTCAAAGAGAACATTCCAGGGTAAGCTCTTTCTCGTACGTAGTTAAATTTTGCATTTGCTGCTGTGTACACAGAATATTCTCTGTCAGTCACAATAAAGGAGAGCTTTTTCATTGAAACAGACCACTGAGTCTGTTTTAGTGACTGTGCTGACAGTCCGTATGTATCTGAAAGAATAGGAAGCACAAGAAGAAATTTAAGCACACTCACATCTAGGGTAGGTATATTCAAAATTTAACGTTGATGAGACAGGAACAAGAATTATTTTGAAAGCCCCAAATCATCCCTTCCTTCCACTCAATTTCTGCTAAATACTAGTGTAAATTTTTTATGAATAATAAAGAGATTCATATTTCCCTACGTTTATAATCTTTAGTTTCTCCTTCAGGCTACTTAAGATCAGGATTCATTTTTTTTGCTTTTCCTTATTGGTCCAGTGTGCCCTTTCTTTAGTGATCTAAGAATTGCAAATGATACTAAGACTTCTGGTTTATGTATTTAGATCTTGGATCTTAGAAATGAGTAGTTACTAAAAATCAATGTTTTATTAAGAATGTAGCAGAAACCCCATATTTCTGAGTAAATCTCTACTGCCTTGTATATAAAGGGGCTATTTCCTGGTCTGCTAATCTATGGGTTTTATTCAGTCTAGGTTACCAAAAAGATTAGGTAGATGGCAAACAAGGCATGAAATACACTGTCACAGAACTTAGCACCCCAAAAATGAGGACAAGAAACCTATCACTTTTGCGTATATTCAAAAGTCACCTTGTTAAATCATGTAATGTTTTCAGTATCTGGATTCATTACCTACAGGCTGTCTGTTACTCTCAGAGTCCATTCTGTTTGGTCCAAAACCGAAGAGGAATCATTGTTTCTGGCGGTTTCATGTGAATGTTGAAATAGCAGCACTACTGCTAAAATATCCCCAGCAGCTCATAATTAATTATCTCCCTGATCTTCACATCTTTCCTAAGGGACAGGTAAGAAAGTGGGTACAGAGCAAATGTACTACTCGGTAGAAGATAGCAGATCCAACTCTCTAAAACCTGTATGCTGGAAGAAATGGTTGTTTCCTCTACCTTTCTTTTGACATGCAGCCACTAGTTCAGCCAGTAGCTGTCTAACCATATCAAGGAAGGATTCAGGGCTGGTGCTTTCAGTGGCCTCACTCCTTGCAGTGAGTGTCACACTATGGTACTTGTAGAATGAGTCTGAAGTTTAGCTTCACCATTTACATGTAAGAATTGCTACCTCTTTTATTTCTCTAATCCAACTTTGTATCATCCTAGAGTTTCCCACCTTCTGGAATGGCAGGGAATTCAAAATTGGCTTTTCTTATAATGGGATCATGCCACATTCTCTAGCTCATAATGAAAGAAAAGCTCAAAGAGTCATGTTTATTGTTGTTCTTTTGGCTCTGGGTGCTTTTGGCTGTGACCTCTGACTTAGACACTATTGTTCTGGTTTGGTTGGTGATGTGTGGTCAGTAGTGCTCTCAATGACCCCCACCCAGCCTGCAGTAAACATATCTTCTGTCCTGCATGCTGCATGGAAGCAGAGCACTGGTCTCTGCTACCTTGATACCTGTTGTGGTTGAATTGAGTCCCCCAAAAAGATATACTGAAATCTCAACCACTGCCACCTGAGAATGTGACCTTATCTAGAAATAGGGTTTTTGTATATGTGATTAAGATGTAAGTTAATATGGGGCCATACTGGAATAGGGTGGGTTCCTAATCCAGTGTTGCTAGCATCCTTATAAGAAGAGAAGAGACAAAAACACAGAAACAGACACACACAGAGGTGAAAGTGCCATAAGAAACAGCTCACACAGAAAAAACACAGTGTGACAACAGAGGCAGAGATTGCAGTGTTACATCTACAAGCTAAAGAACACAAAGATTTTTGACAACACCAAGAGCTAGGAGAGAGCTTTGGGACAGATTTTGCCCTAGAGCCTTCCAAGAGAATGTGGCTCTGCTGATGCCTTGATTTTGAAATTCTGCTCTCTAGAACTGTCACAAAATAGACTTCGGTTGTTCTATGGCACCCAGTGTGTCATGGCAACCTTAGGAAAAGAATACATTCTGCCTCACATTTCCCACCTCGTTCCTTTTTCTCTGTCTCCCCCTCACTGGGGTCACAGAGTATAATCCCTCTCCACCGAGCATTTGGGAACTCAATGCTGGCCGCTCTTCCTGGGGTTGGAGAAAATTTTTAAAAAGCTAGTACAATTTAGTCTTTTTCTTGATGTTTCACCCTATTACACTTACAGTTTCAGGAGGCAACTTTGGTGGGGAGAGATAGAAACAGCAAAAGGGTATTAACAGTTCCCAGGGTCAAACCTCCTGACTCTCTTTACTCTGGCATGTGTTTCACATAGAGTATATCTTATAATCTAGACTCATCAATTGTTTTTGGCAAATGTTTACTGAGTTCCTCCCATGTGCAAGGCAATGAGGAAAGATGGTCTTAGTCTTAAATGAGCCAGCAATCCAGAGGGACATAAAGAGTTACAGAGATGTATTTATAAAGTGTTATGGGAAATCAGAGAAGGAGTAAGTAATTTTCGTAAGGAATGAATGATGGCCATGAAAGTTTACTTAAAAGACATTTGTAAGCTGCATCTTCAAGGATGAGTAAAATTTTGCCAGGCAGATTAGGAATAGACATGGGAATATGAAAAATTAGGAATAGACATGGAAATATGAAAGACATGGGAATATGAAAAATTACATTGGAAGTTTGAAAAAAAGGGAATTAATTTGCACGATTAGATTATAGCATAGGTGGTAAGCATAGTAGCAGATGAGGAAAAGGTGGATTAAGGCCAGATTATAAAAATTTGAGGGTTGCTTACTATGGGCCAGGTCTTACATTAGTTGTTTTTAATATATTATCTCATCAAATATGAGAGGTAGCTACCTGCATTACATAGTAGATGAACCTTAAAATTAACAGATACAGGTAACTTGTCCATCAAATTCAGATGGTAGATGGTTTGAGACTATACTTCAAGCCAGATCTAAATCCTAAGGCCTTGATCTTTCCACCCGACTGCGCTGCAGAGAGAAATGGGGAATACATGGGAGCTCTTGAGAAAAAGAACAGTGGTGGCATAGTCTGGGCGGAGGATGCCTGGAACATCCAGAGACTGGATGCAGTATGGCTATGGCAATACAAGAAGGCGCTGATGTGAGACTAAAAAAGAGGAATCCCAGTGGAAAGAAAAGGACTTATTTGCTCAAGTTTGATGATCAGTTTATGGGAAAAAAAAGTATTAATTCTAAGGGTCCTGGTTTGCTTCATGTTTTGAAGATGGTGCCATTTTTCAGGAGGGCTTAGGGAGAGGAATACATATTCTGTGAAAACAGTAGTGAGTTTATTTTTAGCTGCTTGGTGTTTTAAGTGCCTGGTGGAAGATGTTCAGCAGACAATTGTAAAATTTGGTTGTGAGTTCAGGAGGGAAGTCAGGGCTAGAGAACCATTTTTGATTGATCAACATGATAATTTAGCTGTAGTGACCTTTCTTGAAACATAAATGTCATTTCAGTCATTCCACTACATAATTCACTTCAACAATTACATGGAGCTCTCAGGAAAAAAAGGCCTACTTCCACCAACATCTACCTCTGCCTACATCTCTAGGCTCAGACTCCATATTTCAGTTATCAGAGATATATGTGAGGCTCCTTTCTAATTCAAGTACCTCAGCTCAGAATGTACCCCACAACACACATACACATCTGTACATGAATACATGCACACACCAGTACACATATACAAATATGTGAGCACATGCATACACACTATCATTGTACATATGTACACACACGAGTGTACAACCATGCACATAGATTCATGTGTACACACTATGAACACACATAGTTGCCCCCTGCACATGCATGCACAAAAGTGCACACACACACACACTTGCATACCTTTCACCTACTAAAGTCCAGCTCATTTCACAAGTGCTCAGCTGAAACATCTCTTTATCAAGCAAGTCTTCATGACCTCACACTAGGACAGGTTCTCTTTTTTTTTTATGCCATGGCACTTATTGAGTTGTGTTGAGCAACTTGTGCTCTAATGTTTTTTTCCTTATTAGAAGGGAAGTTCCACATCAGCAGAAGCTTTCCATACATTCCTCTAGCCTCTATGCATGCTACCTGGCATGAATGGGCAATATGACTTATAGACTGTGGGTGTACATGGATGGGTGGTTGGATGGATGGATGAATGGATGAGGCTGTGCATGCAGATGACATATACTGAGTGACCATGGAGGGGAAGAGTAGGCAGGACTTAGGAGTATCCTACATACTCCATAATGAACTACCAACCCACTTACTCTCTTCTCTGATAAGATTCCTGTTTTGGTAAATCTTGAAGTCTATTTCAAACTTCTTGACCTCTAAGAAGAAGCAATTTTCCATTTATGCCCCAGGTTACATGTATGGAAAATACAAGAGGAAAACTAGGCCTTTTCTATTAGTGTCTGAACTATCTCATTAGTTGCCATCAGTGTTGGAGTAATCGACTTCTCATTAAGACTTCTCATTAGATGGTTATTTTTCCCTTTTACCTTCTGGCATGGAATTCAGAACATTTAACTTATCATCACTTTCCTATTTATCGCTTAAAGAGAATTCACCTTTCCCCTAGTTATCACATTCTGATTTTTCAGGGTTTTATAAAAATTTTAACCTTATGATAGGATTTTATTTTTTTATTTTTTAATAAGCCTTTAGCAATTGATCTATCTAGCATCTCAAAGCATGTTTTAGTGATATGAGGTATCCTTTTTTTAAGATTTTATTT
The DNA here is from genome assembly GCA_004027375.1 of Macroglossus sobrinus. Taxonomy (NCBI): domain Eukaryota; kingdom Metazoa; phylum Chordata; class Mammalia; order Chiroptera; family Pteropodidae; genus Macroglossus; species Macroglossus sobrinus. Next base: position 372,980 of record PVKZ01000054.1, on the reverse strand, counting down.
TGCCAACACTCATTCATTGCATGATATGAAGATGACATGCTCTGAGTGACCGTGTAAGGGAAGAGTAGGCAGGACTCAGCAGTTTTCATGGTATTTCATGCCTAGGGCCAGTTGCACATTTGATCAGAATACACTGAGAACAAAAGAGCAGTTGAATTCTTTCTTAAGTAATATGTTTTTGCCTGTGAACATAGGATCATTAGTTCTCAACCTTAGTTCTCAGGTATATACTTTTAATTATAAAGGAAACTAGATGAGAAAAATGACTTGATCATTGTGTATATATGCTGCCATCATGAAACATAATCCAGTTAGACTGGTAGCATCACTTTCATTTATGAATACCATTTTAAGTCTTAAGCACAAGTATGATCTATACAAATCACCTCCAGCCAAAGAAAGAGCTTGCTTAGTTACTGTTGGGTTGTCTACCTTTTCATTAAAAATATCTTGTAGAAAGCTTCTAAACAAGAGAATAGAATGTTTCAGATGTCTTGCAGGGTTTGTGTGTGTGTGTGTGTGTGTGTGTGTGTGTGTGTGTGTGTGTGTGATTTTACTTGTAATATTTGTGTTAAAGAGCACTAAAACAATGTGAATCACTGACATTAGAGTGTTCATCTATTCATACTATAGAAAAGTCTCCCAATATGCATTAATACATTTCTCTTGTTGGTGTTTTAGAGTGATCATTCATTCCATTCTCCTGGCCCTTCCGAATTCCACACGCTGATAAAGTTGCTTCAGAATGGGCTCCTTTAGTTTTCATCTTCTTTCCCAATAACTTCCCCATGCCTCCCCCACCCCCAAATTCTTACCCAGTCTCAAGCACAACAGGGCCAACTGCCTTCTCCCAGTACAAGAAAGGGAAGATTGCTGAAGAGCTGAAACTACTTAAGCCTACATCAGAGAACTAGTGGAGAAATATAAGTTTCTGATTATAACTGGCACTAGAGAAAATACTAAAGCCAGAGGCAGGTCCACAGTGGGGAAAATAATGGATTTAAAATAAATCATTTCCTCCTTATGATAACATTGTCTTCATTTCTTTACTCTAGCTTTCTTCTTCTTCCTCCTCCTCTTCTATTATTATTGATGTTATTGTTATTGTTATTATTATTTTCTTTCTTGCCTTTTCTCTTTCTAGCCTACTTGATTTTAAGCCACCCAGAAGACAAGTGTTGATTCTGTCTTCATCACCACTGTATACCCAATAATTAGCACATAGTAAATTCTAAGTAAATAAATATTTGGAGGCAGACTGCTCTTTCTATAGTTTTTCTTTTTTATAGATTAACCTCTCTCTCCATTTTCTGACCTCCATCTTTCTTTCTTCCTCTCCAGTTTGTCACTATAGACGTTCTTTTCCTGTGACCTCAAGGTTGGTAAATTTCAGGTCTGTCATCCCTAAGTGGGCACCAGAGGATGATGGCCCTGGATAACTGTAGAAAGTGGGGTGAGGGGAAACGAATTGGTTTAAAACCTATCTTAAGAGTTAGAACCTATTTGGGGAGTGTACATAAGAAAAAGTAAAACATACTAAAAAAACGAGCAAAAAAGGAAAAATTAAAACTAATTTTAAAAAGTAATGCATTTTCATTTGCTCTTGTCACATGATCACTTTATCTTCCATGCCTCTGAACACATTCTCTAATAACAACAAAGAAACTTTAAAATATCTAATACCTTTGTAAAATTGCCGTTAAATTTTGGAATACCGTGTGAAATTTACTGTAATTGAGAATATATTGTAATTTACCTTAAAGAGCATTCTTTTATTAAGGATAATTGAAAGGCTTATGAAATTCACCAGATAGAATATCTCTATCCACAATAACCAGGAGATTCAAGAGAAAGTGTATAGGAATGAGCTCTTATCAGTGAATATAATTAGTTAATATAGTGTATTTTTATATCTGTTCCCAAATCAAAATGGATCTTGAAGTCTAAGATTTTATTATCTAACATGTGATTTTAAAAAAAGTATAGACATATTGGTATAGATAGGGAGAGATAGAAATATATAGTTTAGATAGATAGAGAAAGAGGCATATACATAAATTGTTTCCTTTATGCATATATAGGAAGTAAAATAAAAGTATACCGACTAATGAATCAGAAAGGAAAGTGGTGAGCCTCAGATTCTGTGACTAATTTTGCTACTAATAGCTTATATTATTCTGCTGATTTGAGCTAACAGGTCTCCTCAGCTCAAGGACTGGAAAAATTATTTAATACAACTTTCTTATTTTACTGATGAGGCCACTAAGGGCCTCAGTGAGCAGAGGATGCAGTACACCCACTGTGTGAAGGTGATTCCCAATGCAACGAGTCAAGAGAGGGAATTCATTTATCTTTTCAACTCATCCTTTTTATTTTCCAGCAGCTTATTGAGGACCTTATTTTAGGATAGGCAGTGTGCTAGTCATTGAGGATAGAGACAAATGACCAACCTGTTCCCTGACATCAAGGATATTAAATTCTGTTGATAGAGTCTTGCAATATATACATACATGGATATGCAAATAAAATAATGATGGACTGTCACCAGCCCTGCATTGAAATTAACAGAGTGATGTGATAGATGATAATTGGCTTTGAGGAAGAATATATAGTGTGGTCCTCTCTGGGAACACTGAATTGGAGACATGAAGGCTGAGAAGTGGCCAGCCATGTGCTGAGAATGTGACCTTTGAGAGGGATTAGTACTCCATGAAGAGTAAGGGTTCAGTGGTTGGAATAGAGAGCAAGAAGGGTAGAAAGGAAATTGATAAGGATGCTGCCCAAACTGCAGAGCATTGAAGGTCGTGGTAAGTCATTAAGCTGCAATTTTTAAAAGTAATAGAAAACATTGGTGGTTTTACTTGAGACAGTGACTTACACTGATTTATATTTTGAAAGGACACTCTAGTTGCTTTATGGAACATGGATTGCAGGAGACAGGGACAGATAGGAAGGGGGAAAATTCCTTAGGAGGCTTTAAGTAAGGAGATTGGAGAAGAGTGGATATGTTGGAAGTATATTTTTAGGGTAGTGTTAACAAAATTTGTTGATAATTCATGGATAGGGCACTAGGGGTAGGAGTAATGGAAAGGGAGAAATTGAGAATGTCTACTCATTTTGACTTGAAAGGCTGAGTGGACTGTGGCAGTGATTACTGAGATGGAGAAGACCACAGTAGGAATAGAAATATGTTTTATTGGACTAGAATTTATATTTTATTTGACTTGGTTTGTCTAATACAAATAAAGAAAAAAGATTAAGTTTCACCTGGAGCTAAATATATTTTATTTCAGTCAGGACAAATATGAATGTGCCATAGAAAATCATGAAATATGGTTGATATCATCTCCCCATATCACAATTTTCACAGTGATTAAAGGTCATCTTGGGAACTACGTGAGGTGGTAGGATTTGTTTATATGGAAATGATAGTGGATATGTGTCACTGTATTACAAACATGTGTGTGTATGTGTGTGTGTGTGTATGCATGTGTGTGGCAATGTTTATAAGGACAGGATGTCCCTATGAGCTTATAAAAGTGGATGCCCTTGGGTTGGGTGGCAGTTTAAGATAGCCCTATATTTTAAGGTTGATCTTTATTAAACCTGAATTATTTTTTTAAACCATTTTCAAGAAGAGTACTTTGTGTGAATACTCCTGGAATAACAGACAGACCAATTCTCTTTTGCCTAGAATGAAAATCGCCTGTTATACATCTATCATCAGTAAATATTTGGAAACTTCAAGAATATATTCATCCATATTAGTCTCAGACTTTGCTCTTTGACAGATATAGTAAAGCACTCACCAGAAACCATATATTAGCCAGATATGTAAGACATAAAACTGAAAGGTTATATAACAGCTATGAAGGGCATAGTTGCTCTTACAGTTCTAAACATTAAGGGGCTCTGTTTGAAACTTGAAATAAAACTAATATATAGCAATCTTAAACTGTTCATATCCATGATAACCACATTGCAATATAACATGTTTCTGAATGGCACCGAAAAGCGATACATTTTTTTCCTAAAATGAATCAGTTCTCTGTTTCTAGCTTAATATAGCACAATAATGCACACATACTCCAAAACACTTAAGGGGAGGGGTACCTTTTATTTTCTACTTTGGAGATGGAGAGGTAATTTGTGGTGTAGAGAGAAGAGAAATGGGAAAATTATATTCCTTACCCTGCTGTGAGAGAACTGGGAGAAAACTTGGAGAGAACTAATGTGGAGGCATCATTATTAGGCTAAATTAAAACTCTAAATCTCTAACTTTTTGAGATTGGCGCTTTGAAGCATCATTTCCCTTGTAATCACTCTCAAAAATAAGCTACTTGCTAAGATGGATGACATGATAATTTTTCTTTAGGTAGAATGTACTATTTCAATGTCCAAAGACATTTTTTATGTGATATTCAGTGAGTATCATATTGATTAAACTGACTCCCAGTCTCTTCCTGATGTTTATTAACAAGACTATGCGCTGGTTGGCGGCTTCATCTGAGCCTCACCCAGTGTCTGTCCACTGATACTTTTAAACTGGTTTGGGGTTGCCATGAGGTTTGTAGCTTTAGAAAATTAGCCTTCCACTTTATCCAGAGATAAGGATTCATCTTAAAATAGCTAGATAATTGTGTCTCTTACTGATGTGTTTCTTTCTTTATGTTTGTTCTTTAAAAAAAAGGTTTGGGAATAATTTTCTTCAGAAGTTTGGGGGAATAAAAGAAGTCTTCAGCAGAAACAGAAAGACTAAGAAACTTGGCAAAGAATAAGCCAGGGTCAGATTATAGGCAGAGCCCTCCTTTTAATGTCATGCATGAAAGAAATGGCCAGTTAAATAGATTGTCCCCCAGCTTGTGGGGATTTTGGCAACACCTTGCTCTATCTAAGATCTCACTGGCTTTGGAGTCCTGCCTAGATTTGTTAAGAATTTCTTTCTCTGTCAGCTGTTCTCTCTTTCACACACTATGTATTTTTCGGGTGGCCATTTTAGTAACTGTATCCAATGTTTTTTTTTTTTTAAACCATTTAGCCTCATTTTCTTTAAGGAGGGCTGTAAGGAGATTATTAGATGGGTTTGCAAGTACTATCCAGTCATGCTGGAGTGAATTTGACCTTGAGAATAGCATTGGCCCACATTCCTAGTGCCTGCAAAAAAGCATGCAAGACCAAATATCATTGAGTCTATAGTTTTCTATAAAAAAATAAGATATGAAAGGCTTTTGAAAATCAGGCAGCATGGCTAATAAGATGTACAAAATAAAAATTCCTACCTTTTTTTAATTTGCCATTATGTTTGTGGGTAAAGTCAAAGAATATTGTACTTATAGTAGACAATTACATGTATATGGTCCCATTATTCTAATTTACCCAGCTTTGTTGCAATTGGAAAAAATTTTGGAAAAGTAGCAATAAATAATATCCAAATAGCTATTTTCATGACACAAACACAGATGAAGAAAGATAGCTTGAAAGTTTTAAGAGGGTTAAAAGAATGCAAATACAAACCAGTGAAGAACATGTTGGGGGTAGCTCATGTGAACTAATGGTGGGGGCTGACTTTCAACTAGGATTGTCCTCTGTGCCCTTTAGATCCACTGTTGTGCAATGTAAAATGATGTTCAGTAATAATGCTGCCTTCAAAATGGACTGAGCCGTCTTCTATCAGCTAGAATGTAAGTTCCATAAAGGTGCTAATGTCATTTTTACCTTCTTTATTCACTGATTTGAACCAAGTGCTTAGGATGGTGCATAGTGTGTACTAGGAACTTAGTAAGTATTTGCTAACAGGATGAATGCATTGGATATTTGTTTGGATGACAAGTAGTATACTAGTAGTTTAGTTAACAGCATAGCATTAAGGTCAACTTTCTGGTTTTGATCCTTGCCCTTTGGTTATGTAAGATGTTAACATAAGGGAAAGATGAGTGAAGGGTGTCTGGGACTTCTACTATATTTACAACTCTGTTAATTGGGAGTTATCTAAAAAAAAATTTTGACATAGGAGATTGAGAGAAGAGGACGAAGGAAGAAAGAATATGACGACTAAGAACCTTTCATTCTAGAGGTATACAAAGACAAGTATGGGTTAAAGGGACAGGAAATAACTGATGTGAGAACAAGCAATTTGAAGGACTAAATAGACTTTGGCTGCTAGCTATTCTTGAAACCATAAGGAAATCTCAAATACTTTCCACCATAAAATGTCATCAGTCCTTATCTTTCACCTGTGCTGCTTTTGCCTAACTCCTGACATTTGCTATTGCCAGTTGCTTACAGCCCTGAATCCTAAGTCCACCCTCCCTTTGTAGCATTGTATTAACAAATGTTTAGATACTCGAATTTAACTGTGTAATTTCTTGTGTAATCACAGGCTCAAAAGAACGCTAGAAAAAAGGAGACCGTTGGAAAGGAAAATGGGCAGCCATTAATATTATTTCGTGAAGGGAACAAATACTTAACAGGTTAATCTGTCCTCAGTGTTCTCAATAACTTGTTCCCCATAATGGAGAAGCAGGGAATAATTTGTGCATGCCTAAGTTATCTATCTAAAACTTTCAAAGCCAGAAATCAAAAGAAGTTATAGTTCATTTTAAGCAATATCCACAAAACCTAATATAGTCTACTTCTGAGTAATCATTTAATTATGGTATTCTATCATTTTATTTTTAAAAAATACGCTGAGTACATAAAAATGACTGAAATATCAACAGATTCTTTCTTCCTACGCATAACCATTAATCTTAAATGTTCCAAGAGAAGATGTTTAAAAAGTAACCCTTTGCAGCACTAGTACTTCTTCCAGTAGCTGTTGGCCCCTTTTCTTCCCAACCCCCTACTTTCTTCCTTTTATTTTCTCTTGTCACCTTGTGGTTATGGGTAATCCAGCTCGTAGGAGTGGACTAGTAGAAGAAGGCATGAAGGATGCATTTTGCATTCACTTGTATATCAGCCTTGAAGCCAGGCTGGCAGCAATATTGTGGACAATGGATCTTTCAAACAAATCGACCGTTGTCTGTTCCTTCCTTCTGTAATTTTTGGCAGAGCTCTCTGTTACGTGTTTGGATTCTTGAAACTTTGAATGAATAAACTAGGACATGGTATTAATGTAAAGAACTGGCATCTTTGTTGACTTATTCAACAGACTATGTGTATAGAGAAGCAAAATAAGCACTTTCAGAAGTGTTGTACACACATGCCTCGGTTTGGAGAGTTTAAACAATGTAGAATGCAGTGTCCTGGAAAAAGCAAGGCTCGTCTCTGGACTCTGTAAAGTTTAGTTTCTGAATAAAGATATTCTATTGGCCATAAATGAATTATATATGAGCAATTACATGTAACATGCATATCTCTAAGCCTTTGGATCAAACATAGAACAAAATACATAGTGATACTGTTAAAAGTAAATTTCTTGGGCTGTAATGTCATGAGATTTATGGTTAAACTAGGAATCTCTTTGTAGTAAGATGGCAGTAATTCAAAATATTAGACAAAATTAGAGTTTAGATGCAGATTGCCCACCTGCAGAGACTAGGCATTGTAACATGAAATTCATATACTACAACCCTGTGATAAAATGAGTTGTTCTCAGTAGACCAGGGTTTCTCAGCCTCAGCATGGTTGACATTTCATGTCAAATAATTTATTGCTAGATGCTGCTCTGTGCATTATAGGATGTTTAGCAGCATCCTTGACCTATACCCACACGATGCCAAGTGGCACCCCCCTTCCACTTGTGAAATAAATACATGTTGTCAGATGTCTCCTGCTGGGGGCAGGGGAGTTGCCAAAAATCATTTGAGAATGATTGCAACAGGCTAAGGCATGGCCCATATTGACCACAAGGAAGTTGTATGTTCTTATAAAAAGATTTCCTACTTGTACCAAAACTATAAGTGGTATGCCACGGCAGTCTAACTTGAGGCCTCATTGTGCACTGGACTTTGAAAGTCTCAGCCATGTGAGCAAGAGTGAGTTAACAGTGGCCAGTTGCTCAGCTCGACTGACTGCCTTCCTCTATCAGTTATCCCCTCTAGTCTTAGCAGCTTCGGTCTCTAAGCCTTCATTGACTTTTTTCCTTGGCCTTGGAAGGGATTGTCTCCTTTATCCCAGAGCAAAATCAAAATGTCTCTTGACAATGCAAAGGTTTAAAATGACTATATTTTCTCTCTTCACATCATGACTAATTTCTTAGAAAAATAGTCTTCAGTGCCTCCCTCTACCTCCTCACTGCCCACTTTCTGGAACACATCTCACAATTTACTTTCTTTCTGTATCACTACTAAAAGTGGTCCCCCAAATGCTACACTTCAATATTCAAATGAGCACATTAACTGAACTTTTCCTAAGTTCGTCTTTTTTTTGACTTCCATGCAACTTTTGGTTGTCTCAATCAGTGGTTCTTAAACTTTATTGTGTGTCAGAATTTTTTTCTTTTGTGTTTGTGTGTGTTTAATATTTTTTTAAATTTACATACAGCAAAATTCACTCTTGCTGGCACACAGTTCTATGAGTTTTGACAAAAACGCAGTCACATAACCACCATTTCAATCAAGATATGAACCGCTACTCCCTCCCCAGTTCCATCATACTGCCCTTTTTGTAGTCAAACCCTCCTCCCACCCTCAGCCCTGGCAACTACTGATCTGCTCTTCGTCCCTATACATCTGTCTTTTCCTGAATGTCATGTAAATGCAATTTGAATCTGGCACATTTCATTAGCATAATGCATTTGGGATTTATCCACGTTTGCGTATTGGTAGTTCATTCCTTTAAAAAGGAAAGGCCTACAGCACCTGGTATTCCTAGGTGGTCTCCCATCTAAGTACTAGCCAGGCCTGACCCTGCTTAGCTTCTGAGATCAGACAGGATCAGGCACGTTCAAGGTGGCATGGCTGTAGACCTAGTCCATTCCTTTTTATTGCTGTCAGTCTTCCACTGTGTGGATGTACCAAAGGTACATCTGGCATTTACTCTTGGCATTTAAATCTGGCATTACTTTTGAATGAGCCACATGCATCTTAAGCTTAATTTACTCAAACTAAACCCAATCTCATAGTAAGAGACTTTTATATTTCCACTGGTTGTAATCATCATTTGATAGTTCACTAGGGGAAAAACATTTGGCATCATCTTTTTTAATCCTTCTCCCTTCCCTTTATAACCAACCAAGTGTACATTATTGGTGTGTCTCTACCCCTTTAGACATTCATAACTTCTATAAGTGCTAAAAGATGATTCTTTTAGAAGGGAAGCATAAAATCACATGTATGCTTTAGGAATATCACTCTGGCAGCAATGTGAGAAAGTCACAGATATTCAGGAAAATCAAAGGAGACACTCACCATCCCATATGAGATTAACTATCATTTTGATTTGCCAGGGGGAAATATGTTTCATTATTCCCAGGAAAAGCAAAGTTATCTGCCTCCCTAGAACTTAGTCCAATATTGCTTGGAAAACAGTACTAAGCTGATGTGTTATGCTTCAGACAAATAAATCATCTGAGAATTATATATTCTCACAAACATGAGGATAAAGTAAATATTAAGTTTGCTTTACAGGAAGCCACCATATATTTTATTTCATCATAGAATGTCATATATATTTTTCCTATTACTAGTACTAATAGTACTGATGATAATAATAGCCATCAATTTTTGAGCACTTTCTAAGGGCCAGACCAAGTACTTTGCATACATATATAAATATATATGTGCGTGTGATGTGCGTGTGTGCGTGTGTGTGTGTGTGTGTGTGTGTGTGTGTGTGTGTATAAAGAGTGAGTTTGATAATAGATATAAGTATAGAGATATAGAGATATATAGACATAGTAAGTCCATAGGGGTATATTCTATTATTGTTTTATTATGCATCTGTGTAAACTAAAGGTTAAAGAGGATAATGAATACATTAAAGGTCACCTAGATCATAACTGGTAGAATTGGGATCTGAAGATATGCTGTCCAAAAGCCAAAGTGATGCTTCTCCAAGAGCAAAAAATTTAGTTGCTGTGAGGATGCAGTTCTTGGAACCTGATCTTCTTGAATAACTGGCCCGATCCTCCTCAGAATCTAAGACCTGGATGGAGAAGGAAAAGCCATTCAATTTAACTTTACACCTCAGAGGCTGGTGGGGGTAGTCCTCCATTAGTGAGAGAAGCTGTGCAGCTGGCTAATGGAAGGGGACACAGAGAAGAGCTTTTCTTTGTGAGAGTTCATTACAGAGACATCTGTCGACTTCTAACTTTCTGCTGTATCCCCTTTTTCTTTCATAGCTTCCATTTCTAGGCTGTAATGGGTGTAAAATTACTACAGCATTTTGTCCTTTTAGGCTGACCCCGTTATACACACTACACTCATAAAGCTCTGGCTCAGTTTCTGTTCACACGTTCAAGTGTCCTGTGAGGTGGGGAGGTGCAAGGCTTGGCCACAGTTGCAGGGGGACTGCTTCATTTTAAAAACAAGGATCTCATCTTTTCTTATGGCTGAGTAATAGTCCATTGTATATGTGTGCCACATCTTCTTTATCCAGTTATCTATTGGTATTATTGAATTATACACTTGAAACCTATATCATTTTATTAACCGATATTATTCTAATAAACAAACAAACAAAGAAACCTGCCTCCTGGATATTATTTTGATCACTGCTGCTGATGGAGTAGTGCCTACTATGTCCCCCTTAATGGTGTATAAGGAGGCTTTAAATGAATTGTAAGGACACAGGTGCCAGGAAATCATCATTTCACAGGCAATAGTTAGAGAATTTGGAGGAGACTTTATTTTTATTTCAACATCCATTTGTCTTCATAATATTTTGAAAATATACCAGGATGGGTATTTAATGGTTACTAGTGATAATCCTTATTGGAGAACATAAACAAATTGGTTTTGGAAATAATTTACACACTTTTATCTACTGGAAGATGCTGATATTTATTCAGTCAAAAAATTGTGTGTTTACTCTCTTCTAGGTACTTTTCTAAGCACTAGAGATATATTAGGGAGCAGGACAAACATGGTTTCTATCCTAGAGTTTACATTCTATAATATTTGTCAGAAAGTAGCCACATGCGTTTCTAAGCTTGCCCTTTCTCATATACATATATAGTGTGTATTATGTATATACATATTCATATATATAATATCATTTATAGATTTCTCATATATTCTCTAGCCTCTATCTCTCACCACAATTTCACACATTTTATTAAACATTTACATATATATTTATATAAATATGTGTGTGTGTGTGTGTGTGTGTGTGTGTGTGTGTGTGTAAATGTTTTTTGCCTGTGATAGTCTTCTTGGGGAGAAGGACTTAGATACCTACTACAGAAGGGTACAGAGCATCTTTTCTTTTAATGTAATTGCAAAAATAGGAGTGACATTGGTCATCAGAACATATTTACATTTTATTACTAAGCCGATAAAAAGGATCTCGGGTACATTGGCATATTTTGAGTCCTAGAGGCTGCAAACAAAATGATCATTAGCTGTCCCTAAGGAATTTTTTACATTCCCTGAACTCATGGACTTTCTTTTTGATGTATGTCCCTCAAAACTGTGTAGCACTAAATTTTAAGCCACTGTTTTCAAAGCTACACAGGCATAATGTTAGAGGTAGCAAGTGGGTGGGAGAAAGACTAGTGGGGAAAAAAAGTGTTTCAGGTCTTGGGCAGCATTTGTCAGAAGCCAGCTATTAACCTGTCAGCATCGGACAGATTGAAAGAGACACTTCTTAAGGTGAGCCCTTAAGAAAAGGAAAATAAGAAAAAGTCATTGTTGGGTTGACAGGGAAATGATCCCACCAGGGTCTAGGCCATGCCTGGAGAGGAAATGTTACTAACACCTGGGTGTGTACTTAGAGGACAAGAGGGTTTATGTGGTGAGGGATCGATGTGGAAGTAGTGATAAACAGTGAATAAAGAAAGCTCTCTCTTTAGGTTTGCTTGACCAAAGAAACAAAACCATTTTAAAGACAGAGGGCACACGTTTTAGTAAAAGAAGGAGGGGCTGACTAGTGCTGAGACCAAGGTATATCTACAGTAAAATGGTGACTCCCATCTCAGTGGGGAGCACAAATCATCTTCAGACATCTGTAGGAAAAATATAAATAATGACTTTTATTAACAAAACCATGCCCTTATTTCTGAACTTGGTGTCATTATTTTTTTTCTAGAGAACACCAAGTGGTTTTTTATTTTGCTCACTTAAGTTTTAGCATAAAACAGAATTCATCAGATATTTCTGACTTTCCATTTTCTGGGCACACAGTAGACCTGCACTTCCTGAAACTTTCTATTTTAATAGTACCACGTGATTATTACAGGCAAATGTGCTGTGAATAGAAGTGTCATGCGTCCCTCCCAGGCCAAGCATTTAAATGTTGATATGAGATCCTCTAGAGCTCTCCCTTTCTCCTTCTACAAGGCTACCAGCCATCTTCAGATAGTGGCCATTTCATTAGCCTGGTCCTTGGATGAGGGTCACGGCAACATACAGCAAAGCCTCCAGTCCACCCATAGTAGACAAAAATAGATCTTTATTATTTTAAGCTGTCAAGTTTTTGACTTATTACAGCAGCATAACCTGGCCTGTTATAATGGACGTATTTTTTTAGACAGAAATGTAAGGCATTTTATTTGTAAGGCATTTTATCTTTCTTAATGAATAGAGGCAAAGAATTTCTATAATGTTATGGACCTCTTCTCATAACCCAAGTTACCACTCTACTGTTCCCACAGCCCTATCCATAGGGTGGGGTTTTCCTCAAGGACATTTTGTTTATGCTAGTCCTGGAAGACTTAAGGCCACCTTAAGAATTGTAATGTTAATAGGGATATGACAAAATCGCTTTACTACAATAGTAGATGTCTTAGTATTCTAGGGACTTTTGTGCAGAGAGAGAACCAGTCACTACTGTCTACACTTTGTTTAAATGCTTTGTTTGTTTAAATCATCTCTCTAAAAAGCTAAACTTTAAAAACTAATTTTTTCTTTATAAGATGATTAATTCCTCTTAAAATTTTAAGCTTTAATTCTATATTTTGTATGACTGATATTTTTTAGAACATGTTAAATACTTTAAAATATATATGTTTACACTTAATCATTTACTCTTAAACTAAAATCATGAGTTTTATTCATTTTATCATTATTTCTGTACTCATTTTTATATTTTCTAGGATTATATATTAATGCCTAGCTGACATATTAAATAGTAGTTGCTTCTCAAGGTGAATCAGATCTGAGCTGCTGGTCAGCAAGCTGAGGTTTTTTTTTTAATTGTTAAATTAATGTTTAAGGACATACTGCCTTAACAAAAGTCTGATCTTTATTTTTTTTTTTGCAACTTGCTGTCTTTCTCCAAAGATATTTTTAAAAGTTACACTTGCCAATATTATATAAAACAGGTTCATTATTAGATATTGTCCTTTATTTAACATTATTAAAAACATATATTCTTATAAACAACTTATTAAAAGTTGACAACCATCTGGCAGTTTCACCTCCCCAGAGATGAGGATGAATCCAAGTAATTATTTCTCCTTAGCTTGCTAGATTAACGTGCCATTTGAGATTGCACTGGCGAGTCCTTTTCTACCAGGTTATTAGGTGTAAAACCCAGAGCTGGATAGCTTTATCTGCTCTTAGTAAGCATCCTTCTTCTTCTTTTTTCTTTTTATCAAGACTATTTGATGTATTTTTTTTAAACTTTTATTCACCATTCTCTACTTACCCAATAGTAACTTGGCTACACCAATACTTTATAAACAGGCATCTAAGTAAAAACTAAAACAAAATATATGTGCACATATATTTTAGTACTCCCCTACTTATTGAAATCAATAACAATTAAATGTACTTTATTATGTTCATACTTCTTTTATATTACAACTGGGATATATGAGAATATAATTTATATTAACTTTTTTTAAACTCTGAACTTTCATAGACCTAGTGTGTTTTAATCAACAATAAAAATATTAAGCAATTTTTTCATCAATCTTATGGAATGTTCAGATTATCCTGAGAAGGCCAGTAGGATCAACCGTTGTCCTTTCAGCATTTTCTTTGATGTTTTTGGGCTCCTATTTGTGTCCTGGCAACAACAGACATCCTAGACCAATGGAGGTTATTTCCCGCCCCAAGACATAAAATTAACAGAACTGCAGGGAATGTTGCACACATGAGTGTTGATTTTATGTGCAAGTGTCCCCTGTTCTTGGCACTTTAAGTAAAAACAAATCTGAAAAGTATATTTTTTTCTACGGTCACATGTTCATACCAATGTTTTTCCACTATAAGAGTATAACTTTAGGTAATTTTTCTTCAACTGGTTGCTGATTTTCACTTATGATTTTCATCCAGACGATCAGTACACTATAAATATCAAGGGATGTTTATGACAGGGGCAGATGGAAAAATCAGAGTGTAGATAAGCAAGTAGAGTGTGAGGTGATGTTCACTAAGAATATATATATCTATCCCTGAAGAAAAGCCTGAAAAGATCTACTGTAAGATTGATTTATCCTCTTCACTTTGCTTTTTAATCGCTCTACTTATTGTTCCACAAACATGCTCGATCTTGTATATAAAACATATTCATAAAATCTCAAAAACTACTTTTTATTTTTTATAACCAGATGCAATTTTGCTTTTGTGTTCATAGTTTCCCTTTAGAATGAGGAGAATTCTAGATAATCTGGTTGTATTATATTTCTACTTCATTGCATTGCTCTCCAGGGGAAAAATTAACAAGAAAAGACTTGTCACTTGAATTCTATTCATGACCTCTCTACTGGGAACATTATAAGTGGAATGCAGTAAAGAGGAGATACAATTCCAGGAGAATATGGGCTCATAGATCTTTCAGAAAAATGTTGGAAGAAAAGCTTTCTCATGAATGCTATAGCAAATGATGCTTTGAACTGCTTTACAGTCATTTTCATAGAGCATTGGGTCCAGATGTGAAGAACAGAACTATATTCCAAGTGGGTTTTTAAGGTAACTGAGTTTGCCCCCAGGCCTCCTACAACCATGTAGATATGTGTGTCATGAAATCAGGGGATCATGAGGCCATTGATGTGACATTAGAAAGCAACATACCTTTTTGCCGCTAAAAAGGGTAGAGGTGTGAGTGCTTACATATAAGTAGGAGTCAGATTTGAATTTTATAAAGAGCCTTCTAGCTGCATACAGACCTTGAGACCTCTCTAGGGTGCTGCCAGCCTCAACATTTCAGTCGGCTCTTTCTTCTACAACTCCATCTATGTCCAACTTAAATCTCACTTTTAGCATTTTCATATTTTGTTTCTTTATTGGCCAATTCTGTGTTTTGATTATCTAGTTTTATAAGATGTCACATGAATGTATTACTGGGAGACAGAGGCAACACCCTACATGCTTTGCTGTCTGTGCTTGAACTGAATAACAGATGCTTAGAGAACAGTCACTGACAGACCTTGAAAGATCTGATGTGACCGGCCCTGGATCATGATGTGCATCTGTAATTTATGTAGTGATTGTGGAGAGAAGAACTGTCAGTGAATTTTACATTCATGCAAAGTGCACTAACTGTATACTGTTCGTAGTAACTGAACTTTAACCCTGCTTTTAGGAGACTGAAGTTATTAACTAAATTATGGTAACTGAAATTTATATATGTCTTATTTTTCACTTCATAGCTTCAGCACATCATGCCACAAACTTAGTACCTTATAATGTATTGATTACTGTGTTGTAAGACAAGTATTACTCAATTTTTATCTTTGTTGACTAGTTTATTCCTCTGTGGCTTTTTGTCCTGTAGTACATTCTGTGCTCTGGTAAGAATTTTTGATCCATAATGGCTGGCAAATAAGTTCAGGTGGTCATGCACAGGAGCAAAAAGGAATTTTCACTGTGGTTGTTATTATGAAGGTTTTCCAGGGACATGGGGCGCTGGCAGAGGAAACAGAATGAGTAGCAGACAGGGATTAACGGGAGGTCGCTGGCATTCATAATGACCCATACACATCACTGCAGCCGGAGGGAAACTTGGTGGAAGAAAACTGGCCAGAGGCATGTTCTGACTTTGGATGATGTGGAGAGAATGGCAGCACCATTAAGGATGCACAAGCACTGAGAGACTTCCTTTTCATAGAAACTGTGCTATAACAGTCCCATTTAACAGTAATTCAGTTAGCATTTCCATCTCCAGATACTAAATGGGATATTTAGTAAAGAATTGAGAATAGTTTTTTAAAGAGAAGTTTAATAGTCTTTGGAAATTTAATAAAAATAGATATCTTTGTTGAGATAGTTAGACCCAGTATTAGTATAAGATGTATAGTGGAACTAGTCTTTTACTTTGTATATGTAATAGTTAGGTTTAATTCACAGCACTGCCAATTATTAGCTGTGTTTGATTATTCACTGATTTATTTATTTATTCTCCTACAGTCAGTATTTACCAACTGCCTGTTAGGTGCCTGACACCTCACCACACTTTCTGCAATCAGGCTCAACCATTTCACCTCTTTAAATTCCTCACCTGAGAGATTCTAAGTCTTCTGGAATCGGTTTGAAAGGCAGTTCTAGAGATCAAAAACTTTTTCTATTTTTTTTTCCTGTTTTTGTTGGAAAACCAGGAGTTCTATAACATAATTTCATGGAAGTAATAGGAATATAATTTTCAGTGATAAAGTTCACAACTGAAGAAAAAGTAAAGCAGTTTTCAATTTACCTTTAGCTTTTGCCATCAGCCCACCCAGGACATGAACAATGAAGGCAGTAATTTCCCTTTATTTAGGGTGCCAATTAGAGGGTAGATTTCTGATGGAAAAGTCTTCTGGTCTGCTCCTCTCCCTTCAGACAGGATTATAACTGAATGATTTCGTATAGCTTCATGTGTGTGTGTATGCCTAGGAAAAAAGCATCCACATCTTTGCCCCATCATTCATCTCAACATTTACTGTTAAGATGAGTTTTCCAATTTTCCATTGTTTCCCCTAAATTGAATCTTTCATGTAGAGTTTGGAGCTGGTCTGTCTGTTAGGAAATAGCTGTATAATAAAACAGCCATATGATAGCAGCCATATAATAATTCACCCAGTTATTCATTCCTTCCCTCAACAATAGGACGTAAAATGCGTCAGTATGTGTGGGTTTCAATTAAATTCAGAGGACAGTTATTGAGTAACTACTGCATGCAAGCTGCTCGGTTGAGGCTACTGAGATGAATAAGAAACCATCCTCTCTCAAGGAACTTGCAATCTAGAGAGAGACAGACATATAAGTATACCATTGAAGATGTTTGGTGTAATTTCTAATAGAATGTCTTTAGGGATGTGTAAGTGGACGGGAGGATTTAATTCTATCTCTGAGGATGGGGTATAAGTCAGGGAAGGTGTTTCAGTGGTGATTATGCTTAAAGTGGATGTATAAAGAATAAATAATTAGAACAGGCAGGTGAGCAAAGTTGTAGAAGGACAAAGGTGCCTTCCAACCAGCAATTTTTTTTGTTGTTTCTTTGAAAGATTTCTTTTTTTCTCATCGTTAGCATTCTCTGCTTATTTCTCTTTGTGTTTTCAACTATCTCTATCTTATGTCTTAAGGTTCTAATCACCGTAATGAGATGGCTTTATATCCCCCCACCCCACCCCCTTGTCACACCACTGTCTAAACAATACATCTTGACTCTTGAAAATGATAGCATCTGGCTCCAATCAAATGTCCTGCTTACAGCTCTGATGTAGGTCTGGGGGCTTTTCCATGTTATTTGAAACTAGTATTGATTGCTTCAGCTCTGAACACAATGCCCAAAGTGTCATGCTGGTTGCTTTTGGTGAGGAACAAAAAGTGAAACCGAGCTAAATGAAATGAAGAGATAAATGTAGGATCAAAAAAGCCAGGCGTCTTCGGTGCCTGCTATCATTAAATCAAGAAGCTGGTAAGGTCAATGAGAGAGGTGAGAGAGGATGGGCCTGCCAGGAGACAATATGTTGCCCTGCATGAGAGCAAGTTGTGGTGCTTAGTATAAAGCACATTGTTTGCTTATAGTCTTCATTATTAATCTTTAATCTCTGGCAGATGGGAACTGGCTGGGAGCATGCAAGGGTATAGAACACTCCTATGTGCACTTGCTTGCCAGAGAGATCTACTAGGTGAATTAACCTCTACCCTACTAGTGTAATCAGTGGGGTGCCATTTAGAGTAGTCGTATAGTTTATCTCCAGAGCAAGACACCTTGGAGGGTGAAAGAGGGCACTGTAAATAATCATGCCTGCATAATAGGAACAGAGAAGGACATCTCCAGGTGAACAGGGACCCTGGGAGATATATGATCATTTTACCATTTGTTCTATCTGAAGGGAAATTTCCAAGGAGAAATAGAAATAATACACAGAGCATGACTCTGGCAATAGGCTAAGACTCTAGGGAATTAGTCACTATATCAGTCCTTAAATTTATAAGTTTGGGAAAACTTTAAATTTGAGCAATGATTTCCTAAAATGTTTGTTGAGAGACATAAGATGACTGTCCTTTTCACACACAGTACACTTTTGTGGGAATATCGGAATTATATGCAGTTATTAGAAAGCCAGCTGTAATAACCTTCCAGAAAACATTGCAATTCAGGCTAAAATACATAGGTACAAGGACAACTTTAAATTTTATTATTCAGTACTTAAAAAATTATTTCAGTACTCAAACTATTACAAATAAAGCCCAGTTGGCACACTCTTTTTCTAGATCTTCATCTGGCTGCCCCTTTTCATCTTGTAGATCTCAACTCAACGTACCTTTCTCAGAAAGGTCACCATAGCTCAGGTGACTCACTGATTCCTGTCATACTCTATCACATTGTCCTTATGTCATTTTCTTAGCCCTTAGTAGTGTGTAAAATTGTCCCGTTTATTTACCAATGAATTAATTGTATACTTTCCCTGCTAGGATGTAAGACTATTGAGGAGAGTTGTTCCACCTGTCTTGTTTCATAGTATGTCGCCAGTAATTAGAAACTTGTAAGAATTTAGTATATAATAAATATTAGCTTATTGGCTACACCAACAGAAAATACATCATTTTTTGGTCTTTATTGAATATATTTTGCAGCAGATATTCTCTTCCTTTCACAACTTTTGTGAAGAGATGTGTACCTTCTTAGCAGCTCCATTCACCTAGATTGATGTTGTGAAACCTCAAATAGCCCTTGAATATGGATGGACTCAACAACATCTTGCGATAAGGTTTTCATCAGCATCCTTTCCACTGTGCTCAGCCTTTATATCCTTTACCCTTGGCCGTCTCCTGAATTAACCTCAGCCTAGTAGCAGGCCATACTGATGTTAATCTTCTGGCCACATGAGTAAGTATTTTTTTCTCATTTTCTCTTCTCATGCTCATCTTTCTCATCTCCTGCTGATGATGGTTAAGTACAAAGACAGAACCACTATGCACTGCATGAATTATACTTTGTCATTCAGAATTGCTCTTATAGTCAAATGAATGAGTTCACATGCTTGTGCAACAGCTTTCTTTAAAAACACGTTTTTGCATTTTTGTTTCTATTATTGACAGATCTCTTTATCTCTTCTTTTAGTTATCTTTTCCACTGTTATTGCACTGCTTGGACATCATAGCATTCAAAATGTTCATTCATTAAAGCACCTAAGAAATGATGCACAGCTTATACCTGTGCTGTCCAACTTAGGTGTCACGAGCCACACACCACACATGGCTATTGAGCACTGGAATTGTGCTCGTTGTGACCGAGGAACTGAATTTTTAATTTAATTCAATTTAATTTTAACTAATTTAAATTAACTTTAAAAATTGATGTTTAATTTACATTCCCTCTGGCAGTATGTGAAGATTCCTTTTTTTCCCCATAACCTCTCCAACACTGTTATTTTATGTCTTGTTGGTGATGATAGCCATTCTAATAGGTGTGAAGTGGTATCTCATTTTGGTTTTGATTTGTATTTTCCTGATAGCTAGTGAGCTATTTTCATATATGAAAATATGTCTTTGAAAATATGAAAAATTGGCTGTATGTCTTCTTGGAAGAAGTGTCTGTTTAGGTCCTCTGCCCATTTTTAGTTAGATTGTTTTCTTTTTTTTTTTTTTGTATAAGTTCTTTATATATTTTGGATATTAACCCCTTATTGGAGGGGAAAAGGAGTCTTGGGGATGAAGAAAAGGGTAAAGGAAGTCAAATATATGGTGACAGAATGTTTGATCTAGGATGGTGAGCACACAACACAGTATATAGATAATGCATTGTAGAACTGTACACTTGAAACTTATATAATTTTATTAACCAATGTTATCCCAATAAATTTAATTTTTAATATTGTTGTTAAGTTAGTTATTGGAAAACAATTAAGTTAAATGCATTGACTAACTTGATATTTGAATAACTTTTTCAATTGTAAATCTTATGAAAAATTTAAGATTACATATTTTTAATAAAAAATTTGTGTTTTAACTAAGATGTGCTGAAAATATAAAATACACACCATATTTTGAAGACTTAATATGAAAATATTAGAATGTAAAATATCTCATTAATAATTTCAAAATATGATTACATTTTTAAATGGTAATATTTTACATATATTGGGTTAGGTAATATATTATAAAATTAATTTTTTATTTCTTTTTATTTTTTTAAAGTGGCTACTAGAAAATTTAAAATTTATTTATTTGCTTTGCATTATATTCCCATTGGACAGCACTGACCCAGACTGTGGGTTGGCTTAGAGTAGATAATATAAATTGGCATTAGTTTTGTTTGATCTCCATCATGTTACTAATAATAAAAACAAAGAAATCATCAGACAGAAAAACAAATAAAAATAAGAAATCATCAGACAGAGAAAGACAAATGCCAGATGATTTCACTTATATTGTGGAATCTAAAAAAAAAAATAAATGAACAAATGAAACAGACAACAAATTGATGTTTGCCAGTTGGGAAATGGTTTAGGGTCTTGGTGAAAAGGTGAAGGAATTAAGAAGTACAAATTATCAGTAATAAAATCCATCACAGGGATGTAAAGTACAGCATAGGGAATATAGTCAATAATATTGTAATAAGTATACATGGTGTCAGGTATGTACTAGACTTAAAGTGATCACTTTGTAAGGTATATAAATGTCTAATCACTATGGTATACACCTGAAACTAATATAATGTATGTCAACTATAATGGGGAAATAAATTAATTTTTTTTTAAAGAAATCATTAGTTTCTAATGGTCACAGTTTAGGTTCCCTAGGGGCAGACTCTGAGGTGCAGTTTAGTCTGTCACTTGGTTTTTAGGAGATCTCCGGGCTCTCTTACCACCTGTGAAAAAGGGGAAGGAAGTAGAATTATGCAGAGGGAGAAGTTAAGTTTTGATGCAGCCCCAAAGATAGCCTCATCCACCTCCACAAGGAGCTCTGCAGTTGGGTGAGGTGGCTCTCTGTAGCTGAGGCCAACCTTGAGGAAGTGACAGCTGATGGTTGACTGTAGGCAGCACTCCCAGCAGTTTGGGCAACAAGTCAGGGACATTTGGACAGCATATTACAGTGTCCACTGTAATACAATTTTCATTAACATTTTTAAATAAAAATACTTGATTATTGTCATTTTGTTTTGTTTTGTTTTTGATAAGATGTGTTGGCTAGCATCAGTTCATAGCTGAAGCTAAGTCAGTTGTCTTAGGCCATGGTATGAATTGTGTGTTTATCATTGATCTCTTTCTCACTTGACTCATCTCTGGCTTAGCTTGTTTTATTACTTGCCTGCCCCTCTAGGCATTTGTGTTGGTTTGTAAGCCCAGACCAGACTGACTTGAGCTTAACTATGACTGGGGACCACATTTAATGCCTTTTGTTGGTGGCAGACAACATTGGTCACACTCTTGTATTTGTCTAATTCTTATTGCTACTATTAATTATTTCCTATAATGTGTGTATATGCACATATATGTGTATATATATATGTATATTTATATAATCTCCTTAAAGCCTGTTCAAAGATTGGTTTATATTAAAGCTTAACAAATACTTTACTTAATGAAAGAATAAATATGTGTGACAACCAATAATGTCCTTATTCTATATCTACATCTTCAATGAATGCTTATGTACCATCATATCCATGACATTTTCCCCTCACCTTTCAGCAGTAAAGAAATTAAAAATGGATGCCTCCATTAACTGTCTGTTGGAAACTAGAGTATAAAACTCAAAGTCGCACATCATGTTTAAAAAGATTTAATGAATTAATTGAGTGTAAGTGTTACTTTGTTGATTTGAAAGAGAGTATCTGATGGAATAGGGTGGCACATACTGTCAGCAATCAGAAAAGGTCAACTATGTAGTTGTTGTAGAGAAAAAAAAATGAAAAACGTCAAAAAAAATTAAGATTTTTTCCCTATAGTCTTTCTGCCTGTTTGCCTAGTTCTTTATACTGCTATATAATTTTATGGGATATGAATCTCAATTAGGAAACTTTAAAAAGGACAAAAAATGGGAAGAGTCAGTCTTCTAAATATATCTTTAGTTCTTCAGGCAGCAATTTAATTTCAGTTAAAAGGAAGAACAAAGGCTTGCCAGTGTTTGGGAATGAGGCTAGCTGGGTACTTCAGTGGGGCTCTTTTTAGAAATGGACCATCAGGGCAGTTGCAGTGTTACGTAATGCTGTCCTGCTCTTACCCACAGAGAAACCGCAGCTGCTTTGAGGCTTTACCGAAGCAGCAATGACTTGAATTCTGTGTTGCTTGTGTCCAGAAAAGTCCAGGCACTTATCAGTTTTTTTTCCCGATTTAAGAATATGAATATTTGATGGAAATGCGTAAAGATGATCTCCATTTTAGAGACAGTTAAACTGAGTTTCAGTGAGGTTTGTTGTCTTGCATCAAGATATCCACTAGCATTAATGAGAACAAAATCTTGCTTTCTTTCTTTTCCAAACTCATTCTCTATTCTAGCTACTCTTAGGCTGTCAATATAATATCAAATATTTTGTGTATATATGAAAAATTTAAAGTTTTATTCATTTCACTAGCATTTATTGAATTCCTGCCTTGTACTGCTGACCAAGGTCAGAAATGGTTTAAAAATGTTTTCTTCAGAATGCCTACTGGATATTTTTGCCACACAGACTAAAACCCTACTGATAACTTTCATTCCATCTTGCATATGTGTAAGTAATTGAGACACTATAGAAAGGAATATGGGAGGTACAAGATATGGAATAAAATGTGTCTTGGGGAAAATATTTTACCCCTGAGAGAGTTTAGGACAAATTATTTTCCAAAGATTTATTTTTTTTGTATGTAGCACAATATATATGTAGCCCTGTGAGAACATACAGAAACTGAGAGAAAAAGAACTGACTCTCAGTCTCAACTCTGATACTTTCTTACTTGGCAAAGTCAAAAAACCTCTTCTTCCATCCCCATCCCTCCCCATATATGTGATAAGGATAATAATTATTCAGATAAATCCTATTGATCTGCCCCAGGGAGATTTGGAAAATAAAGTCATAAGTGTTAAGGAAGACGGTGCAGTCTAAATGAGAGTGTTATAATTATCTCTGTCCTCTAGGGGCTTGCTAAAACAAAAAAGTTTCCTAAGGTAACTTTCAGGCTGACTTTGATATGAATGTCTAGATCTCTGAAATATAGGAGTAATGTACAGAACAAAGAAGGGTTTTTTGACACTCTACAGTATTCTACCCTTCTTTTTAATATTAAGAAGATAATGGATGACTCTGATCTGAATGAGTAAGCCAAAGAAGTTGTTAAATTCAGGGAGTAAAGATCTAAATTAACATTAGCTATCGTTTGCAGAGATACTTCAATTGTACACGTGCCCTACACAGGTTATTTCTTTTAATTCTTATGAGGTAGGTGTTCTATTGATGAGGAAACAGAGAGGTTCAGAGAACTCAGGTCAATTTCCCAAGATCGCACAGCTCCTTGTCCACTAAGCCTTGATATGGAACCAGAGCTATATTCAAAATTAGAACTATTTCTGCTCTGCTATACTATCCTGTCTCCGTGTAACTATCCAGTACCACTCCTTCCCCCCATCCCTTTACTCTCTTCATCATGGAGTATTTGATTGTCTTTGCCTTTCTTTTCCTCCAAGGGTACATTCACCAATTCCTGTCTAGATTTAAATTTATAGACACAAAATAAGATAAAAGTCTTTGTTTCCAAGCCAGTGGGCTGGGTTCCCAGAGGCATAAATTCTAGGAATTAGTAATATCCCATATAAAATCACTGAAGGATGGTATCTGTGGTTATTTCATTGGCCTCTATGATACTCCCTAAAGGTGTAATTTATTCCTCAGTCTCTGGATACATGTGCTTATGCTCTGGGGAACAGGTTACACTTGCCTTTCCTGGAAACCTTCAATCAAACAGGACCAGGATGTAGATCAAGTTCTGTCAGCCCACACCTAAAATGTCCTCTACAGACATGTTGCTACTAAGCTAGAAATCATCTGCCGTAGTTCCTGTTTTCTCGTTAATGACCAACTCTGTAAGCACTCAAAATGAATAAGGGAATAGGGTTTGTTCTTCTCCCAGACTCCTCAGCTTCCCATGGTAATATGCAAGTCAGAAGAGGAAACCCATTAGAAGCTGAATAATTAAAAGATAATGGGATTCGGAGAATAGGACTCAGAGAATCGAGAGTAAATTCTGTAGGTTCGCAGTTATGGTCGCTGAGTCCAGGTTTGCTCCTTTCCTGATGAAAGAGGCCAAGGCACATGCAGCCTCATGGAGCGCCTGGTAAGGCCTGATGAAAGGAGAAAATAAGCTCCATAAATACAAACTTTAGAGTCAATAGTATGCTCACCAATTACTGCCAGTTCTTAACTTAGCAAGGTTAGAAAAGAAATTCTCCTCCACCCCCAGCTTTATTGAAGTATAATTGACAAATGAAATTGTGAGTTATTAAAGTGTACAATATGATGTTTCGATAAAGGAATTCCTTAAGATATAAAAGCAAAAGTGAATGGTATTAAATGCAAAACAATTAAAACAGCTACAGAGTCCTGCTTTCCAAGCTTGGCTACTAACACAGTTGTGAAATGCTAGGAATTGGGATGTGGAAAAGATCTCAAAGATCACCTAGATCCTCAAGGTGTTTCTGGTGCTGGGAAACTGGCAGCTCTGTTCTCACTGTGACTCCTTAATCTGCCTTTACCCTGCAAGGCTATTTGAGAACCATGGAATCCCAGAAGTGGGTGGAAAATATTCCCCCAACCAAATAAGAAATAATTCTCTTTTGTTCTCTGTGTCCTGGATTCTGTATGCTGCCTGGTGGGGGAGGAAGGGCTAACCCTGAAGTTCTCAGGCATTTGCTACTGTCTCAGTAGGTAGATCTTCAATTAGGTCCCAGCTTCTCTCCATCTGTTATTTCTGGAGTATTTTGGCCTTCATCTGGAGGAAGGTGACAGGAAAGCATTCTGTTCCTGCAGAAAATGTGCTTGTCATCGCAGTGTACTGTTGAAACAGCTACTGCCTACATTGCTCTGCCTCTTGAAAGCTAGCATTTTGGTGTGAATCAATTATGAAAAGTGATGCACACCACCCCTACACACACACACGCACGCACATATACACGCTCCACCTGAAAACCTGAGACATAACACAAATGTCTAGAATTGAGAACACTCATACAGAGTACTTCAAATAATATTAAAATTCAGCCTCTTGGGAACAGTGAGTAATAACAGGAATTTAGAGTTTTATAAACTAGTTCTAATAAAATAATTTTGATAAATTATTCTGATAAATATCATTCTAGTAAAATAATTTTTATGGTACTTTACAATGTTACATTAGTGATTTCATATCTATTGTCTCCTATTGTTCTACGAAGATCTTATAAGATATTTATTAACTACCCACTTCTTAGACAAGTAAAGTGTTTTGCCCAGGGATCATAGCCAAAGAAATGGTAAACCTATTAAATTCACATTTTAAATTATATTTTTTCTCTTTCTTTTTCTATTTTGAGATATATTCTTTCTTCTGATACCATGGTATAAGATAGGCAAGGAAGATCTAGAGCTCCTCAAAAGATTAGGTCAAAAAGAGACCATGAAATTTTCTTCCTTAAAGATTTACTCTGGTGTGTTGTTGTCATTGGAGGAAGCCCGTCTGCCTCCATGGCCTGAGAACATCTCCTAGAGCAATCTATAGAGAGTAGTGAGGTAGCATTTCTCAGAAGCAAAATGCTTTGCTAAGCAGAGCCTTTGAAAAATCTAGAAAACATTAACAAATGATTCTTTTAATGAAATTCTTTTAAATAGAAAATATTCTCTGAATAAAACATGGGAATAGGAATAAAGCTTGGACATATAGCATTATTTTTTAAGTATCTTCATTTTTACATTGTGGAAGGTACTAGGGTCATTGAAAATAAGATGCTGTGAAATTGAGTGATTTTTGAAAAATTGGGAATGGTAGAAATGTAAGACTTTGTGGGCTAAATCATAAGGTCATTGCCTAATTGGGATTGATAGGAATAAGACCCAATCAAAGTTGTAAATAATCAGGATTTTGGACATAAAGAGAATGACTGCATAGCTCGTTAAAATTACTAGGGAACCTGAAGAGGCAGGAGGTAATGACTGACATTAGAACTTGTCTGAAACATTAGAAATTGTTTCAGATATGTGAACATGGTCTGAAAGATGAAGCAAAATTGATATTCCAAAACAGCAACCCAAGCTCTCAAAACACTGCCTATGTCTTTCTTTTGAAAAATAATATACAAAAATTGTCAAGGTAAGCCAAGCCATTGAGATGCCCCCAAAGCAGATGAGATCAGACAAAGCTATCGAGTGCATTTCCATGGGAGAGAACAGGGAGTTGTGAGGGATGACTTAATGGACAATTCGTAAGTAATGCACCTTCTCAAAGTTTTTTCTAGCTCTACAATTGCAGAACTTCTCACTTTCAGGGACAGTGGCTCTTCCAATGCTGCCTGCAATGTGCCTTTAAATAAGTAATGACAGAATTAAAGTGAGAACATGAAAGCATTTTAGGATAATTGTCCAACAAATTTTGCTTATGGATCTGGGTTGAGTGGTGGATGTGTGACCACTGAACTCCATGGGAGGGGTCATCTAATGATGTTCAAAAATAAAAGACGATTTCATTTGGCCTTTTTAGGAGAACTGTCTTGTCAAAGAACACTTTAGTGGTTATTTTGGTCAGAAGTGTAGGGGTTCAGAATGAGTCACTCCAAGATGCGCCTATGATATGTAGATTACTCTGAGCTAAAAGCAACAGAGACTCTGCGAGAGTAAGAGTAACTTACCCCTGACCCCGTCTTAACAGGCTAGATAAATTTGAATTAGCTGCTTTGTACATAGTTAGAGATAGTCGGAGATATCTTTTTTTGACCTATCTATATGGCAGGACAAAGTACTAATAACTGAACACATGCTATCCCAACAATGACTTTCTGGAGCCCCAAGGCACCTTATCTCATCCTTAGCTCAGAATGTCATATATACTTCATTTTCCCTCTCTGTCTTGAACCTCTCAAGTATGAGGGGTCTCTGATGCCTCATGTATGTGGGGTTTGGTGCACACAAAATTAAATTTGATTTTCTTTTGTCAGTCTCTCTCATGTTGATTTAATTATCCAACCAGCACCATTCCACCCCAACAAAAACAAAAACAAAAACAAAACAAAACAGAGGAGAGACAGGAGGATTTTTCCCTTTTCCCACACAAGTCAACAAAGGCCTGTGTATCCAGGCCTATCTATATTTGTGTATTCTATCATTTGAGGTCATTTGTCTATCTTGTTGTAAGAAAAGGCAGAGTCCTGATAAAGAATACCATCCTTATTCCAGATACGGGTTTTATAGATTTCACTGATATTTAACTTTATTCTCATGTCATGTCAAATATTAAAATATAATAATAAGGTTATGATGTTATGCTTTTTTTATAATTTTACAAAAATCTAGAAAATTCTTGGTTTGCTTCCAGTGGATCATTTAAGCCCCTTGTTAACTCTTGTATCTTTCTGCCTATTTCAGAATATAGCAAATTTCACATTATTTTTTAAAGTTCTTAATTGATGATTAAGTTTTCAAGAATTTCCAGTAAAAGATGTCAAATGTCCAGAGATCTTTTAATAAAATCTGATCAGCCTTCAAAATAAAAATAAAAAAATCAATAGTACCATGATTTGAAGTCATTGTCTGAATTTAAGTGCACCTTTAAAATTAAATATTGTCAGAATTGCCCACTCAGAGGTTTTCTTGGAAATATGCCTTATACAAATGCCATATTCATATGTATAGTCCTTGGAAACACAGGAAATGATGTGAAGAAAAAAATCTTTAATTCATAATCAAAGACTGTATTTCTTGTTGCCTTTTAAAAAAAACAGTAAAATAGTTTGTTGTTCAACCCAAATTCATTTGTTCCATTATCTATTAGTTTCTGTGTCTTCACTCTACTTGGATTGGAGACAGGAGAAACAGGCCATGAAAATGTCATGGGAAAATAATTGTTGTGCAGTCTCCAGCTAATGGAGTTGAGAAATTAATGAAAGATGCCTGGATTGGACATATATATGTTTCTTACGTGAACTGTGAAACCTTGATTTCAGTTCATTCAAGTTTTCATATACTATCCTTACTTAACATATGTTTGAGAGACACGTATACGGGGTTTGAGAGATTTGGAAAACATGGCCCTTTCTCTCCCCCTTTTTCTTTAATGCCTACAGCACATGCTCTTCCTAGGTGGTCTCCCGTCCAAGTACTAACTGGGCCTGACCCTGCTTAGCTTCTGAGATCAGATGGGATTGGGCTTGTTCAGGGTGGCATGGCTGTAGACTTTCCTTGCCTTTTGTTAGTAAGTAGACATGTATGTTGTTCGCCTCCATATCCAGCAAGAATGTCTTTTAATGTGGTGAGGACAATTGTAGCCACTAGAAATGTTCTTGATTGTAGGTCACTCCTGTTAACTCCTGAGGATAAGTAGATAATAATTCTCTTAATACTGTTAAAGTGTAGAGCTGAAACTTATTGGATTTCATTAACCAATGACACCATAAAAAATAAAATAATTAATTAATTACAAAATAATAATTCTCTTAAGCCATAAAGATGCCATGTTCTGTGTGTGTGTGTGTGTGTGTGTGTGTGTGTGTGTGTGTGTGTTTGTTACTGTGTGTATGTATGAAGTTAAATGATCTTTAGTACTGGTTTGTTGTCAAAAAAGCAGTTAGAGCACAAGCCACCTAAATAAATAAAGAAAACTGGCACACAAGAAGGAGCCATGTCTACAGAAGATGCCTAGGAATACAAAAAAGTCGATAGCTGTTTCTTTCCTTTAACTCTATCTTGGACAGCTAGTTTTTAGTAAATAAAACCAAGTTGTAATTATTACCTATTTTTAGAGACCCCTAACTAGACCTCATTGTTTAGCATTTCAGCAGGTGTGTTCTTGTATGTCCTGAATGAAAATGCGAATCCACAGACACATAAACACAAACACACACAAAAATTTATGTTTTATGTAATATGTGTTTGCATATGTATTTATGCACATAGTTAATATAAACAAATTATGCTAAGAGAAACATTGAGTGGTAGAAGAAAATTAGCAAATTATGTAAGATGTAGCAAACTTACTTTTTATACAATGTAACGGGCACATTTTTCAACTTTATTGATGTATTCCATATAGGACCATTTTTCCTCAGTATGGTGGGCTGAATGATAAGTGACATGGCTCAAAGCTCATCCCAGTGGTGGAATCCTCAACCATTAGGGTACCCAAAGAAGAGTCAAGCTTTCTTTATTAATTTGGAAGTAAATTATACCTACTTTTCCCAAGAGTCTCTCTTTTTTTTTTTTTCATCTTTCTCTTCTGTCAGCTTACTGCCTACCTTTCTCAGTGTCACTAGTAAATGAGATTGTATAGGGAATGCACTTAAGAGTGTGTCTGGCTCCTTGTGAACACTCAATAAATGTAAGTTACTACAGTTATTACACTCTGATCCTTTCCACATCCCTTTGATGTTTTTAGGACAAATAATTTAATCTCCTCTTTATTAAAAGAAAACTGAGACTAATGGAGGTTAGGAGGTCTACCTGACTTGTCTTACGTCTCAGGATTAGTGAATAGTATCAGTTACCTGAACTAAGAACTATAGTCTTTTAGGTCAGTGCTTGTTGTGTCATACAAAAATTTTAAAATAGCGAGTTTTCTTTCCAAAATACTCCTAAAAAAATAAGGAAGATGCCAATTCTCTCTCATATCTTTTTTCCTTTTTTAAAAACTCATGCCTATCTTAAAGGCCATATGTTTATTTAATAATTTTAAATGCATTTTACATGAAATAATAACCAGAGTGTATTTCTAAATAACCTATGTTGAGGGCCTTACATTGTTGTTAATATTAAGAATATTCCATTAAGTGCAATTTTATGAAAGTTTCATAAACAAATCAATTGCCTTTGACTTAATTTTAAGCCAACATCAACATCCATTGAGAATATTAGCAATTAAAATATCCATACCACCATATAACAAAACACATATAAAGTACTATGTGAACACATATCAAGAAGTGAAGAAATTCTTTCTGGGAGTTCAGGGAATGTCCCCTGAAAGAGATGCCATTTGAATTAGGTATTATATGATGGATAGGCATTTGTCCAGTGGAGAAGGGTAGACAGAAGGGGTCAGTAGGGTGGCATGATCCCTTTTAGAATGAGAGTGCCATTTGAGCAAAGGTATTAAGGCACAAGAAGCAAAGTATGATCCCTCTGGGTTGGTGTCCAAAACTATTTTTATCCAGCTGTGAAATGCCTTGTGTGCTAGGTTAAGGAATTTAAAGATGATTTGGTAGCATCTGAGCTATAGTAGTTGTTTTTAGGAAGAACCGTGCCATGACCAGATTTGTGATTTAGAAAGATAACACTGTTAGCATTGTTGATGGGAGGATTGAGATAGAGTCAAATTACAGCACAGTTTCAGGAAAGAAACTATGAGGATTGAGACAAGGAAGTGGCCATGGAGGGGAACAAATGTCATTTTCTGAACAAATGTCAGAAAAATTGTAATATACTCAACAGTGTTTCCCACCTGATGAAATATACAGAATAAGTGAAATGGAAGAGACAGATAAGTGGCTTTGGTGGATGAATAATTGTAGCCATAAGTAAGGTAAAGAAATATAATAGGCTCCTTTTATTCAGTAAAGAGTGATTTCATTATAGGAATCACATCTATTTACTTGCCATCTTTGTTACAGTAATACATCTTGTATTTTCATGTAAAAGTAGTTATAATGGTCCTTTACACTGTATTTTAGTAGTTTCTTTATCTTACTAGATTGTAAGATCCTTGAGAGTCAAGTCTATGTCATTCATCTTTTAAACGTCTAGCACATTTGGTTTCCTTACACAGAGGAGAACTCATATTCGATTAATCGGATTGCATTTAAACACACTTGTGGCAATAGGAAAATTCCTAGAGGATTTTCTTGTTTCTGTTCCAATTCTTTGGTTTATCCCAGCTCTTTTCATTTTGGCTCCTATGAGCTTTTCATAGTGCTGCAAACATTTCTAGTTGACAAGAAAGAGAAAGTGAGTGAGTGAATGAAAAGGAGGAGGGGACATTGCGGCATCTAGATTGAACTCCGCAGGTTTTCCTCTCATAATTTTCACCTTTGATGGAGAACTGTCCCAGATTTCACCCACCGGGCTGAGGTTTTGACATGGTACATTCTTAAATCAAGCTTGAAGGGAAATTGATTGAAAAGAAAACACCATTATGGGAAAACAATTTATTCTCTTCCCCTTGACAGAAGGTAGACTTTTGTCTATATTGTAGAATAAATATTAGCTGGCTGATTGCTTTAAGATCTAGAAGCCTAGAGGAGTCATGATTGGCTTCACTCACATTTTACAGGGAGATTTCTTCAATTTTAGAGGCATTTGGTACAAAGGTTTTATTACTTTTCATAGTAGGATTTTTTTCTTCTTACGTGAATATTTGTATTAACTAGATATAGGTGTAGGAAAACTCATGCAGATATTTCAGTATGCAGTCATGTGTCTCTATTAAAATGTATATTTCTACAGCAGAATATGCAGTTATTTTTCATTTTTCTACTAAGCCCTTAGCTATCAAAGTTGTTTGGTGTTTTCTGTGTTGAAAGAAATAAATTCATAAAGGTGACGCACAAATGGCTCCCTGATACTCTAGTAGTAGACAGTGTTTCCTCATCATTTAGAAGGAGCCCCCAAGATGCCTCCATTGTGAGAAACCCATCCTTTGAGTCGACAGAAGTTGCTTTCATTTTTGGGCATGCCCTTTCCAATCCCAAACAAGATGCCATCACCCCCATTGTGTGATGCCACACATCTGTCAGCTCTCATAGGGTATGACTGTCTTGCTAAAGGTTTGTAATACAGCTCAAAACTTTAATGGAAGGTGGGTTTCTGCCTAACAATGAAGTCAGACATATGACTCCTTATAGTGGAGTGATTTAGTGGCAAATGTACTTCCTTAAATTAGGCACTTCTGGAGTGTCTCCCCAAGTCACCTTAAAAATTTTGGAAGTCTTATCAAAAATAAGATGCCTGCCAATATATTCTCTATCTCTCATGCCACTCTGAACCAT
The DNA here is from genome assembly GCA_004027375.1 of Macroglossus sobrinus. Taxonomy (NCBI): domain Eukaryota; kingdom Metazoa; phylum Chordata; class Mammalia; order Chiroptera; family Pteropodidae; genus Macroglossus; species Macroglossus sobrinus. The sequence goes on along the minus strand of PVKZ01000054.1, from coordinate 340,308 downwards.
CAAACCTTGCCATCCAGGAAGGACTTGCTCTACAAGATGACTTCTAATGTGAGGAAGGTATTTGTTTGAGTACTGGCCAGTAAAGATACTGTTAAGGTACAAAACAAGTAATACTTTCTTTCTGAAATGGTCTCTTTTTAAGCTAGTCTTGGAAGCACGGTATTTTCTTAACCCCTTCAGTTCTGATGATTTCACTTTTCTCCTGAGCCAGGGATATAGTATCTCCATGCTTGTTTTCTTCTTCCCTCTCTCTTTCTCTCTATTCCTCTTCCTTCCTTCTTTCCTTCTTTTCTTTTTCCCTCCCTCCTTTCTTCCCTCCCTCCCTCTTCTTATCCTCTTCTCTCTTGCATGTACCCGCCTCCCTCTCTTTTCCCCTCTCTCTCTCTCACTCCTTCTTCTTCTTTTATTTTGAAAATCTTATCAAGAGTTAATGGACTTATGATCCAAAAATTAAGTTATTAGAAATTTCTGTCATATAGCCGAAAGAATTGATGTTTGACTTCTCCTTGGCTTGAGTCAATCCTGTATCCTTTTTAGGTAAATGAATTAAGTCTCATGCAATTTCCTGTGTGGGAGACTCTTTTTTAGATGAATCATTTAAGTTGAAAGCCCTGTCTTCCCATCAGAAGGCACGATTTTAGAGTTCTCCTGAGTATTTTGTGCACACTTAGTATAGTCATTGAGATACATAGGACAACCATGTACCTTAATCTGTATGAAGTCTTGATTCACATCTAGTTATTTGGGTAAAGGGTATAACTGCAGTTTTGTATCTTCCATCTCTTTGCAAAATTTTCCTTGTACTATTTAAAAACAACCTCTCTTTGTTCCTCTGTATCTTGAAACTTTTTATTGGAAGACCTCAGGCCTGACTTCAGCATCGGAGACCAAAATTCATATTCTACTTAGTTCTATAATACCTAGTTCATTGTTGATACTCAGAATCAATGAAATAGTATCGGTGCTGTTTTTTACCCCCAATGTGACAGAATGTTATGAATGCTGTAATTCCAACACAGTCCTGTGACGTTTTTAATGGGCCATTTTAGGGCCTAAGGGGACACATTTACATGCTAAACTGTTTTTATAACCAGCTGCAAATGATTCTAGAAAAAGCCACACAGATCTTCCTCAAGGAAAATCTAGTATCTTTACCTTTGCAATTGTTCTATGATAGTTGCTGGATCTGCTCAGGATTCTCTTCTCTTATAAAGGGCACCTCATGGTTAATTCCACGGTGCTCCCTGCGTTAGGAAGAAGTTAGAAAAAATCTCTTATGTATTAGATGGAATCACCTTTGCATTTGCATATTTGTTGTGTTGTAATTAAGCATTAATGAGTGTCATTCTGTTTTGTAGTCCTAAACTTTCTCTTGAAATCATGTGGTAGGACGGCAAGGGGTAGCCAGCCAAGGTTTGTTTATACTTACATGATTCTAGTTAACTCAATAAACTAGTGAGGGCTTTCCCAAATGTTACAGATAAGGACATTTGAAGCACAGAATAGTTAACTGCTGTGCATTTACATAACTAATAAATGTTAATGGCACGATTTCAGTTTAGCGCTTCATGACTCAAAGCTGTGTCCTTTCTGCAGAAAGCAATAACTAATGGATTCATCTTGTAGGTACACATCTCACCTTTCTAGGATGCTTTAAACTTTTTAAAAGATTTACATTACCTGTTCAGATCTGAGCAACAACTCTTTGTGATACATTCTCATTTTACAGAGGAGTTTTTTTGGATTGAAGAACATTAGGAATTTATCAGGTCATTTCTGGGAATGAATGATTCCCTGTGTGTGTGTGTGTGTGTGCACGCACGTGTGTGAATTCAATCAAATATTCAATTTCTAGTGTGTTTCTGACACTAAACTTTGTATGTAGTATGTGTCAGCCACTTACTAGATACAAAGTATCAACTACATTTAACATTTATCAAGTTTTTATTGTGGTAATTATTTCACATGCATCATTTTATGCTATCCTCATAGCCTTGTAAGGGGAGTAATGACTATCCCACTTTGGGCTGATGAAGAAACTGGGACTCAGAGAAATCAAGTAACTTACCTATCGTCTCACAGTTAATAAGTGGTAGATTCAAGATTTGAACCCAGGCAATTGAACTCCAGAGTCTGCTCTTAACCACTACAGAAAATTACAAAATTATAAAGCATGGCCCTGCCTGTGGCAGTAGAGTCTAGGTGGCTGCACAGTACCACAAAAGGAAAGATTGACATGGTTCTTGAAGAATGATCTTGATTTGGATGTGTGTAGGGAAGAATGAGACAGGGAATAACATGACAACTCTGGAGACGTTATTGTAGTTTCTATGTAGAGTTATGATATCTGATAGAATAATATGAGAAGGAAAAGACTTTATTCCTGGAGTATGGAGTTGGCAGCAGTGGACTTCGGGGCAAATGACAACTGTGGGGTGTGGAAGGCTTTGGACGGCAGGCCTTGAAGAACCTGCAGAAGAGAGTATGCTTTGCAAACATCGAGGAGGCAGCTGGATAAATTGAGGCTGCAGTCTAATCCCGGAAAGCAAGAGTAATTCAGAACAGCAAAGTTGGGGCCATATTTTTGGGCAAAGCCTCAAGAAAGAAAGGCCTGTCTGAACTCAGGAAACTCAGCTGGACACCAGGAAAGGAAGCAGAAGAAGAACATTTCCAGAGGAAGCAAGAGAGGCACCCTCAGCCCTTTGGAACTCTGGGGGAGGTTTCCTGCCAACACAGTTAACTGATCACTGGTATAAGTTGAATATCAGTGAGCACCAGCAACTGCCAAGACTGAGGGGAGCAGAGACAGCTGAGCAATTAACCTTTGGTGATGGGTGTGAAACTCTAATTAAGAGCAGAGTCTCTTCCATTATGTGGGAGGGAGAACTGCGGAAAAATGTATGAGGGAGATGAGGGAGCAAAAGCTAGGAAAGGACCAGTGTGTTAGTAAGAGAGATTTAAAATATGTTCAAATGGGTGTAAGAGGGCGGGAGCAGTGAACAGGAGTGCTGACTAGTTTCTCTGTTTGATAATCACAGTTTCTTCTCCCTTCTTTGTCATCCTGCACTGACTGTTTGGCTCAGAAGCCAGGACCTCCAGGGGGATCAGAAGTTAGATGTTTATGCTTCTCTCCATTGTAATTTTCTTCCTGTTTGCTGAGTATTGTTGGTAATTTCTATGTAAATTTGCTCAAAGTAGCAATTTAGCAGCTTTTCTGTTAACAAATGAGGAACATCTTAATAGTCAAGTGACTGCATTCCATCACTTGCAGGAGGTGGAAGGGGTGTCACGAAGATTGTCGAGACTGGCACTGGGAAGTGGGAGATCTTGGGACAGCCTCCTTTCCAATGTCCTGTTTAATTTTGCCCAATTTTAGACGGGAGAAAATAAGCTCCTATACCTTATGAACCTGGTTTCTTGCGAAGACTTATTGTTTTTAATCTTCCCTTTTTGAGCACTTGCTTAATGAATGCTTTGCAAACGAGACCCCTCCGAGGTTGCTCAGAAGCATTCAGAAGCAGAGGCACATATTGATTTTTGTCAGATTTTTTTCATTGTCTCTTAGCAGTGTCATCTTTCAGAATGTGACCCGGAATGGGCTCAGGGAGGAAGGCACCTTTGCTATCCAGATGTCACCTTTACTTTATGTACTGTGAGAACTGAAGTCCTTTTGAGATCATGTCAGTTATTTCTCAGAGAGACGCTGCCAATGCAGTTTCCTCTCCTGCCTACATCCTGCCTACAGCTCCTGTGCTGAAAACAGGAAAGGTGGGGAGATGACGAGGTCATTTTTTTAAAAAAAGAAACAAGCAAACTTTTAGAATTCATGGACCTTCTACTTTTACATCTCCTGAAGAGACATTGTCCCACATCAATTCATGTCAGAACCGTATGTGTATAGCGCTGACTTATTCTGGTCACTGTTCTAAATGCTGGGTAGTGAAAAAATTAAAAGGTGTCATGTGTTAGAGAATGACCTAATGGGAAGAAGGTGTACAGAAAATACAGATGGCTTGGTCCTGAAAGCCAACACTGTGGAAATGATAGTTAAGCAGAGATCTGAATGATGAAGGAACCAGCCATTCACAGATTTGGAGAAAGGTGTTCCTGGCAGGAAGGATTACAAGAGCACAGGCTCTGAGGTAGGAAAGACATTAGCTTGTTGATGAAACAGCAGGTCTGCTGTTTGCACTCCCAGATTTCATCACACTGGGGATTTTGCATTTCTTGCTCTGCAGGCTCTCATTGGCCTGTTAGGCCACGTTGGGAAATTCAGACCAACTTGCTCATAGTGGTTCCCAGCTCCTTCTCCGTCATTGCCCTTTCTATTGACTCCTAAAGGACATTGCTTGTCTTCACTGCCTTTCCTTGTGAGACTCACTCAACCTGCAAATTCAAGACAGAATTATTTCTCTTGCTTTTCTTGGATCCTAGGAAAATTAGGGCCTATCTAGACCCAAGTCTGTCCTTAGATTCAGATTAAAACAAATTTTCTTATAATTAGCTAGGCAACAACTCAGTAGACACCCTTTGACCCTCTCCACACAGAACGTCAGGACTGGCTCACTAATTTCTTACCATATTTCACCCTTTCTTTTCTCCATGAGTCTTCTTTTTTAAAAATTTGTCCTCTGTGCAGATCTTTTCTTGTTCTCTTTTATCTAAAACCAAAATTACTTTCTTTATTTCTGCCTCTAATATCCACCCTATCCATTTGGGAAGTGTAGAAGTTACTACCTTGAAAGTAAAACATGAGAATCCTAAATTCTTTCCCCCGCACCACATCCTGCTCAATATTTTCTCTGCCCTTCCTACATTAGCAGATGTAAACTTCACGTGCATATTTTATGGTAATATACCTCAAGTGCTGTATAAGTGTTTCTGTAAATTTTACTTTATGGGATTCTCATAAAAATTTAGAGAGATCAGCAGCGCAATAGTTGGCTGCAAGAAACTTTATAAGGGGACAAGATGGGGCTCCGAGAGGTCAGGGTACTTCCAAAGTTCCAAAGCTCAAGTCTAGGGTATACCTACTAGTAGTCTGGTATCACCATTCCATGCCTGCTTGTTGGTGTCAACATCCTCATCTTGGACACCCTCCACCCCCCCTTTTTTTTTTGTCATAGCACAATGGCTAACAGAAAGGGGGGAAAAGGAGGTCTGAGAAAACATCAGCATTCTTAGAATCCTGATGTATTTGGGAGAAGAGGATGGATTGGGGCATAGGTCATTATTTGTTTCTGGAATTCTTCTTCCAAAAGAAATCAGTTGTCCTAAAATGATGCATCACTTCCCCCCACCCCCTTTTTTTTTTAAGCAAAATTGTTCTTACGCAAGACAAAAAACAAGCAAGCCTAGCATGGACCATCCTAAATCTTGCCCTTGCCCTGTGGTTGAAATGACAGTGGCATCAAAACCAGGGTTCCTGGTGTGTTCATGGAGACTCTGATGAAAACTTCTTAATTTTCTTCCTGGGCCCTATTGTCCAGTAATGGAGATCAGTTCTGATACTAGTGAAGGTCAGGTACAATTCCTGAAATGGAATGGAGAATGAAAATTGTGTATTTTCTACTCCGGTGCTTGCCAATCACTTTCTCCACCCCACCCCTCGTCCCCCACCACCTCTGTCAGCAGTGTAAAAGTGTGGTGTGCCTGGGGGGGTTGCAGGCAGAGAAGGGTGGCAGATACACTCCACACTTCTCTTCAGCCTTTTTCTAACTGGATGAGTGAGAGTGAGAAAAGATGTGACTGTCACCCCCAACTAATTCCTGGATGTGTTGCCAAACACAGTGACATGAACAGCAAGAGCTCCTTGCATTATAACTAATGCCACCACTTTACACTTTCAACTTTAGTCTAATTCTCCACCGTCCATGAGGTATTGCCATCTGAATTGGCTGCTAAAGAGATGGCAACCACCTCCCCTCATGCCCTGTCACTCTTCACAGTTTCTGGTAAGAAACATTATTAGGGGTAAGTGCCCAAACAGAGATGAGTCTGCAGCTCTACTTCCGTAATGCATATAGGCCTTGGACTTGGTGCTATTCTAGAGGCCAAGTGCCTCCAGATCTAAGGATCTAAGACACAGAAAGGCAGCCTCACCAATGACCAGCTCAAATTAGAAGCTCAAAAAGGCAGGGCCTCTTGGAAGCAAAGCTCTGAAACATGTAAATCTCAGCTATGGTATTTGTGAAGTCCTTCAGCGTAGATCCAGCCACCATCAGCAGCCTCTGGGTTGCTGAGAAAAGCAGGCCCAGAGTGCACAGGCTCAGCCCGAGTTCTTCCACTATGTTATCAATGAATTTATACCACATTGCTTTTCTAATTTGCAAATATGGAAGCCAATATACTTTATTTTATTTTTAAAAATACTGCTTTATGTTTAATACTATAAAACTAACATGTTCTCATTATATTTAAAAAATAGGAAATAAAGGAAAATATTTAAAAAGCAATCATTTCCACCTTCCGAAAAGGACTCTGCATTCCATTTTTTCCCCCTGCATTCCATTTTTTCCATATTTTGTATTTGTATCGATTTTCAGCTATAAGACACTTGCTATTTTGAAGACATTTTCTACAGACAGTTTTTTCTTCTTTCCTTCTTTCACTCAACAATCATTTGCTTTGCTAAGCACTGGGAGGACAGATATAGTGTTTTTGAACTTCATTTGTCATTGACTATCTGGAGACCAGTAATAACTATCTTGAATCTCATTATCTCATTATTCACACTATTAAAATTTCATCCTTGAATCTCATACTTTTTATTTGATAACCATTTAGAAACAATGAGCTTCATCAAAGTGTGTTACTTTTGAATCATCTTGGCCCCACATCTGCCATACACATCAAACATAGATGCACATGCAACTTTACATGTATGATGTGGGGAAGAGACAATGGTGGAAAGTTTCACAGAAAAGTACAGTGTCAATGTTATATGTGTGCAGAGGTCGAAGACCCTGAAATGACACCTGTGAGCTTAAATTTTACTCTTGACTACTCCTAGGTAATCTTCCGTTGCCCTGTGTCACAGCAGACCTGAAAATCTAGGGTTCACAATGCAATGAGATTGAGGAAGCCAACTGATTCCCACTGTGATATGAAATCCTTTCTGATTTGGGAAGGATTGACTGGGTGGTGGAGAGTGAGTTCCTCATGTACTTTTTTGATTTGCCAGAAAAAAAATGTATCTTCTTATAAACTTATCTCCCTGACATGTGGCCTAACAACCACCTTGTCACACCCTAACCTCAGTGTATTTATCTAAAACTATCTAAACACAACCATTTCAATAACATTTATCCATCTTCTTAAAGTGATTTCTGAAATACAAGCTGATTTTCTTCCTTTATATGAAAAAAAAAAAAGGAATTTGACCACTTTGGAAATATGATCATATAAGCATCTAAAGAAAAGAGGCTACTTTCAAGCAGAATGCTTAAAAGATGGTAATGATGATGATGATGATGATGATGATGATGATGATGATGATAATGATGATGATGAGAGAGAGGGAGAGAGAGAGAGAGAGAGAGAGAGAGAGAGAGAGAGAGAGAGAGAGAGTGAGTGAGAGAGAGAGATGGACAGACAGAATGAGAATATTTACAGGCAGCAGAGCAGACAGTTCTTAACCTTGCATTTGCTCCATCCATTGAGCTATTGTGTTAAGGCTCAATAATATGTCAATGAGATCTCTGTCTTGGGAACTTTTATATGAAGTACCTCAATCACTTTTACTGAAATGTTATTGTGAGGAAACTCTAAACCCCGGTTAACACACTGATTCTTTGGATGTGAGAGTATCTCTGAGGAGCATGCAGCTGAAGCCCTCTAATATTTTTCCTTGGTTGACTTCTTCACTTGTCTTTTTAAAAGAAATTATAATAAAGTATTCATTGGTAATTTATCAGAGATTTGCTGTACCCCTCTTCTATAATTTCCCGCCCCCCCCCAAAAAAAGAAAGAAAATGGATCTTTTAGGTTTATATTGTATTTGAAATGAGAAGCCTGTACCTGGCAGAAGCCCTGAAGAAAAGAAGATGCAATGCCAAAATTCCAAAATTGCTGTGGAAAAAAAAATCCACATTTGGAAGGAATAGCAACCTCAGAGATGAAGTCTAAATGATAGCACTTGCATTGCCTGAAGCTCTCCAAATGAGACTGGCCAGGCGGGTGACCACTCTGTGAAGAGCAGCGGGCTCACCATTGATCTGTAAAGTCTTCCGTTTAACTCTACTAGTGCTTAATCCTCTCCTATGCCTCCTGTCTCACTTGATCATTTATGTGCCTGTAAACCAAAGACGGTTTAGAGACAATTGTGCATTATGCCCTGCACAACTCAGTTCACTTAATTTGGAATGTGAATGGGTCTTCTAGTGGTGTGCCAGGCACAGTTTGCAAAATCACACCTTATAGCCTTTTTGTCAGTGCTCAACTAGAATGTAAATATTTAGAAGGCAGAGATTATGGAACACAAAGAGTTTTAGTCAATAGTCCATTGAATTGACAGAGTCAGGAGACTAGCCCCAACTCCAATGACTGCCATAAAGAGTGAACGTTTCCCTAGAGTGAAATCTGCACCCCCAAAATCTGTACTTTTTGGAAACATGTTTTTTTAAAGATTTGAAATTATGTGATGTTTTCCAGTGGCTCATATGCTCTTAAGTTTGCCTCAGGCCCCATCACTCTGTTTTATTATGGCAAGCTTATTTATACATTTATGATACCTGCCAGGCCTCTGGGTATTTTGATATGTGGCCTGGCCTTCCTGGACCTCATTTAACCTCTCTAGACTGCAGTTTTCTCATCTGTAAAATTGCCATCATATTCGCCTTGCCTACATCATGAGACCTTCCGATGATCCAAAGAAATAATGCGGCAAAAGCACTGTAAAGATTACAGATTGCAGCATGAATAGACTATATTATCATCAAATTAATTGATAATATTATGATTATTATTTTGATTGTATTTAAATGTGATCAAACTGAACTTAGTATGTACAGTTAAACTTCTTGACTTTCATCTTATGAAACTGAATCTTCATCCTTTGACCAGTGGGCAGAGCAGCCTAAAACCTTCGGAATCTTAAGTTTCTGAACATGTTTTCATTCTCTCTTTGTATTCCCCTGTGGATTTCTTGTGAGCGTGCAGAGATCGAGAGGCCACTGCACAGGTTACCTTTCATTCAAGAGGTTGTGTCATCCTTTTCATTGTCAAGTTCTGGACTATTTTCTCCTCATCACAAAAAATTGGTGTCATATAGAGCATCCTTTCTTCACTCTTGACCCTTGCTTCCTATATGGCAAGCATCTGCCTAAAACTGGAGAATAGAAATCTGAAAATATGTGTTTTAGAATGGAAAGACCCATCATAAAGCACTTTCAAACCTTGAAATATATTTAGCTTGTGATTATTGTCAATCTTTTTATTTGGTAAAATATTAAGCTAAGTGATAGGAAATATAGAAGCTATTTAAAAAATCTGTTAAATTAACATGATGTGAGTACTCAAAGATGAGCCTTGAAAAATGGTCATGCTACATTTTCTATCCCTGTGTCATTTGAATACAACCTTCACCATTTCTGTCACATCCACTTATCACCTGTGCTGTGTTTATCTAATAGTACTCTTTAAGTTGGCTTCTTTTTACTTAAAAATACATTTATTTTAAAAGCAAAATATATAACCCAAAAAGTAAATTGAAAGTCAGCATTGCTTCTTATAAATAATAGGTAATAAAACAATAAGAAAAAGTATATATTGGCTATATATTGTAGCATGCTAAAAGTCAAGGCCTCCCCTTCTTTATTAAAAAAAGAAAAGAAAAGAAAAAGAAAGGAAATTTCAGTCTTAAACAGCTCTTAAAGACCTACAAGCACCAATTTTCTGCATGAGGAAATGAGGATCGAAAGAAAACTTGATAATTTCACATATATGTAATTGGGTATGATTTAATATTTTCTTCATTATGATTTTAAATCATTTAACATATTAAGCATAGTCATTACAGATATTGGGAGGTATTCATCTATTCTAATGGAATGTGGAGATTTTATCTTTATCTATGGATATTTCCAATAATGTGAACTAAATTGCTGTGAAGTTATATTTTTGAATTTTTATTAAAAAAATTTCTTCTTTGCTGAATTTCTTCATTAAACAAGTGAAGGAGTTCATTTCTTTAAGCCAAAGTCTTTACTATAAATAAAAAAAAACAGCCACCACAAGAAACTACTGAATGATTATTTATTCAGATACCAGTGGAATTGATTTTCATTGGATATTATAATTCAGTCCTCACAACAGCTGTATAAAGTAAACATTATTAAAATACCCATTTTACAGATGTAGAAAATAAGGTTTACTAAGGATTGATAGTTTGCCATGATCACACAGCTAGTAAATCAGACAATCTGATTCTGGAGCCTTCAATCTTAACCCTTCCTGAACTAATTTTACTGCTTAAAAAAAAAGTACTACTAAGTAAGAGGTCATATTTCATTGTTTTTTGAAATTAGAATGACATTCTGAAGTTGCCGTACCACGGAAAGATCAAATTTTATAATTTGGCTTTAGGTTCAGAAAACAATTGAAGATACAATAACAACAACAAAAATCTTTTACTGACCATTCTGTTTTTTTTTTTTTCAAATGAATGTTCGGTCTTCCTCCTCCCTTCCTCACACATTCCTCCCTCCACTTTTTTCTTTTTCCCCCTAGTGTATTGCCATACATTCCTTCACATGATGCTATTTTATTAATGAGACTGAAGACAAATTTGGGAGTAAGCTTCTGAAGGAATCTATAGAGCTAGGGAAAAATAAATTCTGTCTATAGAACCCAAGTGAAGAAGACTGTTTAAACTTGGTGAAAATGACTCCCACTAGCATTTCACTCCATGCCCTTTACCATTACCTCATTCCCATGTTCACTTCCTCAGTACTATTGAAATCATGGGCCAGATAATATTTCATTGTAAATGGCTGTCTTGTGCATTGTGGGATGTATAGCAGCATTCCTGGGTTTTTCTCACTAGATACCAGTAGCATTCCCCCCCACCCCCAGTTGTGACAATCAAAATATTATCAGATTTCACAAAATTATTCCTGGTTAAGAATCATGGCTAAGGGTTACCAAGTTCATGGTACCTTTCTCCTTATTTTACTGTTAATTGTTATCTGCTGTTGTTGGCAGTATTGTTACTGTTATTGCTTTTGCTTTTAGTAAAGATTCTTTCTTTTCTCAGAGAGAAGACATAGAACTTTAGGTCTTTGTAAAGTCTCTCTTGATTTTCAAAGTATAGCAGTGAGGCAGAAAAAAGATGGTATCATTAGTATATACATCTACTTTGACTTCAGCACTGAATCTAAATTTCTTTCAGATTGTCTTTTCAAAGAAGAGTATTTTCTGAAGCGCTGATCAAGCATAGTGACTTCCATAAGTGGGTGGGAGCCTTACCAGGCTGAGCTGGACTGGGGTCACTGTCGAAACCAGAAAGTAAATGGACAACACTAGGATCGCTTTTTGGCTCATCTGAGCTTTCCAGAATTCCAGGGGCTTTTTTCCCCACTATCATAATCTGATTTTGCTCCTCACTTTTGTGTTGGTGCAATTAGAGAAAGCAATTAATCCTCATCTCGACATGTCACGTAGTGACATGAGCCAGAAGGTATCATACTCAGAAATTTCCCATTTATATTGTAATAGTTGCCCTAGCAATAGTTAGAGAAACAGTCCTAAAACGTTTTGGATTCCTCCAAAGATAAGTGCCATCATTTGATAGATAAGTGACTCAAATTTACATCAACTATATCATTTTGAATTCTTACCTGTTAGACTGGTAAAAGAACTTGGGGGAAAATGATGGAGAAGAAAGAAGTGAAAATACAAAAGAGGGCTTATAACAAATGTTTTAATGAGAAATATTTTAGTCTTGAGAAATATTTTGTTAAGAGAAAGGTGTTTTTGATAGAACCTAACACGCACCACTTCTCATCTATTACTACTTGGAAATTGCCTATTTGCATAATATTTCCTGAAAGATGCTGCTACGATAATGCTAAGATGAGAAGGGGGTTGCAGTTGAGTAAAGATCCACTCTAGGAAGCAGGTCCTGTTTTGTAAGTCATGCTTTTGGTTACAGTGAAAAGATAATTTCTGCCTGTGTGTCCATCATGTCCTTCTATTTTCAGCTCTTTACTTCACCCTTACTCACATGCATGGTTAGTGTTTTATTCCTCTCTTTATGCCTGTGTGCTTCCCCCTAGATTTACCCTCTCTGAAAGTATTTCTTTCTACTTCCACAGCAATCAAAACCAATGTCCAATACAAGTCATGAAGGAAAGGCTCTGATAAGGTACCCTGTACCTTTTTAAAGCACAGAAATTATTAATTGATACTTTGATATGTTTGCTTTAAAGTACTATATCTGCATATTTAATAGAGATATTAATGAACTGGTCAATGTGGGATAAATTTAGGATAGAAATTGTTTTGAGAACCTTACAGATACCTACTCTTATGATGAATGAAGCTGATTCAACCCAAAGAAATATTTATTGGAATACATGGTTTAATGTTATTATTTATTAAAATTTGCTTGTGTTACCTACCTACTTCATAAGCACCTTTTCTTTACTCCATCACTTCTTTATATATCTTATGATGATTTATCATCCATCAGTGCCCAGCTTTGAGGATTGCAGCATAATTTAATATAATGATACCAGGAATCAAAAGCATTAGCAATTCAGACCTCTTTAGATTCTTTTGAGATTCAGTGGAATTAAATGACTTGGAGGAAATTCCCACAGCTGGTTAAAACAAGTTGAGGCAAGCTCTTCCTTTCTTGGGTTCTAGCATTACCCTCCCAGGCTTTGACCTCTGCTGCAATACTATATATTTTTTTTGAGGATGCTTATGAAATGGCCTTATTTTGAACAATAAAAGGTATCAGAGCTTCTTAAATTTTAACAGTTAAATTGAAGCTGCAGTTTTTAAACCCAGAACTTAGAAATTAACATCTAAGAAGAAAAATAAAAACTCCACACCAATTCTTAATCCTAATTTAGTCTGTGAGTGAGATTTTTATTTCCATAATTATTTTAGCCCTTTCTCTGACCTGGATCTCCCCCTCCCTAGCTCTTTAAATGAGTCCATTCTATATAGTGCCTAGCACAATTCTGCACATTTTGTTCCTTTTTTCTTCTGCATCTTCACACATGGTTTCTTATTGTGCTTACAAGGCACATTGAACTACACACATTTTCTCACTCTAAAATCTGTCACCTTAAAAGCAAAGCAAAATCTTTCCCTCCTTTGCTGAATGGATGGCTGTTCTTTGCACATATTCTTGTTGAGTAGGTGCTGTATAACATCACTTGTTCTTTTTTTAATGTGACTCATGACAAAATTACCCAAACTTTCAGTAATCTCAAGAAAAAAAAAGCACTTGCCATCTGCAATTTACTGCTTTTAACCTGAAAATAGGATCTAAAATGATACTCAGATTCTTAAGAGGCTTCACGTGTTATAGCAGAAGTTGACAGATGGTACAGGGTGGTAGGCTGGTACAGTGCAAGAAGGCAGGGCAGAGCTAAGTAGACAGTGATGTGGAAGAGCTTGGGGAAGGTCATGACTGTTCTTTAACCTGAAATAATTATTTATATTTTTCAAATAGCCAACTTATGGATATATTCAGTAACACGTTGCAGTAGGTCTACAGGGAAGTAATCTGTAAATAATCATACAGGGGAGCCTCTCTTCATTCTTTTGGAAAGGGGGTTATCCTGACATTTAATTTTAAGCCATACAACTTGGAATGCTTATTCAGTGTAAGATCCTTGTTCCTTTTCTTGTCATAATGCATGTAACTTTGATTTCTATAGCTAGAAATTAACTTTTCTCTCTTAAATAATTTACCTTAATTAAATATGGAGCAAAAAGAGCTAGGTGGAGCATTTCTCAAAACTTTGTTTTTCTTGAGACATATTCCTATTCACATATTTCTATCATGTGACATGTAACATGATATGTTTTCAGGGAATATTTATAAAATTATTACAGAGAAGAGAATGTGTGTGTGCACATGAGTCCTTCTTAATCCTAGATTATAGAAACTTCTGAATTCTACAATTTCAGAGACTTTTTGCCCTGTCAACTTTATGCTGCAGGTAAGAGACATTTGACATCTGACAGCTTCCATAAGCATTTTCCAACATAGATCACTAGGTAGAAATATCCTGACAGGTGTATCTTTGACACATAGTGATTATCTGAATTGATTTTAACAATGTCACATCTAGAAAGATTGAAAGAACAGATGCAGTTGGATGTGTGGTAAAGTATGTGCAATATGTGTTTTGAAACATCCTTTAAATTACAAGGATGTGGATGACACCATTCACTCACTGCTGAAAACCTCTCAGTTGTACAAAGACAAGGATTTGCTTTGTTCCAGGATGCACTCCATGTGTAATCTAAAATGGCAGAGCTAAACCTCAGATCTGTTAGACCCCGTTTGCTTTGAGAATTAGGAGCTGTCCTTGGTCCTGAATGGTTAATCTTTAATGAGAATGGACAGAGGATGAAAAGCAAAATGACGACTATGTTGACCTACACTGACTTTAGTAATTAAGGCATCTGGAATAATGGGATCTCATAGAATTTAGCAAAATAAGCCCAGCAACATCTAAACTGCAGGTTCAGCTATAAAATTAGAGCTGTGTGGTTTATCCCAAGGCGGTAACTTTCAAAGGGGGTTTTGAATTGGTCTTCCTGACGTTACACAACCTGAGGCAATGAGTTTGCCTATTGTATAAGGCAAGCAGGATTAGGCCTGACAAAGCCAAGTGCTGTGGTGCTGAAGCTGTGACTTGCTTCTTTTCTTCTTTTCTCCCCTTCTCTTCCCTCCTCACTTCACCTTGACACTCTTCCCTTCTCTTTACCTCTCCTATTTTCTCCCTTTCTTACTCTCTTCCCTCCATCCTTCCCATCCTTTCTCCTTTTCTTCCTTTTTTCTCTTTCCTTCTGTTTCCCTACCCTTCCCTCTCTGTCTCTCTAAATTGACTCTGAATCAATATTCAAATATGATAATTCAGGGATGTGGGTCTTCATGGGTTTCACCTTTCCAAGGACATGTTGAACAGAGATCTCAATCAGTGGTGAAATTTATAGATACTTTGATACTGTTTGCAAGAATTAACTTACCAGGACTTTGAGAGACTCCCCGTTGAGCAGTTCTAGTCTACCTCCACAGAGGCTTGATGGGCTTTCAACGACCTCTTTAACTGTTATCTTTACTTCTTTCTCACTGTTTCCTTGCTCCATGAAACAAGTACTGTGCTCCTCTTCAAGTGTAAATGAATAGAGATATCCAGGGAACTTTTTAGGGTCATAAGGAAAATGAATTATTTTATGAGAATAGAAAGGCTGCTGTCTTCTGGTGTCAAGTCAATTCCTTACCTTTTACAAGAGGCAGGAACCAGAGTTCATGGGAACCACAGTGCAATGAAGTCTCTGGCCACAGTGTCTTCTGTCCCAAGGGAGAAGCAAATAGTTACTACCTTCCTGATCTGGCACTGGTATAATAAATGCAATGATAACCTGCCATGTCTGAATTCCTTCTTGCCCTTGGTACACTCAGTTCACCACCACTTTAAAAGATCTCTTTCTCATTCCCCCTTTTAATTTAATTTAGTAAGCAGAAGTCCCCTAGTATGCTATGTAAATATTGTAACTGAATTACTGCCTATTTACTTAACTCATTACAGAAAACCATGATAAGCTTTTTAATTACAAAATTAGCTCTGCCAAATCAATTTCTTTTATTTAATGAACTGAAAAAATGGCACAATGAGGATGAATCATGCCCCTTTCTCATCCTTTTTAAGAGCACTCTTTGCCTAAAAATAATAGTTGTAATAAAAAATAATAATAGCAACATCAACACAACAGCAATACTCTTATCCCTGTCTAGTCCTGTGTGACTCCTTTAAATTGTCGAGCCATACTGACCCATCAGCCAGCACTCAAAATTTATTTTTCTCAAACCTATACATTGTTCTCAGCCTTGTTCTGAACAATCTACGCTGACCTATCTACTGTTTTTACCTGCCAGTTTATTTCTCATTTTCCTAGTGACTAATCTTATGACTAAGATTTTTTGTATAATGCTTTGCATCTCTCTTTAGATCTGTCACTTGTCACTTTTTTTTTATAATACACCTCTCAGCAGTAATTTATATGTCTGCTCTTGCTACACACAGCCTTGGGTCTGTTAGTAAAGATATATATTTTGATAATGCAGGATCAAGCTCAAGGGTGCTATACATAGCCTGTAGCCAACAAGCTGAGATTTTCATGGACTTTCAAACAAGACTTGGACAAATACTAACAATAAAAATAAGTGATATCTGTGCTTATATATCTCTATGCTTCTTAGTTTCCTACATTTTCACTGTCAAGATAAATATTTAATCAGTTTGGCTTATATATCTGGTTAAAACATTTTGCTTTTACTTTAATGACTTTGGAAAAAGTTATAGAATATAGCCATTTGTGGAACAATCATAATTTTTCATGAAGAAACTTCTGGGATATTTTATCAAAATGTTTCTGAAATGCTGCACCCATGGTCAAATCTAGAAAGTAGAGGCTATCCCTTATAGAAGAAAGAATACCTATGTTGGAAATTTTTAAAAAAATTTTTTCTTTATTCATGCCTGTTTTCTACATATGAGATTATTTATATGATTATCTTATTAAACGTATCAGAATCTCAAGCTAAAGAAAATTAATGGGTCATTGCTCAAAAAAATGAATAGTCATTATGAGTTCTCTAAGACTTTTGCAACATTTGACCAACATTGTCCTTACTGACATTTTTATTGTTTCTTTCCCTGAAGAAGGTCAGATGCCTATGAAAACAGACTTAAAATAATTTTGCCTGTGGCTAGAAAATCAAGAGAAAAAATGGAAAACTCTGTGTTATTTATGTCGTAGTACATAATTTGGGAGCTTTAAATCCAGGAGATCAATTTTCCCCATTGAATATATTAAAACAGAATTCTCTTTAATGTGCTTACAAACGCATTGTATCAATTACATATATTCTTTATTTGAACATTCCTCCTTTTGGCCAGATTCTTAAGGGTTGGGTAGAAAATGGCTATTGTGTAGTGAGAAATGGTTTATGAAGATAAATGTATTGCATGAGATCCCTTCATTAAGAACTCTGCATGTGTTTGCCCAGCCCTCTTCAGATGACCATTGACTGTTGGCTCTTGGTACTGTCTGAACTGGTATAATAATTAATTCAGAAGTTTGCTGTTTTTCCCTGGGATGCTTTTGGGCAGTGTAAGACAATTAAGTTGGTAGGGGAATGAGAAGGATTCTTTGATCTATTTTGGGTCTAAAGATGTTATAACTGTGAATCACAAAGTTGTGACATGATGCACTCACCTCTAAAAATTGTCTTCATCAAGTTACAGTTGCATTTTGTTTCAAAGAAAGATTTCATTCTCATGTACTTTTTGTATGTTCTCATTAAAGCAAGAATCCAACTTCCTTGTCAAGTTTCTGTGAATTTACACACAAACACACACACACGCACATACACACACACACCAAAAAAATATTCCATTTCAACCTTTTAGACCTGCTTTGCAAATAACCTTATATCATCATTCAGAGCCCTGCCTGAGAAATTTCTCCTTGAGAAGAGATCACTGCTTTTGACAGCTGACTTTTCCCAATGCCATTAGTAGACTGCACACAGCCGATGTGTATGCATGTGTGGGAAAGGGGTCTCCATTCCCTGGAAGCAAAATGTCAGGTTTCATATTTTCTGAGATCAGCATATCTTCCAAACCAACCATATACCACTTTCTCTCTGAATCGCCTTCCCTGCTGGCCATAACTGGTTATATAATCCTGCATCTTCTATTATCCTGACTGCTGATCCGTGCCTGATGGCTATGCCAGGTCTCACAACGCCACAAGCTTTTGATTTCTGCACTCTAAGCTGCTTAATAAGACAATTAAAAATGATTTACAAATGGCCGTCTCAATGCAACTGGGGATCAGGGAGAAAATGTCTACATGCTGCAATATTAAAAATGCATGCCCTTCTACAGTTTTTTTGCAGCTGTCTTTAATTCAATACTGTTTTTCTTTGTTCACCTTTTTTAAATCGAATTTTACAATAGTTCCTTCTAAATCAGGTATATCTGGAAATAATTCAGGGGATGTGTCACTGATACTGGATTCTGAAAGCTTCTTCCTTGTAGTGAGGAGAGAAAAAAATCCTGCCTAGAAATCTGAAGCAGTTAAGAGGTAGTACAAATAGCTTTTATCTAGCTGGCTCATTCTCAGTTTGAGGGTCAAACCTAATTTAATCACTGACACATCCATCCTGATCCATTTCCTTTTTTCCTCTTCACTCTTATTGTTGCATTGATCAAAATGGGCAAATTTCTAAAAGATTATATAGTGAGTCACAAATTTTATCTATAGAAAATGGAAATTTATCAGAATTAATAACATTGGTATTTTGAATATGATAACTGAGAAATTAAGATAGAAATTAATCTCATTTTATTTTGAATATATTGAAAATGCATTTTTTTAAGTCCAGAGAAGTGAAAATTGATATTGACCCAAATATTAAGAAGATTCTTTATTTTTAATGCTGAGGCTCAAGGATTTATAAAATGGCATTGACTGGATTATTACAACTTTCCTTAGAAAGGGCATGTGGAATAGATTTTTAAAAGAACAATTTTTGAAGCCAGATGCCTCTGTATTTCATTCTTGCCTCTGTTAATTAGTAAAGTTCAAGACCTTGAGCAAGATTCTACACCATCTGAGCTTCCATTTTTTCAGCTAATAAAGTAAATATACAAGTCCTGAAGGCTCAGCTCTGTTATGAAGATTGTGTAAGGTGATATATGAAAAGTGCCTGGTACACGGTAGGTGCTCAGAAAATGTTAATGTCCTTCAATCCTCCAACTCAATTCTGGAGCATGGATGAAGTGTTCATTACTGTTTAAGGCAGTAGTTCTTATAACTTGGTGTATGCTGTGAGATGCTAAGCAATTTGATGATGAAATTACTGTTTCAGCACTACATAATAAATTTTATGATATACTTTGGGTTGTGAATACACAATGCAATGTACATATGACACATTATTGAATTGTACACTTGAAACCTATATAATTTTATTAGCCAATGTCACCCTAATAACTTTAATAAAATAAGAAAAGAGAGTGAAAAAATATATCATATTTTAGAAAGAAAAAAAAAGAAAATTTCACCTATGAGTATCAATAGCCAAGTCTTCTGCTATTTTTATTTTTAAAATTTTGTTTGTTTGTTTTGTTATTTAGATTCCACATATAAATGAGATCATATGGCATTAGTCTTCCTCTGTCTGACTTCACTTAGCATAATGCCTTTCAGGAGTCTTGTTGCTATTTTTAGATGATGTGAATGGCACAATGATGGTGGCCATAAGATATACTTCGGGTGCCTTTTTTAATTTTCATAGAACTTCCCAAATTATCTTGCTCATTGAACCAGCACCAAAATAAAACCAATAAACATGTCATTGGAAACCAGGGACCACTGACCAGCTTACACAATGGGGGGAAGTTTCTTTTCTGATTATCAGACCCTGAGATAAGGGGTAAGGAGAAGATAAGTGTGATATCCTTCAGAATTCTCCTTGCACTCTCTCTGTTACTCCCTCCCTGACCCTGTAAGATTCCTGTTCATCTTAAGGAGCCTCCTTAATTTAACTGATTATGGTGGATGATCACCAGCCTTGACCTTTAGGCATTGTTCAAAGCCGGGCACAGAGGAAGGCACATCCTCAGCTAATATTTCTGATTAAAACAGTCCCTCGTACCTTCCCTGCTCTCTTGATTCCTTGTTATTTGTTATTTCTGCTAGATGTTTTCTACCTAATCTTTGTGCTCCTATATTTCAGGTAGTTGATTATCATTCAACCACTCAGCCGGCATCATCTGTAGAAATACCAGGTACTACCTTTGCTTCCTCTTTTCTATCTAGACTAGCCTTAAATCAGCCTTTCCTCTTTGCGTTCAGGTGTGCTCATCTTTTTCAGAGAAAAGAGATGGTGAGATCAGCCCATGACTTGACAATTTGGGGTGAAACAGAGCACTGACAAAAGAGGTCAAAGTATTCAGTGCTTTTAAGCTAGGTCTTGTGAGTCATCCTTCTTATCTCACCATATTTTGGGGCCTTACCCAGTCCTCCACATACCACACCCATACACTGAGTCACTCTGCATTAGCTTCCACTTTGGGGAGAAGAGAAAATCTATTGCAAGAGGTAGTAAAGAATCGAGATAGCACATTCTTCTGGTGCTACTGCATCTCTTTCAACCAAAAGATAACAAATATTTTCTTTGAGTCCTAAAATGGTTTTCTTGTGATCTGCTTCACCCAATCAAACTATTGCATAAACATATTTACCTTGAGGTTAATCTCTAGAAGAAGATAGTTAATGTCCATATATCAGATCTCAGTGGATAAAATGGATAAGAGAAAAGAGAGAATTTCTTACTACATACTAAATTTAATAATTTAAGATCTCCTATGACAAGTATCTAAGACTCTGCTTATATATTTTAATAACATGTTGACTTTAGAATAAATTTATAATGGCATTCAATATTTAAGGTGTTCATGTTTTTCTATCATGATGAATCTAACTTCCTCTTCCTAATATCCTTGACAATGCTCTCTCACTCCACAACCTAATGTTATTTTCCATTTCTCCATTCACTCTACCCAGGCCAGTCTTCTTGTTCCACTGTCCTACCATGCTTATTCACCTTTGTATTCTTCATGAAACTGGTAACGGCTCTTGCTCTATATTCTACCTTCAAAAGTCACCTTCAGGTCTTTCTTGCCATAGGAACCATCACTCATGTTTCCTTACTTGCAATTTATTATGCAGTATAATGCCTAAGCCTATAAAATTTTATATTTTTCCATGCATTTAAGTATATTATTTTGTGTGCTTTATTAGAGTATAAGTTCCTTAAAGTTAAGAGACTATAGAGACAAAGGGAACTTCTCCAGTTCATGTGATGTTCTCACAGTATTGAACACAGTGCATGGATTGAATAAGTGCTTATTGGTTAGCTGATAAATGGCTTACTTACTTGCTTGAATGGTAGTTGATTCCCTCATTCCTCAATAATAGATTTTCAGACTGTAATTTACAATGCTCCTTCCTATCCCCAACCTCCAGTCGCCCTTGGAAATATGTTGAATTATACCCTATTCTTTGCCTTAGATTACAGTATCATTGTTAAAAAGATTTATTTCTAGATTAGACTCATGATGATGATGATGATGATGATGATGATGATGATGATGATGATAGAGTTTTTTGGTGTGAAAATTGAGATTTTGTTCTATGATCAGTTTTCAATTAATCAAACATTCACCCTGAACCTACTAAATGCCAGGACTGTGTGCTGGAATATTACAGAAGGAAGCTATAAAATTTAATCTTAAGGACCTTAAAAGAGGAAGAAATTACATACTCAAAGTTAGTGAGTGTTACAGGAAGGTGAGTAAAAGCACAATTGATAGGGTGAAGGGTGGAAATATAATCAGAATCGCATCACAGATAAAGTACTTGGAATTACTGAGTGATTATTAGTTTATCTTGACTGAATTTCTGTGCTAGGAGGTTAAAAAAAATTGACAAAAAGCACCTAGATCCAAGAGTTGGTTTTTCTAAATAAGCTAGAATTGGTAATGAAGTCTTGGTTGGACTTTTACATGTATCTTAAATGTCCTTTGCCTTGGTCTTTTTTATTTATAGTAGAAAATGGAAGTTAGCTACAGAAGACAATCAGGAAATATGATCTCTCTTAGTCCATCTTTGCTTGTATTAACTCTGTGCTGCACTATAACCTAAAATGAAGTAGTGCCTCTCTCACTGGAAAAGTGACCTCTCTTTTGATTCAACCCAGTAGAAACAGGAAATTGTAGTTTTTGTTTTTCTCCAGAATTACTATAGAGGCTTTGTTTTATGTCATTTTGTACGTTGTTTCTCTTCTTGTATTCTAATTCCTGTCCTGCTCATTTTCTGACCTCTTATTCAGGACTCCTAGTCACTGACTCTTACCCTCGGCCCTTTGGAATTCATCTTCTATTGTACACAAATCTCCTATATTCTTTCTCATGTTATATTCATCTTAATTGAAATCGGCTGCTGCTTCTTTTTGGTCTTACTTTCCTTGAAGCACTTGCTTCTAATGAAGTCACATGGGCTCTGTATTGGTAAGGCAGTCATCACCAACAACATTTCCCCCATTGTCTTTTGTGCTCTCTGATTAATCTACATAAAAGTCTTTTTCACAATGGCATAAGAACTTTGGCTCCTTGACTTTTGACATTCCATCCTTGGCCAAAAAAAAAAAAAAAGGAAAATTATTGAAAATAGTTTTTTAGAGCTCCATACTATTGATGGTTTTATGGAAGCCTCCACTCCCAGAAGGAAATCTAAGGTCCAGGTAATGAAACAAATAGGAAAGACATACCAGTGGGAGATTACCAAAGCATTCCAAAATATAGTAATTGCAGACCTATCAACCTGAGTTTGAGGATTAAGAATACGCCCCTTTGGTTAGAATTGGCATAACAACTAGTAGAGATATACGTGACTCTAGCCAGGGTAGGCATAAGCTGGCACATCACCTCTATAATGCAAGACAGCAAGCTCCCTGAGAAAAGTAGTCTTCCTCACCTAGCACAGCACTTTTTATACTGTGTACTTAATAAACACATTTTGGTTACATTGGATTAAATTAAATTTACTTCAAGCTTAATGTTAATCTTTCAGCCAACACATTTATTGAGTGTCTATTATGGGGAAGTTATTAGGCTAAGACAAACAGGAATACCAAGGAAGCATAAAACCTTATTCTACATTCTGAGAGTCTGTAGTCTAGCTGGGGAGAAGAAACACCCAAATATAAGTTGTTACTGCTAACTCAGACAAATTATTTAACATTTCTAGGAAGTGGGGTTTTTAATATGTAAGATGAGGTGTTGTAGTTGGTCTTCTAGTTTCCTTATAATTCTAGAACTCCAAGTACAATAGCCATTCATTCCTGCATATTTAAGTCTAATGGGTACTGTTTATAATAGATGTTGTGGGTATGCAGAAAAGAAACAGATATGTGGGCACTGGGGTAGACAGATATTCATGGAGGTGTTAGAATTTGAGGTAAATCATAAATTATGGTGTTAGGTAGAAAATCATTCTCCATCACTGAATAGTGTGGGAAAGGGTATAGGGAGAATATACTATCTGTCCTTTTTTTTAAATGGAGGAGGGTTGAGCAAAAAGTGCATCTAGAATTGCCCAGCCTTTTCCTGACTGTAGATTTTCCCTATCCTTATACATTTGTTTCTACGTGTTCAGAATCCAGCTGTTTTAGTCATGCCAAGTATTTTAAAAGAACCTGTGATACAATCCCCGTAGGAGTTTGAGGTACTCAGAATATCAAGAGAAGGTTATAGTTTCTTGATGCCTGAACAAATCCAGCCTCTTGAGTTTGGGGTACTAATCGGTGGTTCCCTGGATCACTTGTCACATCTCAAAGGACTGTCACATCTCAAAATAATGATTTTTCAAAGGAAGGATTATTTCTCCTTTAAAGTATGTTTCTGAGGAGGAGGGAAGGACAAATAACCTTTTCAGGAGAAGTTTAAACACATTGATTCCCCACTAAGGGCCCAATTAGTAGGAAAAAATCTACTCTACAAGGTTCCATTCTACCCTTGAAAATTAATCTTCAAAAACATGCACTCACTTTCCTCAGGCACAGAAGCTGGATCTGTGTTTTAATTCTAACCTTAATTAAACCTTTACACAAGTTCTTTGTATTGCTGTCCACTGAAGAAAGGGTGGGCTGAGGGACGAATGTGACGTATTTTTACTCTTCTTTCTTCCTTGAGAGTTTTGCTCCCAAAATTCTCTTGCTTCCTTTTGGAACAAGGGGAATTGGATTTTGAAGTAAAGATGCAGGAAGTTATCAGAGTAGTACTTGTATAAAGTAGTTGAAATGAGTGCCCTAAAATCATTCTCATTTCTTCTTTACCTCTCATTGGAGTCTCATTATATTTTCTTGCACTTGACAAAACCAAAGTCTTTGAAGGAAATGGCCCACACATGGGCAGCAATCACTTCTGTATTTATTTCAGTACCATGCATAGAATGTGGGGAGGAAGGGAGTTCCAAGTGATAATTCATCTTACATTAAATGTAGACAGTACTTTTAAATGCATGCCTAGAGTGGGTGTGGTGTTCATGTGTGTGCAGACATGTCAGATCATTTTGCTCTTATACCTCATATTTTTGGCTATTGTTGAAAATGTATGGGGAAAAAATTATAGCCAAAAGAGATAGCCCTGCCTCTGAATTTTATGTACCTGTTTTTCAAAGGAGGGAGTTTTTGGTTGGTTTTATTTAGGGTTTTCTTTCTTTTTTTTTTCTTTCTTTTTTTTTTTTTTTTGTCCCTGTGGAAAAATAATCCCAGTTAGGGTAAAATTCAGTGGATTCTTGCTATGTGCAACTGGAATTTTCAGGAATAAAAAGAAAGTAAGTATAATATTTCAGTACACCTAAAACCAGGAAAAAATGTTTATCTTGTAACAATCCTAAAAAATAAAAAGACACTTTCTAGATGTGATGCAGTGAGCATAGGAAAGACCTTTTTCATTGAAGGGAGCATATTTTAAAATATCTTTTCACCTATAACATTTGGACTAGTTATTTTAATGCTTCTACATAGGAAGTAAATAATAAATGAAGAAATATTAGGAGAAAATTGCCACTGAGAAGCAATAACTTGCTAGGAAAATGGCAAGAACTCTGGAGCCAGGCAGCCCTATGTTTGAGTCCTGGTTATGATACTCACTTGGACTCTAACTTTGAGCTTCAGTTGCCTTTAATTATAGAATGGAGAGAAAAACAGTATCCCTCAAGGCATCAGTAAAAAGAGATAAATTTATCTTTGTCCCTTCATATTTGTTCTGATCAGTTTATCTTTTTCCCCATCTTATTGCATTTACTTTTAACAATGTTGAATATTTCCAAAAGAGAGATATATTTAACAAAGTATATACATACATATATACATATATATACATATATATATGTATATATATGTATATATGTATGTGTATAAATATATACATATACACACATATATATGTATATATATATGTATATATGTATATATAAAATTTGAACAAATGAAAGACAGACTATGTATGGCCTTGGGTGCAATGATTTAACACTAAAGTGATGCCTCACTGATTCCAAGTAAAATTAGCTTCTGGTGACTTTTTTTTTTAAATGGGCCAAAGTTATTTTAAAGCTTATATGAAAGGATGAATGTGTAAAAATAGCCAAAAGAAATATAATAAATAAAATTTAGAAGGATTATTAGAGTTTATAATTTTAATATAAAACCATTATAATAAAAAATAGTAAGTCTGGCACAGAAATGGGCACATAGATTAAAGGAAGAGAGCAGTAGCCCAGAAATAGTCCCCAACGTACATGGAGATTTAATTGCTTACAAGGTTGTTATCATAATTTAGTGGAGATACGGAAAGCATTTATTTGACAATTGGTAGAAGGACAATCAAGTGACTACGTAGAAGAAAACAGTATTGGTTAGCTATCTCTCTTCATAAAAATAAATTCCAAAAACTTAAAGACTTAAAGGTAAAAAAAAAAAATTAAAGTACCAAAAATATTGGGAAAAAAATGTGGACTACACATATAACATAGTGACTGGTTGAACCATTTGTAACCCAAACCAAAATCTTAGAAGCTGTAATATGAAAAGGAGATAGTCAACATAATTTTTGAATAAATATTTTCAGTATGTAAATGATATAGTATTAGGGAAATGCTATAATGAAATAAGCCTATTAGGATTACAAGCAGTTGTAACCTAGAACCCAAATATATTGTCCAACCAAATATAACATCCACTTATATTTCTTTCACTATAAATGGGGCTATCCCACCTAAAAGGGAGACTGGTTAATACAGTTTGTTTCATTGTTTTTTATTAAAAAATCTGGCATATTTCCAGCCTTAACATTAGAGTTCTTTTATGGGGAGAAGGGCAATATTAATTTTGCATAAGTGGCTAGCAATGCCTCCTACAAACAAATGAAGATGGATTATACATAGAATTTTGCAAATTGATAACTGAAGAAAACAAACTAATGGGAGGATGGGTGATGAATACGAATGAACAATTTACAGAAGAGAACACTCTAATGTTCTTTAAACATAAAAATACACATGATCTCCTTAGTGATTAAAGAATTGTAAATTTAAGTAACAAGGAGATATCACTTTATATTCATCTAATTGACACAAGTTTAAATGTGTGCTAACTCCTACTGCTTTTGAGATGCAGAAAAATTTGAATTGTTGCTGCATTTTGTTTTAAAGAAAGGTCAACTTTTGCATGGCAATTTCTACTGAAATTAAAGTACCTTTGACTTGGATTCTTAATTATGATAATCTATCTCATAGTATATATACATAAGGATTTTATTGTAACATTTTTATAGTGGTTAAAAAAGAGGAAATGTTAAGTATATGTTCATAAATAGGGAAATGAAATTTTTGAGTAAATTATAATAAATTCCTCTCAGTAACTATTATACAGTCATTTAAGACAAATGAACTTGATCTGTCTTGATCTAAAGCACATGACTTATAGGGTTTTTACAATGTGTTGTTGAGTGAGGAAACAAGATAATAATAGAGAAAGATGAGCATGATACAAGTTGTTAATTTGGGTTGCCAAGAGCTGGAGAGAGAAAGGGAAGCAGTCAGGAAATGGGGAATTTTGAAGGGGAAAAGAAATCAAATTTTCGATAGTGCTCAGATACAATAACTTAGAGTTCAGCTTTAAAAAAAAAAAAAGGCTCAGTGAGGAAGATAAATCACAGCTTGAACTGGGTTCAAGTAAGCCAGTGTAGTATATAGAACCAAAGACCAAGAATTCCGTTGGAGCTTGTACTTGATTAGATCTTATCACCAACTCTTTTAAGAGAATTTATAAACTTGTAAAGAATCCACCGCACATGTTTTTGTTCTGTTGACTATAAATATAAGCAGTAAGTTCTACAGAGTACTTTATAATGTTAATTAAATATATTATTTTTAAATTTTATTTTTAGGCAAGTGGTGAATTTGTGCACTTTCTCACTTCTTTAAGACAGCAAATTCTATCTCCAAAGGAGGAACACTGAGAAGACTACATGATGCATGACTTGCATACTTGAAAAGTGTAGGCTACTTCAGAGTGAGAAAGAGTCAGCACTACTTATAATAGAGTCCCAGAATTTTCTCAGCCATTTGATTCCCAAGCCCAGAGTTTTGGCTTCTGGGCTGTGTTGCTGGCAGTGAGGAGGTGGGATGGCATGTTGTTTAAATCACAGCACTTCTCTGTTTCCTGGCTAAGTTACAAAACAATGTTGTAAGTCGTGAAACTAAATGTCATCAGCACACATTTGTGGCATGCACAGAGCATGCACGACGCTGTAGTGGCGCTCTATGCAAGCATACGACTGCATTTAAATGAGGTGGTGTTGCTGTCTTTAAGAAGCTTATCAACTAAGGAAAGACAAAAACAAAAACAAACAAGTGGCAAGCACCCCAGTGGACCTTCCATGAAGACAGTTACATTATCTGATTCTGAATTTAGCCTGGGGCTTTGCACATTCTAAGTATTCAGTAGTAGCAGTTGAATGAATGAATGAACAACTGTATAATATTATCAGGAACTGGATTGTTATAGCAGTTCTTCACTGGTAATTTGTCTTTCTGCCTCACTCCACTAGGATCTGTCTTTCCACCCAGCTGGATGCAAATCTGATATTATGACCTCTTTAATTTTTTCCCATAATTTCCAATTAACTATAGGAATCAGAAAGAGGCACTGAATTTGAATCTGAAAGTGTGCTTTCCTGAGTTTGAATGATGCTTTATTGAATTAGAGTGCCTTTAAGTGAGGCACACACTCTAGTTTTCCCATGGGAAACTTCTGGTCCATGGAGTTGAATTGGTGATTCCTTGTTATACGCTAAAATACAGACTCCTCAGCTTGATGTACCAAGTTCTTTTCATTTCATCTCTTGCTTCTTATTTCAATCTTGAATATCATCATTCAGCCACCTGCAACCAGCACACCAGCCATGCTGGGTTATTTGCTGTTTCCTGAATATGTTTCTTTAGTCCTCTAAAACCTTGTTCCTGTTACTTCTTGCAAATGAATTGCTTGTTCTTCCTCATTTACCTAGTGAACCCCTTCCTGTCCTTTCCTATTCTTTCGCATTCAAATAAAATGCTACTGCCTTCATAATGCCTTTTTAAAACATAGCTAGAAAAGGCTAATTATTTGCCTTTTCATTATTTTGTCTACTCGTCAATTGTAGTTCTGTTCATATTGATAAAATAATGGTTACTTATTTGACTCTTCACCCTTGAAAAGTGTGTTGTTCTCTCTTAGTACCTTTTTGGCCTATTATGGACTTTATTACAGGATCCCTAGAATGATTTTTGTTGAATAACTGATGGATGCGTTGTTGGGTAGGTAGGTAGATGAATGGACTGTTTGATAAATGAACGAATGGACCTTTAAATGAAATAGGGAATATTATTGACCTGAAAAAAAAGAAAATTGCTGTTGAAGTAGTCCTAGAGAAAAATATTTTTCATTAAGAATTTTGTAGGATGAGATAAAGGTGAGGTTGACTTACCTGTTTATCTTTGGGACTTATGAGGGGATGGATATTTTGGACAGAAAGTGCTACATAACTACTGTGTACTTATTTATTTCCCTCTAAAATAGTCCCTTTCTTTGGCATTTTTAAAACCTGAAGTCTGGTTGGCATTATAAATATGCATGAGCTGTTGGGGGAAGAGAGCATAAAGTGTGAATCACACTTCAAACAGACCCACCAGCTCACTCCTGACTTCAAGTTTTTTCAAAAGTGTGAAACGAAAATGGTTTTAAAATTAGAAAATGTGCCAGCAGAACTTTTATCAGCCCTCAGAGAAAATAAATAATCTCTTTAAATGTGGGGAATGCTGGGGATATTTATTTAGTTAGTTTCACAGTTAAGATGCTTTGATAAGTTTTTGTGTCGTGAAATGCAAAGATTAATTTTAATGAATTTTTGGGGAAAATACTTTCTAAAACAGTCTGAGTGCCCAATGCTGCAATCTAGGGTTTCTGAGTGATTATTTAAACCAATCTATGATTAAATTGTTTCACTGGGCAAAAAAGAAGCTCTCATAGGTGTTTTTTTCTTTGGTATATTTACATTTGAACAATGATTTTGTAGCATTTGAGGAGTGAGTGAATTCTGGGGAGAGACACTTGGATCTTAAATTACTAAATTGTAACAGAAATGAGAGGAAAATAGTATAGTTAGCTGTTTACTTACAAGTTTGTGGTAAATGGGCCTTTTATCATTGTTATTCTTGACTTCTTAAGCATATCAGCATTGAATTATATGTTAACATATAGGAAGATCATAATAAAAGATATAATAAAGGATGACAATTTGGGATCTCTTTATTTATTTATTTGTTTATTTATTTTAATCACTATCAGTTTAAAGAATAGCCCATCATTTCTAGAAACTGTGTAACAACAACAAAAAATGTCCATTTGGTTGTGCTCTGTAGACTTTGTCATGCAAGGCCAGAGGGGCACTGTATTAAATAAAGTGACCCTGAGACTTTGGTATTTCATCATCAGTTGGTGAACTTGATACAACCCAGATTGTTGGGCCCCATTCCTATGCTTTTCAGTAGGTCTGGGATAGTACAAGAGAATT
This sequence comes from Macroglossus sobrinus, assembly GCA_004027375.1. NCBI lineage: Eukaryota > Metazoa > Chordata > Mammalia > Chiroptera > Pteropodidae > Macroglossus > Macroglossus sobrinus. The sequence continues at coordinate 310,366 of PVKZ01000054.1, read as the reverse complement.
TGTTTCTCACAAGTTTCTAGGTAAAATTCATGCTGCTGGCTTAGGGACCACACTTTGAGAAACACTTCTGATATAATACTCAGATAAGATGAAAAACAAAAATCTGTTTGGAGCTAATAATATGAATGTGGTATAACAATTACAGCTTACACTTACGCACAGTCTATAATACTACACGTAGCAGAGAGAGAGAGAGATTGCCAAGTGTAGTCACGAATGAAGAGCTTCTATGTCAGCAGACATTCCAAAACAGGATAGGAATCTAAAATGGAAAACAAAGCAAACAGCTATCAGAATGAAGGAGAATAAGATAGTAACTAAAAAAAAATTATAGTCATAAAGTCACAAACTATAAAAAAAGGTATAAACTTGCTCTAAAACTAATAAATAGGTCAATGGAAAACTGGGTTAATCTGAAATTCCACTTTGATCTTTTGACTGTTAGCTAGCATTTCCTTTTCCCAATCTGATATCTCTTTAAAAAATCTTCTTATTTTATTTTCCCCTGGTTTCTTTTTAAACACTTAAAATCAGAGCTTAATGACTCCTACCTTCTTTTTCTTCATTCTTAATCATTTTCTGAATGAAGTCAGGTGATTTCTCTTTCCCACTCTGAGGTTTTGTTTTCCTGGATCATGTAGAGGGTAGAATAGGTATAGGCACTCTTCTTAAAGAACTTACTATGAAGTGAAGACTTATATATTACAAAGGGCCCCCAGAAAATGTGCATTTACATCATTTGGGGCAGACACAGGGCTGGGATATGGTATGTGAAAGCATCTCAATCATGGATTCTGAAGTATAGCTTTTAGTAAGAGTAACATAACTTGGAGTTAGACAGTCCCTTCTTCAACAAATATGGAGACATTACTTGGTTGGTTTGATTCAAAAGAGAAGATCCTTTTACTGATATTTTGAAGTTTTGCTGTCACCCCTATTTATAATCATGGTCTTCCCAATAATTATGACTTTGATGAAATAATTAGTATAGTGGCTTTTTGTTGTTGTTTTTGTTTATTTGTTGTTAATTATTGAGTACCTACAACATGTGAAGGCAAAAATGTGCTAAGTGCTAGAACAAAGTTTGGAATAAAATGGACATTGTCCCTACTTCCACAGAACTTACATTCTAGTAAGCTTCAGGCACATTAGTCAAGTAATTATACAATAAATTATATAAGTTCAATTGTGATGAGGAAAAATGGTAGACTCCATAAGAAAACTCTCTAAAATTTGCTATGAAATTCTTTAGTGTTATTAAATAATTTACTCATTATTGAAATCTAGTATCATTGATTATATCAGCTGTTAAATGGGCCGTAACTTTGAAAAACATATTCACTACAAATAGAAGCATAAAGAAAAATCTGAGAAAAACAAAGACAAATATTGCAAGGTAATCAGACTAGCTCTATAAAAAGTCTGCATTGGAATTCTGCCATGTGCTAGGTTTGTTAAGTGCATATTTCTAAGATAAGATTATTATTTGCTCTGAACACACTTTTTCATATTAATTCAAATCCTTTTGGATTTTATTAAACTTTAAAATCTATATATTTGATTCATTTAGGCTTAAATAATTGGAATTTTTAGCAAAAACTCATTAATATGCTTAAAGCAGTAGCTTATAGTGCAGTTGTACCCATGTGTTATGGCAAGATTTGTACTAGAATTTCTCAGTTCCACTCAACCGTATCTTTCTCTGTTCTATCCTTGCTTTAATTCTTATATACTTCAGTGGCTCTTCATATCATGTATGGACTACTTTCCATTATGTCTCTATTCAAATGTGAGATGGTTGAAAAGAAGACCCAAACCTTATGTGAACCCTGCCACAACAAGTAAAATGTCACATGTCTCATAGATGCTCGGTAAACATGTGCAATGGGGAATCTTGATTATATCATCTTTAAACAATATCTGTTCATTTAAATAGTATGTCTGATGTCCAGAAAGATAAAACTACTCAAAATTCCATCAGAGTTTTCAGTTGGACCAGTTATAGTCTATAACCAAATCTGGCAATGAAACAATTTCTTTTTTGTTCTATGCTCACAAAATGACTAAGCCTCTCACCACCAAGGCTTAGCACACTTCCATAATGTCATATTATTTATTAACTTGCTTTCATTTTTTATCTGGCAGGCCCTCTCCATTCAAACTCATGAGAGATGGAGAGATTCCAGCTTAAAATATCTAACCCCCCTCAAAGTTGACTTCTATGGTTTAGCCTGGCACATCTGTCTATGAATAAATCTGGAAACTTTCTATGGTTTTGGAACCATTACCACTCAATGAGTCTTAGATGATAGTAACCAAGAAGAAGATCGAGGCTTTGAGAGGAGAGAGAATCTCTTCATAAATTCAAAATGATATCTAAGCAACTGGAATAACAGGAGTGGTGAGAGGTGTGGGCTTCCATTTGTCAGGAGGTTTGAAAATCTATGCTTTACACAGAAACCCTTCCTTGTTTCGGGATCCAGATCCTCAAAGACAAGCAGAGTCCTTAATTAAATTTCAAAGAATTGATTAGCAGAGCTGCTGCAATGTAGGCTCATTGATGAAATCATTTTGGCAGGCTGGATGACATAATTAGCCCAAACAAGATGTGAACTCTAGTGTTTTGGGATACTGTCCAACAATTTTTAATTTTGTAATAAAAGAATAGACAAAGGCAAGGGAACAACAAGATATGATGCTTGTGTCTGTTTTAAAGAAAAGATAGGAAGAAGATTCCAAGATAACATTTGCCATATATGGATGGTGGCATCAGGTTTCCATTATTCTTCTCAGAGTAGCATTTAGGAAACTTGTATCACCTCTACTTTTATACAGTTTAACACTATATTAATACTGTGTTTATTGGAAGCACAGGTATTCCTCAAATCAATGCATTCACAAATTCCGGTCCCCTCATAGACATTCATTTAAGAAACATTATCTCACACATACTAACTTGAGTTCTCTGGAGAACAATAAGGAGAAACTCTGAATAATGAAGGATCCAATAGCCAGAGGCAGAAGTGAAGGGTGTAAGAATGAGTGACTAAGGGTAACTTTCAAGGAAAGATATCATCCTTGGGACTTCACTGTTAATACTATCACATAGTTTTTATTATTATTATTATTATTATTATTATTATTATTATTATTATTAGTTTTTCTATCAGAACGAGCCTCCACTGACAATCTATATGGAAATTCTCCCCAGTTTTTTTTCTAGTCATCTTGTTTTTGTTTGTGTACAAAAAGATGATATGGATAGTTAAAGATGCTGAACAAATATTTTGGCTTAACTCTGCATATGCTCAAGTTTTTGTGGTATTTCTATCAGTTTAGTGGTACTATATTTTTATCAACAAGCTTGTCATCTCAGGATGTTTTAGAAGTGCAGCTCACACAGTTGACTTGTTTATAGTTTTGTTATCTTAAGAGGTGATTAAATTATTATTTGTGCCTTTTAAGCATCATTTTCATCATTGTTCTGAGAGGCTCATTTCTCAGGTGCAAATGTTAATATCTAGGAAATTTTCTGTGGGTGGCTAACTTATAATGAAGGAAAGACACCCCACACTCACTAGGTATCTTCTGCCAACTTCTTCATGTGAAATCCTACAGACTTGGAGGTTCATAAGAATTTAGAAATTATTAATTCTACTGCTTTTAATCAAGACATTACTAAGAGTTATATGTAACAAAACATCCTTATTTTAAAAGATTCATGAAAATACAATTCTATAAGCTTTTCTTCCTCTATTATTTTAGCAATTTTATTCTTGGGGTTTTTCCTATAGTTAATTTAATTTTAAAAAAATATTTTAATTCTATTTTGTATGTGAGAATAGTATTCCTTCTTTTTGGCACTCTGTTTCTGAGGTGAAAAAAAACCACTTTTTATTTTCTCTCAAAATTTTACAGAACAGTTTCTTGTACTTCTCTGAAATCACCTCAAGTTTTATACTTGTGTGCTTGTTTGAGATGACCTGGGGAAGACTGCATTGGCTGAAATTTGGCCCCACCATTTACTCTCTGACTAACTTTGAGAAGTTATTTAATACCTTGGTGCTTCTCTAAAGTGAGATACTCATAGTACATATTTGATAGAGTTTCTGGAAAGATAAAATGTGCTGATACGTGCAAATTATTTACGATAACATTTTGCTGGCATATATTAAACACTCAGTAAATGTTAGCTATTCTATTTTATTCCTTCCATTTCAGTGGTTTAACATGAAATTAATAGACTTGCCAGTAAATAGTTCTACCAGGATGTCAAAGGTGTTACCTGAGAAAAAGCATTTTTAAAATATATTTGGTAAACATTGGATGGTCTACAATTTTTAAACTCTGTTTTACTATGGGACATCTCAGACCTTTCAGTATTTAAATATGTATTGTTCATATATGCATTATAGTTAATATGACATGTTTCTCTGTATTATTTTATCAGAGCAGTTTTTTTTTTTTTCATGAGCAGCCTACTAACATCTCCAGTAAATCCAGTTTGGAAAGTAATGGTCCAGTCATGATAGGGCATGTTTCTGAAGACTGCAAAGTTGTTTACTAGATCTTTTCATGCTTTCTACAGTTATTCATTGAAATTGTCCAAATGGCAGAGAATAGGAAAGGAGTCAACTCTCTGAAACTTCTCTTTGAAAAGAACCTCAACTTTAGTTATTGGGGAGTAGTGAAAGCTTTCACTTTGGTAGTTGTATTTGTATAATACCCCCCAAGAAGGTAAGGGTCACTAAAACCTACTACAGTTTCTAGCCATTGTTGGCTTTGCAGATCCTTTCCATGTGACTCTCTAAGGGACCCATGATGTAGATTTTATTTTTTGTATTGGAACTGGCAAAAAAAATATAGATCAAATGTTTAAAACCATTAACAGGAAGTTAAATCAGGAACAACACTGATATAGAAGCATTAATTCAAGGCAAGTACAAAATGCATTGCCGCATCGATTCTGGCATTTTTCTCTGCTCCTAATAGCTTTGAGCCTTTGATCTATATGTTTTATGAACCTCGATGAAGGGAAGTAAACATCTGGACAGATTTCCTCCTATTGAGTTTTCTTCTCAGCATTTTTCTGCTTTGGTAGTGAACTAAAGCTGTGAGTTTCATTCACCTGGTGACATTTTAAAATTGGATATGCTGGCCAGAGCACCCAGGTGTGGTACTTACAGTTTTCAAGCATGCTAATAATTTTTTGGGAACAATTCCAAAACAGCATCCTATGAACAAACTTGGAGCATCTCTTTAAAACAAATAGAAAATTTTTCAGAACCATTTAACAGTTTTCATAGGTGGAAGGACACTATATTATTATTTTTATTATTGTTAAGAGGTGACATTTATTCACACTTATTTCCACACTTATCTAAGTGGGTCAAATTTATCATCTCATTTAATCCTCACAATATACCTATAAGGTAGAAAGTATTACTTTTTCAAATTTATAGCAGAGACATATGGAACTAAAACAAATTAAATGACCCTTTACCTTGGGTTCTGAGTAAAGACCATGTTGCCCCCTGGAATAATTCAGCACTCACAATGAAGATTTGCCCCGTCAACAGGTAATGCAGCTTTTGGGGTCTAATCATTCTAAAGTGCATGTAGGCATGGGGAAAGATAGCATATGTTGTTCTCCAGGATCATACTAAGTTTTTATAGGTGATATATTATTTCAACAAGATCCTTCTGAGATTTTCAACAATGAACCATCCCTGGATGGTACTGAAGATCATCTGAACTGGTATTCACTCCTAAACCATTTGCTTCTTGAAGGCATGGGCCACGCTCTGTGTTCGCACCACTTCCCGCATCTCTTAGCCTGATGCTTTCATAAAGCAGGAATTCAGGAAGTGTTTGTTGAGCATATGGAAGAGTACCCAATTCTGTAATCCAGCAGACTGTATCTGGGTGAAACATTGGTAGGTTTTGTTTGCCTTTGGTGGGCATTGGTTTTTACCATAAGAAGTCAGCTAGAGTTTTTTTCTTTTCTACAGAGGTAATGATATGTGTTTCCCTTGTTCTTTTTTTCAGCTTTGCAAAGAAAATACCACTAACGTGCTTTGAGTTACTATTAAGAGACATGGCATTAAGTGAAAACAAAGCATGAATTTATTAAACCTAATCCCTTTAATAATGGATTTAGAGTGAATTTTTACTGTAAAATTGATGGTAGTGTCTGTGGTGGTAGTGGTAGTGACCTCTTTCTAAACATTATGACCCAGTGTTAAGAAATATTTACAAGTCCCCTCAAAATTATGTGTCTAAATTAGAAATATGCAAAAGAAGATAAGGTTTCTTGAAGCAAATTGTATTTCTGATAGCCCCTTTGCCTCTACAACATATGATGCTGTTCCTTAGACTACACAAATGTAAATCTCTAGCAGATATGTTTCGGGGGAATAGCCCTTATAGAAACATTTTTTTTTTTCATAGGGTACTATAGACGTACAGTTTAGTGGACTGACAATAAAAGACAATTTTCCCCAAAGCAAAGCCGTTAAGGCAATTGAGTCCAATAACTTCAAGCTCTCCCGGGGTTGGGTTGGGGAGGCATCAGCTACCCTTGAATCCACCATAGTTATCATGAGTTACAAGTTGATCATTGTATTCCAACTGCCTTTGGTAATTTTTTAGGCCTTTTTCCTCTGGTCCTTGTTGAGGGGTCATGTGATTGTTCTCAGGTGGCATTGTGAAAGAGGGGGCAGGATTGGGAGAAAGGAAGAAATAAAGTAGGAAGGTACTGAAGAGGCGTCCTAGGAACCTTAAAGATGAATTTCCAAGGCCAAGTTCAAGTCATCTAGAGTGGAGTATGGCTTTTGCTTTTGTAGCAGACTTTCTGAAACCCCGAGTTTCTTCCTAGAAGGATATATGCAATGTAGGCCTGTGAATATAACTTTCTTAAGTGACACAGAACAGTGAAAACCATAAGTCAATTTATAGTGAGAGCAATCCCACATTATTTCATGCATGAAAAAAAAGTTATACCACTATATCCATATACAACCTATTTCACAGTAACAATAAAAACATATTTATCGATTCATCAAAAGGGTGACAGGTTTGTTGTGTCTCTCCAAATGTATTATACTGTGAGTTTTCTCTTCCTTGAGAAAGATTTCCCTGAAGACAATATTTATAACAGGGACAGAAATTTACATTATACTTAGGTGAATGTTCTGACTAGGAAGCACATTGCATTTTAGAGTTAGACTATATTGGACATTCCTTGAAAAATTCTCTAAAGGAAAATAATGTTTCATCTACTAATTTGCTCAAATTTCTCTATAATTTTCAGTGATGGCTATTGCCAGCAGTCCTTACGGAACAGATATTTCATTTAAATGGAAAGAGGAAACCTCTTGTCATGGGGACATTTCAAATTAAGTTGAAAAGGTCTAAAATACTCATTGAAATTTTTATTTACAGACAACATCATGCCATTTTTGACAGTCAAAGAAATATCTTTTCTCATTTCACTGACATATATCTTCTCTTCTTTTCTTTTCTACTATATATATTTATATATATATATATATAAAATCTCCCCAGTGCTCATGGTACAAACTCTTATTGAAAAAAATGAATTGAATTCAAGTCTGATTTATACATACTTTAAAAAAAAACTATTTTAAAGGCCTTTGGCTTCTAAAAATTAAGCACTGGTCATCCTCTAATGGACACAGCTGTTGTTATTTTCTGGAATGCAGGCTTATTAGGGTCATTTCCAGCACTGAGATATCTCCCTGGCCCTGATGTGCTGTGACGGTGCATGTTCAGGCTCTAAGAACATTCAACTTCTCTCAGTTCGCCAAGGTTATAGATTCGAAGATGTCATAGCCATTTCAGTTCCAATCCAGAGAATCCTTGAAAACAATAAATTATTCTAGAAGTCTTCTAGAATTCTGAATCTCTAGGTGGGTATATGTAGAGGGGGAAAGGGAAACGTGATCTAGTTTATTAAAAACCTCTTTCTTCTCATCTTAACCTTCCACTGGGCCACACAGAAACTATTGAGAATGAGAATATACAGGCAGTATAAAAGAACTGTGCCATAGCAGGGTTTTTCAAGGTGTTTAGGGTTTGCCCTTATAAAAACTGCACATAATCTCAAGCATGATAGCAACAAGGATTCAGCATGGGTCAAACTTGCACATGCATGCCTGCCTCATAAAGTTTTTTTTTTTTTTTTGTTTCCAGTGAGTTATGGTCACTTTATGCATTGGGTATAGCAACTAGAAGCCAACAGAGACCAGCAGAGAGTTTCTAGGCAGAAAATAATCTCCCATGGTCTTTGAATGAAAGCCTGAGTATCAGCATCAGCTGGAATGGAGTTCTAAGGACACTGTTCTATCCATCACATAAGAGATGCAAACTATGAAGAAGTCATCACTACAATATTTCAGAAGGGAATCTGAGAGAGCATAGGTTAGACACTAAATCCACACATTTTGGAAGCAGGGAAAGCAACCTGAAGTACAAAGGCATAGCCAATGGCCAGATAGGTTAGAGACTCATGATAACTAAAGACAACTGGCATACCATTTGGTGTGATGGCTGCTCTGAAGGGAGACAGCCTCTTGATGATGGTTCAAGGTTCCTGAAAGCTCCTACCAAATCTTAAAGGAGCCATAAATCAGTGTGCCTGGGACTCTCTCCAGGTTCTGACTTTCTGAATCACCATCTATGCACTTAAATTGAAGTCTTGGTATAATTTGTCCACTGACAGACAATAAAGCATGTCCAAATTTTGCATCATCATGACAGAGATGAGCAAATAAGACCTTTCCATTTAGCAACAATGATAATAGACACTGTTTATTGAAAACATTCTATTTGCCTGGCATAAGATTTTGAAACTTTGTAGCACTCCACTGTTAGAACAAACCACTCTTAAGCCTACTGAGACTCAAAAGAAGTCAAGTGTTCCTTAAAACTATACAGCAGGTAATTGATAGCATATGAAGTTGACTGCTAAATTACCCCAGTGTCTGAACTTTCCACTCTTTTGCATTGCTACATGTAAATATTCCACTGGCAGTGGGTAGTAAGACTGTCTTACCACTTAACACAGAGAAGTCACCTTTAAGAAGGCTGTCAAATAGGAGTGCTCAGGCAGCTGTAGAACCAAAGGAAAGCACAGCAGGATGGTGCCCACAAGATCCTGGTCACCTTCTACTTTGCAGATCTAATAAGTCTAGTTATTTGGGTGCTAGAGTCAGACAGAGCTGGTTTGGGATCTTGGTTCTTCTACTTACTAACTGTGCAACTTGGCCACATTACTGAGCCTCTCCAGGTTTGTGATGGTTATTTTGTAAAATGTGATAATACAAGGATTATAATAGTGCCTATTTTAGATAGAGTTATCAAGAGTACAACACTTAACTCAGTGCTTCACATGTATCAGACATTCAGTACTTGGTCACAGTCATCTTCATCATTATTGTCTCATCAAAGAATCAGGCAGGAGGTGTTAGCCACATGTAGCCTTGAAGCAGAACATTTAATGTGGTAAAATGGATCCAGCAGGAAGTTATCAGGGATGGCTTAGGCATCTTTTCTAGTATGTATATAATATTTACCAAACCAATGCTATTCAACATCTAATCTAGGATAGGGAAAGGACACTAAAAAATAAACAAGTGACTTCACCTCCTTAGTTCTCTGACTCACTAGTTAGGTGATCCTGAAGCATCTTTTCAGTTCTGAGAGTCTATGACTAACATTGGTAAGCACCTACTATGTGCAGAGCTTGTCACTGGGAAGAATGAGGTTGACTAAGTCAGAGAAGCAACATGAAAAAAGACCTATCACCCTGGTATAGGATTAGCCAAAATGATAAACCAACCCTTTGGCTTTGTTATAGAGGAACTTTGAAAGGAATAAAAAAGATACTTTAAAAGAGTTGAACTTCTGGGAAGAATGGTGGTAATATAAATATGCTGTAGCCTCTAAATAAGAATAGTGATGTTTAAAGGAATATAAATTAAAGAGAACACTAAAGTGAAACAAGAGATGTATTTCACCCTCAGGATTTGACTTCGGTTTTAAATTGTGCAGGCAAGAGAGATGGGCGAGAGATTTATTTCAGCCTTTAGTAGTGTACTAACGGTGTCACAGAACAAGGGATATAGTTAAAAGAGAGAAGAGGAGAAATATGAACAAGCCATATAGTGTCTTGGAATCTAATTTTTTAAAATTTAGGTTATTATGTAATGGCATTAATCTTTGTGTAAATTATAGTCTAAGTGCTTTAAGCTCATGTTATAGTCTGTTTTTAATTTTGCAAAGTTTTAGCAATGTCTATGAATTGTCATAAGCTCTGCACATTTTTGAACCACTGAGAAGACCACTTAGGAGACTGTGGTTCCAAGTGGCCAGAGTAATTTAGTGGGTGGGGAAAAATTAGTTTAAATACTCATTTCAATCAGTTATGTAGAAACATCTTGCCATTAGAAAAGATGAATGGGTTAGATACATTGCAGGAGACCCCTGAATGTGCAAAAAGTTTTCCAATGTTTTTTTGTTTTGTTTTTTGTTTTTGTTTTTGATGAGACTGTCTTGAATTTCTACAAAAAAAAAATGGAAATTTTGTTTACCCCTGAGTAACGCTGCCTCACCAAATGTTGTCTGAAGGTGTCAGTCTGGGTCTGGATTTTTCAGAATTCAGATTTAGTGCCATCCAAATAAGACAATTCTATAAATGTAGTAAGAGGAATAATTACTTACAAACTTAAGACTAGAAGGGTTTTAAATTTCTTTAGATACTTGGAAAATGACACAATTACAGTCTAAAGTGATTAGCACAATTTGAAAACAAAGTGTTTATGTCAACAAATTTCCATTGGAGAAACAGGAACTTTTTAGGAGAGGTTTCTAGAATCTTTGGCTAATCAGACTTTCTGTTTGGCTCAGACCCTGATATTGCTTTTTCCCAGAATCCTTCTCACCTTGTGCTGTTTCCAGTGATTGCACAGATCCTCTCAATTTTCTTTGAGTGCAAAAGTATGGAACCATCTTTTCCTTCTGTCTGTTCCTAGAACGAACTAGGAACTTCCTAGCCTTGGGCTAAATCATGAAGCTGACAATTTGTTTTGGGAACTTCAAAGTGAACATATTTGGTGTTTCACTGAGGGCTCCCAGGAATGGGATTCTGGCACACCAGAAGGTAGCTGGAGGGCATTTTTATCTGGCTAGTTTGGAGGTCAGCTGATGCTTTGGAAGAAAGTAAGAAAAAGACAAAGACGTCTTTTTTTTTTTTCCACAAAAGAAGCCAGGGGTTATGGAGTCTCATTCCCAAGAGGGGATAGGTAGTAAGACAGGAAAGATCTCGGTGACTCTTTGTATGTTGGCAGCAATTGCTTTTTTTCATCAACACAGAAATGAAGCACACAGAATGCAAATGAAATGCATGTGCATAAACCTGGCTTTCATTTTTAGAGATCATCTTCCCATAACTTCGGGTCTCCTAGATGTTCTGAGCCCACCATAAAATGCAAGTTTTGTGCTCTCTATGTTTATTTATAGTTTCCAAATTCTCAGATTCTGCCTATAAGACATCTGACATGATTAACTGATTTTATAATTTAAGATAGTTATTTTTTGTGTAGGAGGCTATAAAATTGCTTTTTTTTTTTTTTTTTTTTTTTACCTTTTGGCTCTGTTTTTTACATTCTTGTCAGTGTCAAGACTAGTAATTAATCAAGACTCAGTCATGGATGACCCCTTCTCTCTCCTCTTCCTGTTCTTCCCTTTTCTGCCTGAGCGATGAAGAATGGTGTCTCTCTTTCTGTGTCCCTGGCTCCCTGTCCTCAGAGCACTCGAGCCAGACCCCATGGCAAGAAGTTCCCACAGAGGGGAAAGCTCTGGGAAAGACAAATGTGACTTCTGGAGCCTAGGCAGCAAGGGGTGGACTTCCTGATCCTTGTCACTGGCCACCATCGATCTCTCCATGTCAAGAGGCCTTTGGGAAAAGCAAAAACAGGAAAGAAAAAGTCCTCATCCCTGCACTGTACTTTTTACAGTGATTTGGGTTTTAGCACTATGAGAAACCTGAGGATGCCTTTGCAGTAGTGCTAGAAAGTGATGAGTCTTGAGTCTTCCCAAAGGTTTTAATACCCAGGCATCCTTTCATCCCTCAATCCACAAGCACACATGTGGGCATACTCAGACTCTTTGCTCTTTTTTTTTTTTTTTTTTTGACGTGTCTTCAGGGAACAAAAATAATCATCTGTAAAAAAAAAACAAATTGACACCTTTCATTGTATTACTGGTTTATTCCTCTGAACACCATAGGATCTAGTCTATACTTAATTGAGGGGATTAGGGGGGAAACTTACCCATCCATCACGGGGTTGTAAATTCTGCTATTAGAGATTCATGCCTTTGGATTAAGTTGTGTCTTCCAGAGACCTCATGAATTAGAAGTGATTTTAGGTAGAAAGTGTGACCTAATCAACCATACGCTCCTACAAATTCTTTTAGCGATCCATTTTCTATGGAGATCACTCATTGACAGCAGGGTCCTGAAGGAGTTGGAAATAGAATGGATAACTTGAGATGGGTTGAAAGAGAAAATAAGTTATGAGAAAGGTATAGCACAGTGTCACCACGCAGGGTAGGGGTGGAAGAGTTGAGGAACAATGAAGTGAAGGAAAGTGTTGGCAGATTTAGGAAGGCCAAATGAAATGAATGATTTGATGGCCTGGATCATATTTGCCCAAGAACTCCCATGTTATAGTAGTTTGCACAAGAACTCCCATGTTATAGGGAAAAAGAATATTGGCTTCAATATGTTGTGGCATTCCCCCTCTCCCTTTTAACATGTTTTAATATATTAGATCTTGTTTTCTTGCTTTAATTGGTTTATTCAAAAAGGAAATAAATATAAGAATAGAGTTATCATGTAAAACTCAAATTAAGTGAAGAATGTTAATTCAATTCAGTTAGGTATTTACATAATATGATGTATAACAAACAACTACAAAATCTCAGCAGCCTAAGATAATAAGCATTTATGTTTTATGGAGCCATAATTTGGTCGAGAGTCAGCTACTGAAGGCTGGGATTGGCTGAGTGACTGCTAATCTCAACTGGGCTCACTCATGGGCATGGGGGTCAAGGTGAGGTTCAGTGATAGAGGCTGTGCTCAGCTGGGGCAGGTCAACCTACGACACATCTCTCATCCTCTTCCAGTGTCCAGCCAGCTAGCTTGGGCATATTCTCTTCTATATTTGCAGATTAGTTTTTGCTGTTTCGTGGACCAAATAGCTATATGATAATTCTCATTTTTAGGTTTACCTCATACTCATTTAGAGAACAGCCAGATTGACATTCCCAAATCACAATCCCAATTCCTGAGGAAGGAACTTTTTATTCAGGAGGTGTGGTTATAGTAGGCAAAGGTAACTGCCTAGGCCTGCTGCAACCATCTGGAGAGGAAAAGAATATGGACAAAACATACACAAATAGTCATGTACCACAATAGTCAATGATGTTGATTATTTGAATTCTTAAATTTGCAGTGAGTAGGATAATGAGAGATTGTTCTCAGTTGTTACTTACACAGAGCAAGAGTTAGTAAATCAATCAGTTTAGTCATTAGAACCTGATTCTCGATAGGAAGACCTTTGGATGTTTTTTTTGTAGCGTTTCTTTCTCTTTTTTCTATTTCCTTGCTACATCTGCAATTTCTGATTTTTCTTCATTTTGTGACTTATTAGAAATCTCAAAGCATGCTTAAACAGACTCATTATATAACTTTTTTGTTGTTGCTGGCTCCAGAGTCAAAGATCCAAGCCAGGCAAATCATTGATGGCCTTACAGACTGTAATGTTTTTTATTATCTCTAGTTTGTTTACCATATTCTCTATGGTCTATTTCAGTCTTTCAAGTTCCTATCCCATTGGTGACCTTAAACATAGTCTTTCAAGTTTCTATCTTTGAGACCATACAAAATTGGTTTATCAACACATTTTACTCTAGTGAACAATACATAGCCTCTTCCCCAATTTGGGTGGCCCCCTCAACTGCTCCCTATTTGTCTATTCTGTTTCCACACCTAATTTTGAAGATTTCCATTGAAAATACCCTCTCACTTCTTTTAACCACTGAATCAAAATGTATCAATTCCTGAAGTCCTCCTCTCCAGTCCAATATTTTCCATGACTCTTTTATGAAATAGCATGGACTATTCTGTTATACAGCTATCTCTCCCTTCCTTGAATTTCTGTCATTTCTCTTTTAGCCGTTGCCAGTGGTTTATATAATCCCTTGTGGCCTGGTACTCTTCTCTCAATTTCTCGTGTGGATTGCTCTTATATCCCACACTAGATTACTTACTCCTTTAGCAGAGATACCAAATCTTGTGCCTCTTTTGTGTTTCCCAAGATCCAGAGACAGTGCCAGTCACATAGTAGGTGCTTAATAAACACTTGTTATCTGATTTTAGAGTTCTTCTTAGAATATCAAATGATGGTTATACTGTCAGAGGGCTTCTGTCATCATTCTCTGAATTATCCCAGCTCCTGATCAACTGGTCATACTCAGTCTTTACCTCTTTTTTTCTGGAGATGATTACTTTCCATTATAGGGAAAATTTCTGGGAGAGTGACACTCTGTCATCCACTTCTCCATGAGTCTGGTAGAAAATGAATGATCCAAATAACTTTTTTTTAATGTGATTTATTTGAAATGGTAGCATTTTCTATTTCCCCCTTATGTGCTCTTGTTTTGAATTGCAAATATTCACTTTCATATATATTTAAAAGTTATTTCGACAGTATGTAATGCAGATTTAAAACATTCTGAACTTGGCTGTTTTCTCTTGATCAGTTCTTTTTTTTAGTAGAAACACAACACTGTGAATACACCAAAAAGTGTCAGAACATACAGTATAGTGTACAGCCAAGGACAATCTGTTATGATATACTGTGTATTGAAGACCAATTTGTTTTTGCCAACAGGAGAAATTCATTTTTAGTATTGGGATTTGATAGATTTAGTGAGAATGATATAATTTGCTTCACTAAACAACAGTGCCACATCAGAAGAATATGCATTGCTCTTTATTCAGTGCTAAAGGGGAAAAAATTGTAATGATAGGGAAAGTTAAGGTAGCCAAATAGGCAATATTCGTAGAATTAACAGAAGGAAATTCAACCGTGATGCTTTGAAATTGAACAGCAGTAATTCCATTCAAATAGGTCAATTGAATGGGCCAAGAACTTGCTTTATTGTAGGACAAATGAAGCGGTTAGCTATTTTACTTAGAAGCCTTAAAACTGAGGAATAGTCTCCAGAGAATAACTGATGTGAGCTATAATCTTCCTGTGTGATTCTCCAAAATGGGGATTGAAGGATTACAAGTAATTTCTAAATTGTCATACTTAAAGGAAGCAAAACCGTGGGGCTTCCTTCTATTTTTATCTTTCTTTCTTTTCTTTCCACTTCTTTCCTCTTCTCTCTCTAACTTTTGATCATTCTTTTCCTTTTGTTCCTTCCAATTTTTATATGAGGGATTAAATAGGCTTTAGACAAAGATTGATTAAAACCTACTAGTCATATAAGAAGGACAAAATTAAATGTTCTGAGCTTTATTTATGATTATTTTGAGGACACAGGAAAAGAGGAAACACTCAGAATGAAAGCTGACAAATCAATCAAGTCAATATTTATTAACTTGCGTTATCTATGGAAGGAGGTATAAAGATGTGTAAGAGTTCGTGTTATCTATGGAAGGAGGTATAAAGATGTGTAAGAGTTCATACTTTCAGATTGATTGCAATTAACTGAAAGTTGAAAAAAGATGTATATTGAAAAAGATGCGAGAAGAAAGCTATTGGCAGTTTAAGGTAATATGCATTGAGAGCAAATGAACTGTTATGGATAAAAGTGTGGATGAAGAGACAACCCCTATTCACTGGGGTGATTCAAGGAATGTGAGCCTTGAGCTGAAATTTGGGCAACACTGTAAGATTTAAACAAACAGACGATGGCTGATAATGAGTATGAACAAAGGGTCAGAGGCAGCTCTTGATATAAGTTTGTCTCAAGCAGAAGGATTTTAAATGGTGGATTACTGTGGGAAAGTGACTTGGGGCTAGCTTGTGAAAGGCCCTGAATGCCACAGTAGAGAGTTGGGGTATTCAGTATGTGCTTGAGAACACTGATAAAAACCATGGTAAAGAAAGATGTGAGCAATATAATAGACCAGGAAATGAGAGACCTGGTTACTGATTGGGAGTAGGAGAGTAGGGGTAGGGAGGTGGCTACACCAGAGAAGGGTAGAAAGGGGTATATTTTGAAGGCTGGCACAAAAAAGTGAAGGATCAATGAACATTATTAAAAAGTTAAGAGAAGGAGATGGCTTTGTGAAAGTGATTGTTTGAGGTTTTGATGACTATGAAATAGCCAAGTAAGAATACCCATTAAAAAGCAAGGAGATCCTGAACTAGATTTTGGGAGAGAGTATAAAGCTTAAGTTGTAGATTTGTGAGTTAGCCATCCAAAGATGATGGTTGAATTTGTGAAAATGAATTATGTTTTCCACACCGAATATGTTCAGAAGGTTAAGCATATCCATGATGAGTGTATTGTAGGAGAGTAAGAAACCATCAAAGAAAGAAGGGGCAACTAGAAGAACTAGCTAGTATATGAAATAGTGAGTATCTCAGGGCCAATGGAGGATCTTGAACTCTAAGACCAGCGGGGTTATCATGACACTAAGAGGGATGAAAATGGGGCCCACCTGGGATGAAGAGCAGTCTTTTGTAGTTATGTGTTTATCTGGTAGGGTTATATCCTTGGAAAGGAATGGGTTAGTTTTTTTTCCCATTAATACAAATAGGAAAACAGGTGGTGAAACAAATTGGAAAACAGTGTACATACAAGTAACACTCCTAGAGAAAAAGATTTCACATGATCTCTTGGTAACCTATTCTAATACTCAGTGGCACTTGTTACCCGGGAGTTCTTTTTAAAACCATTATCCAAAATCTCCATTGCTCTCATTTAAAATGTATTTTTTTTTCTGACTTTCTTTCTATCTTCAGAGGACATGAAGGGCATATGGTAACTATCTCTCAAGTAATAATCTTCCTATTTTTTGAAATAGGTATTACACAAGATGTTTTCTTTCTAGACTATTCTCCAGGCTAAAATAGTTTTAGGTAGTCTATCCTTTCCTCATGAGCATGTCTTCCTAGGACAGTGGCTCAGAATACATCAAATTCAGCTTCCAGGATTTGAATAAAATTTATATTGAAGTCACTGGTTTGTATCAGTGAGCAATATCAGAGTCTAGTTTGCCTATTAGGTAGAAATTTCAGAATGAAATGATGATAATTTCTTTTGTATCCTGAGACCACTTATCAAAACTAATAGGTACACAGGATATATTTTAAAAATAAAACTTGTGGTCAAAAGGGAAGAAATGCAGCTTTTATTCTCAATGACGGCCATATATTAACTCATTTCATGTTTCAATAAAAGCAAGAATCAAAAATATGTACTAAGATATGAAATCAGGAATATGATTTTTAAAAGGTTGTTAATAGCCAGTGCTAGTCTGTTGGGCTGTTTCTTAGGTATATGACATTTTATTTCTTTTACTATATTAAAAAATGCTCAGAGGAATTGAAAGCTCTGAGACTGGTGAAGATTGGCCTTTTAGTGTGTGTTGCCTCCGCCTCCTTTCTAGAATTTATGTCCTTGTTTTTCATGGCATTCTTAAAGATTATTAAGGAATTGTGGGTCTCATTTCATCAACAGGTATTTGTTTTGGGTTGTGCAAGAGTTTGGCCTGTGTTATAAGGGCAAGTTAAGTAAACACAAAATCACAGACTATTTAAGTTGACAAAACTTCTGATTTATCCCAAAGCAGCAGTTCTCTTCCACCACATTGAGTGAATGTTTACATAGTACTGACCTTTCACTTGACTGTATTTAGCACTTTCTACATTACTACATAATTTAATACTGACAATAACCCATTGCAGTAGGTCCTGTTGTTATTCTCATTTTACAGGTGAGAAAACAGATGAGACTTGTCTAAGATCAAATACCCGGTAAGTGACAGAACTGGGGTTTGAATCTGGGTTATTTGGCTCCAAATCCAGTGTCCTTAAGCATTGCTGTAAGAGGCACCTTCTATATTCTCCTTGAGAAAACTAAGAGATGAGGAGTGTACTACTTTGCACTAGAAAATATCTTCTGTAGAAATGAAACCTTCTTTGTCTTATCTCTTTTCTGGGGGCTGAATTTCACTCCCTGGATGTAGACTGAACAACGTCTTCTGTAGAGCGGCCTCGAGAGTTGAGGACAGCCTTCAGATTCCTCCAAAAATCTTTTCAGGTTCATATCATTCTCTCCTTCAACTGTTACATATGCCATTGTTTTATTTACTTAGCTTTTAAAACTTGCCTTTTTCCAGAAAGGATATTAGATGGTTCATACAAGTATGCATAATGGACAAGAGAGATAATATATCCTTCCAAGTTTTGTGGCATAGGTAGATTTGATAAGCACACCTTTCGTGTCTTCATTGGAGCCATATACAGATTAGGGCAGTGGAGAGTGTAGACCCCTGCAGGACTGTCCCTGGACACCCTCTTAGGACCTTTCTCCAACATCCAGCATATTTTTCCATCCTAGTTACAATGTTAATTGTCAGCTGTCATGCTTATATCAAGATTTCCTCAGACAACACTTTTCTCCAGGATTTAATCATCCACTAACCTTGGAAGACAGCGTTGTATGGTGATGTGGAAGTAGACTTTAGATTTAAAAATCTGTCTTAGTTAAAACTTTGCAATATTGGATGATTGATTGACATAACCTCTGAGCTTTTAGTTTCCTTGTCTACCAGGGAAAACAATAGATATTTTGCCTCTTCTTAAGGATAAGTGTACACAGGTAATGTTCTTAGCACATAGTAGTAGATGATCAATTATGATTGCAGCTATGTGTCAAGGCTTTCTGTGGCCAGTGGAGTCTGGTAAATGTTTAATAATTGGCTTTCTGGTGGAAAAAAGAAAAGCTCCAATTTGTAGCAGTTGTTGATTTCTGTGGTGAAAGTAATCCCACCAAAGCTGTTTTCAAGCGCTCATTGGGGTATCACTGAGCACAGAATTGGGAAGTGATATGCACAAGCAGATGGCCCTTGAGAGCCATGGCAAGCCAGTTTCACCATGCCACTGTGTACCCATGCTTCACTCTCATTCCCAGGCACAAGTAAGATTTGCAGCATTAAAAAGTCAACAAGAAGACACACACAGTCCCACCCACCCACACACACAACCCCTCCCCACACACCCAGTATTTCCACTATAAGGAATTCCCGTCAGGTACCAATGTTGCCTGGAAAAGAAGTGATGATTTTAGTTACATTTATAATAGTAAAACATTTTTTTGATGGCCCTGGAATGGGGGTCCAGTTATTCTTTCTAAATTTGCTTTTTTTTCTTTACCTCTGGCTGTCGCACCCTCTCTACATCCCTCTTCCAACAAATGCTTTATATGACAACAGTTACCTAGGAAAGTGAAGGATTTTGTAAGAAATTCCAAGGCTCAGTTAGAAAAATGAACACAAATAGTCCATGTTTTATCGATATGTTGCAGTCAGCTAAGAGTTGGTATAAAAAGAAACATTTGCCTGCCCAAAGAAACCACTGTCAAAGTCTTGGCACAGAATAAATGAACTTGTTTAGAATTGGCTGTTTATTCTTTCCTTGTGAGGAGAAATGTCTGAATATGCTCATTTTCATACTTAAAGTCATCATCAATTACAGAGTTGCAGGCACATTTCTTGCAGGCTGCCTCCAGTGGCTGTCAGTGAAAGCCAAGCAGCTGTTGGGGAGATATTAAAGAAAAGCACCCTGAGTGCTGCCATCCTGTACCTGTCTCTTAGAACAGGTGGAGATATTTATGCACAGGGAAGGAAATGAAGGGCATACATCCAGGTTCCTTTCTAGCTGTCTCCTTAGAAAGCATTGCTTTTTGGACAGTCCTCAAAGCATGACACAGCTGAGACTTGGTATAGATACACACACAGTGTTGTATTTACTTGCCAGTTGCTTCCTTCTGGCAGTCGTTTGGCAGGTGGAATCAGATTCTTCTCTCTGAGCAGCATTACCAGCTGAGATTCCCCTTTGGTTTAGTAAATATTTGGGCATTGTAGATTGTCAACAGTGATTCCTTTTATGCTTCAAAGACTGGAAAACTTTTTTTCTTTAACACTTGACTGTTGAATTAATTATAGCCAGGTAGAAACTGGACAAGGAATTAGGATGTGTAATTCCTATTAACAGTAACTTTTCCTTAGCCATTTCATCATACTTGAAAATATAATACCCTGTAGGTTGGGAACCTAATTTTACACTGGCTCTACTTTTGGGGTATTTTATTCAATCATTTATCAGAGCATTTTTACTTTGCGATGCTTATTAATGTTGATTTTTTTAACATATGCCTTAAAGCTGTAATTTTTGAGCTAAAGAATGTTTTAGAGATACTAGCAAAGGTGAAGACAGATGTAAGAAAGTACATTATACATGGAATAAATTAAATGGACTTACTCCTGAATTGCTGTTTGAAAAGTTTGTTAGTCACTCTTGTCACCATAGTTTAGCACAAAGTTAATGAAAATAGGACTGCATAATTTCAATGTGAAACATCAAGCACCTCATAATTATCATCATCCATCTTTATCTACCATCATCCATCACCATTATTATTGTATTTTTATTGCTTTGATTAATCCAGTCCTAATAGAGCATAATGGCATGGAAATTATTTAATTACATTATAAGTGCAAACTTTATCAAGTCAGAAATCATTTAGTCCTATGAATCCAGAAATACCACCTCCTGGAAGGACTAGCTATATATGTCTTTAAAAAGATATTTAGCGCAAACATTCAGAGAAATATATTGGTTATGTGACAGCTGACTTTTCTTCTATTTTCTCATGTTTTAATTTTGTTTCTTTATCAAGGACTCTCAAAGTTTAGTGTTCAGAAGGAGCACTTAAGACCTTTGCTAAATATACAAGTTTTGGAATCTCATAATAGGTCTCTGGGCAGGTTCTCAGAATCTCTATTTATTTTTATTATTATTTTCAACAAGCATCCTGGATGCTGCTGATATAGATGGTCTGGAAGGGCACATTTTGAGGAACATCTCACTCTGACCTCATAAAAGGCATTCATTATTCTGTCCATGTTTCTGTCATATTACTATCCAATGCGATGTGACTATCAATAAATAGTCATTGCAATTTCTGTTATACAAACCATTATAGTTACATTGGTCCAATTATGTTGGTCATTAATCATTAATATTAGCGATAATGAATGATAGCAGAGGCAGACATGGTACTTACCCTGCCAGCCACTCATGTACGGGATTTGCAGGTGTTCATCACTTCCAGGCAGGTTATATCCTATCCCCATGTGTGAGATGAAAAGTTTCAACTGGAGGAGGCTGATCACTGACTCACAGGGTTGTTAAGAAAGTGGGCTCTGGGACCAGACCATGTGAGTTTCAGAGCTGTTCCTGGCACTTACTGGCTCTGTGACAGTGTCCCGGATCCTTCTCCTCTCCCCGACTGTAAATGACAACTGTGGAAATGACTAATGCTAACCTCACAGTGTAGTGGTAAGGATTACATGAGGTGAAATATACAGGTGTGTAAAGGCTAGTCCTAAAGCCATCCTAGCTTTAGAAATGTTAACTATTATCACCCTCTGTAGTGACAACTCTGCCCTCCCCTGCCCCTTCTCTACTAAGTCATTGTCATTAACATTCCAGTGCTGCTCTCTGAACTATTAGTACCTTCAGTAGTAGGGAATGTGTCCTTTTTTATTCTTATCATTGGAAACCATTTGTTGTTCAATTAACTTTAATAGGCAAACATACAAATACTAGGCATAATTAATAACTTTATTACCTAATTAGAAAGGCAGAACACAGTGCATATGACCAGTAAATTAATGTACAAATCTCAGTGTTCATTATTACTATTAAATTCATTCACTTATTTAGTATAAAATTAAAAAAAAAACTTTTTTCTCCCAGATTGAATTACAGATGTTAGCTATCTGTAGCCTTACCCATTTTCAGGAGGACTATCTCCCAGCACACTACCCTTCACAGCTTCCTGGTGTTCCTGCCTCTGAGGCAGGCTCACAAACTCCTTTGAGTTTTGAAGATATTTGCAGCTGCCAGTGTTAATGGGACGTCACTTGCCAGTCCCTGTTCTGTGTCCATTGCTGTCTGTTGTTCCTTGAACTATGGCTGTCAGTATTTAGTGTGCATTAGCTGCACCTAGGGCGCTTTGATAAGTGCAAATTGCTGAGCACTACATTGAGATTCAGTAGGTCTGGTACAGAGCTCAGGAATCTGAGCCCCCTCACCGTCCTATGCCCCTCATGTGACCCTGATGTAGCCATTCCACAGACTTCTCTTTGAAAAACACTTAGATTAGGTAGAGGAAAGCAGAAGTAGACATGAATGAAAATTTGAGACATAATAGGACAAAAGACACTCAAGAATAGCAAACATTTCAAAAGAAGACGTGTCTCTTGATGATTTCATATTGACAATTGGTGTAAATGTAGGGCTTTGCAGCAGGGTTCAGAATAGGGGCAGTGAGGAGGTGGAGTTGCAGCTGAGAACTCTAATGGGAAATCACTCTGTGAACATGTGCCTGAAGTAGAATCACCATACAAGTTTACTCTCTCAACTTTTTTATTTATTTGGCCCACTGTTCCTGCTCCAGCGAGCCACAAAAGATCTTGTTTATAATGGACAGGGTCCCAGGGAATTATTATATATGCATAGAGGGACAGTTTTGCAGATTGTGCTTAGAAGCCTCTGGGTTTTGTTGAGATTTTATCAATATATTTTAAAGAAAATGAGCAAAGATGGGGAGAGGGATCTTAAACATCAAGAAAAACAGGGAATTCCTCCTAGGTGATAATTCAGTTGATAATTGTCTCAGTGATTGAGTTAATTGATAATCAATAATTGGAAAGCAGATCTAGGGGTTTTTATGGGATATATATTTTAATTTTATTTAACAAACGCAAAACATTTTTCTAGGAGCTTTCAAAAATATGAACGCAGTTAATCTTTTTAGCCACTTTTGAGGTATGTAATAATATTCCAGTATTACAGACAAGGAAACTGGGAAGTTCGTTAACTTTCCTAAAAGTCATAAGGGGGACGCAGCAAGATGACAGCTCCATACTGTGGGGGAAACAGATCATCATTTCTGTAGGAAGAGAGCCTGCCTTTCTAAGTCCATCACCAAGAATCTATTTAAAGTCATTAGACTGAATACTCCTGCAAGAGTTAGAAATTAGAACCCACAACTCAAACAAAGAACTTGCAAAAGTAACTTTTGGGGGTGAGTGTGGGGGTGGAGGATGGGAATTACTTCCTGATGATACATGGGGTGGGGTGACTAGGCCAGTTCCTAGATCTATGGGAATGGGTATGTAAGGTGGATTCAAGAATCAGAATTTATCCTTTAGACTCTGCCACCAAGGTTCATTTTTTCTAAATCTGGGCCAAGAATATCAATACCCTAATTATTATTTCTTCTTGACTCAAATTGCTCATTCCAAGATCTCACACTGGGAACATTGAAGTCTTTACCAAAGACTTTTTTTAGCCAAGAATATATTTTTTATCTCCATATACCCAAAACATTTTTTAAATCAATGTGTATTCATCTAAATTTTTATTTTCTATGACTTAATAACAATACTATTCATAATAATTGACATTTAATGGGCTCTTACTCTGTGTGGTCACTGTTTCAAGTGTTTTACCCACATTTCATTATATAAAATAGCATAATTTACTTTGATTAACCCAATTTTACTAAACACTATGATTGTTTTTCAATTTTTGCTATTATAAACAATATTGCAGCAATCATATCTGTAGCTAAACTATATAAAATGTTTGTAATTGTATCCTTGGAATAGATTTTCTGAAGTATAACTACCCGTGTTAAGAGTGTGCATATTTTTAAGTTCTTAGCACATTTTACCAGATTTCCTGCCAGAAATGTTGCACCATTTACATTTCTAAACATAGCATGATTTTTATAAAAAAAATTAAAAGAAATGAATTGCATGTTAACCTCAAGAATCAGTATATCCAATTACATGTTTCCTCCAAAGAAGGAATCAAAATTATGTTTCAGTCTATCTATAATACACTGTCATGTGAGTACTAAAACAACTTTTCCAAAAGTCACAGGGAGTAAAGTGTTGTAAGTTCTCTGAGCCATAAAACTCCTGGTATCTGAGAGACTCTCATTCCCTATCATCATTTTGATCATTCAGGTCTCAGTTCAAATGTCACATTTGGAGAGAATCTTTTTCTACTATACTCTCTAAATAGTTTGCACAACCTACCCATCACTCCATCTCATTACATTATTTTTTAATAGCACTCACCATTATTCTATTTGTTTATTTTATTGCCTCTCTCCTCATAATATAAGCTTCTAGGAGTGAAGAGACCTTTCCTATACTAGTCATTTTATCACAAAAAATAGTGCTTGAAACATGGAAGACATTTATATATGATTACTGAGTGAATGAATGAATGCTAGCTCTATTAAATTTCTAAATTCACCATTCATACACAGCTATTATTCTCCAGTACAACACTGTAAAGGGACCAAATATGTGCATGGGGCAAAGTAGCCTCTGTGACCCAACATACTCAACCTTATAGATGAAGAGAAGCAGGGAAGCACTAATTATTAAAGATTCAGTAGCATCAGCCCTTTGGTTATACTTGTGTTAATTTCCCCTTGTGAGTTGTCATTTAATGGTATTGTGCTGTCATTATAGATGAATTTGGCCATATTTTTCTCCTTGCTTTCCTAAGGGCTGTGCCGTTTGGGTAGCCATCTTAATCAATTTTCTTAGTCCTTGTCTTCCATAGATAGAGCTTTAGCAGAACTCTTAAAGATTCTAAAGTCAACTTCTCTTAAGATTATTTTGTCCAGTAATGATTTTGACAGATACATTTTGATAGCAGGTGTTTTAATGATTTACCTTGTACCTTAACTAGGAGAATATGGAATCTGGGGCTCCCCATAGTATCTCTGGCACTGAACAGCACCTGTGCATAGGAAGCATCACAAAAAATGTTTAATTAGTGAACAAGATCTGTTCTACCTATCAAGAAACTCAACTGGGCTATACTAAATGTTCTGGGTAACTCCTTTGAGTATTGAGAATCTATGGGACTAGCTCTCCCATGTCTAAGTTGAACTGCTGAGTGTGGGCAGTAGAATTTGCTTTAATATGGATTTCACTGGCTTGAATTTGTGAGATGTTGTTTGTCTACTTCCATCCCTGATCCCTTAGGAAGCCTATGTCTCCTAAGAATTCTGTCTCTTAAGAGTTCATGTAGAACTCTTACATTATAATAAATGTTCCTCACTTCTGCATTTTTGCTGTTTATCCAGAAAAGATGACTGGGTCAAAATCACTTCTTTTTGTCACTTCTTAATTTATTTGTTTGGATTACTTGGTTAGCTAGTGTAAGTCAGTCTGATGCTGTAGAAACGCAGTAGTGTGTGTTTGGTGAGATTATGGTGTTCCTTGGTAGGCTTGTAAGTCTTAGCAAGCTTGGTGAAACACGGGGCTCTTTAAAGTGTCTTTTCCTCTATTTTGTTTTAAATTTTGTCAATTGTTTTTTTGTTTTGTTTTGTTTTGTTTTTGCCTCTTACCCATCCCTAATACACCTCTAGTAAAATAAACAGGAAATATGGTCTCTAGTTTCTCTTATAACAAAAACTATATTTTCATTTTTTTGAATAAGTCAGTTAATTACCCCATATCTAGTGGTAAAGGGTCCAGATTTGAAAACTAATATCACCTAGGTTTGTGTCTTAGCCCCACTACTTACTACTGTTGAATTTGGGCAAGCTACTTAACTTCCGTGTCTCAGTTTCCTCATCTTTAAAATAGAGCTACTGAGAGTTCCTTCTCCATACAGCCATTGTGTGTTAATAGTTAACACAATAAATTAGTGTAGAAGAATAACTAGTATATCGCAAGTTTTCCATTCAAATTGTTTTTATTGGGAAGGTATATACATATTTTACCTATCTGGAATTAAGAAAAAGGATCCACTAACACTCCAACTCCAAAATTATGATGATGATAATTGCAGTTCCCATTGATGACATGTCCACTATGTTCCAGGCATGGCACCGAATGCTTTGTCTGCCTTATGTGATTTAAATCTAATAACACATTGAGGAAACTGGAAATCTCAAAGATTGAGTACTTTGCCCAAGGTTAAATAGCTCTTAAGTGATGGAGTTTACATTTAAACCTTGTCCCACTTGATTTTAAAGCCTGTCCTCTTAACCATTATGCCATGTTACACCTATAGTCTTCTTTCTCTGAATTTTAGTATTTTTATTAAAGCTAAATCCCAATGGCTATTCCAGAGGAATCCTTCAAAATCTTTGCCTTGGTCACTTTCAAACCCTATTCTGAAAACATAAGAGTTTTATAAACTTTATCAATAAAATACAAAACTAGATAAAGAACTTTCTAAAGACCTGCAGCTAAGACGTCTTCCCTCTTTTTATTATACTAACAATGTGATTTTCTCTGGGTGTTGCTCAGAGCATTAAGAAATTAAAGCACTTGAGGCTAGATGTGTCAAGTTTTAGTGGCTGTTGTTTCTGGTATTTTTCTTTCTCCTTTATTCACTTTCTCCATCTCCAATCTTGGCTTTAAGGAAAACTTCCTGTTCACATTCAGGAATCTGTGGCAAGAGAAACAAGCACGAGAATTTGCCTGCCACTATTTGGATGTTAATATTGGGTCTCAGCTGCCGGGAAAACTGACAGACCCACTGTGAACATCGTATGTTTGAGCTGCAGCTTTGGTTGCCAAAGTGCAATTTTTACCATTGGCATTTCTGCCACCTGCTATGGGTAATAACTGTCTAAAGAAAAAATCCCTCTGTCTGTGATTTTTTTTTTCTGTGCTTCATTGGAGAGATACTGTGAAATGATTTATTTCTCCATACATGAGAAGCTACATGTATTCTCAGGTGCAGAGTTTTGGCCTCTGATACTTTATGTTCTTAGGTTAATCCATTAACTTGTCTAGGGGGAAAGGGACAGAGAAGATGGATGAAGGTGTTACAAAAACCTAGATGAGAAGGAATTCAAAAAAGCCCAACCACTGCCTCTCCCTCCCTCTTTCCATCTGCTCCTGGGAAGTTCTTTATAGGAAGCTGGGTCTGTTAATAATAGCTAAGCTTTGTTCATGTTGTTACAAATAAGACCAGTTCTTTCTCACTACATGGGTATAATGGACATGTTACTTGTCTTCTCACATTCTCAAAAGCGCGTGTGTGCGTGTACACGTGCATGCATACACACACACACATACACACACACACACACATACACACATGTACATGGTTTTGTGCTCAAGTAAGAGGGGGAAATGCTGAGTGAAACAAAAATCTTTTTACTGCAGACCTTCTCAATGCCTTAAATAAATCACCCATATTATGAATCTCTAACAAGGACATATAGTATGCAACATTTTCCAATCCTATTTGACCTTGGAATACTTCTTAGGAGCAGTTTAGGGACTAATGTCCTGTTGAACACACTTTGGAGAGCATTGGAGTAGATTATTTTTGTAATTTAGTTTACAAATTTATTCTTTTGCTTGGGTGAATTGGCTTGTTAGTTAAGGGAATTTTTTTATGTACAATTTTTCAGGTTGCATTTTTATAGAACTACCAGAAATGGTGGTTCTAAAAAGATTCTACAAGAACTGAATTATCTCAGTGGCTACCCTGCTTTCCTCCCACCCCCTCCATTTTTCCCCTGTTCTTACAAAGCCTTGAGTATACCTAAAAAGAAGAAAGCTAAGTAAGTGGTAGAGGTACATGCCTCTGTAGGTGGATTGGTGTGTTAATTATACTGTATTCAAGTAATCTGTGAGTGGGCTTTGTTAATTAGATACCATAGGAAGTTGTATATTTATATGTCAAATAAACATATCCTGGATTTCTTTTTGTGTACATTTTAAGGTGTTTTTTTTCTATTAAGATTTTAATTTGTCGTGTTACAGAATCAACATAAATTATGGAGTTAAGCATAACAGTAAAAATAAAATGTCTTTTTTATGTAGCGTTCTTAATACAACATGTCACAAATTACTTTAAAGAACAAAAAGCAAAAATGAAGCATTTAAAAAGAGATTCTAACCATGGTAGATGGCACATTTTAGAATCCATGCGACAGAGGTCAAGAACTTGGCTGACGGGTATCCATACTCCTGCCCCAGCTCATTCCCTCAATGTGTCAAAATTGAATCCAAGAGTGACTGGCCTTTGTGACTCTCACAATGCAAAGCACGCACACGACCACATAGCGTTTCCATTCTCAGAGAATTATGCTATTAGGCTTTAAGGAATCAATCATAAGGACATGTTTTTATTCCCTTCCAAGTCAATTAATTTCATTAAAACACAAGTAGAAATAAAAAAAAATTGTTAAACTTGGTATAGTCATAACCACACATAATCTATGTTGGGATCAGTCATTATACCCATTTTTCATGAAGCTCTCGGTTACATTAAAAAAAAAAAACTTTCTGATTATGAAAGAAATGAGTTCAGTGCCCTGCTGTGTTCTGAGTGTTGCTGTCTCATAGCCCATGTAGAGAGAATGAGGCTGTGAGGCCAGTTCTGTGGTCACCTGAAAAGGCTTCCTTTGGCACATGAAATAAGGCTGTCCCATTTTCTGGGTGATAAAGAGCTCAGTCTCTGAGGTATAGGCCAGATATGGAGGGGGTCAAATTGTTTTCCTAGCTATTCTAATGTGGTCTGTTTCAGAAAGCAGAATCTGGGGAATATGATGCAAGTCAAAGCTTACTTGGGTTTTTTCTTAATATGGATCTGGACCCATCTGAATATAATTTCCTCCTGGTTCTGGCAATAGGTTCTGTCTTTGTTTCTACAGTGTTGGCTGACTATACTTTTCCTTATCTCTGTCAGTACTTTTATGAGAAGATGAAAGAGCTTTTATCAAAGGGTAATAGCTTGGTGACAAGTTGCATGTTTTTAATTGGTTTTTATAATTTCTCTTATTTTTCTCTTTTCTGACTTCCATTGACATGCAGTCTTTTATGTATGTTCTACTTCCTTTAATATTCTCTCTTCCACACTTTCTCTAAACACAAGAGGAAGAAAGACAACAATGGTAAGAATTCTAGGGATCCATCATAAACTTGGGTCCCCGTAGAATTAGGGGGAGTGGTTATTTTGAACTATAGATGTGGTTTCATTCCTTCCTGAGACTGGCACAGGTTCTACCGGTTACTTAACAGGGTGGGCAAAAAGTAGTATCTTATATTAAGATCCTTTTTTTCTTTTTTTTCAAAAGAAGTTCCATTTTGTGATCATTATCTGTAGCTTTCCTTGAGAAATAGATCTCTATAATGTTGGTGTTCACCCCAGAACTGTTTGAGGAAAATACTTTGTCCTATTATTGTCAGTAGTATTTGAGTAAGGAGATATAAATGTTTAAATAATAAAATAAATTCAGCAACTCTCAGACATAGAAATAGGAAATGGAATTGTGAAGCCAGAAAACAGAAACAATAGAAGAGTGAAACAAAGAAATTGAGTTTTTTTTTCCTAGTGTTTTTCCTGGTGTGACTCTCCTGTGGTTGTTCCATTTATCTATTGCTGTGTAACAGACAACACCAAATTGAATGGCTTCCAAGTAACAAGCACTTTATGATGCCACGGATTCTGTGAGGCAGGAATTTGGACAGGAATTTACCTTTCCTCTGATCCCCAATATCTGGGACATCAACTGAGAAGACTTAAAGAGCTGTAGTGACTTGTATGGCTTGGACTGGAATTACTGGAAGCTTCTGTACTCTTGTGTCTGGAGCTGGACTGGGATGAATGGAAGGTTGAACTGAACTGGGAATGTCTGTGTGGTTTTTCTCTGTAGCTTGTGCTTCTCATTCGTAGTGTCTAGTTTTCTGAGAGAGAATGTTCTAAGAAACTAGGTGGAAACCGCATTGCCTATTCTGATTTAGCTTCAGAAACATACAGTGACACTCCTACCACATTTTATTCGTTACTAGTAAGTCACTCGGGTGAGAGATTAGTTTCTACTGTCCTGATGAGGGGAGGGGCAAAATCACAATGCAAAAGAGCAAGGTGGATGGAAAATGTTGTTATAACTGTCTTTGAAAAATATAATTCTCCACAGACATTGTTTGGTCAGTTTGAAAAAGAGTGAGGTGATTGTATCTCTATGTTTGGTCAAGAAGAGTATCTGGCACTTTATCACACTAATAAAAGTAGGATCACTTTTAAATGCCCTGTATTTGAAATGCTGCCTTCTTCATCCAGATTGCACTAAGATTATATATGGGAACTAATCAACATGACTTTACTTTTATAGGTCATTTAACAATAACCATTATTTAACATATAGGAAAAATATAGAGTATAAAGTAAGAAACAAATGGGAATGTATAAGCAAGAAGACAAATTAATGAGTAATAAAGAATTGGAGATGCTTAAGGCAAGGTACCATACACCGATGAAGTTCTAGTGATTCTCAATGCTTATCATAAAAGAATCATCTACAGAATTAGAAAACCAAAAAATAAAAATAAAAAAAAGAAAGCAAAAAAACTTTAGTACTTGGACTCTTCAAGAAACACTAATTGGTCTGAGGTGTGAACCAGACATCAAAATTTAAAAGCACCCGAGGTCATTCTCATGTGTAGTCTGTCTTGAGAACCATTGTTGCAAACCATTTGTAAAGTACATAAATGAAGGAAAAAAAAACTCTACTTGTAATGCATAGTTGCCTTATTTGCCTCTTTTCTCTCCTACAGACTATTTCAGAGTGGATATGGTTTCATATCTGACAGGTGGACAAACCCCATGTACCAATATCTAAGGAAAGCTGAAAGAACTTGTTTTCTTGATGTTAGCATCAAACCACTGAAATATCAACCCTATAGTTGTCCTACTTTTATGTAGGATGATAAATTTCTTTTTTTTCTTAACCAGATATTAAGATATTCTGTTACTTGCAACCAAAAGAATATAGATCATTGCTATATATAAGCACATTTTCTTGATTGTCTGGACAGTTTGCTGTACAGATCCACCATTGAGTCAGACGGGTCTGGGTTTGAATCTTGCCTCTGCTACTGTTAAACATAACAGTGAGTAACATTCAACAGTCTTTCTTTTTCACATCTGTTTATAAATCAGAAGAAGGTAAAATACCTGTTTCACGGCATGGCTGTAGGAGTTAAACTCATTCATTCTTTCATTCAGCAAACCTTTATGGAGCACACAACTATTACCAGATCGTGTTCTGTGCATGGAATATATAGCATTGAGCAAGACAAACACAGTGTGTATTCTCTTGAGGGAGAGAGGCAATAGTATGTTAAAATGAAGAAAAGAATGTCAGTTCCTGATAGAAGCTGGGATAAAACAGAATGAAACAAAAGAGTATGACTGGGAGATACCTTAGGTTGTGTGAACAGAAAAAGCTCAAGACTCAAATGATAGAAGGTAGGTCTCCAAGGGCCAGAAAAGCACATCTAAGTCAGAGGAATTGTTAATGAGAAAGTCCTATGGCAAAAATAAGCTTGACTTGTTCGAGAATCAAACACACATGAAGAGCCTGGGTGGAATCAGCAATAAGGAGAGTGAGGAGAGTAAGACTGAACAGGTAGGCAGGGGCCTGGTTATGTAAGCCAGGGTGAGGAGTGTGGATTCGTTATAAGTCTGGTGGTGCACATTTATAGCATTTTAAGCAAGGGAGTAAATTATCTATTTTTATTTATGCAGAGGCAAGATGGAAATGAAAAACCAGTTAGGAGGCTATTTTAATTGTCCCAGTGAGATATGATGGTATCTTGTTTTAGGGTGGTGCTGGTAAAATGGGGGAAAAAGGGACATTCAATTTTGCTGTGAACCTAAAACTACTCTAAAATGGGAACTCTATTTTTAAAAAAAGTACATAAATGTAAGTAAAACACTTAGCTTTTCATTGTGGGCACTCAGTAAATGCTAGCTATTATCCTTGTTATATTGTCATTGGTATTAGTAAAACTTGGAGGCAAGATCTAGTTCTGTCATTATATTGCTTTTATGGGAAGACTTAATAGGCAAAGCAGAGAGTTTTTTCAAGATTGTATTTATTTTTTTTTGAAGGCTTTTCCCTGACATGCTCTGTGAAGCTAAGAGGGCCTGGTTAGTTTAAAGTCTCTATAAAAAAAGGCTACTTATTTTAGTAGTGTGGGTCTACTAAGAGTACATGCAAAGGGTCGAAACTCTTAATGGATGGTTATTTCTATTTTCACATATGATGGTAAATATTTTAGCATCCCAGCATAGTTTTATCATTGAATGGGGTGGTTCTAGGAATCATGTTACATTATGTACCACCTCAACCGAAATTAGTTTCAGGATTCTATATAGAGAGAATTGTTTTCCCATCAAAATGGGGATAAATATGCAAAACGAGATGTGTACTCTCTTTTAGAATGTTAAATATGAGCTGCCTTAGTTTTAAGAGCAGTGGAAATCCTTACTATTTTGCCTTATCAGGAGCCTTTGTAAAAAACTGTTTTATTGGTCATATAAGTGAAGGCTAGTTTATAATTAAGGCAATGGGTCTGCATTGAAATGTATGTTATAGTTCCCAAACTCAGTGTCTTTATTTTTTATTTTCTACTGGAAAACTGCTTGACACTTGTATTTATTAGGTTCATACATGTAAACTGATATTAAGATAGACTTCCCAGTTTAAAGAATGTAGCCTGTATCAGTGAATTCATTCTTCCACACCTGGATGACTTTAAAAAGAGAGGCTTCTTGGGTAAATACTATACTATTTTGTTTATATTTTTCTCCTTCAGATAGACTTTATTTTTAAAGCAGTTTTAGGTGCACAGCAAATTGAACAGAAAATTCAGAGTTCCCATATACCTCTTTCTCACTCACATACAGCCCCCCTCCCACCCCATCAACATCCCCCACCAGAGTGATACATTTCCAGTTGGTGAACCTATATTGACACATTATTATCATCCGAGGTTCATGGTTTACATTACAGTTCAATCTTGGTGGTGTGCATTCTACACTTTTTTGAAAAATTTGTAATGACATGTATCTAACATTCCAGTATCATACAGAGTAGTTTCACTGCTCTTAAAATCCTATGTACCTCACCTGTTCAGTCCTCCCGCCTTCCCCTGTCAACCACTGATGTCTCTGTAGTTTGGTCTTTTTCAGAATGTCATATAATCAGAATTATACATTATGCAGCCTTTTTAGATTGACTTCTTTCACCTAGTAATATGCATTTTAAGGTTTTTCCATGTCTTTTTATGATATGATGGTTCATTTCTTTTTAGTATTGAATAATAATCCATTTTCTGGATGTATCACAGTTAATGTATCCAGTAGCCTATAGAAGAACATCTTCATTGCTTCCAAATTTTGGCAATTATTAATAATGTCACTATAAACCTTTATGTGCGGGTTTTTGTGTGGACATAAGTTTCCAACTCATTTTGGTTAATATCAAGGAATGCAATTGTTGGATTGTACAATAAGAATTAGTTTAGTTGTAAAAGAAGCTTCCAAACTGTTTTCCAAAGTGGCTGTTTTATTTTGCATACTCACCTGCAATGAATGAGAGTTCCTGTGGCTCTGTATCCTCCTCAGCATTTAGTGTTGTCAGTGTTCTGGATTTTGGCCATTCTAATAGATGTATAGCAGTATCTCATGGTAGCTTTTATTTCATTTCCCTAATGACATAGGATGAGCATCTTTTTATATGCTTAAATGCCGTCTATACTTTTTTGGGGGAGGTATTAAGATGTCTGTTCGTATTTTTGATCCATTTTTTCATTCTTTTTTTTCATTTGATTCATTTTTTCATTTCTTATTGTTGAATTTTAAGAGTCCTTTGTATATTTTGGATAATAATCCTGTATCAGATATGCCTTTTACAAGTATTTTCTCTAGTCTGTGGCTTGTCTTCTCATTCTCATGAAAGCTCCATCATATTTTTAATTGTAGAATTAGACAAAGGAATAACCAAAGCTTAGTAATCTTCTTTAGAGAGCACATTATCTTATATTTTCTGGTTTCATCTGAGATAGAAAACTGATTTGTATTGTTTTTTTTTTCTTCATAATAATTTCAGTGAAATAAAATGAAAGGATCTAGGAAGTCTTAATGAAGTCACCAAAAGTTAGAGCAAGGAGACATGCATCCCAATAAGGCAGAAACCAAATATGTAAAGAGTTTATTTGAATTATACCTTGGAGCACGGGACAGTGTTCATCACTTTGCTGAATCCTTATTATGGGTTTTTTCCTCCACGTAAAGGTTTCAGTGGCCTAGGTTAGATTGTTGGAATAAGCTGCTAGACGTTTCTAAGTTGGAGTGGGTTGAGCTCTTAACCTAACTGGTATCCTTATAAAAGGAGGAGAGATACAGAGACAGACCCATACACACACAGAATATCATGTGAAAGTAGACGGCCAGGGGATGATGGAGGAAGGCAGAGATTAGAAAGTTTCAGGGGCAGGCCGAGGAGTCCCAAGGATTGTTGGCAGCCACCAGAAGCTGGAAGAGAGGACATGGCCCTGTTGACCTCTTGATTTCAGACTGCTAGCCTCCAGAACTATGGGAGAATTAATCAGTGTTGTGTTAAAACACCTAGTTTGTGGTACTTTGTTACATCAGCCCTAGCAAACTAATACAGGAGTCAAGGAGGATGCTGAACCCCGTTGGCCACTGAGGGACTTCCACAGAGGCCACCAAAGTGGAGTGGCCCTAATTAGATCTTGGAAGCCAGATATGGAGGCCAGATCCAAGAGCCAGGCGTACTAATGAGGAAGAGACATTCAAAGAGTTCTTGGCAGTCACCTGTTCCAGATGTCAGTGTTTCTGCCAATTTTTATCTGCCCACTTCCAAATTACTTTAATGGACTGAGATGGATTGGACAGCTTCTGGTGTGAATAAACACTTAAACATGAAGTCGAGTATAATCCAAAACCTGGGTATCTTGCTTTACATTGAAAAAAGAATGCAACGATCCCTGATCATGTATTGTCCTCCCTTGTTCATAGATAACCTGATGTACACTTAACACAACATTATTCCAGCCTTTTCTTCCTATTGAGGTTTAAATTTTTTTTTTAATTAAAAAAAATTTAATCCTGAAAGATCAGTATTCACAGGAATTATTCTGGAAACAGTAGGGTTTTGTTTTAATTTCCTATTGTTGCTGTAACAAATCACCACAACATTCATGGCTTAATAACAACACCAAGCTTCCAGTTCTTCAAATGAGAAGTCCAGTATGGGTTGCACTGGACGAAAGTCAAGGTATCAACATGCTGTCTTTCTTTCTGGAGGCTCTAGGGACAAATTTGTTTCCTGCTCACTTGGATTGCTGACAGTGTTCAGTTACCTGCCATTGTAGGACAAAAATCCCTGAGATTTTCTGGCTGTGAACTGAGGGCTGTTGCCAGCTTCTGGAGGTGACTACATTCTTTGGCTCTTTGAGGCCAGCAAGAGCTGGTCACGTGAATCTCCCCTGAATTCTTTCTGGCCTTCTCTGCCTGTCCATTTTTGAAGACTCATATATTTGATTGAGCCCACCAGATAATCCAGAATGGTCTCCCTCTCATCTGGTCAGCTGACCAACAATCTCAATCTGCTACCTTAATTCCCTTTTTCCATGTAACCTCTCATGTCCATAGGTTCTGGGGCTTAGGATGTGGACATCTTTGGGGTACCATTATTCTGACTACTACAGGTTATCTGCAGCAGACCAACATGACTTCCTACCAGGACTGAGTAGAAGGAGAAGCTAAACTATGAGGGGAATACAGAGCTCCATCAAAATGTAGCACATGTTAATAATAAGCAAAAAGAGAAAGCCAAGTCACATATGATATGCATAGTATTTTAAAAAGTCTATCTTTTGGACATGGTTCCATAGTGTAGCGGTTAGCACATCTGTTTTACACGTAGAAGGTCCTTGGGTTTACACCTCACTCGAGCCACAGTCCATGACACCGACAACAAGCCTGATGTCTGTCTCAGGAGCTAAGCAGGGTCGGGCCTGGTTAGTACTTGGATGGGAGGCCACCTAGGAAGACCAGGTGCTATAGGCATAAATAATGAAAATAAATAAAAAGCCTATCCTTTTATCAACTTGCTGACTTAAAAATTAAAAATTAAATCTATTTAATGGAAACTATTTGACTGTTAAGAACACCAGACATATCTTCAATAGCACTGGTTTCTTATCAACCAAGAAAATGCTTTCTGGATAGTCCATGAAAGGAATATGTAGAATTGTTGATGTGCTGTGTTCAGGGCTCCTTTTTGGCCTTAACTTTAAGCACATTAAGTATAAGTTCCTCTTGTTTCTTTTCCGATTGCTCCTTCAACTTCAATATATTCCAATAAGGGGAACCTTATTTTTTTAACTTAAATTTTCCTTGCTTAATTTCATCCAGTTGTCTTTAGAATGATTTTATCTCATCAGTTTGTTATACCATTTATATATCAACTTCTGTCTTTCTGCCTCTTTTATTATTTATTTATTTATTTATTCATTCATTCATTTATTTTTTTTTCTGCCCCTTTTAAATATCCTAAGAGGTATATTACTGGTAAACATCAACTCATCAACTTCCATTTTGCTCAGCATTTTTTCATGAATTTACTGCCAAATGTGGACACTTCTAGTTTTCCAATGCAGGTTTCAGGCTCTTCTCACGTTTGTATAAAATTAAACAATACAAATATACATTTAAAAGTTTCTTTGAAGAGAGGCTGTTTTTTTGTGTAGTCATTATCATTGAACACATGTTATGTGCTAGGCGTTCTAGGCACTGAAAATACACTGGTGATTCAGATGCTCAGTGTTCCTTTTGGGGGTATTGCCTTAGTACAAACTTTTTTTATTGTCTTCTCTTCTCTTAGTCCCTTTATGGTAACCCTTGTCTACTTAGATTTTTGGCTCCTTATCTTGGCAACTATACATCTTTTTTACCTCTTTCCTTATTCACATTCTGTATCCAGAATTTCATTTGCCCATGGCTCAGCTTTTGAATAGCTCTACTCGGATTAAGAAAATGCCACTGAAGGGCTAATTGTGATAGCTCTTTATGTATTTACTACCTATTAAAGGGTTTAATTTTGACCCAAATGAATGGATTTCCTTTTGGTGGAATTGTAACCATCCTATTCAGGCTGCTAAAGACATATATTTCTTAAGGCCTTTTCCTGGTACCCCTTCAATTTCTCCTTTTTAGACCCCTTCACTTAATCTCCCAAATGGTGAGACTGGCCCAGATCTCAAATGTGACAGTTAAGCACATGCCAATGACATCTTCCCCCAAAGCAGTAGAAGGGCCATTTTTCAAATAATGATTTAAGTAGGTCAAAGCAAACAGGATACTCACATTAAAGGAAGAATAAACTGCATATTTCAGAAAGTCCTATGGATGTAGGAACCTTCGCCTGCTTGACATTCTAGTTTTCAAGTTAATTTGACTGTTAGGTGAGGATCTGTTCAATGGAACTGATATTGGTGAACTCCTAGATCTTATACAGTTCTCAAGAGATAGTAAATGCCTCCCCTGAAGTGTTAACAGCATAGCATATCCCTTTAGCGGCCCAATTGTGTAAGTCTCATTACCAAGGCTTCCTGTACTTGAATTCTTCACAGTGGCAAAGGGAGGAATACATACTTGAAGATTATTTTGGAATATCAAATAATTGGCTGTTTAAAATCCAAAAAATATTAAAAATAATAATTTTGAGTAACTTAGTTATATATAAAAATTTACATTAAATTTAGATGTGACTGAGCAATAAAATATTTGCTGTTTCAATGCCAGTCAGGTACTTGACTAAGATAAAAGTTTAATGCCTAACTGCTTCACCAGACATAGCTTCTCACCCTACATCACAGGACACTGAATTATGCGGAAGTCTTAGAAGAGGCACTTGGTATGTAAAGAGAATTAAAATAAAGAGACAGCCAACAGAGCTTGAGTTCTTTTTTCACATATATATGGAGAGGGAGAGAGTATATTCCTGCCTTGGGCTCATTAGCAAAACACATTAGCTATAGCTGAATGATTTGCACCTGGTGCCTGCCTAAGGTCTCCAAAGAGAGGAGATTTACAATTCGGTTTTGAGCCTGAGAACCTTTGAAAGCCCTTTCTATCAAAAATTAGATAGACATTTGGAAATGTAAATATACCATATTTCTTTTTAGATTATGCACTTGCTGAAGTTCACCTTTTAATTTGTTTAGAAGCGAGTGGCCCTGCCACTCTTATTACACTCTGTGCATATCACTTTTGAGATGAAATTTCCAGATGGAGTTTTAGTGCTGAAATGGAGCAAAGGATTCATCTATTACAATCTCCTTCTTAAAGATTAGCAAACTGATCCCCTGAGAGGTTAAAGAAGTAATTTAAAATCTCAAATATTGAGCAGCCTGGACAGGACTAAGACCCCTATTAATCTCATTTCCAGCATAGCGTTTATTTTTTTCCTTTCCCTTTACTGAAATTATAGTTACTTGAATAAACTCCTTAAATATAAGATATTTCTTTCCTTTCATTATGAGGTCACCTAAAATAGTACAATCTCTTTCAGGCATATTTCATAAGATTTCTATATCCTTAAAATTCACTTTCTTAGAGTAAAATTTAATATTTAATTGGTGATGCTTCTTCAGGTTGAAACTTTCATTCTGTTTTGATGCTTAGATTAGACATTTTCATTTGTTTGATTTAAAATGGGGTTGAAGTGGGCAAAGGGCCCAGGGAAACTTCAATGTAAAGTGGCATCCAACTACAGCCAGACACTTTTATCTAATCAACACACTCCTAGAGGTCTCTGGTAATTATCAATAGATTGGGTGGTAGATAAATAGCCATGTCATGTGAATGGGGAAGTGCCGAAGGCATGCTAGGGGTGACTCTTTCAGCTTGTTGGGTAGGAGGGAGGAGTATAGACAGATCTGTCCTGTTTGTCAGGAGCAGAAAGTCTGCTGGAGAAAACTAACTCTCAGGAAGGGGATGTGTCAGGAAGATGGATTACCCCAGGAAGTCAGGGCTGCTCTCCCAGTGGGCAGCAGCCCACTTGGATGTAATTTGCCAGCTGTCTGTCTTGTCCTAGTGTGTGTCTCTGTCTTTCCCCTCCTTTGCACTGCCAGTGACCAGCCTGTGCTCTGTAGATCTAAGGCAGTCACAGAGCCTTTAGAATAGTTAAGACCTAGAAGGGAGGGGATACTTGTTTGCAGAGAGTGAATATTCAGCATGCACACGCTTCCTATCAGCACTCCCAGAAGCTCTGAGAGAGACAGACCCTGTGGGGAAAACTCTTTAAATGAGCACCTTATTAGAGAATGATCCTGTTAGGTGAATAAAAGGCTGATTACATACCCAGAGGTGAGCTGTAATGAGGCTGAGAGTAACTAAATGAAGCAATCTGCTGCACTTTGTATCTGGACTTGAGCCTGAGCATTTCAAACTGGCAACTGGAAAAAAAAAGGCTCTAGGGAAAACCACACAATAGGCTTGAAATATTTCATCCTTTTTTTTTTTTTTTTTTCCCAAAAGAGAATTTAGGGCAGATTTCTTGGGTAACAGTTTTGAAGAAAGGAGCCTGGTATAAGCAGGAAGCTTGGTGTGGGTGTTGCTACCACATATAACAAAACCATAAACACTTTCCTGTCCTCGTTGGAGGCTGAGTGATCCAATGAGCCCTGCTTTTAAAGCCACAAGGGTTGTCTGGACAAAGATTCCAGCTTGGCATCTCAGCACTATTGACTGAAAATTGGGGAGGAAGTTTGAAGCAATGATCATTACGTTTCCTAAGGAGTGAGACATAAATGTCTTATATCCTGACAAATTAGCCACAAAAAACAATGGCAGCAGGTTGAAACCACCAACGGTGGTTATTACTATCTGGTCTTGTTTATATTTTCAGTCCTCCTTGGCAGCAGCTATAGCCCAGAAGTCCATTTCATTGACAGATCACTGGCCTTGGTGATCCATGAGCAAGGATTTCAATATTGATGAATTACTGTTCTAATTTTTGGAGCAAGCATCTTTGTGATTCTTTCCTCTACTGCCCACCTTCTCCCCAACAGTTGCAGGCAAGGTGCTGAAGTGGAGAGAGGATTCTCACCTCTGCACCAGGGGTTGAAGACGGGGTTCTTAAAGGGGACATGACACTTGCTAATAATGCGACCTCCTGTTCAGTGTTTCTAAGCCTTATTTTACTCACTTGTAAAATTGGGAGGAGTAATAGTTGTGTTGCCTTTCATTCTTTCCTTTGTGTATACAAGAGATATTGAGTGTGTTTTATAAACTTTCAAGCACTACTGTAGGGAACGTTATGTTTATTCAAGGCATCTGATTTGTATTTTAAAATTCTTGAATTATGATTTCCGGCTAATGATACGTGAGACCTTTTTTACTCCTCAGGCACACAAGTAGTGTTTGTTTCAAAGCAAGATGTTCAAAAGCAAGACCAAACAGTTTGGTTCCCTGGATCATACCACTGAACTCTCTTGACTATGACTTTGCGTTCCCCATTCTTATTTAACTGGGAAAAGAATTATGTAAGATTTTATCCTGAGACTAAAGAGAACTCTTCAGATTGACCTTAGGGATACAAATATGTCAGTTGCCACTTATTTCCTTAATACGATTAGTTTCTAAAATGTAAAAGGCTGAAATAGCACTTGTTTCTCACAGGTTTCTGTCAAAACCGACATAGGTGCTTGTTAGTGTCATAGTGATGGGTGGCAAAGACACTTAAATTGATAATTGAGGAAGACCAAATATCTTCTCTATCCTCCATTTCACTCCCATTTTATCATCTTTGATGTAAAAGTGTCCCACTGTTTCAGTAGAATAATATGGTGCTTATCTGTTAGCTGGATGGAGGATAGCAACTATAATTCATTTCTCTGAGGCATGCTTTCCTCAGATTAAGGACTAAAACTACCATACAGCTCAGATCTGAGAAAAGAGTCAAAGGCATTCAATGATTAAATAGTCAATATGTTCTGACTTTTCTGCTGATTTACCAAAGAGAATATCTTCTCAGTTTCATCACTTATTAGCAGCAATTTAGCCTGTCTTAAAAGCATGCCTTGATTTGAACAGATAACCCACATTTAAAGCATAAATTAATAGGCTTTTGTTTTATGAAACAGTGGTGCCCTAAATTGGGGCAACGTCATAGGAGAGGAGAGTTGAGATTCCAGTAGCTACATGGAAAAGAAAAACATTTGTCATTAAAAGAAAAATGAATTAGATACTTCTTTATTGGTCTTGGAGAAGAACATGAACACCTAGGGAGTAATTAAAAATGAAAAAAAACATTAAAAATATTGTCTATGCTCTGAGGTGAAAACTGAAGCTCAGAAAGCTTAAGTAATTTGGCTCATGTCACATGGCAGGATAACCTGTTGTTAGAATCTGGTTTGAGAATCTGGTTTGTGTTAATTCATCTGACTATATTTCTGAAGGGTAAATTAGTCAGCATCTGTGTCCTGAAGAATCTGGAATCACTACTTTTCTCCACATTTCTCCATCCTCTTTGTCTATCCCCACCTCTTTAATCGAGTCTTTCTTTTCAAAACTGTTAAGAGTGTCATTAAGGCACACCATGTTGGATAAATGAGTTGATATCTATGTATCTACTATCTTAACCTTATTCTTAAAAGTTTGAAATTCTTTATCAAATACCTAGTCGCAAGTAGATTTTCTTCACCTCTTTGCATGCTGTAGAAAAATTCTTCATATTTCTTGGCTGTT
This sequence comes from Macroglossus sobrinus, assembly GCA_004027375.1. NCBI lineage: Eukaryota > Metazoa > Chordata > Mammalia > Chiroptera > Pteropodidae > Macroglossus > Macroglossus sobrinus. The sequence goes on along the minus strand of PVKZ01000054.1, from coordinate 268,403 downwards.
GAACTTCTCAGTGTTAACTTGGCGTGCATCTCTTCCTACAATTCCTTTATAGGTTGTTCACTTTCAGAGATGCCTGTTTTCTAGTTGGAGAAATTCTTTAAATCACGGGTACCACATCAGAATTTCTTTGAGTTAGGATGACAATCCAATAAACTGCATGTGTGTGAAGTACAGATAAAGGTAATCAGATCTCATGCTTCAGGGAATAAACTGATTACCGATGACAGTCAGGAAGGAGTTTTCCCCATTAGCATCCTGCCGATACCCAAGCCAAGAGCTGGATCCCGCTAACCTAAGGCTTTCTTATAGAACTTCATTATGTACAGAGGATGAAATCTGAACCTATGACATAATGTGCTGTGTATAATGGTTGTCACACATGGATACATATTTAATGTGCAGCAAAATAAATACTGTAACAGGGTTCTATTTAGATAACTGGGATAGTGATTCATTAAACATAAACTACTTAAAATCTTCCATGTTTCCTCCAGGGATCTCAAAGTACCTTCCTAAAATGAGCTCATTAATCCTCATGAATATTTTGTCACATAAATTCTGTTAAATTTCTCTGAAAAAAACAGGTCAGCCAGTCTGACTAACCAGTAAGTCCTTTTAGCAGAGCCTAACAATCTTTATTGCCTTGAAATCTCATTAGAGATTTGACTTCTAAGACCATTATTGTAAATGGATTTTATTTTCCTCTCTGACTCACTTGCTACATTTATCTTTCCAACAAACATGTGGTGAGTGTCAACAATGTGCAAAGTTCCGGATATAAAATGATAAACAGGGCTCAGGGTACCATGGAAGAGAGCTGGAAGTTATTCTAAATATTCTAGCAAGACCCCTCTTCAGCAGCTGTCCTCTTACTGCACAGGTCATCAGATCACCTGGGCTCTTAAATACGGAATCCTAGCCTCACTCATGATTTGGTCCTAAGAGGCTATAATAGATTCTACTTAGTCCTGTTGAAATTTAGAGAGTTGGCCATGTTCTACCTTAGAAAACTTTTGCAATAACTTTGGTTCTTTCAAAAACTGGAGTGGTCCAGAGATCCCTACTCTAGCATAACTACAATATGTGTGTGTGTTCATCATCAGAAATACTTTAGAAAAAGATGATTAAATTTGACAAACTTTTCCACATGAATTCTAAAGACAAGTCCCATGTTGATCCCCCCAAAATAATAAAAGAATAACAATTTAAGATACATTTTCAACTGGATATCCATGTTTAGGTCTTATTTGTTTGGTTTTGTGTTTTTTTCTTAATGTTCTTTTGGATCAAATCATGGTAGTGTCTAAACTTGTGGCTGTTTGATGCGAAGGAAGTGTCCAAATAATGTTGAGAGAAAAGATTTGTGAAATGGTTAAGCATTTCTTTTGAACGATGTTGTTTTGGTTTACAAACTGATAGCAATTTCACCTTGGAAGGGAATATGATTTTCTCAGTTTGGTGCCTAAAAAACGTTTGTTATGATGAGAAACAAATACACAAAATCACACTCACTGTTCCCGCACTGCCTCTTTCTCTCAGAATTGGATACGCTCATAGCAACTAATGTTTTGGCAACCTCACTTAAGGAAACAGCATTAGATTGCTGTTTCCCAAAGCATATGCCCTTAAAAACCAGTCCTATGGTATGGTCCTTGGGAATAAAGAGCAAGAAAGATATTAAATGGTAAATATATATTGGAGATCTTTTTAGTACTGTTCCCACCCTTACGTATTCACAGTGAATATTAGTAAATCAATGGTTCTATGAAGCCTCGTAGTACATATACCTTTTAAATTTTATGTAACTTAAGGTATTTTCACATTCATTTGATTATTCACTTGTATAACATTTGTTGATGTAATACCTATTAATATTTAACTTCTGAGAATACATATTGAGAAATACTATGCTACAAAAATATATGTATATATACATATATAAACGAATCCTGCTAAGGAATGGTGAACTTATTTGTATATATGTATATGTATATACATATACATTTGTATATATGTATATGTATTTATATATGTATATATACAAATATAAAAGAATCCTGCTAAGGAATTGTGAGTTTATTTATAGTAATGTTATTTTTACTTTATTTTTGCATTAAAAGTTTTTTAAGTGAATTAAAAATATTTATTATTTTTGAAAACATAATAAATGTTTTGAGAAATTCAGACCGTATTAATTCTCACTTCTACCATGTCTCCCATTCTAGCATTTCTTCTCTTCAATATTTGGTTTATGAGAGCTCAATTTATGTTCAGCTTTTCAGAACATTTCTTATGCAGTGTGAAAGATAGCATAACTACATTTGCATAAGAAGGAGAAAAAAACCTACTTCTCAGTAGCCAATAGAAACTACGTGGCAGTGGAAGATAATAATAAGAGGGAAATAACTGTATAAAAATGTCAGGAAACTTATATTTTCCTTTGGCTTGCTGTCAGATTTGGACCAACAACTAACTTCCCTGATTCTTACTATATAATTAAAATGACTGTTACTTCTTACCACCTGAGAATGAGTGATGTGGGGATTAAGCAAAAACAGCATTCTGACATTTGAGTAAATCCTTTTTAGTGATTTAAAAGAAGGTACCCTTATTTCTAACCCATTGTTTCATACATGTTTATGATCCCATTCACTAAACAATTTTAATCTTATTATGTCATTCTTATACCTGTTGCCTTGTCATCTGTTCACTTATTTTCATTCTGTATTGTTAGGACATTGTCAGTACTATTTGCGTTTCAGTGAAAAGGTTCATTTGTAGAAAAATAATTTGGGGGGGGTAGAGGTGGGACATAGATCAGAAGACAAGTAAAGACACATAGTTGATCTTTAGTCTAGAGCTGATTCACTCATGCCTTACTGAAAAATAATCATGAAACAAAATGATTAAGTTTGGAAATGTAAAACTAATGAATGACTGTGAGTAAAGGTTATAATTGCAATCACTAGATTTTCCCGATCAGCAAAATGCCGTTTGACAAGACAAAGAATGACCTAAGACCCTTTGGGGTTTATTCACTCGCTTCTATTCAGAAAATGTCATTCTTCATTCTTTTTTTATTCTGTAGAGAGTTACCATATCTAATTACTATTTGAAAATCCCAAACACCAGCTCTTCTAAAATAATGTTCCCTCTGAAATTTCTAACAGTTTTAGAATTTGGTTATCTAGAAATTTACTGCACATATGGCCCAGCAAGAGAATAATTACACTTTATTGATATCCTCTCATAATGCTATGAGTAAAAGTGGAAGAGAAAATCTGGCTGAAGCTGTGAAAAATGAAATATATTTATAAACCTGAGATGTCGACTTCCCAAATTAGTTTCAAATCCAGATAGCACATACATGCCCTTTTGCATACTTTCACATTCCCACAAACTCCTATAAGAAAGCACTCCATAATTTATTTCTAGGCAGTGAATGTATAAATATCTATATAGTATATGTGTGTATGCATGTGTATGTATGTACATATGATTCATAATTTGCTAAGCCACTATGATGTTAATTTTCCTTAAAATAAACTCTCAATTTTTTAGTCAGGAGAAAAATTTAAAATATATTAAGACTCTCTTCTTATCATCAGTATTTGTGAGAGCATTAAACTGTTAACTAACCATTCCCCTGGGTGAAGAAATTATACATACCTGTTTGCCTGGAGATTGCTTCTTATTAAAGTGTGTGTGTGTGTGTGTGTGTGTGTGCGTATATAAATATATATATATATATATATATATATATATATATATAATGTATATATATATAAATATATATAATATATATAAATATATATAAAATGGCATAAATTGAGATTTCTCCTCCCTTATTTATTTCTGATAAAAATATTCACTACTTGCCAAAGTGTACATATATTAAAAAATTCTACTAATTATACTCTGTGGTGTCACAAGGGTGTTATTTATTTTTTCTTTTCTTGTAATGTTTTGTTAAATTTCGGAGGAAGCTTGAAAAATTAATTCAAATGAACTTGTGTCTCAACATTTTATTGAAGTAGTGGAATGCAGAAGAGGGAAAGGAGAATAGCAATGAACCAATTGGATAAGAGGCAGCCATTGGTTTTTACAAAAGGATCAGGGCTTGTCCAGATTCTATTTAGAGTATTATAAGGGTTTAATAGCTAACTGCAGTGAGATTATAATTTTTAAATTGATTGTCAAAGATAACAGGGCAGATAACATTAGAAACAAATAGAGAACTATCTAAATTCAAACCAGCCTGGAAGAATGCAAAGGAAGATGACCAAAGGAGAGGGGGAAAATCTGAGAAGCAGATATCCCATAGTTGATATACATAGGGAAGCATAATGTATAGGTGCAGGGCTGGCTTATTCTTAGTGAGAAGAATTCTGTTGGCTCCTACCTATCTCTCTTTACTGGACATCAGAAGAGACACTAGGCCTTCATTTATTCCTCAGAGAAATACCTTTCTTTTAAGTACTTTTATTGAATATCTGTTGGGTGATATATGTTAAGAAATGGGGGAAACAAAGAGAGAAACTCATCTTTCATACCTCGGAAGAGTTTGGACAAATGCAGAAAGAAGGAAAGAGTGTGAAGTTTGGCTTAAGGAAAGGAAGTTTTCATACATAGATTATAATCCTTATTCTGTCTTTAAGAAGCTCCCTCCTTCTCTGAGTATTGGGTACCTTGAAAATGAAGATAATGCTTATACCAGTCTCATGGGGACACTGTGATGATTCAATGTGATGGTACATGCTCTCTGAAAATAATCAAGGTATTAAAATGCCCTGCTTTTAATTATGAAGTATTTTAATTAATTCAAGTTTGATAGTAGAGTCAGATTGCGGAGAATCAGTAATAGATAAGTATGGGAAGGATGATAAATATAGAAAGAACATTATATGTATTATAGACAAGGTCAGGTTCATGAGTATACAACCTCTGCAAGTTGTACAGGGTCCAGCCTGCTCTTAGAAGGTGCCTGTGCTAGCTTCATGTTACACTGTCACCATCTTGAAAGTTTTAATAATTTTTAAACAAAAAGTCTCACATTTTGCATATTTTCATTTTACAGGGCTTCATGAATTATATAGCCAGTCCAGATTGTACACATACTGAGTGTATAAATACTTACATTAGTTACATACCAAATACATTATTCACTAAGTTAGTTACCCATCTGTTCATTCATACATACATATTGACATATTTTTTCATGTAATATATGAGTCATACAAAGACTGGAAGTTGTATGTATGGATCTGTGGCCTAGGAAAGAAGGCAAACCTGAAAAAATTGTTAAATATAATAGATATCAGTAGTTGAAAGCCTCTTATGTTCCAAGGCCAAGAACGAATATATATACGAATGAATATATTAATATATACAGAGCTGTATAGATATATGTCACTTATGTATAAATGAATATATACATTTATTTCATATATATGAAATATATAATAGATAATAATAATATGTCTTATTTTCCTCCATACAAAAATATTGCGATGTTAGTAATCAGTAGGTGTGGAATGAGGCCAGGAATCTGCATTTTTTTAAAAAAATAGCCCAAGGGCTTCTAATGCAGATGGTTTCCAGACATGCTTTTTAGACTCCAAATGAAAGGATTGCTCATGTTTGTGTTTCTAATATTTGTATATAATTGGGAGACTTAGGTGATAATTTTTCTAGTAGCCCTCAGCCTCAGAGAAAAAAAAATATTGTAACTTGTACCTTTGCTCTGTGTTATTTGGCCCCTGTTGAAAATCACTGTAAGATATTTGCTTCACCAAGCAATACCCTATATCTAATCCATTCCCTCCGGATGCCAGGCCACTGCTAGTGTAAGATTATTCACAAATGCAACTGACCAAATTAGAGGCACATACATGTTGAAGACAGCTTCTGGAAATGTGGCCTATCTCCTACGTATTCTTTATCAGAGGTTTTGAATGAAAAGGGAGAACTATAATAGCATATCTTTTCAGAATAATATTCATTGGTCATTTAGGATTTTTTTATTTCTACCTTCATTACTTGAATGATAAAACTCTTGAATATTAAGGTAATTCACTGTACCCATTGGAAATTCTTCTCTTTTCTCTCTTCCTTTTCCATCCTTCTTTGTATATATAAAGCCATTCTCAGCATTTCAAAGTTTCTCCTAATTCCATCTATCCATTCCATTAATAATTATTTATTTAGCACCTATTATATGCACTGTATGAGACACTATAGTAGATACAAATATACACTAGAATTTATTCAGCAAATATTTACTGAGGGCCTCTTTATGCCAGGCTCACTTTCTGGCCCTTGACTAAGGTTTTAGACCGAAGCCTCCAGGAGCTTGCATTTCTAGTACCTACATGTAAACAATTATAATAAAAATTTAAAGGCTAATCAATGTGATATCAGTCAAACATCATGAAATTTAAGAGGCAAGAAATCTTTAAATCTTAAATAATCATAGAAAGTTTCTTGGACAAAATTTGATTTGATCTGTCCTTTGGAGGATAAGAAGTATTTATATAGATGGAGACACACTGGAAAGAAAGGCATTCCAAGAAATGTGAATAGCATGGGCAAGCACACAGAGGTGAGAAGATGTGAGGTAAGCACTGGGGATATGAAGCAATTAATTCCATTCTAAATATGCAGCATTTAAAAACCAGTACTAAATAGTAGCAATGAGAAGATAGTTTGGGACCTTGAATGTTGGCTGGTAAAGTTGAGACTTTTTTAGAAGGCAATAGGGAGCCTTTGGTTATATAGAATGAGATAAAGAAGGAAAAAGTGAAAAGTAGATCACTTAGATGCTGTTAGGAAAATGTGGAGACGAGGTAACAAAGTCAAAAATGGGTCACTAAAAGTAAGAATTAAGAAAATCTCTACATCCTCTTTTCTAATTTTACTTCCATAAAAATAGCATATAATCTAGAATGAAGATCACCTTTATTTTTCTCTATATACAAGTTTCTTCTCTTTAAAAAAAAGTCCACCGTCCTCCCTGCAATTATGCTCCAGGTTCCAAAGAAGTTCCCAGGCTCTCTTGGGAATCCCTCACTGGTTTACCCTGAAACACTCTGATATTGTTTCCTATAGCCTCCCTAACAGCCTTCCCCTGTTATTCATATCCCAGGCACCCAGAGGTTGCTGAAGGCTTTTTAAAATCAATATTGCTTTATCTTCATTAAAATCCATGATCGAGACCACAGGCAGCCTTGACAGTCTCTGGACCCTTGCTGAGAAAAGAATACAGTCAACGCACACCAGTGAGAGATCATGGCCTGTTCCTCTGACAACTTGGTGGCATCTTTGACTGCCCTTTTTATGTGCTTGTCATTGTGCTTTCCTATATCAATCTCATAAAACATCCTTTTTCCTCTGCTTGACATGTTGATATCATCCTACCACAGATAAAACACAGAACAATGTAATATGGCCAGGTGATGGAATTATTTTCAAAGCACAGAAATCTCTGCTGATGTTTAAGGCTGGTGCAATATTAAACACATTACTTTCTCTGACAGGCATTTTCATTACACCTATATTATGCAGGTAGAGAATCTAAAAGTTAAATCTTGTTTTCCTTAACTGCGTCCATGAAATAAAATTTAAAAGTGTGTGTGTGTGTGTGTGTCCGTCCTTTCCATATAGTTATTTTTACAAACTCATAGCCACTTACTTAGATCATATTTGAATTTATTTGGAGAAATGACACAAATCCCAGAGAATCTATAGCAAAAACAGTTGCTTTTTATCAGACCTATATCCTTATGGTTGATGGTGTCACATGGGCAGATTTGGATGACCATTCTGAGATGGGACAAGGCAAAAAATAGCCTACTAAAACTCAAGAAAGACCAACATGGGAAGAGCAATTAGTCCTCCAGAATATCATAGTCTTATTAGAAAGAATCATGTGCAAGGTGGTAATACCAAAGACTGTAGTAATGAAAATAATCACTAAGAGCAACAAAAAATGTAGCACTTCTTGAAGATTTCTTATGCTAGAAACCTTCACATGTTTTAAATTCATGTTTAAATCAAATTCTCATAACAACTCTCTGAGGTAGATGACGTATTGCCACCTATTTACCAGATGGGAAAAAACAAAACTCATTAAAAGTCATATAACTTGTTCAAGGTATCACTTCCAGTGATTCAAGGCAAAGTCTGACCACAAAGCTTAGGTTTCTAACTCATCTGAATATGGGGAGGGAAACCCTAGATCCTAGAAAATCAGCTGAAGAAAACTGGCTCAATGAGACATGTTTCTGAGCCTAGAAGGTGGGTGTCTACTATCCACCTGCTACTGCTGAATGTTCAAGATCTTGAAAATGAAGTTGCAACTCTGTGGGGTGTTTTAATTGTTTGCCCTCTGGATTCCATTGGCAGAGTTCGCTTACTCTACCTTGGACTTAAAAGCTGAAGTGATGGTTGTTACCACCAGGTGAGGAAGAGTTATGGTTTTTCTTAAGGTTTCTAATGAAATTTCCTCTTAGTTTCTGTGTTTTTCCTCTCTTGATCTTTTTATGAGGTCTCTGTGAGGTATGATGTAGGAAATCTGAAGGCACAGTCTCACTTTCATCAGACAGATCCAGCAGAGGCTGCTGGCATTGTCTGAGTGTCCTTTTGCAGCATCTGGAAGGAAGAACTTTCTAAGTAGGAACTTGAGGTTCATTCATTCTGTACTTGCTCTAGTGAGACAATAACAGTGGACACTGTTTCTCAGTGGATCATGACATCCTTACATCCACTATTGGGAATTACTATTAACATATAGGGACTTAAAAGTTTTCTCTCCAAAAATTTTATTAAGAGAAAAAACCCAGAGGAATCTTAATTGACATAAATATGACAAAATTAACAATTTATTCAGTTTCCCTTTCAACCTGAAAGTTGAGATATTAGTGTTTTCTATGCTTCGGATGAGCAAAATGAGACACTCTATTTATATATTAATTCAGCATGTATTTTTGACTATGTCCCATATACTTGGTACTGCATAAATCAGGAAGATAAATATGGTGGAATATGATACATAAAAATTCAGACTTTTTACCCTTAAGAATTTAATAATTACTAGAGGAAGCAAACACAATGATGCAGCCTATGAAATAATTTGTTAAGTGTGGAAATAGAGGCATAGAAAGGATATTATGAGAGGAGAACAGATGAACAATTGGCTCAGCTGGATTAGGGAGGTGGAGAATTCCCGTGGGATGTAACACCTGAGCAGAGTACATAAAAGTAATCTTTTTTTGAAGGTTTACTATGGGTTGGACTGAGTACTAAGTGCTTTACAAACATTGTCACATTTGATTTAAGATGTCCTTAAAACACCCCAATGGATGTGTACTGTTACTACCGTTTCATAAGCTTCGTAAATTCAGAGCAGATTTGAACCCATATTCTGTAGCTTTAGAGTTCAGCTCTTAACAAAGATACCACATTATTACCGACTGTAGTATGTCACCTAGGAACTTCATTCACCAGACCAAGGTACTTATTCTTCTTGGACCCATTAATCAGTCTTGTCCTTGAGCAATGAGCTTTGGTCTAGCTTTTGATGAATTTCCTTTCTGAAACTGGAAGTTAATGGATAGAAAGTAAAGCTGAGGATATTGGCTTTGATATTGGCAGGATGGAATCAAAATCTAGGTATTTGGGTTTGTTTAGGAGTATCTGTCTAGTGTTCCATATTATTCACTGCACACTTCAACATGGCACTGTGTTGTGCGGATGACACGTGACCACAGCCTGGTCCTTCTATGCTCTGGCATCTCAGATGGACCCAGCAGCAAACACTTTGCCTGCCAATTTGGTGCTTTTCTGAAGACAAGCCTTTTCTTTTATATTCTGGAGACAAAAAAAAAAATTCTCTCATTAACCTGCCAGAGCCTTATGGAAATTCTGAGAAGTCAAGTTCAGTCTCATAATGCATAAATGTTATTTATTTCAAATGGTACAAATTTGGCATATTGGGAGAGGGGTGACAAGGTTAGGTAGATTTATTAGCATCCTGTCATGAAATTTCCCATGAGCAATAGAGGTTTGTCAGAAAATTCAGTGTAATTGATGGGAGCAAGTTGGACTAATTCTTAGCAGATCTGCACTGGCTCTGTTCACACCTTTCCTTTACAGACAACAAAATGTACTGAGCAGAGAGCTCATTAAGAAGACCTTCTTGCAAACACACTCTTTACACCAGGTTTCCTTCTTTTTTCTTTTTTTTTCCGTATAATTATTTCAGTTGCTTGAGAAGATACACACACATATTGGAAGCACTGCAGAATAGGTAATGATTTTTACTCATTTGTATGTATCTTTTAACTCTCCAAGGGAAAGCTTATACTCTAGGGAATAAGGATTAATGAGAAGCTAGTATCTGTTCTGTCTTTACTCTGCTTTTATTAAAGAATTAGGAGTTTCAGCCTTTGGGTCTAAAAGCTATCAGGGCAGAGATGTAATAGTGGCAAGAGGTTATCCTTTCAATTAGGACACTTGGGTCCCACACTCAAGCCTTCAGCTTGCCAGCTCTTTGGCCCTGGGCCAGTTATTAAACTTGCTGAGCTTTGGTTTCCTTGTTACAAAGGTGAGGTTAATGATACCCATCTCACGGGGTTTCTAATAAATATTAAATTAAATGAAAAATGTCACAGTTACTTGACCTGAGCCTCATTCAATTTTTATTTTAAGTACCATCTTCTCTGAAAAGCCTTCCCTGATGTACCCAAGAAGTAACAGCTACTATTTATTGAGAAGTTACGATGTTGCTACACATGATGTGACATGCTTTGTATGCTTTGTCACTGAAACCTCAGAATCCAGACATAGGGAGAAAGTGGAAAAGAGAGAGAGAGAAAAAAGAGGGAGTTAGAAATAGATATTAAGACAGGAGGAGGAGGAAATAGAGGAGGATGAGACGAAGAGAATGAATGAGTTCCCATTTAGGATACCCATCCTTTCTAAACTTCAATTTTCTTATGAGTAAAACAGTAAATCATAAAACCTACAACTTAACTCTGTTTTGCTGATGAAATGAGATGATTTGTATTACATGCTTCCCACAGAGCCTGGCACATAACAAACTCTTAATAAATAGAATCTAACATTATTGTTTCTAATGATGTTTCATTTTTGTTAACCAGTGTTTCTAACACATGATGTGTTCTAGATTCTATTCTTTGATTTCTCATTGGTCATTTACACTTCTGCCTCCTCTGCTAGTCTGTGAGAAAGCTGGAGTCTATGGTTTTTCTTCTCTGGAGAGCGTTTATCACACAGAAATGTTCATAAATTGTTCTTAAAGAAGAAAAAGGAGTGATGTAGAGGAGGAGGGAGGAAAACAGAAAAGTGCTTGGTAAAGTGTCAGAAGTGGCATACCGTGGTGAACTAGCCTAGGCAATACTGCAGGGGAAGCAGGTCAGCTGATGTTCTAATTGGACTTCTTTATGAAATAAACATTCCTATTGGAAAGTGATAGATTTGCCTCTGGAAGCATTTTATAAAAACCAGGAGGACAAAACAAACAAATATTTGCACATCATAATGTGTGAATTTTAATATATTTTTTTCTTCTTTTCTTTCTTTCTTCCTATAGGAGGAATTGCTATGCTAAGGGAGACTTTTCACAAAGTGGCATATTCCCATGGCTGAATCGAATAGCCAGCATTGCAGAGGGAGTTGAATTATTTCCATTCCTTGTTAGGCTGAGACAGTTTGGCCTAGCCAAGGATGCTTTAGGTCTAGGAAGCTCAGATTTCTAATCTAGCTTGACTGACCTAGTTCCAGTTTTAGAATTTTTCACATGGCTTCTCCTCTCATGAATAGAGTAGTTTCAGGAATTGAAATGAAACCCTTAGTGAGAGTGTTTGGTGCAAATGGTGGCAGCATCAAGTCTATCTGAGGCACTGACACTCCGTGTCTGGGACACCCCCTTTCCTCGCCACCTAGTCAGACGCACTGCAGATCTCACTCTTGCTTGGTGATCTTCGAACATATAAACAGCCTTTCTTGACATGCATTTCTGTCTCTTCTCACATCCTGGTCTTTTTGAAAGGTCAGGGGTTTTGAAAGGGAAAAGAGTTCTCAAAAAGTGAAAGATACAGGTTAACTGTTCCAAAGTTTAGTGACAGCAATTAGTATGAAGCAGAGCTCGATGGGGCTTTCACATTCATTTTTTTTTTTTCTGCAACAAGTTGAAAAATAATTTTGAGATATTTAAAACATGGGATATTTTACATAAGTATGAAAATCGTTAGCTACTCTTAGCAAATCAGAAGACATTGCAATATTGAGCCTGCATTCACATGTGGCAGACATTTGCCAGAGATGAATACAGGTTGTTTAAACTTTCTTTGGATGACTGCAGTCTCTACCATTTCCTATATCACTCTAGCAACACCAAGGCCAATAGCCAGTTCTAATTACAACAACTTAATGTGAAAATACTTGAACTCTGGCATTCTTAAATCCCATCAACATCACGAATTTACATTATCTGCCTGAACTCTGGTGGTATTTGAATGTGCAAGCCATACATGTTGCATAATATTATTTCATTATATCTCTTTTTCTTCCCTTCCACACTTGCCACTTTCACCCTTCTCCCTCCCCTACCTCATATCATTACTCCTGATGGAAGATGAATTATCAAAGTCTTATAGCTTATAGGCCAGATGAATTTTGCTTCTAAGTCTTGCAGTCTTATTTTTCATTTCTGGCTTTAAATGTCACTAAATCAAGAAGAGGTTAAGGAAAATTAGTGAAATATCTATCACCATACTAACAGGCAGTAATAGAACAATCTGTTCATGTCCTCACTTCACAAGTCCACGTTCTCAAAACTAATCAAACCCTTCCATCTGCGAAACCTTCACCAGCAGGTCTTTTCCGTAAAGAAAGACCAACAGGGTTCTCTGCCCATATTCTCCCTGGCAGAAAATTCTCGCCTTATTTTTTTCCATTTGAATCATAAATATTTTTTTTCTTCTAACTTTCCAAGTCTCATTTTAAAATGGAAATAGCCTAAAGCTAGGCAATTGGCCTTATTGTTTTTCATTTTTATTGGATCCATTCTTCACCTCTTTTTATGTTATATATGTTTTTCTCCAAAGTTTTGGTTATATAAACAAGTATCTTTTATATTTTAACTAACATTTATATAGCTTTTCAGGCTTATGTCCTTAACTCTTGAAAAATTGGGAATTTTATTATTATTATTTTTTATTACAAAGAGGTGAGGCATTCATGTGCATGTGTTTTTATTGGTTCTTATTTTAAAACAAACAAACAAACAAACCTCTCAGTTTATATTTCACCACTTATCATCCACCCCCCTCTCTCCCAGACTATGATATTTTTAAATGCTTATGAAATAGACCAGCCCCAGAGCAAACTTTCTAATGGTCCACATGAGAACAATTTCTGGCCCCACTTTAAACCTTCCAGATGACTCTTCAGAGACCTCTGTGTGAAATACAAAGGCTTCATCACTCACAAGGCTCATCATGGTCTGTTGTCTCTCCCTTTCCAGCAGCACCTGTTCTATTCCTCCATCCGAGTTCTAGCCATACCATATAACCTGGGGGGTTTTGAGTACCATAATGTGGAGCTGTGACTTTTTGTATGTATGCAATGCACAGCTACTGAAAGATTTTATGCAAAGAAGTTAAGTTATGTGAGCCGTGCATTAGGAAGATTCTCTGGGGAAACCATACAGCAGGCCCTGTTAAAAAAAAAAAAATAGGTGGCAGCTAAGAACTGCTATTGAGGAACTGAGCAGTCCTCTGGGAAAGGGAAAGAGGGACCAGAGATGAATGATACTGTTGAGAAAGACAGTTCTGCAATTTAGATAAGAAGAGGGAAGGGAGCCTACAAAGGAATGACTTTAAAGTTTGGGCCTGAGTAAGTGAAAAAAAAATTATGATGTCATTAACTAAGGTATGGAACACACAATATGTTGTTTGGTGTAAGTTAGGGGTATGGAAAGTAGTAATGAACATGGTGAGATCTATAGAAAGAGATCTAGCAGGTGGTTATAGTTCTGATTAGTGGGTGACACTAAAGACATAGATCTGGGGTCCTCTATTTAGAGGTAGTGGCTGAATCTATAGGATGATTCATATGAGGTTATCAAGGGAGAGAATATAGAATAATATCATTAAAGATAGAGTCTTGACTGAGTGGAATACATTTTTCAGTGATAGATGAAGTAAAACAAACTAAATTTTGAGAATGAGAAATTATCATATTCATTGCACTATCACCCTCATTTTTTTTCTACCTGAAATGCCCTTACCTAGAACTTATAAGACTGGCTAACTAATCTCTTCTGCCAAAATAAGAACTATTTCTTTAGTCCACAGTTATGTGTACTATTGTATTAATCAAAAGTCATGCTCATTAGAGCAGGTAAATCAAATGCCTCCAACTCCACGTCTTCAAATGAAGTGCATCCAGATGTCAAGGTGATTGGCATGACACTAAAGCATAATAACCAGATATTTATTTTATCTTTCAAAATCTTAATAGAGGAACTTCCTCAGGAGGAAAAATTTCTGGCTTATCAGGTTTAGAAATGTAATCTGTTTAATTTTTGTTTTTCACCCTATCTATTTCTGTCATTTTCCTTTTTAATTACCAGTGATATTTATATAAAAAATCCCCACAAGGCTCCCTCTTTTTTTTTTTTTTTTGAGATCTTGTGGTTGATGTCCTCTTTCCTCCCATAATGCCAATTAGTTAAACTGCAATAGAATCTCCTTTTAGCCTGTATGATTTCCCTAAAGATGAGTTTGAAGAAGATTAGATGTTAAGAGAGGGGTAGGTAAATAGAAACAGGATGGAACTGTCTCATATTTAAGAGAGTTGACAGAATTTCAGATGGAATTAGAAAAGTAAGATAATACAAGAATTACACTTGAAAGAAGTGAATGAGACCTATATACCAATGACACACATAACAGAGAAGTAGGGGTTGGGGGAGTCGGAAGCAAGACTGTTCTATCAGCTCGTGGAGCGAGAACACACTTTTCCTCTGTGCTTTGAAAAAATGAGCCTCTTTGTCACACAGCATTTGGAGAACTTCTTAACTATTGTGAAAATAATCAGAATGCACTGCAAGGGTTGCCCAGCCATACTGATTTCCATGAAGCCTGTGGGGGTCAGTTACATAGAGATTTCTGTGAAGGCCTGAAGATCCCTCAAGATCTCAGACCAAAAGTAGAGAAAATTAGGTCTCTAACAGAAACTCGCCACAAAGATACAACCTGACCCATGGGCTAGGTTAAGTAGTATGACTTAGAGGTTGAAGAAAGGTGTTCCAGGTCAAGTTTAAAGCTGATTCTAAACATCCTGATATCTTTTTCCCCTGCATTGTCTGTGCGTTTTAGGGAAGAGATTATTTGCAAAGGAAACTTCTGTGTCTCTTGGGGCCTTTCTGTTTTTCTGTGGGAGATGCTTCTGAAAGTACTGCATTGTAACAAGAGGAAGGCGCTTTACTGCTGGCTATAGAGGAACAAGGACCCCAAGGGGTGGTAGTGTAGATGTGTTTGCCAGCTTCACAGGGAACACAGTAAAAACTTTCAAGGACATACATGATCTCTAGAGCATGGGGCTAGAAATCTGATAGATGTAAGAAGCTTTTCTTCCACTCAGGAATCTCTGTGGAAAATAATTGGGGAGGGAATCTAGCCTTGAGCAAGGCTAGACTTCTTGCTAATCAAGCAGGTGGATACTCGAAGCACTGAGGCATGTAGCAGAGTTCCTATAAGCAGGACACATTGGTAACTTAATAGTTTCAGCTCATGGGCTTACTTTTATTTGGTCAGTATAAGATCATTTTTAAAAAATTAAAGGTTATAACCCAAATGGATCTATTTCTCATTATTTCTATTTCATGGTTTAAATTCTTTTCTCTTGGCCACCCCTCTTTCTATAGGTGAAAATGGGGAGGCAAGAAGGTCCGAGAGCCATATATGCGCCCCCTCAGAATACCCTGGATACAACCTGAAGACCCTCTTTCAAAAGAGTCCTTGGCTCAGGCTGCTATATCAGCAGCAAGAACACATGATGCGTAGTGATGCCCCCAGAATATTTTGTTAATCCGAGTTGGTTCTAAAGACTGTGTAGCAGAAACTCACTTTCAGCAATCTGTTGTTTGTTAAAAACGAGGAAAAAAAGAGCAATTGGTCAATTGCTCTCAAGGAGTGTGGAAAATCAGATCATTTGCAAAGAATGGTACTTAATGAGGCTGCTTGGTGACTCTTTAGAGATAACTTTAGACTTTTAAAAGGAATATGTTACCTCCTTACTCTGCTTTGGGAGCTCAAGAAGAATAAAAGGGGGAGATATTAAGTGTGTTTCTTTGTTTCATTCATAGGAGGCTCTGATCATTTATGTTAAAATGGTGCTAAACAGGCGATACCACAGGCAGGCCGTGGAGGAAGCAGCCTTACCATTGGATCCAGGACTCCTGTCACCGAGGCAGAGTTCAGTATCATGCTCTCCTCTGACCACTGCAGGTGGTCAGTAGAAATGGAATAAAGGGACTATGTGAAGAAAAACTCACCTTGAATTACAGGCTTCAGAATAGAAACCCCAAGGAAGGGTGAGGAAAATGCTAGTACTCTGGAAGGCATATTTCTTAGTTTATTGTTTGTTTAATCAATGCCTCTTTCATTCAGCCTCTTCTTTTAGTTTATTCACCTGCTTTTCCTTGACAATTTTGCCTCCACTTCCATAGCCTTCCCATCTCGAAGGACAGTGTTAAGGCCTGTCTCATTGAGTTCCTCTTTCATGACAAACTATTATTGACAGATGCAACTCAGTGATTTCTTCTTTCTGGAAGGTTTCCTGAATTCTCTGGCTGTTTTGAAATGAAACTCTCCTTCAGTTCTTCTAAACTCATTGCACAAAAATGACCCCAAAGTGACACTATCAGGAGGTGGCCCAGATCATCTGGTTCAACTATGTTTCCCTGCCTTTAGAATGCTGGAAAAGAATTTTCCTCAGCATTCAGGAAGTACTCTGGACCTTCACAATGAGCCAGATTATCCCAGCACTAGAAAGAATACTAGCTAATGGTAGCTAATAAGAGCAAATTGCTTACCACACCAGGATTGTACAGCTTGCTATTAAATGGTAGGACGGGGTACAGATGAAGAGTGTGACTTCCAGAGCTAGAGACATAGGGTTCAAATCCTGCCATTTAATCCCATGTTACCTTAGCCATGCTACTTAATCTAATTCACAATTTTCTCCTTTATAAAATAAGGTTAATTGTAGCTATTTTGAGCTGTTGACAGGGTTAAATGAGATAATCTAAGGTAGAGTACTTATCATGATACCTGCCATACAGTAAAAAAAAAAAAAAAAAAGTTAATTAATATTCTTATTTTTCATTTCTTATCTTTAAATGCTTAAGTGTACTTTTCAGCACCCTGTTATATGGCAAGAATTATAGCCTCTGAAATTGGTACTCTGGCTGAAGACCAGTGAGGTGACTATGATAATAACTTGGCACATTTCTTCTCCAGAAAGTGGGTGTTATAAGTCTTCGCTCAAGAATCTAATTGGCAATGCTGCCTCAGATGGATGATTCTATCAGATTTCCCCAATTTTGAGCTTTGGTATATATGAAAAGAGAAAGACAAAACTTTATCTCAGGATCGCTAAGGGCAAATACTTTGCCTACCCATGTTAAATGTACTCCTTTTTTTGTCTGTCTGCCCCACCTATCCCTCTCTCTTTTTTTCTCTCTCCCCTCCCTTCTTCCTTCTTCTTCCTTTTCACACACACACACACACACACACACACACACACACACACACACACACACACACACCCCTCTCCCAGAATAGTTCAGCTACCTAAAGACATGTTATGAGGAATTACAGAATTTGATTGCATTAATTACTGTGAGCTGTTCCAAGGGAAGATAAAATTCTCAAACTCTTGGAGTTGTTTTTATTAGCACTATTCCTAATAATAATTACTGTTGTCATTTGTCAACTTCGGGTATCACCACTTTCTGTGATAACACTTATCGAACTGTTAACTATTACACAGAACTCCCCAATTCTGCTGGCTTTGTGCTAAATCACCAATGCCATTTCCTATAGCAGAGCGCCCCCTAGCACCTCCGCACACCTCTCAGTTTAAGTTGCTGTTTCGAGACCCCAAAGAACAGCTATCAGTGGCAGCTTTCACCATTTAGGGATTCAGGCTCTCCAAGAACTTAAGTGGCCAGCAGTAACCTTCTGATATTTGTTCATTTGACATCGCAGCAGCTGGAATAAGGAAGGAGAGTGTTTGGACAGCCTAATCTGCTGGAAGCAGAGCAGGTGGCTTTCTCTCCGCTCACAATGAAATGAAAAAGCCCCTTTAATTTTGTCAAGTCAACTTAATTCTCTTAACCTGCTAATGATTTTCCTTTGGAAAAATTGTAGTAAAGGAGTGCACAGACTTTTAAAGATGGTGTGTGTATGTTTGAGAGAGAGAGAGAGGAGAGAGAGAGAGAGAAAGAGAGAGAGAGAAAGAGAGAGAGAGAAGAAGGGAGGGAGAGTTGCAGTCGAGGTGGTCTGACTGACTTCTGGTTTATAAAGTTCACTTCTTAGTTTATCTATGAAATGAAGAGATTTTGGCTGCTGTCTTATTTGTATTTAACTTGGGTAGCCCACCTTGGCATTAGATCAAAGATTTGGGTCCTCCATTTAAAGCTTTGCATGTCTGGGAAGAATGTTGTAGACTTATGCAGTAGAACATAAAAGTGTATTGCTTAAACCTCTCTCCGAAGGCAAGGAGGGCGAGGAGGAGGTGTGATGTATTTTAAAAATAAGACATGCTGCTAAATTCCCTGCCAACCTCCGTTCATGCTGAGTGGAGTTTAAGTAACAAGTATCAGATAGTTCTTCCAGATGTCAGCTATTTAAAGAGGCACGTGCTAGAAGTTCTGTGGACAGCAACTATCTTATCCCAGGTAATCATAATGGTAATAGTGATGGGGTAGTGATTTGTGGTTTTGATAGTGGTGGTGGTGGCGGTGCCATAATATTGGAGGTTGATGTCTGCCTCAAAGAAACTTTTATGAATATTAAATGCGTGTTTATGCATTTGGGAAGTAAGAAAAATTAGACAGAAGATAAATGACTTAATAACTCAAGAAGGCCATTATATCAAACTTATTACAAGTCACACCTGATTTTTAAATGTATGAAGCAAAAGGAACATCAAGAGCCCTTACCCCCTAAGAAATTATCATATTATCTTTGAGAAATTGGCATATAGACCAAGAAATTGTACAATGAGATGAATGATTCTTCAAATTTAATTTTAAACTTTTGTCTATTGTTTTATCTGAAACAATAGACTGAAACAAAATAAATTATGACTATTCTCTTTTATAATGTTTTGAATCATAGTGGTTAAGAAATTCTTATAGGAGAAAGTAATTGACCTGTTTAAGACAGTAATGACTGGAATAAAAAGTTATGGTCAGTTTTGCTGCTAGTTTTCAGAATTTGTAGCATTGGTGTCTTAATCTTTATTATAGTGAATGCTCGCTCCCACCCCCCTTACCAGCTCATTTGGTGTTTTCTTTTCAGATTCATCCTTAAAACTCTTTAGACGGCCATGAAAATTTTAAAACAATCTGTTCTCCTTCATTTTTTAAAATAAATTCAGACTTGATTCCTTAATTCAAATCTCAGCTCTGTTACTACTTAATAACTAGAAGAGCTCAAAAAGATGCCGTTTTATATGTCCCTGAGGGTTATTTCTTCGCATTTTGTGTGGAAATGAAACAAGGTAGCTTTCAGCTCTTGGCTCA
The DNA here is from genome assembly GCA_004027375.1 of Macroglossus sobrinus. Lineage (NCBI taxonomy): Eukaryota > Metazoa > Chordata > Mammalia > Chiroptera > Pteropodidae > Macroglossus > Macroglossus sobrinus. Next base: position 248,563 of record PVKZ01000054.1, on the reverse strand, counting down.
TTGTTGATGACAGACTTACTAAACTAGTCTTTCCATTTCGGTTGGAGATGACACTGGACTCAGATCATCCTACTGTGTCATGTGAACTGGACACCCAAATAAAAACACTCACCTGAGGAAGAAGACAGATAGGCTGAGAAAAGAGGGATGATTAAGTGAAGGGTAGCATTTCTAGAAAAGAAAATTTGTTTTTTTCTACGATCCCCTGTTTCTCTTCTTTGAGGCACAGAGAAAAATGGAGGATATCTTTTGGTTATGTCAAACACAGAGGAATCAGATGTCCTTCAAACAGACTTACTTTGAGAGATGCTGTGGTCATTTTTTTTTAACTTGCTTTTTATTTTCTGAATTCTTCAGCAGGCATCCCAAGTTGACACATTTGCAGAAAAAGATAAGAGGCAATCAAACAGAGAAAAAGCACAACCTGTGTTGTCACTGTGTGGCCACTTGTAAAATGATCCCTGTATTTTATCTTTAGCGAGTCCCTTGGTGGGGCAGGAGAAATTGTGAGCTTTTGTTTCTGATGTTAAATAAGGAACACTGTGTGTCAAAAGGAGTGGACTTCCTTATCTGCTGTTTACAGCTATAGGATAGGAGGTGCTGGTTGCAGTCCACCTTTTTTCCTACTATCTGATTCCCATTGTCTCATACAGAAAATGTCTGTCTTTCAAATGAAGAACTAGTTCTGTTGTCAGAAACTTCCTCTGTTAACAGCCCTTCTTTGCAGGGACCATCACTGTGGTTCTAGCACCAACAGAGTAGCACTTTAGTGTTTTCCCATATGTATTTATACCCAGTTTTTCTTTTTCAACTTGGAATCATAATATTGAATGAAAACTGAATCCAAGGTTGATATTCTGGGGTCTTCTGAATAGATTGCCATGACCTCGCTACTATATATTACATGGAGAAGGTTAGAACTTGGTAAGAAAGTTCATTTTACTTCTATTCCTTTTCCCCATCATTCTCTTTCCTTGCCATGGTGTGGAATGCCATTTATTTAGCTGTAGCAGAGGGCAGTTGCTGATGAATTTGAACTATGGAATGACACCTGTTGTGGATTGCCCTGAAATTTCCTCAAGCCTTGCCAATGTATTTTCTATTTCACACTTTTCTAATATTTGTGATATATAAAATATATATATATATACCTTATTACTTTAAAGAGATGCCAGTCATGTTTCTAATAAACAAATATGCATACACTATGTATTTAACGATGATTCATATCTCTGTACATTCTATTTTATAAGGATCTAGCCAAATTTGAGTAACATTGTGAGAATAATAAATACAAGACAGATATGTCTTAGAGCCCCAATAGGTAGGAAGGGTGACACGTCTTAATAGAGTAGTAAAAATAAAGTCATTAATACAAAAATTAAAGTGGAAAGGAATACTCTTCTTCATTTAAGGCCCACAGAAGTAGGCTAAGACAGAAGACAGAGAGCCCTGTGTCAGGGAGAACTTTTGAGAAGTCCCTCGCCTCCACCCCCACAGCCACCCACAACATAGGTGTATATTGCCTCTGCATGATTTAGTATCTGTTTCTATTCTGCATTTCTCAGTTTGGGGGCTGGATTCCTCAGCATCCTTGCCACATTGCAAAAATAGAAAGCCAGATATCATAGTCATACCACCACCCCACTTGCCGCCTACAGCCTAACAGAAGAACAGGAAGGCCTCAGTTTTCAAAAGAGTTGTAATCCAAAAGTTACTTGATGAATTCTCAGTGCTCAGGTTATGTTTGCCCAGAGACAGAATGGATTCTATTTTCAGAACTCAAATACCTACTAACCCAGAACATTCCCAGTAACCTAGTCTAGAGTGACTATAGTCAAATATCTGGCCACACAAGAAATGTTTTCTAAAGAGACGTGATTTGGAATCTTAGTTTAGGATGCCACCAACATATTTCTTGCCAGCACAGATTTTGTAACAAGATCTGGGTTACCCAACCACGCACTTTCTGTCTCCGGCAGTTCCAGTCAGAGTAGTTCTTGTATCTGGGTCATGATGGGGGTTAAGAGGGGATTTAAAGGCAATAAAGGGGTTTCAGCTGGAAAAGGTGTGGTGAGGTGCTGGGCTGGATGTTCTGGGTGGAATGAGGAGGAGAGTGAGATATATTTGAGAGGAATAATAGAAGCAGTGGCTATGAGAAAATGAGGGGAGAAGGGATACAAGTTGAAAGAATGAGGCTTTGGTGATTAATAAAGAGGAGAGGCAGAACGTAATTCACTTCAGTTCAACACTCTTTGTTGAGCACCTAATCTTGTATGTGCAGAAAAGTGGGCAAAGGTGAGTGAGATGCAATCTCCACAGTCGGAGCCTTCTGTAAAAAGAGGAGACATGAGTATATGCAGATTAGCATTCCTGGAGAGGATCTGTTCAGTCCCGGACTAGAAATTCAGGAAAAGCACAAGAAGAACAGATTTATTCTGACTCAAGAATTAGGAAACATTTCATGGAGGAGGGAGCATTTGGGATAGGCTTGAGGATTTTAATAGCCTAAGACAGGTAAGAGATAGAAGGATAAACACAGTCCAACATGAGGGTGGGTGAGACCAAATTTCAAAGGTGGAGAGATGCATGGGGAGGTGGCAGAGAATGAAGACATGCCTACAGGATAGAGGATTAGAAGGACGAGAAGTCATGATTTTATCTTCTGGAATGGATTTTCTTCTTGGCCTCCAAAGACACCCCAGCCTCAAAGGGAAGTAATGTCTGTAATGGGGTAGAAAGAGTGGAGATGGGAGAGGATACTGAAGAGAGGGTCTAGGTCTTTGAGAATCTAGCAGGTGGGGACTAGCAGTCAAGAAGTTTTTTATACTTCTTGCCTCTTCTCTTACCCAGATGCCACCAAGCCCATCATGTGACTTTCATGTGCTGATTAGGTGGAAGTAAGAAGAGAAGCATGATTCTGTAGTCCAGATTATGTCTTAGGGTGTCCCACACAGCAGCAGGGAAATGGGGAAGGGAATTTTAGAAGAAATGGGCATGGTCTGGAATGCTGGTTCACATACCATATGAAATTGATTATGAGAGAATGGGTGTGCATTTCATGAAATTATCATAAACTGCTGTTCTCTCGGGTCTCTCCTGCCCACTGTGTCTTCTAAAAGGACAAATGAAGTGTTCAATTCTCAAATTTCTCTCTATGCACCATAAACCTTTACAGTATAGATGCCAAGGTTAGAGGTGCTCTCTAATCGCTAAATTCTGAGACATGGAAAAAAGGAGGCAAAGACAAAGAAGAATCTCAGAGGGATCAAATCAATGCAGACAGAGGCAGTCATACTGCAAGTGTGGCACACATAAGAGGTTTTTCAAGGCAGAGAACTCCACATTTCATAGATGGCAAATGGCTACTGACACTCACAGAAGCCTGGAGGAAGTGAATGGTTCCTGGGTCAGTATCAGCACAGATAGGTAAAAGTGTGAGAGGGGCACTCAGCCCCCACATCCTCTGTTGGCTTTTAGACCCTCCTGTATGACTGCTTCTGAGATTCGATCTGTGAGATCTCTGTAGCTGGATGTTAAGAGATTTACACACTTTCATGTGTTCGTGTGTGTGTGAGTGTGTGTGTGTGTGCACATGTACTCTCTCTTTTGTAAAAAGGAACTATTAGGGAACTGGAATCCCATTCACTTAATGTCTCCTGACTATTCATGAGTGGAAGGGCACAAAGACTTTATGTCAAGATTCATAGCAACTTGGAAGGGATAATGTTGAACCTTAAACAATATCCTTTAATGGAATTCTCTTATTAGCCGTATGCGTAGATACCTGTGTTGTCAGTCATAGAATATCACATCTGTATAAGATATTAAATGAATATAAGCATAAGTTAAAAAAAAATTACCAACCCTATCATCTAAATAAACATGCTAAAATTGGAGTGTTTTCTATATATTGATATACTTTGGAAGATTGAAAGATATCTTTTTGTCCTAGCTGTGTTCAGGTGAAATGCTCAACTCCTATGAATGCATTTTTTTGGTATTTTTGGAGAGATACAGAGAGAGATGGAGAGAGGGAGGAGGGAGAGAACATATTACCAATCAAATTAGGAGGCAGGAAGTTTGGATCTTATTTTTATTAGTGTTTTTTATGCATCTCTGAGTGTTCTATCCTGCTAAGATTCAGCTTCTTTATCTGTGAAATGGGGGATTTGAAGTAATCAGTGGTTCTTCAACATTTGGGGATTGCTAAATTCTTTAAAAATCTAAAGAAATAGTTTTATACCTTCTTTCCAGGAAACACACACATACACACACAAATGAGCCTATCAAAAATCAGAATAAAATATGCTGTTATTAAAAGTGGAGATTTATAACTGATAACCAAAATCTATCTGCTGCTGTTCTATTAAAGGGAATACTTTCACAGAGGTTTATTTAATAGTAAAAGAAAAAAATTATGATATAAAAAATGGTTAACTTTGTTTGGAATTGGTCATCAAGAGCCCTGGTCAAGTGTATGTACTGGGGGAGGGAATGAATTAGGGGAGAAGAAATTATAACAACCTATACATATTTTTAGTTTTTGTTTTCCTTGGGGCCATGCATGTAATCATCTTCCTATGACATAAGTCAAGCTACCAAAAGTCTCTTCCTGCATCTAGTAGGTGAGGGTGGGGGCAGTTGGGAGTTGTTGCTATTTCTGCTATTACGAATTTTCCTTTAACTGTAGTGGGAGAGTGGGGGCCGGAGAGAAAAGGCCAAGAGCTTCTTGTAGTTGTTTAAATTTATTATTGCTCCTCCAGCGCCACATTTAGTAACCACCATTTGCTGAGTAACTCCCAGAGCAACCACCATCCTACATCCACCCCTAAGTTCCCCAGTCCCAGAAGGAGCTACATAAGAGAGATGGTCAAGGGGAAAAGGATTTTGACATCGGCTGGATGTTGTTCTTCCCAAAGCTTCACCATGCCTCTATGGCTGTTTAATTTACTAGTAATGAGTCAAGACTGTTCGTTAGTGGTGTTACAGAAACTCCAAGAATATACAGCACCACCCGATAGCACACTGTCCTTTAGTCCTCTCTTTTGATGCACTGACCTTTCTCTGTTCTTCTGAACACCAACAAGGTATACATTTTAGGAAATTGCATCAAGCACGATGACTCCCTCTGTGATGCTTTACTCCCACACAGACACACTCCCTTGGATAGAATGGCTCACTCTCTGCCTGAATTGGGCTAAGATATATGTGGCTGGAGACTTCTACCTCCCCTCCCTCTTCTGCCACCCCTCTTGTGAATTCTCTTTCTAATTCCTAAGGAATCCACAGTAAATACCTTGTCATCTACATTCATTTGCTTGAAATTAACAGGTGGGTGGTTGGCCAGGCCAGGCAGGAAAGAGGTACAGCAGGGGAAATAAATAATGGGTACAGCATGCCAGCATGTATTATTATTCCCGAGTTGTGCAGCTTGTTAGCCTCAGTTTCTATTATAAAAATTGAAATTAAGAAACAAATTGAGACTCTATATGAGCTATGTCTGTGGTTAAGTGAGTTGCTTAATGTCTGGTAATTAATGTTAGAGCCAAAAATTAAAGTTCAGATATTTCCATTTCTAATATAGGGTGGCAATACATTTATCAACCACACCATATTAAATCATTGGAAACATATATAATAGATTTCCTTCTCCATTAGTTTAAAAGTTGGTTTAAAAGGACAAAAATATGGTCTTTTTTCTGCTTTAACTTTTCAAAAGCCTTCTGATTTTCTTTGGTTCCAAATTTTATTTATGTAATGTATAAATATATATACAATGTTTATGTATTATATATTTGTATATTATATGTATAAGTTTTTTTATCTTCTTTCTCTTTTTATAGCTTAAAAGTAAGCTCTGTTCTCATTATTGTTACTGATGATATTGCTCATATCAAAGATCTGTTTTGGAATATTGTTCCTAGGATTTTCACCAGGAGGACCAGAAGTCAGATCCTCTAAATGCATTTTCCTGGCATCAGTTTTAATATTGAGCAGTACTTTTAAAAATTATAATTGATCCCGGTTTTGGAATAAAGACTGGCACTCTCAGGAAATTAACATCTTCTACATTCAGAAAATAGTAACAAGAATGGTGTAAATGATCTGGGGACTCACCCTGACCTACAAAAGGAAGGGAGAAACTTTGGAGAAAAAAAAGAGAGACTGGCTGTCATTTGATATAGGAAAGCAGGCAGTAAACCTCTATTTTTACATTTTCTAAGACCAGTAATTTTATGAACAGCCACAAGTTATCTGAATATGGAATGTATTGTGGATTACCCACTAATTTAATGTAACCCCAGGCTGCCTTTCCCATTTTCAGACAGTGAACACAAACTATCTTAATCTCTAAAGAATACATTGCCCAAACACTATGTAATAAATATCAATATTTAATGCAAATGCTTTGGACATCATTTAATTCTACTGTTTATAACTGAAAGTTGCTTATATAGGGATATGTAGATTGCTTTCTGGTAGTCCACACTCTGCGACAGTCATTTGTATGTCATTTGTTTTATTTTATACAGAGCAAGAATGTTGACATGTGTCTTGGGTACTTGTGATGAACATTGTTTTTAAAAAAAGAGAAGAGAATTAGAAAAATTTGATCATAAGTTTCTTTCTGAAAGTATCACATGTAATATTCCACTATATAGAGAAAGTGATAACTAAGGATAGAGAATTGTTTTCTAAGCACGCATATGAATTTATATATAGGAGGAAGGAAGCATCTCATTTAATTGAGAAAATAAGAGATCACTTCATTTTTTTCATTCACAATATACTGGATTTTTTTGGTAATTTATTTAAATTGTCATTACGCTGTGGACAGAAGATGTGGAAGGCAGTTACTGATTCTTCAGTATTTGTTTATGTTCCTATTACATGGCCACTTTTTACATTATGTTTCATATAATCTTAAGGGTGGGACTTGCTAATTGTTCTCCTTAGGGTTGCAAATATGTCCATTATTTCCGGTCTGTTAATTTTCCTTTTTAACAATAGCCTTGCTGTTTTTTTTCCCCAGCTTATCAGTTTTAACAAAAAGGATATAGTTATTTAACAAATAATTAACTCTTGGCATATGCCAGGCATTGTTGTAAGTCCTAGAGAGTCAGCAGTGATCAAACAAACAAAAACACCTACTCCTATGGCACATACATTTTAGTGGGATTTCTGATAATGGATTTGTCATTTTTCAGTCTATCAATATTAGCTTTTTATAGTCTGAGGCTGTTATCAGATACATTCAGATTCAGTACTGCTATATTTTGTGGGCTAATTGTTTTTCTCAGGATGTAATGATATTTTGGTGGTAAAATTCTTTTGCCTGCAATAATATTTCCATATCTGTCTTTTCTTGGTTAACATTTTCCAATTATATTAGTTAGAATATTGATTTGAGGATATATCAGTTATGCTTCTCTAGGTCATCCACAGCCCCAGGTTGCTTTTCTCTTGTTGCCCAACCATACTTTTTTGGGCCACCAACCAGTTCAGGCTTTTCTGTATGAGAGAAAGGAAGCTTTTGTATTGTTTAAGCATAATTGTATGGTCTCACTTAAAAACAGCCAAATGATATTCTAGTTATTATGCCCAGCAAATATTAACCCTCTCCCCTAAAAAAAAAAAAACAACCTAACAATGGCAGATATAGTGTCCTCATTCGCATGGCTAGAGTTGGCTCATCTCTACATCCACATTCTAGAAAAGGGAAAAAGATGAAGTAGAAAGCAAGCAGAAAACAAGCATCCTCCTTTTAGGTGTGACTTGGAAGTTACACACTTCACTTGTATAACAAAAGAATAATAAAGTGATTTAGACCATGGATTCAGTAGATAGGTGACTTAGGTTCAAATCCTGCCTCTCTGCAAGTACGGACAAGTCACACTTTGCAACTTCTTTTCCCCACTTCAAAATAGAAACAATAATAATACCTAACTTTTAAGCATTAAGAAAAATTATTTATTATTCTTGTTTTAAACCACCACAAACAAATTGGTATTGGTTGCAGCAATTGTAGTTGTGACAATATGCTTATTTAGATTTACCCATGTCGTGCCAGTTCCTTTCACTAGCCAGTGCCTCTTGAATACCACTCCTTTCCTCTGGGATCGTTTTCTTTATTTTGAAATACTTCCTCTAGTTTTTATACCAATGACAGTCTGTGAGTGGTAAGCTACCTCAGACTTTCTTTATCTGAAAATGTCTTAGGTTTGCCTCTACTCTTAAATGATTTGCCTAGCTAAGTAAATCTAGACGGACAGATTTTTTTTTTAAACACAAAGCTGTTATGTTCATTGCTTTATGGGCCTACCTAAAAGTAATTTGTTGATTTTAAGATTTTTATTTCAGTTTTGGTAAATTTTGGTTTCACTATGATGGACCAAGGTGTGACTATTTGTTTTTCTTGCTTAGGATCCATTAATATAAAAATTCATATTACTTAAATCTGAAAAATTTTTAATCATTATCTCTTTGAATATTGCCCCCCCCATTTTCTCTGTTCTCCTTTTCTAGAATTTCCAATAGTTGTGTGTTAGATTTTTCATTGATGCTTCATGATTTTTTATCTCTTTTATATTTTCTAAAGCTCTTTTTCTCTCTGTGCTATATTTTAAAAACTTTCATTAGTTCTGTCTTCCAGTTTATTAAGTCTTTGTTCAGCTACATCCACATAATCTAATCTATCTGCTGACTTTTAAAAAATATTTCATTGACTGTGTTGCTTTTCCAAGATTTTAGTTATTTCTTAAGTCTACTCATTACAAAAACTGCCCTCTGCCCTGTGATTTCTATAATTTATTGATTTATTCATTTCAACCCTATTTCTTTTGGCAATTTCTTTTGGATTGTTCTGTTATCTTGAGTTCCTTATTCTCCCATTAATTAATTGAGTCTATTAATTGTTTCTCATGGGATATTATCTTCTTACTGGATTGTTATTTTTCTTATAATCTTTATATTGCTGTTGCTATAGGAAACAAGTGTGCCTTACTCTATAGTAATGTTCTAGAGGAATAGTCCAGTTTATTCTGACATTGGAAATTCTATGTGATATTAAACAAGTCATTCTCTGTCTCTGTATCTCAGTTTCTCTAACACTCTTAGGTGTCTTCTAAATACCTAACTCTTATTCTCTCATCCATAATTCCTGAGGAGGAATAACCTTGTCTTTGTTAGAGAGACTAGAGTAGTTTTGGTTTTTGTCCCAGGATTTTCAAGATGCATGTCTTTATTTAAGGGGATTCAGGTTTATTTATGTTTAGTTCATGAGCATTCACTGCTGGGAGATAAAGGACAGTAGGGCAAGCAAGTCAGCATGTGCTTCTTGTAGCAGTGAGCTCTTCACCAATGGAAATGCCCTTGTAGATCGCAAGAACAGTGGCTGTGTAGGCGTTGCTAAGGGGAAAAAAAAAAACCTTTGGTATTTAAAATAGAAACATAGAATTGTTAACGTGTCTAGAGACAACTTGCACTGCATGCGATAATAAAAAATGAAGTTCTAGTAAAATGCTGGATTCATTTTATAGAAATCTAAGATTTCTCACCTCAGTGTATGAGGTTTTAATAAACAGAATTGTGCTATATACTCTATCTTCTCACTGCAAGGTAGCAACTTCAGGGTCTCTAAAAGTCATCTAGTGCTTGAACATTTCCTGTTATGGAAAGCCTGTTGCCTTCAAAGGCGTCTCTTCCAATTTTGTAATGGGTCTAAATGTTAAAAATTATTTCTTATAATGAGATTCTTGCATATTTTACAAGTTTTTGATATATATATTTTATTGACTGTTACATTTCCAAGATTTTAGTTCTTTCTTAAGTCTGCTCATTTCAAACCTTTTTTCCCCCTCTCTGTGGTTTCTATAATTTATATGTATATCAGATGTTTCACTCACTCACACACACACACACACACACACACACACACACACACACACAACATTCTCTCCCACAGTAATAATTAAATATATCCCAATACTGTTCCACAAACATCCATTAAATATCTTATATTGTCTTATTGTCCTGGTACTGTGCTAAGTTTGAAATAGCGAATATTGTGATCTCCATTTTACTGATGAGAAGTCATCAGTTTTCAGAGGCTAAGTAACTTACCCATGCTCTCACAGCTAATAAATATTGGAGCAGGGATTTGAATTTAAGCTGTCTGGCCCTAGGGCCAGGCCCTGGTTCCCTTACATGTTTCCTTTATAAATCATGTAGGGGACCTAGCTATAAACCCAAATGATAACAACAGAATGTGACAAGAACAACTAATTCTGCCTGTCCAGATTGGAAATGGTTGATTTGGAAGACATAGATATCATCAATGCCAAAATATCGTTATTTTAATGTTGTTTCATCTATTTTAAGAATAACTTATTCTTCCTACTATGAATTAACTTATATTTTTTGTACCCCGCTGACCTCACCATCAGTTTTGGAAAGCGTTCAATCCCCAATACCACTGAGAAGTGCCCTTATGACCCATCTTGAAAACATTTTTAAATCTAGTTAGATAACACTTTGTACTTTCTGGTTGGGGAAAATTCATCTCATTTTCCTCTAAGATTTCTCTGATGAGTGAATGTAAGACTCCATAATATTAAAAGGAAAGTGACCAGATATTTTAGATCTCTGTCCCTTTATCTTAGAAGATGTGCTCTTCATGGAATTCTGAGTGAGATAGATAGTTGAATGAGATGGATGCTTGAACTATGATGTTCCTAGATTTAAGTGATAGTCTTATTAATTAGATCCAATGGGTATTTTGGTATCTGAAAAGTAATTACATAGAAGAAGTTAAACAAAGGAAAACTTCTAGCAATGCCATATTTAATTTTTAAAAATTTATATGATATTTATTTGATGTCTTCGAATATGGCAATCCTGTCATTAGTAACAAAGAATGTTGCTTCCAAAATGGGAGTTCCCTCTCTTCTCCTCCCCTTCACTCCCTTTCACTCCCCTTCACTTCTCCCCTCTCATCCCCTCCTTTTTTTGTTTATTTCCATTTCTCTTTCATTCCTTTCTTTCCCTTTACTTTTGTTGGCTTTTCTTATGCCTTGAAACAACCAGTTTTTGAGTTGAAAAAGTTAGCTCCTTTCTGAGATTCTCAGGCTTTAGCAATCTAAGTGACAAGTGATAGCTAAGCTCAAAATTTTTCTTCTTCAGGAAGTTCTGTGGATGATTCCACCATGCATTGCTAATCCCTTTACTTTGCATTCCCATTTCTCGGCCTATTGATATCATTCAAAGAGAGGTTCATGATAATAGTGAAGCTAAACATTATGATATTCTTTTGAAATATATCTTTTCATTTAACCAGAAAAGCAATCCTATGAGGTAGGGATTATTTATAATAATACTTTTGAGGAAACAGGCTCAGTAAGTTTAAAGTAACTTGTTCAGGGTCACACAGCCAGTAAATAGAGGGCCAGGATTTGAACTCTAGTACTTTGACACTCAATGCACTTGTCATCTTGTCTATGAATTTTTTCCTGATAGCTTTCCTCTTCCGACAGTACATTAGTTTCAGTCTCTATTTTTTATAGTTTGTTTATACCTTTATTCTAACACTTATCACAGTTGTAATTGAGAAGCTGTATATATGGATGGAGTTTATGGTTTGTTTTGTTTTGGGTGTGTGGGTTTTTTTCCTGCCAAACTAAATACTTTTTAAGACTTTAAATCTTCTCTTTTTCATCCCTGAAACCCCTGAATTTTGCCTGGTACCATGCTCATAGTTATCATACATTTAATGTTTATAAAATAGATGAATCGATGTACCAAATTAATAGTTTCTTTCTATACGGAGTAGAAGCTAGTTCAGAGATACATTCACAATAACTTAAAAAATGTTTGATTAAAAATAAATGCTATATAAATCCAATAGAAATTATTAAAAAGATGTATAAGGCATTGTAATTCCTGCTTTAGGAGGAAGGCTAAATAATTCGAATCCATTGTTATTTTGGGGGAAAAAAAGCAAGAATAAAGAGATAAGAAAGAGAAGTAGCCCTTCAAGATCCCAAACTGAGATGGTAGAGTTTCATCCTATAATGGAAATCGATTGCTTATACAACAACTGCCAGGCTTAGGTAGCCCATATTATCTGCTTTTGGGGCCACGGTAAGTTTCATTGTTTTGGAGTTGTTTTGAAGGATGTTTGTGGGAAAGATATGAAGAAGTTATTCCTCTTTCTGCAAAACATGGGCAAAGAGAACCCAGTAAGTCAGGTCAAATATGGAGTGACTTTCCATTCTATGTTTTGGAGTTGCAGGGGGAGCTTTCTGCTTACTCCTCCTCTTGAGATTTATATCTAAGAGAATATCTGCAGGGATAATTTTCAAGGAGTCATCTTTCAAGGAGTCACCAAGGAGATAAAAGAATAGTAATAATAATAACAGTGTATGTCACACAGTAAATGACCAATAAATGTGGATAATAATAATACTTATTGATTATTTACTGTGCACCAGGCACTGTTTACACACATTTTATGTATATTAACTTTCTACCTCCTCACAACAAATCTATAAGATAGATAGTATGATTATTCTCTTTCTACAGATGGAAAAGTTGAAATACAGCAGGGCTAAGGATCTTGTTAATATTTTCACAACAGCTAACAAGCAGAATCAGAATTTGATCCTAGGCAGTTGAGCACCAGAGCCTCAAATCTAAATCTGTATGTACTCTCAAAGTGTCCTCTAAATCTTTGATTTGATAATTATTCTATAGACATACAAATGGTGTTATTATATAACAGTCATTCATTTGGTTTGAGATCTTAAAATTGGATAAAGACTTATAAGATGCTGAGGATGGGGCATGGAAGTTGTTGTTGTTGTTTTTTTTTTTTTCAAATTCCAAATTTCTGATATCCCTATTTCAGCCACAAGGAGGACAAAACAATAACTATGGATGTTTCTAAGAAGGGTAAATTAAAGAAACAGAAGCAATATATACATTCTCTAAGTTATAAAATTATATGAGGATGGCATTGTCTTTCTTTTTTTTTAAATCAAATACATGAAGTGCTGCTTAAAAGAATAAAGCTGCTTTTTTATAGCCCCAAATGGAAAATATAATCAAAATCTGCTTTTTGCAGGATGGCTTTCTTAAATAAATGAGCAGAGGGATGAATTATGTGGCTATAAATAAATCTACTGACATATAATAAAGCAAAGTGTGACTGTTTTATGGTGTCACTGGAACCCTCTGATATATTTATAGCCATGTTAGCAGTCATCTGTATTTTTTCAGAACTTTTATTTCATTTCACATTATGAGAGTTTAGTTGTTTTTTTTTCCTCTCTTCCTTAATTTACCTTTAGAATGCTGCATAGAGAGAGAAAGTAAGGATTTCTATACTCTGTGTTTGGAAAGAGAGGGCACTTAGGGAAGAGCATAGGGTTCACACAGAAACAGACTGCTCTGGTGCTTTCTGTGTCTCTGCAGTCATATTAGATGTGCCTGCGACAAACAACTTGACAGGTGTCTCCTGCTGGCAGTGAAGTGGAAAGTCAGAGTCTATACATGTGCAGAGACGAAATGTATTTTGAGAGACCAACTGGGCAACTTCACATTAGATTCCTGGCACCTGACGCAATTAAGTACTATCACGAGGCTTATTGTAGGAGCCAAAAGATTCCCCATACTGCTTAATAGCTGAAGTACAGACCAAAGCAAGACAAAGAGGGTTAGATGGGTAAGGATTCTCCTACCTCATCTGGGGACAGTCTCATGGGAGGTAGGACGGAGAGGGGAAATTTTAAAACGGGAAGGGAATCTATAATGCCAAATTCTGAAGTCTGAAATAATAGAGAAACCTAGCTACTAGCCAGGCAAATCTAGTTACAGGTGTTTTTAAACCCTGCCTTTCTTTCAGAAACTTAAGGTTCCAGGGTATGGTTAGGATTTCGTTTTTCCAAGTGGAGCTACACATGGTCATTCCTCCAAAATTATTTATACTTTTCAATTTTAAAGCTGTGGTGAGAGAGATGTTGCTAAATCTATTTCTCTTTTTCGATCTTGAAAGAACACCTGCATCTTCATCCTGTAGCTGCACACTTCATTCTAAGCCATTCTCACTCTAGGGACCCACTAGAGAGGACAACTCAGAAAGAAGGGGGCTTTTGGTGGTAGCGTAGGTGATGATGAACTCTTCAGTCAGAATTCTAGCTACAGGCTATGTTTAGAAGGTATTACTGGAGCTAAAAATCTAAAATATATTTTATATGGCAGCCTAATATAAACTCTAATAGAACTGAGAAGAATAAGAATTAGAAAAGAAATCTAAGTAGGAATGTGTTGGCTAGAAGAGACAGCAGGGATAAAAAAAAAAGAGAGAGAAATCAACTATGTTAAATTGGAAGACGTGTATTTTATCAGGATAAGTGGGGGTTATCTCTTTGTAGTGAAAGAAGAAAAATAAAACAGTCTTGATTTTTCCTCTGATAAGTCTTTTCAGTATTAAACTGGATCCCCAAATGGAATCAGCCTTACCAAATTCAGAGCTACTTCTTTTGACATTTTGCAAAAAGTAAATAAATAAATTATACGTATGACAAGTAAAATGAATAGCTCCAGCTGTGATACACCAGCAGCATTTCCAGATTTTGTACTGCATTAAGAATTTATTTTCACTTTGTTGCAGAGAGCAGAGAATTAATTGGAAGGTCCATCAAAGCTTCCCATGCTTCCTCGGGACAAAGTCAAAAACAGAGTCTCCAACACTCAGTGGCAGTTTATAGGAGAAGAACATTATGTGGAGAGGTGGTCAACTCATGAACTCCAGGAATGCATGCCTCTGGGGAATCAATGTCACTAAAGCCAGATGAATGCATCGATGGAACTAATAGTATAGAACTGTGTGAATATGAGATTGGCAATTGATTTATTGTGTTCATTTATTCAGCAAATATTTACTGAACTTCTACTATGTGCTACCCACTTTTCCACACACAGAACATATGGAAAGGAACAAAACGATGGTTCAGCTTTCAGAGAGTTTACAATATTTTTAAGAAGCTAGACTGTGAACAAATACAGGTAAAATAATTTCTGAAAGTAGAGCGTGCTGTGAAGAAAATAGAAAAAGGTAATAGGATAAAGGACATGAGAGGGTCTCTGAAGAGGTAATATCTGAAATGAACCAATCACATGAAAATCTTGGAGAAAAAATTTTCAGACAAGAGAGGCCAGCAAGTATAAAGGTTTGGGGTTGGGAAAGAACTTGACACATTCAAAGAGGAGAAAGAGGAACTGGAAGGTAAAGGGGTCATCTATAGAAGGTGGAATTGGAGAATTAGGCATAAGCTAGGTTATCTAAGTCCCCTTAAGGCTGTGATGCAGAGTCAGAATAAATCTAAAGTTCAGTGGGTCTCCATCTGGAAGACTAAAGGAGCAGCTGGATTGAATGGGAATCCTCTACCTTAAAGGAGGATGCTTAGGATAAGATTGTTTCCCTTGACTTTTCTACTTATAATAACATCAAACCCTAAATATCTACTACTAAACATCTACTTACCCTTCTTGGAGTTTTAGCTTATTTTTCTATTGAATAAAGAATACTGCCACTCTTTGTCAGAGGCTGCGTCAGATGCTATGTATATGTTATCTCATTTAAACTCCAAAGAACCTCCTGAGGGGAGGCATTTTTCATATTTTACAGAGCAGGAAACTGAGGTTCAAACTGAGTCTCCATAAACCACCTCTCTCACTTCTTTTGGTACATGTTGCTAGTTTAAGACATTGTGTTTGGTGGACACCACCCAAAAGCATGAAAAATGTTGAATGAGGGCCACCTCCCTCCACAGCTATGGATCACCTTATAGTAGTGAGCCAGAGCAGTTGGGATAACTGTGAACTGTTTACCACAGACAGCATGAACCTTTAAAAGAACACCGATTTCAGAACCAGAATACCAGGTCACCACTATAAATTCTGATAGAGTCTTGATATTTGACCTTGAAAACAAATCATTCATAGGTTTGGCATATTTATCTGTTAGAAAGACCTATGATGCTGACTTCCTCAGTATCTCTTTGTGGTGTCTCAGGAAGAATAGGACCATCTTAACCTCTGTTTTTTATTCTCATGGGGTTTGAAATCAAATCCTCTTGAGAGCAGGAATATAATAGTTGCTAAAGCTTCTTTTAAGAAAGAAATGCCCCCCCCCACACACACACACACAAACTTAACCAACAATGTCACATAGTATATATGAAATGACTTATCCAGAAAATATTATTACCTCTGCCTCCCTTCCAAAAAGTATAATGTGCTTTTTTACCCAAGGTGAGTCCAAAGGGGGTAGTCGAAGCAAAGCTAGCAAGACGCCTGGGTCTAGGAGGGCTGCTTGGGTTTGTGCATCCAGCTTACCATATGAAGTGGGAGGAAGAGGGGTGGGGTGGAATGGAGGTTGTCTGTCCAGAATGTCACCATTCCCTGGCAGAACTCTGGTCAGCTTACTCCTGAAGTCACAGATGGCCACGACAGGTGCACCAAGCCTCTTTCTGCTACTGCTGCTCTCCCCTGCAGATTTAGCCTGTCTGTAAAAGCTGAGCTCTCATTGGTGCCCAGCACCCAGAAGGCCAGAGGCTTCACCCACATGGGGTATCATCTCTGAGGCCATTACCGGACAGGCTGTTACACCTATTTTGCCAGCAGATGCAGCTCTCACCCCTTCTGAAGTTCTTTGACCAGAAGAGTTGGCAAAAGCCCTAATTTTTAGGTCCTGAATTTCAAGAGCATCCTGTCCATGGGGGTGGAAGCTCCTTCTTCAAGCTTCTCCAGCCACAATGCCCGTCACCCTCTGAGTGCCCAGGCCACCTCTCTACATTTACTTTTGAGAGCCAGAGCCAGGTTCCAGTCATTTGTCTCTGAGCGAGGCCTTTGAGCATCTTAACCCCCAGAGAGGCACAGGCCTGGAGAGCAGCTTCATGGTGCTGACCGTGGTGCTGACCGTGGTGCTGACCTCCTGGCCAGGAGGAGCTGCGGGTGGCACCACCACGTGCCGCCGCTCCAGAGATCCTGCTGACTCAAGGGGTTTATTTTTATTTCTATTTGAGGCTCCTTCAGCCTTAGCTGCTGCCTGCATTTTTTCCCCCGAATTGTAAAAAGGTGCCTTAATCGTGCGAGTTTGGCTTAATGTGCCTGGGAGAGAAGGAAAGGGTGATAAAAAGGTACAGTGTCTGTCTGTCTCTCCATGTGCGTTCTCTCTCTCTCTCTCTCTCTCTCTCTCTCTCTCTCTACATCGCTGGGAGGGAGCTGAGCACAGCGGGGGACGGAGTGGTGGGGCAATGTGTGCTGGGAGGCTTGTGCAGGTGTAGACAAGGGAACATGTACTTGAATGGGGAGGGCCGGGATTCCGGTCGCTTGGGCCCCTCCTTCCTCTTGAGCCAGCCAGTCTCTCGGCAGAGCGCTTGGGCTGCACTGATTTGCTCTCAGGAGTGTGCTATTTGCATATGACTTGCCCATTTGTGAATTTGGCTCCCCAACTCCTCGCTTCACTTCACCTGTGCCTCCCAGTTCCAGCACTTTGCAGGCGCCCGTCCGCCTTTTGCGTTTCGGCCACCTCTGCCGCCTGCGGGCACCTCCTCTCGGTCTCTCCCTGCTAGCCCACCCACCTCTCTGCGCCCGGAGCCACGTTGGTTTGGGTGGTTGCTCCGCGCTGGTTACCTCCTCCTCTCTTCTTTCCCTCTGGTCCTCCTTGTTCTCTTTCTCCCGCTGCTGCTGCTACTGCTGCTGCTTCTGCTTCTACTTCTGCTTCTGCCGCTGCTGCTACTGCTGCTGCTACAGCTTTTCATCCAGTTGGGAAACCCAGGACTCAGGCAGCTGCTCCCTGGCTCTCTTCCAGAACGTGCGGGTTTAACAGCCTCTGTTCCCTTCCTCCGAGACTCCGGGAAATACACGAAGAACTCTCCCACCTGCAGCCTCTTTTTCTTGGCAGTTCTTCATTACATCGCATGGAAGTGGAAAAAAAAATGTTCAAACTGCTTGGATGTCAGGATAAACTAGCCTGAACCTACTTGGGTCTCCTGCTGCCTTCTCTTCCTTCATTTCCACCTTTCCTGTGTGACTTCCCGGAGTGTGCAGTTAAGTCAACAGACCTGAGGTGCCTAGAGATCAGGAGAAAGCCATAGCGGGCCTCAACTGACATGTGTGGCATTCCTGGGCTCCCTAGGAGGGTTGTTATACCTGGGTAGACTCTGGCATCCTAAATTTAAGCCCCAGGAAACAGGGGCTTTTGCTTTCTATCTTATTTTTTTTTTAAGTAGTATTTATTTTTCACTGATTCATCATCTGTCTTGAAAGCTCCTATTTCTTTCCTCTTTCCAAAATTTGGGAAAGTCTTCCTCCTGCTATAATGGGTCCCTGGGCATCATGAACTTCATTATTCCCCACTGGCTGGAATTCAAACTGCCCATCCGTACTGGTCCAGTGCGTTGACCATGCACCTGAGAATCCACGCGAGACGGAGCCCTCCTCGCCGGCCGGCCTGGACGCTTGGGATCTGGTCCCTCTTTTGGGGATGTATCGTCAGCTCTGTGTGGAGTTCCTCTCATGTAGCCTCCTCCTCTTCCTCGCCGGGGTCTCACTCTCAGCACGAGCACCATTTCCATGGCAGCAAGCATCACTCAGTGCCTATTTCTATCTATCGCTCCCCTGTTTCCCTGCGAGGAGGGCACGGTGGGTCTCTCTGCTCTTTATCCTTTTAATGGGGCATAGCCAATTCTTTAACCCACTCACCTTTCAGGTAATTTCAAGGGTGGGAAGAGAAAGAATTGAATTGAAAATGATGAAAAGCATCGCATGTGCATGAGCAAAGAAAATGCCCAGTTTCCCCTTTAAGGCTAATGTCATGTTTTCTGCCCTGGCTCCCCTAATGGATTCTCCTCTCCTTAGCTTTCTTATCTGTAGCTGCACCAACACCACGTTCTCCCCTGTGCAGCCCCATACCCACCCCAGCCCTCCGCCATGATGGCGGGCAACTTATCAGAGAAGTGCCCGGGGCTTCACTTTAAGAATTAATTTGTTCACCTTGCTTTCACCCTTCACTCTGATCTTGTTTGTGAGCTAGTTATGGGGAAATAGGAGACTGCAAGTATCCTTAGGTCTTCAACCTGCAGTGGTTTAAACTGCTGAAAAGTTACCTGAGTGGTAAAGGTCAGGGGGGAGGGTAGCTGAGTGTGTTTAAGGAGGCAGAAAACGTAATTAATGACAGAGGTCATTATTGTTCATTTGGGCACATGTTCACATGTCTGATAGAAAGAGCAGCTATCATAAAAAGTATTGCTAACTACCAGAGAGGAAGCAATATATAGATAAGGCAAAGTCCTCTTAAAACATACAGAAGTGTAAATTATAGCAACTTTGATTCCACCATTTATGAGAACATTATTTTAATTACAGGTAGCATGGGTGAGCTTGTTCACCACAATATAAGTCTGAAATGTTTTGCTCTTTACCCTCCTTGCAAAGCTACTGAAGGAAGAGATCTATGGCTTTTAAAAATATATTCAGCTCTGTGCAGGCTGCCTCCGAAAGGGTGATGTCTGCCTCTTAGGTAGGGGCTTGTTGTAGTAAACTGTTCTAAAGAAGGGAGCTTCGTTATTTTTACTATGCACTCCACTCCAATGGTGAGGAGAGGAGTAGGAATCACAGAGCCCAACTGCAGGAGCAGCCCTCCAGGGAGTGGCACGAGTGAGCCACACCAGGCGTCCCCCGCCCTAGCTTGTATTTCGAAGACCTCTAACATGCAGATTCCATTCAGAATATCAGTTCTTCCCACTGCGTCCTAGCCGTGGGCTTCTGCTCTATGCTATCTGTAGTGTTAAGTGGAAGCACATTGAGAAAATGCCAGCACATACTCTGGCTCTCTCTTTAAATTTTATTTGATAGAGTTGTCAAGCTGCTCTGAACTTGTAAGGTTGATGGTGGTGGTGGTGCAGGCAGGGTGTGGGGGATGCTGGATCTTGTTTGGTTGCTATTTTCTCTGTGACTCCTGCTGAGTCTTTATTGAAAGAAAAGAAAAGAAAAGAGAAGAGAAGAAAAAAGAAAAGAAAAAAGAAAAGAAAAGAAAGGAGGGAGGGAGGGAGGGAGAGAGGGGGAGAGAGAGAGAGAGAGAGAAAGAGAGAAAGAGAGAAAGAGAGAAAGAGAGAAAGAAAGAAAGAAAGAAAGAAAGAAAGAAAGAAAGAAAGAAAGAAAGAAAGAAAGAAAGAAAGAAAGAAAGAAAAAGCAAAAGTCATTTCACTGAAATGAAAACTGTTAGCTCTTAGGTGGAAGAGGGACTGGGAATGGGGGGGGTGGGATTATAAAGAGTGGGGAAGAAAAAGAAGAGAGTAGGGGGTGGAGGAAGCCAGACAGACTATTACTAATAGCCATAATTAAACATGGAAACGTTCAGCAATAATTAGCTAAATTTTGCTAATTAGTGTAAATGATCAGCAGGGAGATGAAGATTATGCATTAGTTATAGGTTTTAGGCTGGCGGGGTTTGATGTTTTCCATTCAGGATGCAAACAGTTAAAAGCATCTACTAGTTAAGTGATGGAATTTGCTGAACAGTACTTCCCAGGGGTTTCCAAATCTGTCAATCTCAATTTCAATCTCTCCCTCTCTCCTCCCTGCCTCCTTCCCTCCTTCCCCTTTCTTCCTCCCTCCCTCTCTCTAGGACCAGTTTGCTCAGTACTCTCAATCTTTTTCACTGGTTCCCAGTCTCATTTCTCATTAACCTACATCTGATAAGATTCAGTATGTGATGGAAAAAGAACAAAGCAAGTAAATGATGAGAGACCCCAGAAGAGGCCCTCATATTCACCATAGCTTTAGGATGCAGTGAACTCCAGGGTCTGCGTGGCTAAGATAAGAAAGCTCATGAATTCAACTCCTTAGTATCCTAAAATCCCATCGCATTGATTCGGGGCTTGGAGAGTAAATGCATCTGTATTAAGTAGTCTCCTTGCATGTTTAATTAATGCTTTTGAGCTTGAAAACAAAAGACATAGCAGTCAACAAGATGCCCCAACCTTTGGCTCCAATCTCACTTCCTTTTGAATCCTGAAAGGACCAGGAGACCCCTCAGTGTGTTGCTAATGTGCTCTCATTCTTACTTGAAGTACACTTGCTTTCCCCTAGTCTAAGACAAAGGCTTTTGTTTTAAAGCAATTGTTTTTTTTTTTTAAAGAAAAAAAAATCTTTTGAATGGAGGTGGTAGGAGGCATAGCACCATGAGACTAATGGTTGTTACCAGTAATTCTCTGCCAACCTTATTCCAGTGTTAAATGCAGCAGTGTATTGTTTGTGAAGAACTAAATGCCCTTCATTATGGTATAAAAAAACTAGAGGTCTGAGTCCAAGAACTTCCTTTGAATTCAAGAGAGATTTTCATTTGCTTGTTTTTTCTACCCTTGTTCCCCTTGCCCATTTTCTGAGAAGCCAAAAGTCCAAAGAGCTACCTTGCTAATCAGTTATTGCCATCCCTGCTTCCAAACCTGTCTGCCCTATAGTGAGATTCAGACTAAGACAAAAGAATCAAATCCTCTAAATAGCTTTTACCCAGGCTTCGTTTCCACCTTTAGAGACTTATATGTAGATTTGCCTACAATCTTTATCCCAAAGCAGCCTAGAGAGGGCTGAGCTCCTTTATGAGCTGGGGAGACAAAGCCACACCTGCCTGGGGCACCCAAAATAGTCTCAAGTTAGGATCGAGTCTGTGCAGAGAATGAACTTTTCTCTTAAATGTACTCTAGTAATATTTTACCCATTGCTCAGTCCCTTCTCTGAGGCTCCCCACTTTCTTTCATGTTCTCTTCTATTCAATAGTCATTCAGTCAGAATTTATTGAGTATTTACTATGTGCCAGGCTGTGTGCTATTTGCTAAGAATAGAAAACTCAATAAGACATTGTGGTGTTCAGCTAGGGATAATTTCAGAAGTATATGGATTATCTGAGGGCTTCTATAATTTTAAAAAGTAGCAGGGACAGGGTGGGGATGCATATACCAAACCAAATTAATTAATCTACAATATAAATATCCTTCATAAAATGAAGATTTCCATTTTTCTGTTAATCAGAATATTCCTACAGGTATTTTTCATCCTCAACTTTATTATTTTTATCTAAATATCATATTTATCATAGCTCTGAGGAAGTTTAATGGTATGGGACCTATAAACACTAAAATATATTTGTTTGCTAGCCTCAGTTTCCAAACGTGTTTTGTATAGTTTTTTCCTCTTGCCCACTTTTACGAAGTCCAATGTACATCTGCCTAAAAAATACCTAATACGTATAGTTTAGAAAACAGATTTCTCTGAGGATCTTAGTTCTAGTATGTGTCTTAAATTTTATCTTCCAGGAAATAGCAGACCTTCCTGACTCTAGGTGTTTGAGGGAACTAGTTGAGAACATGGAATTCAACTTTCAAGGGGAATGCAGCAGAATATATTTAGGGAAAATTCTCTTGCTCAGAAACTGGTGTGTGTGTGTGTGTGTGTGTGTGTGTGTGTATGGGGGAAAACATAAGTCTATTTGAATCAGCTTAGCAGAAGTAGTGGTGGCCCTACTTATGGCACATGAGCTAAGAACTCTTCTCGTAAGGAATTATGCTACTACTCATTTTCACAGACAACTGCCTCTGAAGTTTTCTAGCCATGGGGCTTGTTTTTCTATGATCTATTGAGGACTTTCTTCTGCTCAGCCAGCTGCTTCCTAACCACTTTCTCCCTTCTTTCTCGGGGTCTGGTTTGTTGTAAAATTCTATTATTGGTTGACAGATAAAATGATAAGATTTATATGTCTTTGGCCTTGGTGATAAATTAATCAAATCGCATTCTCCTTTTTCCTTTCTCCTAGATGCATTGTTTCTCTTCTCTAAAATTTACTGACAAATGGTAGGTCTGGAGATTAACTTGTTCTTTAAAGACCACTACAGGAAGATTTTAATATTCTAGTGTAAATTTCTTCAGGACTTTCAACATGTACCACTGGATGAGGTGGAGGTGTGAGGATTGTCATATTATAGGGAGAGGAGATGAGATCATTGGAACAATTTTTTTCCCGGAAAAATAATTCTTCCCCAAACTGACTGATGGATAATTCCAAAGTAAGAATTTTACTCTTTTATTGTCTGATTTTGAATCTGGAAAAAGTAATGTATTCCATTTTACATTTTAGTGGTGAACTTACCAGATCTCCGAAAGTTTACTTCACTGGGACCCCGGATAATCTGGGAGAGAAGAAACTCTCTGAAGATAAACCTTGAACTTATTCATCCTTCACTCCTTGTATTAATTTATTAGGGCTGCCTTAAAAAATTCACAGGCTGGGTGGCTTAAACCACAGAGGTTCATTTTCTCACATCTCCGAAGGCTAGAAGTCCAATATTATGGTGTTGGCACATTCAGTTTCTTCTGAGATCTCTCTTTTTAGCGTATAGATCAATAACTTCTCATCATGTCTTCACATGGTCTTTTCTCTGTATTCATATAACCCTGATGTTTCCTTGTGTGTCTAAATTTCTTTATCTTATAAGGACATCGGTCGGTCAAATTGGATTAAGGTTCACCCAAATGTCTCATTTTAACTTAATTACTATCTCCAAATATAGTAACAAACTGAAATATTGAGGATTAGGGCTTCAACATATAAATTTTGGGGAGACACCAATTAGCCCATAACACTCCTCCTCTCTGCCCACCCCCCCCCCCACCATCATTCCCATCCTGGACCTAGTCATTGGGAAAGAAAATATACTGTTCAGTGAATCCCTGTTGAACTCATATTGTCATAGTGGCAAAATAAAACCTTCAGTGACTATGGTAGCAATTTACAAAATTGATAAGATGGTGCCTCAAGAGGAAACATTCTATTTATAAATATGGAGAAAACAACACCAATAGGTTTAGTTGAAACTTGTTTGCTTTCCTCTTAGTTTATCTTATGTGACCGTGTCTACACCTCAATGTGCATGGAGACTAACTCTGTCTGACTGCAGCCAGATGCTCTGCAGAGACTCCAGTGTCCACACTCTTAAGTCTCCCTCTTCTTAGACCTTAGACCAGCCAGGCCATACCTGCCTGCCCTTGCATTGACTTCCTTGATTCTTTTATGAGCTGCACTTGCTCACTCTTTTTCTCTCCTGAAACACACACCACCAACTCCTTTCACATCTCATCCTCCAGTGAAGAAAAGCAGGTTAAATAACTATAAATAACTACATTTTTGGCAACTGAAAATCACATCTTTTCTTTTAAAAAAGTATCAATTTCTTTTTCCTTTTTGTCAGATTTTTATGTTGTGAAAATTCATTTTAAAATAGAAATATGAAGTGACCCGTGTACTTCCTGTCATGGTTGCGAGCCTGTGCGAGATGGCTAGGAAAACTTGCTGTAATTGTAAAGGCCTTGCTCTTACAAATCTCAAGCAAGGTACTTAATTAACTCTTTGATTCTTTGTTTGTTTCTGGATTCAGATACTTCTAAAAAACGATTGTTTTTGAGAATAGGTGCTAATGAAAACATTCATTATGATAGTGGTGTTCTAATGGGCAGTGTGGCCTTAGGTAGGTGTGGGGACAATAGATCACAAGATTTAAAGTTGAGGGAAATAGGTCTCAACCTTTTTCAGTTATTTAGGAACTTTGTGAACCAGGATAGGTCATAAGACTTGACTGAGACCTAGTTTCTTCATTTTCAAACTGCAAATGGCAACAATAATGCTTACTGTACATACATATCAAAATCGCATGGGAAATTGAATTGGTCCTGCGTTGTACATTGTAAACCACTGTGCACGGGTTAAATATTTTATGAGAAATATTTTAATGATCATGTTATTTTAGTTCCTTGTACTAAATTGAGCTTCAGTGTTGAATGTTTGCTGGTTGGTAGTTTGGGGTTAAAAAATATGCATCTACCTGTTCTCATTTCTCTATCTGTAGCAACACTTTTTCCTCTGCGAGGTTACTTCATTTACTCACTGCTTCTTTAGGGAAATTTAGAGGATGAAAACTTTAACATGTATCTTTTTGTTGATGGCACTAAAAGAAAATAGTATGTGTGGTCAGCTTTTGCTTTTTGATAACATGTAAAAATGCATGCTGAGCAAATTTTAGCCTAGAATAACAAAAATTATACCCAACCACTTAGAAGCTCAGAGTTCTAGTAAAGTGAAAAAAGGGAGGCCTCTAAGAAATATCTTGAGACCATTTTGGAAATTCAGAATTGGATCCCTTTCCTAGTCAACTTGTACAGGATTTAAACATTCCTATGTGATGCTCAGTATCCATTAAAAAATAGAATTTTAAATCTAGTTTATACTAAGTAAAGACAAATCTTTTCAGGACTACTATTTTCAGATCTGGAAATGGAGAACTTTTCATGGCATTTCTGATACTTCTACTTACCAGGACTCAAAAGTTATAGAGGAGACAGGAGCACATTATGAGGCCAGAACCCTTGGCGCTGACTTTTTGGAGCCCAAATCGAAACCAGGAAGGATGCTTATGGGGAGGACATTGTTCTGGGTCACAGATTTTTCTCCTCGTTTTCTCCCTGACCAAGTATGTGACTTTGGATATGACATATGTCTTTTTAAATTGTATTGATCTTCAAACATGTAGATATTATGTGGGGTATCTTGATCTTTTAACTAACTCATCCTCTTTTACCTGTAGTATTCTGTGTGGCATGTAAGTGTATATGTATCTTAATACTCTACCTGAGAAAAATTGTCATTTTTAATTCTCTCCTCATTTCTCTAGTGAGAGGGTTGAGTGAGATGATCTTTCCACATGGTTGTCAGCAGCAGTCTGCCTGATTCTCCCATCTACATGTCTTAAAGGCACCACTGTGTATCTTAAATCTGTCTGAGTTTCACAGGTCTTCCAGTATTTTATAGGTCTATTTTCTTGAAGATCATGATAACTTATTCTAAAGCCACAAGCCAGGTTTTCTTTTTTCCCCTCCGACAGAAGCAGTGTAATGTAAAAGTGTGGCACACTGCGTTGTTATAAAGGCCACAATCCGACTTCACCACAGAGTCACACCAAGACAGCGAGAACGCAGCTTCCATTTAAACACACCTGATTAATAGTAAAAAAGAGCTCCGTGTTGTGTTTAAACTGCTCTGCTGTGTTAACCATATTGGAGCAGAAGTTAGAATAGAAGCTGAATTTATAAAGACCTAGTGGTTTATTTGTACTTACAGTTAGAGTTTTGAGTGACTTGTTTAGATCATATACCAAATATTGTGCATACCTACTGTGCACCAGGCACTCTTCTGGTGCTTTACATGTAGGATTTTATTTAATTCCTACAGTCTTTTGATATTAATAAAGTTACCACCATTTCATAAATACAAACAGTGAGATTCAGAGAGCTTAAGTGGCTTGACCAAAGTATTGTGGTGGTTGAGCCAGGATTCAGACCCAGTTTTGACCACACAGTTCTCATCCTTTCTGCTATACCACCAGTCCATTACTTCAAGAAACCAAGAAAAAAACAAACACATCAAGCTCTTCTATCAGGAATAGAGTACACAGATTAATGAAGCATTCCGATTAATGTGGTTGACACACCTTTCCAAAGCACCTATGAGAGGGTCCCATTCATAATAATTATTTGAATGTTTGTCAGCCTGCCTGAATTTGTTCTGACCCAAGAAAATACTAATGTAAAGGAGCAGATGCATCAAACATTCACACCTGATACATGTGTTTTGAATGAATGAGTAAATGACTGAGTGATATGTACCACATGATTGATTCTTGTTTGCTAGGAGAGTAGAGATGGTACTTTATAGAAGAGACAAAGGATAGAGAATGTACCCCTTAAAGCACACCAACAGGCTCATAGAACTTTAGATCTAAAGAGAGCTTCGGGATTATCTGATCCCGATATTCCAGATGGGCAAAGTAAGCATCTGGGGAAGGCATCTAATTGGTGTCAGAATCAGTTGCAGACAACTCTAAGTTTATCAACCTTTTTTTATTCTACTGCAGAAAGGCCAACTTTCCACTCCTTCAAAACCCTTTCTCAAATTGCAACCTCTTCTCTCACTTCTCTTTCTGCAAGTTGATCTCCCCTTAATCAGATTAGGTCCCATAGGAATAGATTCTGATAATGTTGGACTTTTCCTGCCTTCATTAAGATACAGTTCTTCACTTGCATTCTTTTAACAGGTGCCTGACTTTGTGCTAAGATGTAGGTGTCGTTTG
Source organism: Macroglossus sobrinus (assembly GCA_004027375.1). NCBI lineage: Eukaryota > Metazoa > Chordata > Mammalia > Chiroptera > Pteropodidae > Macroglossus > Macroglossus sobrinus. The sequence continues at coordinate 221,324 of PVKZ01000054.1, read as the reverse complement.
TTTGTTTGTTTGTTGGTGTTCTGAAGGCTTCCTCTGTGTGGGAGATCCCAGTGTGAAAAAGTGCTTGGTTTTAGGTTCCCATGCAAAAAGACACTGCCTGTCCTGGTTGGGGCTCACTTGGCAGAAAGAAGAAAGAGAGTGGCCTGCATAGTCACCCATCTCTATTTGCCATCTGAAAACTACAACCGAGTTATTGTTCAAAGACATGTTCCCTGCCCCAGTCCCTACCCCATTGCTTATGAGCTTTTTGAGTGGCTATATGAATATAAAACACCTAGAAACCCTAGCCACATTTTCTAAGATACTATTATCACCCTCCCTTTTTTTTGCTGTTTTGAAATATTCCTGTCACCCTCCTAACATTAAAACATAACCGTGTAATACTCCTGAGTGACTTTACCCCAAACTATGAATTTCAGCTATTTCCAAGGCAGTCTTTCAGAATTTGAATATAATTACACGCTTTGAGTGCAAATTGTGGTTTTTGCTACATAGGAAACTAATGGAAATGATCCGCCTGTTCCTGTAGTTTACAGATTATATGCTTCAGAACTGGGGGTATATATTTAGGCTGCTTTTCCATGCGCATATTAAAATGAAAATGAACTCGGGGTGAGCCACTGTGGTTGCTAGGCAGTAGAGTGGGTTGAGAGAGCACAGCATTAAACTGAACCAGTGTCAGTGTTTTAATTAACATTTATTTGCTTTGTACCTTTGTCATTTGATGTTGTCATAGAGGGAAGGAGAAGGAAATTGGCAGGGTCTACCTGTCTGCAGAGAATCAAACAAGGAGGAAGAAGTAATCAGCCCAATCACCCAAGTGAAATGAGCACCTTTTAAAATTTGAAATTGTCACACAGAGAACTTTTTTTACGAAGAGCATGCAAGGCTTATAGCTATGCATAGTTGTGGCTGACAGATTCATGGACATGGGCTGGGACAAACACTTGTCTTCAGAATAGATCAGGGGCAATAACTAGCAAAGAACTAGATTCCCCAGGCTTACCCTTTGTCTCAGAGGCTCTGGACAAAAGGCCCCCACACTGGATGAAAATTATAAATGTGCTTTCACATTCATTCCATTTATTTCCTGACCCCATATCTCAGACTTATGAGCAAATAGTGGTAAATGGCAAAGGCTTTGGGGCTTCTTTATAAGTGATAGCTAATAGCTAACAGATACTGATAGGTAACTCCTGTTGTTTCAAACCCCTGGTTTTCATAAAAGCCTAAAGGCCCTTGTGAAAAACTAGATCACAGTAAAGTAAGACCTTCTTGGATTCTTGGGGTCAATTTTAGCAGCATTCTGATTATTTAAAAGTTTGAAAAGATGATTTCAAGATTAAATCTCAGCTATTGAGAAAATTTGTCCCTCTGAATAATTTTGATAGAGGGGGAGTCCTGTGGTTTGGATAGTCAAGGTTTTATTGTATGTCTTCTTCTTTGAACCAATTATTATGCACCTCTTTCCATGAACCACCCATCTCTGCATAATTGCATGGGCATCTTTGAGTATTCATTTGTGTCAATTCAATCTTCTTAGATAAATTAAACCCAAGAAAGGAGACTTCTGTGCTTATACAAGAATTACAATAACATTTTCTTTATTCTTAATAATAATAATAATAATAATACCCCTTTTTAAAAATTTCTTTCAATGTGCCTAATGTGTCTAAAGGCCTTAGGTCATTTAATTCTCCTATGAGAGATATATAGTTGTTCTCTCATTTTACAGATGCCAAGACTGAGGCATGGAATGTGTGAGCCTCTTGATTAAGGTAACACAGGTAATATATATGGCAGAATGCTTTAGTTTACCTCATTTAATCTTTATCAGCCATTCTGCAAATAAGGTATTACTATTATCACAAATTTACAGAAAAATAAATTGAGCCTCAGAGAATTAGGCAATTTACTCAAGTTCTAAGGAGTTAATTTCTTGAATCTATTGAACTTTTAGGTCGAGTAATCTGTGCAAATGTAGAATGTTCTCTGGCTTTGAGAGCAAATGATCAGAACACTTCCCTATCTTCACAATTCCTATTATACTATAGGAAAGTATTTTCTGAAAGACCTTTGGAAACTCATGTCAGTTCCAGAGTCAGCTGGCAGAGAATGGTTCTGTATTCCAAAACTCCAAGAGCGAGGGAGCCATCAGTGACTCTCTCACCTCGTTTTTGACTCATCGTAAGAAATTCATTTGTCAGGAAATTTAGCTTCCAGCAGTTACTATAGGCTTTCTCATCAAATTATAATTTTAGGAAAACCAATTCTCTTAACTGCAAAATGAGAGAGTTGTAATTAATGATCTTGAAATGGCCTGCCAGTTTTATCTTTGCAATTTTGGTACTCATCCTTCTATCAGTATCAATACATAAAATTCTTATGCTTTCTGAGATACCCCTTTCCTCTTAATAGATCACCTTTGTATCTACTTTTATTCTTGGTCCTTCATACACATGGCAGAATTTCATTAACAATGAGGATAAAACTAAGGAAAAAATATTTCAAAAATGGCAGTGGTTTTCAGTTTGGGCAAGTATGTGTGTGTACATGCACATATGGGCGAATGTGTGAACCAAGAAAAAAATGTAGCATAAAGGCCTTGATAGCAACCTAATTAGCTGCTGATATGAAATGTGTAAAGCTTAGGCCTGAGGACCAAGCCTGCTATGCATTAAAGATGTTGGGATGTTTTAGTACTAGCTTCTTAGTGCTCTGATGTCATTTATCAACACAATGCATCATGGGGTCTCATGTTAACATGTCAATAATAATCTAAGATGGGGACAGCCCTAATGTGAAGTGAGAGTATTAACCTGAAGCCTTGATCCTCTGTAGACAGTTTCTCCCTTGTAGATATTTCATATTCTTGCATTTTCTATGCCAGTGGGCCATTTTGTGTGTAGATAATGCTACTCCCATCCTCAGGTCTTGGGATGAGGCCTCTAAAGGAATGTCCTGATGAAAGAGCTTTGATAGACCCCAAAGCTGCTTTGCACTTGTGGGATTATCAAATGCTGGGCTTGGAGGAGGTCTTTAGGGACCTTTTTCAATCAAATTATTTTTCATGCAAAGAAACTAATAGCCTGGGAGTTTGTGAATTGTTCCTAAACCACACTTTTCAATCTAAGAACAAGTTTCCAGATTCTTTGTTTAGTCATTTTTCTGCTACACCAAAATGTTGGTTCTCAAGCTGTGTTGCTGTGCACAAAGAGATTGAGATAGTCTCTGGCACAACTGGAGTAGCAAGTGGGCACAGAAAGAGCTGAGAGAGTGATAGTCAAGTTACTCCACTCACGCCATTTTCCTTAATCGCCACCATAGGCCTCAGTTTCCACTCCATCCCAAGCTCATCACTCCCTCACAGAGTCCTAGTTTTCTCTCTGCCCCTGGCAGCCCCAGGCAGCCTCAAAGGGAAACTCAGCATGCTGCTTTTCAGTCAAACTGTTTGATGAAGAGTTTTTGAGCCTAATTACATGGAAGTTTTCATCCAGTGAAAGGAACAAGGAAAGAGAAAGGGAGAAATTAAATTGAAGTGTAAATCAGTCAAGGGCTTAGATCCCGGTGCTTTCTTTCTTTTTAATCAAGAATAAAACAAGAGGAGAGTTTTAAGGATTATCACAAGACACCATTAACTACCCGAGGAGCTCTTGACTGAAGATGGTTTTTCATGAAAAGAAAAGCGTACAATTTATTCAAAACAGGAAGCTGCCAAAGCTTGTGCTTCGGTTTAGGAGAATGACACTGAGGGTCGGGACAGTTTGTTTTTCTGTGACTATCTCATCTTTAATTCCTCTAGATGACTACCAAATTTTCTAGCACACATTATGTGCTCAATAAATATTCTGAATCAATAATGTAGTAAACAAATAGTGTGTAACTGGAGTAATTAGATATTATGTAGGGAAGTGTAATATATTTTTAATTCAGTCATTATTAAACAGTACACCTGAAATTATAATTTTGGTATATTTTCTCTAAAATTGCTTGGTATTTGTAGAAGAATGTTGTACAGTGTTACAGAGAAAATTCATGGTCCTTTTTTGCTCCTCGCTACAGCTCTCAGTAGCAGGAGGACAAATGGTATGACTGTGATTAGTCTCATTTTTTAAAGCTGATGTAATCAAAACTAAAGAAGCATAAATGACTTGACAAAGTCACTCAAGTATTAAGTGACATAGCAGAAACTGACACCCAGCTTCTACCTACCAGAGTTCAAGTTGTGTGTATTGTTTCCCACTAGACTATAAACTCTGAAAATAGAGGCCTTGTCTGCCTTGTTTGTGGCCATATCTCTAGTGCCTAAAATAGTGACTAGTGAATGGATGGATAGATAATGAATATACATTTCTCTCAAGTATGGCTCCCATCCAGCATTTTAGTCTCAATATTCACTAGCCCTTTTCAAAACTTAAGACTTTAGAACATATTATTTCCTTGATTGGGAATCTCTTTAATTTGATAGATTTCTACTCATTTTTTACCTTGCACCTCACTCCATTGTATCTGATCTGCAAAATCTTCCTACCTCTGATCAACAGAGTGAATTTCTTAGACTTCTGTGTTTTCCTCTGTAACACTTTTTTCATTGAACAGTTAAAATTATTGAACACATATTAAAGCTCCTAGTACATTTTGAGCAATATCATGGGTGCCAGAAACTTAAATGTGAGTACAATTTGTATTCTGTAGAAAGTTGATGCTTTGGTAGGAAATCTCGCTCTCATTAAATATACACTATTGAGTTACTGTTATTTATTGATGGCGATTGTTTTTCTCACTAGATTCTGACTTCTTTAAGGGAAATACGTTATTCTGAGTGACCAACATAGTTCTTGTTTTATAAAAGATGCTCGATGATCATCAATTGAAGAATCTAGTATTTGGGTTGAGAGGTAAAAACATCAAGTATGTTAATGCACATACTAGTATACCAAATGTCCTAAGATAGGTAGATAGACATTAGAAAGTGCTTGGTGAGAGAGGTAAACTCTCCATGGTGTTTGGAAGAAGGATTTCCATAAGTGTGCAGAAGAGAGCACGGGAGTTTGGAATGTATTTAGTGGGAAAAAATAGAGATTTTCAGGGATTAGTGGTCCAGTTTGCTGAATGTTGGAAAGGAATGTTGAGAGCAGGCTGTCAAAGGAGATTGGGGCTCTTTGTTGGAGGGCATTGAACAATATTTATAATAACAGTTGATAACTTTGACATCTACAGTTTACAAACCAGTACTGTAAACACTATGAGATTTATTTCTTTCAATCACCTGGTGATGCTTTTATCATTATCACCATTTACAAGAGAGGAAACGGTTTGAGTCTGGGCAGTTGATGCTTAATTCTTAGAGGAGGGTGCTATATTTTCTCAAAATGTAAATCTGTTTTTTTAACTTTCTTGCTTAAAAGAACAAGCAAAACAAAAGCAAAGAAACAAAAAAGAAAAACGTTTCTCTTCAGGAGCATCATTGTCCTTCAAATAAAGATAAACCATTCCCTGCGATCTAGGGGGCCCTGCCTGGTCTGGCCATCATGGGTGTTTTTAGCCTCATCGCTCACCAGGCCTTTTCTGTTCCTGCTCCCTGGTCTTCTCTCAGTTCGCTCCGACTCTCCCTCGACAGATTTGCCTCTGTTCATTCCATTTAAGTAACTTCCTTACCTCTTTCTCTGGTTGACACATACTTAGACCTGAAGTCTCTGCTTTAGTATATCACTTCTTCTTGGAAGTCCCCCTCAACTTCCTTGAGAAATTCAGATCCCTGAATAAAGGTTCTCATACCCACCTGGAAGGCTCCCCTGTTGCACGTTGCACAGTTGTTACTTTGTATTTAGTTGCGAGATTATCTGATTAATATCTGTTTCCCTAAGTAGATTGTAAGTGCCACTGGGATCTGAAAGGGTTGAGAGAGTTAACAAGTAAAATGCAAAACACACAGTTTAATCTGATATTCAGATAAATAATCAGATTTCTCTCTCTCTTTCCCTCTCTCTCCTTCCTTCCTCCTTCTCTCATTCTCCTCCTTTCCTTTTTTCCTTCCCTCTTTTTTTTTTTGGTATAAATATGTCCCATACATATATTAGTGGGACATATTTATACTAAAATGTTTTATTTTTTGGAAATTCAGATTTAACCAAGTATCCTATATTTTATATAGCAGCTTTAGTCAGAAACTACCTATGTGTTTGCTGCTAGCATAATAGCTGGGTGTACAACAAATGGATACACCTGCAGCATGTGATGAATAAACAAAATAAGTTAAAATATTGTGGCAGTGCCATGTAAGGTAAATTGATATAACAAGAGACTGAATTTGGAAGGACTAATTAGCTAACTGTTGTAACCATCAAAGGTAAAGGTGATAAGGACCCAATAGGATGGAGGATTTGAGGCTGGAAAGACGGAGGAAAAATATTTCCAAGTAGGGATTGGAATTTGTGCAGGTGTGATGATGTAGCAAATGAATACCCAAAGTATAGGAGAAAGAATCATTTCAAATTCCTAATTATCAGGATCACAAACAATGATAAAGATAAAACTAAATATAACCCTCTCATTTATAGACTACTTCTGTTCAATGTCTTACACTGTGTCCCTTTGTAGGAGAGCCTTGTTTCTGAAAAGATGGTCATTTAATGATCATTTTTCTTTGTAAATGCAATTAAATTTCCCAAAGTAGTTTATCAATTGGAGATGTTTTTATTCATTTGGAGGCATTTTTAATGAATTTCTTTTCCTAACACTCCATATTTCACAGAGCTGAATCCTGTATTTCTGAAGCACCAGGTAGTTTTATATTATGCATAACAAACCTCAGATGCATTTGTATTAGCAGGTTGGTTTTTTTATCACTCAGGTTTTCGAAAAATAGGCTAGAACTGGCCCATAATAAGATGACCAGCCAGCGGCTAATTTCTGTGATATTTCTTCCTGATGCCAGAACAGGTGGAGGCTGACAGGTCACAAGCTTCCACTTCAGATAATAAAGGTGTAATTCCAGTCATTCAAGTTTGTGTTGAAAGCAAATCTTTTCATTCCTTATTTTTCAATTAATGCTAAGTGTAGCTCCATGGCCTCTAGCTACAGGAGGCCAGATGACCAACTATTCTTAACTAGGTGTGAGAACAGAGACCACAGCTGACATTTCCTCAGCTGCTCTTACAGTGGTTTAAACAATTTTTCTCAGCACATGCTTGCCTGTGAATGGCTATTTGAAAGATCAGGTGTGATGAATGAGTGATTGAGTGAAAAAATAAAAAGGCAGGATAGCCTACTGGAAAAAACAGGCTTTCAAACTCCACATAGCTGAGTGTGATTGATATCTCAGCAGACTACTCTAACCCAGAGGTAAGCAAAGTTTTGCTGTAAGGGGTCAGCCAGACAGTAAACATTTTCAGCTTTACAAGATATACAGTCTCTGCTTCTACTATGACTATTCAACTCTGCCTCAGTAGTGTGAAAGCAACCATAGGCAATATGTAAATGAATGAGTATGGCTGTGTCACAGTAAAATTTTATTTACAAAATAAGCAGACCAGGTTTGCTGACTCCTTCCCTAGATTTAAACTATTATAAGGTTTTGTGCTTAAAAATTTTTATATATACAAAGAACTTAGCATGACATCTGATACATAAATAAGTGTTCAGTGAATGCTAATCAGTATCATGATTATAATTAATTTTAGGGCTGCAAGGAATCTTGGTGACCATAGGCAATTTTCTCCTTTTAAAAGATGCCCTAGTGGAAGATCCAAGAGGTATAGAGACTTAACCAAGACGACCTCAGTCTCTTTCCCCACAATTCCATTGTTATCTTCACTTTCAGAATTACCAACAAATATGGCAGCATGAAGCCAAGCTGTGTCTTAGGGGATGTTTGAGCCTTGATTCAGCATGCATGCACTGAATATCAACCATGTGCAAGACATTGCGCTTGCTGTATATTACAAGTGATGCAAAGATCAATTAAGTTCTTGCCCTTAAAGATCTAACAGCATTTATTTACCCACACAACTATAAAGAGGTGGGCAGTGACAAGTGACAAAAGCATGTGTCTCCTGTGTTCTAAGGCCTATATGCTTAGGTGCTTATCTGTGTTATTTCATATGAACCCCTTGGCAGTTTAATTTTCAGCATTTTATCCTCAAAAACACTGGCTTAAAAGTTAAGTAATCTGCTTAAAGTCAAGATTTACCTCATAGTTGAAGTGTGGTTTACCTAGATATTGATATGTAACAAGCTACAGGCATACCTTGGAGATATTTCAGGTTTGGTTCCAAACCACCACATTAAAGCAAATATTGCAATAAAGCAAGTCACACAAAAATTTTGGTTTCCCAATGCATATCAAAATTATGTTTAACTATATGTTAAGTGAGCTATAGCATTATTCTAAAAAAGCAAAATACTTACCTAAAATAAAAAAAATACTTTATTGCTAAAAGATACTAACCATCATCTGAGCCTGAAGGAAAAATGGCACCAATAGACTTGTTTCATGCAGTTACCAACGAAACTTGTGAAAAATAATATCTGCAAAGCACCATAAAGCGAAATACAATAAAACAAGGTATGCCTTGTACTCTAAAACTTTGCTCTTAAAACAATCATACCATTTGCTTGTGATTCTGTGGCTCAGCGATTTAGGTTGGGCACAGCTGGGAGTTCTGAAGGTGTCATAAAGGGTTACCATGTGGCTGTGGTCCTCTGGCAGATAGACTGGGGTTGATCGACTGAGGTGGTCTCACTTACACGTCTGGCCATTGGTTCTGGATGTTAGTCTAAGAGATCTTAGGGGGTATCATTATCTCTGCTCCACATGACCTCTCATCCTCTACTTGGATCACCTGGGTTTTCTCACATGGTGGTCTCAGGGATGCATTCTAAGAGAGTGATAAGAGCAGCAAGAACTTTGGAGAGTGTGGAAGTCACACCTTAGTACTTAACTACATTCTCTTGGTTAAAGCAATTCTCTTGGCCAGGCCAGATTCATTGGGTGAGGAAATAGATTCCACCTCTTAGTGGGAGGAGCAGCAAAGTCACATTGCAAAAGGATGGGCATGCAGAGATGGGTGGAATTCTTGCCATATTTGTAACTAATCTACCACAAAGTGGTAATTGAGTTGGAAGTTGGGCCCTAACAGAAACATAAAGGTTTGGAAAGTGTTGAGTTTGCCAGAACAGGGATTATAAAGAACAGCATTGGTTCTTAGCTGAGAACAAGGCCACACACCTATATTATATTATCTAGGGAATCTCCTCTTGCCTTTGCTCTAGCAAAGGAATTGCAATTACTCTATGTAGGGACATAAATGCAAGAGTGGTTTCCATATATATACTGCTAACCTTTCAGAGGATTTTCAGTGTGATTATATCACATTAAATATGCTATATAGCTTTGTTACATTTCATTCCTCAGAAACAGGGAAGAGCTACTCCCCTCTCCCCTCTCTGTAATTCGGTGTCATCTTTGCAGCAAGCAGATTCCCAGCTCAGTTTGCAAGGACAATCATGTGAGTCATCTGCAATGATTGACTGTGGCTCAGTGTTTGCCCCAGCAGTTGTTTTGTTGTGAAGATGAAAGTTTGATGGACTTTAAGATGGAAAGGAAGGAATCTCTTCCAGGAGAGATTTGATTTCATCGGCAGCTGTCTTACCTATCTTCATTAACGTGGACTGTGGACACAGCAAGGCCATTCTGAACCAGTGGTCATAAAACTAATAGGCACCACTCAACCTAGGCAGCACATATTGCTGCCTGAGATCTGTCATCTCAGTGGCTATTGCAGAAGGAGAAAGAATCTCCTTTTGGGAACACAGCAGTCATTGTGTGACAGAGTGAAGCTGAAAGAAATAGATTTTTTTTATTAGCTGCAAATCAAACCCTTACACATCATCCCTTGAAAGTGACAGCACCTGATTCTCTAAGGCAGGGTTCAAGCAAATTGTTTGGGCTTCCAGAAGACAATATAGGATTCAGATCCATGTGTGCGTGTGCACATGTGCTGAGAAACTATGTGAATCCTCATTTGAAGTTTTGGAGTTGGTTATGTGTGTATGTGTAAGGGACGGATTGGTGGACTGGAAATTGGAATGGTGGAACTGAGATGTAGTGTGAGAGAGGATCCAGTCCTAATCATTAGAGGAATTTTTAAGTGTGCAGGCTGATAATATTCAGTCCCTTGGATTTCTGGCTCTGAGCTCTTTCCCTCCAGAAGTGTTTGCTGAAGGGAGACAAGAAAATATGTCCTTTTCTTCTCACAGTCAAGCATTTCAGCTGGCAGCCTGCCATGGGTATTTCTCTTGCATTACTGAGGTTCCTCTGTATTTCGGTTCAGCACCTCACACCACATGTGTTGCTATAATGATGGTAGTGGTTACCATTTATTGAGCCCTTGTCATGTGTCGCATGCCTTACATATAGTACTGTGGCCACGATCCTTTAAAAGAGTTCTTTTAGATAGCATTATCCCTAGGAAACCAAGGCTCCAAGAAATTGAGTAACTTGCCCAAGAATACACGGCTTATAACATGGCAATGCAGGGATCCAGACCCCACAGCCCATACCCTTTTACTGTATCACCCTACCTCTTCAAGGTTGGAGCTATAGGGAGTAAGTACCCTGTATGAGTGCTATGAAGTTTTATGAAGGACTTTTTAATTCAGCTATTGTCTAGTTCATCTTTGGAAAGTTTCTCGGCTGATATGAGGTCAAAACGCCAGGTATTTGACACTTGTTATTGAAAAGACAGTAAAGATCCTGGGAAGTAAGGACTTTTGGAATCAGGGGACTCATTAGGTCATCTAGTGATTCCAGTCTAATGTCTGCTCTAGCCACTGCTGCAGTACAGAAAATGAAGTCTGGATAGGTCCACAGGCACAACCACACTGTTGGAGTTAGTGGAATGGGAATGCCTTCTCCCTGCTTCTTGCCCTTTCTCCCCTATAACAGTGATCTCTTGTGGAATAATTTACTTTCTTTAGGTGTCACATCAAGGAATAAGGTAAAAGTCACTCACTAGGATTAACTTAGGCCAGGAAATGGCAAACCTTTTCTATTAGAAGTCAGATAGTAAAAATTTCCAGCTTTTAGACCTAAAAGATTTCTGTTGGAACTATTCAGTTCTATCCTTAGAGCTGGAAAGTGACCACAGACCATATATAAGTGAATGGGCATGACTGCATTCAGTCCAACTTAAGAAAATGCAAGGAGGGCTGGATTTGGCTTGAAGTGAGACCTGTCTTCAGCTAATAGTGGTATAGTCATCCTGGGAAATGTTGGTCTCCACACTTTGAGGTTTATGTTCCAGTAGTAATAACTCCTATGGTAGTAATAGAGTAGTAGTGGTGGTGGTGATGGCGGTGGTGGCAGCAGTGGTGGTGGTGGTAGTAGTAGTAGTAGTAGTAACAGTGCCACCTCTTTACATTGCTTCATGCTTCAAGGTTTACAAAGTACTTTCACAATTATCACCTCACATTTCATTTTTAACTGCTGCTCAAAAACCACATAAGCAAAGGACACTCACCAGCTGAGGAGTGTGGTATGATGGAAAGAGAATGAGACAGACTGCATTTAGCGATAGAAATTGGGGTGTGGGATCCAGATTCGCAGAGAGAAAGGTTGCATGCTTCCTAGCCCCACTAGGGGGCAGCTTATTCAGTGGTGATGTCCGAGCACCCCAAACACTTGCTTGCTGGTTGGTCCCTTTACTCCACAGGAGATTTGCCTTTAAACCTGTCCAGGAAACACAGGCTCGATCCAAGAGAATGTGGTCTGAGGAGAGCTCTGCACCTCTGTCCACCACAGTTTGCATCTCAGTGTGTTAGTGAGTAGCTATGAAGAGTAGCCTGTTAACACCATTCATTCAACAAACATTTATTTAACATGCAAAGGCCTTTGCTTGGTGCAGAGGGCAAACAGGTACATGAGACTCCTGCCCTAAAACATCTTTAGCTCCACAAACAAATACCCACAGGGACATGCTGCAGACTCTGGTCATCTGCTCTGCAGTTGGCCAGAAGCACAGCAGTGCTGGCTGGGTTCTAGAGGCACATGCCTGGGACTGACTTCTGGTTCTGCCACGTGTTAGCTATGTAACCTCTGGCAAGTTTCTTATTCTAGTCTCTTTGTCATGTTTCTCATTTGTAAAATGGGAATAACGTTTTGTTTTTAATCTATATATGGTGAGGATTTAAGAGCTAATACTTGTAAAGTGCTTATATCCCTGGCCTTAATAAGTGCTCAAATAAATGCCAGCCATTATTATTGTTGCTGGTGAAGAGTTACTGTCCAGACTACCATGCGACATACCGTGAAAGCCTTACTTTTTTCACTGTGGGCTCCATACGTTGCACATTTTCCCAGCATCTGGGGTTTCCATAGCCAATACATCTTTTGAAACTTGTTGACAAACACAGAGTGAAATGGGGTGAGCAGCAATTGTCTCCTGACATTTTACAGATGGAGGCAGTTTTAATGGTTATCTAGGCCAGAGACACATTTTGGAGATAAGGAACTGAGGTCCATGGAAAGTAAATGACTTTTTCAAACCAATACACCTGGGCAGAATGAGGGCTAGAACTCCAGTAATTAGGTTTTTGGCTTCTGGACTTAACAATTCTCCCCCATCCATTTCTAAGCCTTTCCTCATATTTACATGATTATTTTAAGGATCCCAATGGCTAAAAAAAAATAATAAATTAATAAACTAGCCATATTATCTCATGAAGCCCAATGGCTTCACCTCACATGCCCTCAGTTTCCTCATCAGTCTCTTGTGAGGGGAACTTTGTAAGCCTATCAAAGGTGGCTCTCACGTCAGATAAGATACTATCTGAAGGGATAAGATGGGGTCAGAGTGGAATATTAATGAAATCTAGGCATCAGTGGGATTAGAATATTACTCTAAATCTATGGAAAGCTCAAAAAAAAAAGATTTTTTTTTTAAACTGAAAAGATTTTCTGTTCTAGTGTGAAATAGCCACCAGGCTGGACAAAAGTATGTGAGGTGATTCTGTAATTGAAATGATCTGCATGTGATGACCCTAAGCTGTTCTTTGTTTCTCTAGAGACTTTGGTATTACTGCAGAGCTTCCTTAAGAGCTGTGGTGCCTTGTCAGCTGAAATCCTTTCCAGTGATTGGTATCTATTGATTCTATTGTATTTGGCTCATAAACAGGGATCAAAAAGAAAACATCATACCCGCACTAGACTGTAGAGTCCCTCTGAGGACAATGCAGTCATCCTTCTTGATGACTCTTCCTGTTGCTAACTCTTCCTTTTTATTCTACATTATTATGCTTCTTCCATGCCTTTCACTCTCAGTATTTGGGCACTTGCTTACCAGCAGTTAACAACATTTTGTTTTTATGTTTAAAGGAAAATGCTATTTAAATATAGTTCCTGCCCCATTAATATACTCACTTATAAAGAGCCTTTGACTTTAAAGGTAATGCTAGATGCTTTGGCAGAGATTCAGGCAGGTAGGTAGATAGATAGATAGACAGACAGACAGACAGACAGACAGAAAGACAGAGAAATAGACTATTTTAATACAGGGTTGTTTGCTTGGATGTTTTGAATGTCTATTAATTAACACCATGATCTTATCTGGAAAATTCATTTAATCTGCACAGAAGTTAGACCATATTGTTCATATCCCCTGCTGCCAACTTTCCAAGGTCTCCCAGGTGGCTGGTTCTCGCTTTCCTCTCAGCCTTGACACCTAGTTCATCATCAGAGATAAGCCCCAGTTGTCTGCAAATTGCAGTTTCATCAGGTCTGCAAGATAGCATCTTGTTTGACTCTTCTCTGCTCCTTCCATTAACACTTTGGACTACGGCTTTGGAAAAAGCTGGATCTCACCACATTAACTGCTGTAGTTGATAAACAGATTCTGGTTTTCCCCATTATTGGCTTCATTAAACTTGACAGCCTTTTTAGTCTTCAGGTAGGGTAAATCTTTTTTTACTAACCCTCATTAAGAGCTGTTTCCTTCAGAAGGGTCACTTAGGAAAGAGTAAGTGGGGAACACTCTTCTTTCAGAAAGTAATTGATTTTGGTAAATAACCTTGGTTCAACTTTTAAACCTCTTTTACCCTCCTAATTATAGTAGCCAATGTTTAATCAAATGCTTACAATTCACCAGGCTCTAGGAACGATCTCATTTATTTTTTCTTATCCATTATAGTTATTATCACCATTTTCTCATAAGGAAACTGAGTCTCAAAAAAATTAAATAAGTTGCTCCATGTCTCACATCAGTAAAGGGACAGAGCTGAGAACTGAATTTAATAAGCCTGACTTCAGAGCTTGAGATTTTAACCATCATACTCTACCACTTCTACAATGCCTTTAGCCACTTGATTATATAGGCTTACCTCTTGATTATTGGTCTTTAAAAGACTTGAGTTCATTCTGATTTTATTATTTATATTAGTTACCTATTGCTCCATAACAACTGACCCCAAAACTTAGCAGCTTAAAACAATTCGAATGTATTAACTCATTGCATTTCCATGAGTCAGGAATCCAGGAGTAGCTTTCATGGGCGGTTCTGGCTCAAGGTCTCTCATGATTCTGTAGTCAATATCTTGGCTAGGGTTGCACTCATCTGAAGGCTTGACTGGGGCTGGACAATCAATTTCTAAGTCTTACTAATATGCCTAGCAAGATAGTAATGATGGTTGGTAGGAAGCCTTACCTCAGCACCATCTAGTAATAGATTTTACCAAAGACCAGTTCAGTCTTTCAACTAAAGCTTAGCTCTTTTTTTAATAGCAATCTTTTTAGGATCAGGCCATCTATGTTAGTTTGCTTGGGCGAAGTACCAAAGTCCCATAGACTGAGTAGCTTAAACAACAGAAATTTATTTTCTCACAATTCTGGTGGTTGAACATCTGAGATCAAAGTTTCAGGAAGATTGGCTTCTTGTGAATCCTCTCTCCTTTTCTAGTAGATAGCCATCTTTTCCTTGATTCTTCACATGGTCTTTTATTTGTGTGTATCTGTGTCCTGATCTCTTTTTAAAAGGACACCAGGCATACTGGATTAGTATCTACCCTATTGACCCCATTTTAACTTAATTACTTCTTTGAAAACCCTATCTTCAGATATAGTCACATCCTGAAGTACTGGGGATTAGGACTTCAACATATAAATTTGGGAGCCATTGTTCAGTCCATAGTACCATCTTCACTCTTAGCCTGTCTTACGAATTTTCTTTTACACGTTCTTACCTATAACTCAGGTATGACTCTGTCCTTAACCATTTTTTTTTACTTCATATCCTCAAAGCTATTCTGTAGGCAATCTTACAGTTAGTTGCTTGCCTTTCTAGCTCCCCATTACTCTTGAAGGACTTGGGATGCTATACCTTAAAGTCTTTGCAAGCTAGACTGGTTCTTAGGGCTTCTAATGAATTTTATAGAAACTTTAAAACTCATGTGTGGTGTTTTCCTAAAGGAGCTATGGATATTGTCATACATGTTTGTATGAACTACTTTTTGAGCACTTACTGAGTGCTAAGAAGAGGGTTTTTAAAATAATTTTGAGGGCAAGGTCTCTGCATTTTTTTATTCCTTATTTCGGATGCTCTTGCAATGTTCCAGAAAGATTTGATGGCTTGTGGGATGGTCTAAGGACCATGTGTAATCTAGATAAAAGAATGGAATAAAAAGTGTCTCGGTCTTACATGAAAGAAGTTATTTTCATTAAGAAAGTGGTAGAGAACAAATTATTAAGATTATACACTGAATGTGTGCAGATGCCAGTGTTTATTCCTCATCAGCACATATAAACAATCTTACTCATTGCATGCCTGTCCTCTGTCCAAATCCTCTGCTACACCACAGACCAGCTTTCCTTTGAAACTTGGAAGCCCATGAGTTATGTTGGAACCTCCAGTTGATCTGAATTTCCCTCAATGTACTCCTGTTATCCTGTAATGTCCTATTGATTCCAGTTGTCTAAATGTGATGGGAAATAGAATTATTGTAATAGGACTATTCAGTCCATTAAGGCTTAAAATATGCCTATTAAAATAAGAAAGCTTAGAACTCTTCATAGCAAATGGTTATTATTTTTTTCCTCAAGCAAACTTTGATGGGTGTTTGAGAATAATCCTTTTCCAGACCTGAAGTGTGTGAAGTATACTACATATTATTCTAAATGCAGGAGCAATACTCTGTTCTGTTACAAGAAAGTAAAGACGTCTCCATGGAGAAACTATTTAAAAGACTAAAAGAGTATTTTCTGAAATGTGGTGAGGTGACAAAAAAAAAAAAAAAAAAGAGAGAAAACCACAAACTCTTCCAAAGGTCAGTATAAGTGGGAAATAAATCAAAATAAAATTGACTATAAATAAAAATACTCTGTTCACTGGACAAAACAAATGCCCAAGTACAAAGTAGAAAGTAATATTACAAGAAATAACACCAGATTTATCTCAAAACCAGATAAAAGTTATGTAGTTTTCACTACAGACCAAGTTAATAATATTCCTGGTCTTATCCTTTAATGTAAAAAAAGCATATATGAAGTCAAACCTGAATATGTTCTCATTAGCTCTATTCATCATGTTAGCCCATCCAGAACGAACTGCAATTCTGGAAGTTATGCCTTACAAAACAATTTATTTAGTACATTTCAATGCTACACAAAGCTTTATTCCTTAATATGAGCTGTTATTTGTTACTAGAAAGAAAGCAGAGCAAGATATGGCCCTTTGGGGAGATGGTTAAGTAAGAAATACATTTCCAGATGATATCACATACAAATAGCACTCTAAAATCACAAGACATCAAAATTAATTAGGCTGAATCCATTGCTTTGTTAGGTATAAACCTCTAACTTTACTTCAGTACTGAAAAGAATAACTCTTGAATTAGGCGTGTCTTAGTCTCCTTAGGCTTCTGTAAGAAAATACCATAAACTAATAGCTTATAAACACCATAAATTTATGTCTCATAGTTCTGGAGTCTGGGAAGTCTCAGGCTCTTGGTGCTGACAGATCCAGTGTTTGGTAAAGTGTCTGCTTTCTGGTTCATAGATGGTGTCCTCTATCTGTGTCCTCATATGATGGAAGAGATGAGGGAGCTCTTTTATAAGAACACTAGACTCATTCATGAGGGCTTCATTCTTAGGACCAAAGCACTTCCCAAATGCTCCACCTCCTAATACTATCAAATTGGGCCTCTGATGTCATCATATGAATTTTGGAGAGGCACAGGCAAGGTGGAAAGTGTGGTTCCTATTTTTATCTTCTATACTCTGTGTCCTAAGGCAGGAACAAGACTGAGAACCCTGGAAAAATGTTATATTAATCTACATTGCAAGAGTACCATACAAATATTTCCTGGCCCCTAACACCCTGCACATACATCTCATCCTTGACTTAAAATGAACATTTGATGGTGATGCTGAGAAAAAGAATGTGAATAGAATAGGGATTCCATTATTATTCCCTGGATGAACATTAGCTGTGGAGATTTTTTGAGCTAACAAGAAACTCAATTTCTTTTCAGCATATCAGTCTAGATAATATTAAAAATATTGAACAACCAATAGTACATGCGGCTAATCATAACTGACTTTGGCTTGGGTCCCCAGCTGAGGCAGTCATTGACGCTGAATTATGGGAAGATGGAGAAGGGCCATGATAATCACTGTGTATGTGTGGTAGGGGTGGTCATTTGAAGCAGTGACTTTTTGCCATCTACTTCTGAAAATTTGTTAAGATGTTAATAATTGATATGGCTATATTTATGGGTATACATCAGTTGATTTTGGCCTTGCATGTTGATAATTTTAAGATTCAGACTTCACCAGGAACCCCACAGGTAACTCTGTTGTATTATACTGGACTCATATCTTCATGTAATCTCTGTTTGTCCCCCTCTGTCTCTCTACCTTGATCTCTCTCCAGTTATTGAATTATAGAAGTGAGATGTTTCAATCTTAGTTGATATTTTTTTCTTCATCAGTCCCTTGTTTGGGTGGAATTAGGAAGTGTATTGATTTCCTAGGGATGCCATGACAAAGTACCACAAACTAGGTGGCTTAAAACAACAGAAATTTATCGTCATAGTTCTGGAGGTTAAAAGTCTAAAATCGAAGTGTCAGTAGATTTGTGCTCCCTTCCTCTAAAGGCCCTGAAGGAAGCTCTTTCCATGCTTCTTTTTAGCTTCTGATATTTTGCTAGCAATCTTGGGCTTACAGGTGTGGTACTTCAGCCTCTGCCCCCATTACCACATGACATTTTCCCTTTGTGTACCTGGATATCTTTTGGGTATCCTCATATAAAGAGATCTTCATATTTTGTTGAGGGCCCACCCAGCTCCAGTATGACCTCATCTTAACTTATTACATCTTCAGTGACGCTTTCCAAAAGACGTCACATTCTGAGGTATCCTTTTGGGGTGAAATAATTCACTACAGAAAGAAAACTCCCTGGCAACAGAATTGTATCATTCTGTTAGTCTGATGAGAATTCAGGGTGTAAAGTTGCTCCAAAGTGTGATACATACATTGGGGGATGTACAATGAAAGATTTAAAACTTCTTTTTATATTTACTTTTATCCTATTATGGTATGATTAATAATATATTTCATGTATCAGTGTAGTAGTACATATACATGTTATAAATAAATGTAGATACATTGGTAGCGGGGAGGTAAGTGCTCAGAAATGTTTACTGATGGTGTTTGGGACAACATGATAAAAAGTTTTCAAGCCAACATAATAATATGAAGCATTAATGACATAATAATATGAAGCATTAATGACAAAAAAAAAATCTCTGTGGAGATTTTCACAGATCCAATTCAGTTTAGGTTGGGCTAGCAATGTGATTATCAATGTGAAGAAGAAATAGGGTACCAAATTTACCGCATTTTGAAAACATCTTCTTTCAAGTCAAAAGTGAAAGCACCATATCACACATGCAGGAGCCCTCAATGCAAGGGAAGGTAAAGGCAGACCCTGGAGATGAACAGATGTATGGAAGCAGCTAGAAAAGAAAGGGGCAGTGTGGATGCCTGTCCTCTCTCAGGAACAACATAGAGTGGGTCAATGACTGGCTTTTTCTTACATCCAATGCCAAGATGGTTACTCTGTCCATCAGGGGAGGAAAGCTAGAAAATGCTATTATTGGAATGTTATTGACATATTTCTTTTTCATTTAGTATTGTAACCAAGTTTCTAAAACTAAGCAATGATAATTATCCCCTTGAGCCATTCTTGAGCTGTTGTCATGTTTCACTGTTGCTGAATAATACTGTATTTATTAGGAACATCTTAAGTGAGTTAATCCAGGAAATTAGAACTAGAGATGAGCTTGGGCACCTCTCTTTCATTTATTTCTGTGGGACATTTTTGGGGTCAGTTTAGAATAATCATTATACATTATTAGATTTCTATTGCTATTTTTGTGTCTTGTCCACAAGGGAATGTTTTCTAATCTCCATATTATTTTTTTCTTAATTTTTTTTCTTCATTATTCTCACTTATGTTACCATCAGCTTCTAAGCATTACCTTCCCTTCTTGTGGTTTGTACCCTAACCACTGAATGTTAAGGGTATTTTTCTTTCTCTCTGTTCACTTTATTTTTCACCAAGTTATATAGTCATTTGGTTTCCAAGTAATATTTTCTTCTAGTTACTTAGGAATATATGCCATGATAAATTACTGGCAACTGCTTAGAGACCAAAAAGTCTATTTTTCTTCTTTACCATCCACATTACAGTTCTGTTCATGAAAGATCCTCTATTATACTATTATAATAACTCTATTGAACCTGCAATCCACAGCCCTTTGTTTAATTAAAACTATCTCTAGACATTTTTGAGTTTTATATTTTTTAGCACAATCCCTTGTCTGTGAATACAGAAGAATGGGCAGAGAATCCTGATTGGTCATTTCTCATGCGGGCAGGAGCTATAATACTCCCTTTTTTCCATCCTTTCTAATTATTTTCTCATAGATAGCAAACTACACACCCCTGTGCATCTAGAAGGATTAAATACTGATCAAAGGCAGGTTTAGCCATATCCCCAGGACAAGCTAATTCAATGAAGAAAAGCTCGGTTCTGGGAAGGCTTTTAGAAAGAGAAGTAAATTTACAGTTAGCATTTTTACAGCTGTAAAAAGTGCTGAGTGGAAGCAGACTTGCTGTTTTAGGATTTGGGATATTTAGAGTAATGGAATGGATAGGAAAAACTGTGTTCCAATAACTAAGGCAGAGTGTAAAGAGTGTGAGTTGTGATCTAGTCCATTCCACTTGTGATGTACAGCCTTCCCCAGAACAAGCCTTAGTTTTTTTGAGCAGTCATTATCCATGTTATAATTTTGTGTGGGTTGCTTTCAGGTAGGTTTAGAGCTTTATTTGTGGCTCAAATCATGTCTGAATTTTTGTAGACCTTGTTGCAACTGAGTGTTGGTGGTTCCTTTTCCCTTTGGTGGCTCACTCTCTCTCTTGAGCACCTCTGTTGTGGGTACCCTTATTTATGAAGCTGGTGTTCTTACAGACTTGGCAGGATTCTATTTGAGTAGAATATGCTCTGAAATGTTCAAGTGTGACATACCCTTCCTTTAGCTTGCATAGCATATACTTGTCTGTACTTTGCTTACAAGAAAAGGCATTAAGAGAAAATTCAGATTAAAATTTGAAATTCAGGTCTTTGGCAGGTACATATATAATTGCTATTTTGACCAAGATGTCAGTAATTAATTACCATAGTTTTCCATGTTTAATAAGTCTATAGAATGCTATTTGTGACAGTATAAATCACAAGTCATTAAACATGAAAATACCCATGAGTAAATACACAACACAGTAGCCTAAATAGGCAGTGGGCAGTCTACATTGAATGTCCACTTTATTCTACAGCTTCATCTTAAAATATTAGAACTGGCCAGGGCATCATGAGTTGTTGGAATAGTCTTTGCATTGTTAATGAATAAACCAAGATCAGGATAGCTAAGATAGTGTCCATAAGTTATAGCAGCTATTACAAACATTATGAATTCTTTCTGTACAACCAAAAGCATAATTAGCATGTGAAGAGTACTGTATTTTGTACAGTTTTCAGGCTGTGTCTGGGAAGATTACATAATATGTCATATGTGGCGGGTAAATCATGACCCTGAAACCACCAGCAGAAGTTGTGTTTTTGTTTGTTTGTTTTGTTTGTTTGTTTGTTTGTTTTTACATTATTCACTATGCTGGCTGCTTAATGTCAGGAATGATGCTTTTATCAACTTTTGAGCTTCACTATCTATCACAGTGCTTGATGCTTGGTTGGTATTCAGCAAACATTTGTTGAATGAATGCGTGTTTTATACGTTTATATCCAGCTGTGATATATGAGTGATTTTTGTGGTTTTATTCAGGTTGATGATGCTTCCTATGCCAGTGCCATTTTCTATATGTTCATATCTGTTTTCTCATCATGTTAAAAAAAATTCCCTTTCTTTGAGTTTCATAGTTCTCAAAATTTCTGTCTTTAACATTGTTTATATATGGCTAAGATCCAGGAAGATACCATTTTATACTTTTTTTTTTCAGGAAGGTAAACAATGAGTTGTTACAATTCAAAGTCACTCTTAACTAAAAATCATTTTCCCTGCCAGATGCTGTTATTCACATTGTGTGGTACAATTTATTGCTTAATGAAACATTTTTTTGCAAACAATGTAGATTTCAGTGATCAGATTTTTTAAAGTAAGGACACTCTGATCTTCATTATGGTAGTAAGAATCCTGGGATAAAGGTTTTCTTTCCATTTATATACTTGAGTTCAGCTTAATTATTTTGTTGCATATTTTGGATGTAGCCTGGAATATCTCAAAGGTTTTATACATGAACATGCACACACACACACATATGTATATGTATGTGTATATATATATAGTAAATATATGTGTAAATATATGGTACACATATGAAAGATAATTTTGTATAATATGTATGGTAAGCATAAGGAAGATAATTTTGTGGAAATAATTATAGAATGATTTTTATTTAATGTATTACCACTTAATTGTAATTCACATATAATACACGATTTTAAGCAATGTTATGTGACATCACCTTTCCCACATTCTAGGTAACCTATCTGTACAGTTCAGTAATGAGTAAACTCACAAAGAGGTAAACAAATTGACATTTTGTTCATGAAGCCTTTTTAAATCCTCTAATAGCTTTGGCAGCATTTTGATTGAGAAGCCTTTGAACCTTGTCCTTGGTTCTGGCCCATCCTCTATTGATGTACATAGCTTACAGAAAGACAATGAATGAACACATGTTTAACCAAATAAATTTACAAATGGCATAGATACCAGATCAAAAAAAATTATTGGACAGTTTGGAACCATGAAGTAAAATGAACAGGGAACTAACATTTCTTGAACACCTCCTCTATGCTAGGCATTTTATATCTCTTCATTTTTTGTGAGAACTTATAATATGAAATTAGGAATATTTTTCCTGATGAGAAAACCAAAAATAAAATATATTAATTTCTCACGGTCATATGGCTTTAAAATATTGTGTCTGGAGTAAAGTTTAGTTCTTTCTGATTCTAGTGTTCTTCCTCTTACATTAAAATAAACTAATGAATAAGCACAATTACTTTAGGGGAAACTTTTTTTGATAGAAATTCATGCAAAGCAGGCCCTGGGATTTTAGCTTACTGCAAACTCAGTGTAGACCATCAGCTAAAAGAAGCCTACACAGAAGTAATTCTATTGTATATAGTACTGGTTTAGACCACATAAAGGTATTGTATTTACACACCTCACTCCATTCACAAACTAGAAATCATTCTGAAGAAGAAACCTGAAGATAGAGGGCTTGATTTTGTATTATGCAGGTGACAGTTAAAGGACTGCAGAAGGCTGTGGAGTAGCTGAAGTAAGGCGGGGGATAGACAAGGGATAAAACATCTCTTGCAATATCAGTGCTAAGTGGGCAATGATGAAGGAGGAATTAGTTGTGGTCAGTATAGCTTTAATGGGAAGAAATGGCATCCATACTTAGAAAAGCCAATTATTATTCGTTGTGAAGAAGCCCTTTCTAACATTTGAACTAAGACAAAGCTAATGAAGCGTAGGATATTAGTCTAGACCTATGTGGCACTGTTCTTAAAAGGTCACATTATTATTAATATTTGATATACAATAATTCTAATAATGGGATGCCCTACTCCCTTCTGAAGTATTTGCTGATGAAAGTGTTTGTTTCCCTGGTATGGTGATAGAGTAATAGTGAAACATCTACACTATTTATATTTTTCTGGTTAATGCAGAAAATATTTGTTAAGCTCCAAGAATGGGGAGATATTTGATGCCTGTTGAACTAAGAATTTTCCAAAACAAACCTAGAGACCAGTCTAAATTTAGGTGTGAGGTCCTTGCCTTATTTACCCATTGATTTTTCCCCCCAAAAAAGAAACTTGGCCAGGGATTTTGTCATGGTTAGCGAATAAACACAGTTTCAGGCCCATAGGCAAGGCAGACTAGAAAAGTGAACGATACTGCCAAAGTTTTAGACTTGGTAACTGCAATGGAAGGTAGGTATTTACCCAGTTTTGAAAACTGGCAAAAGATACTGAAATAAATACACAGATATATGCACATATAGATTTCAATTTCAAAAAAGTCAGGACTCTTGCTTATAGAGCTCCAGATACTACATAATCAGGAGAAGAAACAGGTTTGCAGGAGAATAAAACAATCAGTTTGGTTAGATAAAGAATATTGGTACATGCTCTCGGTGTATCCAGTCATGTGCCATAAACTTGTGGATCCAGTAAAGAGGTTTGTGATTTTTGTTACTGTGACATGGTTTCTCAGGAAGGGGAGCAGAGATAATTCTAGAAGGTGCACCAGGTTTGGAGGTTAGTAATGAGGTTATATCAGAATAGTGGGTGGGGAAATAACTGGAGATGTGTGGATGGGTACTTTGGCGTGGTGAGCAGTGGATTTGGGACAGTAGGAGTAAATAAAGTCAGAAAACCAACAAGTCATCTTCTCTGAAAAACAGAACACCTGTGGATTTCTGAATAGTTTCTAATAATCTAATAACCCTGTTCAATTCTTAGACCATATCTGCTTTCCTGTATCAGTTTGTATACATATGTGTGTGTGTGTGTGTGTGTGTGTGTATTACATGTACATGAGCATTGGTGTGTATATATGTGTATGATAAAAAAAAAAAATGGCCCAGAAGAATCTCCTAGGAGTTGTCAGAGGTCCTTGTCCTTCAAAAGCTTCAGTTGCCCTTTTTGTCTAAATAGGTCAGTGCAGTGTGAGTCCTGAATTATTCATAGAAACCTAAGACTTGTGTTTGTGTACATTTATCTCGCGTTTTTGTTTCTATCATCTCTGCCCCATTTCCCGGCCCTGCTTTGCTTCCACTTCTTTTTCTACTTTTTTTTTCCTGCTGCTTTGAAAAAGAAATAGTAGAGTAAGCTACTTTATTGCTTTCTTCTCTCTTTTAACGTATGACATTCGCTTAAACTCATAGAGAGTTGTGATTTTCTGGCCCTGGAGCTCTGATCCAGAGAAAATGAGAAGTGTTGACATAGTGTGTGGAGTCCGGGAAGCTAAAAACAAACATCGTGTCACACCAACAATGACAAGGTGACAGAGGGCTTGCGCTGCCTCACATGTTGACACCTCCCAGTTCTACATCCCAGTTTACTTTTGCTCCAGGAGACTTTATTGCTGTTTTACAGTCAAGGCATAATCATGATAGATTGTAAAAATCATAGCAAACAGTGGTGGGCAAGTGTCTGTAATTGTGTTCAAACAGGAAAGTAAAGGCCCAGATATTAAAAACTCTTGTTGATCCCCACCATCATTTAGTGCCTTAATAACTATTTTCATTTTGTCTTGCTTTGTGTGGTACTCTGTAAGCAGACGGTCTGAGAATTTTTGCCTCTGGTAAATTGTGTGTGTGTGTGTGTGTGTGTGTGTGTGTGTGTGTGTGAGCGTGCGCGTGTGTGCGTGCACGCGTGCTTGAGCATGTGTGCACATTCAAGAAGGTCTCCTTCTCTTCTTGTCAGGACTGCAGCTGTCAACCATACCCCCAAGGGGCTGCCAAGAATCGGCATGGAGGGCTGTGTGCTGCCTGCCATGTAGAGATGGCACCTTGCGTATGCGTTACATTCCCACTCTGACTTGCTTGTGTGCACAATGCTAGCTTGTGTGGGAGAGGACAGAGTTATTGTGAAATACAATTTCTCTCTGAGATGCACAGTAGCTTCTCTCGCTCCAGAAGAGAAAAGAGCTACCTTTGCTGGAATGGCAGAGAAGGGTCTGTGAGTGCCTTCTACGTTGTGGTCTTGATGTCTGAATCTTCTGGAGAGGATTGCTACAGTGATGAGATAAAAGCAGCTGCCTTTCCAAGTGTTGTCCATTTGCATTGATATTTACATTCTTTGCCAAAGTGACATCATTACCATTTGCTTAGTATTTGCACCACTGGGATGTGTTTTACATAATTTAAGACTTGGAAGTAATGATAATGTATTTCAGATGGGTAGCAGAGGCCACAGGGTGCTGAATCTCATCTCTTTCCTCCTCAAAGACCCCAGTACATAAATGAATCCCTCATCCATATCCCTAAATCACATTAATAGCACTGCTTATTGGGTGCCAACGATGTGTCTGGCACCGGGTTAGAATATGACTCTATATTATTGTTTAACCCCCACAACAACATTGTAGGTATTATTATCCCAATTACGCAGTAAAGAAAGCGAGAGATAAATTATGAACTTGTCCAACTCTGAACTCAGAGACACCTGATCCGAGGGCTTTACTCTTATATCCCTCATCTTTTAGCCTACTGTTCTTTCAGATTTAAGAAACGGAAAACTTTTCTTACTTTCTCAGGAAATAATAATTGGGATAAAAATAAAGATATTTGGGGATTCCAATGTTTGTCTTTTTCTGTCTCTTTCATTCCCATCCTTCCCTCAGGTGCCCAGAAATTCCTCTTTGAGATGAGTATAAAACAGCCAGGTTTGCCTTGAGATAAAGGTATGTGGCAATGTTGAAAGCCAGATTTTAGAACTCTGCCAGGTGGCACTGATTTACCTGAATGTGGATCTCCTTAGATTTTTCATGGGCAGGGGTATTAAAAAGAAAGGAGAAAATGCAACTGTTTTAAATGTCTGCATGAGTGTGATTTTTGCATGATTTCTATCCAACCAGGTCCTCTCTGCTTGTATTGTCTCCTGGGCCCGCTCCCCAACCCCTAGGTGCCTCCATCCTCCATGGTCAGGAAAGAGTGAGACTTCTTTTTCAAAAAGCAGTGAGATTAGTCTCTAATTTTGAGATGGAGAATTAGAAGCAACTTTGTCCTTGTTTTCCCTCCCTCTCTCCCTTTTTTCCTCTTTTTTCCCACACCATGTGTTCCAAAATGACAGCTCAGGGGAAGCTGGCCTTATAAGCTGAATAGCCTTTTCCATGATATTTCTTGAAGGACTCCTTATGTTCAGAGGATACATTGCTGCATTTGCAGCTCACCCAGCAGTGCAGTAGTTGGAAGAACCTGTTACTCTTCTTGAAGCTCCTTGGTTTAGACTCAAAGTGGACTCTCATCTTTTCCTTATCACACCATATAGATTCTTAATTGCAGGTTCAGGAATGAAGAGATGAGACTTCAAGCCTTCTTAAAACCTGTTACCACAGGGCACGATATGCATGGCCATCTTCTCATCTCAAAAGCCCCCCACAGCAGTGGCTGGTGAAAGGGAAAAGCAAGGGAAAAGCCCATTTGAATGAGTACATTCTCACACAAACACACATATCTAAACTCCCAACCTTTTGCTTGTCCAGTCTCCTTCACCTACACTGTTCTTCCCACATCTAAAATACAAATCTCATCTTCCTTCTTAGCTCAGTTCAGAAGGCATCTCTATCCTGTCACATCTTCCCTATTTTGTTCCAATTGAAACACTGTGATTCCCATAGCTTTTAATCTTGTACCTCTCATATTAATCCCATTTACCTTATATTATTATATTATATGAACATGTTTGTGGGTCCTTATTAGATTATATGTGCTTTGAGGGCTGGGGCCTTCTCTGATTAGTTTGTGTGGACACCACAGACCTGAGATAGCACCATGTTGCCCAAATGATGAGTTCATGGATGTATGGGTAAGAAGAACCTTTATTTATAATGCCTTTAATTTTGTTCTAAGAGCAGTGGCACAATTTATTTTCTCTTTATGTCTTTCCTCTATTTATGGTTGCTTTTCTCAAATTCCTTATAAATTATTGGCAGAAATAATCAGAAAAGATAAATAAGTATTTTCTTACATTTAGAAGCAACAGTAGATATCACAAAGACCAGAATGTTTCCTTCTTAAGTTAAATAAAACTTGTAAGAGGCATTTCTTCAGCACTGGGTGAATGTGAAAAGATTTTGAGAGTGATCTGAAGTTTTGGTTGGGACTTGAAGAAAAGTTATATTCTTATGGGGCAGAACAGAGATGGTAAATCCTACCATACTGGTAATTACATTAGCACCAGTGGCAAAAGATTTTCAGTAAGGGCCAGATAACAAATATTTCAGGCTTGTTCAGGGCTAGTTACTTAATTTGGAGACACAGTACAAAATGAAAATGTGAGCTCCCTGTAAAAAAGCTCCTTGTACATTAAGGTGCCATTAAAGGCACTAAAATGAAGAGCTTTTCTTTTCTTCCATGGCCTTGCTCTTTTCACTTGTCATAGTGTTTTACACATGCTATTTCATGTCATTCTATGTAAAGAAAAATTAAAATTTTAAATTGTTAGTGTGAATCTTGCCATTTATCTTATATTGTGAGATGCCAGTTTTAACTGCAAGCATAAGAACTTTTAACTCATAATACAAAATTGCAGAAAGAGGAAACAATTCCTATTTCATAGCTCATGCAGTGCATATTTATTTTGTTCTTACCAGAAAAGTGGGAACATTACATAAATCAACTTAACTGTTTTTATTTCACTTCTCGATACACACACATTCTAAGAACAGTCTCTACCTTTGGCTTACCAGTAAACAAGAAAGAACTGAAAAGAAAAGAATCTATGGATTTCTTACTATGGGTTTCTTATCTTTCTCTTTCTCTCTTTGTCATAATTTTTATTTTAGATCATTGGCCAATTCATGGAGATTATATGAGTAAGAACAGATATAATGGGGCTTATTGGTCATCTGTTTTTCTTAGAATGCTATTGTTTTCTTTCTATGCTTGAAGCAAGTTTTGGTTCCAACTGAAAACATTGTCTCTGAGAGCTGTCAGTCCTCTGACTTACTCAGTAGTAGATGCTACACATTTACTTCCTACTTACTTTGAGTTTCATTGAATGTGCATTGTAGGTCTGCCTACTGGAATCTTGTATTTACAGACGCTCTCTGGGAATGGGGTGGCAAGAAACAGTGAACATGCATATTGTGTGTATCTATTTTGCTCTTGCACATGTTTAATTGTATGATTAGATTTTACTTTAAAATACAGTTTCAAAGATAAAATTATTACGAATTTCAAGACAGGGACAGGAGAACATTAGACCAAGCACAGGGTGCATGGGGCACCATGTGACAATACAAGTTACAAAATATGAAGCTGGCCCTGGGTTTTGCAAGCTGTATGGCCTCTTTCTCAACCACTGAACTCTTGTTACATGAAGCAGCCATAAACAATGTGTCAACAAATCAGCGTGGCTGTGTTCCAATAAAACTTTACTTACCAAAACAGTTGTTGGCCAGGATATGGCTACTATCTATGGTTTGCTGATCCCTAGTTAAGTAAGAACATGGAGGTGAGAGAGTATGAGTTCTATCTGAGAACTGCTTATCCATGGGAGGTAAGTCTGGGAAGGTCAAAAGAAGCATAGTTCTGGGAGCAGGGCGCAGATCAAGTTCTTTAAATGTTGTCCTCTAGGTCATGGAGAGTGAATGATGGTTTTAAACACAGAATAAGATGATCAAAGGAGATTTTTAGTAAATTATTATGAAATTGTTGTGTTAGAGAGAGAAAGGATAAATGTGCCAGCATGTAGCCTAGCCAGGAAGCTATTGTGAAAATCCAGGCATTAGATGATATGAACTTGGTATAGTAAGGAAGGAGCTGCAATAGTGGAACAATCTGATTTGAGAGGAATTTTAATTGAAGAATAACCCAGATATGGTATATGATTGAATGGGGGGGCGGGGAAGAGAAGAAAAAAAAAAAAACACTTATTTCTGTGCCTAGAAGCCTGCAAAATAGACACTTCATTCATGCCTTGGACAGTATTGTGTGAAACTCTCATTTGCTGACGTGACCATGAACAGATCTTTGGTAGGCTGCTTATTTTAGATGGTTACTGAATTTGGGGCTATTTGAGTTGGCATTGGGTGCTTGCGTTCACAGCAAGGCCTTAGAGTTGTGACACTGGCATTGATGAGAGAAGTAAGGAGAAGCAATAAAGGTGTATGATTCATCCTCACAGAGAGGAAAACTGAACCAGTGATGGCAGATGTGCTCTCCAGAGAGAAGAGAAAGGAATGAATGGAAAGCTCTTCTAATACCCTGACAATGTGTATACCTTGATGTGGCCTTTTCTGTTTCTTAAATTAAGTTGATATTTCACCTTCCTGTTGAACCTTTTCTGGAAAGATTAAGAAACCCATTTTTGGTCACTAAGTTAGAGTGAAATAAAATAAATAGGATGTGAAATAAGTCATGTTTATAGTGTAAATACCCCTTCGTCTCCAGATAAATCAGACTCCAAAGCAGTTTTGTAGTTGAAGTAATGATTCATTTGGAGAATAATATTTTTCTTTTGGCTAAATATGTATGGTATCATGGTCTTTCCCCCAAAACACCCACTCAGTTTTAACCCACCTGTGTGGCTGACTGATTGACTATTCTCTTTAAAGATGCATGTTGGGGATGGCAAGGTCAGTGACACAGATACTAAAGTTTCACAGATGTTGTAAATGTCACAGACATCGAAAGCCTTTATCATGTGTTTCCTGTAATAGCTTAAAATGCTGTGTATTAAGCTGCATATTAGCAAATATATTGTCTACATGATGGGAAAATGTAAAGATTTCTTTTTATCATCCTTGTCTACATATGTGCATTAAGAATGCGCTGAACCACGGCCCTATGCTTTTGCACAGGGCATATAGGCTGTTTATATTCCTAATCCATAGACTTGCCTAGACATGACCATCCAGCTCACCCTCTGCAGCTGAGTTTTTTTGTTTGTCTAGAATTCACCTATAGAACAGCAGTGAACTGCTAGGGTTCAGAGCCCCTAGTTGAGCTGCTATTAGACTGAGACCAGACAAATTTGAAAGCTCTACCTCAGACTTTTCTATGGTTACTATTACAACCAATACTCTCAAATTTCAACTTCAAAATGGTATAGATATTTTCTTTATAGGCAGTTCTGAATCTGAAAAACCCCTGGCAATTTTCAGGACAGCCACCTTTAATTCCCTACCACCTTTGAGGTTTAGGAGGTACTAAACTTTTGGTTTAAGTGCTTTTTGCAAGAGTGATTTCCACGCTGTCAAAATACTGATCTTTATCTCTTGTCCTATCTGGTTCTCTATTAAGACATATCAAAGAACAAGTGTCCCCTTGCCCAAGGTATAAAAAACATCACCAAGAGGTTTTCCCTTATTTTTAAGGCTTTGGCTGTGTGTGTGTGTGTGTGTGTGTGTGTGTGTGTGTGTGTGTGTACACGTACGTGTGTGTACGTGTGTGTGTGTGTGTGTGTGTGAGAGAGAGAGAGAGAGAGAGAGAGAACTGCACAGTTTAGTTGTTTTGTTATTGTCACTGTTGAGACATTGCGACTATATTTGTTTTAGGTGAATACTCATACTCTTTTACAGTCTCAGATGAGGAAATATGCTGTTTAGATGGATGAGCATGTGTGTATTTTATAGTGACACACGGTTTTAGTTTTGTTACCCATTTGCATGGCTGCCTTCCACTGTATTTACTCCACATGAGTGGACTTGTGTTAATGATACAGGAATCATCAGATCTCAGAACTGCATTGCCGAAGGTGACCTTAATTCCAGTGCTCATCCATCCTTGCCTCTTCTATAATGAAAGAATTCTAATTGGTTTGCTGGACTTTGATTTTAGTTTTCTTTGTAGTCTTGGTCATACCAAATTTCTGCTTAGAAATTGGCACGGTCTTTAATTTACCAGCCTTATTTCCTGCCACTTACCAGTGGCTGCAGCCCCATACCCAGCTCTTCTTGGCCCCTCAGCAAGCCATGCACTGTCAGGCTTACACCTTCGTATATGCTGTTTCCTCTGCTGAAAGTATCTGGTGAACTTCTTTTCCTTTAAGACCAGACTCCAGTGGCACCTTCCTTAGAAACAAATTGATTGATGGATAGTTTTATTGATTCTCCCATTTCAGAGACAGTATGTGAATGCCTGCAGTGTTCTGGGAAACTTTCTCTAAACAGACTCAAGTGTTGCGTCCTCTGGGTTTTCTCAACACTTGGAACTCACAGTCCTTACTAATTTACACTGGGTTCTAATGATTTGGGCTGCCTCCCTTAATGGACTGCAAGGTCCTTGTGAGTGCAGAGTTGATTTCTTATTTATTTCCCTGTTCACGGGGACTAATGTCTGGCATATAGTAGGGGCCCACTAAATGTTTGTTGACTAGAGGAATGATTTGTTTGCCAGGAGCCCTTCTTGGAAGGTACTAAGTAGGGCGCCCCTTTGCATGTATAATGGCCAACCTTTTCACTGTTCTCTAACATAGCATCCCAAAGTAGATAAACTAGAGTTTCATCTTTACCAACCATCTTTTGCTTATCCCCATCCTGCTTTCCTAGCACTCCCCTGCACCCTCCTGCTGCGTGCAAAGCTGGAACCTTGGGAAAATACCTTGCAGTGTTTTCATTCTAAAGGGGAACAATTGAAAGCATTTCTTTGGTAATTTAAGCACACAGCAGCTACCTTTGCAAAAGCCTTGTTGCTAAATTATTCCCTCAGCTACTCTTTTGCAGTAGGGGAAAGAAAGAAAAAAACACTGGGCGGAAGAAAGGGACTCTAGCAAGAAAAGAGACTGTTTTCTTTGGGGTTTAGCCTTATTCCTCTCCACATCCTCTCCATTCAGTAACTGTAGGGCTCCTGGTGTGGCACATTCTGCTACTTTTCCTTTTAATGTTTTAAATGCCACAAATGCCTGTCATAAAGCACCTTCTTAATTATGCAGAAGTAGATCTGAATGGTTAGTTAGCAGCGCTATTGCAATTACTGCATTTTTTCAGGTCTGCTGCTGTTTTATGGGACACTGTTTTCTAAGTTGCTGATTAAGATGATATAGTGGGTGGAGTCCTTTTCACCATTGGAGAGGGGCCTCAGAAGGCAGGGATAATGAGTCCTCAGGAAGGAGTTTATGGCCTGATAGGAATTAAGGAGTGGAGCCAAGGAGGGGTTGAAGAGAAATGCTCATTCGTTTACAAATGAGACCACCTAGTCTTTTTCAGCTGTCCCTTCTGTCCATTCCTGATGCTGAAATTGTTAGAGAGGCATCCGTGGTGGTTCTCAGAGGGAAGTCCCAATCTTAGCTGGACCTAATATCCTGATGCTTTTAGACATCCTTGTGCAGTAGGAGTCTTATGTCGGCGTTCAAATGCTGGCAGGGAAATTTAAGAGCCATGAAGATTTGAACTGATCTCTTTAACTTGCTGTATCTCTACTTTTTTTTTTTAACCAGATGTGAATAATGCTGTATGTCCATTTTGAGCTTTGAAGGCTATGGTTCTAGTATTGTTTTAGGCACTAAATGAAAAAAAAAAAAAAATATATATATATATATATATATATATATATATATATATACACACACACTTGAAAGCAACATGCTATTGTAAACTAGTTTATTCATTCATTCATAAATATTTGTTCAGTTGAGTTACTGCTACGTCCTAGGCACCATGCAAAACCTGGGGAATGCAACAGAAAACAATACCATCCATGCTTCAAGAGAAATAACATTCTAGTCAGGGAAACTGACATTAAACCCACCAGGAAATAAGTATGTACTTTCAAGTGGTGATGAGTTCTCTGAAGAAAAATAAAGTAGGATGAGGGAATGGACACTGTGCTGGGAATGCTATTTTGGATGGAATGGTCAGAGAAGTCTTCTCTTTGGAAGTGCCGTTAAAGCAGGTGCCCAAATGAAGAGAGGCAATGAGCCATAAGAATACCCAGAAACATTCCATATCGAGGGGATGTAATTCCTGAAACAGGAATGCACTTGGCTTATTTGAGGAACAGCAAGGAGGCTGGTGGCTAGAACACAGTGAGCCAGCACAAGGTGGAAAATGAGGTCCAAGCGATGCCCACGACCATATTGTGTATGGCCTTGTAGGTAAACTGAAGGACTTTGGATTTAATATAATCTTATTTACATTTTAAAAGAATTATCCTGTCAGCTGAGTACCAATTATACTATGAAGGGGCAAAGTGGAAGAAAAGACAAACTGGAATTCAGGCAAAAGTTTTTGTTTTCAGGTGATGACGGTGGATATGTTACAATATTATTTTGCTGTTCTCTGCTTTCACAAGTGTTCTCTTCATAAAGTAGCAGAGTTTGAAGCTGCGACTTGGACCCAACAATGAATCATTACTGATTTTTAAATTAATATATAGAATAATATTCTTAATTTTTTTTGTAAACCATTATATAAAATATTGAAGGAGGGTTGATCTTACTTTACATCTATTTATTTATTAGACATTCAAGTGGAGAGAAGTCTTTAGGACCCTGGAGCCAATAAATACTAGCAGCCTTGCCTACCAGGCTGTGATTGAGAGTTAAAGTTATCCAACCTCCATGTTGCCAGGGCCTCCCTTCCTTAGCTGGGTAGCAAAAAACCAAAGCAGTGGAAGAGGAGAGTTTTATTTATTTATTTATTTATTTATTTATTTATTTAAGGCGAGGCAACCCTTGGTTGACCTCACAGATTGCAAGGACTTTGTCAGCTTACAATTTCTTATTTTTTTTATTTTTAAAATTTTTATTTTAATATTTTATTTTTAATTTTTTTTTTACACCTACAGCATCTGGTCTTCCTAGGTGGTCTCCCATCCAAATACTAACCAGGCCCAATGGCCTTGCTTAGCTTCTGAGATTGGACGGGATCAGGCTTATTTAGAGTGGCATTGCCATAGACGAGGAACATTTTTCTAATAGATATAAAGAAAAGTACTGTTTCTCCATCAAAATGGTGATTACAGATACAAGAGACATACTCTTGTGTTACAATCTAAAAGATTTTTATTTTCATCTATGGCCATGCCACCCTGAACAAGCCTGATCCTGTCTGATCTCAGAAGCTACACAGGGTCGGGCCTTGAATGGGAGACCACCTAGGAAGACCATGTGCTATAGGTGTAAAAAAAAAAAAAAAATAAGGGATTGTAAGCTGACAAGGTCCTTGCAATCTGTGAGCTCAACCAAGGGTTGTCTCACCTAAAAATAAATAAATAAATAAAAGGTTTTTATTTTCAAGAAAAGGGGTTTATTGGCACTGTAGGATGTGTGGATCTGTGTGTGTGCGTGTGTGGATATACTTGCACTGAGCAACTATTTGTTTTACTTTGCTTTTTTTCTTCCCATCAAAGGAAGTAATTTTGCAGGAAAATAGCATGACATTCCTGGCACTAGTTGATTTTTTCTTGTTCAGACTAGGTGCAGCAAAAAATGCTGAAGTTAGGTTTGCTCTGTGTTTTCTCTGTATTTTATTTCTGTGTGATCATGTCCAGCTTTTAACAGGCATCTTGAGAGAAAGTTTATGCCATATTTTGTAGTCTTTTACTCTTTTTACTAAGAAAGAGGTGTCCTAGAAGCAAGGAAGGAAAATATATATATATGTGTATATAAATATATATATATATACATATATGTATTTATATATAGATTTATATTTCACACACATTTATATATATATATATATTTCTCTATCTGTAGCTTAAAGGAAATATGAATTATTAAACTCATGAGTGAGGGCAGGCAATGGTAAGGACATGAGGTGTGTGTGTGTGTGTGTGTGTGTGTGTGTGTGTGTGTGTGTGTATCCCCCCACTACTATTTGGTTACATAACTTCCACAGCTGCTCTTCTGCATTCACTTAAGATGATCTGCCATATCTAGGACCCCCTTCTATGTTGCCATCAGTCATTGTCTTCCATTTCCAAACTAGTCCCATATCTGTCACTTAGCATTGGATAGATACCTCAATGCTGTTTATCCTTTTTGTGCAGTTGTCATTTCTAGCCAAAGGGCCATCAGCTTTTTTAGGGAAAAGACCATAACGTGTGCCTCCTCGTGTGCCCCAGGTCTGCTGCATCAGTTCTGGCTCTTTGGCTGCAAGCAACAGAATTGGCTCAGACTACCTTAAGTAGGATAGGAATTGATCCAAAGCCTTTTTGAGGAGCTTCTGGAATCAAGCCAAAGACTAGAGGAAGGGTTTCCAAAAAGAATCAGATAACCTTGGGAGGTCTAGGTAACAGAAAATAATTAGTAACTTTTTCAGGTTGTTGTTGCCAGAACACATAGACTTTAATCACCCCCCAGCCCCCCATCGCCATTCTTGAAATATTTTGTTGTAGCTTCAAAGGTGTCAGGTAATGTATTGATCCTTAGGGAAAAACAAAGAAGTCACCTTTTCAAGTTCACCAAATCTATGAACAATGAGAAGGAGATGTAATTACCCCCCAAAAAAATTGAGTTGCTGGGTGGCCCTAAACAACCGTCCATACAATATCATGTGTACACTGATGTCCGTTGTTAGAACTCTGTACAGGTCTGGTGGCAGTGAGGGTGACAGTGATGATATTGATGGTGATGAAGAGAAAGAATTGTAAAAAAGTCTTCTTTTGAGAAAATTATCACAAAATGTCCTTGCAGTCAGAATGGCAAACAAGTGGTATAGCCAGTCAACATCTTAATATTAGTTAATATTAGGCTGGCCATCCTTTCTTGTGGATATCTAGGTTTCAGCAATGTTTATTCAAAGGCCAGTGTAATTAACAGTGTTATGCGGTATAAAACAGGTGCCATATTCACTGAATAAGAGTGCATAGGCTGGAAACAAGGACTGCTACTTAAATCACCTATGCCATGTCCCTTTCAGCCCTGGAGGCATAATTGAAACATCGTCTTAGTTGTCACTTTTGCGATGTTCATTCTCATAATTTCACTTTATGGTAGCTGGACTATGAATAATCCCAAGGTCAGATTCGTGTAGAAACTGGTATATTTTATTATTTATTATATTTTAATATTGATATGATACATTCTAATCACAAATATTTGTATAGCACCTTTCCCCATCGCTATAGTTTTATTTTTTTTCCTTGTGACCTTGGCCACATACTTTAAATTCCTTAAGAAAATACTCTGCCATTAAAAATGTTTCATCCATTTTTTAAGAAATGACAGGCTAAAGACGTTTTTTCTTCTAGTTCTGTCATACCATTTCTATTCCCTACATTTAAATTGCCTGGACTTAAGTTGCCTCTATAGTTAGCGGAAACATTATTTTAAGAACAATTTAAATTGGACCTCATTGTGAAACTGGCTACTGACTCTGAGTCGGGACCTTCTTTTGGAGGGAGGTAATTAAATATTCTTCATTGATGCTATTTTAAATGTGTTGAATGAAAGGAGTTAATTATACAGCAGGGAACATGGCAGACTTCTGACTAATAATGAGCTCTATGTTTAATATCTTCATCTTTGTTAGACTCATTAAAGTCGTTCAAACCAATCAGATGGCTTGAAGTGAACGTAGACTCATAACTAACCAAGCACAAATGGAAATCTCTCACAGATGCAGGGGCTCATATCTCTAATGATGACTTCAGGGAAGGGATGCAGCTATATTGCTTTGTTCTGTGCAGTACAATCTGTTTCGATTGGCCTTCTATTGTGATTATGGGGAGAGAAAAAGAGCAAGCCCAATTGTTCAGAAAGATTGCATCTGTTAAAATGAGCTGATGTGTGTGCATAAAAATTATAAGAGGAGGTGATTTGTTTTCCTTAAATCTTTACATGGCCAATCTCTTTAGAGTCTGGTACAATATGGAAATTTTTGTTCTGCTAAATCCTCACAAAACATGTGTTAATTCTGCATCTTGGGAGACACAAGAACTGCTAGAGGACCAAGTGTGCTCCTAAACCCTGCATCTGCTGTTAACTCACCAGGAGACATGAGGACTCTTGAGGTCAAGTTTCCCATATTCTATTACTGGTTTCTTCTGTGCATTTAAACAAATTTTGTAAACTCCCAGATTTTTAAAGTACTTCCTCTTAAACCTCTCCTCCCTTTTGATTGCTTCATGAAACACCATGTGACTTTATTCTTATTTATAGGACTCCCAGAGTTCTTTTCTGTCCTTGATGGGTTGGAGATTGTAGTGTTGGCTTGCCAAGTACTAGAAGATCAAAGAAACTTTCTTTTTTCATTCCTTCTTAAATTCTCCACGGGATTTCTTTCACCTGCTTGGGGGAGGGGAGCATTAACAATGATTGGCTTTGAGATCAATCAATCTATAGCTGATCTTCACATGGGAGACATTGAAGAATAAGGAGGGTGGGATTACCAAGTTTCACATGGGTCCAGGCAGTTGGTGTGTGTTAAGTGGGTAGTGAATGCTAGCACAGAACAACAGCCACCATAGAAAAGGAAAAAGATAAACTTGGATTAAAATCTTAGCTCTGACTTTTACTAGTTTTTTATGTGTACTGGACCATCATCCCTGGACCATAAGCCCATTATATAATCTTTAAAATGGGGATAAAACAATACCTGCTTTGCAGTATTGCTTTAAGGATTTATTGATATAATTTGTGTAGAGCACATAGTCCAATGCTCAATTATTTTATCACTTGTTATTAGAAATGTGATGATTACAGATTGTTTTTTATTTAAATAAATCCAATTTCATTTTTATTTTTTGAAGCTTTCTAAGCACTGTAATTTTCCTCTGAGTCTTACTGTTCATCCCAATTGGAGATCTAAGATAACTGTCTTCTTTGTGTTTGTTAATTACTTGACATGTTTCTTCTCAAATTAAGGGAAAACGTTTATTTCCTAGTCACTATTTAGAATGAAATTGTGAGACTAAGTATTTATTTGGCAAAGCACAGTAGAATAGGGAAGAAAAACCGGGCATTCTACGGGGGGAATTTCTTTGGGAAAGATAAATTCCTCCCCATTTTGGAGGGGGGAGAATTAATGAGGTGAGTGTCAGCTACCCCGCTCCCCTGCCCCAGACTTCAGTAAGCTCTTTCTGGGATCACACATCACAGTCTGTGATAAAGTACTACTGCAGTGCCATGGAACAATGTTACCTTCACAATCTCAGCTTCTTTTGTGGCCAGGCCACTTTTTGACTAAGGAGGTGGTGAAAAATTTAGGTAAATACAAAAGCGTGACTGAGGAAAACAAGAGGAAATCACATCTGCTCAGCTAAGAATCATTCCAAATTGCATACAGACTTAGGTTGTTCACGTCTGTGGAGAAGTTGGACATGAGCCATTGGTTCTCACATTTGCACATGCATCAGAATCTCCAGGAGGGCTTGTTAAGTCATAGATCTCTGAGATACCACCAGAGTGGGTCTCCCGTAGAGCCTGAGAATTTGCATTTCTAACAAGGTCCCAGGTGATGCTGATGCTGCCAGCCCAGGAACTACACTTTGAGAAACACTGTCAAAGTACCTTGCTATTCAAATATGGTCCCTGGACCACCAGTATCAACATCTCCGGGGATCCTGATCAAAAAGCAGAATCTCAGGCTCCACAGCAGATCTGCGGAATCAGAAACTGCATGTTAACAAGCTCCCTGGATGACTTGTTTACACATTAAATTTTGAGAGACACATACTGATCGAGTGGTTATAGGCTTTGGACAATTCAGAATTCGAATTATTCAAACCTGGGTTCAAGAGTGAGTACTACCATTCTTTAGCCCTGTGACTTAGGAGGAAGTCATCATTTTTGTTTTAATCCTTAGTTTTATTTGAAAAATCGAGATGATCATACTAAGTTGTTTTGAAGACCATGATAATATATGTTAAGTGCATATAATTAGTAGTGTTGTTAAATGATGTTTATTCCTTTTTATGTGTAACCTGTCCTGTGAAATCATTAAAAACAGCTGTTTGAAGGAAGTATTTGAAATTCTCTCTGAAGTATATTTATATGTCCTGTTTGGAGAGAAGTTATTTCCACAGTGCAATATTAGCTTGTCCTCACTGTATTATTTTGCCTGTAAATCACAGCTGTAGAGATATGGAATGGATCAACTTTGCTATAAACCAACCTCCTGGTTTGACTTCTGAATTTGAAAGGGAGGAGTGTGTGTGTGTGTGTTTGAGAGACAGACAGACAGACAGGTTTTTTGGAGGTAGTATGTTTGGGAAAAGCAAGGGTGTCTCCTTTCCTTCATAATAATAGAGTATGCTATACATTATTAGAGATAAAATTAGATTTGTATTTGACAATATCTGTTAGTAGGTTCACTGAGGTGTTATGACAATGACGGTTAGGCCAGTTAATAGTGTTCTGAAAACAATGAAATATGCTCTGTAAAATTGGGTGTTTGACATTATTTAATTTTTAAAGTATAGCCCTTAGTGATGTTTTCTTGATTCTCTAATCAACTACATTTCTAGTATTTTGGTAGTTGGAAGATACCTGAGCCCTCTCAATGACTTCATCAATGGAGAAATAAGACTTTGCTTTTAGTGTTTTATATTTTCAAAGCGCGGACGTTTCAAAGTCATGCTAGGTAAAAATGAAATATAATGACTACAGAGAAAACAGGTGAAAATGAGAAACGTGATACTTCCTGCAATTTAAGAGGGTTAGTAGGTTACAATGTAGATCTCTGTACAGGTGAATGAAGGGGTCTTTGAACCCTGAATGTCTCATTTTGCTTAGAAGGCTGTTCTGAAATTATTGTCTCCTGTACAAATAGGCCCCTTAGGACTGGTCTTTATAGAGGCA
Organism: Macroglossus sobrinus; assembly: GCA_004027375.1. NCBI lineage: Eukaryota > Metazoa > Chordata > Mammalia > Chiroptera > Pteropodidae > Macroglossus > Macroglossus sobrinus. The sequence goes on along the minus strand of PVKZ01000054.1, from coordinate 181,278 downwards.
TTCCTTACACTGCAACTATATGATTAGCATTTACAAATAAGGCATTGGAGCTCTCCATTGCTTAGTTAGTACCCAAAGTAATCTTTATCAATAGTAACAGTAAGTAACCAATTCTTAACAGTATCTCCTGCTGGTCCACTCTAAGCAGGGTAGGTGTGTGTGGAAGGCAAACAGTAAGACCTTACACTGCAAATCCTTTAAGCTGTTGCCACTCAATATGTGATATGCAGGACCAGCAATAGCAGCATCAACCTGGAAGCTTGTTAGAAATGCAGAATCTCAGGCTCCACTTCAGATCCACTGAATCAGAAACTTGCAGTTTAATAAGATCTGCAGGTAATTCATGTGCATGTTAAAGTTTGAGGAACACTGCTTGAAGCAACAATTCTTCTTGTAAAGAGAAATTGAACTGGGCAAGCATCTAAAACCATTTAAAGTTCAAATGTAGAGAATGAAATTAGTTCTTACCATGATAAAAAGTTTCTTTCTTTCTTTCTTTATTAATTTGTTGGGGTATCATTGGTTAAGAATATTATATAATTTCAAGTGTACAATATTATGATTTGACAACTGTGTAGTCTATTTCATACTCACCACTTGAAGTCTAGTTTCCTTCCATTACCAAATATTTGACCCCTTCTACCCACTTTGTCTCCCTCCAAAAAGTAACATTTCTAATTAGAACAATTCTGCCTATATTGGAAGACATTTTTTACAAGTTATTAATTCTCTTTCCTCCCAAACTTCCATCTGTCCTCTGAAGTAACCTGAACAGTTTGACATGTATCTTCACTTCCTTCTCTGACATCAATGTGTATCTGTTCACATGTTACAGAAAAAGACCTTATTCCTTTGAAACATAAAATATTATACTATGTAAACTGTAAGTCTCTATAGAACTTACAGAAGAATTGCTCTTTGTCCCCTCAGAATCTGTCACAGACATCTTTCTAGTTCATGTCCACAATTCATTCTCTTTTTTTTAATTTATATATTTTTTTAATTGAAGAAATGTTTTCAATGTTTTGCCCCTGTTCCCTCTCCCCTTTCCCTTCCCCTCTGGTAAGCACTAGGAAAGTTTCTTAATTAGTCTTAACGACTATACAAGTTGCAGGTCTAAAGGAACATGTAGATGTGAGGTCAATTACCTACCTCCTTGATCACGGTGAAGAATATGCTTTACAGTTAGCCTCATCAAAGAAGTCGGATTAAGCTTCGTCAGTCTTTGAAGCAGATCTGAGTAGACCCCAAAGGTTAAAACAAAACAAACCAGAAAGAACAATGCCATAACAAAAGCAGAGCTAAGTTCAAAAATGAGATATGAAGGTATCAGGTTAATGGCAATCTGCTGTCAACATTAATGAGGCTCCCCACTATTAGCAGGCTAGGTTTAGAAGCTAACATGAAAAGGATTTTGTCTGGAGCTGGTGCATATTCTTACATAAGCTAAAGGGAGAACTTTACCTCTGTTCTAGCAACTAAGTCAGTGACAAATCTGGGGATACAGGTGAGGATACTGGTGGGATTTGCGAGTGGTGAGCACATTTTTCAGCATTTTTTAAAAGTAATTGGTTGACTTGACTCTTGTTCATTCTGTGATGCAGAGGCATTGAAGGAAGCAATGCAAAAGCAGAGGCCATGCTGTTCAATACTGGGTTGAAATGGCCAGACTCTGAGATGCACATGCTCCCCCAACAACCAGCAGAGGCTGTCCACAGGCTTCATCTTCACATGTTAGAATCTGGCCACTCTTCAGAACCAAATTCAGTATATTGCTTTATGATATATGCTTTTACCCTGAAGGGTTTGAGAGACACTGTGTGCTCCCTGAAATCATAGGCAAAGTCTGTGTGCCAGTGTACATTTTTGCTCCCCAAGAAGATTTATATCACTCATATCATTTATATCAGATTGTCAGGGCACCTATGATCTAAAAAAAGTTTAAGAACCAATGGATTGGAGGCTTTTTACCCATTTTTCCCAAGGGAACATTTTGAAATTATGTCCTTCTGAGCTGCATTATCCCTCAGATTTCTATAACTGAGTTAGTTAGGGTGGCTTGGAGTACAAAGAACAGAAAATCTGGCTTAAATTGCCTCAATCAATAAAAAAACCAAGCCATTGACTTGTGTAACAGAAAAGAATGTCAGGCTCACTTCAGGTGAGACTTGATCCCAGATGCTACCCAAGGTGTTACTGCTTTCTTTGTTTCTCTCTGCCTTTTTTTTTTTTTTTTTGGTATTGACTTTCTACCAAAGCTGAATATTCATGTGGTTCTCACATGGTGGTCAGCAACTCTAGCGCTACCTGTTTTCTCATTCATTTTGAGTTGGAAAGAAAAAGAGAATCTTTGTCCCATCAACCTCAGGAAAACATTATGGGATTCATTGAGCTTGGACTGACTTAGGTCACATGTGGAGTTGTTTTGCCATTGGGATCATGGATTTAGTTAGAGCATGTGCTCTGTTCCTGGAGCTGTGACAGCTTTCTTCCAACCTCATGGGTCCCCAAACGGAAATTAAGGGAATTAAATTCTGAGGCAGGAAGCAAAAAAACATCCAGCAGCCCAGGTTTTCTGAGTGCCTATTCCATTTTGGTGCTTTACTCACACTACTTTCAAGACCTCATTGTCAATACCGTGAGACAGGTGTTATTGACTCTGTAAATGAAATATCTGGAATTGTGGCTCTTGTTAGTTTATCCTGCAGGATTCCAGGGTTATGAAGAGGTGCTCAACTGTGAGTTAGGGAAAGGGTAAGTGGGAAAAGAGCCAGACTCATTCTTCCCTCAGTGAGGCTTCGCCCCTCTGCATAGTCAGTATAACTCGTACATCTATTTGTCCATTGCCTCTTTTCACCAAATTATTTTTGTCTATTATATAGGAAAAGTAGAACTTTCACTAATACCATCCAATTTCCTTAATTAAAAAAAAAATGTTGCTCTGTACTGTTTATATGAAAGAGCTAAAATAATAGATTAAATATTATTTCCCTATAGTTATTCGATTCTTACATTAAACTGTTGCATGAACATGAATCTGAAACCAATTAAAATGATTATGCATTGATTTTCCTGTTGGAAAATTAATCAAGTTCTTTAGATGTGGTAAAAATAAGAAACTGTTTTAGATTGGAAAAATAAGCTATGATTCAAAAATTATTGTTTTAATTAAAAATACCTCTGGAAAATTTATTTTTTTAAACTGAAATATCCCCCTTAATAAAAGATTGACAATAGATTTTTTTTTTTTGTAACACAAAGTGTATCTGGAAAATTTTTAACAAAATAGTTGAAAGAAATTTACAGGACATATAAATCACCTTGGTTCCAGGATTCCACCTGGGCTAGCTAAGATTTTTATAGGTCAGAAGCAAATACGGAGACATATATTATAGAGGAATTATATCATTTGATTATATATTGTTCTGAATATAATCTATGCAGTTGATTCTCATGAGCTTCATCCAATGTGCTTTACAATTAAAATATCCTTTATTCCTCAAAAAGACAAGAAAACATTTCTAATTTAACTGTATTTTTGCTGTTTTTATTAAATTAGTCTGGTGGATGAGTATTTGTACATTCCAACTGCCTGACGGTCTCTGTGGCACTTAAGAGAAAGAAAAAACTAAATGTTAAAAGCAAATTTGTGTGGCTTGCCAGGTAGAGATTGAATACCCTTTTATGTTTCAAATATTTCTACTAGATACTCAGGTTTGAAAGGTAGATAAGAAAATTTATCACCACTTTGACAATAAGAGAGCAGACAGTGCTTAAATTACTTGCCTTAGGAGAGTGAGGGAAAATATATTGATATTTGTTCCATAACTGATTCTGTCCTCAGCACCAGGCTGTGTGCTATGAGGTCACAGGAAACCTGTGACATAATTCCTGTCCTCAGGGTGATTACGATAAGGTTTTAAGAAAAGACAGACTAATATAAATTAAATGTTTTATGTTATTCATTAGCAAGACTTGTCTGTTGTGTCTCCAAAATAAATTTAAAATTTGACTGCTACTTACTAATTCTATCGAACTAGTCTATTCCGATATCATTTCTCACCTAGACTTCAGCTCTACCCCTAAGCTGATCTCCCTGCTTCTAATCCTTGTCTCACACCAATTTATTTTTCATATGGTGACATAGCCAGAATTATCACTTAAAATATAAAGCACACCATAGGACTCTTTTTTGCCAATATTTTTTTTTTTAAAAAAGGGTCCAGTGACGTCCCAGTGCATGTAAAGTAAAAATTCAAACTTTTTTCTTTTGCCTTGAAGTCTTGACATGATCTTAGCCCCGCTTAAGTCTCAGATCTCATGTGCTTTCATACTGTGCCTTGGGGTTATTGCCCTCTGGCCTGATGAACCTTCTGATTCTTTGAGGGTATAATAGAACTTATCATTGTTTCTGTGTGAGATATGCCTTTCCTACATGTTTAGGTGGATGCCTCCTTTTCATCATTCAGATTTCACTTACATCTCACCTCTGTGAAGAGATTTTGCTTGGCTACCCTGTCTAAAAATATCCTATTTGTTGATTTATTTATGTGGATATCATCTGTCTTCAACCTCAGTGGAAAAGTCCATGAGGTCTGTGTTTCTGTAGGTCTCATTCATCCTCTTATTCCCAACATATTAAAATAACACCTCATATTATAGTAGACTTTGAGTAACATAAGATGGCACTAAATTAGCGTAATTTTAGATAAGTGTAAATGCATTCAGGATTTTAGACAAACATAAAGGGCTTGGATTATTTAGTAAATATTTTGAGGAGGCGTATCAATTGGAGTAACAATCTTGAGGTTCAGTAATATTTTAATGGTGTCTGAGAGGGAAAGGGAATATGCCCATGTTTTTTGCCATTGCCTTTACCTCTACTCTGCTGAGAAAATACAGGATAAATTTCTTTGGGATTAAAAAAAGAAATCTAAACTGCCTGCAATTATTTTTAAAGTTTCTGAGAGAGCTTTCGTTTTTTTTTTCTTTCTTTTTTTATTTAATTTGCGGAAGTTTTAAAAATCAAATAAAAAGTAAAAAGAACTAGTACTTAATGTCTTAACAAAGTATTAATTTGATTGAGTTTCAAAAAGACCTCATTAAGCTGCATGATAAAGTGATTATTCAGTGTCACTGTCATTGGGTTTTCAGCAATTATCTGGAACAGTTTTTAGAATGAGGCAACATTTCCCTTTTCAGTAGCACTTGAAACCTCCTTGATGTTGACACAGAAATGCTGATAGGGAAAGGTGAGGAACAAAGGGCTGTAAGCCTTGATTCATGCATGCTAAAAATATCGCATCCACCTCAAGAAGGTTGAGAAATGTGTCAGAGGCATTCTTGAGCATTTTTTTTCCTGATAAAGACCATTCACAAATGGCTTTTGAGTGAAGTGACAATGAATTTTTTTCTCACTCAAGTCCTAGCCCATCTCTGAGCATACAATTTGAATTAAATCTTTATATTTAATTTTCTAATTAGATTTTCTCTTTTCATGGCCTTTTAAGCTTTGTATAACCTCTGTACTTCCTTGTTTCATTAATCCCTAAAATACCAGCATTCTACTGAGAGATGTATTGTAGTATTTCCATCACAGTCAACAGAGCTACAAGATCGTTCTAGTATATTGGAATTTCCCATCCATGAAAAAATGCTATCTAGGATTTATAAGTATTAGTTGATTCTTATTCAACTCTATGATGAAAGTAGAATTTTTTTCCACTAATGTTTTATTACCATTAAAGCACAGACAGGTATTTTATATTAATTTGGATAAAGAGTAGATAATAGAGAGCTGGAGTTTCCTAAATTAGATACATTTTTGGTAGTTAGTTCCATAGTTAATCTTAATTTATCACTTAGAGTAGGGTAATTATCACAATATGGAAATGGGCCAGGATTATTGTATCACTGGAAAGTGACTAAGTTTTGGGTTTGTGACAAGTATATAGAATTGCCTAAACTTCTGTGTTATTAATTACTGTAGTTTTTATGCCACGGTCCATCATATATTTTATCACATTTCAAAAAATGATTTCTCCACCTCCTTATCAAACAACCTTAGGATAAAATGTATTACTGGTGGAGTTAATTCATACTCCCTTTAATTTAATTGATTGGTAAGGTCAATTTTTATGAGTTTGTTTCCATCATTCGATGGGCAAATCATTAGTTATCATTATCTAAATTAGCATGGATTTCCATGAAAAGTGAAGGGAGTAAATTGCTTTATAGATTTTTGAGATCATAACTTTTCTTAACACATACTTTTCAGCAGTTACTTTGTGTTGTTTCAATTTCTATTCTGAAGTTTCTCCAGCAATCTAGAGGTATCTGTGTCTGACAGGACATGATGAAAGGATCAAGTTTTAGAAGTTACGAAAAAGGAAGGTCTCTGGAATCATAAAAAATAAATAAATAAATTCACATGATTATAGACAGAATTTCAGTGGACGCTATGTAGGGGGACACCAGTGGGATGCTCTAGGAAGAAATGGACTTGTTTCCCAAGAAGAGACAAGACTTTAAGGAGAAAAAGAAAGAGAAAGTTGTAGCAAAAAGAAAGCAATGCACATACCTTTCAGTGGCTTATTCTGAAGACCCATGTTATAGATTGAAATGTGTCCCCTCACCCCCCCCCCAAAAAAAAGTTTATATGTTGAAGTCCTAACCACTAGGACCTCAGATTGTGACCTTATTTGGACATAGGGTCTTTACAGAGGTAATAAAAGTAAAATGAGGTTTTTAGGGTGGGACCGAATCCAAGAGGACTAATGTCCTTAGAAGAAGAAATTTGGATATGGGCAGGATAGAGAGAAGACACTGTGAAGAGATACAGGAAGAAGATGGCTTATTAAGCCTGTTTTTGAATGTTAAGTAATCCAGAGGTCAGGATGTACAATTTATGGGGAATTTAGTCAAATAGCATCTGTTGTACTATGGGACTCTGGTGTTTGAGGTATAAAATGGAAAAGTGAATCCATTATGGAGATTTATCCTGGACTAGCTTGCATCTGGACCAAAGGTAATCTATCAGGTTTGTCATCTTCTATACGAAGTTCATCACCTCCCTATTCCGCATACCCTAGTTTGTGTGCATGTACAGCACAGCACAAATCAGTCTCTGATGCACGTTGGTGGAATGGGTGTGTAAGTTTTGTAAGTTTTTTAGTAATGACAATCTAAAACCACTTCCTTTGTTCCTCTGAACACTGAGCTGAGCAATGATTGATAAGAGGCCAGGTAGTAGAGTTTAGAATCAGGACCAGCCCCGAGTCACCTGGTGAGAGGTCAGAGGCACTTTTCTCTGGTTCCATAAATCTCCCATCAGTCTCATATCTTTTATGAAGTCCTCTAATTTCCTGTATACCTTCCTCCTGGGAGGAGTGATAAGCTCTTAAAAGACACAATGTGTTGCACACAGCTTTTTGTAAGTATTATGCTGACATCAACTCTTTGACACTAATGTTATTACTATCTTCAGTTTACAGAAGAAAAAACTGAGGCGTAAAGAGGTTAAATGGCTTTCCCAGTGTAACAGGACTGACTAAAGATCTGATATTTCTAAGCAGTGTTTTTTTTTGCCTCCCTTAACAACCAACCTCTCAGGCATCAGATTTCTTCATCAAATCCTGCCTCATCTGTTTGACCAGCTAATTCCTGATAATGTTACAGTAGGTTATAATGGATCTGTTCACTTCTAGAGAGGACATTTGCATTTAACTGGATATTTAGCAAACTGTGTAATCTTAGGCAAACCACGTCCTTGTGAACCCTGTTTTTATCATCTATAAATATCAGGATCGAATTAACTGCTCTCTAAAGACCCCTCCCCAGGCTTAAAATTCAAAGATTCTTTCACATTAAATGCAACTCCTTTTCATTCTATATGTACACTTGGCCCTGATTAAACCTTTTCATAAGTTGGCAATTGGAAATACAAGGTCATATAATAAATATGAAAAAATGAGAAAGTCACTTTCTAGCTTTTAGCCTCAGGTTTCTCATATACAAAATGAGAATAACCAAGAGTACTCACCTCATAGGTTGACATCACATTTGCCCAACAAAGTGCTTGGAACAGGTCAAGTGCTCACTAGCTATAGTTATACTAATATGATAAACATTGGTGTGATCAGTTCTATTATCTCCCCAAAGAAATCACAGTATGTCTGTGAGTGTAGAAAAAGCACCCATCATGACTACTTTTTTTTTCCAAACATAAGGCATTTTATGCAGAGCGTGTATTTCAACTTTGTATTCTACAGGCATTGATCTCTCACTAAAAGCTGGGCAATGTTTATATCAAGCTGTATATCATCCATGTGTTCATTTATGCATTCAGATGTTCACCCCGCCTCCAAGCTGTGAGAACAATAGATACTTTAACAGTCTGGAGCGAGAAGGATATTAGCTCCATGAATCTTTATTTTAAATTACATTTCTGTGTTAGAGGTGTCAAAATGGTAGAACAAGTTAAGCGAGATTGTATTCCCCAGTAGGGCTATTGATGGTGGTTACAAATAAATTGTCGTTGCAGGTGATGATAGCAAAGTCCATGCCATCTTTTATTTAATAAAGTATTTCTTCTTACAGCTCCTTCTATACACTTTGCTTTCTTCTGTTTCGAATCAATCATATTTGACATGTTGCCCGATGTCAGGGTGAAAAAACGCAGTACCTAGTTAATCAGCCAGATGTTTGGCTTTATACTGGCTGGAACATCTGGATGTATGACTAAATAAATCCAGTTATTTTCTGTTGTGTTACTAGACAGAGCCAAACAATAAATCACAGAAATCCTTTATTGGAGAGAGATCATAACATCTTGAGCCTGAAGTCCCAAGGCCAAGGCCTAGCTCTTCCTCTTAACAGTTGCACAGCTTTGTGCAGAATCGGAAACAATTGAGATAATAATGTATGGAAGCATTATATAGATTCTAGAAGCTCATGTTGTTAAAAGAATTTTATCTTCTTACTTAGCTATACAATGGTCAAGTAATTTGTATCTCCTGGAAGGAAAGTTAAAACGGAATAAAGATAAATAGACCTTAGAAGCCAGGTTTCAAAACAAGACTAATATTAACAGTCAGGATTCATCAAGTGCTGACTATGGGCCATGAATGCTGTGAGGTGGGCACTATTATTTTTCCCATTTTACTAACAACATAACTAAGGACCAGAGAGGAGAGTAAACAGCTTGCCCAAGATCTGAAGGTCATAATTTGAACTCAGACAATCTGATTCTGGAGTCTGTATCCCTGACCGATATAGTACACTCTATACAACCTCTTACATCAAAGTATTTACGCAACTTCCAGCACTATTACTTATTAACTTGTTTTGTCATCTATAAAATGGGTATAGCATTACCTACTTTAAAAGGGTTATTACAAGGTTTTATTGAGAGAATGCATGTGAAATGCTTAACTATGTTGGTTTATGGTGAGTACTTATTAAAAGGTAGCTATTTTTACTGACTGGGTAATACAATATTTGCAATCAAACAAATAACCTCAGTACTGATTTAATCTGTATTGAGCCCCTTCAAGAGAATTTTTTTTTTTGAAAGAGAGTTTTTAAAAGTTAAGCACTTTTGGTCAATTCTTGATCTAGGCTATAACTTATAATAATTGAAAGCCCTCAGGTTATTATATTTTTCTGCTTTATTTCAATAGAAAAACATGTTCTGAATATGGAAGACTTTGTTCACTCTTTTCCTTCACTTTCAAGTACTTATTAATAGTAAGGAATGTACTTGACTCTCTTTCTCTTCCTTTTTTCCTTCCCCATCCCTTCTTTTCCTATCTTAATTTTATATACAATAATCCTATAAGATGCCATTTTTCGTGTGTTTGTAATTTATAAGTCAAGGCTTTAAATAAGTTGCATCATGTCTCATAAATAAAAAGAAGAAGCAGTATTTTAATTCATCTTAGGACTTGAGGCCCAGTGTTTTAGCAAACAAAATATGAAATATTTCTATTATTAATAAGGATAATGATGAAAACTACCATTTATTTACTATTTACAATTGGCTAGATATAGTGCTATATACTTTGCATACATTTTCTGATTTTATTGTTGCAAGTTCTTGTGATTGACACTTGGTTATCAGTGGGCAACTCTTTTCACTCCCCATTTTATCTTATGATCTGGGATCTTTAGTCATTTTCATTAGTTTGGTGTAGTGTGACCTTTACCTGATTGATTTGCTTCTCAGAATTCTCCATTTCTCATGTTGTGAGGAGCACAAGTTTATAATTAGGTAGTAAATTTGGTCATCAACTTTGATAGAACAATGGGCAAAGCTGACACATTTTAAGGAGACTTTTCTGAATGTGCCAACATTGTGTTGAGCTGGTTTCCGAAACAGCTAAAACAGCTTTTGTCAACACTCAGCCTGTTTAAATCTCAAGATTATGAAGTTTTCAGCCCCAAAATGAAAGTGACGCATATTTTTTTAGTGCCCTCATAAAAGTCAAATATTTAATCTCAGGAGGAAATTTAGAAGATGGAAGTAAAACCTTAATGAGATGCAACATAAATAATAGAATTCCCTTTCCATGAAATGACTTGTGATGATATTTCTTCAAGGAAATAAACTATGAAATAGAGCATTTTAGAAACTTTAAATCCACTGGTGTAAACCTTGCACTTTAGAAATATAGTGTCAATAAGACTAAACATTTAGTAAATAGAAGGGATTAGACAATTAGTATTCACATAATGTTAAATTTTCTAAAACACTAGAAATGCATTGCCAAAAAAATTTTTGTTTTATAAAATAAATATTTCAGAAATTCTCAGTCCATAAAACCTGAGAAGTTACTGGGCCACGGGCCACAGCAAAAAGAGGATTATTTTCTGATTCTTTATCCACTCTTTTGTGTAACAACACCTCCTGTTCCACACAAATGCAGACGTGTACACACACACACACAGACATGCCAGTTGCAGTTTTCCCAGTGCTTGTTAGATAGAAGGAACTCAAGAAATATTAGCTATCTTCCCTAATTATATTCTTATTATTTAAATGCAAATGATAGAGGGAAAGAGTAAACCTGGGTTGTTAAAATACTACAGGGAAAGCTCTAAAAGTTTTATACCATCTCATTTTATTCTTCTAATCACCCTAAAGTGTCTTCATTTATTGGTTTAGAGATAATGTAACAACACAAAATTGAGTTGTATCTCCAAAGGACATTTTTCTAAGTTTTGTAGTTGGATTGTAGTAAGTGCTGACCCCCAGGGTGTGTGAAAGACAAATGGTGCTATTTGGCTTCTGCTTCCCAAATACAGATCTTGCCTAAGAAATGGGTGATTGGTTTTGGTTTATAATGATTAAAATGATTAAATTTGCAGAGTCAGGTCACTTGGCACAGATACATATTTTTATGGATCGTTTTTCTTGCCTTAGAAATGTAAATCAGGTTATTTGCCAAAGGAAAGTGACAAAGTTTGGTTATTAGGTAAAAGAAAAATACTAATCTAGATTGGCTGGATTTTGGTAGTGATTTTGAATGTCATCAAGAGTTAATTATAAGAAGTCAATATGCTGTGCCATATTTGTAAATAAAATAGTTAATCCTCCCTATTCCTGGACCCATCCTTTTTATTTTTTTCTTCCTTCCTTTCTGTCTTCCTTCCTTTTTTCCTTCCTTTCTTCCTTCCTTCCTTCCTTCCTTCCTTCCTCCCTCCCTTTTTTCCTTCCTCCCTCCCTCTCTCCCTCCCTCCCTTTTTTCCTTCCTCCCTCCCTCCCTCCCTTTTTTCCTTCCTCCCTCCTTCCCTCCCTCCCTCCCTTTTTCCATCTGTCCTTCCTTCTTTCACTTCTCTCTCTTCCTTCTTTTGCATTTCCTAGCTCCACCAATTGACTTATTTTCAACTACAAACCATATTATCCTTTGCCTGGTTATAACTCTAGTTATAGCCATAGTCAAAATAGATAGAAGTTAACCTCAGAAGGAGGGAAGTATGAAAGCTCAAAATTGTTCCTGGACTTCTCCTGGCATCGATGTTCTCAACAAGCTAAGGCAGCTTCAGGTTTCACAATTGAGCTCCTTAGAATTAACTAATATTGTCTGTTGATATCATTCGACCACCTAATAGTAACACAGACACTTAGGTTCTAGCCAAGGGTGTGTGGTTCTCTTCTCCCTCTGGTTCTCTCTCTCTCTTGACACTAATAAGTACTCCCAGACTTTACTGGGTGGCAATATAATGCCATAGGGAAGTCTGCAGGCATGGTGAGAGTTAGTCTGTTCAGCTCCAGTCCCTGCTAGGCACGTGCTGATCTGTGCAACCTCAAGCAGTCACTTCAAATATCTAGGCCTCTTTTGTGCCATCTGTAATATGGGACAATATCAATACATATTTCTATTTTCCAAAGCTGTTGCAAATGCTAGATGAGTAATATACATAGAAAGTCAGTTTCTCAGGCTATGGGACTTTCAGTGCTAAACCCAGGACAGTCTCAGGCAAATGGGTACACAGGTGAGTGCCCCATCTATGCCAGACACAATGCTAAGCATATCACATTCATTGCTCCATTTTAATCCTCGCAGCAATTCAATGAGGCCATCTAGGTTTTAATACTGAACATTTTATATTTTAAAAAGCCCTCACTCCTGTGCAAACTGGGACAGTTGGTCACTCTGGCACTTGATAATTATCAACTTTTGCTGGTTATTTGCATGCTATTGTGAAAATCCTTACCGTTGTGCCAAAGACAAAATAAGCACTCAATAAATATTGGTTATATTCTTTGAACTTCCATGTATATAATGTTATTATTCTATCTCTAAATTCTATCTTTTCCCTTCTATCCTCCTTTCCTAAGTACTCTTTTCTATTCTGTTTATTCAAGACTCAGATGACCCTATCTCTGTACCCCCTAAATTGTCTTTTCTATTTTCCTTTTGACTATAGTTAGAAGTTTATACAGTGGCTAAAATCTCTCATACAAACCTGGGTAAAGGAAGCAAGGTCAAAGATTACAATGTAAATGAAAGTCTTTTTCTTTATATATGATGTAATTTATATTATATTTGTTACATAATATGAGGTCTCAATAAGAATTAGGAAAAGAAAACATTAGATTATTATTTGTGACATGTTCTGATAATATTTTCTTATTAGTAAAAAATAGCCTTGCCTTTTTCCATAGCATAGTCTAACAATGAAGAAGAGTATCTTTTAAAAGATGAAGTTGGTAAAAATCTCTCTCTCTTGTTAAATTATCCTAATCTAAATCCAGGTAGCCTGATTAAAACCAGCCTTTTTTTCTACCTCCTACCTTTTCAAGAAAAAGATATCCTTAACACTTAATGTTCTTTTGCCATTTGCCATCTTTTGTTTAGAGTGTGTGTGGAGTGTGTTACTCAGGCAGGTATAGTTTCTCATTATGGGAACTAGAGAGCCCAATTGTCAGTTTTTGTTTGTTTGTTTTGCTTTTTGTTGTTGTTGTTGTTGTTATTTTTTTAAAACACTGCCAAGTGCTTTCCCTGGAACGCAGAACTTTACACCAGTTCCCTGGTCCAGCTCTCAGTCAGTACCACACCTTGATGCTGCATCCTCATGCCTTTGAAATCATGTTCAAACTAGTGTTTGTGTTTAAATCCATTTACAATCTCGCTTCACTTAAAAATAATTGCAGCATTCAAAAAAACATAATAGAGAAAAGATCCGTTAACATCTGCTATTATTTATCTTCTGCATAAAGCAGATTCCTGTTGATGGATTGTAATTTTTGCCTATTGTAGTGATATTTATTCCCCTCCCTCATTCAACTGGATCTTCTGGTACTGGGTTCAGTTTGATACATTAATGTGGTAAAAGATACAAAAGGTGTTAATTCATAATCGTATATGGCTATGTGGTGTTTAATGTGGCTGATTCTGAAAGTTGTGGACGTGAGCTTCTGTGGAAAGCCTGAAATGGTAAAGAGTGGATGTTAATACTATTGACCTTTGTGGATCACTATGGATATAATATTATGAATATTTGTATTAAATAATATGAAGGACTTCTCAACAAAAAATCATGCAATCTGTACTTCCTATTATCATCTTCTCTTCTGTAAAACAAAGGAAATCAATAACTAAAATGATGGGTGTCTTTCTCTTCCAGGATATTCATGATGTTGTAAAGTTCTTTTAAAAATTTGTAAGGAAAATATTAACTTTCACTCCTTTAACAGAGGAAAGTGAACAAACCCAGACATCAGCAAATGCCTTTTGAATTGAGTTCTGTTTGGTCAGTTGTAGAATGAGCAGTCATTCTTGTTTTCCTGGGACTGTCCCAGTTTTAGCACCGAAAGTCCCATGTCCTGGGGAAACACTCACTCCTAGGAAAAAGAAAGTGTTAGTCATTCTCATTGTGATTGTAATGATTAGTATGTAATATAGAAGCAGTGATGAAAGAGATATGCCTATCTCCTTTTCACCCAATGCTAACTTTTAAACACATGTATTCTTTTCAGCTGGACCTTGAGAAACTTCTTTGTGGGTGGCTCTTGAGAGGCAGGTAGGGCATCCGTTAGATTAGTACTCTCCCTCTGTCTCTTTATGGTGGTTCTAATACCTGTTTAATCCACTGGTCCTTTCATTTGAGTATTTACCATTGACGTTTAAGTGGCCCACAGTAGGAATTCTACAGGAGAGCCCCTTAATAAGACAGGCTTCCTGAGGCTGCAAGCTCCAGAGCATTATTCCCTAAGGCCATTACGTCAAGTCCAATTATCTCAGCTTGATATTCTTGAGAATTCTACTTCTCTCATTTTTAGATTGAAAAAAGAAAGAAAGAAAATACTGGTGGTTTATTTCCCTAAAAATGAATTTTTAGAAGGTATACTAAGGAGTTAAAATGACCATTTTAACCCAATGAGTCACCACAGATGTGAATGTTACCCATATAATTGACATGTTGTGTTTTTAACTTTGCATCCTCTGTGTTAGGATTTACCTGTTTTTTTGTTTTTGTTTTTGTTTTTTTAATGTTAGTGGAATTTTATCTCTTTCTCTCTGTTCCTTACTCCCTTTCCTTTGCTCCATTTCTGTGGGAACCTTTCTGCCCCTCTAAGAGAGGCTGGAGGTTAGAGACATGGAGCTGTGGGTTTTGAAGTCAGTTTGTGCCTTAGTTTTAAAGTGTTTGCTCAGGCCTCAGACATGCAGGGCACCGTGTAATAGTTATTCTGGCATCGACTACACACAGCACATCAGTTATTCTTAAAATGAGCAGACACCCCGGGGAGGTGAACCCTCATACTTTCATCTCCTACAAGCTAAGCCTTGGCATTTTCTTTAAATTAAACAAAAATAGTGGAAATGTTGTCCCTGAATGCTCAAATTGGTCTGGGAACAAAGAGCCGAAGGCTGTCGGAAGAAACTATACTAAAAGAAGTGGCAGCGTTTTTGGTGTCTGATAAATTATGTTTACTCTGTTTTTTGCTAAGATTATTTTAATGAGCCCCTTCCCCCCAGACCTCCCATCATTCTCCATTCAGAACCATCTGAATATCATCTCTTGCCATAAGTCTGTGGAAAGGCCAACCATTATCCTCTTTCTTATTCTCACATCCTAAGAATGCAACTTAAAAGAGAAAAAATTATATTGTTATTTTCCTAAACAGGGCAAAAGGGGGGGAAAGTCATTTTGATCGGAAGTTAATGGGAGATGAGAAGAAGCTACAGTTACAATTCCCATAATACACTAATGTATATTTAATATACCACCTTGATTTGTGGCCCTAAGTTAAATAACTACATATGTTGAGAGCATAATCCTTTTCATAATCATCTTGGCCTCAATGGGAGAACATTTGTATTAGTTTCCATAATTGAAAATGCTAAATGCCTGTTTTCATTTACTGAGTGGTTTCAGGTAGCAAAGACATAACTCTCCTAACACATATCTGTTCTCTTGCATTCTAGTTAATTTATAAATAAATAAAGTATTTTCCCATTTTTCTGCTTTGTGGAAGTCATCTTCAGAGTAAGGGTGGGGGTGACTGTTTTTGACAATTTTTAAGAAACTGGCTTGCAAATATGGTTTCCTACAGAGCTATTTTGTGTGTGTGTGTGTGTGTGTGTGTGTGTGTGTTTGTGTGTGTGTGTGTTTGTGTAGTTTCCCTCTGGATAGAGGTTATGGGAAAGTAAATGCAGTACATTTTAGAGTAGTCATTTGCTGTGATAATTAGCATCATAGTACAGTATGTGGACAGCTGCCTATTAAGGTCTAGATATCTACATATAATGTAGATTGTCCTGTGTTTCCGTACTAGACTGATTACACATACAATTCCTGGATTTGAGCAAAAGAGAGTTATTCTTTTATCAGAGTAAACGTCTCTAACATTCATAGAATGTTGCCTTTTTCTTGTCACTGAATATTTTTCTAGTATTTATTCCTTCATTCATCACATATTTATTAAGCATCTACTATGTGGTAGTGTTACAGAGGGAAAAATGTAACCTGGGCTCTCAAACAGAGTTTTAAAGGTTATACTAAAAAGTGGATGCTCAATAAGTAACTCATGTACTTTAAGAAATGGTTGCCCAAACTTTGGAGGCAAAATGTTTTGCAGAGTTTTTAATTCTTCTTTAAAGACGATCACCTACATTTCAGATAAACAATTTTCACTACACATTTTTCTTTTCTAGATAAATGTGTGAGACATGGAATTAAATGGATGGAGAAACATTTATTAGGTTATGCTCTTACCAAGCGGCATGATATTGGCAAATTTATCTAATCTCTTTGAATCTTTTTTTATTTTTAAATTAAGTTTATTGAGGGTAACATTGGTTAATACAATTATATAATTTTTTAGATATTTATTATAATTTGACATTTATATATTTTATTATGTGTTTACCACCCAGAATCCAGTTTCCTTCAGCTGCCATATATTTGATCCCCTTTACCCACTTCACCCTCCTCTTACCCTCCTATATTTGACCCCTGAGGAACGAGGGGAGTAGATAGGGTAAAAAGGGTTAAATCTCTTTGAATCTTAATATCCTGATCTATAAAATGAGTGCAAAACTTATATTATGAGGCTGTTGTGAAGATTAAGATAATTTGTGAAAAATCTAAGCCATAGTAGTTGTTCAGTAAGTGATAGTGATACCTACAAGTGTTTAGAGTATGGTAGGATAGAGAAAAAAACTATCATGCAAACACTAGTCCTTCCAATACAAATGAAGAAGCATCACCTGTATAGGTGTGGTTAAAGTTGATAGCTGTGACCATGCTGTGAAGAGTGCATGGTTTTTCTCTGGAAGGTACTTTGATTACAGAGATACTGTTTTGAAGAGGTAATATGCTAAACAAAATCATCAGTGTACTGAAGGTGTTAACAAGGCTCTGAGAAAGGAGCCATTTACTCTCTTTTCACTTCGTAAACAAACATAACGCACACATGTATGTAATCATCTGTGATAGCTGATGCTGGTTTACTGGGACATCAGTAAACTGTCCTCAGCTCATTTTTTCCAGTCCCCCCAATGTTTGTAAGAATCATTTGAGTCCAGCTTACTACCTTCCTTGCTGTAAATTAAATGCTTCCTTCTTTCCTCCACCTCCTACTGTAAAACTGATACAAAGGAAGCCTATCCAGTACTGTTCCAAACAAGCTAAATTGGATGACAAAGAAATGACACTCACCATACAATGTTTAACATAACAGAAAGTCAGGTGTTAATTAATGACGTTGAGAGCCATGACCAAATATAAGGGAACAATATGTTTTCACTTGGATCATAGATATCAAGATTCCAAGGATCCAGGAGAATGGAATAATACAACTGAAGACAATACACAACATGGCTGAAATCTAAGGCTTTCATTTTTGACCTGATTTAATTTTTAAAACTTCCAGTGATTTCACAACTACTAAGACCCTCAAGGCAAAAAAGTACACCTTATATTATTATTAATTCTACTTTAAAAGAAATTTAATAAAGCAAACAAAAATTATTATTTCAGGCTACTTATTTCTGTTTAGGGTCATTGGTCTCTCCTCCAGGTTGGCCTCTTTGGAACAATACAGGTTGATCTCAATAACCCAATAAACTTGCCACTTTTATTTGACCACTATGCCAATGACTTATAAAGAAATTGTTCAAGTGTTGGGGGAAAATAAATATATCTAACCTACATCCTGAAATCAGGGGAAAAATTAATTAGATGCACATGGTGTGAACAAAGGTTTGCTAAATCACTTGTTCCCAGACAGAAAATGGAACTTATATTCTATAGTAAAACATACCTTAGAGATGTTGAGAAAAGCTTGAGATTATCTTTATATAGTGTGAAAGAAAGAGAAAGCTGTGTGAGACAGCTGCTAAAAAATTAGGCCCAAGCACAATACACAAAGATAAAAACAGTGTTGAGCTCATTGGTCCCATTGCCGCTCTAAATCTGGGCTTTATGCAAAGCAACTTAACGTCAATCTAGCAGCCACATTACCTTTATCATGACCAAATTACCAAGTTAGAAGGCATCTGCCATTATTTCAGAAAGATGCAGAATGACATTTTCATTTAAAGAGTCTTAGCAGAACATGTTTTGGATTGGGGCAATAGATAGAAACTCAGGGGGGTATTTTTAGAAGTATATGATAGATGAAAATGGTGAGGGACCATTTAGAATAGTCCTTTTTAGTATTTCCTAGAGCAATCTGACTCATTTGGATTGAAATATCTGTCAGAAGTTGTGTCCCAGTTCAGTTGATCCCAATATTAAAATGTCTCTACATATTCTTTCTCATCTTTCCCCTTCCAGCTTGATAGCTATAATTAGTATTATTATGCTCCCTCATGGGGGCAGAGGACCAGGTGAAATAACAGCCATTTACTCAGTGACAGCTCAAAACAGTTAAAGAGCTTCTACTCATTTTCTACTTTCTTAAGTGGCATCTGCATTTCCTCCTCTCACTTTCTTAAAAAAAAAAAATCCAAACAGCAGAGAAAACTCTGAAGATAAATTATTCCTTTAAGATCATCATTTTACCTTATTTCAGTGGAATACTTGTTATAAACACCAATCCAAACAGATTGGAAACATGATATTTTGATTCCAACTCCTGCATAGAATATCTTAGTATTTCTCAATTGCTTTAGGGAGCCCATGACAATAAAATTCTGTTAAATCTAACATCGTTTTGAACTCTTCCTTGCCCATATTCTGATAAGAAATTTATCCTGGCACAGGTTTATCTCTGTTGATAATGGGCTTCGAGGCTATAGGGAAATGCTGATACAGTAAGTTATCATCTATCATTTTGACACCTACTCTTTAGCAGATGAAGAGAATAATGGGTGCTTTGGGTGCACCACTGCAGAACTATGTCAGCAGTCAGTACACGCGGACCCAGTGGTGGGTGTCTCTGTGTTTGTGCTGTGACCGTATATCTATGGCTATCATTCCTTCTTCTTCTTCTCATTTCTTTTCATTTTCTTTCAACAACTTGTCATTTGTTGCTTCAGTTCACTTCATTTCTTTCATTTCTTGCTCTTCTTGCTGTCTGCCGTAATTCTTCCTGAAATTATGAAGTGTCCTAAAACATCCTCCTTTCTGTTCTTGATTGCTTTCAATAGTTCTAATGACCCCATTGGAGATTGGGTGGTAACTGATTAGGCTCTGAGACAGGACAGAAGTAGAAACCTTATGTTCACCCTTCATGAGGGTGATAGAAAAATGTGATTGCTCAGAAACATTTCTAAAAGTTTAGTTTTTCTTCATCCAGTTCTAGGTATAAGGCGTTTCCCCACATGCCTGGAAACTATTAACTCATTGATAACTTAAAGGCAAATAATTTCATGCTTTGATTTTTATAAAGGAGGAGTCTATAATGCAAAAGTACAGGAGTAAGAAATCAATAAAAAATATCAGGAAATAAAATGCAATAAGTTTAAATCAAACAAAATAGAGGGAAAATGCATAATACCATTCTATTTTTAATGACTTGGTAAAATTGAAATATTTAGGGAAAATAAATGCAAAGAGAGTTCTTGAAATAAAAAATGTAGCCCTTTATATACATTTCTTACAAGTTGAACATGTCATTAGAATGATGGTATTTTAAATTTATTTCTTCTTCCAAGGCTACATAGATCTATCTGCAGGTGCTCTGTTCTTTAGCTATTGAAAATGCAACATGCTTAGGTAAATTAATAAAGACCCTTTCCCTTTACTGAATATGTGTACCCCTTCCCACTGTTCAAAAATTCTAAATTTCAGGATTCTTATAATTATGGTACCTGGGAAGGGATTGTATTTTTCATTAACTCTTAATATTATATGCTTTTTAAAAATAAAGTCCAAAACAGACTATATTCTGTTAGATATTCTTTTGGTTTCTCTTCTTAAATCATGAGCTAAATCATTATCATATGAAAGGAGAAGAGTGGAATATTGCATGTTCTTTGGTGGGATTCCTTCCCAAGCCTGTAGTTGAATTGGGTAGCTGAGGATCAGGTATTCTATAGAATAGGAGGCTTGATTTCTTGGTGTTTTCTTTGCTTTCTTCATTTCTGCCAGTGATGCTGCTACAGACTAAGCAGAGAATGGGGAGTAAGGAAAAGTACAGCTTTTCTACTTGGTCCATCTAATGGGAAAGGATACAGAGAAAAGAGCTTATCTATGAAAGATGCTGATATTTAATTTTTTATTTCTCACCCCAAACATATTTATCTACTGAGTCATTAAAGAGAACAAATTTTGCTTATCTTCTCTGTATTTGCTATCTTGCCATAGAAGAGTTTTATCTACTAAAAAAATTTTGGATAGATATTCTGTTTTGGCATAAATAGCACTAATAACTTGAATTTATAATGTTTTTTTAAAAGTTTCTCCAAATTTTTATTCATGTATCTTATATTAAAATTCATAAGGCATCTTTATGAGAGAAGTTAATATCAGCCAACTTTCTGATTGCAGATACATTGAGTTTAATTCAACAAATATTTACTAAACACCTATTATGTGACAGGTACTGTATGAGGGCCTTATAAAAGTGATTCATGATAAATAAGACAAGGTCCCTTCTCTTCAGATGCTTCTGATTAAGTGTAAATAAACAGAATACCTTAATTCACACCAATAGAATTTAGTCTTGGGATTCTTGGGCTGAGAATCAGATACTGGTAAATTACTTCTTGTATACTTACCCTTGATTTAGACCCCTCTCTTTCTTTCTTTCTTTTTTTTTTTCCTTGATGGATCATTAATTTTGGACATTTCCTCTTATTTACATCATCTTTCTGCTCCTCATTCATTTCTTATTACAATTTATAATTTCACCAAGAAACCCAAATAACTGTAGATTTTAGCTACATTATTCTCAGTTCAAAGAGAAAGCATTTGCACAGTACAAGGAATACATCAGGAATGAATACATGCATCTATATGCACTCTCCATCAAAGATTTGATGAGAGCCACATGTTCAATTTAAGATTTTCAAGTAGCAACATTAAAAATAGTAAACAGCTTTTTGATAACTGAATCTATGATCAGTTTTGTAAATCTAAATTCTGATTAATTAAAATTAAATAAAACTAAGAACTCAGTTTCTCAGTCATAGTTGTCATATTTTATCTGTGCCACATAGGCCTATTGAATGACCACTATATTGGATAGTTGGAGGGCTAGAATGCATTGCAGGCTTAAGCATATGTAGCATATTCTTGACCTTCACAATTTATTATGTCCTGATTTCTGAAAATTGTGTTTGTTTGTCTACACAAGGAAGAGAGGGAAGTATGATAGAAAACTTGCCCAGAACCCACACCAAGAACTTGAATTTCCCAACTCATGGTTCAGTGCCCTATTTTGTAATCTCACAATGAGGAAAGGAAAATGTGGGGAAAGAGGAAAGAAGGAGAGCTAACATTGGTTGTACACTTAGTTCCTGTCAGGCACAATGCCAAGAACTTTATTTTTATTACTTTTATTTATTCCCTATAAATAACCAAGCATATATTCTACATTCTTCATTTTACAGGTAGGGATCAGATAAATGTAATAACTTCACCAAGATTATTGGAGATTACTGAATTAGCAAGTAGTAGGCCTAGGACTTGAGAAAGCTTAGACTGATGCTAGATTTACTGGTTCAAACCTCACTACGGGAAGGGAATCTGAGAAGAGTCCTTATATGTTTCTGCTTCTAATGTTTGCAAATCTATGTTTTGGAGCAAGTTCTCAGGTTGACTTTGGAGGTCCTGATGTGTCTGTTGGATATACTATAGAGAAAAAATCAGGGCTCCTTAAAATTTTCATCATCATATGGAACATTATCACCTCAACTATTATGGGGCTTTGCAAGATAACAGCTCTTGGCAATAAAGAGATATGTTAGAAACATGGTTACTGTAGGAGACAGAATAAAGGGACATATCTTATTTTTTAAATATCCCAGTTTATGAATTTAACAATTGCATATTAGGGTAGTTATAAGAAGTAAGAGGATTGAGGCAGACTATTTTATGGGTCCATTGCTCCTTAGTTCTTGAAATGAATTTACATTAATTTCAAAACCATTTTTAAGCATCTCTTTACTAGACTTAGTGGTATATGTTTTGAGTCTATAAATTCATATGAATTATATTTTAATAATCATAATATAGTCCAAGGAAAACTTGTCTTCCTAATTTTTACTTTAAGAGACTTTAATCTCTTTCTGTAAGTACTATTATTTGGACCAAGTATGCTTCTATGAGTACAGTGGTTCTTGACTTATAATGAGTCAGTGATCTGCATAGCATCATTGCAATTCTTGATTGATCAATGGGTAATGAGGTAATATTTGTGGACTCTCAATCCATACTGTCTTCTGAGTGCTGTTTCTGACTATGCCCTGGATATCTCTATCAGAAGATATACAGGAAAATAAAAGCAGCAAAAAAACCTTATAATTTCCTTCCTAGTCATTAGTCCCCTGAGAGTCTGAGTTGGCGATAGATAACCTGGATTTAAAATAAAATGATATTATGTGAAGATTCCAACCATTCATTTCATTTGATCCCCATCTCTGTTTAGTGAATTTGCTCTTATTAAATTTTTGTAGATTCCATTTCCTAGAATGAAAGAAAAATAAGTCTATCAAAAACCCACCCAAAACAGCCAAATTTTCTGCCAGGAAAATTTTTTATACAGTTATCTTCAGACCAAATTATATGAAAAATACTTTGAGGCATTGGATAATACAGCATGGAGCTGGAATGATAGACAATAGTGAGGTAAAGAAGCAAAAAGATATGAAAGCAAAGAGGAATTGTTTTGAAAATGTTATTTCTTGAGATGATGAACTAGTGTGATACTGCAGGAAGTGTCACAAATAGGTAGAGGATATAAGTAAAGTTGAATACTATAGAACAAACCTGGAGGGAAGGGCAGATCATTTACAAATATATTTTTTATAGGGAGAAATAGTAGGAATGTTAGAAGTAGAGTATTTGTTAGATTCTTCAGCCTGTTTTATTTTGGCTTTTATGTCAAGGAAGATGACAGTTATTCATTGCATAGTTTTATAGGAAAGATGATTGGTAATGACTTCAATATTATGATGAAATTGGCAATGTCCATAAAATGTCTATGGTGTATAACAAATCTTTTATTGTGAGTCCTACCTAGAATTATGTACTTGAAAAAGAAGACTCTCTTGAAACCCATTCACGAAAAGGAAAGGTTTCATGTCCCAGCAGGTGGAATGAGATTGAGACATTGAGAAATAGTACCAGTGAGAAGATAAGTGAAAATTTTATAACATTTAATTGGAGTGAGAATAGGATTCTTCTTGCAGATCATCAAGGAAAACCTATGGTGGAAAAGTATTCTCAGCTGAAGATAGGAAAGTTCCATTTCTGGACTGGCCACTGAATGAATGACTCACTATTTGCCTTTGTCAGCTCTCTTAACTTATGTATGCCTTTAGATTTTTCACTTCAATGATCAAGATTAATATGATATAGCATAAAAATTCACAGGGTTGAGTTAAAAGATTTTTATATAGACTAATAGAACCAGAATAGGTCATCACCTTCTACCTCTATTCTAAATTGACACACGGTTCAAAGTTTGATTATGCAAGGGTTTTTTCTACTTAAATTATGTAGTGGTTAGGGGTGTATGTGTGTGTGTTTGTGTGTGCGCGTGTGCTGCTCACAATAACATCAGCAGTTGGGTTCATCTCCCTTTAATAAGACTCATTGTAATCATAGACAGATGTCACCTCACAATTTTCCCTTTTTCAGTTATTTATCACCCTTCTCACTTTAATAAGTTTGCTTGATAGTCTTTGTTTTCAGCTTAATTTCTCCAGGCTTTTGAAAAATATGGAAGCTTGAGCCAGACAAAAGCATTTCAGTAAGATCATGACTAATCTTGAAGACAGAGAACATAGCTAATAATGTATGCCAGTGACTGCCAGTTAAGAAATAATGGCACTGCACTGCTGACTCACAGTCAGCTAATGGTTCATTATGCTCATCCCTACCCCATTTATATTTCAGTAAACTTTTTATTTATTGAACTTATGTGTTGATTTACATCCAGAAGGTTTCTTGGTCCCATTGTTTTTCGCATACTGTTTGGTTACTTTACAAAACTTGGTGTTCATCAGACAAGACAAACGTGAAATAAAAGTCCGTCTTTGCTGGCCTCCCTTAAACTTGTCTTCATGTCCATCCCTATATTTTATGAAGAAGAATAGCTCTAATTTATTGATTCACTATGGGCCAGACACTGTGTACATTTTTAATACACATTATTGCCATTAGTTCTTATTATAATGAGGTGACTATTATAATCTTTTGTATAACAGAATAAGAAATTGAGGCTTAGGTAAAATAACTTGTCCAGGAAGATTTATAGAGATATTTGATTCCAAAATCCATTGTTTTGCCAACTTGGGGCAACCTCTTAACTTCCATTTGAATCTCAAGTGAATCCTTTTCTCACAGACTTTTTAACTCTTTTCAATCAAAAATACATTTTCAGAAAATGACTTAAGTTCATAGTTAGTGATGTTAGTTTTTAATAAAAGCCTGAACATGTTCTAAGCCCTATGTCAGATACTTTACTTGTATAATGTTTAATTCTTGTAACAAACCCAGGAACTAGATATTTCTCTATTTTATAGACCAAAACACCAAGGTTCTGAGAACTTAAATAACTTTCCAAAATTCGTACAAGGAGATAGAAATTGTTACAGCTAATGAGGCTTAGTGCTATTTGTATTGTATAATGTGAGAAAAATATCAATATCAAATAAATATTTTTTTCTAATTGTTCCACATTATCATCAAATCATAAGGAAAGAATACAGTAGATCAGATGGACCTTACTATCAGTTCTGAAATTCACAATAAGTGGCTACATAATTCATTCACTATAGATCTGTCATTGTCTACATTTTTTCCTATTCTTTACTCAGATACTTGTAAGGAATGAAATACTTAAAAACTTAATACTTAAATAAAATACTTAAAAAGGCATGCCATTTAAAAATATAGAATAAAAGCTCACGTAAAGTGAGGGTCATTGAGCATATGATTCACCTTCCTGTCTTCTGGCAGACAATAGACTATTTCTTTTAGATTGTAACCCCTAGATTGTAACCATTCTCTAGGAATGGTTATTTGTATAGAGATATACAAATAGTTCTGGACATGTTTAATTTTCACTAATTGAAGTGACCATCAAATCAATTTTGTATTTGATCTGTCTAACCCAAATGTCATCTTTTTTGAGATATGGTGAAAGAGTAGACTCTAAGGCTTTCCTATATTTTAGTTGTATTTAATCTAAAAGGAAACACACTCACATGGTTCTATGAGGTTTGATATTTAATAGATAAAAGTAGTAAAAGGTGTTCTTACTTCAGAGGCACTGTGAGTTCTCTCTGGATGGCAAAAGATCTATCAGTGATTATCATGGACCACTACATAGAAGTGAAAGTATTCATTTTATGGGAAAAAAATGTTTTGTGCCATCATAGTAATGATATTACTCATTCATTTTGGAGAAAACACACACACACACACACAATCAACTAAAATATAGTATATTGAAGTGGGAGTTTTTATATTTCAAAAACAGGTTCTGAAAGCTCTTTAAAGAATTCTCAGAGATTGATTAGAATTATAAATTTTAGTATGCAAGGTTTCTATTCTTACAATTTTCCCCTCAGTAGCTATCCTTCTGTATAATACATTTCTTCATTATTTCTTTTTATTTCTGATTGAATAAAAATAATTTCCAAGGTCACATTCTCTCTTGTAAGAGATTTTCCCTAAGGAGATACATGCAACTTCTTAATTTATTATATCTCATAATAATCTCTCACAGGAAAACTGAAAACAAATTAAAACCACACAGATATGATGCTTAAATATGCTTTAGACCATTTTCCACCACTGGCTCTTTGTAGAAAGAATGGGTATACTCATCTCCTAATGGTCCATTTTACTAACTATACAATGTAATCTTTTTAATTCTATGCTATCTTTTATGCTTTTCTTAGTAAAGCTGCATTTGAGTGTGTGAATTGTTTATAATATTACTTATATAAAGTATTGTTAGGAAGATAAATATTCAAATCTCCATTTTCCTTTTCACCATTTATTTATTTTTTTATCATAGATATCACTGCTCTTTACTAGCAGGTAATATTGAGTATTAACTAGGACCTAATTCTGGAAAAAAATATATCTTTTCACAATATCCATGAAGCTACTGCTCCTGAGAAATATAAAAAGAGACTTTGAGTTTTCTCTGGTTTGAATGAGTAAACTGACTTCCTTTCCTAATTTTATGAATCTGATATGTCACATCAACACCTCAAACTGCTCTCAACAAATCCCAAACCATCTACTGATGAATGAGATGTTCTTGTTGAATTCTTACTTGCCATGCTTATTGTCATACAGAGAAATGCCTGAACTATCCTAAATGTACTTGTTATTGCTAAAACTTGCACCTTCTAAGCAAGGACATACATTATACTTCAGGTGACACCTGAGACCAGTGAAGTGTATATTATTTCCTTCATTACACAAAATGATCATGGAAAACACTATATCAATTCCAATTATGCTCTAAAGAAAAAAAAAAGGAAACTGAATGAAAAGCAATCCTAGATTATTTGACCAAGTTGGTTATAGCTACTGAACAATACGTAATTGTAAAAAAAAAAAAAGAAAAGAAAAGAAAACATGGCAAAATAATAAAAATAAAGTCAGTATTTGGTAAAGAAATGAAAACATGGCCATAAAAGATGCTGGAAAGCAATTTAGCTTTCTACATTACTTCTCCATCACTTGATTATTTTACCGTTGCATTTCTATTTACATACCCAGTTGATTCTTTTGCATCTGGATTTTGCACAATTCTTTCAATAATGTATGGTTCAGTGGCTATAATTACAGGATTGTTAAAGTTCACATTTTACTATTCATCTTGTTATCTCTAGTAATGGAAGGTTGGAATAAATGCACATAATTACACGGTTGGTCCTAAATTATTTTTATATTGCTATTGCTAGGATACACTCGAAAAGAAGCATTTATTTGCTAGGATTTATTTTTGGTGGTAGTGGGTTCTAGCAAAATAAAAGTAATAAATATATAAATGGACTGGTCCATGAGCTTACTAACATAGTTTTTTCAAGTTAATTCATCACTGTGAGCCTGCTGGGGGCAGGAGATGCTTGGAATCTGTGGAAGCAGATATCATCAGAACTCTGATAACAGGAACATTTTCCCTCATGGTGTACTTATCATTTGATCTGTCATTCTACTTATCCATAGCAGACTAACTCAGCAACATACAGAGCTATGGGCCGACTGACTATGAGGCCTTTCAATCTAAAGCAATGCCATATACTGTAATAAAAAGATGAATTTTCTTGTTAGGATGATGCTAGAAATAATTTCAGAACAAAAGGTTTATAGTACTCAACACAGTTTATAGAAATATTAGCATCCAAAAGATCCAAATTGTTCATTTTAAACTCTTTATGGAGTGCTCATCACATGCCAGGCATTGGGCTACAGACCAAAAGCAGCGTTATCAGATACCAGGTAGTCCTTGCAAAGTGGATGTGAGCTCATTCTGCCTTTCTGGTCCAGGGATTAACAGGTTTGCCTGCACTCATTCAGCTAGTCAAGAGAAAAGGGGATTAAAACCTACTTCCTCAATTATATTGTCATTCAGTGTCCTTACTACTCATTAGTACTTTCAAGTTTACTTTCCCCCATTCAACACAGGAGCTCTCTCACCTCCTTTTTTCCAAAGGAAAAAAGTTTGGGGTAAACCGTCTTTAAAAGAATCTACTGTTTGAGTCCTCTATAAAATGGCATAGAAAGGAAGGGTGAGGTGAGCATTCTAGATATCCCGGTACCTGTCTGAGGCTGTCCTCACAGTGTCCCATGAGTATCCTTAGTTTGTTGTATGAGACCTAAGAGTTAAACAAGGAGAGTGCTTTCTGGAGGAATTTGTGTCTCTTTCCACAGTGGGACATGCACTTTAACACATCGGCAGGCATGGAATCAGCACCTCCCAGCTCATCTTTCTCTTTACAGGGACTGCGTTGTTCTTCAAATGAATAACTTGCCCTGGAGAGAAATACTACCTAAATATTAAGATTAGATTAGCTTTCACGCTGCCCCATTTTACCACTAAATTTAAATCCCTCAGCAATCCACTTTCTAGTCTTCCCCAGGCATAAAATTCAGTTTAATACATGGTTTGTATGCTATTATTTCTCATCAATATGTAAAAACTAAAAGGAATTTTAAAATTCCATGCATGTTGGTTAAGATATTGAATGTGATCCAATGAGAAAAGGATGTTCTTAGAAGTGTTTCTAATTTTCAATCAAGTCCTTTCTCCTATTAATATGAAGGAAAAATATATAATATTCAAAATGTATAAGTGCAGCTTAAAAAGAAATCTTGACAATAAATAAATGTTTATATATATATATATCATATATAAATATGACTCTTAAAATAATTCCTCTAAAAATTGCCACTTGCATGTAAATATCAAACAAAGAATGTTTTGTTGGTGCAGATGGATTCATTCACATGGAAATATGGAGTCTGTTCCTCCTTTGAAATTCTCATCTTTCAATCAGTTGGCTGTAAAGCTGACTGCATCTTTGATTCTCAAAGAATCATAGCAGAGAAAGAAATGGGAAACAAGCTATCAGTTCATTACATGAATTTAGACAGCTTTCTCTGAAGAAAAACCTGTTCCTGAGGTAGACGATGTCACTAATAAAGTTACAAATTTAGGAACATTGGTGTAGGGGTGGGCTCCCTTTTAATTTGGTTTTTAAAACAATCAAGCTCAAATTTTCAGAACCTATTTTGAAGAATTCAGTTATTAAAGCCCATGTGTTAGATAAAATACTTTTTTTTTTCTTTTAGTACTCAGGACTCTCAAAGGTGTGGTACATTTCATATTTGCTATGTATGAGAATATTATGAATATGGATGGACAGATCTGAGTGTTTCATTTTGAGTGCACTGTTGCCAGTCCAAATTTATAGCCCCAAAGCGAAGATGTTGATTCCATGCAAACCTATCAATCTAGGGTATTGCTTTTGTGGATTAGAGCTACTCAGACTCTACCTTTTAGTTCTAGTTACTTTAAATCTCCATACTGAGCTATCAAATTTCCTTTTATGATATAAAAATGCTAAGTGGAAGATATTTGAATGTTTCATCAGCTGACTGACAGGTGTTTATTAGGCACTTACTCTGTGCCCAGCACAATGATAAACATTGTCAAAAATAGTGTGGAAGCTTAACACAGCATCTCTGGCTTCCAGAAACATGCTGTTTATTTGAGGAGAGGTAAGAACACCTCTGTGAAAAAAATTAAGCTTCATGTATTATGTTAAGATTCCCAGCTTACCACTATATTCAGCTTAGCTTTTCATTGTTCAAGCAATTGCAGGAGGAAGAAATTGGGGATGGGGAATGAGGAGAATGCATTCCTGGTAATGACTAGTGCCTCTGGAACTCCTGAAATGTCAATGTATATGCTGTGACAATTTTGTCTTTCCAGTGTGCGGGACTGATGTGACACGGGGTGTGAAGTGGCTTTGTTTCTGAGATATCCAGAGTTATGTTATCAGGGAAAGTATGTTTCAGTAGTATAAGCATCCCTCTGTTGTTTCCTATTAGTGTTCCATAAGTATCTGGTAAATTAATGAATGAACTAGAGAACAGATTCTACGAAGCAAAGTTGAGTCACAAGGAAGTGGGGAGTTAAAAAGAACATGTTTGGTTTTAGATATCAGTTATACCATTTGGAATGTGTCATTGGTACAATGACCCATTAATTTCACTCTCAAAAGTTGTTCCTGACTGAGTGAATGGTAGGAGAGGTTGTTTGGGGGGTAATTTTGTATATAAAACTCAGTATAAATCAAAAGAGATTAAATACTTGTCATGGATTAGGGCTAATGGCCTCTTCTAATATGCGGTTCCAATTGTTCTCAAACCAAACCAGATGTCCTACAACGTACTCACTGCCCTTTTGCTAATGTATTTATTATCATTGCCTTCATTATCAATTCCTTCCATTTGACAAAGATCTTTTACTTGACTCCCCTCAAAGAACAAGTGACTGGGCAAAGGTTCTTTTGAGAAACTGCCAATGGCTCTGGAACACAGGACCCATGCAATTTACCATCCCCTCACATTCACCGTGATGCTGGCTAAGTAAGGTGCCGAGAGAGAAACGTTGGGGTATGACCACCATCCGCAGCCAGCCATCAGGGATGACCACCATCTGACCCCTCCTGCTGGGTGCCTGATTAGAACTGAATGTCAGTGAAGAAATTGGTGTGTCTGTCTTCGGCTTTCTTGCTCAGATGTAAGAGCATCATTGCTGGATACAGAAGAAAATGTGAGTTGTGAAAACAAATAGTGCAGACAGAAGGGCTGGAAGTACAGAGTAGTGTTCTTGTAGCATTTTATATGGAGCTCTGTTATGGTGTGTTGTCATTATATGTTTATATGTCAGTTTTCTCTACAAACTGTAGAATTCAGCAAAGCAGGGGCCATTTCTAATTCATCTTTGTTCCCAGTACCTAGCACTAGTTAATGTAGTAAGCATTTAACAACTATTACTCATTCATTTTGTTGAACAAATGAATAATGATTCAAAATAAAATTCACATATCTTGATTACCGGAGGCTAACTTATCGTAAGCCTATTGACATCATGAAAACTAGCTGAATGAAAGAATAAACAAATTAATAAAAAAATAATCTTTTAAGGCCAAACATAAATCACTTTTTAGGCTTCAACATGGCTGTATACGGTCTTTTGTTTTGGACTTAATTGCAAGGACCGATGAAGTACCTTACAAGGTGTGTTACTTTTTCTTCTTAGTTCTTTGTAGGCGCTAGGTGCCTTTTTTTCCTCCTCACTTACTCTGT
This sequence comes from Macroglossus sobrinus, assembly GCA_004027375.1. Lineage (NCBI taxonomy): Eukaryota > Metazoa > Chordata > Mammalia > Chiroptera > Pteropodidae > Macroglossus > Macroglossus sobrinus. Next base: position 149,814 of record PVKZ01000054.1, on the reverse strand, counting down.
TTTCATCTACTGGTTTATTCAACTTTCAGGCCTCCTTAAGAAAATGGACCTACTTCTTTCAAAATTTTCCTTAGAAAAGCTAGACTTTTCTTTTTAGGACAAAAATCTTAACCTATTTGAGAGCAGTTTCTCTTCTGAGCTGAGAATGCTGTTGAATCTAGAATGATGTCGGGAATCCTTAGTCCTGAGGTGATCGTTGCGTACTGGTGTTTTCTGTTGAGTGAAGAAAGTAGTGGGATGAAGATTCCTGCTAGGATGTGTGGGAGTATGAGCCTTCGGCCTATGGTGCATTCAGTACCATTTTTGCGGCAGGTTGGTATTGAGGTTGAACACTTCTGTGAGGTCTGTGCTCCTGTGGTTCTGCCCATGTTTGTATGACAGCTGCTTCCTCAAAAATGTGGCAGGTGCATGGCGCAGGTTCTGCCTACTTTCTGTGAGTGGACAACCTTGCTTGTATCTAAAAGGTCTCTCCCGTGGTGCTGGAATGCTTCTGACAGCATTTCAAGCATTGTGATGGCAGGACTATAGCTTCATGGTAGAGGACTGTTATTCTTTAAAATGCCACTGATGTCAGTTCTGACTAACCATTTTTATCCCATTGTCAAATGGAATAGAACTGGAACTCATGGATATGGGAGACTCTCAGGATAAAGTAAATTGGAGAGAATTTAATTGGCTCTCTGGTCATTCCTCATCTCCTTTCACTGTTTATTTTTTCCACAAAATATACTTTCCAGTTTATGCCAATAAAATATTAATTCTTTATATTGGCCTTCCTTTTCTACATTCAATTATTATTTCTACTGGACAAGTAGAAACACTAAGTCTACAAAGTGCATTGTTTGGGTGCATAGCAGGTATATTGGTCAGAATCCTGCAGAATTATAAAGAAAAACAAAATCCCAGTAGGATTTCTAAGTATGCTCTGATGTAGTACCTCCTGAGCACAGAGTCTGTTCAACAGTGTTTTTCCAACAGAGAGAAGGCTGAGCTCACCTCAAGGGCAACACCATTGCACTGGGTAAGAATCTGGGGACCTGAATATTAGTCCCAGCATAATATATTATCATGTCATATGACTCATGACAAAATTCTTTAGGCTACTGTTTGCTCATTGAAACGAAGAGGTCGGGAAGGATGAACTACCATGTTGGGCACAGCATCAGTCAGGATGAGGTGGTTGTGTGTATGGGTGGTGCCAGCATGGGACTCTCGACTGTGTCAATGTTTCTAGAGGGTGCCCCAAGGCTCTATTGGGTGTCAACAGGTATTTTAAAGAAAATATGTTTTCTATCAGAATCCATTGGAAAACTGCTAGGTAAACATAGTTAAATGTTTTTTGTTTATTTGGTTTTGTGCAATAGGACCCTTGAGGATTTTCCATATGATAACACGCTCTGTGTATTTCCCAAGGAGGGGATATGTAGTATTGTACGAACATTTGAACATAAAATGCCTTTGGGACATAATATTTCTAAAAGCCAGCACTCCTTGAAAGACTTTGTGAAATGTTGAACTATATGATCTCTGAAAGTTCTTGAATTCTATTGACATCAGAGTAACTGGCACTTCTAAGCCTTTGCCCTTTGTCTATAGAATTGGCTCTGCTGCCTTACAGACTTTGTCTTTTATGCTTCTTTTTCTCTGAAGAAGTTGGACCCTGTTTGCCCCCTGAAAAATGGGAAATCATTTTTTTTTCTTCTTGTTATCCTGGAGTCTATGTATAATTCAGCATCTCTAGTGAAAAAGAAATTCCTTGTTTAAGTGCCTCAAAGTTTTGGTCCTGTTAGTTTTTGTAAGATAATTTCACAACATCTGGATCAACCTATAATTACAACATGACAGGCATAAAATGATCTTCCAGAGTTTTTATAGCATTGAATGCAATCAATTAATGGCATATCATTATACAAATCATTAGAAAAATTGTAAAGGCATTAGATAGAGAACTGGAAACTAGTAAATTGTTTTCCATGATGATTTCGCATTTTCATTTCACTTCCAGGTATAATACAACTTACAGTTTCACATTTTATCTTCCAGAAACCCTCTGACTTATCATCTGAATCAGTATTAATAAACCTTTGTACTCTTAAGTAGTAATTAGCAGACCTCTCCTATATATTCTGCAGTTTTTGAATGAGTTTAGTGGGTTATAATCTTGGCTTCACTACATTTTAAACTGTGTGACTTCTCTGTACCTCAGTTTTTCCTCTGCAAAATAGGATAATAGAATTCTCATTGAATTATGATTTAAGAGAGTGAATATAGCCAAAGTACATAGAACATCCCTGGTACATAGTAAGCCCTTATTAAATGTTAATTATTGTTATTATCATATATAGAATATCTCTGAAATACAAATAAAATAAAGTAGCAGTTATTGCTAGTGTTAAAAGATTTAAAGGAAGTGGGGAACTAAATGACAGAGATGAGGATAGACTTAATTTTTCCTGTATACAGTTTTATTTTGTTGAATATTTTAAAATCATATATGTGTTTTACCTAATCAAAAAAAAATCAAAATAAGGACAAATAGCTCCCCCATACAAGTGAGAAATTGAGGTTCTAACTTTATAATTTACTATGCTGATTTCATATGTCTAAGAAGATAGTTAAGTCAGAATTTGAACCAGAGATTCAAAAACAATGCTCTTTTTAATAATGTCACTTTTAGAGAGACAGGAAAAGGTGAGAGGTGTGTATGTGCAGGTGAGGATGAATAGGGGGTGGTGGTGGTTGTAGAAATTCTGAAAAATTTTGCTAGTATTGAAATCTTTTCCTAAATTCTATAGATTTTGACACTGGTCTTTTATTATTTTATTTTCACTATAAGTAAAAACTCATTCCAAACTCTTCCCTACTGAGTTGGAGCTCAGCAGACTGGGCGGTATGGATATGATAAGGAGAACCTGCATGGGGCGTAAGGAAATATAATGAGTTGGCTCTGTGGAAGTTAGCATATGTTTGTTTGGCATCCAACCCTCTTATGCTTTTCATTTGCTTTGAACATTAAGCGTCCCATTTTCATCTGTCCTCTTTTTGATGAAATGGACATGCAAATTTTCAAAATTCACTCAGCCTCTTCTCTCTCATGGACAAAAGAAGTAATTGTGCAATGAATCCATCATGTGTCCCAAGGAGGCAAGCTCAATATTTGTCTCAAAAAAGCCTTTCATTCATTTCTTTTCATGTAAGAAACAAAATTGGCAACTTTTTTTTTTCACAGCTTGTAAATTCCAAGAAACTCTATATCTTTCCTTTTTATTTGCTCTGTAGCCAAAAACATAAAGGGGGTTGGTATTGTTCAGCAATGCAGATCCACAAAACTTGCAGCTTCTCAGTCTTGGCTACAACATGATTTCTAAAAGTTTATGCAGGGACTATTTGAGTAATAAATCACAGAAGAGAAGGAGTGCCTCAACCAGTCACCCCTTACTACTGCCTGAATGAGCTCCATGCTTTATCATCCCAAAATGAAACTGCTTCAAATGCATACCTCATTTTATTACCCAATGTAACCCATCTGGATAAATTTAACTTCTTATAGATTTCTTTCCCTTTAGTATTCGAAACTTCTTCAGACTTTTCATTAAGATTATGATACCTGAATAGAGTGTGCCCCTCCCTTCCCTTTAAATGGAACAGCTCTAAATTGGCATTTGGTGAATTTACATTATTGCTGTTCAACTTAGATCAGTATTTTTATTTCATTATTCTGGAAGTCCTAGTCCCGTAAGCTGGAAAATCAAGCTCAATATCTCTTACCCAAAGCAATGCTTCCGGCAAATGTTTTCTAGACGTTCTTGCAAATCAGCAATTGCCGAGTACTTCCCCTCCCCCACCCACTTCCCATTTGGTTCGATTTATGTAACCAGTTAACATATTTTTATTAAGCAGTGGTAAGTGCTGGTTGAAAGGATTATAAAATAGAAACAGTTTAACAATTTGTCTTCAAGGGGCTTCCAGTCCACTGTGTGGATGTTGGAGTGTGTGGTGGGGGGAGGGGAAGGAGACAAAGAAGAAAGGGGAGACAGATACGGAAACAAACATCACACTACCTCATAGTTTTCTCTGTCCTGAGTTAAGTCTAAGGTACAGTGAGATCACGGGAGAGGAACCTCTCAACATTTACCAAGATTCGAGAATGAGTTTTTCTTAATAGTCTATAAACTGAAGTTTCATTTGTATAAATTGGCCTTTGGATCACAGATTTAATGCTGTCCTTTTGCATAAGAATCCACAAATGTGATTTAAGAATGAGGAACTATCCATACCAAGTCAGTCATCTTACCCCAGCAGAGGTGAAAAGACATATACAAATTATCAGTATGTTAACTTGGAGTTTTGGCCTTGCTTCTCAAAGAGGGGCTACATCTTTTAGACAGACCACAGGCTTTTTTCCCCCTAGCTTTGTAGTTGTGAAGATATTTAGGATCTGAAATATTTACTGACAGGTTTCAGAGCCTGACATCCTTGGATTTAAATTCTCACCTAAACACAATATAATCATGAACAAATTATTGAATCTTACTGAGTCCACTTCTTCATTGATAAATAAAATAATACTAGTGCAACTTCATAGAATTGTTAGGATGATTAAATAAAATAATATACATAAAGCTCTTGGTACTGTATCTGTTATATGATAAACCCTCAGTAAATCTTAGTCTCTGCTATCATTATAGTTGTTGTTACTTGATTAACCTTTTTCACTTTTTTTCCTAGGAAGTTCTCTACTTCCATTTCTCTATTAGGTAGCTGAAGACCTTGGTTATAATACTTAGATGATAATTTAAGTCTAGTGTCTGTCTGAATCAGCAACTTCTGCTTTGTTTATTTGTTTTCTCGGTGAGGAGCTCTGTTTTTTAAAATATATTTTATATTTTTCTGCTACTGTTTGCAGATGATTTGTAGGTATGTTTTGTCTTATTCAGCTTGGGAGAGCTCAATCCTGTGTGAAATTCCTCCTTGGTGTGGAATTCCTCCTGTTTTCCTTAGGAAACCAAGACAGTTCCCTTTGTCAGATAATTTTATTGTTGCAACTGCCTGTGGAGTTTTGTGGCTCACAGTGACAGATCATGACAGACAGGCTCAGAGCCCTAAGCTCAGCGCTGAACCCAAGTTCATTCTGCATTGAGGGCCATCAATTTATCACACTCATCACCACACAGACTTCTCTCCTAGCCACGTCTACAGACACTCTAGAGGGAGAGGCAATTTATTCTTTGGAATATTTTGTGTCAAGCATGTGGTATGTGATTATTAGAGTCACCAAGTGAAAGATTGAGTTAATTTCTATTACTTCCTCCATTATGAAGCACTGATGCAAATAAGTCTATTAAAGCCAGCCCCAGAAACAGTCACGGGCTGTGTGAACAAGGACAAGCCCATAGAATGGGACTTGGGTGTGAGTCTTGGATGGATGCCTCTCAGCTATGTCTTCCTTGGCAAATCACCCAAGCCTTCCTTTCTTCATCTGTCAGCTGAGGGAATAATAGCAATAACCTTTGGGAGGTGTAAGAATCCAATGCCTCAGACATGGGAAGGACTCAATAAGCATGAGTTATTATATTGTCCTTCTAGTTATACAAAATGCTTTTGTCCAAGAGTTAAGGGTGAGAAGGTTTAAGGACTGGAGTTCTGTCTTCAAAGGACCCCTGAAGGATGCTGGATTAATGAAAGGTCTCTCTCTGAATAACAAATAACTGGTTCCTTCCAAAAGAAACCAGTGAAAGTCAGGTTTGAACAATTCTGTGAAGAGCAGACTTGGAAGCAAAATGCAAGATAAGAATAAAGAAAGAAAAGGTGTGTCTGGGTTGGATTTTATTTACATTTGTTAAGTGAAAAAGGATCTGGAGGTAATCAACCCGTAATGTTGAAAGCAGTTTGGAAATATCATTGCAGACATAGGTAATTTTTTTAAACAAAATTTACGTGAAAGTGTGCTTGTGACCTGTTCATCATCTTTCATCTTCCTTTACCATTCCCATCTTCCAACCCCAAGCCCTCCTCCTCTGCCTACCCCTTTTTACTGCCACAATCTAAAGTAAATTATATTTTCTAAAATATGTAAATGAAAGTCAGAAATAAGGCAGCTCTTAGTGTTTTATTGGCATTGGTTTAAGTCTTTCTGAAAACTGCGAGATTCTTTCAGATGCTTACAAATCATGTCTCCTCCCCAGCCTCCTAAGTGACTTCCTTCATCCAAATACTGGAATGCCACTAAATAAAGCTTCAAGCCAGGGTAGTGGTTATTTCTGAGACAATGACAATTCCTTGGGACATTTCTATAACATTTATTATGTCAATATGTATACAGAAATGTATTTTTAATCACCCTTTGTTTACCTAAGTATAATGGATCAGGGTAGCCTACATTAAAAAATGATTTAGAGGGTTTCAGTACCCTGTACCATAGTGAACGCTAGAACTGTTCAGCTATTAGAGGTTTTCCATCAGATGCATTCTGTGGATTCAGCAGAATTCATTTTGAGAGACAGTTTTTGAAGAGGAAAGAATTCTATACTCCTGGTACATTAATTGGGTTCTAATCTCAGCTCTGCCATTTTATTATTGGGGGCAAGTCATTTAGACTTTCTGGGGCTCCATTTTTCTTATCTTTAAAGTAAAGTTAAATATCTTCGTCTTGCTTCAAATTGGCATAGACATGAGACTAAAATAAAATGTTTTTGAAACATTATTCCATAAAGCATTCTGCAAATATTGTCTAACAAAATAAAGAAATATATAGTTAACGTCTTCAAGGGATGTCAGAAATATCATGATAATACCAAAATGTGTCCTATATTACAACTTGAGAGATTTGGGTTAAAAAATTACCTATGATAGAATATTCAAATACCAAAATATAGGTAGTTTCTGATGTTATTATTATTATTATTATTATTTTGATAGGAAGACATTGGGACCTGGTTCTAGAAAGGATTAATGAGATTTACATAGATTCAAATCTTCTTCATTACTCCATTGGTCATGTCTAATAACTTGCCATGAAATTGGATTGTTTTCTACAAAGTGACTGTGTATACCAGCTCTCCTTTTCAACTGAACATAATACATTTGTTTACCTCAGCGTTCCAGTTTTAGGAAAAGATAAACACTGGCTTTTTTTTTTTTCCAAAGGAAAAGTTTTAAAAACTTGTATCTTATATTTCCTCTTAGAGAAGGGGGATTTCTCAGTGTTCAGCAAGTAATCTTTTTATGGTCTAGGTAAATGAAGACCCTGACCGATAATTGTTATTCTAGGTAGTTTAAGAATAGAGGCTTGCTTACAGGATGCTCTGTCCTGTGTCCAGATAAATGTAATTACAGCAGAGCAAATTACCATACTGTGAAAGAGGACAACACAGAGAGTAAGAAACACAGATAAGGAAGGCTCTGTCCCAGAAATGAAGAAAAGGGCAAGAAATCAAAGCCAAATATTCCAGTGGCCGTTTACAGGAAGAGACAAGGGAAGCCAAAAAAGGATAGTCTTTCATAGAAGTGTAGGATAAAGAGATAGGAGAGATGAAATGTACTCCCCTCCAAATAGAAGTTATTATGTGTGTAATGGATTCAAAGAGATTGACTGCTTTTTTAAGTCTGTTACAAAGAAGAACAAATGTAATAGACTAATAAGAAGAAAAGGACATTAAAAAGCACATATTGATTAAAACAAAAGTTAAAATTTGGAATATTTATTGTATGCAAGTCAGCAAACAAAGCTGACCTAAATACAAGAGTATTACTGGAATTTGTTAGAGTATATATTGACTGAATTTTGCTATTTTTGTTTAATAATTATGACTAGGATAGATAGCAGACATTTGGACTTAAAAGAATCAATTGATGGGGATAATTACTTCAAATTATCATGGTAGAGTTTGGATATGAATATTTTGTAAAAACAAATAGCAATGTTAGACACAGTTATACTTCTAGGTATGTAGAGAAATCTAAAAAGAAAAGATATTGTAATACTTTTTCAAATTATGTTGAAAGGCATCATCACTTATGTTAATGCATTATCCAACTGAGATGTGTAAAGAGCATACATGTCACTGAGCTTAGTTCTAGGGTCACCAAAAAGTGGAGATGATAATATAATGATAACAATAGTTAATATTCATTTAATATGTTACAGCTGCCACCGTGGTTAGTTATTTGCGTGTACTAGCTCTTATTTCTCGCAGCATATTCGGTAGGCACACTTTTGACTTTGGTTTTTTGAATCTGGATATTGAAATCCTGATCATTGAAAGAACTTGCTCCAAATCACAAGCTGATACACAGTTAGAGTAGAGATTTTACTCAGGCATTCCCAAGATAATATTGGTTGAAGACCTATTAATAATCAGGCATGAGATGGTATTTACATACATTATCTCAGTGGTTCTTAACTGGGATACATATCAAACTCACCCCAGGAAGCATTTCAAAACCCTGCTACTTGGTACTCCACACCAGGCTAATTAAATCAGAACCCCTGGAGATAGGAGGCAGGACTTGGCACCAGTGTTTCTTAAATATAAACATCAGTCTATATAAATATAATATAAATATCAGTATTTTTAAGAGCTTCCTAGGAGATTTTAATGTGCATTCAGGTTTTTTAATCACTGTACATTTAATATTCAATGCAACATCTATATATTTGTATTACAGTATTCCTATTTCATTTATGAGGACTGAGAATCAATGGTGATAACTGACTTACTTCATCAGGGTCACTAACCTGGTATAAATGGATGAACCGGCATGTAAATGCAGTGCTGTCTGGCTCAAGAGCCACACTTCTTCCTGATGCCTCAGTGTCGAGCCATTTTAACTGGGGCAATAAACTCCAACGTTCCTGTCATTTGGTGTTTTTTGTAGAATTTAGCTTTAGCCTCAATCTCATCTTATTATATTCACTACTGAATATACACAAAAGCAGCCAGTTAGCAATGTCATTTGAACAGCCACTCTTGAGTGGATCACGGTACTAATTGCTGTGGGAAAGCACAGGGGATCGATATGTAAATGTTCCCTCTTCAGAGATCTCCACCTGTTTCAAGGGTTCAAAACCTGGACTCCACGGCCTGACTTCTGAGTGGCCCATAAAATACCATGAATCATTTGGGAAGTATCATTAATTTTCATCAGACTATAGCAGATGGCCACAAGCCAAAAATGTTAACTGCTACTTTGCTTGGTGTACTGGGTATATGAATTCAGAAGCAGTGGCACTTTCTCTTGTATTACTTTCATAAAGGAAAAACAGTACACTTTCATCATGTTTTTGAATTTGGTAATTGTCAAAACCCATTTATAACTAAGTCTAGGGAAAGCTATATATGAGTATGTGGTATATGTGTGTGAGTGTGTGTGCATTTAATAAAATGCAGGATGTGATGTAATGTAAAACAATAGAACAAATTTAATTAATGATTCAGAAACTAGATCTCAACAAGGATTTTCTTGTTCCTAGCAATAAGACATTATTGAGAAAAGTGACTGAATAGCACAATTTTGAAGAATTGTATCATTCGCATATATATATACACAATGGCAAATAAATTCACACATATATGCCTACCCTCTACATGTATATTACCATATATACACATATGTGTACTATAAGCAAGTACATATACAGACTGGCATATTTATAGAAAATTGATTTTATTATTCTATAGCAATTCCTCCTATATAATTCATTGTTTTAAAATTTAATCATTTTCAAGTTTGATATAAACTTAAATGAAGAAAAGATCTATAATGTACTTGTTTATACAGAGAACATAATATGGGTATTTATATGATCATATATCCACAAACATGTATTTTCTGATATATTTACATATGAAATTATTAATATATTTCAACAGTATATACACATATTACCAATATATGTTTATATTTACAAACACATGCCTATAGACTCCAAATTTTAGGTAGAACAAGTGTTCGCATCTGCGGTTGATTGTTAAAGTTATGTACAGAGCTTTTTAAAAACCTGAGTGAGTCTCACCAGCTCGATTCTGATTCACTGGGTTCCAGAGTGGCCCTGGCCTCTGCGTTTTTGGAATGATTTTGCTGCTTTGTTTGAGAACCATCCATAGAGACTGTGCACAGGGAGAGATGAGAGTGGAAGGGTGCCAGGCAACAGACATTTTAGTAAGTAAAGGAATGAGAGTCTAGGAAAACTCCCAGGAGGATGGCAGTGTAATATGCTGATTTATGTGAAACCTGTTGAGCGCATTATCCTTTCACCTGATTTTCCACAAACAAGATGTCAATAGTAATAATTAGTGCCCAAGGAAGAGTATTTTTCTTTAAACTCTGCTAATTTTCCAACTACTACATATCTGACCCAATAGAGGGAATTGTGGAGAGAAATATAGCTAATTTTACACTACTGTCCAATGGTCAGTGTACTATTTATTCAACTTTATTTCTTCACTGAAGAAAGAAAATTCTACCTTCAGGGAATGACAGCTGACCTCTTTGGGGAGAGAGATGTTAGGAAGGCCAGAGGCAGCTATCTCAGGAATATAATAGAAAGGGGCTATAAGGACAGAACAAAATTTAAAGTAGGTGAAGAGAAGGATTTTTTTTTCCTTTAACTTTATTTCTTCTCTTGAGCATACTTAGTTCTTCAGCTAAGTGGTATCTTATTATCAAACATAAAGCTCATGAAGCTCTGCCAAAGGTTATCTATCCTAGCACCTGGACAATTTCCTCCTTTATACCCTTGTACTGACTTCTGTCTATATCTATCTTGTATATAATCATTTGCCAGTATGTCTGCTTTTAAGTTGGAATATTGGTTATAAGACCCATATCTTAATCATTTTTCTTGATGCTCAATAAATGTTTGTTGAATGACTGAATTGACACTTAAATGAACAAATGAACTATAATGCTTAGAATTAACCCCTTGAGATCTGCACATTTATTTGTTAATGAGGCTTTTCCTCTCTTTCTCTTGGGCTTCATGATTCATTGTCTACATCCCAGGTCATCTAGTATAAGATTGGATAACAACCTCCAAGTTAAAGAGGAAAAATCTTAAGATGTGTTTAATATCTGAGTATAATCATAAAACAATGGCCTTTTTTAATTTGGGAGAGAAGAAGGGAATAAGTCATCAAACCTAGAATCCATTAATTTGACCTAGATATTAGCGTTTCCTCCCAACATGGGAAGAGATTGAGGGAGCGAGGTGGAAAATATGGAAAGAGAATATGTAGCAACACTCAAGAGAATATGAGCGATTAGGCCTGGACTTTCATGTCTTCTGGGAAGGCACTTTGACAGAGGCAGAAAATTCTTAGGTAGGACTCACTGCCTGACAGCTTACCAGTGAAATTGTAAATTTACACTGAATCCAAATGAAATTTTAAGACAACATCTCAAAAATATTTTGCTTAATGAGATTCCATACCTGACTAGCAGGTCAGCAGTCTAATTTACCAGTCAGATTTCAGTTTTTAGATGCAGTCTTGAATAAGGACTCTGAGTTCCTTTATGACACTTCCTTTCTGCCTTTGCACTAACAGCATCAATCAGCTTCCATCATGGATCCAAGTAGGGAAGTTAAATTGACAGCTCTGTCTTCAGAATACTCAGTGAACTAGACTCATGCCATCCTCTCCTCCTTCTGATTTTACACAAATGGCTAGTTTCTTGAGAAGAAGCCATGCCTCAAGCAGTGTAGGATGGATGCCTTCTGTGTAGTTGTGTTAGTGTCTTATGAAATTCTCAAGGCCAAGCTACAAACTATCCAGACCCCTCTTCTTTTTTCAAATTATACATGTATAGCTAAGATCCTCTTAGAATACCTTGCCAGAAAGTTGTTTTAAGATGTTTTATCTGAGCAATGAATCTGTAGAGAAGGATCTCAGTGAATAGTTTCAAAAATGAAACTTTTTGAATTTGAATCATGCTTTTCATCTAACAATCTCTGAGCCCCAGACAAACTAATTCATCTATTCTTTGCACATCTCAGTGAGGTAAACAGATGGAAGATATCCACTCACTTGTAGCAATGGAAAAGCAGACACAAGGAGAAAGTGTAAAAATTCTGTAAGATCTCTAGAAGCTTGGCAATTGTGTTTCCAGCAAACCTCTTGGCTTTATGCCTGTTTCCAATCTCTTCCCATTTAAATAATGAAATTCTGCTACCAAAGTAAAAGAGAATCATGCAATAGAAGACTTAAAACTGGTACAGTTTTTAGACATCAAAGCTGGGGGTTTGGCAATCTTCAAGGAAGGCAGCTCTGACAAGTTTTCGTAAGCTATAGCCCCCAAAGAGCCTGTCCTTCTCAGAATTCTAGAATGCATATGGCTCTTCCAAAGCAATAGATGCAGTTATACCTCCACCAATCTCATATGCTGATAATGTCTCCACATCAAACATGCTGACCACATGCAGGGGCTTTACAGCTCCCAAAGTTGATCTTATTAACTTGTCTCCCTTAAGTTTAAGAAAACCCCTTGACTCTTAGTTTAGCTACTAATATGTCACCCTCATACTCTTCATTCTCATGAGATTCTGAGTTTCCCAGATCCCAAAGCCAAGTTATTTTGCTGCTGAAAAATACCTCAGTGCATTTGTGTTGCTGACAGTGGTGTCTCCATACATGCCAGAGATGGTCATGTTATACATGAACCCTGTCTCTAGCAAGGCACCCTTTTTCTAGCTGGAAGTTAATAAAAAGTTCACATTGAGAATACAAGAGAATAATGAATAGTGGTCTCTGCCTCCAGGGGTCTATAAAGGACATGATGGAGAGCAAAGGGCTAACCTGGTAAATGATGAGAAAATAATGTAAAGCAGCATAAACTCAAGAACGAAAGAAATGCAACGATATATCAAACAGATATTTATTGATTCCTCATTCTTTGAAACATGTTGTACTCAATACTATGGGGAATGCAAACAAGTTTATAACATGACCACCTGTATTAGATCGCTCAGGCTAGTGTAACAAATTAAGACAAACAGTGGCTTAAAACAACAGATGTTTATTTTCTAACATTTCTGGAGACTAGATGTCCCAAATCAAAGTGTTGGCAGGGCCATGAAATCTTTAAAATCGATATGGGAGAGCCCTTCCTCTCCTCTTCCCAGCTTCTGGTTGTTACCAGAATTTCTTGGCATTCCTTGGCTGGCAGCTGCATTACTCCAATCTTTGTCTCTGTCATGTCTTTGTGTGTGTGTGTGTGTGTGTGTGTGTGTCTGTGGTATGTGTGTCTTTACATGACCTTTTAATAGAGATATGATTAATTATATTTAGGATGCATCCTAATTCAATATGACCTTGTTTTAACTGGTTACATCTGTAAAGACCCTACTGCAAAGAAAGTCACATTCTGAGGTGGACATGAATTTTAGGGGGATGCTAGTTAACCCAGTATACTTTTTAAAAAGGTCTTATCTTTTGGATGGCTTACTTTATGAGATGTGCCATGGATATTCAGAGAAGAAGGGCTATTGTCCTTATACAGACTTTGGAAAGGTTACTTGGGTGCAAGTCTGAACATTGGTATATTCTCTCAGATCTATGGTATCAAAAATAGCATTTTTAGACTGCAGTCTACTGTATACCACGTACTTTCCTAGGCCCTTATTTACTCAATTTAACCTTATCCTCACAACAGCCTTTGCAGTGAGTATTGTTCTTTCCATTTTACAGATAGAAAACTAGCTCAGAGGGTTTAAGTAACTTACATGAGATATGTTAGGGACTGGGACCTCAACCAAAACTATTCTTCAGTCTATTCTTCAGGATAAACTTACATATTTATAGTGGACAAAAGCACAGCTTACCTCTCAGTCACCTTCTATTTAAACCTTAGTCAAACATTTTTGTCATCATATTTGAAGCTAGGATGGATGGGTCATTCCAGGTATGTATGCTGTATCTCAGGTATGTGTGCTGGATCAATTAATTCTCTTTTGACATCTGTCAGAGAGAATAAGCCCACAGAAGTATCAGTTTATTATCTTTATGAAACCTCTAAAACCCTTGAAGATCAAAGTGGCTGTTTTGAACTTGTTCATATTGATGTAGTCACGCTCCTTGTCTTCCTTTGTGATTCTAGTTTATGAGCAGGATAGAGGTGGTCACTGAACACACCGCAGGGTAAACATGAGACTCTCAGGTCACTTATTGGATTTAACAGATTGAAATATTTGCGATGTTCTGCAAGGTCTCCTGCAAACCAAATTCTATCCATAGACCTGTTTTGTTCAGTAAAGTATTTTTAAATAAAAGTTGATTTTGAATGTCTTTAAAGAGGGTGGACACTCCAGGTTTTCACCAGCTTCACTCTTCCTCTTTATTTAATCTTGGCTTGGGCTACACATTCACGTTGGCCTGTAGCCCCTGGAGGCAATTCTGTTTGCCGCTCTTAACTTAGAACAGCAATGATCAGATAACGGTCTCTGGACAGGCAGCATCAGCATCACCTGCAAACTGTTAGAAATGCAAATTCTCTGGTCTTCCAAACTTACTGACTCAGAAATTCTGGTGGGGGCCCAACAACCCGTTTGAACACACCTTCCAGATCATTCTGCTGTGCACTGTACTTTGAGAACCACTGACTTAGAGGTAACTTAAGGTTTCTCACAGAAAATCTTTCTTTCTTGGAGAAGAATAGCATCTGTTCCCTTTTTAATGATGCACCTTTCTGTAATGCCTCACAGCCTACAAAGGTGCTGTGTGTATACTGTTTTCTCATGCGACCCTTGCAGCAACTATTTGAGGAAGGTGTTGCTCTTTTGTCTCTACTAAGAAATGTACAGCAGCTTATTCCAAGAGATCACTGCCAGTACCCTAGATCTCAAACCCAGGCCCTTTTTTTCTCCACACCCCCCCACTTAATAACAGATTGTTTTGTATATTGGTGAATAAATACAAGTGAAATGCCTATAGTTTTTCTGTTTGGAGAGGGGGAGAAACTATAAATATTGCAACTCTTGTGATAATCATCCCATTAAAATCTTTTTCATTTATTAATTGTTTTACTCATTCAACAGTTAGAAATACCAACTCCAAAACAGTCACTGTGCTAGGTGATTTTTGAACTTAAAAATGCTCGAAGCACATGTATATTCATGATAAAAACCCATCTTTCTAAGAGATAAGCATCAACTTATTTTATAGCTATAAAAATTATATAATTGGGGCCAGACATTATATATTGTTTATCAGACTGAACAAACTTTGAGATGGATTATATTTAATGATCTGAATTAGCATAAATAAACTCAAGCATATTTTAGGTCTTACCTTTCTGAATGGATCAGATGAAAACATTTGGCAGAAATACCTCCTGTTTTTCAAGAATGTATTTGCCATTTATCATTGCTTAAAACTAAGAGTCAAAGTAAAGAGATTATAAGGATGAGCTTTAAAAACCTTATGTTCATTCATTCATTCATTCATTCACTTACCCCAAAATAATTTATTGAACGCCAATAGTGTGGCATGTGCTGTGCTGTGCTAGGTGCAGTTATACACAAGACAGACTCAGAACCTTATAAAACTTTCTGTACAGAGAGACAGCTGTCATATTAATTAGTAAATTAAATAAATATAATATTTTTAAAAATCAAATAGAAATATAAAATAAATAACTATACTGTGAAAGGAAAATGCAATGTGTTCTTAGAGCCAATAATTGGGGCACCTTGCCTACTGGGGCATTGTGAGAGGATTGAGATGTCAGAAAAGAGATAAATCATGTTAGATGCTGCTTTATTTGATTTGTTTGGAAATAAAGGTCATGTGCCATGCTATGGGAATTACTCAGAAAATCATAGATCATGGGAGTCAGAAGCGACATTAGAGGCTGTAATGTCTAGTCCACTTTTCCCTAGTTTAGAAATGAGAAGCCTAGGACCAAGAAAAGGTGGAGTTACCTGAAGCCACAGTCATGGAAAATGTGTGACCGGACACAAGCCCAGGCCTCTTTACTTCCAGGTCTGGGATGGAGGACATGCCTCTCCCAAAGACAAGTGAAACTTCCATACGGTAAAGGTTAAGAATGAGGTGGAGTGCAAGGCTTGGGAACAGTAATATGAGTTAGCCCAGTGGATAGAAGAAGAAAAGAAGTGAAAGAGAACAAGGGACCCAGTCTATGAACTGTGTCACCCCCTGTCACTCCCACTTAGTCACTTAGATGTTTTGCTCTTTCTGACTCTGTTCAAAAGCAGCTGCTATAACTGGGATGCAGTGCATTAAAAGCATACCATGATCCATGGTCTCCTTTTTGCATGGGGAGAATGAATAAAGGTCTCCTACTTGGGCAGTCATCTTGCTGTCCATGCATGATGATCTGAGGCCGTAGGACAGAATTTGATGCTTTGTAAGCTTGTCTCTGTTCTGCTATAACTTTGATCTTTGCATGTGAATGATGGTGAGGGGTAGCTCTGAGAATTGTCTCAGGTACAACATGTGTGAAATTCTGTGTGAGTACCACATGCTAGAGAGTCCTTGTTATGCCCCTAAGATGAGAACAGATGTAAAACTTGACATGATATGGTTGGATGAAAGGGTGGACTAGTAGAAAATAGAATGAAAACATCTTTCTTTTCTGTCACCTCCACAATTTTATTCAAATCTTAACTCAGAGAACTAGATTGCATTACAGAGCTCTTAAAACTTTTGTTAAAAAAGTGCAATTGAACAATAGGACTTCCTAGGTTTATTTAAAATAATAGTTTAAATGCTTCAGAGGCTCTGCATTTCAATATTCCTTTATAACTATTGTTTGCATTTTTTTCAGCTATACAAAGACCCTTTGGAATGGGTAATATTATTTCTACTTTATAGACTAGGAAAATGAGTCACAGAGAGATTACATGACTTACCCAAAGCTACTGGTTACCAGTTTTATGTTTTTTCCCACTGTTTCACACTAAATAGAAGTTTTAAGAATAGGAACGAGAAAAGGTAAAGAGAAATCCAGAAAAAAACTTTGGAAATAAAAGACAGCTAAGGTTTTGAGTTTCTCTAATTAAAAGTAGGTAGTGATGGATTTAAACTAGGAACACACACTGTTTTTAAATATTGAAAGAAATATTGAGATTTTAAAATGTATGAAGGGCTATGGGAATGAAGGACTAGAAAGAAAATATGAGGTAAGAACAAAGGAAGAAAATAGAACAAAGTTATGAGACATGTGCCTGATTTGTTTAGATTTTAAAACTGTCCAAGTTTACAGACTTTTTAAGCTTACCTTTTCGAGAGAGATGAAAGCCAGGGTACTGCTTCCATTAGTTTGTTTGCTTTCTTTTTTCATGCATCTACCCTGGCAAATTTATGTGCATGTGTACACACACGCGCACGCGCGCGCGCACACACACACACACACACACACACACGTACAAATTAAAGTGGAAGCTGAGAGCAGTCGGTGGGTGGTGGAGAGAGATGGGGCAGAATCAGTGCATCAGGGAGCCTAAATCCATGTGATGATCAAGTTCATAGCAATTTCCCCAGGAGACTGTATCATATTCCAGTGAACGGGAATGTAGCAGAAGGTTGCCATGGCAACAAAAGGCCTGAAATATTGACTTTGACTAGCAACAGGCCAGTGAAACAGCCTAACTAGGATTTATGGCACATTATAGTGTGAAAAGCAGGAGAAAATTACTGTAAAGGCAGAAATTATAGCACAACAGAACATATAAACTCCCAAATCCATCTTCCTAATTAAAACAGCATACTCAGGGGCAGAGCGCATAGTAAGGCTGTTAGCGTAAATGGGGATGTGCTATCAATGCTTCGTTATAAAGTTTATTGCCATTAAGACTAACTGTATGTATTTTGAGAGTGAGAGGGAGGGTAAGAAAGTCAGAGGAAGGATCGAAGCAAGAATCCCGGTCAGTCAGTTCTTGGTAACAAGATTTCTTTAGATACTAGTCTCTGATCACACAGATCTATCTACATGTCAAGAAGTCATCACTTCCAGGCACAAAGGCCAGCGTAGTGATACTGCACTCAATCCCATTGGAATACATCAAAATGAAGGGAATAGGGGGGCTGATCAATGAGTTTTGTTGCTGAGAAGAAAGGATCTTGGATTTCCTGACCCAAAACAATTCAGATATCTTAATTTCTATGATAGAGTTCATCAAAGTTATTTAGGGAAAAATCAGTTTCCTAAGAACATTTTATATTTTAAATTTCTTATTGAAAGAAAATAAATCAGTATTTTATACACACACACACACGCGCGCACACACACACACACAAGATATGCCAAACAATTTGCCAAATGTTTCTATTTATTATAGATAGAAGGAAATCTAGGCAAATGCCACTTTAGTAAGTGGCAGATTTAAAGATACTGAAGAACAAGGCCAAGTCCAAAAGTCATCTTTCGATAAACAAGTGGCTATAATGCACCACACCATTTAGAAATGGTCAGGGAAAATCCAGAAACACAAGTTTAGGATAATTCCGATATATGTTTGTGTAAAATATGATGCAAAACAGGTCCCAGAGACCAGGAGGGGCCCATTCTTGGGTGCTTTTCAGTAGATGAAGCTCAGTAACTTTGTCTATAAGTTCTAAGGGGATCTAGGTAGGAACTGAGGACAAGTAGAAGAAAAGCAAGAATAAGTGAATGCTGCCCAGACTTAAAGAACACCAAGCAAGGGAATTTTAAGAAACTGCCAACAAGTAGACATTGACCAAATTCTACCCACAAATGTGTTTTCTTTGACCAGAAAATTATGATTTTTTAATGAATATCTTAAGAGCCATAGAAGAGAGAATAATTCATATTACATTCTCAACCTTTCCTTCACATCTCATTTACCAGCTTGCCCACTATGCACTGCTGTTTGCAAAGCTGAAAGTCTTTCTCATGATTCTTAACTTTATGAGAAATCCTTTGCCTACTTGTAATTCTTATTAAATGCTCCTAATCTCTCAGATTCTTGTCCAGAACATTAGTTCTCAATCCAGAGCCCAATGTGGGAGAATAAAGAAACCATTATTCTACAGTGGTTGATTATTCATCATTTTCAATCAGCCATTGAACAAGTATTTATTAAATGCCTTCTGAATTTTAGTAAATGCTGGGGATACACCCATGAATGTGATAAATGCAGTCCTTGTCCCTTGGGGGAAGACAGACCTTAAACAGACACAAACAATTACTTAATAAATATGTTAAATATACAAAAGAAGGTACGGAATGCTTTGAAAATTATAATTATTTATTTAACCCTATCATATTTCCCTATAACCGTAGTTAACAAAGTAGCCCTACCTGACATTCATTTAGGTTTATGAGATTAGAACCCTACATTCCCATAGCTGTGTCAGTGTCATACTCAAGATCATAACAGTCAGCTAATTTTTTTTAATATAAGGCATGAGGAAATTTAGAAGACTTCTAAATAAATGTCCATACCTCTATATTTACACATTATTTGCTGCTTTGTCCTGAAGTTCCAGTTTAGGAAAGAATTATTATTGAGGATTCTTAGAAGTTGTAATAGATAATGGAAGGTTTTTCTGTAACAAAGTAAACATAAGTATTAAATATTGTTAACTTATATATGATTAAAGCATTATTTATGCTTTATCTCTAAGTATTTGCTATTGATAACAGCTCCCCAAAGCAAGATTCACCAGTATTGCTATAGCATATGGGACTTTTGCTGTAAATTAATATAATGCCATGATATTTTCTTTAATGAAGGTGGAATGATTGCTTTATTTTAACAAAGGGACCTCTATGCTCCCCCTGAGTTTGAGCCTTGACTGTAGATGATCAAGGATGCTATATCACAGCTGTCTTCTTGTTGATAATGACTCTCCATGGGATTCATAATTTCTGCCTGCAACCCATTGTTTTCTCTCAGGAGGCGCTGAGCAAATTTATAGGGAAATTCTTCAATCCAAGCACAAGAGAGAGTTTTAAAATTAGTGTGTGTGTGTGTGTGTGTGTGTGTCCCTACATTTGGTTATGTGACTTTCTGTCTTCCATTCTTCACATTTCCTTTCATGTGAGTGTCTTTTTTTCTAATAAAATGACACATGACTGCTCAGTATTAGGTATTAATAGATATTATTTTTGTGTATTTTTTATTCC
Organism: Macroglossus sobrinus; assembly: GCA_004027375.1. NCBI lineage: Eukaryota > Metazoa > Chordata > Mammalia > Chiroptera > Pteropodidae > Macroglossus > Macroglossus sobrinus. Next base: position 129,708 of record PVKZ01000054.1, on the reverse strand, counting down.
CTCTACCCCTACCTTTTTTTTTAAAAAAAAAATCACCATTGTGCTTCCTATACCTAGTCATAGTAACAATGGAGGCAACAAAGAGTAATTATTAAAAAATAAAAAGAGAAGCAAAGAACTACCTGGGAGTTCCTGGTGCTGCCACTTTCTAGCTGTGCCTTGGGCAGCTTGTTCAACAGCTGTCAGCACCTGAGTACCTGGAAATGTGTGTACCTCACTGAGAACAGTGTCCATGCTTAATGAGGGGAATGTTATATGTTAGTTGTTGTTGTTATTATTATTATTATTATTATTATTATTATTATTATTATTATTATTGCAGGTGTGCAGAATTTCATACACACACTCCTATCATGGATTGGAGGGAAATCATATTCAGAGAGTTTCTATCTTGTTTTACCTGAGCCAGAAATAGAATTCAAGATTTGTAGCTGGTAAACTGAAATTAAGCCAGGCCTCTGGCCCTTTGGTTAATCAAGCATGTATCAAGGTACTGAAATCATGTCCCTTTATCAGCATCCATCCAGAAATCCAGTGGGGGAGCTCCTGGATCCGGAACTCTAAAATTGAGTACTTACATGAGGAACATGTGCCCAAAACATAAGGAGCATCCACAAACATTTGCCAAACTACAGTGAACACTGTTTCTCTTAGGATATGACACAGTTTAACGTATTCACTAACATCTCCCTTGCTCCTCACTACCAAACTCGACAAATGTTAGAATAATAACGCTTATTCGATCACATTGGAAGCTTCAGAGGCCAACCTGAATTTTCTAGACTATGCCTCAGAACATTATTACATTAAAGTAAATACTCATTTTCCCCTTTTATTAAAAAGCACCTCTACCCCCCATTAGATTAATTACCAGAAATTTTCTGTCTATGGATAGAAAATTCTGCAGAACTTTCCAACCAAGTGATTAGATTATTATATCTTTTTATCTAAATCTGAGTAAGAGTGTGGATTGGTAACACCTTCAACTGAGTAAACTGTTTGCAGTCTTCTCAAAGTTAATTAATATGTAAATACTTGCTAAGCAAAGATAACACATTTTTTAATTAACATATCAACAGGAACTCAGGGCAGAGATGTGTGTGTGTGTGTGTGTGTGTGTGTGTGTGTACATATATATGAGTGTGTATGCATATGTGTATATATGTATATATACACATATACATATATATGTATATATACACATATACATATATATGTATGTATATACACATATACATATATATATATATAAAATCTCAATATGTAAATTTGAATTAAAGAATTAAATGTCTACATTATATAAAGACAGAAAGACATAAGACAACATTAATACTGTGAGCTGGGGCATATTCATCTCAGCCCTTCATCTTGCCCCCACCTGTTTCCTATTGTTACCGGAATAAAAGGAGTTCATTTTGCCTGTGTGCATTAAAGCCAAATGAGACACCAATAGGGGTTTGCAGTAAAGAAAGTAAAGGTTTATTTAAGGAAATGATGCCAAGCCCAGAAACACTGGTGAGCTAACACTCAAAGACCCAGCTCCTCAATGGCCTCTAGGGCATAGATTATATAGGGGAAAACTCATCAGCTATGGCAGTGAAAGGAGTTGGGGTCATGGGCTGTACTGATTGGTCAGGGCTAGGGTAGGAGGCAGTTGATCATTGCATCAGGTCCCAATGTCGTTCTGTCTGATTTCGAGGGATATGGCAGGTAGGGTCATTCTGCCTTCATGGTTTGGAGCTGAAACACAGCTGAGGTCAAGATGTTATCTTTAGTTTGACCAAAACTGTTTCTGAGGTCAACAGACCTGAGCTTTGTTAGTATTGTTTGATGCTGCCCTAAGAACTTAAGTTATACTGCTTAGTTATACTGTTCCCTGGCTCTTTATAGTTAATTCACCAGCTCCAACTCCTCATGCTTGTTAGAATCATAGCTCATTTATTGCTTTGTTAGCTTTTGACATTTTAGAATCAGAAGAGTCTCATATTAAGCATAGACATTTTCTATTTTTTTTAATTAGTTCCAAACACAGAGCTTCTCGCCACCTACTGCTTTTTGTTTTGTCTTTAGGTGAAGAGGAATAGATTACTTATATATCTGTTATAAATTTTAACTCTACAATATGACCATTCTGGTATTTTTTTTAGAGTTTCATAAGTTCTATTTAAGGTTCCTTCAGCTTCCATTGACTTCATGTTTCATCATTACAATCAGAATGGTTAAAGAAAAATGCTTTTGATATTGAATGTCAAACATAATTTCCATAATTCTTTCTCATTATCATAAAACGTAATGCTTATGTGAGCTACGCACACACACAAAAACACAGACACACTTGCCCTATATCAACCGCACATGTTCATTTACTTTATCTTCTCATTAATTAGACCCTCCAGACTCATAATGTTACTTTCCTTTTAACATTAATTTGTTAAGTTCTTTCTAGCACTAAAGCTTCCAAACTGCATGAAATACACAATCACTTATGTATTATTTGTAAGAGCTTCTTTACTGTGCTTGTTTAAAATATAGCCAGTGGATTAATCTATGAGAGAAATCATTCTCAAAAGGTATGGGTGCTTTTTGTTGTTGTTCAGAGCTACTATAGATCTTAAAGCTTGATCTTTTCCAGGAATGGCAAAAATGCTTAAGGGGTCATTATCAGGCAATGCTTAACGTCATAGGCTCTTAGTTTCCATTCTGGTGTCACTTGCTAACCACCTTGGGCAAAGTTCCTAACCTCTCTGTTATTTGTAGAATGGAGGCAAAAACATTCTTATATCCCAGATAAGAGCCCAAATCTTGATTCATTACTCATCAGGGTGGGTATACTATTAAAATCACCGCTTATTTATTTCTTTATTCATCTGCTCATTTATCATCTCTGTTAAGTTCAAGCCACTGTCTTAGATAATGGTGATACTGTCTTATGTTTTAAAGCACACCACAGGTTCAAAACATTCTTTCAGGTATTATCTAATTTGAACCTTCCAGATATATTTTACAAGGATGTGGAGGTAGGAGGAATATATAACTTATCAAAAATAATAAGTGAATTTACCCATGGCCATCCAGCTAGTAAATGACATGGTCCTCTGGCCCCAGAGTCCATTCTCTTTCCACACCGCCTTTAGGTTTTGCAGAGGATAATTTATCTCTAAGTGGTTGTTGTGTGGTTGTTTACAGTCTTAATGATCATATGGCCAGCATGTGTGTCAGAAGTTGCACATACATGGCTCATATTCCAAGGAAAGCCTGTGTAGTGTTATTCAATATCAAACGATTGAGGTATTTCTTACCACAATCCAATATCCTAGCTTCTCTTGAAAAATTAAGAGATCTGGCATCATAGGGTTTGTAATTACACCAGGTAATGACCAGCTGAAACCGCCCTCTTTCATTGAAACATATGCTTATTCTTCATAGTCTTCCTCACTATTCTACATGAAATGCTTTCATACATCCTTGTTTTTATATATCTTATATTCTATTACATTATCGCCTAGTTCACCTGGCATTTCAATTTTTGACTCCTGTTTTAAGCTACAGATATGATAGTCACCAATTACAATTTGAATAAGTAAGTAATAATAATGATTTTATGTGTACTTTACAGTATACAAAGGACTTTAAAAACAACCCTGTGTTATACTGCTATCTTGATTTAATGTTAATTTGACCCAAATCATTCAGCTGGTATGTAATAGAGGCAGAATTAAAATCCAGGACAGTTGTTTATAAGTCTAGTGTTCTTCTCTAGTTTCTTCTACTGCCATTCATTCATTGGTTCATTTATTCACATATTCAATAAATGAATAATTTTTGGGAAGTGCCAAATGTATTCCAAACTCTATACTAGATCCTGGAAATACAATTGTGAGAAGATGTAGCCCCAGGCCTTATGAAACTCAAGGTCTATTTGGGGACAACAGATAAACAGATTGTTCTGAGTGCTTTGTGATGTGTAGGTACAAGGTATGTGCAAGATCCCATGTCAATATCAAAGAGCATGTGATTAACTTTGTCTGTGGTTAGATGGACCTCTGCCATTATAAGGGCAGCATGATTGACATGGAGCGCTATCCAGTTTCTCTGTGCTGATGTTGGTTTATTTGTAAGTCCTTGAGAGCACAGTCTTCTTGGAACTGAAAAAGATTGAAATGTAAAGAATGCTGAACTAGAAATCAGGGCACCAACTGTCTAGTCCTGGGTCTAGCTGCTAGACCCTAGAAAACTCATCAGGTTTATCTGTGCCTAAATTTCTCCATCAGGAAATAAAGAGACATGAGAGGGAGATACCAGATCCCAGGAAATATGCAGGTTTTACTTACAAATCCTTATGGAGTGATGGTGACACTTCGTCAGGCTGTGAATAATTTAAGGCCATGTCTGTGCTTAATAGTAAAGAGAGATGTGATCAAAGAAGTTATATCTGTCACAGGCACCCAAGGAAGGGATAGAAAGATTCTGAGATCTGAGGGGAAAATGTGATTTTTGAGAGTGAAAGTAAATAGCAAAGCTAGGATTGCTATTGGTTAATACAAATAGAAATTATAAGAAGCAATTAGTACTGAAAGAATATCTAGCAAACTGACTTTTAAAAAGACCTCCAGTTGAAGGCATGTCTTTAATTTAAGGGGTAGTGGGATATAGCAAGTCAAGTGTCGTACAGTTCTAAAAATAGTCTGGTCACTTTGTGAGTCATAAAATTAATTTTACCGTCCTTGCCTTTTTTGTAATGCTCTGATGGACAATTGACCTAACTCTAATTCCTCAAATTTTGCAAAGTAGTCATTATAATGTGTATTGCTGCTTTTGGAATTTTTTTTTTTTTAATTACATCACTTCCACCATGATGACTTCTCACAGGTCTCTGGTTAGTTTTCCAATATGGTCTTTGCAATAAAATCTTTGCACCTCCTTGGGAATTGCTGGAAGTCATCTCTCTAGAAATTTGGGAGGTGATTTTTCCTGTTGGATGATGGATGCATAACCCAAGGAAAATGTGTGGTCTTAGAAGCACCGTACCTCCCTCCAATCCAGACTATGTGGTTATACTCTTCATTGGATCTGGGAAGACATACTTTTCTCCTTGCTACAGTTACTTCCATCACACAGTTTTAGATTCTCTTCTCTCTGACACTGGTGTTGGTGCCATAAATAAGTATACATTGTGAGACCCAAGACTGTTGGACCCAGCACCCCCTGAAACAAGATCCAAAGCCAGATTACATACTACTTCTGAGGCTTGCCTGCTGTGTTACATCCTACTCCCCCTTAACAAAGAATAAAAATGTGTCTGTATAGGAGGCGCAGCAGATCTCCGTCTAATTGGATTTAAAAAATCTATTCACAACTTTCCCTCTGCTTGTATTTTACCAGTAAAGGAATGACAGTGAGTTGTAAAGATAAGCTACATAAACCTTTTGAGATTCATAGGGGTGATTATACCACAGCTTGGGGTATCTGATCATAGGCTCACATCATGAGAATAGACCCTGTCACATGAGGTGCAGGCCAATCCAGCAGCCATGTGGTTCTCAAGTAGATGCACTGTATTACCTGATAGTGCCTAGTCTTGCTGACACTAGTCTCTTCTTCCTTCATCTTTGCAAATTCCACAAAATATTTGAAGAGGGAAGTGAGGACAATGGTGAGATTTCATTCTCAAGAGCTGTCATTTACCTCTTCCACTGGAACCATGTCTACGCTTTTAGAGATGCCATGCAGATTTTCCAAACCAACAGTTGAACTACATACTCTAACAAAGAATTTTCATGCTTTTTCAAAAGTATTCAAGACACCCTTGAGCAGTGGTTGACAAACACTGTTTTATAAATAAAGTTGTTTTGGAATATAGCTATGCACATTTATTTACCTATTATCTATTACTTACTTCATGCTATATTGACAGAGAAGTTGCCACTCTCATCTTATGTCCTACAGAGCCTAAGATATTACTAACAGATCTTATACAGAAGAAGTTTGCTGCCTTCTTTCCATGAGAGTGGAGTATGCATCCTATATTGACATATGTACAACATGCCAAAAGTTTATTTATGGAAAAATGTAACATATTTAAAATAGTATGTGCTAGAAAATCCAGATTTTATGCCCACCATGCTGTGTGGGTGGAGGGCATTGGTCCTACTTGTTTCTTTTCTCGGCCATGCTGTCCTTGGAGGTTAGAGGATTGATGTTTAAGTAAGAAATGCAGACTAGGACCATATGTTAGGCAGTGTAGTAGAGGGTAGAGCAGATCATCTGCCTACAGCTCAATGACTTAATCATGATAGCGTTGTTATGCCATCTGGGCTCTGATGCTGTTCACCTCAAACGTTTCCTTTAAGAAGCCTCTTCTTTCACTTACAATTTCTTAAATTTTGACTCAGGTCAAAGGAGATCCCCTCTTTTTTGACTTCTTTACATTTCTTTTTTATGTTTTCTTTTAGATTTTATGTCTTGTAACCCCAACCATGAAGTATATTTAATAACAAATTCTGAATCTTTATATAAAAGTCCAACTTTTATTTCTTTTTCCACTAAAGAAACTAAGCAAATCTACAGCAATGAAAACTTTGAAATTATTTTCTTATGCACTCATGCAGACATGTGTGCGTACTCCTGCATGCCATTCTATGACATGTTATATCACATGTATATTTTCATGTTACCATCACAGTCAAGGTACACTTTGGGCTTATATTTTAACTGGCTTCTCTGATCTTTCTCTACTGCTTTGAAGAGGCCACTACCTAGTCTCCTAAAATCTTGCTTCTCAAAACCTGGTCCTAGATCACCTAGAAGCTTGTTAAAAATGCAGAACCAGAGGTCTCATCCTAGGCATACTGAATAAGAATCTGCATCTAACAGAGCTAGTGATTATATACATGTTAAAGTTGGAGAACACACTTCTAAGAAATGTCTTCATTTCTTAGTTCATTAGCTTATTATGATTAATTAGGTAAACTGGGGAGCATATTGGAATCACTGTGAAACTTAGGAAAAAAAAGTATATCTGGGCCCTAGATCCCAAGGTTAAAAACGAAGTAATTTTCAAGTATCTGTATTTTAAAAAGTAAGTCCAAAGGCAATTCTGATGTACACAACGTGTGAAAAAGATGTATGCTACAAGAGTTCTCAGCCAACAAAGATTATCTAATATGTTTGATCGGCTTTTCATTATCCTGTCTGCTGTGGCAGTTTGTCTCAAATATGAGTAAACCAAGGTCCCTTTTTAAGGGCAAATCAATATTCTTATGCATCCTCATAATTGACTCAAAATATTTATTTTAATGTTTCCTAAATATATACAAACAGAAAACCAACTAGAAATGTTATAAGCTCATAGTCCTTCAATGACCAGAAAATCATTGCAGATTTAAAGATGATATGCAAACAATATAATTGAAATTAAAAACATTAATTTAATATGGCAGATTGTCGTGGTGGACAGTCTTTAGAGTTGGCACATTTATAGCCATTTTATCTTCTCTTTCCTCATATTTATTCAATATATATCTATGTAATGTCTACCTCTCCTCCATGTAGATTTTATTGATTAAAGTAGTTTTTTTTTTTTTCAGTGTAATTTCAGGCATAAACTTAAAGGATAACTAGGTGAAAGTTCTTGATAGGCAGTTGTGTGACAGTACTCAGTTGGAGTGATCCCCCAGCATCTGTTTAATCATTTTTTAAAGAAGAAAACAACAAATTAGAAAAATATTATTGAAGACAACTTTGGATACCTAAGCTTATTTTCTCAATATTTCCAACTCAGTATGCCCTGGGAAGCAGTAGAGAGTGGAACTTGCAAACATGGCCTAGGAGTGAGAAAGGCCTCAGATCTATTTTTAGATGTTCCATTTACTTGATGCATTCCCTGGGGTGAGATTTTTAGCATTTCTGTATTCTGGTTTCCTTATGCATATAATGGAGATGATTACCTATTTCATAAGGAAAAGAACAGATGGGATATTCAAGGGAAACCCTTAGCCCAGTCTTAGCACATCATAAGCACTCAATTATCAGCAGATATCTTAATTATCTAATATGTTAGATAATTAATTGTCTAGTATGTTAGACAATAATGTTATTATTGTCATTATTATTTTAAATCTAGATATTATGTTTTTATTAATAAAATCTGCCATGTATTTATTTGCTTCATCGTATTTTTAAGATAGTTTCTCTTTTCTCCACTGACCTCTCGTTTTAATAACCTGATTGTGGCAGAGATGAAAAGTTCTCTCAAAATGCTTAGAGCCTTTTTTTCATCTGGGACCCCCACCTTCCAGTAATTCACCAAAAGGACCAATACAGAGGGGAGGGGAGAGGCGCCTGCTCTATGTTTTCTAGGCCTTTTAGAAAACATGGAGTTGTTCTTTTGGCCCCATGTGTGCGAATCTACAAGAAAAGTGACGTCAGAGACATCCAGGGGATGGGCATTGTTTAAAAGGAAAGCCCCACCAAAGTTCCTGTGGCAAAGCTGGAACTGTCTACAGTGATACCGGCATGCAGTTGGCATTGTTGTAAACAAACAGGTTAAGGGCAAGGTTCTTGCCAAGAGACTTAATGTACATACTGAGCACATTAAGCGCTCTGAAAGCTGAGACAGCTTCCTGAAATGTATGAAGGAAAATGATGAAAAAAAGAAGAAAGGTGCCGGGTTCCACTGAGGCGCCAGCCTGCCCCGCCCAGAGCAGCTCACCGTGAGAGCCAATGGAGAGAGGCCTGCACTGGGGGTGGGGGGGGAGGGACGGGGGGAAAAAAAAAGTAAAATATATCTAGTTAAATAGGAAACAAACAAAAAAAAATGTGTAGGGTATTTGGCATCTGACTCAGAGCACCATTTTTGCTTCTCTTATTGCTCCTCTTTCTACTGTTCTTGCTGTACCTGCCTCCTGAAGTATTGCTGTTAACCACAGCTTCTAGAAGCTGCTTCAACAACTTCATTTATTTTCAAGTGAAGCCAGTAAGGTGAGGGAGCATCTCCTGATATGATGTCCTGGTATTTGACTCCTAAGACAATAATGCCTTCATAATTGCTCCGTGCTTTTAATTATTGCTAAGGAAGGCTGTAATATGTATATTGAAGGTGAAAATGATAGCTCAAAACAGAGAAGTGCAGTATTTTATTTTGTTGTCAGCATCTTCCTATGTTTATGCAGTAGGGACTGAAAAATTGAATCCCACACTTGAAAATGCAAACTTCCAGTTCTCTGAGATGTCAGGCAGGGCTTTTGATTAGAAACCCTGTTATTTACTTATTTCTACCTTCTGTATGAGTACAGACTTCATTACAGAAGTAGGTTCAGTGCATTCATTAGAGAGATAGAGAACAAATAGAAATGGGAGAGATAAAGTGAAAGAGGGAGAGGGAGAAGGAGACAGAGGGAGGAAGGAAGGAAGGGAAGTAGGAAGGGAAACAAAACATGTTTATAGCAATTTTACTAAAAAGAAGGAAAAGGCAGTTCATGAATTAAACCAAGACTAAAACAATACCCTTAAAACCTTTATTTGCTTAGCATTTGTACACCTTTGACATCTGCATAAAGCATAAAGGAAATACAATAATACATCGGGATGCACAGCCAACATCCTGACTGTTTACAGTCATTAGACAGTCTGGTTCTGCCTTGCAGTGGAGAAGTAGTGACCTTAGTGTTTTCTCCTCATTATAGGGCTATAATTACCTTTTGCATTCTTTAAGTGTTGTTTATAATTTCAGGTTAAATATTCAACAGCAGAAACTGTGTTTGACTTGACAAGTTGACTTGTTGTGTGAGGCAGCTATTAACTGTCAAAAGTGTTTTCATTTTTAGTGACAGGTTAAGTAATTTTAAGGGGTTAAAATTTGGAGTAATAAATAACCATCCACACTCATTGAAGGAAGTGTCTTCTTAGACAAGGGAATAGAGCTAGAGCTGATAGGGACATTTGGTAAAAAGTCACATCAGCTAAAGTTTGACCTCACCAAATGATTTAGGTGGTAGAAAAGCATCTGCACAAACACTTGCCTTTGAGTGCAGAAGCCAGTGAAAATAAGGGAACACAAACCAACTCTTCTGAAAGCAGAAATCAGAAGCCTTTGCTCTTAAGACTCTATAGGTCATTAGCTATCACAAATGTGTTGTGGTGGCAGAAGAAGCCAAGTGGCTAAGTGTGCTCAAGACATTGTACATGCAGAGTCTAAAGTAAGAGAGGAAACAATGTGTGACAACACACTGAGGCACACAGACAGGCAAGATGCAGGATCTGAGACAGTGAGATCAGTTACTGAAAACTCTTCTCTGACCTACTCAGACTGCCTTCTAGGCATGTGGGACTCTAACTTCATAGGTATTAACTATGGACAAAAGAAGCCAGAAGCATGAAGAAATTCAGAAGGTTGTTACCAGCAGTGTGGGCACAGCAGGGACCTGACTTCTCTTCCTGTCTATAATTTGGGATAGAGTGGTATTGTGGAAAGTGCTTGGCTTTGAAGTTAATTGGATGTAGATTAAAATTTAAATCTATTTTGTGGGTAAATTGTTTACCTTCCCGGGTTATATTGTTATTTGTAAAGTAGATACAAGAATAGACAGGGCTAATTTGTGAGATTAAATAAATGTATATGAAGTACCAGCACAGGGCCAGACATTTAGAAATCTTTATTAATATTTTGGAATAAAGTCTTTAGTGGCCTGTCTTGGTTCTTTGTACTTCTCAATTTGCAATTCTCTTGAAGATAAGTTGTCAAGGTAAAGAGCTGGCACAATAGCTAAAATGATAAATAACAGATTTAAGATTCAAAAGAATCTCAACAAGAAGGAATAACAATCCTAAAATGAAATAGATAATTGTGTAATAGGTCTATATGAAACTGAGCCCTTAGATTTAAAAAAAAGTCATTATCCTAATTCTGGGTAGAAGAGATCTCATTTAAGTAAATGCTTATGTGGTAAAGAAAGCAAAATCCTAGAAATTTACTTTTTAATTTTAAGTTGTATATATGCAAGTTCTGTGTGCCTTCTGCTCTCACATTTCCAGAAAACATTGATGAACTAGGCAAGTACAGTGTGGTGTAGTGTATTGGTTATCAGATCCAAGCTACTACTATTAGCTCTTGAACAAGCCAGTTACCGCATTTATAAATGAATGCAGAAGTCCCCTCATCAAGGATTAGTACATAATGCAATTAAAGGGTTCAGCACAGCACCGAGCTCCTAACTGGGAGCTGTCATTATTTACAGGGAAGAATGATGATGAGAATGGTGGCAGCCATAAGATGAAGTATTGGAGAAACTTGTAATGTTCTGCCTGTATAAAAAAATCTCGAGGGGTATGACAACTGTCATCAACTATTTGAATGACTGTTATGTAGAAAAGAGATTCTCATCAATCAGCCTGACTCTAGAAGGCAGAACCAGACCAATGGATAGAAGTTATGGGAAAATCTACTTAGGCTGCATAACAGAAATGATTTTCCATGGAGAGGATGGGTCCCAATCATCAGAATAAACTGTAGGAGGTAGTGAGTTCTTTATTATAGGAGGAAAAAGTGCTAATAATAGTAGCAGTAGTAGCAGCAGCAGTAATATATAAAAATAGCTTTTCCTGTGTTCCAGTTACTGTTCTAAAGAACCTGCATTCTTATATAATCCTTGTAACATCCATGTGAAATAGGCACAGTTATTATCATTCCCATTTTAAAGATGAGGAAGTGAAAGACAGAGATTCAGTAAATTTACAAGAACATATCATTTAGAAATGACAGAGCTGGAATTAAAGCCCATTCCCCCAGGGTCTTGAATCCCTTCTCTTCACTGCCACAGGAAGAGCTTCTCAGGGACACACTGAGTGACCACATGCCACAGAGGTTGGAAAGGAGATTCCTGCACTGAATTTGGTCTTTGACTGGGTGATCTCTACAGTACTCCCCCTAAATGTAATTTTATAAGACCAAAAGGCAAGCACAAAAAGACACAGTGGCAAAAGCTGATAGAAATTGTAGGCATGAATTGTCATGGGGTTTTCTCAACACAGAAAAGCCCAAGCTGTTCACTTAGAACCTATTTACTTCCACTTTATACTCAGTAATAAAATGGGCATCACATTGTATTGTTCCAGGCAAAATAGAAGGACATAGATTTAAATTAGGGATTGATAGTAGAACTAACAGCAACAAAAAGAGATCAGTGAACCACTACAGGAGAGAAAGGAGATACTTATTCATTGAACAGATATTAACTAAGCACCTACTTTGTGTTGAAATCATAAAATCTATGCCAAAGAAAACAGGAACTCAGCAATCATTGCAGTTGGCACACATTTAGACCCCAGTATCTTTTAGGCTTTTTCTGAAATTTTGTATGCAATGGCATTTTTTCAAGTCTTTAAGGAAATAGTAAATTATATCTAGTTCTGGAAAGGAGATATACATGATATTTTTTTAAAAATTATGTGAACTGGGTAATATTACCTTCAGTTTGGGTGCTAAAATGGTATATTTTAATTCATCTCAGGCTAGCTCACTGCTCAGTAAAAACAGATGTAGGTCTTAGTGCATTAAATTATTTTAATATACTGAAGTGGGAAAAGCTCTGGTTTAGAAATTTGGAGTTCTGCTACTGATGTAATTCATAGTAAATTTCTATGGATCTTCGTTTTCACATCTCTAAAATGTGGGTGTTTGACTAAACTACCTTTGTTTCCTTTAGGCTCAAATGTTTTATATTTTTTTCTATTTTTATAATCATGCTTATAATTATCATCACATAGATGCCAGATGGCAAAATGCCCTGGCAGTGTGCGCAGAACCTAAATTGATTCTGGGAAAATGGGACACCAGTAATTCCTTAGGTATAAGGAGCTGAGATAAACAGAAGCCTCTAAGTTCTAGTTCTATTCCTGTTGGCTATAAAATGCAGACATGGTTCAGTATTGGGAGACATCTCCTTGCTTTTACTATTAGATTTTAAAGTTGCCTAACAAAACCCATTGAGGCTGTTTGTGCTTAGAGTGCTTTAATGTTCTGAGGTTAAGGCAGGTGCAGTGTGGCATTTAAGCTTAATTGCCCACCCCCCTCATCACTTTTAATTTCTCTCAGTCTTTCAAAGCATTAAAAATAAAATGGTATTTCTTGGTCTGCTGCCATAAATATAGGTTATTCTCTGTGTACATGTAGATGGCTTGCATGAATGAAAAGATAGTCATTATATTCAGTAAACTTCCTAGAACAGACTTGCACTAATAAGCTTCCTGGGCACTACTGCCTTGTCATCAGACTTGATCATGTACACCTCACCTCTCTGTCTCTGTCTGTCTCTCTCTCTCCCACTACCCTCCCCTCTCTCTATTGGTCTTGATGCTATTATTTCAAAGTTACATATACAATAAGGTCACAATTTTCATGGTGTTTTAACAAAGCCACTCCATCTACTGCTCTTGAGTTGATTGATTAGTGAGTGGCATTTTGGTGCTCATTATCTCAACTTGCTTTTAGTTTCATTTGCCTGCTTCAAGAATCTTCCTTTAGCAATTAGAAAGCTAAATGTAATTCAAGGGAACTGCGGGAAATTCCCCACTGACATTAGTGCTGTAGTACCAAAAAAGGAGCTGGTCTGTGGTAGGAATGGATTAAGGAAGTCTCAAAGTGGATTTTGGTTCTAAAGATCAAACTTGAAAAAACTCTCCAGACCTGAGAAAGTCAGAGGAATGACTGTATAATGAATTTAAATTTTGTTATAAAATGAATGTTTGTGCCCCACCCCCCAACTCCCATCTTGAAACCTAACCCCCAAGATGATGAAGTGATGGTATTAGGAGGTGGGGCCTTTGAGAAATGATTAGGTCATACAGGTAGAGTCCTTGTGAATGCGATCAGTGTCCTTATACGAGAGACCCAGAGAGCTCTTTCATGCCTTCTGCCCTGTGAGCACACAGCTAGAAGATATCTGTCTCCAAATTAGGAAGGCAGGTCTCACACAGCACCAAAAAGGCTAGTGCCTTGATCTTGGACTTCTCAGCCTCCAGAACAGAGAAATACATGTTTGTTGCTTAAGCCACCTAGTCTATGGTATTTTTGTCATCGCAGCCAAAATGAACTAAGACAAGGTCACAATACTTCAGTTACACATTCTTAATCTTAAAAATTATTTTAGCTTTTCTTTTTCAAGCAGAATGGCATGGAGAAGAGTTTTCACATGAATTCCTTTTGTTAATTCTAATGCTGAATGAACACATAAGATGTGTCGGTTTTCCTAAAGATTTATGTAGCAAATTCTTGATTATGCCCAAGGGTATAATCAAGAATCCCGTTTAATGCTCTGCTATGTATAGTAAACATGGCAACTATCCTGGGCTGAACATGGAGCTTGTTGGAGAAGCAGTGTGCAAGGAATTTGCCATAGAAATAGAAATAATTCTTTATTTTCCCTTTCTGACATCTGGTCCTTCTCTATTATACACCTCTTTTTCATTTTCCTTTCCAGTCTTCATTCTTATCTCAGTCTATTGGAAGTACCTATAAACATTGCTTTGCTAACATCATGATACTTAGCATGAACTAATGAACAATTCCTTAATGAGATTGCATCACCAAAAAGAAAAATTTCAAATGACTAGAACACTTGTGATGTCTAGAGCCAGTTCTAGAATGGTTAAGTTACCATTTGTAATCTTAAATGTACTTCAGATCTTTAATGTGGTTTGCTTTAGAAAATGCTGTCCACTTTTCCTTTTTGAGTGCTTATCTAGTGAATAGCATAGGATAGAAGCATCTGCTGTTCTCATTGCCTTACAATCATGCCAGTCGAGCGTAACCACTTTTCTGGTGGACTCCATCTCACAATAATTGCATTCATGGGAAATGACTAGTGTGTGGTAAACATGGTATGGATAGACCAGTACTAGAGAAAGATACAACATGTGCTCAGAAGAAACACAAACAAATTGCCTTTCTGCTGGCTTTGAAGCATTTTCTTTGAGCATAGTTAAATATGAAGTGGAATGTAGCTAAAGCTTTATCCAAACAAACTCTTCGTGGCTTGGCTTCTGATAGGAAGAATGTAGGTAGCAATTTGTTTTAATGATTGATTTCACTAATCCTGAGTCACAATTAGACTCCTCTCGAAGCTGCTATAAGATCTCCATGTATAGAAGACGAATTTGTTAGAATCAAAGTGAATGTATAAGAAACTCAGTTGGAATTATCCAGGTGTTAAAATAAATGCCTATTTTTTTTCAGACAATGGAGTCATTTTTAAAACACATTTAAAACACAAACACGGACTGTCATATAGGGTTATGGAAGATAAGTAATTAATGCATATTAATTTATATTTAAATTAAAACAAATGCTCATTAAAACAAACTAACTCCTCAAAGTTGTGGCTACCAGTCTATCTGTAAGTGGTACAGCTTTAAGACTCTCTTCCTAATCTGTATAGTAATAGGTATGAGGATTAAGGAAAGAATAAAAGAAGTAGAAGAATATATACACACAATAATAATAATAGATAACATTATTAGCATATACTACGTGTCAGGCACTGTGCTAAGGAAGCTTAGCATTTTGTATATATTAAATCATTTAAAACTCATATTAACTGTCTAAATTACATTCTATTATTTTATCCCTCAGAGATATTTATATAACTTGCATAAGGTTTCCTTTTATATAACTACTAAAAGGAAAATTGGGGGTCAAACCCAGGTTTCTCTAATTCCTGAGCCAAGGCCTTAATTGCTAAGATTTTACCATATTATGAGTCTTTTATCTGAGGTAACACCATTGAATTTGGGGTTTACATTATTCTAGCAGCATCTTTCTCTACAAATGGTTATATCAAAACAAAAGTCCTCTGAAATATTTTTGGGATTGCTGAGGTGATAGTTTGCTTTTGAAAAGAGATAAATATAGGCAATTGACAGAAGAGGAGTCCCTAGCTTTAGATTATTTTCCTTTTCCCATTTTTTCCTTGATGAGCATAATCATGTGAACAAGCTTCAAGAGCTGAATGACTGATTGCCAGCAACTGACTAGCTGTTGTTTATTTATAAGGGAATAGATTCATGAGAAAATGTAGAATGGTTTTTAAAACATCATAAGTCTTATGTGAGACTTTGTAAATAATAGAGCCAGTTTAATTTAGGATTAGCTCACAGATATTTAAGTCGTGCTGACTTGGGTTCAAGTCCACTTTGCTGGCCCTTTGGGATGTTTTTAACCCCCCTCTATGATGAATTTCTGTAAAGTGAAATCAATAATAGTATCTACTTCTTAGGTTCATTGAGAGTATTCAAAGAGCTAAGTTATGCAAGTGCTAGCTCAATGCCTGATATGTCATAAATATTCATTAAATCTAATATTTTATAAAAATGACATAAAAATTATTTATATACATTTTAAACTATTATGAGAGGCAGATTGGATTACTGGAAAACCTGCAGTTCCTCTCTCAGAATCTTGAAAAGACTGCTCGGGATGTATCTATGTTGATAATTTCTCCCATGTTTGTTTTTTCATTATAGATTTGTAATCAACCTTATTCTTTCTGGAGCTTGGGTACTTTTACATTGCCTCCTTTTATTGTCTTAATAATGAAATAGCAATTATTATATTCATTTTTACAAATGAGAAAACTACAGATTAGAAAAGTAAATAGAAAACTACCCAGCTAGTAAACAGATGAGTTTTGACACTAATCCAGGTCTCCTGTATTAATACCTTAGTTTAATTCTAATCCAGAAAGAAGATATTGAGATTATATGGATCACAACTCAATTCATTTTACAGATCAGAATATCGAGGCTCTAAGATAGAAAAGTGATTTGTCTAGGGTCATACAGCAAGTTAGAGATAAAGCTGACACTAGACTCCAAGCCTCAATTGCAAGTGTGGAGCTATTTCATCATTCCTAGGCTACTTGTGTCTTTGTAGTAACTCGTGTACTTTGTAGAGGAGGAAAGAGAAGATGAAACAGAAGTAAAAGGATAAGGAGTCAGGCGAGAGGGAGAGAAAAGAATAAACTTACATAAGAAGGTTAGACAAGGGACAGTCTGTATTGAATACCAAAGCTTTCCACTTTTGGAATGCATTTCTACATGGCAGGAAAGGCAGGAATAACCAGAAAGAGACTATATCTGTAATATATTTATCGCTGCTCACATTCCGTCACTAATAGGACCACAGTGATTACATCAGATGTAGTTGACAGTACTGATAACAACCTCCCTGTGACATCCGCACAGCCATATGGCACCACCATCACCATCTCCAACAGCTCTCTAGCTTAAAACTTGGCTTCCCTTCCATTGGTCTGCATTGCTGGATGTCAAAAAATTTGGCTCAGGAGACTCTGCAGCAGAATTCACTCACATAGAGGCATTTTCTTGACATTTTGACATTTGCTGAGAGAAAGGCAAAAAGCTGGCCGAGGGCCCAATCATCAGGCCCATCAGAATCAAGCTATATTTTTTGAGCAGCTGTCGATAGAGTGTGCATGAGATTATTATTGTTTGCCAACATGCTATTGATCTTGGCTTTGTGGAGCTCAAAGTGTGTTTATAGCCACCTATAAAAATGAACGTTCACTTCTTTTACTGAAGGTTAACATAGTGTGCTTATTTAATTGAATAGAAATGGGCTTGTATTTTCCAAATGTCATTGTTAATAAATTTTCAAAGGAATCCAAGTAATGAGTGTGTAGGCGTGAAGGATAAGATAGTTGTTGGGGGTGAGGATAGGAGGTTTGCTGGATTTTGTAGTTGCTGAAAGCAAGAGATAAAAGACAAAAGCATGGATAAGAAACTGGAATAACTTCCTTACCCTGAGAAGGGCTATAAAAAGTCCTTACTTAATATTAGTGTTGTTTTTTAAACGTGTCAGCTGATAGTAAGAATTCTCCCCGGGTGTTTTATTCTTTTGTCTGCCTCTGTTGTTGTTTGTTCTTGGGGAATTCTCGAAAAATGTTTTATGGTGACACTGAGCATTTTAGTTTACTTTGAGTTTTGAAGTTTGGAGTTTTCTGCTATCATTTGATCATTTTCCTCCTTCCATAAAAGATTGGACAGAAAAAAAATTAGAATTAGGAGTCATGTCATATAGAGGCAGATACTGGCAATCCCACTGACCTGCTTTTTAAGAGACATGTATCAGCTGACTGGAGGGGAGGTCTAAACATTTTTTACCAAAGCAACTGGAAGAGCTATAAACAGTCTCAGGAAACTGACAGTCTATCTGAGTCTCCAGAATACTAGATGAAAAGCAGAAACTTCAGCCAATCACTTGAATGTTTTGAATGGAAACATCAAAATAGTTCACTGGAACTTTTTTTTAAAACTTGTCTTTAACTTAACTGGTCCTTTTATGAGTTGAACATAGGCAATTTACCTTTTAAGTTTTACTCTACCCATTCTATCTCAGCCTCCTTAGCAGAGGAGAGAAAAAACTGTTGTTCTTAAAACATGTATATCAGTGGTAGTTTAAAAAACAGACAACAATAACAACACAACAACAAAAAACTTGCAGTCTCAATGCAGCCATTCATCTAGTCAAAGGATTACTGAGCCCTTCTGCAGGGCTAGTCACTGTTGCTGGGTGTTTTAGTTAGAAAGAAAAGACAAGGCTCTATACTCAAGGATCCTATGACTCTGTGTGTGTGTCTGTGTCTGTCTAGGTGTTGGTGGGGGTGGATGCCTATGCAAATTTTTAACAGTTTGATAAGTATTATGATAAATGTCCTCTAAAAGAACACTGGGAGTGCCTGACTCCGATTAGGGGGACATTGCTTAACATTTGGTAATGGAGTATATCTTCTTCTTCACCCTTTTGCACCAACATATTTAACCTTGATTAAAGTCTGATTTCAAATAATGAGTCCGTTTTGTTGTTGTTGTTGTTGTTGTTTAATATTTGATTCAGTTCCTTCAAGAGCCTGAGAGAAAATGTAAACTTATCAAGTGTTTTGGGGAATTATACTTCTAAAACTTATTTAGGGATTTCAGATATTTCTTCTTTAAAAATGTACACATAGCATCAACTTGGGCAGAGGAGTTAGAAATGTGCCCTTCCTTTTCTCTAAGTGATGCAAAATATGGGAAATGAGAAGTAAGCAAGACTGAGGATTAGAATCACAAGATGGGTTTCCTTACTGTGAATTCAATACCAGGGAATCTTCTTAGTTCTGAATTTGCAACAGATTTATAAAACCCATTATTAAAAGAAGTGCAGTGGGAATTGACAAGGATGGGGAGAAGAGAGTAGGCAGACGTGTTCTTAAGGAGAACACTCTAAATGTAGACCATTATCTTTTGTCAATTAATTTTACTTTTTATAGATGGTCTGTTTGACTATTAGGCAAAATCTTATGAGAAAAGTGGGTTTTAGTGCTCTCTGGGAAGATGTTCCTCATATTAAATTAAATTAGTACTGTGCATTGTGGAGCCTCCACCAGTTGTTCTCCCTCTGGCAGGTGTCTTTAGTGCCAGATGCAACCTAGTTAAGAGGTGACATGAAATTACAGCATTTGACATTTTTTCCTTCAAAGTTAGGTAAATTGAGATGAGCTCTTTTGGTATATCTAGGATGACAGATGCCAGTTTTTGAGATTTTGATTTGAGGATGGTTCAGGACCTGGATAATGAATGGGTTCAATCCTACCATAGGTAAGGGGACTGCCTTTTCCTCTTTAATACCAGGGCTTCTTTGTTTCATAATATCTGACAAAGTGACAGTATGGGGTCATGATTTAGAATTCTGCCTCTGGAATGAGATGTGGTTTTTTGTTTGTTTGTTTGTTTTTTGGTTTGAATGCTTTCCTTGTCAATCTTGGCCAAATTTCTAAACCTAGTTAAGCATTAATTTCTCCATTTATAAAATATGAGTAATAGAAGTTCTTCATAGAAACCACATAAAGATAAAATAGAAACTACCAGCACAGTGACTGGCACATAATGCAATTTCATAAATCTTAACCATTATTACTAAACTGAATATTTTAATTGGTATTGCCTAAGAAATTCCTGGATAGGAGGTTGCCATTATGATGGCCAAATTATAAGAGCCACAGACTAATCCCCTAAGTCATTTGCAGATGTGTGGACCTCTTCACAAGGGCTTCTACTCATTGACTTGCACATTGATCCGTGTGGATCTATCATTCCTTCTTAAAGAAACAACCAGAAAGCACTTGCTATATTTATAGTGAAAGAATTGAGTGTCTTTCCTTAGAGGGACAGTTAGTTCTTGTTCCAAAGGACTTCAATGCGACATCAAAAAAATTGTCTTTTGCTCATTATCCTTGTAGAAATAGTTTTAAGAATCTCGATATTAGAAATTAAGGCTCTAATGCATTTAGATTTTCTCTGGATTCTTCATTTCTGCATCACTATCCTCTTGCCAGAAACAAAAGTACTTACTTAAGCATTGAGTATTTCCTACCCAGGATATGGACCATTTTGTTATAGAACTTCCATCATTTAACTGGATTTAAAAGATTCAACAGTATGTATCAAGAATTTATTTTTAAAAATTTTCACCTAATAGCTTAAAAATAAGCCCTAATCTGGTTTTCTGTGAAATTGGCCTCAATACTATAAATAGTACAGGAGAGTAAAAAAAAATAAATCCACATTTCTATATCTAGGTTGACAGTGTAAAACTGTATTTGTGGAGCTTCCTTATATGTTAAAGACAGGGAGTATCTTGCTGGAGAGAATGTCACTGTCTTAGAGTCTACGTTGAGGCACTTCAGATGTGACGGGTGGTACAGGTGATGCTTTCCCTGTGTCACGTTTGACTTCCCACTCCTTGAGGAGAGATTCACTTGCCTGAAAAATTACCAGGTTTATTTGTACAAACTTGAGTTGCACAATGGATTATTGCTTCTGGGCTTCCCATGTGACCAGCCTAGACCCAAGGTGAAAGGTTGGCCTGCAGCTGTGACAAACAAGAGAGAAGCTAATGAATCATGAAGGTCAAACATCTTCCTGAATTTCTTTCTCATTCTTCACTTATTCTGGTTGCTTAAAAAAATCTCTATTTCCTTTATGTCCTTAATATAGAAAGCTCATTAGCAATATTTGGGTCTGTTGGTTCGATGGGGGAGTTCTCTGCTTATTGTAATGGGAAGATACCCCAGGTACTACATAACTGTCTTCATTGAGAAGAGTCTGATGTTTGAAACATATTGTGAATCTTTTAACTTAGTGCTCTAGAAATGGTTATATAAAGAAATACTTTTTGTTTACTATTGATTAGCTTCCCTTTCCCCTGATGTTCTCTTATTCATGATTATTTACACGTAAACAATACTTGATCTCTTCAGGAATCCATAGGATTCTGTTGCTGTTATTTTTGAGAATAATGTTAATCTGCAAAGACATGTTATCATCCCCAAAAGATGACTGAATTGCCCTACAACCCCTCCCCTATAAGTTTTGGGCAGCTCGGAAGTCACCAACTTCACTGTGGTATTTAAAGTTAACTCTCACCCCCTTTTCCAGAACCAGGGCCAAATACATAGCTGAACAGAGGGCTTGAGTCTTTATTGACAAACTGTAAGCTAAAGCTAAAGGAAAGTTCTTTTTACAAAAAATAATCTTGTAGATGAAGGAACTGAGGTACCAGATGGTCAATACTTAGACCTAAGAGTAGCAGTATGACAAGAGAATTCCTGGCTCTGCCATTAATTTAAAAATTTGTATATGTTTTTTTTTGTCTGAGAATTGTTCATATATAGAACTATTCTTCAGAAGAGTCTTTGCCTTTTTGATCTTCCATAGCTCTTTCTCATGATTCTACAGTTGACATTTGTTAAAATAATTTCTAACACAGAAAGATGTTGATTGCTGGCTCTATGTTGACTCAGAATGAAGCCTTTTAAAAAGATTATCTCTGTGTGAATGTAACTGTTCTATATTTAACCAATGTCAAATAAAATTTAATAAATATTAAAATTTTTCACTTGTAGAATTTACAAATAACAATAGGTGATAGACCAAAATTAAAAACTGATATTGACAACCCAGATAAAGTGATAAAAACCTTCAAATTACAATTTAAAAGAAATATATCTAAAATCCTGTATTGGACTAAAATAAATCAATTTTGCAAGTACCAGGTATAGGTGACCCAGCTTGACAGAACTTTGTAAAACAAGATCTGAAAGTTTTAATTGTTCATAAGCTCAAAATGAACCAGCTATACTAAAGATAAAAAGAAAGAAAAATATAAAACTATGCAGCCTTAGGTTCTGTTATTAGACTTCTAATATATTACTACTTTATGTTGACTTTGCATCTAAAACATCTATCTTATTCCTTCACTTAATTTCTCTTCAGTGATTTAGTAACAGACTTCATCAACTTTTACCTGACAGTGGCTTCTTAATGATACTCTTGCTTTTTTTCTCCCCATTTCAATTTGTTTTTTGCATGCAGGCAATGTTATCATTGATAAATTAGACCTGATCATGTCATTCACATGTAAACAAACCACCAATGGTTCTAAATAATTACAAGATTAATTATTTTCTGAGGAATGGGACCCTTTGGTATAATTTCTAATCTCTGCCATCTACTCTGTATTTTTGCAGAGAGCACCTGCTGTTTCTAAAGATGTGTCTTTTAACCAAACCATTTTGGACTACAGTATCTTGAAGTTGCATTACATTTCTATATTGCCAGATTTTTGCTTAGGATCTCAGTCTTTTTAAAAAATAATGTTTCCCATTTCACCTTTGACTAGTACTACCACTGATTTGTGAGATTCAAATGTCTTCTCTTCGGTGAAGACTTTCTGGTAGCCCTCAACCCTAACTCTAGGAGAAGCCAATTTCTCATTTAGTGGCGCTTCTCTACCTCTGTTATAGAAAGTAAGGTGCTATTATTCTAGTCTTGGGTCATTAGAACATTCTGTTATTGAATATAGTTTATAAATGTGTTAGAATACTACCCTTGAGAAGACTCCCAATCTGAAAGGAGAAAAATATAGATGGCTATTTCGCCTCTCTCATCCCGTTTTCCAAAGACACACATAAATTAATAATTTGAATTAATAGGTTTTATATTCTCAAGTACGTTGAAAGATTTGCTTTTCTATTCTCAGAAGCAAGTTTTTCATAAGATTGAAAGTTCTGTACTATGAACCTTGGCCTTAAGGATACAAATGTAAAGATCATAAGGTCTTTCTGTCATAGTTTTGAATTTCAGTCTGTCTTGTCCAGTGGCTGCTCAGTCCTTTGTGATTGGCACATTTTACTGAGATGCAAAGACGTGTGATCCTGGTGACAGGGTTTTCGAACTACAGTGTATTGGAAAAAATGTGTGGACTGAAGTTGAGTGGACCGGAAGAAGTGTTTTCTGGATGCCTGAGTAATTCTCCTTTAGCCATTCACTTACATCTTAATTTAGAGCCATATATTTCTTGTTATCTTTTGGTTTTCCCTTGGCACCTAATAATGCAATCTCCACAATGCAGTGCTGTGTTCCAAATTTATAGTGCACTAAATGAAAGAGGTTGGATCTATTGTCCTTCATAATTCAGAAGGAAGAAAGTCAAAGGGAAGAAATGCCAGTTTTCTTTGGAATGCTAAGTGTTCCATAATGGAAACATTTGAAGGAATTTCCAATTTTCCTCCTAAGGAAAATTCAGCTTTTTGTTCTTTCTGTAAAGGAATTGATCACTGTAGAGTTAGGACATCTAGAAGGAAGAAGGGGTATTGGGACACCCTGGTTGTTTGAAGGTTGGGCTCCAGCCACAAGGACACTACCCTCCTCGCAGATCACAGTGTTTGAAGTTAGAAGCATAAGTAGCTCTTCATAAAATTTGCTGTGAAAGTTTTCATCCCTTTTATTTCTCTGACTGCTATTATTCACTCTACCAGAGTGGGAGGGTAGGGCTTTGGAATGACTCCAGGATCACACTGATTTTTTTTAAAAGTACAGAGATAACCAGCAATGGGATACAAATTCTCTTTTACATATCATCCAGATTAAAAAAGAAAGAAAGAAACTGACCACTTTGAAGTGTCTCATTTTCTAAGTTTACAGTATCTAATATATATTAAATTATGGTACCATGAAATGAGGGAGGGATATGAAGTAACTGTTGTGATAGCTTTTTAATAAATGGAAACATTTTATATAGGATGACACTGGCCCATTTGGATGCTTACCATTGTTTAGCTGAAACTTTATTCAATGCAACATAACCCCCACTTATTTAAAAGCCTTCAAACCAAATGGATGTATAATTATCACGTTTGGTACAGTTCTTTTGTGGAGAAGTAAAGTTTTTCAGAATGTAGAGTTTGAGGTCACCAGGAAGACCTGGAGTGCTGGAGGAAATTTTCACAAGTCTTGTTCTCACCACAGGCCTACTAAAATAGGATCACTGAGGAATATCACCCAGGAATATGCATTTTACAACTTCTCCAATTAATATGTACACATACTAATGATAAAGTATCACTAGACGTTACCCTATATGTACCTTGTAGCATTCATCAAACATGGCTCAATTCCTGGCCAGACTTGTAGATAGCAAGACCTAGAAGCAATAACATTTTTCTGAAACAAAACAAGTGGCATATAATATTGTGAAATCTCTGGCACTGGCTATCCTGTTTCCACATGTGCCTCACTTAGCTCTAGATTAGAAATTAAAGAATGGGACTCAGCCCAGTGGCAGCCATGAGCACAGGTGCACAATTCGGAAAAAAATGAAACTAGTTCTATAAAAACATCAAGCTAAAGTCAAAGAAATTTAATAAAAATGTAAATCCCCTTACAACTGCCTGCCCCCCGCCCCATTTTCCATCCCTTAATGAGCACCTGTCATCTGTTGAATAATGACCAGGCCTCTGAAAGTGAATCAGGCTAGTAAAAAGGCCCATGGCCTGAGACCCTGTTAGGCATTTTAAAATGAGCAATCCATCTAACAAATAAAAACTCACATCAGTGATGCAGGTATCACAGTGTAATCTCTTCAAGAGAAACAATATGCAAATGAATCACAGAGCAGGAAGAGGCAGAACTTTTCACTGCTGCCATAGGTTGAGTTTCCTGGGAACAGATGGAGGTTGTGTACAAGAGCTTAGTTGGGGAGCGTGCTGTGAAATAATTCCTGAATGAGAGTGAGAAAAGCAGGCTTGAGTGGTATAACTAAAGCCTTAGCCAGTCCACACTAATTCTAGTTAGGTTAGTCCTTTAGAGATGTCCTAAATTGAGTAAAGGGAGCTGAGTCTCTGTACCTCCCCTGATCCTTATCTACTGACTCAGTCATTGCAGGAGGCAACCTCCTTTGACCATGGGCAGTTCCAGAGAGGGGCTAAACTGTGAGTTGTTAGCAACCGACACTCCCAGCACCTAGGGGATAGAGTATCCCATCCTGAGGGAGGAATCCCGTAGCACATTCTCTACAACTGTCTGATTCAAGGCCAGCAATTATGGAGCTCAGAGCCACAACAGCCTTCTGATCTTCCACAGTCTGTTGAATGCCCCCAACAGTCCACTGAAATGATAATGTTAAAGAGGGAAATGATTAGAAGCAATTTGCTGAGGGACCAGGTTTGCATTTTTAGCTGTCCGCAGGTAATGAAGCAAGAATGTCAATCGACAGGTAAATCAAAGTCGGGGCAGAAGGAAGGGAGGAGGAAATTTGCTCCAAAAACAGAGCAGCCAGAGTTTGCTAAGAAGGCAAAAAAAAAAAAAAAAAATTTTTTTTTTTAAACTGTGGCTGGTGGATAGTAATATAAGAGGTGTTGTGAGACACAACCTCACTTGAAAAGTGAAGTCAGGAATCAAAACTACTTTCAGATAAACTCTTAACCTTCAAAAAAGAATCCCCTGTCTTTATAATGGCCCTAGCGGTGAATACTTCTTTCTCTTTCCTTAATTATTGATTGCCAAGTGTGTAGGATGCTATGAGATAAATATATTTAATTGTCCTCTGAGAAAAGGAAGAGAAGCTGTCCTTAATGGAAGCAATGGGCCATGGATTTTTCTGCCGACTGCAGTGTGGTCTGTTCTGAGTGACCTCTGACCACTGGCTCTGTGTGTCTAAAGTAACCTATGACATCACTCACAGAGGTGCTACCTTTCCACTGGGGGCCACTGCTCCAAAAGGTACCTGTAACCAGGTCAGACTATTGAGATTATAACCACATGCAGAGTGAAAGGGCTTTTATAATAAAAGACTATTTCTGTGACTGTGTTAAAAACTGATTTTAAAAAATACTTCTTTCTCTGGTGTTTTTTTTTAAATCTCTTTCTCCCTCCCCTTCTTTTTTAAATAAAAGATTCTTTTCCTTTCTGGTCTTTGAATGTATTTCAGTCTCAATTTAGCAGTTCACAATGATTTACTGAAAGCATAATAGAACTATAGCATTGCTGCATGGAGGTCCAGGGAAGTATTTTTTAATTATAATCATTCCTGAACTATCTGTAAATAGCTGCACTCCACTGGCTTATTTTCATTTTTCTCTTCCTTCTTCCCCCCCACCACCCCACTCCTGCCTCAACCTGCCTCTATCCTGCAAAGCCCCACATCTTGAGTGGCCAAGATCTTTTCAAGTCCAGAGTATATGTAAAAGTGATCTTGATCTTGGGAAAGGGCACACATACTGTTTGTCTTATTGGACAAGCAGTATCTTAGAGAAAAGAACTGAAAGACAGTAGTTTGGTTAAAATGTACTATTTTTTTTTTTTACTACAGTTACCACTATAATCATTGTTATTCATTACTAATTGGATTAGTCCTCTCTATTCTACCAACCAGATACTTTTAAATTTTGTTCTTTGTTTTCCGTTCAGATACTGCCTCAGCTTGCTCTGTGTTATCTACCTCCTGGGTTTTATCACATGACTTTAACTACTCCCTTCGCCTTTTTCTTGGACCACTTTTGTCCATCCTATACCCAGTTGCCAGATTAAACTTCGTAAATTGCAGCCCTCAATGCATCTTCTCCTGTGTAAAATCTTTCAGAGTTTCTCATCTCTGTTTAAAACCAATCCATGTCATTTAGTAAAATTCATAGATCCTTTCAGAATCTGTCTCTAGCCTACCTAGGTTGGTCTCTGTCTCCTGTCTCTCCATCCTGCCCCTACCCACATCTCTACTCCATGCTCTGTGCCTTTCTTGCCTTAAAAATCCCCAGTAGCTTGTATGTTCTTTCCATTCACCATAGTGATTTACACCTCAGTGCTTTTGAGAATGTGGTTCCCACTGTCTGGAGCGATCTTCTAGATGAATTGTGACACTTCAAGAAATATCTTTGTCTCAACTTCAGAAACTAAATTTTCATTCTGATGAATAGTATGAATTGTTCTCACAGTATTTCCCCAGGCTATTTTACAAGTATTGAAGATTGGAATGTGCTTTCTAAAACAAAGTTTTATGTGAGAATTGTTAAGACCCTAGTTAAAACATCCAGATATTTTCAAAAATTGAATTTGTATTGTCTTCTCTGCAGTGTCTTCTCAGGTAAAAAAAAATGGTCTTACCAGATTGATGCCACATCATGTTGTTAGGACCTCAGCCATCTCTAGGACAATAGAAAAGGTGTCATTACTGGAGAAAGTGTAATGGAAGGCTTATTCAGAGAACAAAACTATGCCCCTGAACTTGGAGTGGCTGCTAAATTACACAGATAATCCTGATGTAGGGAATCTTGTAGATTCTGGGGGTGATCAAAGTGTGTGTGGCTGTTGCCAGCAGCTAAGGGAGGTGGGAAGTTTCCTGACCTTGAAGTTTGGAGAGTGGGGTCCTCATCTAGGTCTGTGACATACAATCAGCAGGATCCTGGGGAGGTCGTTTGACCTCTTTGTATCGTGCTATCCTCATGTGCAATGAGATTTTGCATTTAAATGTTCTAAACTTTCTTTCCCATGATATGATTTGTCTGTATCAAGTAATGTTGGTGTTTTGCCCCTATCCCCTTGGATCTCTTTTATCATTTTTGTGGATCCCCCAGCTACAATGTGCTTTCTCTAGTAATAGCCAGTATACTTTTCATTTTTAGAAAAATTGACCTCAGTCTACTGCTCTCTTCCCTCTGGTTAGAAAACTCTCAGATGCAGTATACACTCCAATTTCTCTTGTGGGATCAGGCTGTGGCTTCCTCTGTGGAAGTTCACCTGCGACTTCACTCTTGTTTGTCTTTCTCTTTCCCTGCTTTGTCCCCACTCCCACCTTACTCATTCCCCTGGAGTACGTGTCCTTATTAAATCATTTGCACATGAATCATTGTTTCAGGGTCTCCTTATTCTTTGTACTCAAACTAAGATATAATCTATATCTATCTATCTGTCTATCTATCCATCCATCCATCCATCCATCCATCCGTTCATCCATCTTTCTATCTATCTGTCCATCTATTCTTTTTTAATTAATTAGTAAACATTTGGTGTGGGATTGTGAGAGCTGTTCTGGATAGGATAAAGAGAGAAAGAGAGTGCTTCACCTCCTGAATTGTACTTGATAAAGTGCTTGATAAAGATGGCTTCCAAAGTAGTTCCAGTTAAAAAATAACTACAAAAAGCTCTCTTTATTAACATATGGATTTTCTGTCACTAAAGTTTGTCTCCCTATGATTAATTTGGACTAAATTTTTCAAGTAAGCATTTTATAACATCTATTACCATTTCAAGGAGTTTTATAAACTGAGGAGAGAAGAAACAGAGTTATGAGTTTTTTACCAGTATCTTCTAGTTTTTTTTTTTTTACTTCAAAAACTATTTTAAAAAATTATTTCTAATTAAATCTCAATTGAATGTGAAATGAAAACTAGAATTTCAGCCAAGAGTATCTGGAAGAGCATTTCTGGAAAAAACTTTGCTTGTACCATCTGTGTATGTGTAGAAAGAAGCAAAATGTATAAGATAATAAAGATGGATGTAATTGAGCCTCACAGTGGAAACCTGATGCTTTACTTCACTAGTGCTCAGCTGATCGCCCCAGAAGTGCAGTTCATTGCAATTTGATATCTATTGTACACTAAACCTTATACACATAGTTTCTACCCTGATGGTTGGCGTGAGTCACGTACAATACATTGAAACAAGGTATTGAAATAAATAGAATGGCATTTCCCACTTGCTTTCATGCTATTTTCTCTGCAAGGTGAATTTTGGTACCTTTTGTGAAGCCTCAGATTTGATTCTACAATCTGCTGAGAAATGCTGCACCTTTATACTACCC
Organism: Macroglossus sobrinus; assembly: GCA_004027375.1. Lineage (NCBI taxonomy): Eukaryota > Metazoa > Chordata > Mammalia > Chiroptera > Pteropodidae > Macroglossus > Macroglossus sobrinus. The sequence continues at coordinate 100,523 of PVKZ01000054.1, read as the reverse complement.
ACAAAAGAGAGTCTTTATACAGTCTATTGTATATAGAAAGCACGTGGGGGTGTGTGTAAGTACGTGTGATAGAGTGGTTCGGTTGACATTGTACTTGCAATATAAACTACACTTATCAATAGTTATGTGACCACTCCATTCACAAATCATTAAATTATATGGTTTAAGTAGAAATTAAATACTTACAATTTAATATATAATTAACAAAATTAATATATGTATGCTGATAGCTATATATATCTATATATCTATGTCTATATATGTATACTAACATATATCTATATCTGTATCTACCTATCTACCTATATAAACCTTGTGGCCCTGGGCATTAAAAATGGAGTCTTTTGCTTCCAAAGGCCAACTACAGTGTCAGATCTGATGAACTGCATTCTAGTGACATTGCTTGAAGATCAGAGATGAAATTCTTTTTTACTTGCATTGAGCTAAGTATTATTTTTTAAAAATCAAAACCAAAAACTATGTTTAGCTTCCCAGCTTATGTCTCTGGAGACCCTACCGGCCAGGTATCATTTGGAAGTTTTATTTAAAGAAAAAAATCAATAGGGAAGTTAAAAGTCTTTTTCTAACTCAACCTTGTATCTCAGGAGAATATTTCCTTACTCCATCCACTCATGTCAAAATTTTAAAGTAATTGTCATTTCTATGTTTTTCCTAATTTACCTTCTCTTAAAATGGGTTTAAATACTTAGCAATAAAATGAGTTTAAATACTTAGCAATATATGTGCAAATAGTTATAACAGTAATCAATATATCATTGATAATAATAATCAGTAATCAATACATAAATACCAAAGGGTTAGCTTTCCAAGCCCATTCAGTTTTTTGTAAACTCCCATGCTGGTTTAGGAGTGATATGTGCCATTTTTATAAAGTGAGAGAGTAGAGCAATACAAATTATACAAAGCAAGTATTGGGCACTGGAAAGTTCACCATTCCTTAGAGAAAGGAGCTGTATATTTACTGATTAAAACAAACCCTTCAAAACATATTATTTGGGCACCAGCCCAGCAGGTGAGTAAGGTTCACTGGGAAATGGATGCTTTTTGTCATTGCCTTTTGTGAAACTTATAATCTGGGTGGCAAGATAAAATTAACACAATGAAGCAGTTTGATGTAATGACTAAGAGTCCAAGATTTAGATTTAAGCAGAAATTGAGTTATAATTTGGCCCCCAAAGTTGCATGACTTTGTGAAATTCACTTACTCTTTATGCCTGTTTCCTCATCTTTAAAATAGAGATGATACTAACTACCGAATAGTTTGCTAGCATCTTTGTAAAGGATGATGACAAGAATGTATGAAAGCCATGCCTAGTAAATAATGTGTGCTCCTTCATTGGTAGTTAATTTTTATTAATATTACTGATATTAATGTAATGGTTAATCTCTTTCTACATACTTACACTTATGGTACCACATTTTTAATTTGAGTGATTATAAGTCTTGCTGATGAGTTTAATAGCTCCTAGATGTTTTTAAAGAAGTGGCATCCAAATTTTATAAATCTGAATAACCTTAGAATTTAACCCAATGGCCAATGTATAAAAATTATTTATAAGTATTTGTTATAATTTTAATTGTAACAAAAAGAAAAATGGTCCAAAACAAGTATTTTAAAAATGTCTGCTTTCAAAGATTTTATTTTTAGAAACAAGCATGATTAGTAGGAGTACTAATTATGACTATTTATGGTTATATATTTATTGGGTAAATTAGGTTCCATATGGTGTGCTGGCTTAGATGGCTCTAGTCCTTTATAAATAGGTGTATGGGGCTCTGGGGTAATGGGTTGCTAGATCCATATGCTATTCAGGAGATAAATTTAGTGTATGGTGACCTTGCTAGAGGATCAAGTAGCATAGAAAAGTGAACTGAAGTGGAAGAAATGCTTAGGTTAATGCAATAAATGTGACAATTGACCAGTGTGGCAAGGACAGTTCTGTTCCAAAAATAATCAAACAATATGACGAGCACTGAATTAACATTGTTATGGGTTATAGGTTTCAAAATTTTCCTTGTTACCAAATCACCTTTTAAGTAACCTCGTGGGGTTTTGAACAGACAGCAGAGCTTATAGAAACCGCACACTTGTGAAGCTAGCAAAGAGCAATGGATCTCTCTGTAATAGGGTTTTGACCTGGGTTTCCATTTCCAGTTCCAAAATTCCTAAGGGAAATAAACAGCTGTCCAAATAAAATGTGAGAGGATAACCCTAGACTAATAGGACATCTTCAAAGGGGATTAAAGCAAATTACATGGACAGAGAATGTGAATATTGAATAAGGGAATATAGAGATCTTTTGCCAAAGCAAAACTTGAAGTGACCTGTTAAATGGTACTTGAGATGGGTGCAAAGTTTAAGAAAAACAGACCTCCTCCTCCTCTAAACCCAGGATATGTGTTTTACCAGCCCCTGTGCTATTAGTCTATTTGTTATTATTCTATCTCATTTTTTCTTCCATACTTTCCTCAGTTCCTCTTCACATTTTAGGTGAATGTAATCAGTGTCAGAGCTGGGGCCGGAGAAGGCCTGTGGTCAAGGGCACTGCAATGAAGAAGACAGGGAACTATAGATAATACATTAGTTATTCTTCCCACTAAGGTAAGAATTCCTTGCAAAACAATTAAGGACAAGGGAAAGACAGCAAGAATTGTGCTAATGTTAATAAAATTGACCAATGCAGAGCACTCATGAGGATCTAATCGTTGTGCTGTTGATTTAGATCGTCCCTTCTAGTCTTCTTAACAGCCTTGTATACTGGATAGTACAAGTTTGCTTTAATTTAGAGACACAAACTAAGCTAAGATTCTCTAACTAATGTTTATAAGGAGTTGTTGAATATAATTTATCTGTGCTTCTACCAGGGCTTATATAATAATAATTCTGAACTGAGTGCTAAATCTATCGCCTGGCTATTTTGGGCTCTTCTCGCCACTTGGCTTATGGAAAGTAAAAATAGAGTCTTGCTATAACCTCCGTTATTCAGGTAAAATAGAGTTGCTGCTACACAGCAGGGACAGGCCATGCTCGGCAACTGGGGACAATACTCAACAAATGTTACAGGTACCTGAAGAAACATGAATAAACCCTGATTATTCTTTCACTTTATTGCAAAAGGCAGACATTTAAGATTTTGTGCTCAACTTTCAAGTGAAAAAAAAGACACCAATGTTGGATCTGTACAGAAAGCCGATTGGCTGATTTTTCCTTTATTCGTTTGTCCATTTATTTCAGTTTCTTATAAACACAGAGTTCTCTTTTTGCTTCATTTTTATCTTCATTGGATCATTCTAAATGAGCAAGAATGCACTAGACCAGCAGTCCCCAACCTTTTTTGGCACCAGGGACCAGTGCTCCAATGAGAATCTAATGCCTGATGATCTGAGGTGGAGCCGAGGCGGTGATGCTAGTGCTGGTGAGTGACTGCAAATACAGATGAAGCTTTCCTTGCTCATCTTCTGCTGTGCAGCCCAGTTCCTAACAGGCCATAGACCTGTACCAGTTTGCAGCCCAAGGGTTGGGGACCCCTCCCCTAGACCTTCAGCTGCTTCATGCAATCCTTGTGTGCAGCTTTGCTCTGAAGGGTCTGAATTCTTGTGCTGTACTTTGCAATGAAGTTTAATGCTTATGGCACTCCTCCCAGTGGGAAGGGAATTAGCAGGTGAGGACAAAAGCAGCATCTGTGACTTGCTAGGATAGGTAGGCATTGTGTACATAATTTCTACTTCAAAGAGTTCAGAGACAGCTTGGTGATAGTCAAAGTTATCTTCAGTACATTTGCAGTTGATGAAAAATCATTTACAGTCTTATGACATCAGAGCAGTAGAGACCCTCAGAATTCATGTACATTCACTTTTATTGTGCAAATGAGGAAATTATGAAACTATGAATCATGTGTTTGGTTCCGTCACTCTACAGTGTTTGTTGAGTATCTCTTATATGTTGGAATAATAAAGACAACATCACTAGGACAGGCTAACTTTTTTTTCTTTTTCTATGTGTCCCCAGCACCTACTTTAAGCTTTATCTATAGTAGGTATAATAAATATTTGTTAAAGGACTAATAGGCACTTAATAAATATTAGCCAAATGGCTGATCGAATGGATGAAAAATCTTCACAGAGAAGATGATCCTATACTGCATTTTATGGAATGAGTGGGAATAGGCAAATGAGTAGCCTCAGAGAATTTAAGGAAATTAATCAGTGTTATAGTCCAGCCAGCAGCAAAGGCAGAACTAAAATGCTTATCTAATCCAGAAATTTTTCTGTTCGAACCAATAGTCTCACTTTTCAAAAGGGAAGGGTCTAAAACATTTAAAATGGCTTAATAAAGAAGAATTTTCCCACGGTATACTGAATGAGGAATCTATCAGGGCATGAAAAATTCTGAACTAGCTATTTTTAAAATATTCCTAGCAATTTTCAATTCTCGACATCAACTACTTCTCATTATGAGGTAAACAGTTGGATTACCTACCCACCACTCACCCTGGTTCATCCTATCTGTTGCTAACAAATTTATTCTTTAGAGTTCATCCTCATTGGCCTTGGAAAAGTGAAAAAGATTAACATAAGTGGGAATTGAGTGTCTTATGTACAAGTTATCTTGTTTGCCCATTATCTGACTATCAGGGTACTGGATAAAGAAGGAAAAAAGGAGGAGGAGAAAGGAGTTGTTCACAATGGGGGTTAAGAACAGCCTCAGCTCCTTGAGAAAAAAGGATGAAAATAAATCCTCTGTATTACTGAAGCATGTGAATGCCACGAAATAGTGGGACCTGAATCAATAAACTGCATTTACAGCAGACAAAAAGAAAGAAAAGGATTTTCAGAGTTTATTTATCCATATTTTCTGAAAAATACCTGTGTGAATCACTGGACTGAGAGTGGAGATTCCATTGAATTTGACTCTTTTACTGCCACCCAGTTGAGAGAGTGTTTCCCCCAAAAAAATCATATTCAAAGAGTGATATCTCTCCCCTGCCCTTTGAGTGACCTACTTTTGGCACTCCACTGGATAGAGAAAATAATGATAAAAACTTTTGTTATAGGAGCCACAAGCTAATAATGGTCATACCACTGCTTTGGGGCTGGGCTTCGCTACCCTTGGATAAGTTCGATATGACTTTGTGTACATTGATTCATTCCTCTAATAAACAAAAGAGAGAGATGTCACTATCATTTTTCCCATTTTGAAAGATGGATCAAATAAAGACATATATGACAGGATTTTGAAAATAAGCATTGTTTTATGTGTTCTGGGTTTACCAGGATTTAAAGTAGCAGTGATAACTATAAGTGATAGCTTATAGGGACTTTGGAAATTACTGAGTCTTATTTTTAAGAACAAGGTTTTTAAAAAATGTGTATTCATCTGTCTCCTAAATATTATTGAGTGCTTACTCTGGGCTAGCTATTGTTTGGGTCATTGAGGTTATGGTAGTGAGCAAGACTGATATACATTCTCAAGGACTTACATTCCAGTCAGAGGAGAAAGAAAAGATGTGGCAAGTGCTATGGAGAAAATATTACTAATTATGTAATTATAGCTGCCAAGGATGTGGGGTGGTGGGGAGTTGTTACCTTTGTTTCTGTGGCCAAGAAAGGCCTCTGAAGAGGTTACCCTTTACTTGAGACTTGATCGATGAGAAGGAATCACCCATGTGAATATCTAGGCGAAGAGAAAAGAGTAAAAACAAAGATCTAAAAGCCATATTTACCTGGTGGAAGAATGGAAGAAATCCCAGTGTCTGGAGTATAGTGAGCAAAGGGGAGTTTGATGCCAGGTGAGGGAGGAGAGGATGGCAAGAGTCAAATCATGGAGAGTCTTTGGAATTATTTTAAGGAGTTTGATTTTATTCTAAGCAATTGGAATCCATTTGAAGATTGTAAACAAGAAAGTGGTAGTGAGATTGGAGACCAATGTGTGATGGTAAGTAATCTGACCTATGCTCCTATATTTAAGAACAAGCCTTCTTAAAGGTCTGTTTATTGATTTAAATTTATTAAAGAAAGTTTACTATGTGCCTTGCAATGTTCTAAGTGTCAGCAATGAGCAAGACAAGTTTCTGCCTTTATTGAGCTTCCATTCTATTAGAGCAAAGACAGACAAGAACTAATGAGGACCATGAATAAAATACCAAGGCTTTACATGATGATGAGTGATGGTGGAAATTTTGCTGTATTGAAGACCTACCTCTAGGGCTCCTTCAGTAACTCATTTCTATTTTTTCTTTTGTTGTTTTTTGATGATTTTATAACCCTTGATGGTCAAGAAAGTCGTCTTGTTTTTGCCTGCTTTCATTTCTGTCTATTACTTGTTATTCTTTTATCCCCATATATAGTACACAGCCTTTTCCTGAAAGTATTATCTCAAAAAAAAAACACTTTATCTCTTCCAATAGTAATTAATTTACTCTTTTAATTTCATTGCTGGAGACTCTAACTTTGAAAAACTTTTCCTCATGTATTTTATTATTTTTCATCCCTTTCATTATTTTTGCTGCTCTTCTTTAGCCACATAACAGTACATAAAAAAATTGGAAAAAATATTAACTCAAGTATATTTTATGCAGAATATAGCAGAGGAATTATTTTGTGATTCTTATAAGATACTCACTAATCTTCTCTTCTTTTTTCTCTCCTCCTCTCCTTTCTCCCTTTCTCTCTTCCTCATTCCCTCTCTCTTTCCCTCCATCTCTTTATTCCTTCTTCCAAAATACTAGGTAAATATTGTCTCTCCTTTAAAATTTTTTAAGTGTAGCTTCCTCATAATGAACTCTCATAATGAACTCTCATATATAAATCAATGTTTCTTTTCCTGTTAATAAACAGTGAGGCAATAAAAATAAGACTTTTTAAAAATTCTTTAAAAGAAAGATTTCTTAGCCATGGCTTCTCCTACCTGTGAACTCTAACTCTCATTATTAACGCTGCCAGTGGATTAAGTTCTATTAAGGAAGAAAATTGTAGACACTGTGGAAAATTAGTAGGAGGAAATGGTTTGCCTGCCCACTAGGATTTGGAAGACCATTTTCAGCCTGCTTTCTTCCCACCACTTATGAGATTTCATGATAAGAAGAAAGGAGCTGTGTTTGGCTACTATTTCAGTGATCAAAGGAATCTTTTTAAATGGGTGATTTTATTAGAGTTTTCCTAGAAGATGGACTCTAAGCCAAAAATATGCTTGAGGATCTATAGCCCTCAAGGATGTTTCTGCCAGCTGTGTTAAAGTATTTGCAAGGAAAATATGGCTGTACAGAATTTTCATCTTTCCTAAAATGGCTGCTGATTTTCTCAACAAAGAAGAAGCAACAATTTACTGAAAAGGAAAATGACTTTTTTTAATCAAGAAAAAAATAGATGATTGATTTAGATTGACTGTGTTTGTTCTACCAGAGTCCAACATTTCTGTTTTATATAGTCCTCTTTGTTAGGCTATTTTGGAACCATCTGGAAAGAACCTGAAGACATCCCTGAAAAGTGACTATTCAGCCTCTGCTGGAACACATCTGGTGATGAAATTTTTATTATCTATCATTATTGGTTCTACTTTCTCAAGCAGCATAGTCCTATATGATATTCTATGTATTTGAAGATGGCCAGCTTACAAGGGCTTCTGGTTAAATATCCTGAGCTCACTCAACTCTTCTTCATACAACATCCCTTTAAGGCCCCTCTGTTCTACTTATCTTCCTCTTAAGTTTGATTTTGAGTGTCCTGTTTAAATGTATGAGCAGAGCTACATCAAAATCTGAGCAGTCATCTCTGAGCAGAATTCAAAAAGAAACTCCTTCATGTGAGGTACTTCCGATAAGCCTTAACCTGGCCTCTCCTTACCTCTCCAATCACTTTTTCTCCCACAGTTTCTCTTGTGCCCTCTATACTATTGTCTTTGCTATGTCTCAAGCTAGCCAAGTGCATTTCTGACTTCAGCCCTTTGTCCTTGTTCCTCTTGCCTTGAACTCTTTTCTCAAAAGGCACATGGTGTCCTTTCTCTTGCTGTCAAGTTATACTTGCCATCACCTCAGATGGACCTGCCCATTTTATTTAAAAAAGGCCTCTTCTGACACAATTATTTCCCTATCGTGCTTTATCAGCACTTAAAACTCGCTGATATTGTAAATTTATTTGTGTTTTGTCTGCCATCATTATAAGAGTATCACCTCTATTAAGGCAGGGACTTTTTCATGTTCACTGCTGTCTCTGCAGCACCCAGAAAAGTACCTTTTACAGAGGTGGAGATTAACAGATATTTGTGATGAATATATTGACTGATTTACTATCTACATACAAATTACTGTGGGCAGAGAATAAAGAATAAGATTTTTAATGCATATTTAACAGTGCAACGAGCCATGCACTAGACAATCATCTGACTCACAGTGAACCTAAACAGAATTTGTGCTTTCAGGTGTCAAAGAGTAATGTGTGTGTGTATCTCTGACCATATTTGGGCATGTTATTTGGAGACCTGTGTCTAAGCCCTAGAGTACAGAACCTGGAAAATGACAAAAGTGCATGACGTGAAGGAAAGTGAGCTAGCAAGACTGCTCACTGTACGTGAATTTCCAAGGCTACAGTTGTTCTTGAACAATCACAGTCAGTATATCAAAATAAGCACTTTATTGAGTAGGGCAAAAGGAGTTGCTGGCGAGACTGTAAATTCTCTCCCAGAACAAATGATAACTGAGTCCAGGAGCCCTTTTGTCCTGGAGGGAGGAGGGGATAAATTTTCTGAAAGTATCTGTCACAGAGAATTGCTCTGCATTCATCATGTCCGCCTCCTGCATCATTCATGAATGTCATAAGAGTCTAAAGAATTGGCACTTCATAGTGAAGATGATTAAATAGCCATTATACTTGTCTTTCCTGCTGCACAGTGCTTTTAAAGAGATTCTATTCGGATTATAGCATATCCTTCCAGCCTCTGCTCATTTCTTGCCTCCCCAGGTGTCTAGAATCTGATCTGAGGAGCACTGTGTCATCAGCCTTACACTCGTTACGACTGAACAGATCTGTGGGCTAGCACATCAGTTTGCTTCTTCACTTATCATAGAGATCTGAGGGTTTGGAAAAAAATGCCATAAAGCTCAAGGTAGATCCTTTTCTAGGGAACAGAGAAATTTCAGCTTTAGCTTTCATTCTGAAATGATTGAACTGTAACTTTTTCAGATATGTTCACCTTCACTTCTTTGTGGACTAAGAGTAATGACTCAGAAGAAGACTCCTTTATATATGATTTGTTATTTTATGTATTCAAATACAAGGCTTCAGATTATTACATACCCCATAAAGCAATTACATGCAGAGTAAATACTGATGTACTGAGTATAAGATATGGGATCTTACTTCTGTCTCCCCTCCCCCAAATCGTGTGCACATGTGTTAAACCTGTTCCATAGTGATTCTCACTACCCAAGCAGTATCTTTAAGTGATGGGATGTAAATAGATGAATTAAAGGCAGCAGAAAAAATATAGAAAGGGCACTGGTGTCTGGAGTAGTGTTCTAATTGGCTCTGCCACTCATGAACTGTGACCTTGGGCAAATTCTATAACCTCTTTGGGCTTCAGTATTTATATCTATAAATGAAGAGATCAAACAGGTGCTCTTGAATCCTCATTCCATCTCTTATATCACAGGATTTTATGTATCCGGGATGGGACTCAACCATAACTGGGACACAAAAAAAGCATGTGACATCACCATTGCCTACAATGAACTCATAGTCTAATTATGCCATGCAAACCCTAACCACTGCTGAGTAACAATTTATAGCATAACATGGGTACTGGGTCTGTATTGTCATCTTTGACTGTGAAATATGGATAATTTTTAAAATAATGGTGTGATTTATGGCTGAAACACTAGATGTCTTTTTGCTCCTGTTGTTTGTGGGACTCTCCCCTAAACTTGTGACTTTAGGAAGAATGTTTACTTAAGGTAAAACTCTGCACACATGCTAAGGGATAAGTTAAATGGGTAAATTAGGGAAATGGAACTTTTACTGGTTGTGACCAGTAAGAAGACCCTCTTCAGAAAAAAATGTGTTCCCCTCTTACTGAAAAAGTCATACCAGTCCTGCCACTAGGTCACCAATTGCTTCGACACAGGTAAACCCCCTGAGTCTAATTTGTCCTCTAGAAGGAACCTCTTCACTCTTTATCCAGGCATTCTCTGGAATTTGGGGGGCTGATTGAAATGCCAGCCTTGGCACTTTGCATTCTGTTGCTCCAGCCATGTGAGTCTGATTTGTTCTTGCTGCTGAGTTAAGAGAGATTAAATGGAGCAGAGCTGTTCTCTTAGTTTCCTGATCTGCACCATAGCAGCAGAGGCAGAGGAAATGGGGACAATGGGAAAGAAAGTAAATTCTCAAGAGTGATGTGTATGCTATCTCTAGCAAGTGGACCCCGTGTTCACATGGTGGCTTGGAATACTAGGTCATTGCTTTGGAGAGTCTTCCAGTGCCCAATAAAACCTACCACCTATGTGACACAATGTGAGGGAAAAGCTGAGGCTAAGAGATAAGGGCTGGCAGGATATGTGGCTGAATAAAGAACTTTCAATTTCCTTTACTTAATAGATGGGCAAGTTTCACATCATTAAAAAAAAATACCCACATCAAAAACTCAGCTTCTAATCTGAGTGCACATGGGCAATGTCGAATCTTTTCACATGATTGACTTAATCAGAAGGCCTAATCTAACAGGAAGAATCACTGTATTAATTTAAATATGGCAGGTGCTATCTAAGTTTATTGCAAGAGCTAAAGACCAATTATCTTGTATTTTTTCATAAAATTGCATTTTCTAAAAAGAGACTGGTGTGTCTGAATATATCCATCATAACAAATCTTTAAGCTTTGATGGAAGTGACTGCTGTTTATTTGCAGAATGTCATATCTGTACTGTTGAATCAATGCTAAAGTTATCGTATTAGAACTAAGAAGAGAGCCTGGGAAATTAGTTTTTTATAGACTTGCAGCATGGCTTCATGAATAAAAGTGTAAGGCCAAGTGTAGAAAGGACCTTACTACAGGACCTGATGATTAGAGGGCAAGTTTTAAAAGCAGAGATGATGTAGTCACCTCCCACTAGGTTCAGTGTCAAAAATAAATAAGAAATTATTTTCACCATCAGGACCTGAGGAATAGGCAAACTTTCAAGGGATAGGGAAATACTGAGGAGAGACAGAGAGACTGAGATTGAGGATGTGTTTGAAATATATTGAATTAGGAAGGTGGGATGAAAATCACCAAACATTAGCAAAGGGCAATTGTCTTGTTACCAATAATAAAGGAAAAAAATAGAAGCTATAAGCTGAGCCTTTGAAGAAAATGAAATATTAAGAAAATTAGGAGCTTATGTACTCAGAGGAAATCAGTTGTAAAACTAATTACCAAAATATTACATAATAATTCAGTGATGCATTTGTCCATTGATAAGAAGGGAGGGGTAAAGTTCTGTTGTATGAATAATGAAAAATAGCTTTGAACATCAGGAGCTGACTTTGATCCATTTTGGTTTCTTATATGAGTCTTGGCTCTACTATCTTTGTTTTAAGAAAAGCAATATAATTTGTCCTATTATTCCTGAAGATTAATTTTATTCAAAAGACTGAAAATGTTATATATATTAAGCACATAAAAATATAGAAAAACTATATTAGGCTTTCTGATTAAGTCAATCATGTGATAAGATTAGACATTGCCCATGTGCCCTTGGATTAGAAGCTGATCCAATACTTGTTTATCTACTAAGTGAAGGAAATCAAAAGTTCTTTATTCACCACATGTCCTCTCTGTCCTCTTGAATCAAATTGCACCCCACCCCAAGTTATGCACACAGATAAACAACCTAAGGGCTGAACAGGAGAAGAGTGCAAAGTAGAGCCCATCACCTCATGTAATATTATGCAACACTTTATAATGACAGATCTAATAATATAGAGAGAGATTCAAATACTATAATAGAAAAAGGATGCAAAATTATATAAGCACTATGATTATAACCATATGCAAACTATGTTTTTCTATAAATGGAGACCAGGGAGAAAGGCCAATAGCTATAAATATTCAATGGGTATTATTTTAGCAAATAAATTTGCATAATATTTCAGGTTTTCTAAATGCCAAATAATATGTATTTGGGACATAGATGAGCAAAATCTGGGTGCATGCGATGATGACATAATAGCACCATCTCACTTGGGGCTTAAAATCATGGCACTGGTCCTTTATAATCCTAGAGTTCTAACTGAAACCTTAAATCATTATCATACAGGCATATAAAACTCAATAAACCCAAAACCAAACATCATTTTCACATCCTCAGCTATACTTTTTTATCTAAAGTTTTATCTACCCAAATTTGAAAACTCTGAATCATTGTCAACTCCTCCCATTTTTTTTCCCCAAGTATTAGATGAATCACAAAGTCCTTTTATTCTTCATGTCTTTAGTGTCTATCTACTCCTTTCTCTCATTTCTCACTCTCCCTGACCCAGTCTTAGCTCCCGCCTTTAATGTCCAGGCTATAGCAATGGCCTCCACCTAAATGCATATGGAGACACTTTTGTTTCCTTCTATCTACCACACCACAGCCAAAGTTACTTTCCTCAAACACAGGTAAGATAACCATTCCCTGATTGAAAAGTAGTCATTTTCAAATGTTTTAAACATTAAAATTATTTATCAAAATTTTTATATTGGAAGTGACTATACTTTATTACTAAATAAACCTTATGTGTATCAGAAGTAAAAAAAGAAAATTGATGAAAAATGCTTCAACTCTTTGAAATGAGTAGTTGAAAGAGGTATTTTAACCTTCTTGGCCATGGGGAAATTGAGTCACAGTGAAGATAAATTATTGTTATACGAGAATGGACCACAATAGTTGGTTTCTTCCTTTTTCTGAATTTCAACATGTGTTTTATGAAAGAAACAAGAACTAAGCATGGAAGCAAGAGTCATTACTCTCCAAAATATTAGCCAACATTTCCAGAAAAATCATGTTTATGAATTAGAGTCACACATCCACCAAACTCATCTGTTTATAGTCCCTGGTCCCTGTGAAGTCTCCATATATTAAGCATTAAAATCAAAGCACTGGAAATAAGCAACTATTCTTCATGTGTATTTCTTTTTCAGAGAATATTCAATACTAAAAAATTCCTTGATTGCTCTTATTAGAGATGGTATTTCAAAGCTGTGGAATAAAAGGAGAAAAAGGGGACAGATGAATGTGCTCCAAACCTTTTTATTCTAAGTATGTCCCATGAGGTGTTATCAGGAGCGGGTTAAAAAAATGCTACAGAAAAGGCTGATGAGTAATTGTAAAATTATCATTTTTTTCTTTTTATTTATTTATGTTTTGCCTAAGGACAGATGTATAGATGGTTTTTGCACTTAGTTAATGCTCTGTAAAATAGAGTAACATTGTTATTCTTAAATATATTGCATTAAATATATTTTTCTACTATATATTCTTGTTAGAGTAAATCTAAGGTATAGAGATAATGATATAGAAAACTAAAAGCAGTTTGCAATGTGATTTAGGAATGATGGGTGACATTAAAGAATTTGACTAAAAATGGGTGTGATTTTATTTCAAGCCTTTCAAAAACTCACCAAAGACAAATTATTCAAATGTCTTTGTGGTTAGATTTCTCTTGTAAATTGAAAGATATGTTCTATTCCATCATAAGAGATATTGTGAACCCTAATTGATAAGTATTTATAAAATATTTCCACATTGAGATGAAATAACACAAAGCTGAAATGGATTAATGAGCAGATGCCTGAGTGGCAGTGTGAAGATATGAAACTAGGTGAGCCAAGTTTTATTGATTAATTCAACAGCGTTTATTTTCTGAGCATCCACAGTGTTGATAGAGAAATTAAATAGCTCTGTTTTCCAGGAACTCATGGTACAAAAAGGTTCTGGATATTCTTCTTCTTTTTTTTTTTTTGACAATAAAACATTAATTTTCTTAAAACTGAATACTGTGCAGTTTCTTAGGAATTATTTTGTTTTGCTATATAAAAAACTAGCTTGGTCATGAAAGTTAAATTAAATTGGTTATGAGATAATCTCTGAAATAAATCTCAATATATAGTTCATTCTTTAGAATTTAGAGTTTTGTGAGTATGGTGTAATTAATCAGGAGCTGTCTGTTGTCTGATCTTGCCTTACATAGTTCACAGAGAACAACTTCATATTAAAACACTGCCATTTAAATAAAAGAAAATAATCAGCCCTATACTGCTATTTCCATTGTGAGAGAACTGAGTTTCTATCTTGTTTGCTGGGGTCTATTTTGTTTTGTTTTGTTTTTTGGCTTTTTTCCCCACATGTTAGAAAGCCATTGTCCTTTTCCCCATCATCTTCCCTGTCCCCATTGTCATCCCTATCCCCACTGAGATACACAGTTAAAAGTAAAGGGTAAGCATATTAGGGAGACAGTTTGGCATAAAGGAGGAAAGTAGATCGTTAGTTAGATCCGTATTAAATTTCTGCTTGGGCAAGTGATTTTACCTCAATTTACAGCTTTCTTTATCTCTAAAACTGGGATAGTAACTGCTACAGGCTGAACTATGTCCTCCCCAAAATTCATATGTTGTGGTCTTAACACCCAGTACCTCAGAATGCAACTATTTAGAGATAGGGTCTACAAAGAGGTAATTAAGTTAAAATGAGGTCATTATGTTGGACTTTAATTCAATATGACTGGTACCTTATAAAAAGTGAAAATTAGGACACAGATGGGTAAAGAGGGTAGGCTATGTGATGACATGAGGGGAAGACAGCCATTTATAAGCCAAGGATAAAGGCCTTAGATGTAACCAACCCTGCTGACACCTTAATCTCAGAATTCCAGCTTCCAGAATTGTAAGAAAATAAATTTCTTTTGTTTAAGCCACCCAGTCTGTAGTTTCTTGATGTGGCAGCCCTAACAAACTAATACAGCAACAATATCTAAAGTGAAAGATAGAGGAATTTGAAATGTTATACTGTATACTATAATATATAATAAATTATTTATGTATATAGCAAGCATGAGTGTTAATATCAGTATTAACAACAGTATTATAATTAGTATTTTAAAGTATTACCAAAGGTTTGTGAAAGAAATAATTGCTCCAAAGGAAAAACAATGAGTTTATGATAGTTCTTTTAAGCAAGAGGGAATTTAAGTGTGTCTCTGGAAACTTTATTTTTAGATCAGTTTCAATGTGGAAAACACTGTATTTTTTTTTTTTTATTGACTTCTTTTTCCTAGTGGAAGAATCCTGAAGTAACCAGTAAAAATAACTTTTTATAAATGTTTTTTGATGGAATGTATTTCTGAAAATGTCATTACCTCTAAGACTCAGAAAGGGTCATGATATGTCTGTAAGTACTCTGGAATGTGCCTGGAATCCACGTGTGATTTTATCTTAAACTTCAGAGTAGCACAGATGTATATGAGGAATCACAGAAGTGAGCCATCTCAGTAGTTGGTATCAGATTTGGAAATCGCACAATTATTTAGTTCCTCTTCAGACTCTCTGGAAAATCCGTGGTAACATTCCCATTAAAAAGTCCAGTCAAACATATTTGCAAGAACAGGATTTACATATGACATATATGTAAAGAATGATATTTGCCACTAGAATTAAATAATGGTGAACTATTTTTTACGCATGTAAAAAAACGGGTTAATAGGTAGAATTTTACTTGTTTTACCTTCTTTTTCCCCCTCCAGCTTTTGGCATTAGATACAATATATAAAAGTTTCACTCTGTGCACAAGTTTGCATTCCAGTTTTACCAAGCACGTTTTATACTACACTAAACTAATATTTGTTCCTCTGGGAAGTCTTTGAATTCAAATCTTTCTTCTGGAATACTGGGACATGCTCTGAAACATTACTGTTGTCTTGTTCTGGCTTCATGCTTTTTTGTTTCTAATTGTTCTCTCTTTAAGAGAGAGGAAGAAATTGCCCCATGTGGAGGGTGTCCTCACCTTGCCTGAGCCTTATTTAAGAAATGGGGCTTGCCTATCCCTGATGATATACTTAATTCTTAGATAATGTTGTCACTTTCTCAGCTAGCTGGTAAATCTGATTATTTCTTTGCCAAATATGAAGGATGTTCTTTAAGATAGATGAAATTTCTTTCTTAATGTTCACTCCCTTGCATTTTGCTTTATTTAAGGCTACTTTATTATTGGTTTTGGCGTTTATTTAAAAAGCTTCAGAGTAGACAAATAGATCACATAAACCATACATTCCATAAATGCATTACAGGGCCATTTGTGAAATCTGTATATCACTTATCACTTGTACTCTCCAGTGGCTCCCTCTGTAATGTGGAGGTTTTGTTCTTTATAGATTTTGTTTTGTTTTGTTTGTTTTTTAAATTTTATTTTATTATTAGTTTAAAGTATACAGTACATTGGTTAGACATTTATATAGCTTATGAAATGATCCCCTTGATTACTCTCTTTTCCCTCTGGCTCTACACCTAGCCATTATCTTACTGCTGACTGTATTCCCTATGCCATGCTCTCCATCCCTATGACTATCTGTCAGCTACTGATTTGTACTTCTTTATCCTTTCACTCCATGCTCCCATCCCCTCACTCCCCCACCCCTCTGGCCATCATCAGATCGTCCTCTGTATTTGCGATTCTATTTTTGATTAGTTTGTTTCTTGTTCCTTATATTCTGCATACAAGCAAAATAATATTGTATTTATCTTTCTCTGACTTATTTCACTCAGTATAATAACCTCTAGTTCCATCCATGTCATTGCAAATGGTAGGATTTCATTTTTTATGGCTGCATAATATTTCATTGTATATATGAACCATAACTTCTTTATCCAATCATTGTTGATGAGCATTTAGATTGCTTCCCATATATTGACTATAGTAAATTGTGCTGCCATGAACAGAGGAATACATAGATTTTTACTAATTGTTTTGGTTCTCTTTGGATAAATACCCAGAAGTTCAATTGCTGGGTCAAAAGATAGATCTATTTTTAATTTTTTGAGGAACCTCCAGACTGTTTTCCATAGTGGCTGTACCAATTTGTAATTCCACAAACAGTGAATGAGGGTTCCCCTTTCTCCAACACTTGTTCTTTGATTTATTGGTGATAGCCATTCTGACAGGTATGAGGTGATATCTCATAATGGTTTTAATTTGCATTTCTCTGATGATTAGTGACCTTGAGCATCTTTTCATATGTCTATTGGCCATTCGTATTTCTAACTTTTATGAACCCTCCCTTCCTCCTTGTGGAGCTCTCAGTCTCTGGGGATTAGAAAAGCTCCTTCTCCTGGGTCAGCAGAATAGACTCCTCAGGGAAGAAGACAGAGTCAAGAACAGGAAGATCTGATTCTACTCTTAGCTCCACCACTTAACACCACGTCAGGTCATTTCATCTCTCTAAGCATCCATTAACCTTTTTACTAAAACAGTAACAAAGATATTTGCCATTAACACTTCAGTGGGTATTGGGGGAGGAGGCATCAAATGAGATACTCCCAAAGAAAGCAATTGGAAAACCATTCAATGGTATGAAAATGTAAGGTCCTGCTATTATGAACACCCCAACACAACCAGAAGTGTGGAGTGGGGGGGACCATGTAACAAACTAAATAAAAGCAATCGAGATGCTGTCTTCACTAGGCCATCAGTTATTACAAGATCCATGAGCTTTATGACTCCATTTACTAAAAAATATTTGTCAGTCGTTTTTGGTTTTATTAGCTATATAGTAATTGACATGAATAAACGATAGTTTTAATAGTGCTAACTACATCTACTAACATAATATATTTTAGGTCATTGATAGTACACTTATTTCCCAAAAGGATTTATTAATTTACAATAAAGAACACAAATGTGGATATGGTTGATGAAAAAATAATAATATAGAAATAAGGAATAGGAATCTGAAATACTAGAGAAAGACAGACATATACCTTAGTTTCATTAAATTTTGTACTAACTTCTTAGGCAATGTTCAAAGAGCACCAGAATAGGAGTTTGACGTTGCTTATTTTCTTAACTTACCTACCAAGTGGTTTGCACGTTAAGACTTATTTTATTACTTAATTTATTATTCTACCTGCAACACTTGCTCACAAGTAAATTATCTAGTTCTCTTTAAGTTTAACTCTCTCAGGCTTCCCCTGGGAGATGCTTACAAACTCGTTTAATTTTAACACCAACTAAAACTTATTTCAGAAAAAGCCAATTTGCCTTTTTTTTTTAAATTTTAAAAACATAAATATACAACCAACATTATATTTAAATACCTTTCTGGAACCACTTTATCTTCAATTATTTGGTGGAGAAAATAATAAATTAATTTCATGTAGTCTATTGTATTTTATAACCAAACTTTCCTTATTTCATACACACACACGTGCATGTGTACATGTATATATGTATATATTATTTTTATAGCTAACATAAATCTTAAATAGGATCATGATTCTATTCCTTTAGACAATCTTTTAAATAAGTAATATGCTATTTGGATATGGTACTCGAAATCTTGAAACAATGTCATGACAGCAGGACCATGAGGTTTATAAGTCAAAACAATAACAATAATTATCCAAGGGGTCCTAAATAAAGAAAAGTTGAGTTGCCATCAACAGTTAAATTCTAGTAAAATAATCAGTATTAGGAACTATTTATTGGAGAAATGTGTGGACTAGAAAAAAATGTATCCTTAATTTTCCTTGAGAAATCATAGATCATCTATTTAATCAACTTCTTGTATAACTCTCCCCAGGACTCCTCCATGATTTCTGTGAAGTCTACCCTTTTCCACCTGTCAACTCCACACATAGAATACACACCAAAACATAAATATTCATACCCTTACATCCAGTTCTGTCAAAATCACCATCAGCTCCATCTAGTAAATAGCTAACCAGTTATAAAAACAATGAGCCAAACTCATTTTGGGTGCTTTGGAACAAAAAAAGTTGTGTATTAAATGTCATACTTTCTGACTATTTGAAGATGGGGTATATCCACTTTATCTTGTTAATAGTGACAATCTGGAAATTTCATTCCTGAAATACTGTGTGGGTTGGAACTCAGCAAAGCAACCTTAGCTGCTTGCAAATTTGAAAATGCCGCAATATTAAATGACCAAAATGCCATCATAGTAATTTTTCTTCAGTTGAATTGATCACTTTTTACTAGCAAGCAGAAAATTTATGAGGTCCTGATTATTAATAAATGTAGTATGATTTTAGCAACAGCGTAGTAAGCATGGTGAGAATCCAGCAATCAGAACTACAAGGCTCAGGGGAGACAGCACGTGATATGCTATCGCATGGCTCAGAAATGAAAATCTTTAATGAATCAAGGAGAGTTCTTATAGTTCTTGGGACAGTTCCAAAAAGTTGATTTGAAATCTGCATTTTAAAATAAGAAAATTAACTTTTTAATTTGAAAATGTAAACCAAAATAATTTCATGTTCCCCCTGGGACTCGGCATTTTATATTAAAATTGAATGAAAGCTGAATTTATGTTTAAAAACTATGCAAAGCTAAAGAGAGAAAGACTAACTGGTTGTCAGAGAAAGTCATAACTATTAACTTCCTTTAAAGCAGACATCGAGCTAATGGAACATTCGGGGTCTTTATTCACCCTTACTAGCAAATTCAGTACCCAGAATACATATCTCAGTATTTATTTCTACATTGCAGAATAAGCTATATGCTAAGGACTTTGTATCTTTTATGCTCTTTTTAGCTGCAGAGTTAGAATTATCTAACGTAGTGACTTCTTAAATTCAGAATAACAGAAGTAATACAAACAATTTTTTAATCAGGTTTTATATTTGCTTGCCTTAATATTGTCATAATTGGATTCTGGACTATTTTTATTTAAAAATTGAAGCCATGATGATCTCCTAACCACTATATATAAGAAGTTGTATATATATCTTTTTAACTGCTCTTCTTTATATTCTTTATATTGAAAATTACTGAACAAGGGCAGTTAGTAATATAATTAGAATAGAAAGTTTGTAAAGTTATCTGTATGGTGAGAAGACCAGACTAGCTTTTGAAAACATGCCAAATCTGGGGGCTATGGCTTTGTTTTCATTTCTCTTTGGCCTTAGGAGAAAATGTAAAAAGCATCGAGTAAAGTCAACTTTCCAACATTGGTATAGCTTATTATATAATTATATTAAGCTATAAATGGCATATAGTGAAGACAGACTTTTGGAGGCAGGAGTGTTAAGCTGGAAACATAAAGGAGGTGTCACTTATTTAAGTCAGATATTTGGGTATCTGTTTACAAACAATGAAAACAAGTGACATAGCCCATAGAACAGTTGGGAAGATCCAGGTAATGAATTTGAAAAGGTTTTGCAAACTGTTAAGCACCATGTATGTATGCTGCTGTTATCAGCTTTTGATTTGTTCTTTTCATAGTAACAAAATTATTTCTTGACAGAGTATAGATTTATTTCTGTAGTAGAATCCAACATGTATTTAGGATAGACGAGGATAAGATTTCATAAATTGCCACAAGATGTCATAGACTCATTTGCATTTTTGGTGATTCTATACATTAAGTTTTCGAAATAGAGAATAAAGGGAATGGAGATGACATGTGTAATCATCCACAGAAGAAAAATTATTTAAATTCTTCAAAGATGGAGAGATATCAAGGGTAAATCATTATAGCTACATTTCTAATTTTAAGAAGCTTTGAGGGTGTTTGTGGATGGTGAGGAGCAAACATTGTTTTGCACATAGAATTAATCATAAATTTTCTATACCACAAGCCCAGATTCTCCAGATGACTATGGAGGACTTTTCAGATACCATCGCTAAGGACTGAGAGGTTCATGAGAGGAAGACAATGTTATGTTACATGTAATGTATACACTGAGCATATCAGAGCAACTAAACTGGTGACCTTTCAAAAAGGACAAATTAGGTTTACATGCCTCAGAATATAACATGGCTTAGTGCTTAAAGGATAACACATGACATATTCTCCTATTTCTGGCTCATAGCAGTTTACTTAATTATTTCTAAACGAGCTACATAACTCCTTTCTTCTTCAAACAACATAATTCAACCTAATATTCTCTGTAAACTAAATGTAGACCAGGGCTTGAGATTTTTAGTAAATGCTAAAGATATCTGAATGCTTGTCTAATGTTGCTTTAAAATAGTTTCAAAGATTGGACCATGTTCAGTGGGAAACACACAATACAATCTGGTGCCAAATGTTCTCTGAACTTTGAGATAAGTAACATATGGAAGTACTCACTGTTGGTAACATACATACAACCATAGGAACTGCAGTGGTGTAGTCTGTTCTAGCTCCCAAATCTAAATGCTTTTCTCCAAGTTCAGATTTAAAAACATGTTTTTTTTTTAAATAGGGTTTTTTAAATTTATGATATGAAACTGTTTTCTTAATTTTTCTTCCAGCTTGCTTTCTAAGTATTTTAAAATTAATATCTTCTTACTAACCCCTTGGGTTTGTAAATAATAATAGTAAGAACATAAGTAATTATTGTAAATAGCAGTAAAACTGCCGATAAACCCACTAATCATAATTCACAACACCACTTACCATTTTCAAAATTCATTATACTGAGACTTTTCTTCCTGTTTCCTGTATCATCTTTTTGTAATTTAGTTTGGAGAAAGAGATAGAATCTGTTATATAATACTAGATAAACACTGCCGCTAGGGGAAAAAAATAAAGTTAATTTTTAAAAGGCCTCTGGAATTAATTTTTATCACCTTTCTTTAATTGCAGCATGATAATGAAGTAGGCAAACTTTAGTAACATAAGTTGGTTTTCTCAGGCTACAGCTTTCTTTCCTATGGGGCCGGTAGCGATGCAGGCATTCAAGGAATGATGGCTTTGGATCCACGTTTCCTTCAGTTTTGTGACATATCTCTGGAACTACTCCTGGCTCCCCTGACCAGAATATCCTGACAGCTATGAGTTGGGGGAACTAGTTTTCTATCTGGTGCCTGTTCTGGCAGAGATAGAAAATTAATCCTGCTGTCGAGGAAGATGGAGGAGTTGTTTGTCACACGTTCCAGAGCTCTCAGACACAGCATGTAACTTGCCCTCTGCCTCTGGGCAGCAGGAATTGACAGTGGAAGGAATCTCTCTCGCTAACATCTGCTCTGTTAGTACTTCATTTTGCTGCATCTTTAATTTGGGGTGACAGCCACCTTTACAGGCTTTGGAGGCCATCCCTCTCCACAGCTGTCTGTGCAGTCTCAACAGTGTGCCTACCGCTGGCAACATACCATACTGTGCCCTGATGGCTTTCTCTCTCCTTGTTTTCGCAGCTGGTGCTACATACATCTTTGGGAAGAGTGGAGGCCTCATACTCTACACCTGGCCGGCCAATGACAGGCCCAGTACACGCTCAGACCGCCTTGCCGTGGGCTTCAGCACCACTGTGAAGGATGGCATCTTGGTTCGCATTGACAGTGCCCCAGGCCTTGGTGACTTCCTCCAGCTTCACATAGTGAGTACCCAGCCTCAACCTGAATTCTCTTTTCTCCCTGGTGGTCTGAGTTGTTAACCCAGATAAATGCAGGAGAACATTCTAGATAGACATGGCAAAGGGGCACAAACTTGTAAAAACTGCCTATGTCTGTTGGCATTGTATCTAAGGGGTGGTCTATGTGGTCAGCCTATTCGCCCATTCATAGGCGAACTGTAGAATGCCTTGGGAATAAAAAAAATTAAAAACTCTTCTTGTCCAGATGCCCTTCTGTGTGTTGTGACCCTTCGTGAAATATTTAGCACACTCCTTAGATGTCAGTGAGAGATTTACCTGTGCGGTTCATCTTTACCTGGTACAAGTAGCAAAGCCAACTTGAATGTTATCTTCCTGTAAAGGGCCAGATGGAAAATATTTTGGTCTTTGCAAGTCATACAGTCTTTGTCAGAGCTACTCAATGCTGCCATTGTAGTGTGAAAGTAGCGGTAGGCAATATATATTTTAAAAAGTGGATAGGACTGTATTCCCATAAAAATGTATTTATTAAAACAGGCTGCAGGTTGTACTTTGGTAGCCCTGTCCTAGTCTGCAAACTTCCTCTGAGAGATATAAAGAGTATGTGATGAAAACTGAGGCCAGAGTGAATGGGGCAGAAAAGAAACAGCGCAATGACCAAAAGTCTGTGTGTTCCTGTGTGTTGTGCAGTCACATTTTGCTTGTGTGTATAAGCACCTCAGCCACTGCCGATCATTAAACACGGTGCAATTCTAAGAAATTAAAATGATTTGGAGAGAAAAAATTACTTCGTTATGAGGATAGAAAATATTTTTACAGCAGCAATTAAACCCATTTTATCACCTGTGCAGTGTGCAGTTAAGAAAGTAGGCTAAAGAAGGAGATGATTCTCATCCATAAGGACCCAAAGTGCAGCCACCAAGAGCAAAGAGAGGAATTGTTCTCATTAGTTAGCAGTGACAAGGCTAGAAAGAATGGATTTAATTTGGAGCAATAAGAATTCAGCTTAAATAGCAGTGGGGGAAGCAGTTTTAGAGGAAAGGTCAACTGGGGATTACCACCAATCTCCAAAAAGGAGGAAAAGGAACATTTATGGGGGATCTTTGAATCTGAGCTTTGCTAATGTGCTGGTCTGCTGAGGAAAGAAATCAAAGGGTGAGCTTTCATAGCTGGTTTCTGAAGCGGAGGTGGCTGCCTGGCTGCCACCACAAGCAGCGAGCTCGGCTCTCAAGGTGGTCCCCATCTCCAGCACCTGCTCTTCCAACAGGCCTTGGAAACAAGAGCAGCTTAGAGTAGAAGGCTTGAGCCTGGAGCCTGTCTGGTTCAGTGTGAGGCCAGAGCAAGGCAAGACTCTGCCTAGGAGTGCAGGGAAGGACTGGTTAGAAATGATCGCCTTCAGTGTGTGGAAGAGGGATCTTGAATAGAGTCGTGACCCTCCAGTGCTTTCTGAGATGCTTCAGGGACTATGTGGCACTACAAGCCTGAGCTTGAGCATTTTGAAAAGTCATGCCAAGGAGCACAGAGGAAGACAGCCATAGTTAGTACAGTTTATCTTTATTTGGCCTCTAGGAACTACTGTAATTTACAAAACTCTGTGAGATTTATGCTGCATATAACTTAATGACTATTTCATGGCAGCTGTAACTAGGCGATTATTACCAACTCACTTGCATTTTTGTGATGATTTATCTTCCTTTCTTGTTCACTATGACTTACTAAGAAAAATATGATTTGGTGCAGCCATGAGTATCTTTTCTGAGTCAGATAATCTGCTACCAATTTATGCATTTCTCCCATTCATGTTTTGTAGCGCATTTAAGAGAAATGTTTTCTTATTTTCTGACAGTTTACCTGAAATTGATACTGTTTTTATAAAATGAAGGTGAGGAACCTTGGAACTTCTAGGTTGAACCATAGCATTCTGTTTTAACATTTAACAAGCAAAAATACATGAAATTTTACTTCAAAATGCATAGAAACCCCCACTGGTTCCTGTGGACCTATTCCAGAGATGCTGCCATTGTTTAATCGTTCTAGAAAATCCCAACATATTGCCCTTCAGAGTTTGGGTTAGAAAGGACATCATCTGCTCTTTTCAGAGAAAAGGAAAAGAGACCCTACGATGTGGAGAAACCGCGTTCTTCTAGGAGGAACCTGAAGCAGCCGTGGCCATCGCGAGTGCGAGGTCACTTCATTGGTCCAAGGATTTCCGACCATCTTTCATTCCCTAGTGAATTATTTCTGGTGTCTACCCGAGAGAAAAACTGTATGCGACTGTATTCTGATAAAAATTTATTTTTAAGAACAGATTTTAGGCTGTACTTGGGTGACCTCTGCATTAGGCTGCAGATGTCCTCATAGAGATGTAATGAACATGTGGTTAAAAACCGAGACCAGCGTGGGCGGGGCAAAGGGAAGGTTCCTTATCACACCCCAGAATCAAGGAATCCAAGTGGAATAGCAAAAGACTTGATTACAAAAGCAGCTTCTTGTTTTGGACATTTACACAGATGCGTCAGGAGAGTGAAGACATCAATATTTACTAAGATACTTTTCTATGACTTTTACAGTCTGTAAAATGCAGATTTGTTTATTAAATGCAGTTTGTTTTCTTGCACTAAAGGAAATTACTCAGAAAGAAAAGAATTTAAGGGCCATTAATGAAAGTGAAAAGGGGTAGGCAGGAGTGGGGAAGATGTCATTTCCCTTTTCAGTTCTCTCAGGAGAAAAGAAACCCACTGGAGGAAAAAAAAAAAAAAGTGACTGCAGATATGAAGAGGAGATCAAAGCAGGGTAAATCCCAGGGACAGGGGACAAAATAAAGAAGTGGGCCTGGGAAAGAGAGCAGAGCTGCCTGCGGGTGAGCTCAGCATGGGTTCCCATGTGGGCACAGCTTTATTCTTCCAGTGTAGATGTTAGCTGTGGAAACAACTAAGAGCACTTTGGTGCTCCTTCTGGTTGTCAAGCCAGTAAGTTACTCAAAAACAAAGAGTGAACTCTGAAATTAGCAAGCCTGTGCCTGTGGTGTGTGTGTGTGTGTGTGTGTGTGTGTGTGTGAGAGAGAGAGAGAGAGAGAGAGAGAGAGAGAGAGAGAGAGAGAGCGAGAGAGCGAGAGAGAGTGAGCACACGCGCGCAAAAGAAGGTGAGCAGTAGAGTGAGAGCAAGGAGGGAGAGGAAGAGAGGCAGGAGAGAAGGCAAGGGAAAGAGATTGAGGGTTTGTGTTTTAGAAACTGTTGTAGGCAATTCCGAAAAATTCTTGAAGTGTTTTGAGCAGCAGTGACACTGTCCATGGAATAAGCTTTTATGCAAAGTTAGCTTATTCAAAGGAAAAGAAAGTACCCTTCCAAGTACACCAGGGAGTCTGACCCTGAGCTGAGTACCCACCCATTCTAGAAGAGACCTACCTCCTCTGGAGTGCCTGAAGGCAAACAGGCTTCCTCTCGCCTGCAGCTCTCAGTGCCTCTCACTCTCTCACTCCAGGCTTTACGTTGGAGAGATTTGTGAAGGCAGCAGGCAAATCCAGCAGGTAGGAGTTCTGGCTTCCACTAGCCGTGTCAGCTACCTGTGGTGGACAGGTATAAGCTGCACATTTTTTGACACTTGCTCAAGGCTACACGTTGTCCTCCCTCACATACCTGACCTTCCCTATTTCTTTTTCTTTGTCATCCTGAAATTTCCATGCCTTAAAAACTCTAGGAAAATAAGTGTCTTCTTAAACTCCTATTCCACTGTATTCCCTGGAATCATTAACTGATGGGTTTAAGTCAGTCTCACCGTGGTCTTTCCCACACCAGGCTAAATTCCGCACTAACAGAATTTGAGTTTTGTTTGGAGACTTAAGAAGAAAGGAGGAGAAATGAGCATGACTAATTTGGGGACATATAACATTTTGGGGACAGCAGGGATAATGTGGAGAGAGCTTAAGCAAAAAGAAATTCTTCTTGCTGTAAGGTAAAGAATTGGTGCAAAGAAAGGGAGACACCAAGACAGAGCTGGGGGTGTTGTACACACAGTTTTTTCTATTTCACAGTTTGTTCAAATTATCTGTTGTTCTGGCCAAAGGAGCACAGGCTCTTCTCTTTTTGCTTTTTTTGCTTTTAAAAAAAAAAAAAAAAAAAAACTTAAGTTTTTACTCATCTGGGCCTCATGGTGGTTAGATAGGCTTTGACAATAGTGTTGAACAAAACAAGAATGAGATCATTAAAGATCAGAGAAGGCCAAGAGATTGAAAAATTCAGATCATTTCCTTCAAATTAGCTTGCTTTTTTTGTTGTTGTTCATACTTCCTTGACACACTGTTTTTTCCTGCGTCAGTCATTAATGATGATATTAATGACATAATGAAGGAAATGCGTTTGACAAGGCAAAAGGATCTTCTTTGAAGCATGCATGCATGAAATGAAATTCTGTGGAAGGAGGGTACCTTAAAGCAGAGGGATTCTTAAAAGTTAGTACTTCAAATATATTAGTTCTCCATGAAATCTATTGCTGAGAAATTAATCTGCTCAACATTTGAAGAGAAGCTGCTATTACTTGCAAGTGACATCTGCCTATTGACCCCACATCTAGGCTCTCTGGAGCTGTGTCGTGTTACACTCACCCTCATTTATACAATAGGGAAGAAATTGAATAGGACCAGAGAAAGGATTACCATGAAGTGCTTGCTGTTGCTGTCATGAAACTCTTGACAGTCTCCTTTTACCACTTACAAAATAGAAGGTCGGAGAGAACTGGGCAACAATTAACTTTTCTTTATGTAGTTACTGCAGAGTATAAAAAAGACATCCTATTAATTTCTTTCTCTCTGTGTGTAATTTACAGTTAATCCTCTTGGATTCATTTTTTAATTATGAGCCTTTCAGGAACAGTGAAAATTTATGTGTCAGGGCATCTGTTTTGTTTGATAAGAATCTTTAACCCTCCCCAACGGTCAATTTTCTGACTTTCAATGTAGATAACTTACATAAAACAGCGTAGGAGAAGAGAAAGGATTGCTGCCCAGACTGACCACCTTTTCATAGTGGTAAAATGTTCTCCTTCCAAAACACTGCCCCCCACCCCAAAAAGACTGGTAGTATTCTCTTAGCATCCTATTTGGGGAAATTGGATATTTATTAAGCTTGGTTTGAACAGTACAGTTTTTCCATAATTTATAGCATTTGAAGAGACTCCTGGAGGGTAAGTGGGAGCAGAACTGAAAATGGTAAATGGTCTGTTCGTCACTTCTTCTGTGTGTATAGTTTGCTGGCCTGGGTGCTTTATTAGGTCACCTCTATGTGGGGTATCCACAGCAAACCTTCACCGTTTCCTGGGTTAGTCTTCAGTGAGGCAAGGTGGCTTAGATTCATCTCTGGATTTGGCCAGTGACAGAACTGGATTTGATTCAGGAACTGTATCTGAGGGGATCTGCAGAGGCATACCGAGGAACGTTGGTGTTTCTGAGACGGGTAAAGCAAGTAGAGAGGGAGAGAACAAGAAAGCAGCAGAAGCGTCCAACAGAAGCAATTTCGTTTCCCACAGAGTGCTGTGCACTGCAGGTTGGCTCTGTGCTTCCTTCCAGTGCTATTTGTTCTTAGTGAAAAAGGCCTCTTTGGGTTTTCTGGGCTTAGGGGCTTTTCCAGATCATTAGCCACTTCTGTGGAGAGGGCTTGCTGGGGATTGTCTCTGTGGCTCCCAGCTTAGCCGTTCCATCCCGGCAGAGCCGGAGAAGAAGGTGGGAGAAGGGAGTGGAAGAAGTGAGGATTTGATGAAGTGACTGCTTATGTAAGCTGGACCAGAGGTAGCTGCCTGCATGGGACTTGGTGTGTGATTTCTCAGATCTCTATAATTCCCAAGGTATTTCTATCTAAATCTGTTTACTTTGATTCCACACTTGGTTTTGTGAGGCAGCCTGCCATAGTGGAGAAATGTACTTAATTTGAAATCAAAAGATTTGGATTTGAGTCTTGTTTCTGTCAGTATCCAGTTAGTTATGGCATTGAGCAAAACACTCCTCCTCCTCCTCCTCCTCCTTCTCCTCCTTCTCTTCTCTTCTTTTTAAATGCCTACAGCACCTGGTATTTCTAGGTTGTCTCCCATCCAAGTAATAACCAGGCCCAACCCGGCTTAGCCTCCGAGATCAGATGAGATTGGGCACGTTCAGAGTGGCATGGCCATAGACCCACCTCTTCTTTTAAATGTGCACAAAATTTTTATAGGGTTTTCCTGAGGTTCAAATGAAGTGAAATGAAGTATTTAGAAGTTGTTTGTTATCGACAAAGGGCTGCTCAAATGTAGAAAGGTAGTTCACTTGATGAAATAACCAGAAGGTGATGACTTCATTTGAGAAAAAAAATAGTGAAAGGAGAAAATAGAATCTCATTTAAATACTTTTAAAGTCTGTTTCTGCAAACAAATTCCTATTTTATCTGATCAGAAGTCTTTTTTTTTTTTTACATTAGATCCACAGTTGCAACTTTTGGAATGTCCTATTAACTCATAATGAAGAGCCCAATTCCATCTGAGAGAGGCCTGAGTAGGTCAATAGGATAAGTGGACTTCTGCAGCTCCCTTAGTGTCTCATTGTAGGACCTTATGTCTTTATACAGTGTCACAAGGTGATGCATTGTATCTCTGTAACCCTTTAGTGTAATGTTCCAAAGGGCTCTCTACTCACCAGTAAAAGTATAACCTACCCTGTACTGAAGTTCCTTCTCCAACTGTATGAACCATGGAAAATGAAAACATCCCATCTTTCTAAGAGAAGAAGGAAAAGATGAGGAAGAGGAAAGAGGAGAGGGGAAGGAGAAGGAGGGGGATGAGAAGGAAAGAAAAATAGCTATGAGCAGCAGCATCAGGAGAGTAGAGCCTCTCTAGGCAAGTGTGGTATGAAAGTAATTTGAGACCCACCATGGGCTCAGATGAAGACATAAAGGGCTTGGCCCTATATATGGAGATTAATAGAGCCCCAAAGAGTCATTGATAAAACCAGGGTCTTAATGTGGGTACAACTAGATTGAATGGAGATGAATAGCTACTGTCATCAACTTAATTGCAGACCTATATACAAAAAAAGGCATTTTTTAGATTTTGATCCCTCAAAATCAGAAAGAAAAACAAATGATAGTGTGTGTAGGTGAAATGTACAATAATGCTATCATAAGAATCAAGTCGATGAGGTGTGTAGAAAATATTTTATGAATGATAGACAATTATGAGAATCAGAGCCCAAATGGCCATATTCTTTCTCATTTCTCACTTCCACCAGTGATCCTTTCACTATTAAATAATGACAGTCATGTTTCAGAATCCTCAATGCATATATAATATAACTTTATAAAAATTAGGATTAAGATAATTTAGCTTATAAGAGTCATTCATTATATGTATACTGAATGTTTTTTATGTGCCAAAGTGCTACATTTTAGGGATACTATGATCAACCTTGGCTTACCTAGAGCTAACAGACTGGAAAACCACAGTAATTAAATGTAAGCAATTGGGGTTTTTACACATTATGAGATAATGTGTATAAAACTCTTGCATAACTCCTGGTATATAATGAGTCATGGATAGCTTTTAATATTATTCATACTTTTTCTTCAGTTAATGTTTTTCAGTCAGATAAAAAAATATATTTTCTTTTCCAAAATAATGAATGAATTTTAATTAGACCCCTGGATTTCTACTGAAGTAGCATAAAATTCTAAGGAAGAGTAAGGATGCTACTGATTTAAAGCCAGCCTCGTGCTATCCTGGATGACGGCAGTGGTCAAATAGCTAAACAAGTTCTGAATAGCAGAGGCATTTTAGACACACAAAGCAAACTCCAGTCACCATCAAGTGAGTGCTGTGGCTCACATGACTTAATGGCAAGCCAGCCTTAACACCGTTGGCTGGATGAATTATCTCACTGGCCCACCGCTTACACTGTTACTAGTCATTACTCCTGGGGTATTGTTCAGTGCAACAGGGCAAGAAATAACTCATTGACTCCCTGAAGCTATAGATGATGGATTTTCGATCCCTGGCTGCATTCAGAAGGCATGCAAGCTCACCATACTGAATGGGGAATTCATTAGCCAGCCACCCCCTAGCATCATATGCTTAGCTCCTGATGCTGCCACTACTGCTGTTTCAACTTGTTAGTGTTTCCCTGATGGATGGCAGAGGGAACTGTATGACTGTATTAGCCTCAAAGATAGTACTGACATCCAGACCTGTTGTTTCCCAGCCTGAGATGACACCTTTGGAACCTAGAATCACTTACAGACACTTAGATAAACCCTGCTGATTGACCAAGCTAAACATCATCCCAGAGTCAATTCATACCCAGGAGACAGAAGATGATTGGCAATTAAGTCTCATGTCCTATTCTTGATTCCTCAGTTAACTTCTTTTAATTCAGCTTATTTTCCTACTCCATTTAAAAATGGCAGGTAATTTAATGGCATAGTTGATTATATCCCACAGTTACATAGGACTATACCTTTAGAGATCATCTTGTATTACCATCATTGCTATCACTTACCACTAATATTTATTGACAAAATACCAGGTACAAGACACTGTGTAAGAACTGTGTTTACATTACCTTGTTATACACCCACAACAACTCAATGAAGTAGTCACTATTAGTATCCTCACTTTGTAAATGAGGCAACTAATGTTCAATGAAGCTAAAGAATTTTCCCAAGATAGCACTGCTAATAAATGGCTGAGTAGGCCTTCAAATCCAGTGCTGAGTCTTAATTACTATTATACTCCTAATGAAGGTTTCAGAGTAGAAAGTATAGCAGTGATCATTTGAATTCAACATATTTATGGAACAGCAATTTATATGGAGTTGTTGGATATGTAAAGAAATTTAACATAAAGCAGGAAAATAAAAATTGTGCATCTAACTTAATTTTCAGGCAGCATTGGCTGTATACTAAGGAGGGTAAAATATTATTGTTTGCAGAGACTAAAAAAATGTTCACATACAGGATAGATCAGATTTTGACAGGTGGAACTTGAAAAGGGAATGTGCCAACTGAAGGTACCTCAAAAAAAGGTGAATATAACCTCAAAAAAAGGAAATATAGACTATCGTCTCAAATTAGTGAGGTGTTCAGTTTGACCAGAATAAATGGCCTGAGGGAAAATGCAGACAGTGTGGAACAGCAGAAAGAACACATGTTTTAGAGGCAAGTGATCTGTGATTCAAGGTCTAGCTCTGCTTCTACCCAGCTCCGTGACCTTGGATGAATTGACTACTCCGTAAAATAGACATAATAATAATGCCACCTTGCAAGTCTGTGTGAAGATTTATAACAATATATGTGAAAATGCTTAATGAGTAGCTGGTCCACAGTAGATGTAAAACTAAATAATTATGATTTTTTGTTTATTTTTTTCCAGTACTTTAGCCTGTAGTGAGAAGTACT
Organism: Macroglossus sobrinus; assembly: GCA_004027375.1. NCBI lineage: Eukaryota > Metazoa > Chordata > Mammalia > Chiroptera > Pteropodidae > Macroglossus > Macroglossus sobrinus. The sequence continues at coordinate 68,559 of PVKZ01000054.1, read as the reverse complement.
TGAATGCCATACTGATAGATTGCTTTTGAAAGTAATAAGACGTTGAAAATTTTTGAGCAGAAGATAAAATGCCCAAGGCTTAACATTTAGGAAGATTACTTTGGCTGTGTTGAAAGAATGCTTTTCACTGGGTTGAAAGAAAATAGATAGCAGGTTATTGTTTAAGTGGCCCAGGAAAATAATTTAAAGGACTTATTCAATGATCATGATAATAGGAAGGTAATGAGGATGAAACAAAAGGACATTTCAGAGGCAGAATCAACAGATGTTGGATGATTGATGAGAGAAGTAAGGAATGTCTGGAATGAGAAGGTTATGATTTCATTAACAATGACAATAAAATGGACATATTAACAAAAACAAATTTTCAGATAAGGTCAGAGTTTGACTTTGGGGATGGAAAACATAAAGCATCCAAGAGACAATCTCTAGCTCTTTCCTACTGAAAATATGTGATGAACTCAGATGAGAGATGCAGGCTAGAGGTAGGGATTTAAAATTTTTCAGGCTGGCAATGACAATGGAAGCTCTGAACAATGCTAAGATCTCCAGGGAGATAAACGAGTAGGAATTTGTGTGTATATATAACTTCATAAGATGAAGAAGGAAAAAAAGAAAGTTAACAAAGAAAAGGCTAGAGGGTCAAGGAAAACCTAGGTAGTGAAGTTTTATAGAAATGAAAATAATTGAGAAAAGTTTTCAAACACATGTATTTCCAGAGCTATTTTTTTTTCCATACCCTTTAGTCACACCTCTTACATTTGAAATTAATTTGTGGGAATGTCTTCTTAGTATATAATGGTATTTATTATGGCATATAATCTTTGTCATTCCAGTTTTCTCATTAGTCATTCTGCATTTCTTCCCTGGGTAGTCATCATGGGCATTATTAATTCAAAGCCAGAGACTCGGGGTCTAGTCCTAGCTCTGCCACCAGCTAGCAGTTATCTTTTATAAATGGTGGAGATATAGATATTGTACTGCCAACATCATAGTATTATGGGGAAGATCAAGCGAGAGAATGAGAATGCATATGCCATGTTACCATTGAAAGACCTACAAAGTCAATAAAATTGTTTTCATAATATTATTGGTTTGTCTACCACCCAGCAGACCTCTCGGTGTATAGAGGTTGTGGTTGGAGACCTAGAAATGAGGACCTAAGAGATGCTAAAGTGGTTGTACTTTTCCATTAAAGGGTCAGCAGCATGGCAAAGGGTAGATTAGTGCTAAAATGTAGATGGCTCAACTGCCAGGCCCCATGAACTGCTGTGTCCTTAAACCAAATTTTTATCTGGTATGTGTCTTCAGGCATTTCCCCTTACACCTTGGAGCATCACTTTGGGGAAGGCAATTTGTATTTAAGGTCATGCTACAGTTCCAAAAACAAATCCTTTGATCCCAGTGATCACCACTTGCAGTGAGTGAGGCATGGATTCTGATTACCCTTACCATTATCTTGGCTCTCAGATGGTTATAGATGTTACTAAGGGTTGTAAAATGATCGTACCTTTTCTTAAATGCAAATCGCGGTACTTAGGTTACAAAACCCTTTTGGAAATGAGCTCTACTGATTGGCTTTTCATGGCTATGAACTCATATTCTTACCTGGTAGCCTGTATATATTTTTTAAATCACTTCTGTATATGCTGTTTTATTCAATGTCCAGGCAGTATGCCAGCCACTTTGTATATATCAACTTATTTAGCCCTACAACACTGTCAGATTTGTGGGATTGCCTTCATTTTAGAGATTAAGAAACTAAAGCTCAGAAGATTAAGTAACCATTTGTTCACAAGGTTAAGGGAAGGAAAGAGGACCAAAATATAGGTAGATTTGATTTTAATGTCATTTACACTGCTTTCTAAATTTACCTACTGAGGTCTCATGTGGTGATTTTAGCAGGACCTGTAATTTTTTTTTTTTAATCCGCGTAGTCAAGAATTGTTAGCAGAAATAGAAGGATGGAATGTAGTGTTTTGGCTAAGGTAGAATACATAATTGGGACCAAGTCACTTTTTTTTTGGATTGAAAGAAATTCTTTATTTTACATTACATTTTATTGCTTCCCAGTATTTGCTTTTGTCTTAACTGGATTAAGGTACTCAATTATGCCCAAACTGTTTTCTTAAACAACCCTATGCAAAATGGGCTTGGAAACTGAGCTAAAGTTTTGAATGCAATGTGGTAGACTATTAGGTTCAAAGGAACTTTTGTTCCCTAATGTCAACAAAATCCTTTCAAATGTAGTATATCTGAGCATAGATTATTGGATACATTCATTCTCATATTTCAATGTGTGATAAATGTCATATTAGAAGTCTTCAGATATTTTTGCTTGAAAACCCTAAATGATCTCAAATAATACAGAAACATATTTAGCCTCTCTGCAGTCAGTCAGTATATATGTATGTATGTATTTATTTATTTGTATTTCTAATTTAAAAACAAGTATGAGTGTATTCATAGCAGCCCTGGGCTGTCATTCACTGGTATGTTAACTACTAATGTCCAGTGGCAAAGTATTGTAAAAACTTGAAAGGTAGACATTTTTACTGGAAACCACATCTCTTGAAGTGGGAATAGATTCCGTTTGATTTGCCCGACTTGATGCCCAGTTTTTAAGGTTAGCAGGCTTTCATGTTTGCTACTTAAGTCAGCAATACTGGAGCTGGTTTTGTTGCTTGGCTAAACAGAAAAGCTTAAATTCAATACTAAAGAGTGAAAGAGGAAAATTAGTCTGGTGTGAGTTGTTTCCTAGAACACAGTGCATGAAGGGTAAGGATCTTTGACTATCCATAAAGCAGAGCTTTCTTTCTTTTTTTTTTTTTTTAAAAAAAAAGACAAACATCTCTTTGGGGTTAGTTGGGAATATATACAGGGTCATATAGCAAGTGGCATAACATGACAAACTTAGCTTTAGATGAGACATAGGTGGAAGGAATAGAATTCTCAAAGTAAAATTAGCCAGACAGGCAAAGGTTAGTAACCTACTTTAGTGAAAAACAATTTATTCATTAATTTTTCTGAGCTGTTCCTGCTACATGTCAGGTAAGTTCTGGATACCAGGGATATAGGAGTGAATGAGACAGACAACCTTCCTGTCCTATGAATCTTCCATCCTAGTAGGTACCTCAGTGGTTACAAGTAGGTACAAGCAGCTAGACCCTGAGTTTTACAGAACTCTATGAAAACATGATCTCATGTATGTTTAATTAATTAACTTATTAACAAACTGGTGAATTTCCACCAAACTTTTATTTTCATCTTTGTACCTTTCTCTGTTTTTCAAATCTCCATATGAAACTCTTTTACTCTTAAATCAAAAAGGAACAGCTACCTTAGTAGCTGAGGTTTCTTTTGCAACCACCATATCAGGCACTCTAATTTGTGTTCAGTACCAAACAAACAAACAAACAAACAAACAGAGAAGAATAACATCTTCACCCCCAATTTATGTTCCTTTTTCTTTGAAATGATTATCACCATTCCCATTGTTTTCTTCTGTAATAGTGTAAGATTCCTTCAGAACATCTATTTTTCATATACAGCACTAACAGAGGGGAAAAAAAGACACACACAAAAAAGCTATCAAAAGAAAACTTGCTCTCCCAGAGAGACAAACTGTACCACTTCTGGTGTACTTTCCAAGCCTACCTAGACTGTCATGTCTACCTATTGACCTAGAACCTCACATCCCCAACCCCAGTCATTTACAAGATCACCCCCTGTGGTGACGGTGTCAGTACAAATTAGGTTTTTCCCTTCACTTTACTGAATGCTCCGGGAAACAGAATGGAACCACATGTTTCCCCTTGATTCACACCCAAACACTGCAAAACAGAGTGTGTGCTTCCTCCTTCAAGCTGTGTGTGTGCATTAAATACATGCAAATATTGGACTGAAATGCAGACACAGTAAGTCAGCACTGGGGAAAACCAAAGAAGTCTTTTTCGTTTCTCTAAATCTCTTTTATTTGCTCTAGTTCTTTGTAGCGATTCAAAGAATGTTATTTTACAATGATTCTCCAAAAGCACTTAAATGTTTTATCTAAAATTGAGTATTCACCATATAATAAGGGATCCTCTTTTGGAACTGGGAACTCGTCATTAGCACTTTCTTTATAAATTACTATCAATTTTTGATAAAGACAACAACAAAAAAACACTTTATATTCAATGTGATAAAACAAAGATGGCATGATGGTCAGGTTTTCCCTGTTTCCATGAACTGCTTCTTCATGAATAGTGTTTGATGTAAATAGTATATTAACAAAGTGGCCTCCTATGGTATGAATCCCTGACCCTAGCCAGAATACCAGACTTCTCTTTGAGGGCTGCAGATCGATCTCTCATGTTCTCTCCATGAGAACAACTGCAAAATAGTGAAACTTCATGCCCAATTCTGTGTACGTAGTTGTATGTGACACAGGCTGGTTGGAAGGTTTTGTGCACACAGTGACATTTCTGCGCTGTGGAGGCAGAGGTCACAGTATGAACACAAAATAGTTCATTTTACACAGCAGAAAAATTATGTGTGTGTATGTGTATGTTTTAAAAAGACTAAACAGAACAACACTGTGAGCTCAAGCTCTACTAACCACCAAAAGCTACCTTGTAAACCTGACCTAGCACTGACCTAGATTTTGGAAACGTAGCCACTGCTTTTTGCTCAGCACCTTCTGGATTCAAACTCTCACCAAGTTGTTGTGCATGTCCATAAGAAGTCACGGTGCTGCCTGCTTCTGTCTTTAGAGTAGGCAACGATTTGATTCCCTCTAATGGAGACTTTCTACTATTCCTGGTGACTGCCAGTGAGGCCAGAGCCAGCTGTACCCTCCTCACTGGTCATGAACCAGGTCAGCACACTTAGATTCCCACACGCATATAGGGCAGCTCCATGGGGCATCTAAAATAGAACTATTACCATTGCCCCAGTACCTCCTTCCTTCTGGATTCATTGGACAAAGGAGCAAGAATAAAGTCTTTCCTTCCTTCTCCTTCCCTGATGTTTGGCGATTCTGCAAGAGCAAACCCACTTTTCCCACTTGGTTCAATTGTGCTGATCCTGGATCCTAATTCAGAGAATGGGGCATCTCTTGTCTTCCACATGGCAGTGTGAGGGGTTTAGAGACTGGGTTCAGCTAGTGTCCCTTGAGTTTGCCCCAAAAAACAAATATATTTTAAAATTCAGATATTCCGTATACAAATTAAGACTTCCAGTTTCTCAAAAATGGCAAGATTCAGCTACTCTGGGCCAGACTGTCTCTATGTAGCATCTGTCAGCTGGAGACCAGTTGAACAACATTGGCCGATTTTATAGCTATACCCTCTCCAGTCACCCGAATCTCCACCCAATCTCTGTCACACATGTCCCCCAGCTTTTTCATTCATCTCTTTGCCTGCAGATATCCAATTTTGTGACTCCTCTCACACAGTTGTTTTAACAGTTTCGGGCCTTTGTATATTACATATAAACAGTCCTCCCAAACATTTTCAGAGACAGTTTAGGAGAGCTTAGAAGTTGACTTTCCCATTACTATCCTAAGGATACATATTTGCCTACTCAGAAGTATTTGGAGCTCAATATTCATATATTTAATGTCTATGATTTGTTACCTAACATAACACATTTAATGATATTAACTCAATGGTTCAGCTTATTTGTACTCTTCTAAGAACCTTCATCTTGAACATAGAATAGTAATGTAAAATGAAGATTTCATTAACTTTTTTTGGGGGAGAAGTTGGGTATCATTTTTTAAAATATGTCATTACCTATAACATGCATAAGGTACACACATTTTTCCTATATTTTAATTCATAATTTTACAATATGGGTCAGAGTTTTCTTAACTGATCTTCTCTTGCTAAGAGTCTTTACATAAATCTCTGATTCCTTAGCCTTCTCTTGGGGCCACCTCCTCAGGGGTGTTTCTGAGATCTCTGAATTCTGACAAGAGTGAGAGGTGACACATTATTGAGAGACACAATTGTTAATACCTGTTTCACTCAAGGGCCTTGGGCTGTCGATACCAAAATGCTTCAAATGCCTCCTCTGGGGATTGTTTTGCCTGTTCCGTTCCTCAGCTAGTCAAGAATTGCCCTCACTTTCTGCCCTTCTGGCTCCTGACAATTTTACCTAAACTTTTTCTTCCATTGCTTCAGGCCATTGCTTCCAGTCATATCATCTTCTGAGACTATGAATAATTCTTTCCCTTCAATTATATTGTTACCTTGAAGGTATTTATAGGCTGTGATCTAGTCCCCCGGAGTCACTGCTTTGCCAGACTCAGAAATATAGCTCCCACCACCTCTCTGCTTATGTTTTATCTTGTAGCCTTTGTAGTATTCTTTATTTTTTTTCTGAGCCTATCTTTGTAGCTTCTCTGATATTTCAATATTCTTCTCAAACTAGAGAGGTCAGAATAGTACATCATATCCCAGGTATTACTGTGAATATCTGATTTTAGAGAGGGAAATCAAGGGAGAGGATTACTTCGAAATTGAACTTAATGTTTTGTAACTCAAAATATAAACAAAATGGCAAAGGAATCTAACAGGGCACTGTCAACATGCTTCTGTGTATTTTAACATACTGTTAGAATAATCCTGGAAGCTTAAGGGGAAACGATGGTTTTACCAAGAGAGAATATCCCTTCTGTTAGACACTTGAACCTGTCCTCTAGGCTAAGATATTCTTTAAAAATCCAGGCTTCAAATATAGTTTTGTAATAAGAAGTTTTGTTTTGTTTTGTTTTGTTTTTCTATAGTACACAAGCTTTTAAACCAATATTGATCTTGTTATTAATAATGTTATCTCTGCTTCTGTGGTTTAAAATTAAGAAACATTGTTAGGCATTTAATTTTAGGAAGAAACAAGTCAAATTGCAAAACGAACCACCTTGGTTACTAACTTTAAGTTTCAGTCCATGTCTAATGGCACTGGTAGCATTTCATCAATGTGGCAAATTGGGTATAGCCTCTGAGGAGCATTGCAAAGAGCAAAAGCCAAGATTAGCTCTCTAATGGTCCCCAAACATTTTTGAATGTTCACACATACTAGAAAAAAATTAACCATGCAGAACAAGTAAGTAAGTAAGTAAGTAAGTAAGTAAATAAATAAATAAATAAATAAATAAATAAATAAATAAAGTGGAGTAGGGTCTCCAATATCCAGTATCGGTCAGTGGCCTCTTAGGAACTGGGCCTCACAGCAGGAAGTGAGCAGCGGGCAAGTGAAGCTTTATCTGTATTTGCAGCCATTCCGCAGCACTAGCATCACCACCTCAGCTCCACCTCAGATCATGAGCATTAGATTCTCATAGGGGCACTGATCCCTGGTGCCAAAAAGTTTGGGGACCGCTGATGTAGGGTGTGCATATGCTAATATGTTGTTTACATTATAAAACACATAGAAACACCAGAATTTTTAAAGGATTAGGTGTTTCAGGATTTTCTCTCACAACATCAGTAAATGAACTTTGGCACCCCCACGAGATGCCTCCCCCACTTTGGTGAGCATTGTTTTTGTGGGATCACCAGGCAGCCAGCGTGATCTCCCATTCTCAGCATTCCCAGCAGGAAGCCCAGCATGAGCAGTCACATACTGGATGGTAGCTAGGAAAACAGGCCCTTCAAACACTCATTTTAGAGATGAAGATAGGAAGGCTTAAAGATTTACCTGCTTAGGTCACAGATTAGGTTAATGAGGAAGCCAGGGGCAAAACACAAGCCTCCTAATTTTCAGATTGTGATGCATGATGAAAAGACCCATTGTTCTATTTTTGCTAGAATTTGATGAAAGTGGAGATTGAGCTCCTTGATAATAGAAGGGGAGAGGGTGAGTCACTAGGTTTTCTTAATGGTGAAGTATTATTTGCCTAAGTGATCTCTATGCTTTCATGTTACTTCTATTAAGTCTTCTTTATAGATTCTCTGTCTCTTTCCAACTTAATATTCAAGCTTCTGATTTACTCTCAGACCTCTTTAACAAGAGAAGAGCACAGCTGCTAGAGCCACACTTCCTGAGTTCAAACCTTGACTCTGCTACTTAGCAGTGTCTCTTAATACCTCTGCGAGTTTCGGCAAGTTACATAATTTCTCTATGTCTCAGTTTCCTCATGTGTTGAAATCGAGGATAATAAAGTTTCATATGGATTGATGCGAGCATTAAATGAGATCATACCTACCTGTAAAGCCCTCAGTGCACTGCCTGACCCCCTCCTAAGTGTACTTTAAATGTTGCTATTATTATCGTTAGCATATTTTTAATAATGACTCCTGAAAGCTTAAAGCACCTTGCCCATATCATTGCATTTCATTTTGCAGCATGCCCTCGTGCTAAACAGAGAAAAACATTTTTCTTCCTACTTTACAAACATGCTCACTGAGGCTCCTGTGTATGCTTATGGCCAAAACCAGTCTTGAATCTGAGGAAAGATGCCCAACCTCGTGTTCCCTATCAGACTGTATTTCATCAGATGAAAACAATGATTCACAACCCTATGTAGCAGACCACACAGACTCCATAATTTTCTTTTCTTGTTCCCCTGAAGCATCTCCTCTGTGTGCATGAAGGCTTCCATCCTGCCAAAAGCCCATCCAGCCTTAGAACAACAGCAGCAGTGGGGTTAAAGGGATGTACATTCATCAGTCTGAATTCTCAGCTGTGGGAGAGCCTACTACAGCCTTAATAGCCATCTCACATAACTAGCTTCCTTCACCCCCTTGCAGTGCTTCCATTTTCTCCTGCTTTCACGATGAGGGAGCATTATTAAATAAGGGGGCCAGCTTTCTGGTTATACATTGTGAGAAGGTGAGAAACAATGAGTGTTGTGACACATTAGAGGGCATGTTACTGCTGATTACAGGAACTTCGTATCAGAGAGCAGATCGTGTCAGAGGACTGCATCTGGGACGCTGCTGCCTCCCTTCCCCAGAGGGTTATTAATGGGCCTTCATACCTGGGAGGACAGATTACGATGTCTGGGGGATGTGATAATTAGAGATACGTCACTTATCATAAGCAGGGCACCAGCACTTGGGGCTGGCAGCTCTTTTCCATGTATGAGGCAGGCTCCATGCTCCAGAGACAAAAGAAAAGTAGAACTTGCTGTGGTGACCTTATGCAAAAGAAGCCATTTCAAATTGTCACCATGGGCATCGATTGACCATTGGCATTGAATAGAGGAGAGAGCTCACTAAATGAGTGAGTGTCCAGTTTAGAAGATGGGTTGTATTGGCCTATCTGCTTGTACCAGGATTAAATTATATTGTTTATAGGTGTGTACATACTTTCCTTTCAGAGGCTTGTCTTCAGCTGTGTATGCTTTGCGTTTATCTTCATACTTTGCCACCTGCTCATAGCCTTACATTATAAATAGATAGAGGAAGTAGGTCTCAGAGTACTAAGCAATGGGCTTCCTGTGCTTCTAGATGGCTGCCAATGGCACATGAATCCAATCAGATAAGTCTCAAGCCACATCTGTCTCCTGGCTGAGAAGAAAAAATTATTTGTAGAGTTTGCGCAGGTAGGCCAGATAATTTAGCACCTACATTGGTTTTGAACCACCTACCAGACACATGGCTCATTTTACTCAAAGGCTTGCCCGAGAATAAATGCAAAAGACCTCCTTTTATAGTTCCTTTCTTATAAAGGCCATTTAGGATTTCCTCTTTATTACATTGATGTAGCTCATCACAAATGTGCACATTTGCTCCAGTTGGAATGGAGGTGGAAGTTGACCTGGAAGGGAAGAGAACCTTTTTCATGAGCAAACCTCAAGTGAGGTACAAACCCAAATCAAATACTTTATAAGAATAAAAACGTTCTTCAAATGGAGTGGCTATTTTCTTATATAAATGCCTGTTATTTATAAAGCATCGGCTCAGTGCAGGGGTGTGTATATATGGCTGCATGTGTTTGCTTTTGTTTGTCTTGTTTTTCCCTATAATCCCCTCAGCGGAATCAAAGGTAGAAACTATTTAATCTGCATACTCAGTTGAGGAGCCAAAATTCAGAGAGGTTAAATGACTTGTCAAGGTCTCTGGTCCTTGAAAAAGGATGAGACAAGATTGAACTCCAGATGTGCCAATAATTAAAACCCAGGTTCTTTTTTCTTCTGAGATTTCCTAATTTCCACACAGTCTGCTCCTTGAATTACTCAGCCTCCATGCTTCATTATTCTATGATACACTCACACTATACTGGTCACTAAACTGGAAGGTGACAAGATGAAACCAAGAGATTGTTTTATCAGCTTTCCACTCATGTGCCAGAAAAATTCTTCTCTATATAAACAAGAAAGAAAGCCAGTCAGTCACAAGACTTTAAGGAAACCATTGGTGCTTACTGGAGAAAGTCTTGAGAATTATATACTGTGAGCAGAACCTTCAACATTTTCCAAAAAGGCATTAACACCTTTGTAGAACTTGTTAGTACACCTACTGAACTTGAGAGCCCACATCAATGCTGTTGTCAAACTGACTTGGTCAACTCAGAAATGTTATCCAGAATTCTTAGTTCTTGAGTTCCTATGTGCCCAAGCTCCCAAAGAATCAATTAAAATTGCAGTTGAATGTTAATGTTGAGAAAAATAAGTAAGCTAGAAAAATCCCTGAACATAATTTTATGCATCAGTAAGTAAAGAAAAAAAAAAAAAACACTTGAATTTGTCAATAGGTCCCTGTTCTCCTACATTGTCTCTCTTTTCAAGGTGGTTTCAGTTTTAATACTAATGTATAAATTTCTGTGATATACTCACTGGTGAAACGTCCAAAGATCTTATTAGTATAGTGATTGTGTAAAGTCTCAGAAGATTATTTTTGGCTTTCTATGGCTAGATACTCTTGAGACATTTTTTTCAGTCACATGTAGAAAATACTGTGACATTTTACCAGGCTTTACTGAATAATGTCATGTGTTTCTTCCCAAAGAACATATAATCAGTTTGGGGGATTTGTTGACTAATAAGTGCTTAAGGGCTTAAATGGTGCTAAGTGAAGAAATGCTGAAAAACATGCACGATATGAATGACAAAGTATTATTCTTCATGAGCAAAGTGCCAGTGTGAGACAGCTTAGTGTGATGGTGAACTTGACCAATGCTGGGTGCCAGCAGATGAGAAGTGGACATTAATTCAGGTTGTGACACAGAGGTTGCCATTGTGAGGATTTTTAAATTTAAGAACTAAATGAATGATCCACTGGGAGGCAATGTCCACACAGATCAATACGGCACAAAAAGATAATTGCTTTTCTTGGTGAATCCTAAGAAAAGGCTGAGGCTTTAGGGAAATTGAAAGAGATTTCTTTTTTTTTTTCTTCCACAAAAAGGTAATTAATAAGTACAACAGACAATTCAAAGCAAGTGAATAGACTGGAAGAAAGCTTGAAAGCTATACATTCATAATGGATTTAGAGATTTACAGGACTTTAGCCCAGAACAGTGCCTGCAGACGTAGACAGACCTGTAGTGGTAACAGTGTCTTCTTGAGAGATATATGCTGCATCTTCTTTTGGGCAAGCATCCAAAAGCATTTTGTGTAAATGGGATATGCCTTCCTGCATTGCTGAGTAGCTAGAAAAGATTCAAATATTTAGCGGGGGCAGAGGGACCCAAAAACCAGAGATTGAAGTTATCCTAAAGCTAGTCTACAAATGAAGCCTGAAATACACTCTGCCATGGAATGAATGAGTGTCAGTTTTACTCCATGATCTATCATGCTTTCTTGGACTATAAAAAGCAGGTACTATATTCATCAATAATACACTGGAAGATAATTTAGGATATAAACTCAGAGCCTCTTCATTCCTTGACTCTCCAATGGACTTTGGATAGACAGACTATATTATTAATAAGCCTGAACATTATAAGTTGTTAGCATTGCATTTGAACAAAATTTTTCACATAGTCTATAGTAATTAAAAAAAAAATTCTGTTCTTTACTGAATGACAACACTGGTCATACTAAGGACAGTGTCTAAGTGTCATAATTTCCTTTCTTTTCCAGTTCCTTCTGCCAGACTACAAGCTTCTTAAAGACAGGGTCGAAAACCTGTTCATCCTTATAAATATTTTTTGAATGAATGCTCAAAAAGTGTAATTTAATTGCAAACTTAGCAAATATGTATTAAATATATACTTGATGCCTGATATCTGAGAAATGGGTACATTTAGGAGACAGGAAGACTCCTAAATGGGGAGACTATTTCTGTTCTGTCAAAATTTCAAATAATTTTCCAGAAACTTGAAAACTGGTGGTATACAAAGAGCAACAGAGGGAGGAATGAGTTTCAGTTTTATCAAACATGATCATCTCCAAAACCATTTTTCTTTAAATGCTTTGCACAAAAGTAGATAAGAGAACATTAAAATGGATCTTCTATGCAAAGAACCAAAAAGGGTTACCTTTGAAAGATGTAATTAAAAAAGAGTTAAGTATTTAGAAAAAATAGGGATTTAAGTTGTTGCTTTGGGAAGGCACAGTTTGCAGACTTAGTCTGAAATATACTTTTCTTACAAATAATTTCTTAAAACTTTTTATTTTAAAATAATTTTAGATTTACAAAAATTGCAAAGATTGTAAAGAAAGTTTCTTTACCCTTCACCCAGTCACCCGTATTACAAAACCATGGTCCATTTGATGCAGGATAGGGCAAACAAATTTCCCCAAGTGATGAGGACACCAAGCCTTGTACTGAGAGAAGAGGGTCCTTTGGTAGAGAGTGTGGAAAGAATTCAATGCACACACCCAAGTTAGAATCAAAAGGAAAGATTATTAGAAAAAGGATAACATTCCACATACAGCATAGTCTCCTCTCAGAGACAGAAAGTGAGAAGGGACCAAGAGAGGCTGGGAAAGATGAGTAGTGGGGGTGGGGTGAGTGTTCAGGGAATTCAGTTTATGTATCATTCTTTAGTTTCTGTGAGTTATTGTTTAAAAGACTTTATTAACCCATTTCCTTTTATGTGGACATACAGAGAGAAAAGAGAAGAATATGTTGTGTGAAAAGATGTAGAGTGAAAGGCCTGCTGGCAGTTCCCAGCCTTTGATCCATAGGTCCCCCATGGTTTTAGCCATAGGGAATGACCCCGGGTTCCTGCTTCCCCAGTCTCAGGTGTGGGGAATGGGTTGCTAGCAATCACAGTAAAAATCTTCCTTTGTTCTGCAGATGTCCTCCTGGCCTGGCTGAAGGGCTGATCAGCACATTGAAGTCTCTGATTGTGGCTTGATTAACATTTTTAATTCTCTTGCCTCCTCCCTACATTACATTTATCTAACCTAAGAAATTAACATCTGAACAATATTGTTAACTGCAGACTCTACTCAGATTTTTCTGGTTTTTCAATTAATGTTCTTTTTATGCTTCAGGATCCAGTTCAGGATACCACATTTTATTTAGTCTTCACAGCACTTTAGTCTCCTCCAAAGTGACACCCCACAAGTACTTTTTAATTGAAAGAATTATCTAAAAGCATATTTGTTGTGTCACTTTTATTTTCTTCTCCTTCCTTTCTCCACTGAATGTGGGCATCAGTCACTTTTTTGGCTATTTACTCAGTTTATGCATTGATTATTTTTCTATTGCACATAATTATAAGTGTACCGATATGGTCACATGTTGAGGATGTACATCATACTCAAATCCACAGAGTGCACTAAAGTACTTCTCTAGCTTCAACAGACTTCCCTGTCATTCATCATTAGGATGCAGTATAGAGTGAAGGTGGTTGAGAACACAGACTCTGGAGACCAGCTGCCTGGATTTGAATCCACACTCCAGTTGTATGATATTAGGCCAGTCACTTAATTTCTGTGCACCTCAGTTTCTGCATATGTAAAATGGGAGTCATGTAAGATTAAAATAAATGTTTGAAAAGCACTCAGTTCATTGGCACATGGCTGGTAGTATGCATAAGCTCTTATTATAGTTATCACTGACCGTAAAAAATGAATGAAGGAAGTCAGTCAGTATAGGGTGGTGAATGATTCCTAGATTCTACATCAGAATGCCTAATATCTTGGCTCCATATTTGGTAGATGATTTTGTTTCCTTTTTTTTTTTTTTTTTTTGTATTCCATAATAGAGATAATGATACCTGTTCTATGTTTTTCAAGGAGTTACATTAAGGATCAGATGAGATAAGGCATGAGAAAGGATTTTGTAAAATATAAAATACAAACCTGAGCAATGACAGTAATGTGGGGCCGACAGGGATCTGGGGAGAGGGCAGAACAAGAAGGGCTGGGGAGCCTTGCCCTGCAGCCCAGGTCCCGGCAGTAGCACAAGGTGTGTAGGTATATGGTAGTGATTCTATTGGTCATAAGCATTGTATGGTTCATACATATATGTCCCTCTGCTCAACTAAATAGTGTGGTATGGGAGACAAAGCTACCTGGAAAAGAGAATAATACAGGTGTTACCTACTTAGAGGCTCACAGGAAAATGTTCCACGTCTTTGTGTTGGTACTCATAGGGGACAGAATAAGGGAACAAGGTGGGCTTGGAGACTGGTGAGTTAGCCGTTAATCTGAACGCCTTATGTCCACATTGACATTGTTTATTTCAGTCATTACCACAAACAACTTTTAGAAGAAGCTGTGTCTTGCTTTCTCTCTAAGGGTGTGGGGAGTCCTTGGGCCGCTGAGGCCGGGCTTGCTATTGATTTTCTGCATGGTTACCAAGCAACTAAGCTTTCTCCCACAAAAGAAAAAGACAAACCACCTCTGCTTCAAAGAGAAATATGTTAAAAGGGACACTTAACTTTACTTACCCCTTGTGAACATGATGGCATGCAGAGTCAGAGTTCTGAATTCAGAACCTCAGGTCAGGAGCAGGCAGATTTGGGAACAGCAGCTGGGTTTCTTTCTTTCTTTCTTTCTTTCTTTCTTTCTTTCTTTCTTTCTTTCTTTCTTTCTTTCTTTCTTTCTTTCTTTCTTTCTTTCTTTCTTTCTTTCCTTCCTTCCTTCCTTCCTTCCTTCCTTCCTTCCTTCCTTCCTTCCTTCCTTCCTTCCTTCCTTCCTTCCTTTCTTTTTCTTTCTTTCCTTCTTTCTTCTCTCTCTCTCTCTCTCTTTCTTTCTTTCAGAAAACCCTACCTCTTCTAGCAATCTAGAATTATAGTTATATAATAGATACATGAGACCCTCAAAAGACCTAGCACTTTCGTAAAGTATGCAAATTGAGGGGCAGATTATATGAATAATTTTAAATTTATCGAGTGCTTATAATATACTGGGCACTGTTCTAAGCATTTTACACTTAATCCTTACAGCCCTGTGAAATAGGACTGATTATTATTACCATCCTATAGACGAGAAAACTGGAATTTAGTAGATAAGAAATCGTCTAAAGTCGCACAGCTAGTAATTCACGGTTCTCTCCCAAAAGCTTCTCTATTCAGAATAATAGTATTTTTGATAATTAACATAACTTATAAAGACCTTTATAATAATAATATTATTCCATCCCTACTGCAAATTAAATTGATATTTTAAAAAATCCATAAACAGTCATGGTTGATAGTAGTTATTTTATCTTTAAAAGGTGTCATTTCATCAATTAGTCAAATACTAAAATAAAAGAGATTAACTATAAACTAAAATTTGAAATGTTTGAGGGAGAACATTGAGCAATGTTGGGATTTTTTTTACCTTGAAAAAATCTTCATGGTCCAGTGATCTAAGAGAAGGAATACTTTCTCTGGTAAACTACTTTATAGAATTTTCTACTGAATAAAGAAAAGAGAGGAAAAAAAATCAGATCATTCCCTTAAAGACCAGATTATGACCTAACTATGTATCACACATACACATGAACGTGGGTGAGACTGGTCGTTCACCTTTTAGTACAGTAAACAGTTTATCAGATCTGATCAAAGGGCGAAGTTCTCTAAGAAATCTGATTCCCCATGGCTACCAACCACGGATTACATATTTTCAAAGACTGGGAAAGCAGTGAAATGCCCTCAGCTAGACAGAACACAGTGTAAGCCTTCTTGGTTATTCAGAAGGGTTTTGCACTGCCTCAGGCCTGTCATTATGAACATCAGTGATCATTGTGGGAATCTGGGAAAGTGCTAGTGAATAGGAAGCTCCAATTACAGAACCCTGGATAAAACAGCCTCTGCTCTAATTATACTGTGGTTAGATTATGGGCCTAATGAGCAGTTTTCCTTAATCCAAATGTTGATTTTAGAATGAGTTAGAATTAGGTCTAAAACTATGTTAGTAAATTTATTTACTGGATTGACCATGTGGCTCCAAGTAGAATTCAGATTAGTCCAACTAATATTGCTTAAGCACAAAACTAATGTCAGGCTCTGAGCTAGGTCTTAGAGAACCAAAAGGTGACAAAACCCTCAAAGAGTTATAGCCCAGTGAGGGAGAAGGAATTTTAATAATAATAAAATGACAGTAATAGCAGCTGATATTAATTGAGCACTTGCTAGGCACTAGGACACTGTTCTAAACACTCTGCCTTTATTAATTCATTTACCTACTTACCACCATAATTCCATGAAGGATGAATTATAAGTAATTGATCCTCCACCATGCATGAGGTAAGTAGCAGAGGAGGGCTTAAAACTCAAGTACTCTGAATTCAGAACTTGGGCCCATAAGTGCCATCTTAGTATCAGAGAGAAAGTTTCAATATAAACATGGTTATATGTTTTGTTTTGTTTTTTTTACATGGAGTGTTCCAGGCCAAGAAGTATAATGAACTGTGTTTGCCTATGCTACTGTAGCTAATGAGCAAGATTATGATAATATTGACCTAACTTCCTTGTCTGCTTTACTCCAACCATACTGGCCTCTGCCATTCTTCTGCCCAAATATTACCTTATTAATGAAGACTTCTCTAAATGATAGTTTTAGCAGCCCTTCTTCCCCACCCCACCTTCCCACAATCTCTACTTCTTAACTCTGCCTTATTTTCCTCTATAGATTTTAACTTCATCTTGTTTGTTTTGCTGTTTGCATCCCCACATTAGAATATAGGTTCCAAGAGGTCATTGACTTTCTTTACATTGTTCATCACTAAATTCTGAGTGTCTAGAATACATAGGTAGTGCCTGACACATAGGGGTTCAATACATATTTTTTTGATTTGACAAATTTAAAAGGCAGGAAGAAAATATGCCAAAATGTTAAAATGAGTGTTGGAAATATGATTTTTTTAAAGAACAAATTTACCAAATTTTCTATAATGAGTGTGTTTCTTTTCTAGTTAGGGAAAGACAAAAAGGTAGACTATAGTGAAAAATTAATCACTAACTCATCTTAGAAACTTACTGATTTTGTATTGTTATTTTATATCACGTTTTTACACATAATGAGATGTGATTATGGAGAACTCTTGGAAGAGTTTCATTTATAAAATGATTTTTCCTTTCCTGTTTATACCAGATTGCAGCTCTGACCGCTCACCTGAGTGGGAGGTTCACTTATGGGACCATCTGTGTGAACAGGTTTCACTGGAATACCCAGTAGGCATCTGGAAAGCATCAGGGCCAAAATGGAACTCCTGATTCTCAACCTGCTCTTTACAGAGTGATCCCTGTCTCAATAAACCCAGCATCCACTCAGTTGTGCGAGCCAAAACCTTAGGATTCATACCTCCCTATTCCATCAGAAACTCTATTTAGTCTTTCTCCATAACACATCCCAAGTCAGACCACTTCTCACTGCTGTTTATTGACACTGCTTCCCATTTAGTAGAAGCTCCTTGTAGCTACCCAAGCCATCTCTCATCTGAATCTTTGCAGACACTTTTAAATTAATACCTTCGTTTTCACTCTTGTCTGATACCCCCACTCCCTGCCAATCTTTTCTCTTTAACATAGCTGGAATTACATTTTAATTTTAATCAATCTTTGTCCTCCCTTCATTAAAATCCTAATGTAGCTTCATATTGTATTACCAATAGAATCTAAATGTACTATATCACTATAGACTTGAATTTCCTACAGGATCTGACCCCTCAATTCCCCCAAGGCCTCATCCTCTGCCACTCTCCTCCACAGACACCACACTCTGGACTGTTAATCAAGTGTGCCTAGCTTATTCCAGTTTGGGGCCTCCCCCTTGTCCTGAGACTTCTCCCCTCAGCACCATGGCTGGCTTTCTCATCATTTAGATGTCAGCTCAAATGTCACCTTCTCAGATGTCACCTGCTCTTTTTGATCCTTCTAACTTAGAAAGCTCCCTTCTCCCTTCCCACCAGTCTATCTCATACCCCTTAGTTATCTCTAATAATAGTCTTTAATTAGTAGTTCACCTGTTTACATGTTTAATACCTGCCTCACCCTGAGATGAAGGCAGCATGAAGAAAGGGAATGGGTTGTCTAAATCACTGCCCTGACCTCAGCACCCAGAATAGTGTCTCACAGTAGATGCTGAATAGTCACTGAAAGAAGATATAAAAAATTAAATGAATGAATGTTTGTGTGACATGTATATGGACTAGAGATGATGACCAGTGCAATTCTGACCATCTTATCTCTCATTATATCAGTTTCCTTAAACTAAGGTGCAAATACTAAAAGAACACTTTGCTTCTAGGAATAAGGTAATGCTAGTGGTAACTTGGTTGATTGAGCAATTGATTCATCCATCCATTCATTCATTTGTCATTCTTCACTCATTAGTCATTTATTGAGGACTTTATAGGCCTCCTATAATTACATTTTGCTAGTTATCTTAGCCAGGTGTGTGCGTGTGTGCATGCGTGTGTGTTTTGGGTGGAGAGTCAGGTAAACAAAGAACGAATGCAATGCAAAAAGTGCTTTCTAAATAGCAGTTATATATCTAGACTTATGTGCACATTGTTTCACAAATGCAAGAAAGATGCTCCTGTTTCTGCTTAATAAAAAGTTAGTTTATAAATATCTATCTTCAAATTATCAGAGATTGATTTCTGTCATGGACATTTTCCCAACATTTGAGTTTTAACAGACATCAAATCTGGAGAAAAAGGAGAAAAAAAATAGAATTAATACAGATGCTAAGGCCCATTCATTGAAATCCAACAGGTACCATTTGAAACTAGACATGGGCCTCTGGTCATCTTTTTCTTCATCTTGAGTGAGGGATGCTGAAACAGACTGGGCTGGCGAATGTCTAACAGGGAACTGATGAATACTTTTCACTAGCCCAAGGGATAAAAAGCAAAATTAGTTTCCATTCCAAAAAAAATATTTAAAGGCCAGTTAAAATTACTGACTTCATGCATCACTCCACAATTATAGGAAACATTACTGCATCCTCTCCGTAGATGATTAGAATAATTGCTGTCCTTTCATCTTTTCTCATCTAACAACATTCTCCCAGTGCCTCCCACTTTCCTTTGTGTCTTAGCATGCTGCCTGTATCTGCTTTGCTAAGAGAACATCAAGGCTCAGCATAATTGGGCTATTTCCCTGTCATACCGGTTTGCTTCTTAAATCTTCCTCCTCTGTAGGTTGCAGTGAGGTCAATCATATGCAGTCAAATGGCAGAGAAGAGATTAAAAATAAATATATCCTAGAACTAAATATATATCACATGTGAGCTTCAGTTACAAAGGGAACTTCTCTTAATATAACTTAGATCAAACCACTGGCAGTTTTTGTGCACCTGCTGGCAATCACTATAGCTTTGATTCACAGTATGACAGGTCTATGATTTATATTGGTCTTTTTTTAATAAGTAGGAAGAGATAGAAAGGGTTTTTATTAACACAATGTTTCCTATACTTGCTCAATCATCAGAATCACTTGTGGCACTGGGTAACACTACGCTCCTACTGAATTAAAGGTTTTAATGATCCTACAGATCTATATCTTTAACAAGTAGTCTAGGTGATCTGATCATCAGGCAAAGTCTTGAAAACCTGGTGTTAATAATATTCAATTGGGTTGTTTATATGTCCTCCTGGTTGGGGTAATACCTGGATCTCTTTCTTCGATTAAATATAGGTTAAAATGCTCAGAGTATCTCCCTCATTGTATTTCCCCAATGTCCACTGCTTGTACTATGAGAGAGCAAGATCCATGTGGGTTATTGTGTGATGAAGATCTTTCTGTTTTTAATATTAAACTGAATAAATGAGGTCACCAGTACATCGTCTTCTTTATCAGTGTTATGACAATGTATGTTGACCTTATGACATTTGTCAATCTAGCTGCCTTACCATCTAAGCTCAGCCAACCATACTTTTAAAGCATTTGAATGTTTCATGTTGTAAAATGTGCTTTGATAGAAGTTAAGGGTTAGAAAAAGTAACAGACTTCTAAAATATCACAGATGTCATTGGAGGTCATCCATTATAACCTGATTGTGATAAAAATAAAGGAACAGAGGCCATTGAGGGACTTGCCAAAGTCAAAAGGTTAACTAGAGGGAGAGTTTGGACTAAATCTCCTGTTTCTGGGTCTGATGCTCCCCCTGTAACACCGTTCCCTGATTCCTACAGCAAATAGGCCTCCTGTCTGAGCCTCAGTTTTTTTTTTAGAACAAAGCATATTAGACTAGATTATTGACTCTAAAACTGTGTTTTCTGAAACCCTAAGTTTAGTGGAAGTGCCTGGGAGGCCACCAGTGATGACAGTGGCATGGAAGAGGGAGGACGGACTGGAAGCTGGGGCTGTCACTTCTCCTTGCTCTACTGTTATCTAATTGGTACATTAAAATTTCATTAAGAATGTGTTCAAAAAAGGATCCGTATACTTAAAAAATTAGTTGTAAAGGCACAGGACTGGAGAATGATTTTGAAATAAATATTTGATTCTAATATTTGGGGATTCTGAGAAAAGAGGTCTGTGAAAACAAAGACACTGTCTTCCTTTGTCATTCCCCATATGACCTGATTCTTGTATATTTAGTGAGTGATACTAATTGACCGACTCCAAGTGTGGCTTGGTCAACTCAAGGAATTGACACTTTGAAAGTGAGAGAACAGTGGGAAGAAAAGCTATTTAGAGGCAGACTATCTTTTTAAATCCTCTTTTAAAAACCACGCTGAAATCATCACTGTTTTCTCCTAAAATGGGTGACATGACTGCATAGCCAGTAGTCACATGCATGCTCTCCTCTGTCTTCCTAATAGCTGCAGAGAGAGGACAGACCCTCTGAGTGAAGTATCCTTTCTCATATTTGAGCCTGTTGTGCATTTAGGGAAACTGACCTTTTCTTTAATGTTCTGAGAACAGTTAAAACTCTTAAGAAAGGGACCCTGTCTTAAAGTAAGTAAACATAAGAAAAACTGGGAGAATTTGTCCATCTCTCTCTGTCTCTCTCTCTCTCTCAACCATCAACATCTAACATTAATTTAGATTTTTTCTATATTCTATGCAGTTGGCCTGAGTTCTTTTCTATTTTGGTCAAGGCTCAAGTAGAAGAGACCTGAGTGTGTTTCTGCCTACTTTCTCTTAATTTTGGTCTCCATCATTTTATCCCTAAAGAGACTAGGTCTTTGTTTTTCTACCCCATTAAGATAGCCTTCTTGATTTTCAAACCTTCTCTGCACTCTGCCAACATCTTTCTCACTTTTTCTCACTCAGCTCCCTTCACTGTAAGCTCTCACACACACTCATTCTTTACTTGTCACCAGATTTTAGACTGACTGGCTTGTGACATAAAAGAATGAATCAGGAAAGAGCAGCTAAGTAAGCTGAATGGAGACACTTCCTTCCTCTTTGCCCATCAGCAATGATAAAAAGAGCCTGACCAGCCAAGTGATGTGATGTTTTGGAGGTTCTCGTGGCTGAAGCTTATTTGTGGCTAAAACTCTTCAGAGTTTAAGTTATCACTGGACAGCACATACATTTCTTCTACAATATTGAATGAGTACTTATCTCTTCCTGATTTTTATCTGTGTGTTTTATTACATCCAGTTTAATGTTTTACCCTTAGCTGACTTTTGTTTTAAGTATCTTGTTCCTGAATGTATGTGGTGGGGATATGAGTTTCCAAAGGTAACAGATCCCAGTTCGCCTGTGATTTAATTGATAACACCATTTGGAAACAAATATTAAAACCTCATTGGCACAATGTAAATAGGATCTCTAGGGCTTCTTGAAGCAAATTCAACTCTCCAGCCTCCTCTCTTTCCATGCTCTTTGACCCATTTAGAATGTTTCATGATGAAATATAAAGTGTTCCAAATTGAAAATGATGGTTTATTTGGTTTACAAATGAGAAATTCTCAAGTGGATACATAACCCATTTTTCCTCCTTCTTTCCCTGTAGGGTATATCTGTATCTTTGGAGTTTAAAAAAGCATAAAGTAAAATTATCATCACTTTAATTTTTTTGTGTGTTCATAATATTGAACTCACTTTGAAATATCAAATCACATTAAAAAGAAGGTGTGAAAAATCAGGAAGACAGTTTCTGCTGTACCAAATAGGTCCCCAAAATGTTAATTGCTGAAACATAAAATAAATTTATTTCACATATATAAAGTCCAATAGGTGGGGTAGGGGCTGCCCTACTCTGTCATTCTGGAATCTAGTCAACAGTGATGCTGTCCTCTTCAGCATATCTTCTTCCAAGGGTTTCTTGGTATCAAAATACAGCTGTTGGAAGGAGAGAGAACATGAATATTTTATATGGGGGGGGAGGACTTTATGGGTTAGACTTGACAGCAGTCCACAGTAATTTTGTTCACATTCCACATTAAAAAAGAAGGTGTGAAAAATATGTAAACTCAGCCACATGGCCAACCCTTGATTCATTGAAGGCTGGGAAATGTGCCCGAAAGAAGAGGCAATGGTCATACTGAAGAGCTAAGTGCTTTTACGTATTACCTGAAATGGTTTTCAAAGTCACTTCTGGTTGATATTTTGTCTTTTCTAATAAACTGTGAATGTTCTCTGAGAAGACATTTTATATTACTTTGTTATATGTCATATAGTATAGAGATCTGGGCAGATTAGGCACTTGGCATATGTATTAATTTTGTATTGCTGTGTAACAAATGATCACAAATTTAATAGCTTAAAACAATACATGTTTATTATCTCACAATTTTCATTGGTCAGGAGCCTAAGTGTGATGTAGCTCGGTCCTTAGTAAGGCTCCAAACAAGATGTCAGAGCTGGCTTCTCATCTAGAGGCTCCACTGGGGAGGGGTCTGCTCCCAGGCTCACTCAGGTTATTGGCAGGTTTCATATCCTTGAGATAGCTTGATTTTGCACAGCACCAGGAATTCATGTCAGCTTGCTTCTTCAAAGCCAGCGAAAGACTCTTAGCAAGACAGTCTTATATAAGATAATCACAGGAGTGATAGCGTAACACCTTTGTAAAATTTTTATAAGCAAACTACAAGTCCTATTCATATTCAAAGGGAGACAATTGTATAAGGAAGTGAATACCAGAAACCTGCCCACCTTAATCATCAGGGCCTGTCCACTACAGTAAGTGACTGTAAGAATAGGAGCCTTTCTTCCCTAACCAGTGAACCACCACTTTATCTGAACTTACCTCTTCACACAAAAATGTAGAGAATTATTAAAGATCTCAAGAGAAAAGTGGCCCTTATTGGCCAAGAGCTAGTGATGATGCTGTCAAAACAAGTTCTCAGGAACTATATTTGCTAAGCTTCACAAATGTTAACCTTGATTCAAGTGATCATCTTCAGAACTGGATCCAGAATAAGACAAGACTATCTTGCACCTGTTACAAACAAGTCTCATTCCCATAATACCCCAAAGCTCTCACTATAATAGCATTTTGAAACCTTGCTGTCATTTTGATTTTTTTTTGGTCTTTTCTAGCTACCTTTGTCTCTACTCCTCCAGCAAACTTAGGTGGTATTGATTTCTTTTTCTCAGTCTTCCTATTTGGCATTTTCTTTTCTGGTTCCAGTTATCCTTTAAGCATTTCTTCTAGGGGAAAAATCTGAGGAAAAGTTCTAACATGAAACTTTAGTCTACATGTTTAATTTGCTTTGGAGAAGGTATCAAACATTCTTCCATTTCCACACATCTACAAGCAAGGTCTCACAAGAGAAAATGTGAAACTGGGCCATTGATTTATATGTCAACTATGGAGAATGCTTCCTTTCTTACCGTTCCCACCCAGTCTTTGAAACTCCAATCGTGACTTTCTGTGGCTCATTCTTCCAGGACATCTACCAAACAATCCCACAGATATAAAGGATCAAGGCACAAACTGAAAGACATAAAGGCTTTAATAGAGAGCGTCACATTTCTAAAAAGGAACACCAAATTCTGAAGATATTTTCCAGCTCTCTGAACAGCTAAAAATATAAGAATAATCATTTCATACAGTCCTGAACTTTTAATACCAAAGCTAACCTAGAAGGAAAATGACACTAAGTTACACATAGAGGAAAATAGAACAGACAACAATAGTATCAGTCTTTTTTTCTTCACAAAGCATCCATTCCTAGATTAGCCTATCTAGCTTTAAGTTTCATAGGATCCTTATGTATCTGGCATGACTTAAACCTAATCAGTTGGTAAAAGATGCACAGAAAATCTCTGTAGTATTTTTGTCTAAAATTATTTTAAAAGAAAAAAAACCTAAATTTGTGAATTAGGAAGTAGTTTTTCTTGCAAAAGTCTAGTAAATGGAGGCAAATTATTTCTCTGAATGCAAATCCATGTTCTGTGTTTAATTAAATACCAAAAGGGGGAAGAGAAGGAGAAGAATAGGGGGGAGAAGAAATAGAGAGATAGAGATTTACAACTGCTATAGGGGCCTCACCATGTGCTTGGTATGTAACTACACAATGCCTGTCATTTTTCAATTACTTTAATAGACCCTGCTTCAATCAAAGCCCAGAACAAGCCTTAGGGATACTTTGCATCATTGGATTTACAAACTGAGTCTTTGTAAATTGAGTCTTCCAATGTAGCCATTATAGATAACCGTCTCCATTTTCTGAAGAACAAGGCAAGATGGCATGTACACAGAACTATAGGAGATAGAAAATTCACCACCTCTCTATCTCTTGCAAGATTTGCAATGTTCTGTTGGGGTGTCTGGGCCCATGCACATTTGCCTTGGTTCTGATTCAGAGACTTCTTTATATTCTTTATCACAGTATTGGAGTGAGCAAATACTTTGGCATCAGCATGTCTTAGGGAGTATTCAAGTAAGAAAGAATTCAAGTAAACTTGGGCTCTCTTTTGGGCTCTGCTACCTTGAACAAATCACTGAAGTTCTCTACAGTTCAGTTTCTTAGTCTGTTAAATAGCATTGATAATATCTAAGTCATATGGCTACTAACAGGAGCTAATGAAGTAGTATGTGTGAAATATTTAACACTGAGCTTGGCACCTAGTGTGCCTTCAGTAAATGATAGCAGTTGTTATAATCATTGTTGTCTTGATACTTTCCAGCATCCTATGACTTCCAGTGACTATAGCCCTATGACCATTTGGGGACATCATTTTAGAGCTAAATCCTATCAGTTTCTTTATAAAACAATAACCCATTTTTCATGAAACACACTAATTGTCATTCTAGTCAAAAGGGATAAAAAAAGAGTGCAGGTTTATCCCTAGCTCAATGTTCTTACCATTAGCTTCAATGTTTGCTGAATTAAATTTTCAGAGAACTGAATTCTTTCTCTGAAGAGCTGGTCTAAAATGAGAATTAGGACAAAGAATTGGATCTCTCTTGCTACTCAATCGCTTAAACGATAATTTTCAAAAACAACGCAGATAAAAGAAGAAATTCATGGTAAGGCCCTTCCACATTATCAGCTCAGAATTCTTCTATAGATCTCAACCAGCCTTCACCTGTTGGTGAGTGTGCAGTGCTCAGAGTTAGCTGTAAGAGGCACTTGTCTATAATACAGTCCTCAGAAAACAGCAGATCCAGTTGCATTGACCAAACCAAAATGCAGATTCACGAGTAAACCAAGAACTTCTTTTTCATTTGCCAAAAATGTTTTCAAGGGGTTCACCCTAAGGGAATCAAAGTTAAATAATATTACTGTTAAAATGACCTTTTAAGAAAGGAGGTTTAATTATAGACAGTTGAGATTAGTTGAATTTGAGGCAATGTCTAAAAAAAAAATCAAATGGAGATACACCATGTGCTGTTGGCATCAGGCACTTAGGTGAGAGATCAGTAAGGCATATATGCATTCAGGAATGCAGCATAGCTGAAAACAAGGATGTTAATGGGCTCTTGAAAAGCTTTTGTGTAGAGGATATCCTACGGAATCAAATACAGCTCAGGAAGATTAACTGGCAAAGGCCACAAGAAGGAACCACCTCACCCATTCCCAGTACATTGTGGCTCTCCTGTCTGATTGGACTGTGTGTGCTCTTCACACTATTTGAGAAACTGAAGGCCAGAAGAAGCCAGCATGAGGACTGAGAAATAAACAAAATGAAGTTTTTAACCAGTTATTCCTAGAACTAGGAGGTTTGGATTGAGAGAAACATGTCCATCTTTGAAATACCCCAATGTCTGACTCTCAGATGCGTTGACACTGCTCACAGCATTCTACCATTAGTCTCTGAGGGACATCTCTGAACAGCTTCCTGCCAATATAAATCCCTGAGGCCTTTGGGGAAATAAGAGCTGTTCCAGCTTAGCTATGTCTCAAGGCAGCCTGTCATGGGAGAGGAGGCTGAGAGTAATTAAAAACAACTCTAAGCTCAAGCAGGGAAAGTACTCTGTCTCCCAGCCTCATCTGTATTGTCACACCCCCTGCTCCACAGTGAGACCCCAGCTGTTGAGCAAGAGACTCGATGTAATGTGTGATCTGCTCAATTTTGAGTTGATCAGAAAAGAATATTAACTTGACAGATTTTGGTTCTAGGTTCTGGAAGAATTCTTAATTATTCTGTTAAAAAGGAAAAAGTAATAAAAGAACAGAAGATGGAGTCAAAGAGAAAAGCCCAACCCAGTTCGACAGCAGAGAGGGTCGTCTGATGGCTGCCCCTCCCTAGGCTGTCTGTTTCGTTTCTTTTGAAACACAGCAAGTGAGACAAAGTCTCCAGACATGTGATATGAAATTTGTATTGAAACTCTAACTCCCCAGCACAATCTCCATGGGAAATTTTACTGAAACTGCTGCTGGAGATGTAAACAGAAGCCCGAGAACATCCCTGCTACAAAAGTCAGGATCTGACACTCATACCGGTGCCCATGGGAGTGTGAGGAAAGGACACAGGAGTGAGATTGGTTCCCAAGTAAACTTGAATCTCTGGGCTGTTTTTCCTCGTGTTCTACATGTTTGAAAGTTGCAAAAGCTTTGACTCTCCAAATGATTCCCTGACCACTAATGACCTCGGGTTACCGGAAGCAAACTATAGTTGTCCCTCAGTTTCCTTAGGGGTTGGGACCAGGACCCACTGAAGATAACACAATCCACAGATGATCAGGTCCCTTATATAAAGTAACATAGTATTTGCACATGACCTACATACATCCTCCTGTGTACTTTTAATTATCTCTAAATTACTTACAATACCTAATACAACATAAATGCTATATTAATAGTTGTTATACTATATTGTTTGGGGAATAACACAAGTAAAGAAGTCTGTATCTGTTCAGTACAGATACAGCCATTGTAGGCCTAACTATATAGTCCACACCAGCAACACATCAGCAACAAAGGATCATTTGGTGAGAACATTTTTGTGTATCTGGCACATATGGAACCCAAAGATGTGGAAGGCTGACTGTGCTTGCTGTTAAGTGTAGCACTGATTTGAAACTGGTCAGCCTAGGTTTCCTTCCTAGTAGGTAACTGCTTTACTAATTTTAAACAGTACCTCCTATCTCTCTCACTGTGAACACTGAGCTTCCATAAACGTTGCAAACTCATCCCCATTTAGTAGTTCAATCTATTTCATCAACTCAATAATAAATTGACCAGTTCTTAGTGACCATGGTGTGCCCTCCTCCAAATCCTACTTTCCCTATGATTATAGACCTTATTCCTCAACTGGATGATCTTTCCAAGCTCAGAGTAAATAACTTAAAAAAAAACCCTATTAATCCAATATTTTCACTTTATAGAAGTTTTGAAAATGACACCTAAAGAAGAACTCTGTAATAGTTTCATCAACTGTAACTTACACTAAACCAATAGTTGGTAAGGATATGGGATCTAGAATCCAACTACTTGGGGAAATTGTCCACTTTAGGGCAATTTTCCCAATATGTCCAAGCTCTGGTTTCATTTTCTAAGAAGATGATACATATAAAACTCACAGTACCATGCCTGGCATGGAATATGCCCTCTGTAAAATGTTAACTATCACTGTTATAAAAGCATGAAAATAGAACATAATAGTTAAAGTGACAGGTCAATGTTTAAATACCGATTCAAAAACAATATAATTTATCTTTATGATTCTTACAAGAGGCACTTATTCCAGATATAAACACTGCTATTTATGGTAAAGTTTATTTATTTCAGTATTGGCAAATTGACCAAATGAGTCTAGCCCATAATAGTGGAATTGCAGCAGAGGTTATAATAAGAATACCACACTGACTGGTATGTCCAGTGTTTACTGGTGCTCTTATGTGTTCATAAAGTAACATGTATGAAGTAGGTTTGGACTTGCTGGATAACCAGGAGTATAACACCCTAAGAATGGTGTATAAGGAAGCAAGTTCAATGAACCATTAGTAATTCACATAAGGCATTTTTTCTGAGGTATTCAAGACATTGGAAAGTTATATTTTTTGCAATCTGATACTTTCCCTGAGATATGATGAGTTTTTTGATTCTTGCAATGATTGACAATGGAGTGTATCCTTTAGACATTTTTATTTGTTTCATGCATCTAGGTATGAAGAGTCCTATCTTGTATGATCAAAGGAGTTGGTGGTTTCATGACAGGAAAACAGATTTTATGATGACTAAAACATTTCACCACCCACTAAACCACCCTTTGCCATGAGCTCCATGGGAGAGCAATTGTTCAGTCTGGAACACTGAGGGAATAATCTGTCCTTAGCACTGGAGGCTGAGAACAGTGGTGAATAAAAGATAAACCAGTTCTGCAATATAAATGACATATTCCATTAATACAAGTGGATTCAAATGAACTAATTTCATTCAATAGTACTTTTACATTCTGTAGCTATATGGGCTTGGGTACAAATTGTAATGTCAGTCTGTCAGGAGAGGGGACTGCAGTGCATAATTACAAGTTCTTGTTCAGCACTTCAGGAACTAATCAGAGAAAAGATGTGAATCTGTAATTTGCAAATGTGCAAAGACAGAGGTTACTGTGGCACTAATGGCTCTGCTGATAACATTCTTGCCACCAAATCATAGAACTGCGGGTGCAAATTCAACAAAATAATTTGACCTCCCATCTAGTCACTTTATTATAAGAAGTTTGTCCTGCTGGCAGCATCTAGGGATATTTTTGAATTTAATGTGTTCAATAATATAAAATACTATTACACCAATAAATTAATATTTATACTCCGAGGGACTGTACACAATCATAAAGCAATTAAATGGAGCAAACTAATAAAAATGCAACACAATGTAAAATGTATCACATCATGAAACCTGTTTCTAAACAACTATTTATTTCATAGGACTGAATCTGGTAAGATTAAATAAGGAATTGATATAAATATATATATATATATGTATTTATATATATATATATATACACACACACATACATACACACACACATACATACACATACATACATATACATACACACACAATATGTATATATAGAAAACATGTATATATTTTATTTTTCATTCTACTTTATTCCCCACTTCTTAATTTCTCCTTAAAATCTTCAAACACCTGTTTTTTTTTTCTCCAGCAATTTTATCCTGTTTCATTCTTAGGTAAATGGGGAAACCGAGTAGCATTTTAGAGTGGAGGAATGGCTTAAAATTTAAGATTCTCTCTAAAAGATTCTAGAGCTCCACTATCCTATCAATTCATGGCTCCTTGTCATGCTCAACTTTGGACTGCAAAAATAACATTATTGCTCAACTTTGGACTGCAAAAATAACATTATTGCTCTTTGCTTCTCTCCTCCTGTTATTATCCAATTGTGAGCTATAGCACATGTCAGAAAAATGAGTACCCAGAACACCTCCATCAGTTCCTTTGGTGGTAACAACCCTTGAAGCCTAAACTTATTTCTTATGTAGAGACAGAGATACTATGTTGGAGACTCATGGCCCATTCTATGACATATCCATTTTAGTCCATTCTAATTGTAAGGACTTAGAATTTGTTACCTGGATCACGCCTTTCAAGCTGACATGGTTTTACTTCTGATGCTGACACTAGAACCACGGTTTACCTGGTAAGATAATTTCAGGAGACTCAACCCAACAGAAGCTTCAGGTAATCTGGGTCCTGTTGCTCCCTGCTGAAGAATGAATGAGAGATCTCATTTTGTGTGTGGAAATCAAATGACTATTGCTCTTCAGAAAGTTTGGAATGATACCTTTTCTCTCAGTGATTATGTCTAGGGGGCGAAGTACTGGAGCACAAAGAGCAGATACTCTTCAGTCACATATTTGGAAATGTAAATCTTAGTTCTGTACCTTACTTGTTGTGGACTTCAGGGAGAATTATTTAACTCGCTCAGTCTTTGTTTCCTCATTCACAAAGAAAGAGAAATGGTAACATCTAAGGCAGCGTACTCTGAGGGTTGGGGAGATAGCTGTAAAACCCCTGCCTTTGACAGGCTGGGATCCCTGGGAGGTGGACTCTTTGAGTTAGCAAACAGGACGTTTATGGAGCAGTGTCCTTGAGATCAACCCCTATAGAAGAAAGAGAGGAAGTGGGATGTGGTAGAGAGAGAAGAGGAAATGCCACAGGTGCCATGGCAGCCTCAGCTAACCTCACAAGAAGCTCAGGAACTCAAAGAGTCCTTTGGAATTGTCCCAGTTTGAGTGATGAATGCCAACGCTTTGCGCACCTCAATGATCAGTCACTGGATGTGGGCTGTTCTAGGAAGTGGGGTGAACATGGGCAAAAAGAGCCATTGCAACTGAGGCTAACCCTGAAGAGGCTGACTGCTACATGCCATCTGCTGACAGCTACATGCCACTTGCTGACAGCATCCCCAGGAAGTGAGGCACCATGGCTTTTGCTGAAGGAAGATGGTCCATCAGGATGCCTACATAGTCTCCAATAATAAGAGCTAGTTTTCTATATGTGGGTACTATTTAGCTTATCAATCCTGTTTCCTTTCTTCTTCCTCCTCCTCCTTCTTATTCCTCTTCCTCTTATTTTGGGTTTATTTGTTCTACTTTCAGAAGTAAACATCTATGTTATGGGACTCTCTTTTCCTTACAAGAGTGACTTGAGGTGTTCCAAGTATGATTTTTTTTTAAAAAGGGCCTCTTTTCCATTAATGGATAATGACACTTTGGACAGATAAGTGAGCAATTCTGTATTGATTCTCTGAAAAAAAACAAGGCAGGATGTGGGTAGCATTGTTTAGCCCATCATAAAATACATATGCTATCTAAAGAGATTTCTTTCTTCCCTTCTGGGGGATTTGTATGTTTAAATCAAGGGGGATAACTCAAAACACACATTTGGAAAAGGAATGCTTGGCAAGGAGTAAAAGTTGGACCAACAGGGGAAGTGCCTCATAAGACTGTGACCTTTCAAGCTAAACTGCCGAGAGAGAAATAGAGACTTATTTGAATTTATAGACATCTCAGGACTCCAAGGAGCGAGGCCTCTCTCTGTTTTTTTTTTTTTTCCTCTAGGGCACTACAAAGCTTTGGTCTTTGCAGATCAATTAAGTCAATAGTTTTCCAGCTAATGAAGGTTGATTTCCTTGAGGAGCCTGAGCCAGCTGGCCTGCCCCAAATGGTACAAAGACAACCAGAGAACTAGAGTTAGAACAAATGGCAATAAGCCTCTGAAATCAGAAACCCTTCAGCTTGTAGCCCACTTAATGCTGCCTACTTTGCAGGTGACCTCAGTCACTGCCCTGGGCAGACTGAAAGCAGATACTACCTTCAGGTGCTCTCCAGTCACATAAGAGTTTGTTAATATGATTTTAAAATCTAGTGGCCACTGCCTACTCAACTCAAGGTGTGCTTTGATCACTGCAAGGTGTGTATTCATCTTGGGGAGTGTTGGATTCTTACAGTTCTCTCTTTGGTGTTTTGATGAGAGATTTTTAGTTTTTAATTTAATTTGTTCTTTAAATTTTTGAATTGATAATAATATGGTTGCAAAAAGAAAGAAAAGAAAACAATATTGCCTCTCATCTGTCCCTCATCTGCTCAAGAAACCAACCAATTACTGGTTTTGTGTGCTGTTTTCTTATATGTATACAAGCAAATATGAGCATATGTTCTCATTGTACCTTCTTTTAAATAAATAATTACATACTGTATATATAACTCTTCATTTTGTTTTTCTCACTTAATATATCTGAGCTGTGTTTCCACATACATTGAGAGCTTCCTCATTCTTTCTTTTTTATAGCTATATCATATTTCATTGCATAAACATACCATATTTATTTAACCAGTCCTCTGCTGTTTGCTCTTGTAAGTAATACTGCAGATAACCTTATACATGGCTCATTTTATGCATGTTTGGGTATATATGTAGGAGATATTCTGAAAAGTAGAATTATAAGGTTAGGGAGTACATGCATTTGTAACTTCAATAGATATTGCCAACATGCACTTTATAAACTTTTCATTTATGGTGTCTATATTTCAAGTGTTAGAAAAGAGGCTTTTTACAATAATCTTCCCATGTTTTCTGTTGGCACTAATATGTTTTTTATTTTCACATTCATTTTTTAAATATATATAGAATTTATCCATGTATAGAGTATGAAGTGTTAATACAAATTTATATATATAATTTCCAGATGGCTACCCAGTTATCCCAGTGACAATATTTATATAGGCCATCATTTCTTATTTAAGCCAAAGTTTCCAAACATTGTGGGATCTGTTTCTGGACTTTTATTCTGCTATGTTGGTCATTCTGTTCACATGCATTTCTTAGTTGTTGAAGCTATATAATAGATTTCAAAGTATAGGACAGCTAGTTTTCCCTCTTCCTTTCAGAGTTTTCCTCACTTTTCTCAATTTTTTTGTTTTCTTTAATACATAAACTTTTGAATCAGTTTCCCTAGTTTTTAAAAAAGTATTTGTGTGTATATTAATATATCATATAAAGTATATGAAATATGTAAAACAAATAATATATATACCTTTTTATTGAGATAATGTTAATTTATAATTAAAGAAAATAGTAACCATTATGACCTCTATGAGTCTTTCTATTCAAGCACATGATATGTCTTTTCTTTTGCTTAAATTTTATGCCCTTTATATAAATCTTACATTTTGTTATTAGCTTTATTCCTAAAAGTTTTTCTTCATTGTACATAACCCCTTATCTAATGTTTCATGTTCTGTGATTTCAGTTACCTGTGGTCAACCACAGTCTTAAAATATTAAATGAAAAATTTTAGAAATAAGCAATTCATAATTTTTAAATTACATGATGTTCTGTGTAGTGTGATGAAATCTCATGCCATTCCACTTTGTCCCACCTGGGATGTGAATCATCTTGTCCAGCGTATCCATGCAGTGTACACTATCCACCCATTAGTCACTGAGTATTCTAAGATCAGATTGACTGTCACGGTAGTGCAGTGCTTGTGTTCAAGTCACCCTTACTCTACTTAATGTTACATTCACATAACTGTTATTACAGCATATTGTTATAGTTGTTTTATTATTAGTGTTATAGTTCTGTTTTATTAATGACTATTGGTGTTAATCTGCCCAATTTATAAATTAAACTTTATCATAGGTATGTATGTATAGGAGAAAACATAGTATTCCTAGCGTTTGGTAGTATCTGCAGTATCAGTCATCCATTACCTTCTTTCCTCTCCCAACTACTTTTAGTTGTATTATTTCTGTATTGTCAGGGCATATTTCATTTTCATTCCGGTCTATCACATAAACCTATTAGATTAGATATAGTACTTCTTCAGAGACTATAGTCTGTGCTTATCTCCAGTCTCTTTGTCATAGTTTCTCCACTCATGTATTGGTTGACTTAAGTTGTTCTAGTAGTTTCCTCAATATCTCCAGTAGTTTTGCATGTTAAATATAGTATATCTGTAGACTTGAGGTAAAGATGTAGAGCTGTCCAAGTTGACACTGGGGAGGTAGAAAAGCATAGATCACAAAGGACTTGCTATATCAGGGTATCTAGACTTCTCCCAGGAAGATAGAATAACGCCATTGAAACCTGTGAAGCATCAGAGAGACATGGTTAAAATTGTTCATTTCAAGGAACTCTAGTAGAATTCCTTACCATGCAGCCTATAAATTCTAATCTGTGCTCTCAGAGTGCAGACCTATAAATTACATTTTTCACAAACCAATCCTAGTGGTGTCTTCCCTCATTGCTCCTGCCAACCTCACTAACAGTCTGTGACTTTTATAGAGGAAAGTAAATAAATCTATATAAGTAATAATGAAGTTTCTTTCATGCTAGGGCTATATTTCTAACTACCTTCCTGACTATCAGGAAAAACAAGAATTAAGGATATCTTAGTCAGCATTTTTAATGATAAAAAGGTAGTCACTCTTCTTAAGAAGAAAAAAGGTCATACAGTTCTTGGATATATATCCCTGCATCTCTGTAATCTGTGAACTCTCTCTTTTAAAGGGATGTCATGGAAACCTTCATAAATCTAGCTGATAGTCACTGCAGTTCTAAAAAATTTTCTTCCCTAGATCCTTCATGGGGAGCTTCCTGCTATTTTACTTCTTTCAAACTACTTCTTGGAGACCTACTGTACTTCACTCATACTAAAGCTGCCAGAGTTAACTAGTTTGAGCTAGAGCATATTTCTTTATCAAACATTGTTTTTAAAACTACCTTGTCAAATTCCTCTTGTTGCTCTTTTATCTTCAGTCAAGTATATGCAAAATATGTTGTCTTTATAGACAGATTTACATTGTATTATAGAAAAAGTAACTATTAGAAAACCAACTGGATTCTTGGTTCTTGTTTTTGTTGTTGCTTACTTGCTTGCTTTTCTAGCTGAATAGCACTAAGGACCACTTCAGAAGGAAACTGGATGATGGGATTTCCATTGGGATAGAAAACAAAATCATATTTACTGTGTGGGAACTTGCTGGACCCACATTGGTAATACCAAGCAGTTAAGGAATGTTATTTGGCTGATCAATTCCATCTCCTTCATGCAATTTTCAGGTAGCCATAGTTCTTTATCCCCTCGAAACAGCTATTCTCAGTGAGCACAAAATAAAAATATGTTGTAGAATAATAGTCAAGAATTTTTTTATTCTCATGTTGAGAGCTGTTACCTAAAGAAGCAGGGATTTAATAGGGTCTCAGCTTGACTCTTGCCATGTTTGCATACAGAATAGGTAAGGCAGGCTTTGTTTTGGAAGATGTTAATTGATTTTGTCCACCATGCTGTCTAATAAGCCAATTTTCGGAAAAGGTAGTGATGAAAAAAATATCTGTTCCAATCACTGTGTAAGTAAAATGCCTCCCTACCAACTCTTTTAAAGAAAAAATGGAGCTCATGGCTCTGGACTTCTTGGATTGGCAGCTAATGCTACACATGCACAGTCTTGCTGTCAGTTGGCATTTCAGGAATTGCTTTGCTATTGCCAAAATTGGGGGTGGGTGGGGAGATTATAGAACTATCAGAATTCTAAACCCTAGCATATCATAAATTGTTTTAATCTGACTTAAGTAATGAAGGGGAGAAGCAGAGTCGGGATTTGAGGGGCCAAGAGGGGCTGGGTAAATTTGCAGATCACAGGACTCTATTTTAGACCCAGACTAAGTTAATAGCCAAATTATAATGTTTCTCAGGCTTCAGAATGTCACTATGCCTTTCTTTCACCTTTTTGTAAAGTGGAAGACCCTTTCACCTTATGGTGATGCTCTTTGAACTCAAATACTGCAGTCACACTTGTGTTCCCTCAAGTTTCAAGGGAACTGATTGTTATGGGATCCTCTTCTACTTTTTCTGGCATCGCTGATACTGAGACTGGATAGAAGCCCACACTGATGAGCTGCACATCTAAGTAATTGGTAGTGAGAAGGTTTTTGACAAACTATTTTACAGGTGAGAGTTTAAGGTCTTGCCTATGTTGCCTAAGACCCTCAACAAACAAAGGGGGAAATCTAGGAAGAATAATAGGGCATAATGTTTGCAATGGAACTCATCAGTGGAAACCCTTTGTGTTTGCAGTGAAGAAAGAATTGAGGGGCAAAAAGTCAACCTCATCTTGATTGCCTATTCCTCTAAATCTCTAAGGGAAGCAGTAAAGTGTAAGGCTTTTTTTCCACTACCACATAGTCTGCCTCCAGTGAACTTCTCTTATACTAATAACCAGAGGTCAGACTGGAAAACTCTGTGAGTGGGCCTTATTTCTCTAAGTAGGGGCAAATCCCTTGAGGCATGAAAGCTCCATTTTACATTCTTATCATACATTTCTCCAGCACCTAAAATAGTTTGGGACAAAGAATATGTTGATTAAAGGAATCAAAGATCACATTCCTGATTATAACCAACAAAAATATTTTTGATAAGAATATTGTCAAAATAGATCCCACTGTAGACAAGCCTCTTGGTAATCATCTTGAGGGTTTCCAGACAATATTTCTAAAGGCCTTCTAACAAATGCTCCTTTTCTTCGTATATGAATTAAATTATTGTTGCTAGTTCTAAGATGTAAAAAAGGCCACTTCTTTTTCTACACCTACACTGAGAATGCCTCTGTGTGTGTGTGTGTGTGTAGTGGGGGACAGGGAGATGTCCAGATTGCCTACCCATGATTAGAGATTTTTAGGATTAACATGTTATTTAGTGACTCTCACTGCATTCTTCATAAAACTGAACACCCATGAAACTTATTTCTCCCCTTAGCTGCAAACCTATTAATGTTTGACAGCCATAAAATAAATGTAGCCACAACCAGCCCCCACAAATGAGTAAGTCATCTCAGACTAAAATATACCCTTTCCATATTGCTATAGGGCTCTTCCAAGGGAAGCATTTAGGTGTTCTGGTTACAGTGCATGATGCTCATTTTATTTTAGCATTGCTTTTGATTTGTGAGGTGGGGAGAAGGAGTGGTGTTGACTGCTAGATTCTCATCATTAACATTAAGTTTTATTGCCTTAAATGTCTCTTTTATGCACATTGTAAAAGATTTAAGTCACTGTAATGCTGGGAAAAGGTGCTGGGTTGACATACTGAAGGTGGTTTATTATTATCATCTTTGACATGGAATAGTGCAGGCTTACTAGAAGCTTTCTACCTTTCTAATTGAGCAGGTTGCTCAAGGTTCCAGACAATGCAAAATCAGAAAAGGAGTTAAATTAAACATATTATGAGTGGATTGGGAAAGGGCAGAAGGTCTGGATACTGTGATAAAGGAAATGATTACAAAAGAAATAGCTTGTAGTTTCTCTGGCCTAAGCTTGGATCATACCTCTGAAGTTGCAAGTTATTTTTACTCCATACAAAAACAAAAACAAAAAACAAAAAACAAAAAAACAAAAAAAGGCAAAGGGTCTTTACTGTAAAACACATATTGGCTCTATTTGTCCATGAGATCTATTAATCCAGTTTATGATGAAAAAAAGTTGAATTTTTTCAACTGTACATTGTTCATGCTATTAGCACTGATTTCAATCTAGCCTTAATAAGTTTGCTTATTATTAAGTTTGTATTCATTAGAATCAAAAAAGGGAGTATTATTTCTATAGTAAATTTACTTATTTCTCTAATTTAACCAACATCAACTAATTAGGGGCCTACAGTGTGCCAGATACAGAGCGAGGCACTTATTTGCATGTAGATCCTGCTCTCCTAGAGTTTAGAATTTAATGCAGAAGTTAGGTGATAAACAAGGGAATAAATGTACAGAACAATGCACGCCTGAGAAGGCTACAGAGGAAACAGACATGGTGGATGCTTATCGAATTCTAAATGCAAGTATTCTGCTGCATCTGCGAGGTGTGTGGGTCACAAAATGCAAAAGAAAAACCTGCATGAGGGAAAGTTAAATTATTCAAAATTAGGCAACAATTTAAAATTAGTCAACAAAACAAAACTAGAGATGCCACAGGATTTACACAGTTAATTATCTAATAAGCAATCATAAGAATAACTGCTTTAGGATTTGCAGGAAGCACACTTCTGGTTGGGGTGGTGATTAGAGAGGCTTTTAAGAAGATTTCAAAAAGATGAAGAGATTGTGAATGAAAAGTAGTCTTTCAAGGAAAAGATTGGCATGAGAAAAATAATGGGGGCAAGAAATCTCAAAGATATTAAGTTGTGAAGAATTACATAGAGAAAATAAATGATACTGTTCTAAAAGTGGTTTAAAAGGAGATTTTGGTAGGTTTTTTGTGTATTACATTAGCAACAGTAGTAATAGTAGTAAAAGATGAAACCCATTGCTGGCAACAGTTGAGAAATACTTATTTCCTTATGTTGCTGATGGAGTTGAAAGTTGCTACAGTCTTCTTGATAGGAAATTTGGAGAACCCTATCAAAAGCTTTAAAACTATTTCTGAATTTAACCAACAATTTTACTTTGGGGCATTTATCCAGTAGATATAATCATAAAATTAGGCAAAGTGTTAGTTATTGGGATGCTTGTTATAGTTTCTCATGAACTTTCTTATTTGAGGAGAATTGGCCAGCACAGATGTCCTTATCTCTCCTGGTCGACAGTGGTTGTTATTATCACCTGTTATGAGTACAGAATGATAAGATTAAACCTTTGTCAATTATAAATACATATCATGCACTTCAATATAATATTTTAGAGGAATATTTAATAAAATTTAGACTATTTATATAGACTAATTATATTGACAAATGTTCATAAAATAGGGAGCAAAAAGCAGAACAGGACATTAAAGATCTTATTTAGCAATATCTCTGTATGAGTATGTCTGCATTGAAAAAATAGTGGAAGCATACACACACACACACACACACACACACACACACACATATTCAAAGGTGAACAGTGAGTGATGGTATTATAGGGGATTTGGTTTCTCTACTATTACCTAAAATTTGTACAGTGAAAATATAGTGCTTAAAACTTTTAGTAAGTCTAGGAAATGATTTAACAAACAAGAGGCCCAAAAGATATTACAGTTAGACTTTCCTAAACATGATGTGCCTTTTTGTGGTGGAAGAAAAATGGATGATTTTTTCTTCTTTTTTTTCTTCAGCTTAATATGTGATATAATAAGCTTCTTCATCAAAAAGTGAGTGTGGCATAGTGGAAAAAGCGTGGTTTGACGGACCTTGTTCAAGTCCCAGTTTCACTTCTCATTAACTATCATATCTAGAAGAAGTTATTCAATGTATTAAACCTGTGTCTTCTCTTCGGAAAGTTGAGAATAGGGACGTATGTGTTAAGTGCCAGCATAGCACCTGCATCTGTGAATTATCCCCATGACAGTAAGAAAGAGGAAAATATGGTTAAGTCATGTAATTAATGAAATATAGAAAACACCTGTCCTAGAAGAAATAGCAATTTTCCAGGAGTGAGAATGCAATAAAAATAAATTTTAAAGCGCAAAAAGCTCTAAAAATATATGTTTACTTAGACTTTACTAGAAAAATAAAGTTCTCTTCCTAAAATGTTATTGCCAAATATTTGTGGGAAAGTGTGCAAAACAGAATGAGGTGTAAATAGAGGATTTTGACAGAGAGAGAGAGAGAGAGAGAGAGAGAGAGAGAGAGAGAGAGAGAGAGTTCATCTGATTCTTTAGTCAAATCAAACAAAAATGAAGCTAATTTGTCAGTTTGCAAAATCACGCCAAGCAAAATTGAAAACTGCCAACCTGTGCTCATTATCATGGCTTGAGCAAACAGAACTCCAAGTAATTATTTGTTTGTTTTCGAACTACTTGTATTCAACTCATGGCATTTTATTTTGCTTTGAAATTTTATTTTTATGCTTTGTTTCATTGAGTCCAGGGTGTGGGTAACAGGAGGAAATACCTTAAAATACCAATACTTTGAATATACCTTAAAAATATAGCACGTCTAGAAGGTCCCTTGATTAGTTTCTTTAGCATCTGTCACTGTAAACAGAAATAGTTGCACATCTCTAGACTGATAAACATTTGCGCAGAGTCTCCCACCATTGTAATCCTAGCCCAGGAGGCTTTTAGTCCAGTTACTGAGAGGCTAGTATTTGGGAAAAGTGGCAGCATTGACACAGCCAAATTTAAATTGAGGCTTTAGATTAAAAACAAACAAAAAATCAATAAACAATCTTGTATGAAAAAATTAAATGAGATTATTCTATGTAAGTTACAATTTTTAAAAAGTTAATTATACATCCTAGGATGTGTATGTGTGTTTGCATGTGGGCAGATGCACATGCATGGGTGAATACACAGGGAACCATGAAAGGATGCTTCATTGTTCCCTTCTGATGGTTCCTAAACAAATACTGGGAAGGAATTGTTTCTTCCATACCTTCTCCATAAATCAAGGGTTCCCAAACCCTGGACCATGGACTGGTACTGGTCCATGGCCTGTTAGGACCTGGACCACACAACAGGAGGTCAGTGGAAGGCAAGTGAACAAAGCCTCATCTGTATTTGCAGCCTCTCCCCAGCACTAGCATCACCACCACAGCTCCACCTCAGATCATTAGGCATTAGATTCTCATAAGAGCACTGGTCCCTGGTGCCAAAAAGGTCAGAGACCGCTTCCATAGGGGCAATGTAGCATCCTATATCTTTGTGCTTATTTTTCTTGCTCTCCATATTTGGATTTGAAGAAAAATAAATGTCATTTTTACTTTCTTCCTTTCTCTCTTACATTCTTTTTCTTTCCTCTTTTCCTTCCTTCCTTCCTTCCTTCCTTCCTTCCTTCCTTCCTTCCTTCCTACCTTCCTTTCCTCCATCCCTTCCTTCTTTTTTTTTTTTTTAATAAACTATCAAAATTCTGACTGTGATTGAGGGAAAGAAAGCCAACAGAGCTAGTATGAAACCA
The DNA here is from genome assembly GCA_004027375.1 of Macroglossus sobrinus. NCBI lineage: Eukaryota > Metazoa > Chordata > Mammalia > Chiroptera > Pteropodidae > Macroglossus > Macroglossus sobrinus. The sequence continues at coordinate 27,543 of PVKZ01000054.1, read as the reverse complement.
AGGAAGGTGAAATAGGGTTGCCAATTCTTGTACATAGCAGGTTTTTACCAGTGAACAAAATAATTCTGTGTACGGACTCTTTTTAGAAGGAAAAATGGGTCTTTTATAGGTCTAGCACTATTAAATGACCTATTGTGATCCTTTTTTCTTTGAATTGATGAGAAATATAGAAACAACATAAACCAAAGGTGGCCCTCTAAAATGAATGGCCCTTAGATATGATCTGTCCAACTCTGAGAAACATGAAGAACTATCTTCATTAAATTTTTCTATCTCTGAAACCCATTTCCTTTATCTCCCAATAGAAATGTCACACTGTCCTAACATTTGCACTGAGAACATAGATAGATAAGAATTCAACCCCCCAGTCCCATTTATTGCAATTGTATTTAAATACACAGCTTAATTAGCTGTGCTCAGTCTCCTTCACAATCCTCTTTGAAGTGGTAAAGTCCCATTGCATTCGTTCAGCTAATTTTATGCTCATAGCCTAATTTTTAAGCTTTGCAGAAATCAAGGGTATGACTGCCCTATATGATCTCTAAGTCCAAAGACTTGATTCAAAGAAGCATTCTTTTTTTTAATGGAGGACATGGAGTTAGTTACCTTGGATTTAAGCTTCAATTAAAGCATTCAATCATCCTTCATCAAATTCACCTTGCATAATTAATTTAAGTCAGTTTAAGGAAGAAAGACTAGGATGTTGAGATACACCTGTTAATAACAGAAGATCGTGTGTATCATGACATCCAGCAAGGGAAGGGGTGAGTAGGGGTAGTATTGTAAGATATTTAGAGTATTACTGATTTTTGTTAAAAAGCCAAAAATGAGAGGCAACAAGTATTTTTTAGGGATCAAAGAATTGCAGTTTGGGGAGTACAGATTCAGGCAGCAACACAAATAGTGTCCCAATTACAGGATGAGGCCAAGGATTTTTTATGAGAAAAATTACATGAATAAAATAAAAAAAAATTCTATTGGTGCCATAAAGCTGTTACACTTTAGCTATATATAATTGGTTATTGATTCCATCTTTAGATAGAGAGTCCATACACATTGGTATTTGTGGTCAGGGCATCTGCTTTCCTGTTAGCTTTACAAACAGTTGTTTGGAAGACAGTGTTGGTTTATCCCAGCTTAAAGGTCTGGCCCAGTTCCAACAGACCACAGTATCAAGGAGCAAGGTATGCAAGGCAGTTCCTCTGGAATAGCCTCTCTGGCTCCATTTAAAAATGGTTCCACTATGTCAACTTTTCACATTCTGTAAAGCATGCTTATGAGAAAGGTAAATATCGATGACATTTTACAGAAAATGCTACATTAACAAACACCATTAGGGTCAGTGGAAAAGGAATTCAGTATTAAGATGATCAGGTTGTGTATATCTAGGACATGATCAGTGATCAGTAAAACCACCAAAGATGTCTCGTTCTAGCTGTGAGTTGGGTTCAGACTGTGACATCTAGTCTAATATCTTTTTTGAGCCTATGTAACTAGATATATGTACCCTATAATATTTTGTACTTAGTGACCCCTGTTGAGTCTTTTGGCTTGAGATATGATTTGCTAAGACAAAAGCAACAAGCAACAGGAGTTACTAAGGTATCAGAAAGTAATGTATGACCTAAAACTGGAGAGGCCTTTAATTAAGTGGGATAGAAACTGTGCTTATCAATTATCTATCTGTTCTACATTTCCTGGCTTCTATTGATATTAAATTTGGAGAAAATTCTGTTCACAAGTGAAATATGTTACCTTTTAGGCTGCAGTTTAAAGTCAGTTCCACTTTTTCTCCATCTGTCTCTTTCTCCACCATCTCTTCTCTGAGATTTAGAGCTCTTGAGTTATACAGTCTTGCATAAGGTGTAGGCACCATCCCATATTAGTATTTACATGAGCAAGAAATAAGCATGAATGTGTATATGTGTGTTAAGCTACAAATACTTAACTTGTTATTGCTGCAGAGCATAGCCTCTCCTGACTGTCACAAGTTAAGGTCTTTACTGATATTGAAATTTGGTTATGTAAATAGATCATTATAACATTTAGAAGATGTAAGTTATTAAATAATTATGCTAATCTGAAAGGAAAATTAGAAACATTGAAGTTCTCTTTCTTGGGGCCCTATACTTCATGTTGGACCTTTGTGAAGCCTCTAAAGCCAGAACTTCCTAACCAGTGCATTTCATCATGAGACAGGGTGCTGAAATATCTGTCCATTTATCCTGTGGTAGTTTGCTTAGGTAGGAGGCCAGATCTTCTGGACGTGTCATCATCAGTCACAGGCAGCCTTGTCTGCTCATCCCAGTGTGCCATAAGAAGATTATCATTTTCTATATGTGTCATAATGTGAAAAAAGTAGAGAAGCACTATGGGTCTAGGTATCCAGGTGCACCAATTAACCTTGTATTCCAGATCTTCTTTTCTTATACCTGTTTTCTCACTCTCTTCCATGTCCTCTCCCAAGTACATTATTATTATCACAGAAATTTGAAAAGGAACTATTAAAATAATTGGCATTCTTAACAAATATTTGATGATTTAATAAATGTGCATTAGAGGCATACCTCAATATGTTTTCTTTTGGGGGATTGTATCTATTAGTAGTGGGCAAGTTCCTAGTAACCCTCAAAATCTGTCAAGTTAGGAACCATGCATTCGATTCCTGAATTTTTATCAGAAAAAGAGAAAAGCTGCACTTGAACTCTACTGAAGTATGCACTGTCTCAATTAGGTTAGCCCAATCTTTATCCGTTCATCATAAGAAACTAGATTACAGTAGTTCTTTATATTTATCAAGTGTTTACTAAATGCCATGCATGATGCTATATGTTATATGTGTTAATGTATTTATTTCACATAAAACCGCTATGCAGTAGATGTCATTATCCCCATGAAATTTTTTTCCGGTTTTATTGAGAAATAATTGACATACATCACTGTTAAAGTTTAAGGTGTACAGCATATGGTTTGATTTACATCTATTATGAAATGATTACCACAATAGGTTTAGTTAATGCCCGTCATCTCACGTAGATACAATAAAAAGAAAAATGTCTCCATGCGATGAGAACTGTTAAGATCCACTCTCTCGACAGCTTTCCTGTACTTCACACAGCACATTAACTGCAGTCTTTATGTTGTGTGTTACGTCCCTGGTAGTTATTTATTTCATAACTGGAATTTTGTACTTTTTGATCATTTCTTTACAATTCGTCTTCCCCCTAACCCTTCTGTGCTAACCACAAATCCAATATCTTTTTCTATTAGTTTGGCATTTTGTTTTGGTTTTACATTAGATTCCACGTAAAATTGAAATAGTGTGGCATTTGTCTTTCTCTGTTTGACTTACCTAACTTATATAATGACATCAAGATCTATGCACCTTGTCCCAAATGATAAGATTTTCTCATTTTTTATGACTGAATAATATTCCTCTGTGTGTGTGTGTGTTCGGGTACTTAGGTTATTTTCATGTTCCCATGTCTTGGCTATTGTAAATAATGTCGCTATGAACATCGGAGTGTAGACATCTCTTTGAGCTAGTGTTTTTATTTCCTTTGTATATATTCTCAGAAGTGGAATGGCTGAATAATATGGTAGTCCTATTTTTTTAATTTTTTGAGGAACCATAATGGTTTTAATAGTGGCTGCTCCAATTTACAGTCCTACCAGCTGTGCACAAGTGTTGCCTTTTCTCCACATCTTCACCAGAATTTGTTATATCTTATCTTTTTGATGATAGACATTCTGATGGGGGCAAGGTAATATCTCATTGTGGTTTTAATTTGCATTTTCTTAATGACAAATGATAGATATTATCCTGACTTTACAGATGAAACAGCAAAGAGATAACTTAAGGAGTTTTCTCGTGACCACATAACTAGGAAGTGGTAGAGCTCACTTTAAAAGTAGGCTATGTCACCTCCCCTTCCCAGACCAGTGATGAAGTTCTCAGCCTGGTACATTGTTTCATTCAGTGCAAATTGTCATCCTCTACCCTGGGGCTAAAAATCACTTCCAAAGGAAACAGCTTTGTGATTACCAACAATTATTTAGAAGAGCTGTAATTTTGAGTTTTAAAAGCTCACTTTAGTTCAACTCAGATCTACTATTTAATAATGCAAGTTATTCTGTTAACCACTAAAATTGATTATCTCCTGTGTCACTACTTTTATAAATCTGGCAGGTGATTCCATGTTCATAAATATTTTAGCATCTGAAAGACCATAAGAATCCTCCCAGTAAATCCAGTGTTCTATCTAAAATTTTTGGGCATATCAGTTATCTTTGAGAAGGTTCAAAATATGTTAATTTTCTCACCCCAAATCAATTAATTGCACACCAGTACCAATTGCAATTATAAATAGTTCACTAATGTGTTAATTCTATGAATAACTAATAGTGACCACACATGTTAGAAGTGGTAAAATAGTGGATAGGAAATCAGTCTGTCCTAATTAGCCAGAGCTGGGAAAACAGCCTGAGTAAAAATCCTCAGCTTACTTAATGCTTTATAGTAATTAATAGTAATTGGTAACAACTTGTAGCAATTAAGGTCTAATATATTTACTTAATGTATAAATATGCCTCTTAGTTTGAATACAATTTTTTCTCTAGGGAAAGAGTCTGAGATTGGGAACTCTTGGGTTCCTTCTCATCCTTCTCTATTTCCTACTGAAACAATTGTAAAGAATCTTACAATATGTCATGTTGTGGGAAGAAGGCTTAGAGGACATTCTAATATGCCTGTATCATACTACAGATGAAAACCTTAAAGCTTGTTCAAGTAACCTTTCAGACTATTGGCACGAATGTTGATTGGTGTCCTTGTGTCTGCTACCCAGTTTGTGGCCAGTGCTGGGACATGATATGGGACAAAATACGGTACTTTTGTATAAATAACTACCTCAGGCTACTTCATTATAAGGGGGCTTGGGATTCAAGGGCTCTAATATTAATAATCATGTCAAATTAATGAATTGAAAGAGGTTTTATGTCTAAAGTGCCTGACACTTCATTTATTTGTCCTGTAGATATAGTACCTCCTCTATACCAGACACTGTATCTATAAAAGAAATAAATGACTGTTCAAACCCAGCCCCTCTAAACTCTATTTGAACTCTCTGAATGACACAGAGCTCAGAACTTTGCGTGGCTTTTTATGTTCGCTCTGTAAAATGAAACTCTCCTAGGGGAACCTGTGTGAATTCTATTCAGAGTTTAAAAACACAGATTTATGGGAGAGCCCCAAATCGATCAAACACATGGCATGTTTAAAAAAAGAAAAAGAAAAGGAAAAAAAAAAGAGAAATGCATGGAAAGACCCCATCTGCCAAGAGTAGCTTATTAGCAGTGAAAAACGCTGAGTAGTTATGAGTGTATAATGGAAATACATCTATGATCATTTGGGCAGGAGCACAATTTGCATGAGAATGAATTAGGAAATATCCTGGAACACTAGGAAGGTGAACACTCTGGGCTCGTGTAGAGCAGGTTGAATGTACACCACACATGAATCTTCCTGTGGTCAGACTCCCTGGAAGAAGCCTTGATCCCTTTCTCAACAGTGATACGAGAGATGTACCATAACAAGCCGTCTTACATTTAAAAGGAAGAATTTGATGTATAGCTGTGAAAACTGTCCAGATTATCTCCTAGAGCTCTCTTTGAGGTGTGCTTTTTTCCTTCATCTCTCAATCTGGGATTCATTAAAGCAAAGAATGCCCCTTAAATTATACTCCACTGTACCCTGGAGAAACACCTGAAAAAGTTAATAAAAAAACTCTTGAGATTAGGCAAGTGGAGAGGAAGGAATTATGAAATAAAACAAAGCAAGGAAATCATGTAAACAAATTAATTAATTGTCTGGAAGTGAAAAGCATGTTTGTAATTTTGCCCTTGTTGAGGGAAAATTTGAGTTCATTATGCTCACTGACTGGTTTAAAAGCTCCTTCCAGCACAGCATTACAGAGAGAGTGAATGTGTTGGAATGCAAAGCATGGATCTGTTGTAGCGTCAATTAAAATAGAAATTCATTATTGAAATCTCTAGAGTAAAAGGTGGGGCACTATGCTTGGAGGATAGAAGAAGTTTTCTTCCCATTTTTAATTTTTATTTTCTCTCCTGAATTTATCTTGGAAATATGTATTTCTGATTTCCAGTTGTAGATATTATACCTGTTAAAAAAATTGTATTACCTGTCACCTCTTTATATACTTTATCAGCTTTTATCCCATGGTGAAATGTATCAGTATCACTTTAGAAGACTGAAATTCACTGAACAGCTGCTAAGCAGTGACACTGAAGATTTAAGAACAGGTCTGTCTGACATAGAAGCTTCTGGTTCCTCCAGAACACCGTAGAGACTTCTAAAGCAGGTCTACTGTGCTGAGTGAGTTAGGGGTGCCAATATTATAAGGCCATACTGGTCATGCCATATGCATCCAGAATGGGAATTGCCTATTCAGTTGCATGTTGGTGTGCTATCTGGAACCCAGTGGGATTACATGGGAATGAGACGTGCAGTACAGTCATCTGCTGCACGTTGGTGACCCTTCAGCTCTCCAAATGAACAGAAGACCAACTAGCTTTTGCTGAAATGTCCTTTATAGGAGGATTATTTGTTTTGGTTTTGTGACAGTTACCATTCTAATGAATATAAGCAGTGTGTCCAGGCTTCTGGCAACATTTTATATTCTTCTAGGATAGTCCATATACCCTTAGGTGGGTAAAAGATGCTTAAAAAGGATTACTTTCAAGAGTGAAGAAACAAAAAATACTCTGAACAAAAGAAATTGCTTACCATTCATTCATTCACCTCACATTTAGTATATACTAGGTACTGTACATGTAAATCTTAAAGCGATAAATGGCATGGCCCTTACCCTAAAGGTGTCATAGCCTAACAGGTAAGCTGTAGACAAGCAGGCACATCAAGATCACAGTATGGTAGCATTAAAATAGCCAGGAGAGAGGAAAGCAGAGGCTCTTAGAGAAACACAAGGGGTGGTATGGTGATCACATTGTCTGTGCACAGATAAAATTAAGACGTGGCCTTGTTTTGTCTCCCTTTTTCACAGTCTCAGAGTGACCCAGTCTGACATTGGTGTTCTGTGACATGGCACCTATCCAATAGGTATAGTTGTGAGTGCCAGGTCATGTTCCAGATTTCAGGGCCTGCTCCATTTTTGTTTTTTGTTTTTTGTTTCTCAATACCAACATATAAAAACAACCATAACTAAACTTCCAGCAGTTGTAATGAAGTACATCAACAAAAACATTCAGACTATTTCTTAAAAGCCATAATAGAAGTCACAAAAATTTTTGAAAAAGCATTCTGCCTTTGCTTATGGGAGCATCCTTCAGAATTAATTTACTTTAAGCCACCAGCTGGACAGCATCTATTTTAAAGACAAGAGGAGCTAACCAAAGGCTTCTTGACTGTTTTATCTAATAGTCATAATAGCATTTTCTTTCATCTCCCTGTGGGAGGCCTAACCTAACACCATTCCTGTAAAGAAAGACCCTGCAGTCCCCCTTTCAAGCCCTCTCCCTTCCTTTCCCTAGGGTATCTATTTAAATATGAGAAATGAGTCAACTGTAGTTCTCTTGAATGGAAAACAAACAAGGAAAGAGCCACAAACACTCTCTCTGCAAAGGTCCCTTCAGAACAGACAACATTCGCTGTTAGAGATTTATCTTTTTAAAAGAAGGCAGAAATAGGGAAGGGCCACAGAAGGGCAGGAATAGCCAATAAAACTATGCAGCAGGCTTCTCTGTGAGGGTAGATGAAAAAGGCAAGTGCTGTTTTTAGTCTGGCAAGAAAAAAAGTAGAATATGATATAGCTGGTGCTCCTGGAAATGACAAATGACAAAGGAGAGACTTTCCCCCCATATCCTCAAGGAGAAAAGGGCTCTCTAAAATTAAAGACGGACATTCAGTTGAAAGGAAATATTTTCCTCTTCTAACTTATAATTAGCCTGCGATACTGGCTTCTATAGACTCTTATCAAGGCAAATAGCTGAGCACAGTGAGTTTGGTAGGTATCATTCATATATCTAAATACACCCCTGGGCCATGGACTGGTACCCTTCTGTGGCCTGTTAGGAACAGGGTTGCACAGCAGGACGTGAGCAGTTAAGCACAGTGAGAGAAGCTTCATCTGTATTTGCAGCCTCTCCCCAGCGCTAGCATCCCCACCTCAGCTCCACCTCAGATCATCAGGCATTAGATTCTCATAGGAGCGCCAGTTCCTTATGACAAAAAGGTTGAGAACCGCTGTTCTAAGGCATCAATTGACTGCCAATTCGGGTCAGGAATAAATTATTCTCTGTCTTCATCTGTAATATCTCCTATCAGTTGCAACATTGGGATTGGGCACTTTCAAGGACATAGGCCAGCATCCTGTTAAATTGATCAGAAGTTTAATTACACACGGTGTGTTCTAATGCCGAGACCCAAAAGACTATTTTCTTTCTGACATTCTGTTGGAGGATCAAAGCCAAGGATAGAGGTGGTCACTGAGGCTTCCTGACCAAGCGTGTTTATCCTCGGAGCTCCCTGATGGAGAGATGGATGTTTTACGGGTTCTGGGGCCTGTGGTTTTTCTTGTGGAAGGGCCAGTGGACCATGTGTGCTCCTCAGGCATCAGGGTGGTGGAGCCTGCACTGGCTGTGACTGAAGGCATTGGCTAGAGAGTTGGCTGCATTTGGCACACCATGGTTGGCACAGGCCAACTTAGACCTTGAAAACTTGGAGCTGATGCAGAGGTGGATAAACACATTGAAAACAGAGGTTGCAGACTCATATTTTCATAGGGACCAGATAGTTCATGTGCCTGGGTGAAGCCAGCTGGGTGACAAGCTAAAAAGTACAGGCCCCGACGAAAGGAGACAATGCCACTCAGCTCCCTCTTACTTTGATCATTCAGGGATGTGGGACTAGAGTTGTCACCTTTTCCAGAAAAGCCAAGTGTCTGATGTATATGTTAAATACCCTGACTTTTAAATATTGGCATCTAATTAATGCCCTTGTAGGCCAGGCCAAACATTTTGCCTCATAAGCTGCCATTCTGCAACCCTGAGCTAAGGGCATGGAAGTCTGGTTTCTTGCCTTCCTCGGACCTATACAGAAGCTCTATTAACCTCATCACAAATGGAAAGGATGGGCAAGGAAAATGAAAATACTTCTTGACTCTCACAGTGTCCCCATAGGACTAGGGTGCTTGAATTAGGGGGCACAGCTGAGCTTTCGATTCTGCTCCTACAACCTGTTAGAAATGGTGCTGAGGAGCAGGGCTGAGTGGCCAAACAAGCACTAGACGAATAGCACCGTAATAGTTGCAGGAAACAGAGGACAAGGTCCCTGCCTTTGAGAAATTTGTGAATTCATTAGAGCGTTAAAATAACATGCATGGAGTAGTTAGGAAAAAAATGTCAAGATAGCATATAAATAAGTGTGGCGAGGGCATGCAGAAAGTATGATGAAAATGTCTTTCCTTAACAGCATTCCTTGTTGGTAATAGTCAAAAGCAGAAAGAATAAGACCCTGAGATTACATTGGTCCCACCCCGATAATCCAGGACAATTCAGGTCAGCCAATTAGCAACCTTAATTCCCCTGTGCCATGAGGGGAACATATTCACAGATTTTAGGAAAATCTTTGGGGGCAGCCATTATTCTACCTATCACAATTCCCAGTATCTCTGAGAGATTGTGTAATTTTTTTTTTCACATCAATAAATAGTCTGGCAACTTGATAAAACTATTTCAAATACAATATATGACCTCTTCATCCACACCAATAAATGGGCACAGGCTAGCTTACTTTTCAATGGCCTGGACAGGTAGTATAATAGTCAGTTGAAAAGACATGGGATTTGTAATCACACAAACCTGAGTTCGATTCCCTACTCAGGCACTTAACGAGCTATATAATTTCTGGCAAGTTACCAAATTTTGAACCATAGATTCTTCTGAAATGAAGAAAATACCTTTCTCATATGATTGTTTTTGCTTAAATTATATACAACTAATATGCTAGAATCATAGTAGAAATATAATAAAAGGTTTTATTATTATTTTCTGAAATCCTGAGTTTCATTTAGGTACTGCTGGGTAAACCTAGTTAAAAAAAAAAAAAGAAAAAAAATACACAGAAACAAATTTTGCGTTTTAGTTTAATGAGTTACATTCAATGAAAAACATTTCCCTGGGATATTTGTCTGATTTGGGTGTTAGAATATATGTAAGATGTTTGAGTTTCAAAGATGAAAAAGTGATTTCTAAGTGAGAAATGGTGTGACTGTCATCTTTAAACATATAATACTACTGTTTTTGTGGGGAGAGTTTGTCTGGAGAACGAAAAGATTAGGTACAAAGAGAGAAGACTCAGAGTTACTTAGAATTAAGGAAATGAATTCTTACTGTCAATATAAGTCTCCCAACTGCTAGTACAAGTGGTGGATAGATTTTCTTTTCCACAAGATTTACTTTCTGATATACAAGTTTATCACTGAAGCAAGGACTCTTCATCAAGCCATTTTCCATCAATAACCCCAGCAAAAGCACGACAGGCTGAGCGTTTATTATTCACTTTTAAAAGGCTGAAGCTCATTTGCTTCTGTGGTAGGGAGAAGTGCAGACTCAGACAGGGAGAGAAATGAGGGCACTCAAGGAAATGGCCATTCATTGCAGTCAAGCTTGAATAATGCACAGGTGTAAAACCACCAGGAAAAGTTCCAGTTATGGCTGGAAATCAAATATTGATCAGCTGATCCCCTAATTTACCAACTTCTCATTTAATGATCCGATTTCCATTTATTCATTCATTCATAAAACATTAGTTGAGCCCTACCTGAAGAAAAGGGCCTGTACAAGGCTGCAGAACACATCGTGCCAATGCCCACTCCCACCCCCGGCACACACTCACACATTCAGTCTGGAGCCATAAGACATTAAACCTTTTTTTTCTGAAGATTGTGTGCTCTTATAAAACATAATGCTTAGAATTACATCCTGTGATGTAAAATCCTGCAGTAACCTTTTTCTGAGGCATCACCGTAAACAGCAATGTATTATTACATCAATCCTCGCTTAACACTACACAAAACGAAGGGAATACGTTGTGCATGGTCTCCAGAAACTACCTTCCAGTAGTGCACACACTGAAGCAGTGCACTACTGATGCCACATATGCTAAAGATACTGAAAACTCAATAAATACTGGAGAATCTAAATCTAGTTAATGAGCAAAGCCAAATCTTGCTTTGAATTACAGCAACACTATTTGTTCCCTTGTTGGTTACATGAGGTGCCTCTTAAACAGAAAGAGACTTTGAGCCCTTGTTTCCTCATGAGTCGTCTTCTCTCCGGGGAATTTGGAAACCAGCAAGCATAAGCAGGGCCATTTCTACAGAATACTGGTGCTTAGAGGTGATAAAGTTCACAGAGTGGAAGGAACCAGTAAGGAAGTAGCTGAGCTGGATGGCATTTTGGCAATTATAGAGCGACTTCATTGATTTTTTTGGAAGGCTTAAATATCCCCCAAACACCAGAAGCACCTCTGTTCAAACAGAGATTATATACACAACACTTCCAGGACTAATTGGAAAGAGTCTTTGATGACCTATTATTTTGGATTTGCATTGCCTGCGACTTCTCTTTATGTGAACACAATAGAATTGTAGCATATATGTTTTTGACTCAGGCAACTTTAACAGTGCAGCAGAGGAGGGTTTGGAAGATGCTGGGAGATGAAGTGCCCAAGAATCATTGAAATAGTGTAGAATTGTTAACCACACTTTCCTTCAGTGAGCTTTTGCCTGGGAGTCAGAGTGAATGGGAGGTTTAAATCTGCCAAGCCCTCAATTTCTACATTCCTACTGGCATCGCAAGGCTGAGCAGCTCTTCTCCTTGAGTAAAGTATAATTCTAGTCCTTAAAGATACAGTACATATTTTTTTTCCTGCAACATGGCCCCTAAACACAAGCAAATAACTTCATCTGGTACCTAACCAAAGAAACAGAAATATCTGGTAAAGGCAAAATTCCAATATTATGCTTACTGAGTGATGACACAGCACTGCATTCAATGGAACAGATGGCTTTTCAAAGACAGTTTTGACTAACTGATCTTCTGTGCTGACTTTATTAACCTAACCCTGTCCTAATATTGGACATCACTGTGATCAACACACAGAATAACTGGCATATATAAAGTGACTTTTTGTCAGGGGACCGGGAGATCTCTCTGAATACAATATTTTCTTTTTTCAATCTTCCCTGATCACCAGTCATATAGCTGTGACACAGTTAGCATGTTGTTTCCGCTTTCTTACCCCACCAATCAAGAGTAGATATATCTTAGAAACTAAAGGAGGAGCCACCTAATTTAAAACTAGGTTAGTCAGACATGGGTTAGAGACCCAGCTCAGGCGTTTAGTAGCTGTGTGACTCTGAAAAAGTTATCTGCATATTGAGTCTTGCTTTCTACAACTGTAAAATGGGCTAAATGATAGCTACCTCCCAGAACTGAACAGTGGATGGCACCTTAAGAGGTGCTTAGAAAATATTAGCTCATCTGCCACCTCCCCTACACACACACACACACACACACACACACACACACACACACACACACACACACACTACTCTTACACATAGCATTCCTGGCCGCTAATCTTCTGCTCAGAACTTGGAACATCTTTGAGCAGAGGAGAGAGGAACAGTGAGAATTATTTACAAAAAGGCTTTTAAAAATAAGCATGAAAAGAGTAAGAAAAGCAAATCCAAACACTCTAATGTGAAGGGATGTGGTCTCAAGAGGTGTGGCAGTAGTTTACGTGAATGGCTTTGGTTGAAAAATGCAGCTTTAATAAAACATTGTCTGTGATTACTCTATCATCATTTCTCCAAATGCTTTGCTCTAGTTCCTTCTCTCTTTTTTTTAAAAAAAGGCAAAGGGATTAAGAGGTACAATTGGATAGTTGCAGAATAGACATGGAGATGTAGAGTGTAGCATGGGGAAGATGGTTAATAATGTTGTAGTAAATATGGAAGGGAGAAAAGGGGTACTCGATTTAGTGGGGTGATCACTTTGAGAGTCATGTGTATCTCTGATTACTATGCTATATAATTGAAATAGGTATATTATTGTATGCCAGCTATAAATTTAAAAAAATACCTAATTGACTTGGACAATGTAAATACAAGGAACTAATTGTTTATTTCAATAGGGACAAAAAAAGAACAATCTGGATAGTGATTTCTTGCACACCAGGATTCTGTTTCTTTCCCTAAGAGTAGTAGAGGAACCTGAGGTGCAGCTTGTTCTGGTGAGCTGTCTTCATTCAGACTGGCAAGGAGGACAGCATTTGCTCAGGCCCTGGGGGATTTAGGGAGGGACTGTTCTCAGGGAAACCAGCACTCAAAGCGGGGCAGAGGCTACTAACACCTGCAAGGAGGGGTACATTGTTTGTTAATACATCTCTGGGGAAGGTTCTAGTGTTTCTGGGCACCACCAAATGCACACAGCTTCGGACACATGCACCAGAGCATTGCTGGCATTTGATATCAGAAGAAACTGCAGTACCAAGAGACAGCTGTCCTCTTTCCTGCAGTACCCAGGTGGCACACTGCTCTAGATTGGACAGTCTTGTGGGCCCCTGTGTACTGAGTGTTACATTTCTTCCTCCAGAACTGCATTAGAAATGACCAAGCCCAACTAGCAGTGTTCTCTGTTTCTATTTCATGGCTAAGAATGCTTCAGTGCCTTTGCTTTGAAATGCATGTTGTTGTTTCAGTTTGTTTCTCCAGTGAATCACAATAGCAAAATGTGCTTTCAGGCAAAGAGAACAAAGAACAAGTATTGGGTGCCTACTGTGAACAAGGTACTGATATAGCTACTTTGCATGTAATATTTAATGTCCTTCTCACTGCAAGCCCATGAAGTGTGCAAGTTTGATTGCCACATGTTACAGCAGGAAGCAGCCCAGTGTTCTGGAAAGAGGATAGGGTTGCCACGTACCAGCTATGTGAATTTAGATAATTACTTAACACCTCTGAGCTCCATTTTTCTCTGTATAATGAAGTTAACAATAGCAGCTATTAGGGCTGTCATAAAGATTGAATATGAATGTAAAATAAAGGGTTAAAAATTTTCTTTGACCTATATGAGTTGGTCAAAGAAAATTGAGAGACCCTCTTAAAAATGCAAAAAATTCAATCATTTAATTTGCCTGAAGAGTGAGCTGTCAGGGGTTTCAGTCAAAGCTTACACCTAGATCTGTCTGATTCTAGACTCTAAACAACTGTTTACTGAAGTAGTTATTTAGTGCACCCCATCCCACCTCACCTACCCTCCCTCACTCCTACTTCCACACTGTGATAACTACATGCACATGACTGTCCTGTGAGCAAGATCCTTGGAAATCTATTGGAAATCTATTTCGATGACGTCAGAATTAAAGATTTCGTCCAGTTATAACCTGCACGGATGTAGGGGAGGGGAGCTGACCTAGGTCTTCCCCTGGAGTTTGGAAGATGGACAGCCACTAAAGGCACATGGTAGTGGCAGAACATTTGAATACACTTCTAAAGGTTCAGTTGAGTGTCCTCTCATTGAGTCTCCACCTTGTATTTTAGCTAAGTACCTGGACAGAACTGAAAGATAGTCTCACTGTGTCCTGTTCATTATTGTTTTGATTAATATTCAGCACAATGTATGAAGAATACCTGTTAAGGAATGAGCAGGAATCTATTTGTTGAAATGTAAACATGTGATTTTGGGAGTTCTGACTGGGTTAATCTGTTCTGATAGGATCACCCCATATGGTATCATAGCTTAAAGCAAGGCTTTAAGGATAGAAAACCCAGGAAAGGTCAGTTTTGATATAAACTACCTGTATTTTGATGTATGTTTCTATGGGATTTGTTGGTGGTGCTGGTGCTGGTGGTGATGATGATGTTTTAAGAAGGTTTGATCCCGAGGGTTGGAAGTTGGGAAAATAATTGAGGAAGGAAACTCTGAATACACAACAGAAATGGCTGCTCAGTGAGCCAAAGGACACCTGAAGGTACTTGATGAGCTGCAGGTGATGCATGAAATCTTGGAGAGGAGAGAGCAGAAAACAGGATGGATCGAAGGTGCTAGAATTGGCATGGAAGGCTCACACAGCAGAATAGAAACCACAGTTGCTAAAGCACATTATCTACTCTATTAATTCTCTGCCAAATGATTTGTGGTGCTTTTTAGTTCCTTGTTGAATGCAGTATAATCCAACCATTTAGACTTCTTTACTTCTCATCAAAAATAGTGAGACACTTCCTCCAGCAATTCTGAAATACTGAAAAAAAATTATTTCTACTTTTATTTGTTTACTGTGGTCCTTACTATAGAGATGAGTTAAAACTCATCTGGGAAATTAGCTAAGATCAAATGCTTATAAGTGTGACACCTGGGTGGGAGTGACACAGGAATTATCAAATAGTAGCTATGCGAACGGGAAGGTAGAAAGAAGGCAGAAGCACCAGTCTCTTTGGTGGAAGACACACAAAGTCTCTTGGTACCCAGTCCAGCATAAGATTGCCTCTTAGGAGAATTCTAGAAGTTAGGCTAGGCTTGAGGCATTGTGGAGAAAGAGTTTACAGAATTTTTATTAAGTTTACTGGTTATAGGACAAGCAGAATAGATTCCTACTCTCACAGTGTTTGTAGTCCTGCTCACTTTTAAGCAGTTATATTTTTTAATGAGCAATACAGTGATGTGCCCAGCATTCTTTCCTTCTTCAAGTAGTTTATTTGATGTAGTTTGGGTGGGCTGTCTGATTCACATGGTAGTGGAATAACAATGGCATCATCTAATTAAATGTAAGCTGAGTGTTATAAAATATTTGGGTGCCAGGTGTGAAAAATCAAGTCTTATTGACAGTAGATTAATCTCATTGTAATGCTTCATGAGTTTAGTAAGGTCTAGAGTAGTCAGGGTAGTCTTCAAAGATGTGATTCTTTTCCCAGCTTTATTGAGATATAATCGACATATAACATTGTATAAGTTTATGATATACAATGTGTTGATTTAATACACCTATATATTGCTACTGTAGCATTAGCTAATACTTTCATTACATCATATAATTACCATTCTTTTTTTATTATCAGAACATTTAAGATCTACTTTCTTAACAACTTTCATGTATGTAATACATTTAATCACAATGCTGTATGTTAGATTCCTAGAACTCATTCATTTTCTAATTGGAAATTCATACCCTATGACCTATATCTCCCCATTTCCTCCACTAGCTAGCCACTGGTAACTATGTTCTACTCTGTGTTCCTAAAAGTTTGGCTTTTTTAGGTTCTATATATAATTGAAATTATACAGTATTTGTCCTTTATTTGACTTGTTTCACTTAGTATAATGCCTTCAAAGTCCATTTTTGCTGTCCCAAGTGACAAGATTTTCTTCTTTCTCATAGTTGAATAATATTCCATTGTATGTATATATACCACATCTTCTTTATCCATTCATTCCTTGATGGGCACTTAGATTGTTTTCTTATCTTGACTATGAACAGTGAATAATGCAGCAAAAAACATGAAAATGCAGATATCTCTTCAATATCCTGTTTTTATTTCTTTTGGATATATACCCAAAAGTAGGATTGCTGGGTTGTATGATAGTTTTGTTTCTAATTTATTAAGGAACTTCTGTACTGTTTTCCTAGTGGATTCATCAATTTACATTCTCACCAACAATGCACAAGTTTCTTTTCTCTCAAATATTTTCGCCAACACTTGTTATCACTTGTCTTTTTGATGATAGCCATTCTAGCAGGTGTGAGGTGATATCTTGTTGTGGTTTTGATTTGCATTTCTCAATGGTTATTAGTGATGTTGAGCAACTTTTTAGGTACCTGTTTGCCATTTGTATGTCTTCTTTAGAAAAATGTCTATTCAGTCCCTTCAGCCATTTTTTAAAATTGTATTGTTTGTTCTTTTGCAATTGAGTTGTATATGTTTTTTATATATTTTGGACATTAATTTTTTTACTGGATATATGGTTTGCAAATATTTTCTCTCATTTCATGGATTGCCTCAGAGGAGGTGAATTCCAACTTGAGCCTTGACCACCGCATAGGTTTGAAGGAGTAGAAAAGAGGAGAGGGCAATCTAGTCAGAAGCATGATGTGTTTAAAAGAGAGAGAGAAAGAGAGAGAGGAGGGGAGCAAGGAAAACCAAATTACCTAGATGAGATGGTGTTTTGGAAAGCATAAGACAATGGTAAGCTTGATTTTGTTGAATAGACACAATGTCAGAAACTCGGCTATCTCCTTAATATGCTTTATATATTACCCTGTAAAGTAATAATAGGTGGAATTTACAGTGATAGTCAGTACACAAGATACTGAAGATCTAGAAAAAGATGAGGTCTGGTATTTGTCCTTAAGTCCTCAGGATCTAAGACTCTGATAAAGTTACAACACAAGTTCATTCTAGAAGAATAGGGATAAAAACACCTCATCAAGGGAGCGTGCAGAACAGAACCAATTACTCTGCCTACTGGATGCAAGAAAGGCTTTGCAGAAATAGTGAGGTCTGAACCAGGTGATAAAGGATGTCTAGGAGTTTGCCAGATTGAGAAGATGGAGTAGGCATTCCTGGTAGGAGAATAGCATGTTCAAAGGCACAGTATGGTCCTGAATTATGTTTATTTTTATTTAGTCTAAAGAAACACAAAAGCCTGTTTCATTGGAAACAAGGACAATGCACATTTGCATTCTACCTTACGTATTTTCACCTTGCCAGCTTGCTTTGTTCACAGACCATAATTTCTCAGCTTTTCTCTACAGCAGTTTTTCTGGCCAAATTACCCCACAAAAATCACACTATAAATGTATCATCTCTCTTCTTCTGCTGTTGCTGTCACTGGCTGTGCCCTTATTTTTCAGCCAACTGAAGGGAGACTGGAAAGAGAAATACAAATTGCTCCACAACTGAACACAGGCCCTTCTCTTCAGCAGTAGAGTATAGGTGGACTGGGGACATTATCACATTATCTCCCACAGGCACTGTTTCAATCTGCAGTGGCGAGTAGAAGAGAAAAATGTGTGGCTTTTACAGAGCATCACTGGTAGAGTGGCCATTGTGTAACACCTATTGTTAAAGTCAGTGTCTGTGAACATGACCAGACTCTTCCAATTCCTTTAGTGCACTCATTTTCTCAGTGACATTTTATATGTGTTATTCTCTGCGAGGCAAACACAGACAAGCATAATCATCACTTTGTAAAAAGGGAAACTGAGTAATGGAAATGCTCACTGAATAGATGGATAGAAAGATGAAATTACTTCATTTTAGCAAATATTTTTGAGCATGTATTATGTCTTAGTCATCATATCAGGGACACAGTAAATGGATGTAAATAAAACACTTGTAATTCCATGCTCTGTTCACATTCTTTTCTGTCCCTGAGATCCTTTTATTCCCCCCTCCCTTTGCTGTTGACTAACTCAACTTATCTAGGTTTTATCTTTAAGGACCAGCTCAAATGCCATGTCCTCTCTGTGGCTTGGCTTGACTTCCCTTTATCTCTTTCTGCAAACACATGATTACTATACCATATTGGTTTAGAAAGAATCCTATCATACGTTCTATTCTACTTATTACCTTCTTTATATGACTGAAATGGATCGAGGTCATTTTTATGTCCCTAATAGCTGGTATAACAAAATAATAAAATAGATAGCAAAGACATGGCACTCACCCAGGATGGCTTGTGATCTAAAGGAGATCGATTTATGTAACTTTATTAATATGTTAAGTGCTATACTAATGTATCAGTGTCTTGAGATTGGTGATAAAACTGATATCGGTTTGCTACAAATTTGCCAAATCTGATTTCCAGATCTATGCCTATTCTCTTTCCAACAGGATGTTCCACAAAAAATAAATTCCTTTTTCCATAAAAAATAAAAATCATAATTAAATAAATTTCAGGAATAGCAAACACTATGTCCTTTCTCTTGATATCCATGATGCCAATTAGCATATTAAAGATTGAAAATTCCTGCAGTCAAAAAACCTCAATCTCACCCCTGCAAGCTAAAAACCTAGTGGCTCTCAAACCCATTGGTTCATAGAGCTCACTAACATGAGAATATTATCAGTATCCCACATTATTAGGAAACTCAAATACATGTTAGAAACGCTGCCTTTCAAGTCAGTATTCATATCGTGAATAGTGTGTTAAGCTTTGTATGAAAACATTAGATGGGTAGATTTTTACTTTGTGTTTGGTGGACCATCATGCCAACTAGGTCCCAGGGTTCATGTGGGGGTGTCTATGGCAGTTGGCATTTCAGAAGAGAAGAGAAAGGAGAGAGAGGAGTCATGCCTTAAGGCTTGCAAAAGTTTCCCTATGGATGGGACTGAAGAGCAAAGAGGTTGGGTCCAATATAGAATGTGTTGGGGGCTATTACCTTGGAACAACCTGCCTGTCTACAATCCACTGGGCTCCTAGAGGTACCATCTCTCCCAGGCCCCTTGCCGTCTAGCTGCTCACCTCCTCCATCATGCCAGGCACTTCATGTGCCTTTTTATGACCAGAGAGCTGCTTGTGCAACAGAGGCCAGTCCCACTGCAGAGACTGTATTTGTCTTTCCCTTATTTTACTGGAAATCTTTGCTGCCATATGGGCTGGTAATTGCACCACACCGTTTCTGAATCGATTGCTTTTAGAGCTGTTGAGCTTTTATTACTGCTATTCATTGTGGATAGAGGAGGGAAAGAAGCAGGTCGGTCTAGACGCTGCAATAGATGAGTACCATCAACTGTCTTCCTCCAGTTGTTGAATAAAACTGGTAAATGCTCTTCTATAAAACAAAAGGAAAAAGGAAATGAGTGTGTGAGAGAAAGAAGAGATGTCACAGACAGAGTGAAAGAACAAGCAAACATATGGATCTGACTTTTCTTGGAACAGACAGCAAACCATATTGCGATGTTGACTACATAGTGCAGTAATGTAGGAATGTAGCAAGAAATAAAAGACAAATTTAAAAATATCTGTTGGCAGTTGCACAAATCTACCATCTTTGCAAGTTTACTGATGTTTTCTCATTCTTGGAGCTAAAGAGAAAGGTATATGTTTTATTTTACTTTTTCTCACTCAGCTTGATAGACTGTAATTTGATTCAAATATGATGAAATTCCTTCTTAGTTTTACATATTACTGTTATTTTTTTCTGGCAAATGTCTCTATCCCCATAATTGGGTTGATTTTATCAACCGTTGGCACCTATTATTGATTTATCTAGTAGAATTTGTTCATGGTTTTATCTTAAAGTAGGGCAATTTGCTTGAGAATGATAAATTCACATAATTAGATTTGGTGAGGGGGTATTCTCATTCTAACTGGAATCCATCTTCAGAAGCCAGCTAATCTAGATTCTGGTTAAAGAGCTTTGTAAAAGAGAACCAAATACTCATGTAACTTTTGTTCATACTAATTGTTCACAATCCTGGGCAACATTGCATTTAACAGTTTTGTCCTATGTGATATCCTCTATAACATTCGTGTGCATTCTTTCCTATCATCAACCTCTCAGAAAAGGCTTAATGACAGTTCATGGTGTTTACCTATTTTCCAAAAATAGTCTAAGGAAGACATTATAAATTGGACTTTCAAGTTAAATTGGTCTGAAACACATTTAAGTGCCATATAAATGTCAGCTCTTTCATAGGATTCTCCTCTGCTAGCAGGTGGCAACACGCCCATTTCAGAAGGCCAATTTAAAGTTCAGGGAACTTAAATGACTTGCCCAGAGTGATATACCATATCATAGCAGGGCATAAAACCCAGGTGTCCTTATCTCCATTCTGGTATTCTAATAACTGGATTCAGTGCTATAATAATGCAAATTATAGCCCTACCTTTGGAGTGGGATGCATGTGAATGTCATTTCTCACTTAAATGCATGAATTATGTCTTCCCTTCTGGTGGCTCTATTGCTTTCAGCCTGTCATTTCAAGCGGCATTGCCTTTATTATTGAAATGAAAAGGGTACTTGGACCATTGATCTCAATGGCAGTTGGCACTGTAAGAACTACCAGTTTGTTGTGTCGTATACAAAGATAGTGCCTGGTATACAGATCAACCAGTGTATCAACACAAATGATGGAATCAGATAGCCCTGCCAAATCGCTGTCTCTTTGCCAGCTCCCCTTCCATACCCTCGTTAGTTTCTGCCCAATAGCCAGTGATAGAAATACTTCGAAGTCACACGGATTTCCATGTAAATGTCATACAATTTTGGGATCGGTTCAACATTTCAGCCCCTTTAGTTTAAAAGTTAGAGTTTAGGAAAGCTGTAGTTTGTGCTAAAGTCAGTTTAAAAAAGACTCAGAGATACAGAGGACAAACTGGTGATTGCCAGAGTGGAACAGCATTGGAGGGACTGGGTGAAAACGTGAAGAGATGAAGAAGTACAAATTAGTAGTTACAAAATAGTCATGGGGACAAAGCTGTGTACAGCACAGGCAACACAGTCGATACTATGATAATGTCTGTGTGTAGAGTCAGATGGGAGCCAGAGTAACCAGGGGATCACTTCATAAACTACATAAATGTCTAACCATCGTGCTGTATACCCAAAACTAACAAAATTTAAAAGAACATGATCCTAACTAACATAGAGGGAGAGTCTTTTTTGCTCAAATATATTTTCACTTAACTTGAGTTTTATCTGCATACATTTTCAATTCAAAACAATTTCAATACATTATTATTATAAATAAAAAGAATGTTATTTTATTAGAAAAAAAGTTAAAAATGTACCTTGCTTGTCCTTCAATTAGACCCCTATCCTAAATTTCTAGGACTGTAAAGTCTAAGAAAATATGAATAAAAAGACAACATTTATTATTGATAGATAATTTTTTTCTACAAAATGTTTTAACTGACAATCAGAATGTGTTCTGAGTTCATCAATGAAGAATGTCATCAATGAAGAATGTCATTTCTTCATTTAGCATGAAGAAACTTTGATCCATAGTAATTCATGATATGGAAGACCCTGCACATAATTTTATATATATATAAAAGTTTAACCTGCTCTATTAAGCTCTCCTCACTGTAAACTGTTGAGGAGCAATTAAGGACTTCAGCGGAGTTACTCTGAAAGTCTAGCTCATTGCAAAGCCTTTTTAGTTCTTACATGAATGTAACTTCTTTGAAAGTAGATGACAGACTTTCCTTAATACTAGTTTTTATCTATAGTGGATAATGTTATAATGAGGATCCAGTATATAATTTCCATTTTATGAGTAGGGACCCAAAGACTAGAAAAAATAAAAGTTACCCAAGTGCTTTTTATCAAAATTAAGATTTGACTCAGGCCCACCCCGGTGGATTCTCAGCTTTTGCTTGTACCCTGATGTCCGCCTAGTAGCTCGTTTCATGAAGGATACCTTTTTTTCTGTGTCAGGAGCAAGATCTTGTGTGGGTATCAGTTTTAAGGGGGCATATGGGAGTAATGAAGATCCTATGTAAAAATGTATTTAACTTTCTAAAACTCCCAGTCTGCACTTTGAAAATGTGACCATAAAACTGATAAGGATTAACCTTAATATTTGACTAGTTACTGTAGGAATTTTTTTCATAACAGTGCACTCTGTCGAAATTGGGTCTCATTAAATAAATTCCCATCCCATCGGAGAGG
Organism: Macroglossus sobrinus; assembly: GCA_004027375.1. Classification (NCBI taxonomy): domain Eukaryota; kingdom Metazoa; phylum Chordata; class Mammalia; order Chiroptera; family Pteropodidae; genus Macroglossus; species Macroglossus sobrinus. The sequence continues at coordinate 4,823 of PVKZ01000054.1, read as the reverse complement.
AGCTTTCTCCAAGTAATATGAAGTCTAACAAGTGCAATTAATGACACTTTTTTTTTCTTTCTTAAAAAATGGGAAGGAGAAAACCAGATAAACCTTGTATCCTGCTTTTCCTCTTCTGACTGCAGGCACACTATGACCAGTGCCAGGGCTGGGTAATTGAATCCAGCGGGGCAAGCCGACTGCATTTCTACTGTAAGTGGATCTCTCTCCTCTATCAGTGAGAGAAAATGGCCTCAAATGATTCTGACTGGGACACAGCAGTCATCCCTCTTGCAGATAGCTGCCCCTTATTGACTTTTCTTGGTAGGGGATCCCAAATTGCTTCCCAGATGAGACGAAGCAGCAGTTAGGAAGAATAGACCTGGCTACTTAGTGGGTCTCTAGCCTTATGGAATAAGTGATCAAGAAGGTCCATCTAGAAAGAAAAAAAAAATTACAGTCAGGTGAGTCAGGCAACAAAGTAGCAGAACTGTGACCAAGGGTCACAAATATGTAAAGTTCCCTGTGTAAGTATATTTATAAGTTTTATAATTTAACCCATGTCAAGGATCTTTTTTAAAAATGATGTTCCTAGGTTCTATTTTTCTTTGCTTTGTGGTTTGGAAGTGTATCAACTTTGTGGGTGCACTAACTTTTAGGAGAGTTGAGAATAAAGAGGCCATTAAGGAAAGGAGAAGGTGGTTTGGGTCTTGGACACCATTCCCCAAATAACTAACACTAAGGTCTGTAATGGTGCTTGCCATTGTCTGAATTTGCCATGCATCTTCAGTAGAACTCAATTTGTCTAATGACCAAGCTAGAGTATAGCAAGTCTATTCACAAAAAGACAAAGTGAAAATTTTAGCTGAGGACCTTAACTAAGTGCTAAATATAGTGAGAAGTAAATGTGAGCACCACCCTTACCAGCCACTTATTACCCACCACTCTTCATCTGGACTTCAGGATGGTTAAACACATTGCATAGACAGCTCACAGGTTGCTCATAAAGGTACGGAGTTTTCTAAGGGTACCTTTTCACAAGTCTGAGAATTCCCTGCAAGTGGCAGATGACAATCCACAAGAATTGATAAAACAAGCATATTCTATCTAGATGATCTAGTCACAAACACTCAGTGACCGGGTGCTTTTGCAGAATTCTAATGCTTGTATTGGATTGTGTTCATGACCACCTGGGGACCAAACCAGTCTTACTTTAGTTGTCAAGAGCCAATGAGAAAAGAACAGAGGCAGATTGAGAATGTAAGAAGTGTGTTTGTGCCATGCAAAAGATAAAATTATGCCAGAGTGTACTTTAAAAAAACAAAAGTTTTACAGTATTTCAAATGGAGAAAATTAAAGGGGAAAATAGAATCAGAGCCAGCTTTGGTTAGGATGAACAGAAAAACCTGGCCCCAAGAGATCAAGAGTATTATGTTTACTACAGAACTGGTCATTTTATTTAAACTAAACAACATCAGCTTTCACATTAAATTGACATTATTCATTGAAATTTTTACAACTTTTATAGATTTATTTGTATTTAAGTTGTAAATCTGTTTTGGTTACATACGGGTTATAAGTATAAGCAAATAGTAGCTACTTTTATGTTTGCATATATTTATGTAATGCTAAAATAAAAGAACTGGAATAATCAGTGGGCATCTCCAAGAATTTTTTTTTTCTTTTAAAAAGGGCCTGTAATTTATTCATGTTTGGGGTCTTATAGAGGAGATGTTTAGAGCCTACTGACTTAGAATTGGTGTTAACATAGGTAGGCATGATTTTCTTCTTATCTAGTTCAGTTTCCCTAAGTTACAGTTGTTTGCCAAGTTCAGTAGGGCTAAGAGAATTACCAGTAGCCGGAAAAGGGGAACAATTTTAGCATGTATCAGGTTTGATTTCTAAAAATCAAAGGCTGAGTTAGAGAAAGAGATGTGTCCATATGCAGGGCATAAAGCAAAGCACCTAGACTGTCCTGAGAGGGTATAATAGAAAAAAAAGGGGTAGTATGGAAGCTGGCCCACTCTGCTTCCTTCGTAAATATAGTCTTATTAAAATTTCAGCGTGAATTAGTCGGTCAACACAAATTACTATCTCTAATATTTCTTAAGAAACATAATTCAATTTAGTGTTAGCATGAAAGGAATACAGGCAACAAAGCCCAGGCACACAGCTTTATCACTTGAACGGAAGCTTACTGTGAATTATTTTTCCTGCTTCAGTTTCACATTTACTCTGAATATTCTGGTGGCTGTTTGGGGAGAATCCATGAGTCTCATCAGTGTGACTCCTGAGCCCGGCACCCCTCTGTTCTCAGAGCAGGGGAGCTGGTGTATAGCAGACTCACTTTTATCAGGACAAAGGCACCAAGCTGCCCCCTTAACTCTCGTAACTTTGTGGAGCAAATCACCTGTGTTTCACTTAAAGTATGAGTGGAAAGCCTGTTCTGGCTGCACTTTTATTTGTGAGGGTGGGGAGGGACAGGGGGCTAAGGCCGAACAGGGAGGAAACTCAAAGATTATGGAATCTTTCACTGCTTTTAATCTCCCTTTGTGGAGCCTACCTCCCTTCAACCCCACCCCCACCATTCTTACTTCTCTCCCGGACCCATTACCACTTTTCAGTTAATACAAAATTTCCCTCTTTTCTAAACCCTGCAGTTTCCTCCATGGTTTCCACTGACATAAACTGTTAAAGCCCAGTCTTACTGTGATTTTTGCCCCCATGGAGAAACATATATTACAGGAACAACTAACCCTTTATAACTTGGGAGACCTTGGGGGCTTGATGGCATTACAGAGTTACACAGCTGTAAGTATGCAGCCATATATTATCAAGGTTAAATCATTTTCAGAATGAAATTATGTCATCTACTTTAGGCACAACCTCAATTCTAGGGCTCTTCATGTGGTAAGTGTTCAATAAATACTTGACAATTTAATTTATTCATTTTTATCCCTTCCAACATAAAGAACAATGTTATATAGTTATCTGTAAAAATCACTTAGTTACAATACTTCATTCATTCTCTAGCAGTGCCAGAAATCAGATATCATTACATCACCATGGTATTCCTGATATTGTACATGGGCAGTAAAAATACAGTCGTTTTGATTAATTGAGGGGAAATCAATATTTACACTGGTGATAATTGTATGTTATCTTTGAAAAAAGCGTTATTATTTTCAAATAATGTAGACTCATAACGAAAGGTTATTGTAGAGGTCCTGCTTTAAGAATCTCATAATGATTTGCATGTAATTAGCATCATGCCAGAATATCCTCCTGAAACTTGAAGATTTCTGCTCCTTTTGCAGCTCCTTCTCTGTGGGTTGTATCAAAGTATTACAGTAAGTTGTTCTCTGGTAATTTTGTTTAAGCTATTAATTTGACAGTGATTGTTTTGACCTTTGAATGACATAAAGTCCTTAAACATAATTCAGGCTAGCTGATATTCAAATTGACATGAATTTTAAAATTAGTTACTTCAGAGCTAATGCATGACATAAATAAAAAATATAACATATTTTGTATTTATGCAAAAAATTCTCCATGCTGATCAGAAATGACCTCTGGGTACAAGATAGGACTGGACTTCCATATGTCAATGGGAAATAAAATGGGGAGGGGGGGGGTTCCTAATTATGTTAGTTTATTAAGAGTCCCAGGGCACTTCTTAGAATGGTAGAGGTGATGTTAGCCCTTATGTCCTGGACATTATCCAGTTTAGGTAACTGCTAATTACAATCTGTCTACCCAATTCCCCTGGCTCTAGGTTCTACGTGGTATTTTTCTTCACTAAGCAGTACTTAACCATTGTATGCTCTTGATGTGTGGCTGTTAGAATAGCTGCTGATTTCTACATCCATGTTTAGTGTGTTTTGCTTTTTGTTTGTTTTTAAATTATTTTTATGTTATTACTACTACCACTACTACTGCTATTTCTGTAGACAGAAAACAAAAGCCCTGCAAAATTTTTAGCTACTTCTAACTACTTAAACTGTAATGTTTTGTCAGTCAAACATATGAATGGTCTGGGTCCATGTTTGAAAATTTGGAACCACTAGGCACACCAGTGGTGCATGACATACTCACTGTAAGGTTGTGACAGCTCAGAGATAGAGTCCAGACAGACCAGGATTTTCAGAGTTTTCAATTCTAGGCCTAAAACCAAGACAAAGAGCAGAGAAGGTGGAAGTTAACTCACAACTAGACCTGCCTAAAGATCAATCATGTGCTAGAGCTTGCACAAAGTAGAAATATCTCTATTTGGAGAGTAGAGCTCACTTTGATTTTTTTTATCACAATTAAAAGGAGCTAAAGAACATTTAAAAAATGATGGGTCAAAAGGACTTTATTCACCTTAAAATACAGGGCCAAATGTTCTGTATTGCTTCTATCCCTTTGAAGGATACAATATTATTTCTGAGTCTGTTCAGATCTAAGCTCTTGATTTGGGAGTTAGTACTTGGAGTTCAGGTAGAGAGACATCAGGTTTTATCTGTAAACTAAGCTCAGGGAAATAAGTTAGGGGAAACTTTATTCATGACCTAGCAATGTCAAGTTAATGAAGCATCTTTCTCACTTGTCAATATGAATTGAGCCTTCTCAGTGAGCAAAATTCTTAGAACATGCAAGAAATAGACATCCCTGGAGTCACGGTTTGTATATTTCAAACATGCCAAACACGTAGATTATGACCTCGATCATACCCACACTACAGAGGTTCACCAAACTAGCACCTCAAAAAGATGTTCCGACTGAATCAGCTCACCAGGGGTAACCAGAATGCCTGAAAGACTCAAAGACAATGTTACCTATATTTTCTGTTCTAGTGTGTTTTC